>CM038045.1:28061250-29332500 GCA_021397845.1 Areca catechu
CTGCCTTCAACCTCCTCGGCCATAACAACCTCATCCTCCCCACCATCCGATGCAACCCTCATTGCTCGAATGTCATCTCCATTTCTTGATCGGCTAATCCTTCCTCTCTTGTTTTCTATTTTTGTGTTTCAATGGTTTCAGTTTGTGAACGGACCGATAGCGAACAAGCCGACAGCTTTTTAGATTTAGGTCGTAAATAGATCGAGTCACATTTTTTTAAGAAATTGGATCATAAATGGATTATAAACAGGTCGGATCAGATAACCTGTTTATTAAAGAGAAATACATGCACTATAATTATCTCGGTCCATAGTTCTTGGAAATACACGGCCTAAGAATTGAACGTAGAATTTTTTGTTACCAAGCAGAGTGGTGTGACCATTGGGGCAAGCCCAGTTCACATCATTTACCAAGAAAAAAATAGAATCAATTCAAGGCATAGACAAACAAGACAAAAAGAAAAATTACAAAACAATAAAGTAAAAGCATCATCTCATTAAATAGATCAATATAACTCACAGAAACGTCACACATATGATATTAGCTCACTCTACATGTCTAGGACCAGAATTTCATCATGAAAACATAATATAGAACTTCAACATGAATATAATAGAACAAGCATGAAATATTTCTCATAAAATTATCAAGATCAACTGTTTTCAACAAGTGATCTACTCAATGAAGAACTAACTTGTTTGTTAACAAAATCAAATTTAAAGAACTACGTATGATTGTGGCACTTTATATGGTATGCGTACCCATGACCAACAAAGATAACATGTTAATGCACTTCCAAGGGACATAATCTCTGCCACAAATATGTAATGGAGTAAATAGGGGACGCCCTTTACAAGCAGCGGCGCCGATATCATTCATTGAAGCATTTGAACAGACAGATAAAGGGCGTGGGTAAGAGAAACGGGCTAACAATCAGAAGGAAATGAGCAGTGATTCTTACGTTTGAGATCCACCGCTGTGATGTCCGGAGGGACAGAGAGAGCCAAATGGGTGCCGAGGTTGGTGTCGACGAAGACGGGCGTCTCATCAGAGTGCCCCATTGGCGTTCAAAAGCTATGGCCGCTTGCTTGCACCGAGAATCGGCCTCGCGCTTATAAAGGTGGATCTGAAAAAAGTGCAACAGATTCCGCCTCGTAATAGGAGTGGTTCAGCGCACCCCTGTTTTTTTTTTAAGCATACATATTAACATCAATCTAAATAGGCAAAGATATCATGAGTAGAGGTGATAAGATTACTATAGATTATTAAACCAATCATGTATGGTAGTATTTTCAGATCACCCACATTTCTAAAATCATGATCCAACCTAGTGATTTCAAATATATCTTGATGATGGATTTCTAAGATCACCTTGGGACAGCAATCTTGGACTAATTTATAGGCAAAATATCCCTCTGCTAAAAAAAATTGATATATCAATATAATACATTATATTGATATTATATATTATATTATATTGATATTATATATATAATATTCATGATATATATATTAATATATTGTTAATCATATTACTATCAAATTATTATTCAATAATATTTTTTTATAATTATTGTAGAAATATATTATTGTATTTTACATTTACATATCAAATTATTTAGTATATTATTTTTATTTAGCCAATTTTTCTATTCAAAATAAATATTAATATTAAAATAATAATACAATATAAGTATAAATAAAAATAATAATCTTATATTAATAATTAATATTTTGATAGGATTAATATCTTTGTTGCCAAATTATAATTCTTATGTCCAAACAATCCTATAAATAACTATTCATATTGGTTTCTGTATTATTTATTTGAGAGTTTTGTTTGATAGTTGAAAATATATATTAAATATATTTGAGATAAAATTTGATATTATATGGCCAGTAAACTTGATTTTTCATGGCATAATGATACTCATAAATAACTAGTGATCTTTAATTACTTGAACATAACATATCAAATATGATGATCAAATTATCATGGATGAGGATCATTAGTAATTTAAGATCATCATAGTGATCCTATTTGGATCATGAATTGTCATCGTAGTCTACCTGGGCCATGAAGCTCATTTTGATATGTTTGCAATAATCCAATATCTCATCCAAAAGGACTAGTTAGAAGGCATTATCTATATCATTTGACTCTACATAAAAGTATTTAAGGTTTATTCTGTACATAATAAATTGGAAACTCATACCTATATGTGTCCTTACATATTAGCTCTTAAAAGTAATTGATGAGGCCCCTACAAGATAGCTCTAGCATGATCAATCATGCAAGCAACAGCCCAATTAGCAATAGGATTGATTTCCTTATTGACATGTTCAGCAGTAAAAGCTGTGCAACCCTTTATTTATGTATAGTTTAAGTTAATATATCTAATTTATCAAAAAAAAAAATTGTGCACCCCAATGAAAGCTTTCGAGTATCTACTGAAAAGGTTGGAGTTGTTAGAAATTCTCGTAAGATGGGTTTCTATTAAATATATACTGATTTTGATTTTAATTTTATTTTAAAGTATGGGCTAAGTTATTATCTAAATGAATGGTTAAAGAGTTCATACTTTTTATGATCATATTATTATTTAGATTCAATTATCTTAGTTATGTGATATAATAGATACCAGTATAAGCCTGATTTGGTTAATAGACTCTGTAATGGGTTGATCATTGACATTACTAACTGGGTTAGATCTTTAATCCACTTCTATATATATTCGCTTGTAAAAATTCTATGGCATAAGTTTTCTTTTATATTTCTTAGAGGGCACCTATCCCATTGAGGAGAGTGGAAACGGAGAAAAAGACCTAAATCCTATGATTGATTTCTTTTTCATAGGATGCTACAATAACGATCATGGATTCTCATACTTGTGAGGTACATGTTGACTCCGGTCTTGATTTTAATGGATAACAAAATGTTGGATATATATGAGATACCAATATTTTGTTAAAGTTGTAAGTTTAATGTTTCAAGTACCTTCAAACTGATAAATGATAAAGTTATGTGATCAACCTTTAAGCAAGAAGAATTTCATATTTTTGGATGGCTTCACATGTAAAAAAGTCAAGGATATAGTGTTTCATTGGATAATTAAAAATTAGAATGGAAGAATATATGTCAATATTTTAAATTTTAGAGTTTGGGGCACATTTTTGAAGTGGCATAACTCAAGTGTCGACTCAAGAATCCTCAGTATCAACCCTCAGAAAAGATCTAAAAAAGAAAATCAAGTGCATACAAAAGTTTCAACCGGCATGCCAAGCATCGACACTTACTGACCAAGTATCGACTTAAGGTGTCGACTTACAGGTCAGCTCATACATCAAATGTCGAAACCACAAGAAAAAATAGAAAACTGGATTTTTGGCAGTCTCAAGTATCGACACCTGGACTTCAAGTGTTGACTCAAAGTATCGATTCAATGATCGACTTTTGCTCCAAATATCGATATCACAGGATAATTCTAGAGAGCATTATGTTTTAGAACAATCCAAGTGTCAACACCTAGACTCCAAGTATCACCTTATGGTGTCGATCACATACTCAATACCGACACTTACAAGTCTAATAGTACAATAACGACTATATTTTTAGAACTACAAAAAGTTGGACTTTGTGTCAAATAGCTAGTTCTTACTATCTAATTGTCATAAACTATTTTTTGAAAACTTTGAGTATATTTATTCCTCAACAAATTCATCGAAGAAGCAAGAGAATCCTAAAAAAAATTAAGTGCTTCCAAGAAAATCTTCCAAGAGATAACTTCCAAAAAAAAATCTTTGTTCTTAAAGAGTGTACATTCAATTCTCAATAACCAGCAATCATTGCAATTATAAAAGATTTTCGTTGAAGAAAACAATCCAAAAATCTCATCAACAAGCTTCATTGACTTTTCTTTGCTCTTTTAGAGAGCTCTTTTATTTTCATCTGTTGTATTTTAGTTTTTGTATTGTAACTAGTTTTAAGGATATTTAAACTAGGGGATATAACCTTCTAAGTCTTTAAATTAAATTGCAAGTCTAGGATTGACTTGTTGTGAGGTTGTATTGGTGAGCCTGAGTGAGAAAACAAATAAGGATTTGATTTGTGAGGCCGAAAAGTAAATTGACTATAATTTTGAAGGATTATAGTAAAATTTTCAAAAAATTTTTGGATAATGGATGAGGTGCTTGGACTGCATCGAATCATGATAAAAGCTTGTATTTGCATACTTTGCTCTTCTCCTCCTCTTTTTATTTTAAGCATTGATATAGTTTTATTTAGCGCACTTATATTTGCAATGTAATTATTTCATAACTTTTAAAATTCAGCACATATTTATTTTAAGTTTTTGAAAAATTCAATTCATTTTTCTCTTGGATTGCTTTGCTAGGCAACAATATGCATGATTTAATCTTTTATTTAGTATATTATTTTTATGTTCTGATCTTCTATATACGATCTAAGATAATTTCTATAATTGATATCAAAGCATAGGATTTTGTAGAAGATTAGAAATAATATATTTAATAAGAGCCAATCAAGTTATTTAGCTTAAAGATTAAAGTCTTTTAATATGTCTATATCAAGATTTCATGGACATAAATTTGATTGGCCATCTTGAGTTTCTTATAATTCAAGTCGGGGTTTCCTGTTATTCAAGTCCCATTTGGAACCATTTTTTAGATCCTTGGTGACTTATTTTTATTTATTTTAAAGGCCTTGATTTATTTTTTTTTTTTAAATTAATCAAGTATTTATGTTAGTCTTGATTGATCAAATAAATAAAGATGGATCCTCCTCGTTCTTCCCTTTCGATCAATCTCCAATTAATTTTAATCTCTTTTGGAGTAAATAAATAATTAAATAAATCATGGAGAAGATCAATAGGATTCTTATCCTTTGTAACTAATAGGGACTCTTAACCTTGATAATAAAATAAATAAGAATTGAAGATCGTGATCTCAGGGCTAGGCTTGCCTTCCGGTCAATCTCCCATAGATGATGCCACTACTTTGGTCCCCCCCTCTTTAGCCAGACCTCCACTTGGCCACCTCACTATTGATTCAGAGGGGATAGGAAGGATAAAGAAAGGACTAGTTTTGGAAACCGGTGGTTCCTCCTCCCTATCACCAAAAAAAAGAAGTGGCGATGGATCCCATGGAGGGGGCGATGATCAGCCACAACATTTTTTTGACAGTTGTCGGCAATTTTTCAGTAGGGAGGAATGCCTGTTTTGTCTCCTCCACCAATTCTCCTTCTCCACCATCTAAATCACTACATCCGTCTCATTTGGGTTGCCAGCGGTCAAAAGATGGCTATCGATGGTCACTTTCAATCAGTGGCTCTTCGCAGGGGACATTTCAAGCTTAGTGGCGCCATTAATGGCGATTTGGGAGCAACCATGAGAGGAGGAAGAAGATAAGAAATAGGGATTGTGTTTCAGGTTTTGGATTTCGGGTTTTAAAACCAAAACCCAAATCCATTAACTTAAGTTCAATCAATTGGTTGAATAGACTAACCTCATCCAACTCAATTGGATTCGAGGACATTTTTTAATTTAGTCCCTGATCAATTCAAAATTGCATATAGGTCCCTGTAATAAAGTTTATTGCATAAAGACTCATGGATTATATTTAAGTCCTTGTAAAAAACTTTTATTATATAAAGATCCTCGTATAATTTATTTATAGTTTTGTTATATGATTTTACTATATTAAAGTCCATAAATTTGCATCTATATGTTGTTTTAGTATAAATAAAGAATGATGATCTTATTAAGATACTTTTGATGATATATTCATGTCCTATTTAGTATGTAAAGTTTATTAAAATAATTTATAAAGAAGAAAAAGTTTTTTGGTTTGATTGATTCAGTGTGATCACCAAAATGACTGTGAATTAAAAAAAATAAAATTTCTATAAAGCATTATTATGGATATGTTTAATTGATCCAATAAAGTTTTAATAGTGTTATAATTGCATCTAAGTTATTGAAGTGTTGCATCACTTCCAAAAGAGCATCTTCATATTGGATGTTTAGACGGGTAAAAAGAAGGGTTAAATTTATAGTTTAGTCCCTATAGAAGTATAATATTTGATACTAGTGCTTCTAGAATTACATTTTAGTCTTTGCATTAAAATTTTATTATATTCAATTGTCTCATTGTTGTATAGTTTAGGATTTTTCAAGATCTTTTATATGATGAGTTTCTTATAACTATGTTGCAATTTATGGTAACATATTTTAATTGCATAACTATTATTAAATATGTGATTCTTTTATTCAGTCTGTAATTATGACATATAAATCCCTGATTTTAGATGGTTGTAAGTTTTAATAAGTGGTGACCACCAAAGTGGTCTATTTATCGATACTTATTGGATTCCTCTATTTGGTATTTTGAGGAAATTAGATATATTAATTTTAACAAAATACTTAATATTAATATATCAAGATAAATGAATAGATTTATGGGCATAATTGATTGATCCATAATTTGGAGGATTGTAGAATTCAATGGATGGTGATCGAACAAGTAAAATTTTAATTAATTTCTTACTATTGATGTATCAAATTAAATAAATAGATTTATGAACATAGCTGATCAATCCCCTGATTTGAGAATTATAAGTTTCAATGAGTGGTGACTACCAAAGTAGTCCATTTATTAATATTTGTAAAATTCTTCTATTTGATATTTTAATAGATTAAAAATATTTATTTCTTGATTATTACTTATAATTGGTGCATTAAATTGAATAAATAGATTTATAGGCATAATTGTTCGATCCTTGATTTGAAGATTTATGGATTTTAATGGATAGTGACTACCAAAGTGGCCCATCTATTAATATTTGCTAGATTCTTCAATATGATATTTTGAAGGGATTAAGATGCATCATGAAATTATAGCATATAATTATCTCCTCAAAGAGAGCTTATTGTGTGTTATAATTTTAAAGTGAAACATTGTATAACTAGTGAGTGTGCATGGTTTAAAAAATTATTTTACCAAAATATATGGATTTTTGAAAGCTAATGGTCCTTACTTGTTAATTCACTAAATGCTAGAGAGATACCTTATGTGGACTACATTTTTTTCCAAAAAAATTATGATATTACACACTAAAAGCTCTTATTAAAATATTATTTATAATATTTTAAAGCATATAATTTATCTATATTTATTCATTAATTAACTACATGAGGATGTTTAGTAATTAGCATTATAGTATTGAATGATATTACTGTTGTAAAGGGTACCTTATGTAGATCACTTTCTTGTCAAAAAAAGTAAGTGGTATTATACCAAGGGCTCTTATTGAAATAATGCTGATTAAAGTACTTAAGTATATTTATTGATCATATTTTTTATTGATTAATTATATAAAGATTGTTTAGTAGTTAATATCTTCAAACTAAATAATATTATAGCTCTCATTTAAGACTCTAATTGTAAAAAACTATAAAATATAGAAACATGAAATAAAGTACTAGATTTGATGAAATTTGGATATTATATTATGTAATGATTCTCTTTCTTAGATTATTAATGAGAGTGCTTTAGAATAAAAGCTGCCTATGATAAATGATAAAGAGTGAATCATCTTAATCTAGAGATATTAAAAAATATATTATTTGATTCCATTTTAGTTATTGTACTTAAGAATGGTAATGCTAAGTAATTCTTTAACCTCATTATTAAGAGATATGTAGAATCTAATAAAGTAGAGGCTAGATAGATAATAGATAAATTAATTAATATGAGCAAAGATGGCATGATAGTATTAGGGTTTACATTATAGAACTAGAGAATATTGTATCCAAGCTTAGTAGTTTGAAATCTTTATCTTTAATAATTTTTTGACTCATCAAGCTTTTAATTTTCTTTCTATGAAATTTAGTTAGTTTAAATTTATATATAATGCATAGAAAGGTAAATATAACTCCTAAGCAAAATGATGTATCTAAGAGGCATAATCACGGTTCTAAGGATCCGATTAGAAATATGATTAGTGGATACAATTTATCAAAATATCTCTAGGATGAAGCCCTAAAAACCTCCATCCATATTTTGAAAAAAATTCTTAGTAAGGCAGTTTTCAAGATACCTTTTGAGTTGAGTATTGATAGAAAAACATAATATTAATCACTTTTATTTTGGAATTGCTCTATATAGGTTAAGATTTATAATCCATTAATGAATAAAGTTAGATCTAAAATTATTTATGATTATTTAATTGGCTATCCAAATAATTTTAAAATAATGTATATTCTACTATCCTAATAAGTTTTAAAGATTATTGAATCTAATCATACCAAATTTATAGAATCTGATACAGATCATTGTAGATGCTCTTATACTGAAAAATGATATTAAAGAAAAAATAAATCATCATGTTTATTTTTTTATTCAAGAAAATATCATATTTCTTCATATCAAAAGGATAGTGGGAGAGAAATATCAGATATATGATATAATTATAGTACCTCCATGGCAAATTAATGAAGTGCTAGTAAAGAAATTACATTAAAAAACTGAAACTTATTATTCTTAATAACTATTTAGTTTATTTAGGTGAGAATATCTATGATATTAGTCATGTGGTTAGTTCAATATCATATGATCAGATTATTACATATTTTGGATAAGTTAAATAGCTAGAAACCATATGAGATGCAGTATAGCCTATGGTTAAAAATAAAGTATGGAATCTAGTAGAATTATTTAAAGGGTATAAACCTATAAGGTGTAGGTGGATATTTAAAATCAAGAAAATTCTAATTGCCCGTCTGGTTACATAAAATTTTACATAAGAAAGAGGTATAGATAGCAATGAGATTTTTCTTTGATCTCTTATAAGGATTTTATCAGAATAATTATGACATCGATAGTCCATTTTAACTTAGAGCTTCATTAGATAGATATTAAAATAGTTATTTTAAATGGGCATTGAGATAATGATATCTTAAATTTGATAATGTTGTAAGTTCTCTTAAATTTGTATAGAACAAAATGGATATATATATCTCAAGATCAATGAAAATGAATTTATCTTTTCTAGTTTATAGATAATATTTTATTTATTAATAATGATTTTGAGAAAATTTGGTATGCATAATTATAAATCAGAAGATGTATATATACTCAAGAAAAATAAATTTAGTAGAAATCAATATTCTAAGAATGATGTAGAGTCAGAATCCATGAAAATTTAACTCATTTTATCATTATGTGTAGATTAACGTATGCAACAAGTTAGCTTCAATTCAGATATAGCGTATGCTATTAATGTCTTAGCAATTATATATCAAATTTGGATATAAAACATTTAGAACATAGCTTGAAAGATTCTAAGATATTTATAAAAAATCAAAACAAAATTTATGTTAACATAATAAAAAGTTTGAGTATTTTGAGATGACTAAATATTGTGATTCAGATTTTACTAGTTATATGAATGATATAAAATATATTTTTAAATGACTGGAAGGGTGATTTTTTACAAAAGTATAAAGTAGACTTTTGTGGCATCATTAGCTATATAGGCAAAGTTTGTGATATGTTACAAAACTATAATTCATGATATTTGGTTAAGGACCTCTGTCTTGGAGTTTATGATTATTAATTTTATCTTAAAATTATTTAAGATTTATTATAATAATAGTGCAGCTGTGTTATTTTCAAAGAATGATAAAAGATTCTGGTGCTTCTATCATATAAAGATTAAAATATATGTCAGCTAGAGATTTAGGTTGAAAGGAAGATATTATAATTAAGTACATAAAAACAATATAATACTGATAGGTCTATTGACCAAATTATTAAATTCGATCTATTTGATGTATTTTATTAGTGAGAGCATTGTTTTACAGCATTTTTCTTTACTATTTCATGTTGAAATATGATATTTATATTTGTGCACATACAATTATTTCTAAATATTATTTAAATGAAAGTCTTAGGCATAAAGATATCACTTAAACATAAGGGCAATATTAAATAAAAGGCTTAAGCATAAAGATATTATTAACTAAAAGTCTTGAGTAGAGATTTTGCTTAAGTATAACTATATTGTTAATATTATAATTAATATCTTTGATATCATAGTTCATCTTGAGACATAAATGACTCGTCTTGAGATATATGACATAATTATAATGATGAACTTTATATGTTTGATCACATTAATACAAAGTTCACATTAACGCACTATATCATCAGAATCCATGTCAATGAGATTATTAACATTTGTAACTATAAAAAAATCTTATATTAATAAATGGTATGAAGAATGCCATGATTCAATGTTAGTGGTTTTAGCATACTGGATTTAGACTAAAGATATTGTTCATTTGGGACACTTGCATATATGGCCACATGAGATGCACTTAGCCCGGAAATCATTTTCAAAAGGATGTGTACATATATTTTTATAAAAATAAAAAAGTAATAAATAAATCAATAATCAATGTTGTCCAGGTGAGAGAATATTGAAAATTCTTATAAGGTGGCTTCCATTGATTATGGACTGATTTTGATATTGATTTTATTTTAAAATATGGGCTAAGTTTTTGTTTGAATGAATTGTTAAGGCGCCCATATTTTTTGTGATTATATTATTATTTGGATTCAATTATCTTAGTTATGTGATATAATAGATACCAGTGTAGGCTTGATTTAATTGATGGGCTCTGTAATAGATTGACTCATTGATATTACTAACTATACTAGATTTCCAATCTACTCCTATACACATTCGTCTATGAAAATCCTAGAGCATAAGTTTTTTTTTATATTCTTAAAAGGGCACCTATCCCATTAAGGAGACAGGTATAAGATAGAAATAGAGAGGAAGACGTAAACCTTATGATTGCTTTTTTCTTCTATAAAATGCTGTAATAAAGATCATAAATTCTCATACTTGCAAAGTATGCATGATTTAATCTTTTATTTGTATATTATTTTTGTATTTTGATTTCTACATACGATCCTAGATAATTTTTTCAGAAATATCCATCTAATGCTCGGGTTTTCATATCATGGCCCTGTATGGATTCCTATTCCCTTCATCATCCATGCCGATATAATTACCACAGCAAACCGCCCCTCCCCTCTAGTCCTATGAGTCCCTCAAAGACTTCAACCTCCATACCCAAATCCTCTGCTTGAGACATGTCATGGACCTCTTTGTCACCATCAAGATGCTGATGTTTTGCCATGCCTTCTAAACAACAGGGCTTGCTCCCCAAAATCTATAATGACATCTATCACATAATTAAAAAGCTTTATCTGGATACAAGTGCAGTCTGTCACAAAATGGAATTGAAGTTTTTTACATTAAGCCACTCTAAAATATATGCTTGATGCTAGACTCTAATATTCACAGCTCTCCTTCATATACCACAAAGCATATGATTATTGGGATCAGTATCAACTTACTCTGATACCGGTTATTGCGGAAGCGAAACAGGATCGTTGATTGTCGATGTCGATACCACAAGAGAAAGAAGAAAATATAACAAATATAATTTTTTCGGGCATGCAAAAGGTTTCACTATGAAAAATAAATTTACAGATTGAACTCTCTCTCAACCCCGTACAAGTATCTCTCAACAAGAAACCCTGAATCCTTCTCTCAAGCTCTCAATCAGCCCTTTACAAGAGACCTCTCACCACTTTTTCATTCTTCTCCCTCTATCTATGTCTCTGCCCATGAATTTGTAGCCTCTACTGTGTAGAGTATCTCACCAGGAGTCCAACGGTCCAAATAGAATCCAAATCGGAGTCCTGTAGCTCTCCCAATCGTAGTTTGATTACAACGCTACTCGTGGTCGTCGATCGTATTAAGATCCGTGCAGATTTTGTCTCCTTCTGGATTTCCTTCTGCCGGGCCCCGTGTGTGTGTGTGTGTGTGTGTGTTTTTTTTTTTTTTTTTTGTGGGTCGCGCGGGCGTTGAGGAGCCACTGGTCTAACAACTTCTACCTCGACTCAACGCACCGCTTTCACCTGACTTGAGAGCTTCTAAGGATTCTAACGCCCCCATGCCCTGGGACAATCGCCTGATCATGGATGGACAAACATGGAAGTCGAGCCATACTGCTCGATCCCATCTCTGTCATATGCTGTGCTCACCTCGACCTGAGACATGGTCGGGAAAGTCTCCTGCGGTAATAAGAACTTCACTTTGCAACGTCGCCAATTATCCTCCCGAGTCTCGTGTCCTATGCCCGATCCACCTACTGTCAGAGCTTCACCTCGCACTAGACTCCTGTCTGCACCAGGGACTCCACCTCGCACTAGACTCCCTGTTAAAAGGTAGTGACCCCCATGCTTCTTCCCTTGCAGAACAATCCTATTGCAACGCAAGACCTTTAGGACTCCATCACCAGCTCTCCACCTATAACCGCTTGAGTCCAATTTGCTGAGGGAAATTAGATTCTTGCTAAAACTGGGTACGCATCGGATCTCACCCAATTTCTTCACTATTCCATCATATGTCTTCAAGATGACTGTCCCGATGTCCATGATCGCACAGCTCGATTCATCTGCTATATGGACAGAACCCTCTCTACTGTTTAGAGAGTCAAACAGCTCCTCACTGTAATAAACATGGTATGGACAGACAAAATCCAAAACCCACTGGGAAGAAGGGGATACCTCGTCGGATACCAAGAGTACATCGCTGATGTATCCATCATCGCCGCTATCGGCCATCGCCGTGTAGCCCTTGTCCGATCCCTGAGCTGTGAGCAATCTCTGATACGATACCCCAACTCATCGCAATGGAAACACCTGATCTTGCTGGCATCCTTTGACTTGGACCGTCCTCCTCGTGATCCTTTGTCACTCCGTCTCCGGTCGCCTGCACCTTCAGAAACTGTCAACGCTGAGTTCCCACCTGAACTCAAAGCATGGTTCTCCCTCTTGAGAATCTCGTTCTGAAGTAGCACCGATGTCACTTCCTCCATCTTGATGGTGCTCTTTCCCATTAGAAGAGTAGTCACCAAGGACTCGAAGGACTGCGGTAGGGATGATAGCAATACAAGTGCTCGGGTTTTCTCCTCAACTTTGTCATCGACACTGAGGAGATCAGTGAGGATCCTCTGAGAATTGCTCAGGTGCTCCTGCACACTCTGTCCCTCAACCATTCATAATTGATAGAATTGCTTCCAAAGGAACAAGGTGTTGGTGAGGGACTTCGCCATGTATAGCTCCTCCAGCTTCTTCCACAACACCATCAAGGAAGACTCATTCAGTACATGGATCACCACATCATCTATAAAGTACAAGCGGATTGTGCTTACTGCTTGCATCTGCAATTGTTTCCAGGGATTATGTTCTACGGTGTTTGGTCTCTCCTCGCATATGAGAGCAAAGATCAGCCTTTGCTGGATAAGCACGCCTTTCACCCTCGCTTGCTAGAGGGACAAGTTGCTCTTCCCATCGAACCTGCTGATTTTCACTTTAATTGCCCTTGTCTTCTCCATCTTCTTTGATCTCGATCAACCACGGACAACCGGGGTTTTGATACCAGTTGTTGGGATTGGTATCAACTTATTCTGATACCGGTTGTTGTGGAAGCAAAACAGGATCGTTGATTGTCGATGTCGATACCACAAGAAAAAGAAGAAAATATAACAAATACAATTTTTTCAGGCATGCAAAAGGTTTCACTATGAAAAATAAACTTACAGATTGAACTCTCTCTCAATCCCGTACGAGTATCTCTCAACAAGAAACCCCGAATCCTTCTCTCAAGCTCTCAATCAGTCCTTTACAAGAGACCTCTCACCACTTTTTCATCCTCCTTTCTCTGTCTGTGTCTCTGCCCATGAATTTGTAGCCTCCACTGCGTAGAGTATCTCACCAGGAGTCCAACAGTCCAAACAGAATCTAAATCGAAGTCCTGTAGCTCTTCCAATCGCAGTTTAATTGCAACGCTGCTCATGGTTGTCGATCGCATTAAGATCCATGCATATTTTGTCTCCTTCTGGATTTCCTTCTGCTCGGCCCATGTGTATTTTTTTTTTCTCATGGGTCGTGCAGGTATTGAGGTGCCGCTGGTCCAACAACGATGTCAAATATGAATGTTGAAGTCTGCATCAAGGAGACCCTTATCAGAAATTGATTTTTTTTCCTGCTTTGTTACGGACCTTAATCATACCTAGAACAGAGAGTGCTAATCATATGATTTATATGAGTTGTCTAAAGCAAAGCACTAGTTTCCAGCAATTGTTTTTAGAGATGAAGTCTTAAATGTTTGATGCGAAGAGCATCCAGTATACTCCAGGACCTAGCCTAAGATGTAAACAAGAGCACCTCTAATGGTCTACTTCAAGTCACCTCCAACAGGATTAATCTAGCACATGAAGTTCTGCATGGTGACATTGCAACCTTAGCTCTTGTTTATCTAAATCATTGCACTTTGTTTGGATACCCATGGGGGAGGGGAAGACAAGGGAAAAGAGAGAGGAGAGGAAAGGAAAGGAAAGGAAATGATGAGAAAGGATATTTATTATTTATTTATTTATATATATAGGAGAAAAGAGAAAGGAAAATTATTTTCTTTCTATGTGGATAATATCTCGAAGAGAAGAGAATGAAAAGAAAAATTAACCAATTTATTATTATACTTTTAGTATATAAATATCAAAAAAAATAAAAAATAATTAATTTTGATAACAAATATGTTATGCTATAATCTATTTCATAAAAAGAAATTTTATTTTAGAGATGCTAGAGGTGCTGTGCATTTTAAAAAGCAAATGTTGCTTTTCAAAATGTATCAATAACATAATATCAACATATAATTACAGATCAAATTTGTCGCTTATTGATATAACCAATATAATTAGCATTTTTAGCAAACAAACTATCCCCCATTCAACCAATTTTTCAAGCATAAATAGCAATGACAAAGTATTCACAATAACAATAGTATCCACAACAATAATACGTTACTATTTTGGCATCTACAACAATGACAATCTAATAATCCACAACCATAATAATATAACATACTAACGGATGGCACATCTCGATAACCATGATAATTTTTTAACATCAACAACAATATTGATAATAATAACAATATAAATTACCAATACAAAATACTAATAATCTAAATTATGATTAAGTTCAAAATATGCCGGACACAAATGACAGTATAAACAAAATATTGTCCAAATAATATTAGCATTGAAGTCTATAAATGTCACAAACTAATGATAGTAAATTCCAAAATGTGCCAATTACTTTTGACAACCAAATCCTAAAATGAAAGTTAAATTTATAACAGTATCAGAGAGATACAAACCATATACAAGAAAGCACTACTTAGTTATACAACATCATTCTAATACATCATTTGTGCCAAAAACCTCTTGCGACCTATGGAGGGGCAACCAAAGACCACTCTTGCTTTTGCAGGGTCACTGATCAAGAGAGGGCTTCAAATATTTTTTCTTCTTTCAAATAAATGTTTTGCAATTATTTATAAATCTCCTTTGAGATACATGTCAGTGCGGCCTCCTTAATGATAGCATTTGCCTCCTTAATTGCTTCTGCAACATCATGAATTGCCTCTTTTATGGTTTCATACTCCTTCACTTGTTCATTTTTTGAAACCTTTTATTTTTTTTTCTTTCGATAAGTTTGAAGATTGAGGTTGTTGAGATGTGATTTCACTAGAAATGTTTTTATCAATCATGGTAAAGTGATAAAATACTCTAAAATAACTTTATTTTGCATTACCAAATTATCGATATCATTTATAGTGAAGATGCTCTCACTGGACTGTGTAGACCATCGACATGCTTTTTCCTTCACCGTTTCAGCACCAGTCCCTGTTGCTTTGTCCTTCCCAAATAATTCTAACAATTTATCATAGTTAGGAATGGAAGCAGTTATCCATCTCTTTGCAGCAGGTTTTGCCTAAGACATTAAAAACAAATAAAATTAGATGTTTAGAAAATGAATTTGTACTATATTCATTATAATTGAAATTATGGAAAAGAAAACAAACCTCTAATAATGCATTCCACACTTCAGGATCTGCATCCCATTTTTTAGTTATAAGACTCTAAGAAAAACCACTCGAGTTTTTAAAAAGATCATAGCACCCATTGAAGTTTGACTTAATGATTTTCATGTGATTCTTTATATGACTCTTATCTATTTCTATACCATATTTTTTTCGCATCTCTTTCACTACATTATCATATACCATTGAAGTAAAAACCCCATCAATTATGCTTTCTTTGATTTGCTGTTCCAACAAAGCATTAATAAATACCTCATTCATATTTGTGGTCTAGCTCATGAAATTTCCATTCCCCTTGTTGTTTTTTGTTTTACTACTCATTTTTATCTGTACATGAAAATAACAAAAAGATATAACATGATGATTTCAGTGACATCACGATATAACTATTAGGGCCATTGATTGTCATACAAATATTTAGTACAATAATAAGTCACTAAATTGGCAAAAAAAAATAGCATTAAGAATATCAAATTGTTTAGAACAATAATAAGTAGCATACAAACTTGTAGCACAATAATTAGTCTTCAAATATCATGCAAATTTATAGCACAAAAGTTTTAATAACATATTCAATTAGCTTGATAGCCCATCCACATCCATATTGCTATGTGATTTTCAATGATTTCACCTTGCTTGACATCTTTAGTATCTTTGTCTGCAATGAAATCTTGTTCACGAGATGGCGGTCTTTGTAAAAGCTCCTCGTCCATCTCTGTAATTAGACTTTCATCAGGATCAATATCTATTAGATAATTATGGAAAATGCAACATGCTAAAAATATCTATGTGGATGTTGTAAACTCATAATTTGGTGCAATGGTACTGACAATAATAGGAAATCTTTTCTTAAGGACACCAAATGCTCTCTTAATTGCATTATGTAGAGATGCATGTCGAAGATTAAATAGCTTCTTAGGAGTTTGTGGTTTATACGTAGAGTACTCTTTCAAGTGACAATGTGCATCTCTATATGGCATGATAATTCTAATCCTTAACATATATATAGTATCAACAAGACATTATTCACTTATTAGAAATAAAAATTATTACTTCAATGATATTCCTATAAGAATAATTAAAAAAATGCTTATAACTAAATGTTATCTCGAGGGATTTTCAAATTATCTTCTCTAACCAATACATTCTTAATAATCCTCGAGTCAGATGCAATTCCTTCCCATTTAGGTAAAATATATGTAAATTTCAAGTCAAACAAACATGTAGCCAACATACTTTGTGTTGGATAATCCTTCATACCATGAAATCTTGGAACATTTTTTTTAGACACTTTTACTTAACTGTGTTCCATCAAGTACACCTATGCAATTTTGATATAAATTTGCTAGGTAATAATTTAATTACTAAAATAATTATAACTCATTTCAAAAATTAAAATAAAATCAAATGCACCTTGAAGTATAGATAGAATTTACTACTATTAAGTATTTCTGCAAGGACTTCTGATCCATTGGATTGTATAAGGAATAGACCTTCCAATAATACGATTGCTCTCAGAACTCTATAAAAATGTCTACTTACGATCTCACTGAAATGATGAAAGAAAAATGAAATCATACGATTTTTGACATTGTATGACAAGATGTGTATAAACTCTTCAATAGTCAATCAACTTGTGTTAGTAAGATTGGTATGCCTTCGAAGCATATTTTATAAATTTACCAATGCTTCTGGTCCTATGTATATAATTTCTCGATATTTTTTAGAAGTCATAAGTTGATGCATTATTTTTTTTTATGCTTTTTCTCTTTGTGCATCAGTTTGACTAATACTTCGATACACAACTTTTTTGTTGGTGCCTTCGATATGTACTTAAGAAGTATATAATATAATAAAGAACTTGAATCATATTAAAATGTCGCCTTTTATCCCATTGAATAATCAAACTTTTTAAATTTCATTACCTTCCATTTATCAAATAAAAAATTAAAAGGTAATGGAAAAATAAATTACCAAGCACAAAATCCAAAACCTAGACACACTAATAAATAATAAATTATATAATTGAATAATCATGTTTTTTAATAGTCTATTGAAATTATAGTCGGTAATCCTAGATGGTTACACTACAAGTAGAGGATACATGTTTCTAGTTATTGGTGGCCATGGAAGGACACTGGACATATTGGGAGACCCAGAAATACTGGTGGAAGTGGAGTTCTCCGGTCATGCTTCATCCCTGCTTAGATAACCAGCAAAAAAATATAGATCTACACGAACTCTATTAGGCTATGAAAAATTTGTTCTATTCTATCTCATTCTAATATTATATACAGAATATCATAAACAAAGAAGAACAAACAAAAAAAAAAATATTTTAGAAGGATAGAACCGAAAAATAAAAAATATATATACTTATGGTTGGCGTATCTCATGACTATCGGGAGTAACCGAGAAGAAAAATGGAAGGGGCTTCGAAGGTTGGATGGTGAGAAGAAAATGAAAGTGGGAAATAGAATTTCTTATTTCATTTCTTAAAGAGATATTTTAGTCAACTGAAAAAATATTTATGAGATTTTTCTTTCTTTCCTTGTCTCTCCACCTGCGGAGAGAAAAAAATAGAGAAAAATCTATTACTTATTTTCACTTAATTTCCCTTCCTTTTCTCTCCTTATCCCTCCACCATTTTTTATCTAAATATGAGTTTTTTTAAATTTTTTTTTCTACTTCTTTTTCCGGCTTTTCTTTTCCCTCGATCCAAACAGAGTGCAAATAAATAAGGCAATGTTTGATGTAGGACATGGAGAGGAGTAAAAGCATAATAGGATGGCTTATCTGACTCAAAGAAAAGATTGAGTGGTCTTGAGAAATTCTAAAAGTTATGAGGCAAGTGTCAAATGGACCGGTTTCATTAATGCGTTCAAGAAAACGACCGCTATAGATGATAGAGGAAAATCAACCGAAAAAATATTGATTTGGGTATGTTTGAGTAAAAAATTGGACCACCATAATGTATGGATATTTGAAATACTCTAGAGTGCCTAAAATAGATTATTTATAGAGGGGATTTCAAATTGGCCTACTTACATTGGAGGAGAATTTTAAGGATCGCATGTGAAGTTTACTCCTATGTAGAGTAATTAAAATAAGGCTGATAGATTGAAATGGACGTTTAGGTCTAAAATCAAATGGCTTAAGCTTTAAGTTGAACTGGATTTAGGGACTCCATTTAAGCCATTTAACTTGGTTTAATTCATCGTAAATTATGTTAGGTCATGCATTTGATAAAATGATTAGATCCATATTTGAATTTTTAACCTACTTAGTTAAAAAAACGGTTTTACTTAATAAAAAAAAAGGTCGGTTTATGGGTTTTTGAACTACTTTGTATCTAAAGTTTACTTCTTGCATCCAATTTGAGCCGTTCCCATGCATTGCCGCCTCTAATTGGAGTCCTACTTATATATCAGGATATTTCGTCTCTGGCTTCTTGAAATGCAAAATGGACAAAAATAGGATAACGAGGTAAGTAGAATTCTCGGGGAAGATGCCGTCATGATATGACTACAGAAGAAATTTGGGCATTGCTAAGATAAGAAGCAAAGATGCTGAAGCACTCTTTTTATTAGCAAATGGTGAAGCATCACTTCCTTCCATTTCTTTCCTTTTCTTTTTAAATCGGTGCATTCGATTAAGATATCTAAAATGAATACATCCAATAGTATCTGAGAAGATGATCTTTCAAAAAGATCTTGAACCATTTTCAAGTCAGTCCAAAATACAGGACCAGAATGATTCACTACAAAGAAGACTATCCAGTCTATCATGGAATTAGTCTCTCCATACACATTCTGGTATGGTAGCTAGCAGAATCTTGAAAGAAGATAGTGATATCGCGGAGAAGGGGATGCCCCACCGATATCTTTCTAGCACGGTGGATCCAAGTAATAATAATCACCGGGTCATCTTCGATGATTAGATGGTCGGCTTGTATGATTCTTCGGGCATACACTAAATGGAAAACTTAATGCCGTTTTTGACTATTAAAGTATGTTCCATCTTATCACACCATAAAATATTTCATCCACCGTAGAATGCAATCTTTTAACAAACATTACAGCAGATATATGATCACGCATTACGTCTAGAATCTAAAAACTCTTGTTTACATAAACCGTGATTGAGGTATCTTTTGTTAGAACTATAATGCAGGTATTTAGTACTTCGTCCACTAAGCAGATGTTTATCATTATCCATCACAATCGCTCATCTGCCGTCATGCTAATTTGGCATTTTGACGGATGAAATTACTATTTTTACAAGCAGCATCCACAATATGGTTGGATTGCACCGAAAATAATACTTAATTAAATGCATTTAAAAGAGAGACTTGGATTTGGTCACGGCTGTTGGCGGTTGAGATTTGGGCAGACGCACTTGCTGACCTGGCTTGTTGAGACCCTGTCCGTCTGGGGATGTTTGAGCCGTGTTTTTTTCCGGTCCAGACCGGGTTCATCCGCGTGTTTTGTCGGACAAACACAAATCAAGGAAGCGGGTGGAAGGATGATTTCGGATAACCGGTGCGGTCCGACCTTTTTAAATATGGATCGGTTTGGTCGGCCTGGTCTGATTTCTGTCAAGCTTCGCTGCAATCCTGCTAACAAGGTCTGATAACGAGTGTTAAAAAAAAAAGGGTAAATAACAATCCTTACCCCACCGAAGTGCCCAGACCGGGCCCATACAACTCTTTGTGCGGTTAAAGATACGATGCGGTCTTCAATCCGAACCGGACCGTAGGGAACCATGTCACTCAGGATGGCAGATGGAAATAATTAATATATCATTAATACCGGAAGCAAACGACAGAGCCCGCGCACCCAAGTTTTCCACGTGCTCATCACCATCTACCCACCACCCATAAGCGAACACGAACTCCACGGCGGGGGGTGAATTTTCCAAATATTGTGGTACCCACAACAGACCGGAGCTTATCTCGTTGAACTGCAGGGTGATCAATTTATTTTGCACTTTTGCATGTAAAACCATATATTTTTTAAATTATAAATGGATACCAATCATTTTTTAGCAATATTAGTATATTTTGAAAAATTATGATACTAATGAGTAGGCGATGGCTCATGATGATCAGTTTGATAAATATATCTATTATATTATCAAGTTGAACTTCGCCAAAAGGCCAAATATAATAATTTAAGTATAAGATTATTTTCATTTTTTTGTTTTTATGGCCCCTTGGGAAAATTTGTTCCTTTGTATTTTCTACGTCGACATTTTTATACATTAGCAGGGTTTTTTATCTTGGGTCCAAGAAGGGAACGGTAATTTATCGTATTAAATTTAATAGGGGGTAATGTGCAGAATCTGATTCTCCCTTCGTCGCGCTGGTGATTATTTATACCCCCTAGTTGGGCTCTGTTTTGCGCTACCTCTCTTTGTCGCCCCAAGCAGAGCCCTGAACCTGGGTGAGCTCCTCCTGCTTCGCGTCTCCTGAAACCCCTGAAAGGTATCTGCCTTCTGCTCTCTAGTCTCTCCAGTACCCATCAATCTTTCTCTCCCTCCCTCCCCTCTCTCTCTCTCGATTTAATCAGGCCGTTTCCCGTTTCCCTCGTCGATCTTGTCTCCTGTTCTGTCGTGCAATCTCTCGGTTATCCCGTGTGGAGATTTTGCTCGAGCCATAAATTTCTAATCATATTAATATCTATTTCTTCGTTTCTTGAATATTCTTTTTATTTACTGCTCGATGTATTGCATTTTGTTGTAAATCGGTGGTTTTCTCCTGTGATTTTCTTTTTTGCTCTCTTCTTGTCGTGCCTTATTTTGCTCTTAGGGTTAAAATAAAAATTGGTTATGCAGTCAATTCTTGAATAGATTATCGAGTTTTTCTTTTAAATCGCTATTTTAGTGCATTATTGGAAAACGTAATGAGCCTTTTTTTGCGTCGAGATCATATCTTTCTTCTCAAAATGCCTGATCTGATAGCAATTGTTTACGTAATGTATACATGGATTTAGTGTGGGTCTTGGGTTTTTACTATTTAATGTGTTTTTCTTTTTTTCTTTATTTATTTTTGTTTTTTTATTGCCTGGATAATTCATACTTACCTATTCTTTTTCTTATTTTTGTTCCTTCATTCATTAAGTAGGAGGCTGTATTACCTAATCTCGTTTGGATTCACTAATGGCTTCGGACCAGATCAAGCCTAGAGGTAATTTAATCACCAATCTGAACCATGATATATCGGGGATAATTAAAAGTTTTGAACTTTACGGAAGGCTCACCTTTTATTTCTTGAGTTATGTTTCATATAATTTCTTTCTTTTGTTTAATGGTTCCCTTGGTTTTTGGATTTGTGAAGAAGGGTTAATGAAGTAAATCCGTTAAAGATGGAAGAAGGCTTGTTAGATTGCGTTATGTTTTTTTAGCTATCCTTCAGATCCATGTATTTTCTTGCAGAATTCTTGTTTAATTTAGTGGTCGCAGACGGGTTTCTTTTTATCTGTAATTAAGTCCTTAAATCTTGAATGACAGTAACTGTTTGAAGGGGGAAAAAAAAATTCTTTGCTTTCCTATAGATTTCAGAGTAAAGCTGTTGATTGTTTTATTTCAATCATCTTCTTATTTTCTTTATTATGTTTCTGTTTTCCTTTTCCTTTTTGTTCGGGTGTCATAAAGCACTATCACCGATGGTCTGTAATGAAGAGTTACAATTGTTATTTGGAGAGTGCATGCATCACCATCATTACCGCATATGTCCATTAAGCCTATTATTGCTGCCAGCTTATCATCATTAGAAATTCCAATGGATCAAATACTTTAAATGGGTCTTATCCAGTAACTAAAATAAATAATAGGGACCTGTACTTTGATAATAAATTCTTCTAAGTCAGTTAATCATTAAAACTCTTTTGCCTGGTTTTATCACCATGAGAAGCTCCAACTCATCGAAGAAGTGATGCATCTAGCAGGCTTGCCAGTTTCTGATGGCCAAGCACATAGCTAACTTATATGAATTACTCAACAATTAGACAAAAAAAATTGGCGTCTTCTTTTATATCTATAAGTTTAAGGTTAGGAATGCTTATATTACATCCATGGTAGCAAAAAATTCTTTCTTTGTTTCATGCTTTCAAGTTTGTCTGACTGGTACAATGATAATTTTTTCAGTTTCCCAAGTTTCGTCTCTGCACCATTAATAAGTGAGTCCATGTCATAATGAACCTGATAAGATGATAGCCATTCATCAAGAAGATGACAAGTTATAACATATGTATACGAAAATATCCTTTCCTTCTTGTATCCTAAATGTGTGAAGTGACATTCCAGAATCAATTTTCTTGTCTGCAAACGTTGCTGTTTGTTGTTCGATGATCACTCCAAATGTGGCTCATAGATTACCATCATGAAGTAGCATGATTAATTTTTGTAATGCAAGTTATATTTTAACCTTATTTGTTTTGATATGTTATTTTAACTCTTTTCGCATTATAGTATTGCAAGACTTTAAATCCCGTGGGCATGGCTGTCCTGATTTTCTCATAAGATGAAATGCACCGCTGTTCTGCCCGACACTTGGGACAGGAGATATTCCAAGGTGTCCTGATTGGGATGCTAGTAGGATGGCCCTGTCGAGATACATGGGATAGTGCCTCCTCCTAGTATCCTGCAGAATATCCCATCAGGACATGAATCATTGATTTCTTGTGATATTTTCATATACCTTAGTGGTGCTTTAATTTGTTTCTATGTGAAAAACCTCAGATTCATTATTTCCTACCATTCATAATAATTTTAACATGGGCTGTTTATTAAAAATAACTAGATCCATTAGATTGTGCAATAGATAGAAAAATAATGGTGACCATTCAACTTTGAGTAGGCTGTATTACACAATAAGATGAAAGAATTTTTTAGGGACAGTGTCTTGATGAGCTTTGAAACATGTATTATAGAGGAAAGATTTTTCAATGCTACTGGGCTAACTTTGGCTTGGATTTCTAAAGTTTATGAAGCTAGTTGATTTTGAGATTGCTCCCGTTGAATATTGGACATTGGAAGAACGTCTTTGTTAAGGGCTTTAATCAGAGTAGCTTTAGTTGGATGCTTTATATATTTGTATACACGTGTGCACAAGGGATGAATATTCCACATTTCAAAAGTTTATCCATGTGGCTAGTGCTTATTTTTGTGTTTTTCCCTCATTTTATTCTGGACAGATGTATGTGTTGTTGGTGTTGCACGTACACCTATGGGTGGCTTTCTTGGTGCTCTGTCATCTTTGTCTGCCACCAAACTTGGGTCTATAGCGATTGACTGTAAGACAACATTGCCTTTTGTGTTTCTCCTACACTTTTTCTTTATTGTTGTAACAAATTGGGCCTCCTGAATTGATCATCTGATATGTTCAGGTGCTCTTAGAAGGGCAAATGTTGCTCCAGCTCTTGTACAAGAAGTCTTCTTTGGCAATGTTTTAAGTGCCAATTTGGGGCAGGCTCCTGCTAGACAGGCTGCATTAGGTGCTGGAATTCCGAATACAGTGGTCTGCACCACCATTAACAAAGTATGTGCATCTGGAATGAAAGGTATGAGGCAGCTAGTTTTTAGTGCACTACAAGTATAAAGTCTCTGACAGCAGATCTCAAGCACAACTTGGTTATTCTTTGTTAACAGCTACAATGTTAGCGGCACAAAGCATCCAGCTGGGTATCAATGATGTTGTTGTGGCTGGTGGCATGGAAAGCATGTCAAATGCCCCCAAGTATGTTGCAGAAGCAAGGTCAGTGTTATCACACTCTTGTTTTTCTTGTACAAGTGATTGAGTATTGCCTTTGCTATAAGCAATTACTTATGTTTTATGAAACCTAAGTTTCTGTTCTTTTTGTGAGTTCACACTTTTTTTCCTGAGTTCTCTGGTTCTCTGGTTAACTGGATCGTCATTAGATTCTGAGTAATAATTATAGTGTGCAGTTGTTACCATGTAGTACACATCCTTTATCTTTACTCTGGGAATGTCTGATATTTAGCAATTCATAGAAATGATGTAAACTATAGATGAAGCTCAATAAATTCCCCTTGTTAAAGTTTAGAGCAATCTTGTGAAACATGTTGGTTATGCATTGATCTTCTGGTATCAGTCTATTAGTATGTGAACAACACATATACTCTATGTAGCATGTTGTCATTCTTCCTTTTTCTTGAAACAAATCTTGAACTGTTAATAGTACAAAATATACATACATTGATCTAGATAAATAGAGAGACAGACTGATAGATTGATATGTGTATGCTTATTGCTTGCTGCCTTGGAAGCTGGAGTTGTATTAGATAACATGGTGATATCATTAAACTCAATGTGAAACTTGGGTTCTGCTTACTTGAATCTTTTTGAAATGATGTTTTTTTGTACTTACTGATCTTGTCTACCGTTTCATGTAGAAAAGGATCTCGATTTGGACATGATACTCTTGTTGATGGGATGCTTAAAGATGGCCTATGGGATGTGTATAATGATTTTGCCATGGGAATGTGTGCTGAATTATGTGCTGATAATCATTCAATAACAAGAGAAGAACAGGTAATGTACTAACCACCCCCCTCGCACCATGTACACTGGTTTATATGAGCTTAGAAAACATAGATGTTGGCTTTGCTGCTTGTACCAAAATTAAACAACTCCATCAGATGTACGTCATTTGGATTCCGTAGTTGAGCTACCAAGATTATAGTATTGGATAAAATTCTCCATCTACTATTGTGTTTGAAGGAATTTTGGTGAGAATTAAAAACTTGCTTCTAGTGATAGTGCTTGCTTATAAGAGTTTCTATACATTATAACATGCATGTGTTCGGTTATTTTTTGATGTAACCCATTGTAGTATTATAAGGATGCATGGTGACCAAATTTATAAAAAATTATGTGTATTGAATCATGGTGGCAACATGTGCTTTGTTTGTTGGCTTGCTTGTTTGGATTTTGTTATATGCAATATAAATCTCACCAATTATAAATATTATTCCTAATTTCTCTGTATAAACTTTGCATTCATGTCCGGCATCCCTTATCTTCAAGTGGTGTTATTTGGAGTTTTAGTTGCCTTTCTGCAGATCTTAGTTATATTGCATTGCCATGTAAATCATATATTGCAATTTACGATTCTAGCTCCCGTAGATGGCTGATTGATCACTTGTTGGTTGCAGGATTCTTATGCCATTCAAAGCAATGAGCGTGGAATAGCTGCTCGAGATAGTGGTGCCTTTGCATGGGAAATAGCTCCGGTTAGACTTCTTGTTTCATAAGCCATTGGTGCAAATGTGTAATCCTTTTTTTAAAAAAGTTTGATGTATTTCTTTGTGGATGAGAAAAATGCAGGTTGAGGTTTCTGCTGGTAGGGGAAAACCATCAGTAATAATTGATAAAGATGAAAGTCTGGAAAAAGTAAAGCCTTCTAAATCTCTCAATAATATCGGTTTTCATGCAATACCATAATTTACAGGTTGCACACTGTAGTTATTATATAGGTCATGCTTTCACTGTTAGGTTTATTGCCTCACAATTGTAAGCAGGAAAAAGATGATCTCTTTTTTATGATGTTATATCCTAAAGAACTAAATTATGATATAATTGATATAAGGTAGTATTATCTGGAAATGATGTTTTGTAAAGTTTTTACAGTGGTGCACTTTCTATAGACTGAATATTGTTTCGGCAAACCAAAGAGTCTAATTTATGAGAAATTTTAAAACTTAATTCTAACCTTGAGAATTCCAGTGGAGACTTGTTTTTTTGTTCATATCATTTTGTATGCTTCGGTTGACACCAGCTCTTATTCAAGCTCTTAAAAAAACCCTAACCATTTCCAGGTAATGATCCCTTAAGGTGCCTAGATATTTAAGCACTCTACACCCACCTCCTTTCAATTTAGCATCTAAAGATTAAGCCCCAAACTCCTTTATATTATATATGTATATGACTGTCAACAGCCAGACTAGGTCCAGGACATGGTTTGCTTGAGCTTGGGTAGGAGCCATGCTTGAAACCGGTAGGAATGTACTAGGGCTAAACCTCAACATGAACCTAGACTTTTTGTTGGGCCAAATTGAGCTCAGAATTGATCTAGTTAGATTTTCTTAAAATCCTAATCCTAAGCCCAGCCTGGAACTTTAGGCCTGGGTGTCAGGCTAAATCTGAACCTGGAACAGGTTTTCTTTTTTTTTTTAAAAAAAAATTGCATATTTGGGTCAATCAAGCTGGATTGACCTATCGTAACAATTCTATTATGAGTAGATGTGAAGTTGTACTGGTAAAAGTTCGGTACAAAAAGAGTAAACCTCTTGCAGAGGCAGAGAAAAGGTAAAAGTAGGACATTACTTTGTGCATACTCTTGACTGGGCATTGCAATAACCAAGAAATTTGCCACTTTTCTAGCTCTGAGCTCGATATTAGTGATCTTCTATACATATCTTTTCCACCATTGAAATAGAAATATTCCTCTTCATTGTCTCATTATTGAAGTAGCCAAGGTTTGCTGTACCCATGGTTGCCATACTGTACCGGACAGTATTGTAGCATACCGAGTGTACCATATGATACTGGTACCGAATCGGCATGCTATACCTTATCATACCAATACTTGGTATGCTGAGCTATATTATACTGAACCGCATACCAACACCGTAATAGGATGGTACCCATACAGGGATAGCTCCGAGATGGTGAACATTGATGTAATAGTGTCCCATTGTTTCTAAGTACTTTATGTTTTGAATCTCATATATATTCAGCATATCAGGACTAAACAATGCATCGTATTAGTTTGATTTTGTTTATGTTAATGTACATAGTGTTGTCAGTTGCAGCTAATGCTAAACCTATTGGCATAAAATCTGTCAATATTTTTTTTATTAATTATTTTCTTATTGTCTGGCTAGTTTGATCCTGTGAAACTGAGGAAGCTCCGGGCAAGTTTTAAAGAGAATGGTGGTACTGTTACTGCTGGAAATGCCTCTAGTATAAGGTGGTTTCCCATCTTTAATATTGTTGCCTTCTCATTTCTTTTCAAATAAGGTTCATGTGCATTGGAGAGCCAGTGTATTGTTATTAGTGGTTGTTTGCTATAGAATTACTAGTGTTAAATTTTCTATTGTTCTTTTTTTTTTTGAAAATTATTCTCAAAATCTATCATGCACAATAACTTTTTTCCCCCAACTCAACGTTTTTTCACATAAGTTCCAACATCTTCTTTATATTATAGCAAATTTTAAATTCATAGTCAATATCAAAAGGTTTTTTCAATTGTTTCAGCATTTTATCGTGGGTTGTACATAAAGCAGTAAGGAATAGCTTATCAGTTTCAGTTTGAAAGTTTAAGGGGCCCATTTGGTATTGCCTTTGTTTTCTGTTTTTGTTTTCAAAAATCCAAATAGAAAATGAACTAGACTGGACAACATGTAATATTTTGTTTAATTGCATGATTGCTGTCTTTGAGAATATTTTGGAGGTGCTGTGATCTTTTTCTTTTCCTACCTTTTGCTCAGCATTTCTGATTTTCTTTTTTGAATACTGGAAATGATCTGGCAGTGATTGGTTATAACTAAGGTATAATCTGAATAAACTGGATTGTGTACAAGCGTAGACACTTGTAATTAATATCTTCTGACCATCCATTTTTTTTAAAAAAAAATGTATTTTGAGGATAGTGATGGTGCTGCTGCATTGGTCTTGGTGAGTGGAGAGAAGGCACTAGAATTAGGATTGCCGGTGATTGCAAAGATCAGAGGATATGGTGATGGTGCTCAGGTATAATCTATGAAGAAACAAAAAAGCTTTTTTATCACATTTAGTAAATATAATCAATGAAGTTGTTGCATGCATTTGAGGGTTATGGTGCAATTACCTATGCAGGCTCCTGAGCTATTTACGACAGCACCAGCACTTGCAATACCAAAAGCTCTGTTGAATGCTGGCTTGGAGGCTTCTCAAGTTGATTATTATGAAATAAATGAAGCTTTCTCTGTGTGTTTTAGCAGTTTCACTCCTAAAGTCCTAATACATGTCGATCAATTGATTATTGTCCTTCACGTGTATTTATCATTTAGCACTTTTTGGCAGGTTGTGGCCCTAGCAAATCAGAAGCTTCTTGGGCTTCCTACTGTAAGTATCGGCTTTCTTACCAATGAAGCACTTCCTTTCTTGTTTTCTTTCTTTCTATGCATACATATATATAGCATGCTTATGTATTTTATATATATATATATATATATATATATATATATATATATAGAGAGAGAGAGAGAGAGAGAGAGATGGACTTTGGACTTTGTCAAGAAGTGAGGATATCTACTCTTCTCTATTTCAAAATCAATAATGGGGCATCCAAATGAAAGGTCCGCACCATTGATCATTATTTGTGCCAATAAAAATGTCAATAAATAAAAAAATCATGTATTTTGATAGTTTCTAACTTGTCGTATGGACACAAAAAATAGGCAGTTTTCATTGTGCTGTCATGCTAAAATATATGATGAAGCATTTAAATTGAGAATTTGCCTTGTTGGTCGTGATTTGCATGTGTTATAAAACATGTATAGATTGAAAATAGACTTTAATGCTTGGCCCATAGCAAAACTTAGTTTTGTATGATTTTAACCATTCGTTGTTATGTCCACATGAAGCATAAATTAGTGGCCACTAAAATATGTCTTTTTTTTTATTTGTAAGAATTTTTAGTGTTATGGATCTTTGATTTGGAAATCATACTATTGATTTTGGAGTTGAGAGGAATGGATACCCTCTCCTCTCAAGGGGAGTGTAGCCATCACACATACACACCATGCAGTTTTCTTGACACCTATTATCCATGTCATTTATGACATAAACTTTGTGCTCTATGTGGTTTGTGTTTTTGCTTCTATTTTCAGGAAAAGGTTAATGTCCATGGTGGAGCTGTATCTTTAGGACATCCTCTAGGCTGCAGTGGAGCTCGCATTGTGGTGACCTTGTTAGGGGTATGTTTCGTACACTTGCACAATTTAACTTTTCTCAATTTTAGTTTTAACATTAGCATGCCAGTATATTCTCCCCTAGAATCAGCATTTTATCAGATTGGCATGTCTTCTTGCATTCCAAGTTTGATAAAAATTAAATGTTAATCATTTTAAGTATGTATGTTACTGAAAAAATCATTTTAAGTAATTTGTCTTAGTCATTATAAGGATTGCTCTCCATTTAATTTTTGTCTGATATCTAGGAGTCCTATCGGGATGTGTTTGGTTTAGAAGGGGGAGAGAATCTTAACTCAATTTATTGTAATTTTAGAGGAAAATACTGGTCAGCTTTTCCACATTGAGAACAATTTTCTATTATCGATAAACATATGTTTTTGGTTCAACAGGTTCTCAAACAGAGAGATGGTAAAATTGGAGTTGCTGGCGTTTGCAACGGGGGAGGGGGAGCTTCTGCTCTTGTTTTAGAGCGCGTATAAGCAGTTCCAATTTGGTAAGTGTCAACTGCTCACCATCATTTACGCTGCGTGTAAAAAAATTGTTTCCCCCCACCCCCCGGGGAACTTTGGAAACATGCACAGGGGCAATCACTTAAACGTTCTTGCACTTTCACATCCATTTAAAAAAAAGTAAACACGGGGAAAGAGTCTCAACATATCCTTGATATATGTGGTCTCTGCATATCAGACTCCTAGGCGATTATCATGTAAATAATCTCAGTATTCTAAACTAGATGAGAATTCGAAATCATGTGTCGAATATATAATTTTTAGTAGGGAAGAATGAAAGGATCAAAGAAGTTTGTTTCTTTCCATCATATTTAGAGTTTACATTTTTTTTAATAAATATTTTAATTTAATTAGTGTGCTACCCTTGCTGAGTCCCTTGGATGTTGGAAGCTGACTCATATTCATGCGACACTACTTACACAGTCCTTAACAAGACCGGCACTTTTTTTTTTATTTGATTGAAGCCACTCTTAGATCCAGTTTCAGCAGTCCTTTCTTGAGCCATGCTGTCATATTAGTTTATTGATATGGATAATGATGTCTACTGCATCGTTATTGTTTAGTTTATGGATGGTTGCACCGTGTCAAAATATTTCCACTCTTTTAGCATCATCAGAACTAATTTTTAGCATGTCTAAATTGCCAGCATATCCAGGCATTTTGTCATCGGAAGCTACATTTGCTTCGATTAGCGATCAATATTCTGCTATGATAACCAGTGGGAATGGGTGGATTCATTTAGCTCTGAAAATGTATCCTTTGTTAATTTCATTGCTCTGTGCTGACCAAAGGTTGTGTTTTCTTTCCCTTGCGCAGGCATCATGCTGGACTGCTGGAGCGGAGCGGTGTTTGTTATGAATTTATTTTTTATTCTATTTTTGTTGGTGGTCTGATGCTTGTTGTGCCAATAATGGTCAAGTACTCGTAGAAGTGAATCGAATCAAAACCGGTCGATCAATCCGTGCCAGTTTTATTCTTGGATTAGCATCATCGGATTGGAGAAGTATGTACCGTAGGAAACTGGTGGAAAAGGGTTGCGTATTGCCGGCAAGAGTGAAAATATGATAGAAAATTCTGTCTACTAAATGATGTGGTAGACGATAATAATAAGCTTGAAAACTTCGAACTTCTGGAAAAAAGAAAAAAAAAATTGAAAAAATGGAAATATAAATATAAATATTTTTTAAATGTAGTTTAAAATATTTAAGAAAAGGAATATAAATTTTGCCAGTGTCTATTAAATGTTTTTTAGATTGCAATAACTAAATCCGGTTAGGAAAGAATAATTGGCGGGAGATTTTTTTAAATTTTTGTTGTTTAAGAGGGAAGACGCGCAACTTTCACGTCTGCATGCCTGCGCAGTGCATCTTTGTGCATGCGCGGAACGGAGAGGTTGGGGTTGAATCTTTCGCGCCGTTCAAAAGAATAATTGACCTATTTTCGTAACGTTCATTTGATCGTGCTCTGCATGGCTTTCCAAGCATTCTGATTTTTTTATTCATTCGTCTGTATGGGTTGATTCCTTTACATGCATACTCGCATCTCCAGGGCTGCCCTATCTTGCTACCATTTCAAGTGAGCCTGCTCCGATTATGAACCAAAGAAGTTTATGAGATCTCGTGAAGCTTTTCCAAATTCAGCAGGTTTTTTCTCCTTTTTCTATTTCTTTTCCTTTTTCTGGCTATTGTGTTATGTAATCAATCTATCAGAACACCTGGTTTGTTCAATTTCCATCTTCCACATTTTATGGGACCCATAAGAATGCATAGTCTCTGCTTTAAAAGATTATATTTGGTAACAAATAATACTCTAAAAGATTATATTTGGTAGCAAATAATTCATCTAGATTATCGATAATTTAATAGAGAGCTTTATCATATTACTATGTTTTTTATATTTTTCTGGATTATAATCTATTCTATCTATTAATCTAAATTACTTATGAACCATTTCTCAGATAATTTTTTGGATAATATAAACATTCTTTTCTCTATTCCTATTACATTATAATATAATATAAAATATAATATAACATCATGATGATATTATAGTATATAACATAATATTATACTATATTATATTAATATCTTTTATTAATATTATGTAATATAACATATTATAAAATGTTATATTATAAAATATATTTTTATATTATATTATATTATAAAATCTATTATATTTTATTTTATTATTATGATAATATTTTAAATATAATAATAATATAGTATATATTTGGTTTTTTTAAAAATTTGAAATATTAAATATAATTTTAATAATATATATATATATGGCCTCTTTAAATTAAATTTTTTATTTTTATTTTTCTTGATCCCTCAAAAAAAAAAATTAGTGCAGTCCATATATATATATATTATAAGGACTATGATTGTCGTGGTAAACCATTTAGTAAAACAGGAAGAATTATTAAACATGATTAAAGAACATATAAAGTTGTTAGGTGCATGGCCATTTTAAATAACTTTTGAATTAGTCGGCCTCCATGGTCCAAATGATTGAATCTATAATCAGTTGATCATGAGGTAAGGTTCTAACTAACTAAGCTACCGCTTTGATAATCAAAAAAATAGAGTTTTGGCCATGATGCCAAATCAAGCAAATTGATCATTGGGTTCCGTTAAGAGATAGGACACGGTCACGTCAAGATGAGAGAACTTTCATAATTTTTAACAGCTCAAAATTAACATCAAATACTAAAATAAACAGTTGTACCAAAAAACATAAAATAAAAAAACAGAAAGTTAATAACTTATAGGTGAGTGAGATAAACAGATAAAATTGATTTCATAGGGATATTCGAGTACAATGGCAAAGGAATGATCACAATTAAAAGGGGAGAAACAAGTCATTTCTACTGTTCTCAAATGACATATAAAAGGAATAAGTCGACTCCTTTGGTTATATGTGCGACTCAGGCCACTTTTTGATGATTGAAATATATCTGCCATTAACTTTGTGAGTTGAGCTCTAATTCATGGAAAGACCGCACTCTATATGAATCCCTCAACCTCTATGTACGTGCAAGTTGAATCTCCAATCCTTGGGAACGTCAATATTCATGAAGCCATGGGTCAACTCTTTGCTCTGCATCACTTGACATCCATGTAAGAATGAATTGAACCCTTGCAATTTGGACAACCTCTAAGAAATAATTTGGGATCTTAGAATCCGAAGAGGATCGTTACACCAAAGGCTCGGAATCGTGGATAGTCAATGCCAGGTAATAGAGCTGTATATTGAAGGGCATCAAATGAAACTTTCTTCCTCCTTTTTGTCATATAGGTTATAAGTTGTTTTTAGCAATAACTTCATTTTAAGAGATGGTCGTTTTTTATTTAAGAGGTAGCTTTTTGTTCTGCTAATTCCTTTTTGATGAACGAAAAGGGGGATTAATTTTTCCGCAGCCGTTCCCCGTCTGAAAGTGGGTACGACAACATGACTATCACCGGCGCCAGCCGAGTAAACGGGATTTATTATATATATTCAGGTGGGGAACGACAACCTGACTATCACCGGCGCCGGCCAAGTGAACGGGATTTATTATATATATTTCTAACTTTTTCACTACCAGCCAATAGGGACTTCAGGATTATTTTATTATTTTTTCTCTTTTTTTTTTTGATTTTACTTCCGGACTATTTTTCTACCCTAACTTTTTCACTACCACCAGCCAATCGGGACTCCAGGGTTATTTTTTTATTATTTTTCTTTTTTTTTGATTTTACTCCCGGACTATTTTTCTATTTTTTATTTTATCCCCGGACTTTCCGGTCGAAATATATCCATAGCAGGACTCGAATCCCTGCCAGCTGGTTGTGAGATAAGTTTCACAACCAACTATGCCACATGCCAGTGGCTTCTGCTAACTCCTTTGGTGGTTACCACTAGTTTCTTATATGAATTATTTCCTTGTATTTATATTTATTCTCTTACATAACTATGCTTGAGAACTTTTTTTTTTTTGGTAAAGCAAAAGGGAGGGAGGAGGGAAAACCCTGCTATAGCTGCTCCCACTGGGCCCTCATCTCGTCAGATCATGTTCGATTCGGACCGTAATTTTTTTCGCGTACCCTCATCTCACCAGACCATGTTCGATTCGGACCGCAATTTTTTTCGCGTACCCTTCTCATCTGAAGGTGAGTACGTCAGCCGGATCCCATAGAACGCTCCCCATAAACTCAAGCCTCGAATCCGTGATACGAAAGACCAGAATTAAAGTGTCTACCAACTACGCTACCATCTTAATAGTATGCTTAAGAACTTTTTTACAAAGTTAATTTCACGGCAAACCACCCATATGTTGCCTCTTGTGCGAGTAACAAGCGGCCAAATATGAGCCCCCCAAGTATCATAGTAGAAATAATTATGTATATAATTATTGTTTTTGGTAGAAATTAATTATATAATTATTGATCTAATATTTTTGATCCTTCACTGTACTAAGTCAATAAATCACTGTTTTAAGGTCTACCAGACATGCAACTTACCATGATGTGGGCCATAAATTCAAAAGATTAATCATATTTATCAATTATGATAATGACCAAGATTTTGAATAGCCAGATTACACTTATCGATCATGATAATACCATAGGTTTTGAATAGATTAATTACGCTAATTTGCCACAACAATGATCATAATGTAAAACTAGTCCACAATTCCTATAGATCAATCGTATTGTTGCAGATGTCAAACATACTTATCGGTATCGTAATGGTTGTAGTTTTGAGTAGGACAATCATGCCTATCAACCATTTTAATGGTTATAGATTCTACATGGACCGATTGTATTCACTGTCAATGATAGTAATTATAATTTTAAGCAGCTTGTAACTGATCTCAACCATGTTCATTCTTTATTGACCATGTACATTAATTTATTGTTGGTCAATTTAAAACTTCTCATTGTTCATAGTCCACACCAATTAACTTTTATTTACTTTACTAATCAATTCAGATAACACTCGTGTGTATTTAGAATCTTGACATTTTAATCCAATTAAGATGATGCCTTCTGGCATCCAATTGATTTGCTCTTCTAACCAAATTGTGATGATCTTCCTAGGGTTAAAATTAATAGACTATATGAAATAATCACTCGCCTGCATGAATGCATGAGCTTTAAACGAATTGACCATATCCATTAAATGACTAATTGGCGAGTTAAAGTTTAAAAGGTCACATGAAATGATTAGTCCGTGGCTTGCATGGGCAGCCAAATTCTATCTTAAAGTGCAGCCATAGTTGGTATTTAATATGTGATTATAAATACATACTTAGGCCCTCAAAAGTTCTATCCCCAAAGAAAAATGAAATGCTTATCTAGTAATGGCATGCGTTTGGGTTTTGAAATAAATCGAAGCATTTTGATATGTTTAATACTTTGAGATTTTAATGTGCCATGCTAAGATCCAAAGTATATATTTAAAATGAACTCGATTGCATAGCACATATAGGCTTATGGTTTGATTTAGACGTCCTGGAAACTTATCTCATTAGAACCCTTGCATTTCCTGACCCTTTTGGGCTGGTGGCCACTCGTTCATCTATCATGATGAGGTTGCAATCACATAACTTCTCATACTTGTCTAAAATATGGCTCAATTTTATCAATCATCATGGTTGATTTCCAATGAGCATCTTCATAAATATGAATACATGAGTAACCTCAAAGAAGGAGAAAGTTGGCTTGCAACCTCCCCGGATGTTGCTCTGCTCAAATTTCTATCATCGATCAATCATGTCGACCTTTTAGGTTATATTCATCTTCGTTTTATGCAATAAATACATCATTTTATCAAAAAAAAGAAAAAAAAAATCAGGCAGCAGATTGGTTGGCTAGTAACGGGGCCACATCCGACAATATTCGAAGGAGCCACTTTGCATCCGGATCCCCCGCTTGTATTCTTTGCTCTGATGGTAAAGGCAATGCCCATCACCAGCAGATTAGATTAGCATTGTTTAAGTTTGTTTGCTTTCTTTCCTCTGGTTCTGTAGTTGTTTTTCTTCTGGCTATATTATTCTACTCTACTTTTTCAAAGTTACCGAAAAGAAATAAATGTTCTAGTATTGGAACATGGGTATGCTTTCCGATAGTCAATTCTTGAAAATTAATTGAAAACTTAAAATTGGCTTCTAAGGTCCCCCAATCAATGCCCTAAATCGACCAAAAGATTAATTGACAGAAAAGAATTTTTTTTAAAAAAAAAAAGAAAAAGAAAAAAGAGACCCCCTGGAACTCTGAAGCCAAAAGCCACTACTTAAAGCCTAAGCAAACCTACCTGGGACCCTTTCCACATGGTAATCTAACTGCGTAAATGGCACCATACGCCGAGGACATTTTAGTCCAAAAATATCGTTCCTATCGCCAGTTGTCTAATTTATCTTTTTTTTTTTTTCCTCCGATAAAACCGAACTATACATATATTCCCCAGCTTCTTTCCTCACTTAGAATCCATTTCCTCCTCTCTCTCTCTCTCTCCCCTCGCCTTCCTCCCCCATCCCTCCCCCGATCTCATCAAGACGACGGAAACCCTAACCCTAACTCTAATTTCCCTTCCAAAACGATCCTAGTCGCCTCCCGCTCCCCCTCCTTCGTCCAATCTCAATCTCCTTCTCTATATATCTGTCCTTGTTGATCCGATTTTCGTAGCAGAAACCCTACTGCACTGTGGATTCTGCTGCGATCGGGCGTTGGATTCGGCGGGGTTCGACCACCATTGGGATCTCCGCGGCTGCTATCCCCGCCCCGTTCTTGGTTTTGGCGATGCGAAATTCGAGATGAAGTTCAAAAGGAGAAGGGTTTTGGAAGTGGTACGTGGCAGCCTCTGGTCATCTTTATTCGTTTTTCTTGGTTTCTCTGCCCGATGCTTCTGTTCGTGCCTTCTTCTTGATTTCGTATTCTGATGGAAAGATTCGATTGTGTGTGTGTATATGCTTATATATATATATATATATGTATGTATATGTATGTATGTATATGTATATAAAAGAGTTTTATTCCGTGGTTGGAAAAATAGTTTTTTGATGATCGATAATATGATCATTGTTGTTTTATTTATTGTTGTACTCTTTGCCTTTTAACGTTCGTCCAAATTCTCGTGAAGTTTTTTTTGAACTAGCCAGCAGTAGGTATCACAACATAGTTTTATCATTTCCTTTGTAGATATGTTAGATTTCAATCGATCAAACTGAAACATGTTGTTCTCGATCAAGAAAGGGCGAAGTTTTATCAGATGATCTTGCATTATGATGCGACTCCTATTTTTGGTGTCAGAGAGGGTTATGCGATCGTATTTGTTGAAGGCAGAAAACATGCAGAATTGTTTTGACAATATAAATTTTCTATCTGGAGAATCGTTCTTTGTTAACTTGATTTTGGAAGAAAAAAGTTTTTTAGAATATTGAATCCCTGATACTGAGGAAATACCTTTGTATACTATCATCCACGATGTTGAATAACATATTATTTGTTGCTTGAGATTATTAGGTAGGTATCGAAACAATGTTAGTGCATTCAAGGATTCTCAATAGCTCCCTCTTGCTTGGCAGGATGCCTTCTTGTTTGTTATAGTGTTTTTCTGTATTCCTCACTACTTGTTCAATAATTACCGGTTTCTGTACTGTTTCTTTTTTTTTTACTTGTCTCATTATAATCCTTTCTGTTCTCTTCATCACCTTTTCACTTACTCTGTTTTCTATACTATTTTTAGATCTTGGCTTCTCTTTGTACCTGGTGCGATTTAGTGTTGTGGACTAGAAAATTTGGACATTTTAGCTCAGGTGTGAGGCCAGAGAGAAAAATGGATGGATAGATTATAGATATGTTGTTCACAGAATGCTATGAAATATTGTATGCGTTATTAGGCTAACCAAGATTTTTAATCCCGTGAGACAGGGCTGTCCTGGTTTTTTCCTGAAATGTGATGGGACGTGTCAGTGTCCCGAGTGTCGGGACAAGGAATGTCTTAAGATGTCCTGATTAGGATACTGAGACACTGGCGAGATATCCTGTCCTGACACATGGAATAATATCCCGTCTCGGTGTTCTGTAGGATGTCCTGCCGGGACCTGAATCCTTGAGGCTAGCCATCATGAACTTTTTGTGCTTTCTGTATATTTTCTGAAAAAAGGAAAAGAAAAAAATGAAGATTTTCAGGGTATTTATTCATCTTTAATTTCCTGCTAGTTCTGGTGAAAATTGTGTGTTTATATGCATTCTTAGACTAATCATCTTGATTTTTTGATCTTTCTGTGAGTCTACTGGAACAAAAGGAAAAGAAAAATGAGGGTTTCAGAGAATTTATTTCATCCTTTACTAGTGATATGCTGGCCTACTTTGTACTTGGATTTTATCCTAAATCACATATATGGCTTTTGAAAATAAAATACAAAAAATCAAGAAAGTTGTACAAAAATTCAGTGTGCTTAATTATAAGCAAGCAATGAACATATTTGGTATGATCACTTCCTCCTGCATTTTATGATGCCCATTTGAGCAAGATATGTGCGTATGGTAAGCGACAGAAACTGCATTTAGCTTTGTTGTAATTGCTACTTTAGAAGTTTTGAGATGTATATGCTTGCGGTTATTCCATCTGATACACAAGGTTCAATTGGTGCTCAAACAATGAATGCAAAAACTGGTCATAAAAAACTAGCAAATATATAAAAACTGAAATCTGCATTGAACCTGCAAGACTAAAGTTTCAAGATTAAAACCATTCTGTCAATAAGGCCTGTTAAAAAACAACAAAGATTCATTCTGGAGTAGTCTATTTTATTATTTATTTTCTTTTTGAGTTCTGAAAATTCATAATATTAAAACCATTCTGTCAATAATGTTAAAAAACAACAAAGATTAAAACCATTCTGTCAATAAGGCCTGTTAAAAAGACAACAAAGATTCATTCTGGAGTAGTCTATTTTCATTGTTTATTTTCTTTTTGAGTTCTGAAAGTTCATAATATTTTTTAAAGAGAGAAAAGGGTGCAACTGATATAGACTTTACTTTGATTAAATGCTAGGAGAAATGGACTCATTCAAAGCAAAGCGAGGAAAGGACAATAGAAATTGTCCCTTAATATAAATATGAATTTTCTTTATGCAATGAAGTTACTTTTGCTGATGGTGGACATATTTTGAAGATTATGTTTAACTAAATATGTGCCAAATCCTTTTTTTGGCTTTTATCTTCAATTCTAGAATTCCATAATTCTTTCAACACCATGTGTAGCATGGGATGCTATAAGCGTTTTCTTGATAAGGTTTTGCCAAGCCCCAACCCATGGTTCAAGAACTCCTTTGCAGGTATGAGTTGAATATATAAGAATAGATCAACTTCTTGAGGTCTGAGGTTGGGATTGTTGGTGATGTAGGAAGCTAATGTTTACAGCTGTATATGTTTGAAGGATTCACCTTTTTTAAACAATTTTTTTAAATAAAGGATTTTCCTCTGTTTGTCTCCTGCACCAGAAATTTGGAAAGATTTAAGCTAGTTGCAAGACCAAGGAGTACAATAAATCTAAAGGGTCTTCCTACAATTTCTTGGGTTTGTGTCTGGTGTTAGGATTAGGGTTCTAGGCTTTATGGATATTCAAAAGGTTTATAATATTGCAGATTTATGCCCGGTGGTTAACTCAGCAACATAAATAGTTGAGAGGATATGATAATTGGAAGAGAAGTTGAAAACATAGAATGAAAAGAGAACAATCAGAGAGAAGGAATAGGGAGAGAGAAAATGGGAGTAGGCAGTAGCAAAACCTTAGGTTACTTCTTTCTTTCCATCAAATGATTGGATAAACTAGAAAATAGATAACACAAAGATGATCGCATGCATCCAATGGTCTCCATACCCTGATGACATTAAGGTTGTGTTTGATAGCTGGCAATCTCCACATTACTGTGTTTGGTAAGACTTTTTTTGATGGTAATCTGGATTGCCTTTGGAAGAGGTGGCAATTCAGATTACCACCTTTTGGATAATTTTATGCCCGGTGGTTAACTCAGCAACATAAATAGTTGAGAGGATATGATAATTGGAAGAGAAGTTGAAAACATAGAATGAAAAGAGAACAATCAGAGAAAGAAGGAATAGGGAGAGAGAAAATGGGAGTAGGCAGTAGCAAAACCGTAGGTTACTTTTTTCTTTCCATCAAATGATTGGATAAACTAGAAAATAGATAACACAAAGATGATCGCATGCATCCAATGGTCTCCATACCCTGATGATATTAAGGTTGTGTTTGATAACCGGCAATCTCCACATTACTGTGTTTGGTAAGACTTTTTTTGATGGTAATCTGGATTGCCTTTGGAAGAGGTGGCAATTCAGATTACCACCTTTTGGATAATTTTATGCCCGGTGGTTAACTCAGCAACATAAATAGTTGAGAGGATATGATAATTGGAAGAGAAGTTGAAAACATAGAATGAAAAGAGAACAATCAGAGAAAGAAGGAATAGGGAGAGAGAAAATGGGAGTAGGCAGTAGCAAAACCTTAGGTTACTTCTTTCTTTCCATCAAATGATTGGATAAACTAGAAAATAGATAACACAAAGATGATCGCATGCATCCAATGGTCTCCATACCCTGATGACATTAAGGTTGTGTTTGATAACTGGCAATCTCCACATTACTGTGTTTGGTAAGACTTTTTTTTGATGGTAATCTGGATTGCCTTTGGAAGAGGTGGCAATTCAGATTACCACCTTTTAGATAATTTTTTGGATAATATTACCATTCCTTGCTCCCTTTCGTGTGCCCCCCCCCCCCCCCGACGACCCCTCCACAGCCCAAAGAGGTGGGATTCCTTCTCCATATAATATAATATTATATATATATTATAAAAAATATTATATTATATTAAATTTATTAATATAATATATAAATATAATATATTATTTAATACATTTAAATAATATTTAAATTTATTATCTATTTTTATATTAAATTTATTTAATATAAAAACAATTTTTTATTTATATATATAAATATAAATATAAATATTTTTATTTTTTAATATATGATATAATATATTTTTAATAAATAGATAAAATATTAAAAAATATATATTTTTATAAATAAAATATTGATTCAATTTAGGGATATTTTGAAAATTTGGTTTTACATTATATAACATTACCTGCATGTACCAAATACAATAATTCACATTATCCTGTAATCAATATTGTTGGCAATCTACATTGCGGGCAATTCACACTACTTTTCAAGATTGCCTGGTAATGCACCAAACACAACCTAAAGCTTTGACCCTTGATGAAACTGAATCCTAAAACATAAAAGAACAAACCCTAAAGGCACCAAACCCCAAATTAGTTACTGCTATATCCATGAATAATTTCTGGCTACAATATTATAAGGACAGCCAAAAGGTGAGACAATGGACAAGGTGTAAAATAAAAAGAAAAAGTGAAAAACTCATCTGGTTTGGTCTTAGGCTGCGAATTGGACCTTTTCTCCCTTTCCCTCTCTCCCATTATAAGCTTGAGTTGTTCTTGTTGTGGGAACTGTTTGGGCGGAGGTGCAGGAGTGCTTGCTTTTCTTGACTGCCTGGGTTAGCTAGGTGTTTGTCTTGGTCATTCGCTGCATAGATAGGCCTCCCATGCCTAGGCAAGTGCTTGAGGAGCTGCTCGTCTAGGCTGCCACAGGCCTAAGTTTTGATACAATAGTAAAACCTGAGATGTTTTAGGTCTGAGTTAAAATACATGGATTTGATCTTAAAATCATGTCTAAGTCCCTTGCTCTATTATTAATGCTGCATTATATGAATTTCAATATAATTCACTGTACTGCACAAATCACATCTCCTACCTGTTTGTTCCTTTGTCTTGGTGCTTTGGTATCCTGTCTGATATAGGAACACTAATGTTTGACTTTGCAAAACTTTGGTCTTCTCTCGTTTTGTCTTATTTATTTAGTTTTTAAAGATGCATCTAATTCTGTTAAAGGAATATAATAGAACCAAGGCTTAAAATCTAAGTCTCAAGCCCCTGACCAGATCCAAAGTTAGCAGTTTCTATGGTTTTAATCTCTCATATAGTTGTATTACTCTTTCGATACATGAAAATTATGTTTTGAAAAATATTTGTAAATTCAAATATCAAGAAAATCAAAAGTGGACTAAGAGAATTTCTTGCTTGGTGAATATTCATTGACTTATTGACAAATTTTCCAATCATTCTAGAATTTCATGTCATTTTTCCTCCCAAGTTTATACTGACTTAACGAGACATTATTCTTGTATTAACTTTTTGTGACTCTTACAAGAGATTTATTTCTTTTGCAAATATTTGATGGATTAGTTAACATTTCTCTGGAATTTTCCTACTTAATAAAATATTCTCTACATCTTTATCTTTATATCTTCATTCCTATTATTTATCATATTCCTAAATTTCTTTCTAATTCAGCTGCATATTTTTATTTTAGCTATTTGTTTTGTTGTCCTGTGAAAAAAAACTGGATTTTATTTATGTGTGCACCATTTGCAGTATATTTATATGTGGCATGTGATTGTAGTGTGCCATGTGTGATGAGTTCTATGTGAAACGGTTTTATGCTTTTCTACTATTTGATGAAACTGGCTGGAAATGTATTAATAAATACTTACATTTCATGTATTTCAAAACAATAAAATGTTGCTTAATATATGCATTGGAGAGTCTGACACAACAAGCAACTAACATACATGAACTTGTTTAGGCAAGATGATTTATATCAACAGAATACAAAGAATAACTATAGATAATGTGAAGATTTTAAATTTAAGAAAAAGAAATGAGCTTCTTTACTCACTTTTTCTCTTCATGGATTTTATTCTCTTTTGCAGTTGATGTCTATAGATTTGTATTATAAAAGTCCCACATGTTGACATGTGGGCATGTTGTAACTCGGAGACCGTTATCGAATTGTCTCCATATCTTCCTGGATTTGAAAATTTTATTAATAGTGATTTGGAGTTCTTAACTTGTACGGAACATTTGGAGTTTTAGGTTTATAGTGGAGAGTGAGGTAGATACTTTACATTTAAAGCAAGTTGAAATTAAGGTTTTAAATCCCGTGGGATGGAAGTGTTCTTGTATCTCTATGGAATGGGATGTCTTGTTGTCTCGTCCTATTCTGGCAGCTGTCTTGGTTATGCATTTAAGTAGATATCTTTTGTCTCTTTCTCTTTCTCTTTCTTTCTTTCTTTCTTTTTTGCTTTCCTTCATTCTTTTGTTAATTTTTATTTTACCTTCCTTTCTTTTATTTCCTCTTTTTTTTCTTGTTCTTATCCCTTCCTTTCTTTCTTCTTTTCCTTTTTCTTCTTCTTTCTCTTTCCTTTGTTCCTTCTTTCATTCGTTTCTTTTTCTTCTTCTTTCCTTTTTTTCTTTCTTTCATTTTTCTTATTCTTTTTTCCTTTCACTTTTTACGTTTCATCTTCCTTCCTTTCTTTACTCTTTATTCTTCTCTCCCTACAAGGATGGGTTTTGGAGTCTCGAACCAATCCTGGTCCGATTTTCTCTCAAGAACAGGATGGGATGGCCGGAATGATCCCCATCCCGTTGGGAAATAGAACCTTCGTTGAAATTGTTGGTATCAAGGATCAAGAAAAACAAACAAGATTAATAGGATGATGTAACTAGGAAATTATGAATCTTATTTTCTATAGGCAGGTGTCTAGAAGGAAGCAAAGATATGCAAAATTGCGGAAATGGCATCCACTAGAAAAAACTTTTGAGTAATCCAAATAGAAGTTGCACGGGCCTTTCTAGCAACTAATATTTGCCCACATCCTAGTGCAGCCTCATTAGGAAGTCTTCCATTCCTCTCTTCCTAGATCTCCTACCAAAAGGCTTCTGAGGTGAAGTGCTCCAAGCTTTCTTGTTTTCTGCATAATTTGGTGATGTTTTAGAAAACAATCAACCCATCAAGTCATAAAATTAGTGAGCAGAGATGGGTATGGCAAAAGATATAATTTGATAAAGACAAATAACCTCAGGACAAAAATCAATGAGGAAGGATTTCAGCTTCTGAGATTATAAAGGCGCAATAGCTGTCACTATTTATCTGGAAACTTTCCACATATCTCAGTTTAGAATTCTCCAATCTAGATAGTTGCTATCAATGCATCTCTATTAAATTATAAAATAAGTCAATCTTTTTTAAGAGTGATGTTTTCCTGATGTCCATGACAAGCTTGCCTGTTTTTGATTTTTTACTCTGTCAGGATTGTTCTGTGCACATTGTAAGAAAGGCATGCAACTTTTTGAAACTACAGGATAAGGGTAAAGTTTGTTACTTATTGGGTTAAGGTCTCGCATTTTTTTGTTTGCACATTCCTTATAATGTGATCATGGACAACTGCATGCTTTTTTTTAGTATAATGTATTTTAGTTTGTTATCTGAGTTTGATTTTTTTCGGTGTTTTCTAAATATTATTGTAATGTCTCAGCATAATTAAAGTTGTTCCTTATTGGGTTAAGGTCCTGCATTTTTTTTTGTTTGCACATTCCTTAGCATGCGATCATTGACAAGTGCATGCTTCTTTCTAGTATAATTAATTTTAGTTTTTGTTATCTGAGTTTGATTTTTTTGAGTATTTTCTAAATATTGTTGTAATTTCTTAGCATAACACACGTCACTACTTTTATCTTCATTTCATTTTCTTCCTTCATCTTCCATGTTCGCTTGCAATTGCATGTCTGTCATATTTTTTTTTTTTTCAAATTCTGTTTATTCTTTTGTCCATCATATATCTTTGGTTTTGCTGTATTGCATCTTTTGTGCTTCCGAATCATAATGATTTATTTTCCTTTTCTAGGTGCTTATCTCATCTATTGCTGTTTTTTGGTTTTCCATCCTTGGTGGACATAACTAATTTACTGATCTTTTTTCCTCAGCCTCCAAATATAAAATCCTTTATTAGCAGTGTCACAACTGCTGCTCTTGAGAATATAGAAATAGCACTGAGGGACTTTGTCTGGGAGTTTGATAAGGTTTGTTTTTCCTTCCCTCGTTTTAGAATCTCTTTTTTACTGTTATCAACCTATGAGCATGCAAAAATATCTGATTATCCCATCTTCACTGTATACAGGGAGATTTTCATCACTGGATTGATCTTTTTAATCATTTTGATTCGTTTTTTGAGAAATTCATAAAGCCAAGGAAGGATTTGCAACTCGAAGATAATTTTCTGGAAGGGGATCCTCCATTCCCTAGGGAAGCAGTCCTTCAGATTCTTCGAGTCACAAGGATTATTTTGGAAAATTGTACAAACAAGCACTTCTACAGTTCATTTGAAGTGCGTATCTTCTTACTGGAAATTTGCTTCTCTATCTTGTAATGTCTTTGCTTTAGTTAAAATATGCATGGTTTTCTTATTGTTTTTATGATTTTTATAAGGTTCATGGTCAATAATACTGTCACATTTTTTTATTTCAGTATATATGTTGGTTCTAACTGAAAACCATGCTTTTTCTTCATAATTAGTATCTGATGTTTTTGGTTTACTCTCATAATTCTGGGCTTTTGTCAATGCAGCAGCATCTGTCATCTCTTCTAGCTTCAAGTGATGCAGATGTTGTGGAGGCAAGTCTTCATACGTTGACTGCCTTTTTGAAGAAAACAGCTGGGAAGTGCTCCATAAGAGATTCTTCTTTGACTGCAAAGTTGTTGGCATTTTCACAAGGTTGGGGGGGCAAGGAAGAAGGCCTTGGACTTATTGCTTGCTCTTTACAAAATGGTTGTGATTCGGTTGCTTCTGAGATTGGTTCCACACTTCATTTTGAGTTCTATGCTGTTCCTGATACATCAAAAGAGTCCAATATTGCAGAACATGAGAACTGGGGGTTGCACGTCATTCGTATGCCAAAAATCAATTGTTACAATGAGAGTGATCTTGAACTCCTTCATAAGTTAGTAAAGGAGTATGGTATACCACCCAGTTTGCGATTTTCACTATTGACGAGGTTGCGATTTGCAAGGGCTTTTGACTCTTTGGCTGCTCGACATCAATACATCTGTATCCAGTTATATGCCTTCATAGTTCTTGTTCAAGCAAGCAAGGATGCTGATGATATGGCAGCTTTTTTTAACAATGAACCGGAATTTATCAATGAACTGTTATCTCTACTAAGCTATGAAGATGAAATTCCTGAGGAAATTCGGATCCTCGGAATTCTGTCATTGGTTGCTCTTTGTCAAGACAGATCTCAACAATCGACGGTTTTATCTTCTGTGACAGCTGGTGGCCATCGTGGAATCCTTGCCAGTCTCATGCAGAAAGCAGTCGATTCTATTACTAGCGGTTCCGCAAAATGGTCTATTGATTTTGCTGAAGCACTTCTATCTCTTGTCTCCATTTTGGTTTCATCTACTCCTGGTTCTTTAGCTCTTCAGGAAGCAGGATTTATACCTACTATTTTACCACTTATTAAAGATACCAATCCTCAACACCTCCGCCTTGTTAGTACTGCAGTTCATGTGATTGAGGGCTTCTTAGACTTTCATAACCCCTCTTCAGCACTATTCAGAGATTTAGGTGGTCTAAATGATACTATTGCACGTCTGAAGATTGAAGTATTGCATGTTGAGAAGTGCTCAAAAAAGAATGCAGAAGAGCCTCAGTATAATGGCAAGGGCAAACAAGTCATGGGCAGTTCAGCTGAGTTAGATATGCAACCTCTTTATTCTGAAGCCTTGGTTTCATATCACCGGAGATTATTAATGAAAGCATTACTCCGGACGATATCACTTGCAACTTATGTCCCTGGTAGTTCTGCTCGTGTCGATGGTGCAGAAGAGAGCGTATTGCCACCTTGCTTGTGCATTGTTTTCAGGAGGGCAAAAGACTTTGGTGGTGGAGTGTTTTCACTTGCAGCAAATGTTATGAGCGATCTTATACATAGAGATCCTACATGTTTTCCTGCCCTTGATGCAGCTGATTTGCCTCGGGCTTTTCTCGATGCCATCACGAGTGGTGTTCTGTGCTCGGCTGAAGCAGTAACATGTATCCCACAGTGCTTGGATGCGTTGTGTCTTAACAACACTGGTCTTCAACTGGTGAAGGATTGCAATGCTCTAAAGTGTTTTGTAAAAATTTTCACTTCAAGGTCATATTTAAGGGCTCTCAGTGGAGAAACACCGGGAAACTTGTCCAGTGGATTGGATGAACTAATGCGTCATGCATCCTCTCTGCGTGCTTCTGGAGTTGATATGCTTATTGAGATTTTGAATACAATATCAAAAATTGGATCTGGATTAGACTCTTGTTCTTCAACAGAGTTAATGAACTCGTCTGCTAATCCAGTTCCCATGGAAACTGACCTAGAAGAAAGGAAGCCTATTTCACTTGGTGAAGGAGAAACATCTAACATAGGAAATTCTGAACAGATGATTGAGGTATCTTCAGATAATGCATCTATGACCATAGAGTCATTTCTTCCTGAGTGTATAAGCAATGCTGCTCGTCTTCTTGAAACTGTTCTTCAGAATGCAGATACATGCCGTGTATTCATTGACAAGAAGGGTATTGAAGCTGTTCTTAAATTATTTACTCTGCAGTTATTGCCCATTTCTGTGTCAGTTGGTCAGAGTATATCTATTGCATTTAAAAACTTTTCACCCCAGCATTCTTCTGTTTTGTGTAAGGCTGTTTGCTGCTTTATTCGGGACCATCTTAAGTTGACAAATGAATTATTGTCATCAGTTTGTGGAACTAAGCTTGCTGATATTGACTGCTTAAAACAAACTGAAGTCCTCAAATGTCTTTCTAGTTTAGAGGGGCTGTTGTCACTTTGCAATTTTCTTTTGAAGGGAACAACTACTATGGTCTCAGAGTTGGGATCTGCAGATGCTGATATTTTGAAGGAACTGGGTAGGGCTTACAAGGAAATTATGTGGCAGATCTCTTTATGTTGTGATTCCAAGATAGATGAGAATCAGGATGCTGATCAAGAAGCTGGAACTGGGGAATCTTCTGCATCTAATGTAGCTGGAAGGGAGAGTGATGATGATGGAAATATTGTTCCAGTAGTCCGATATATGAACCCTATATCAATAAGAAACACATCATCACATTGGACTGTAGAACAGGATTTTGTGTCTGTGGTACGTTCTGCTGGAAGTATGCATCGTCATGGTCGACATGCATTGTCACGGATACGTGGTGGCAGGGTTAGCAGGCAGATGGATGCATCTCATGCATATTCGGAAAGTTCCCTCGGCACATTGGAGGGTTCCTTGATTCAGGATACTAAAAAGAGAAGTCCAGATATCCTTGTTTCGGAACTTCTGACCAAACTTGGTTTAGCTATGCGTTCCTTCCTTGCTACTCTCGTGAAAGGATTATCTGCTCGCCGTAGTAGAGGTGATTCCAATTCGCTGCATCCTGCATCAAAGAGCTTTGTCACTGCTCTTGCAAAACTTTTCCTTGATGCCCTTAGTTATTCTGGACATTCTATTTCTGGCCTTGAAATGTCACTATCTGTGAAATGCCGGTATCTTGGAAAGGTTGTAGAAGACATGGCTGCACTTATTTTTGACAGCAGACGCCAGACATGCAATACTGCATTGGTGAATAGTTTTTATGTCAATGGAACATTTAAGGAACTTTTAACTACATATGAGGCTACAAGCCAGTTACTGTGGACTCTGCCTTTCTCTATCCCAACTTCTGGGTCTGATCAAGGACCATCTGTTGATGAGAGGAAGGCATCTCACAGTTCGTGGCTGCTGGATACCTTGCAAAGCTATTGTCATTTGCTGGAATATCATGTCAATTCTTCATTACTTTTGTCTCCAACATCGCCATCTCAGGCTCAGCTTCTTGTTCAACCTGTTGCTGCTGGATTATCAATAAATCTTTTCTCTGTTCCAAGGGACCCTGAGGAATTTGTTCGTATGTTGCAATCACAAGTTCTCGATGTGATCCTTCCTGTATGGAATCACCCTATGTTTCCTAAATGTAATCCAGCTTTTGTCACCTCTGTGATTTCCATTATTACTCATATATACTCTGGTGTTGGAGATCTGAAGCGTGGTCGTAATGGAATCACAGGAAGCACTGGCCAACGGCTTACTAGTCCTCCACTTGATGAATCTACTGTTGCCACTATAGTTGAGATGGGTTTCCCTAGGGCTCGAGTTGAGGAAGCTCTCAGAAGTGTGGGGACTAATAGTGTTGAGATGGCCACAGATTGGTTGTTCAGCCATCCTGAGGAATTTGTGCAGGAGGATGTTCAGCTTGCTCAAGCACTTGCTTTGTCATTGGGAAATTCATCAGAAACATCCAAAGGGGACAGCAATGATAAGACAAGAAATGCATTTGCTGAGGAGAGGGGGGTGGAGACACCCCCAGTTGATGATATTCTTAGTGCATCAATGAAGTTGTTTCAAAGCAGTGAGTCAATGGCATTTTCATTGACAGATCTGTTAGTGACACTGTGCAATCGAAACAAAGGGGAGGACCGTCAGAAGGTGACGTTGTATCTTGTTCAGCAGCTTAAGCTTTGCCCATCAGATTTTTCAAAGGATATTGGTGCACTATGTCCACTCTCACATGTTTTGGCCTTGCTTCTTAGTGAAGACAGTAGCACAAGGGAAATTGCTGCAGAAAATGGTGTTGTTTCTGTTGTACTAGATATACTGACTAACTTCAGAGTAAGGAATGAGTCCAGGAATGAGCCTTCAGCAACAAGAACTGTAAGTGCTTTGTTGCTTATAGTCAATAGCATGTCACAATTGAGACCTAAATTTAATACAGAGTCTGCTGAAGGTTCATCTAAATCCTTATCTGATTCATCTGGAGCAGACATTTCCATAGCAAATCCTTCATCCACCACTGAGAAAAAATCTGTGTCAGATGGCCTTGATAAGGAATCTGGCAATGTGTTTGAGAAGATTTTAGGGAAGTCAACTGGTTATCTGTCTCTCGAGGAAAGTCAAAGGGCATTGGCCATCTTATGTGAACTTATAAAGCTGCATGTTCCTGCATTAGCTATGCAGGCTGTTCTACAATTATGTGCACGCTTAACAAAAACACATGCTATAGCAACACAGTTCCTTGAAACTGGAGGTTTAGCTGCTCTTTTTAGTCTTCCAAGAACTTGTATATTCCCTGGATTTGACAGCTTAGCATCAGCTATTATTCGACACCTCATTGAAGATCCTCAAACTCTCCAAACTGCTATGGAATTGGAGATCAGGCAGACCCTTGGTGGCACTCTTAGCCGACATGCTGGCCGTCTCTCACCTCGCATATTTTTGACATCCATGGCACCTGTCATATCTCGAGATCCTGAGATCTTTATGAGAGCTGCAGCTGCAGTTTGCCAATTGGAGTCATCGGGAGGGAGGACAAACATCAGGGAAAAAGAAAAGGATAAGGACAAACTGAAAGGTACTGGCATTGAAGGCATGGTTCCTTCTAATGAACCTGTTAAGATGCCTGAGAATAGGCCTAATGATACCCCAGGCAAATATTTTAGAAGCCATAAAAGAGTTCCTGCTAATCTTTCCCAAGTGATTGATCAACTTTTGGAAATTGTTATGAGCTTTCCATCAGCAAAGAAAATTGAAGGTGGTATTAGCTCCCCAACTCCTATGGAAGTTGATGAACCTGCCACAAAGGAAAAGGGTAAATCAAAAATTGATGAGACAAAAGAGATGGATGATGATAACCTCTCTGAAAGATCTGCAATGCTGGCGAAGTTGACGTTTGTCCTGAAGTTGATGAGTGACATACTTCTCATGTATGTGCATGCAGTGAGTGTAATCTTGAGGCGGGATATGGAGACATGCCAGCTACGGGGATCTGGGCTAGCAGGTGGCCCTGGAAATGGTGGCCTAGTGCATCATATTTTGCATCAGCTACTTCCATTGTCTTCTGATAAAGCTGTTGAAACATCAGATGAATGGAAGGATAAATTGTCTGAGAAAGCATCCTGGTTCTTGGTAGTGTTATGCGGCAGATCTACTGAGGGGCGCAGACGAGTTATTTCTGAAATTGTGAAAACATTTTCTTCCTTTTTAGATTCAGAAGGCAACTCCTCCAAAAGCTGTTTGTTACCTGACAAAAAGGTTTTAGCTTTTGCTGACCTGGTAAATTCCATCTTGTCCAGAAATTCTTCATCCAGTAACTTGCCTGGTCCTGGATGCTCACCTGATATTGCTAAGGCCATGATTGATGGAGGAATGGTGCAGTCACTTTCTGGCATTCTTCGAGTGATAGATTTGGACCACCCAGATGCTCCAAAGGTTGTGAATCTTGTTCTCAAGGCTTTAGAAAGTCTTACAAGGGCTGCGAATACCAGTGATCAGGTGCTCAAGTTGGATGGGCTTGGAAAGAAAAGATCATCTGCGCAACATGGTAGAACTGAAGGCCAGACTACTGCCGAAGTCGAAACTGCAAACCATGATCAAAATGCAAACAGTCAGCATGAAGCTAATGTTGCATTACAACCTGCAGAACAGCAGATTTACGAATCTTCTCAAAATGATAGGGATCATGGCACAAATGCAGAGCAGTCTATGGAGCAGGACATGCGAGTTGATGGTGAGGAAAATATTGCCACTAATGCACCTGTTGAACATGAATTGGAGTATATGCGTGAGGAGATTAATGAAGGTGGTGCTCTACGAAATACAAATGAGATTGGAATGGCTTTTCGTGTTGAACATCAGACAGATGATGATATGGGCAATGAAGATGAGGAGGATGTAGGGGAAGATGGTGAAGATGATGATGAAGATGAGGAGGATGAGGATGAGGATATAGCAGAAGAAGGAGCTGCATTAATGTCTTTGGCCGATACAGATGTGGAGGACCATGATGACAATGGTATAGGTGATGAATATAATGATGACATGCTTGATGATGAAGATGATGATTTTCCTGAGAATCGTGTTATAGAGGTGAGGTGGAGGGATGGTTTATCTGGGTTAGATCACTTGCGAGTTTTAAGGGGACCTGATGATGCAAGTGGTTTCATTGATATTGCTGCGGAGACCTTCCAGGGAGTTGATGCTGATGACATATACCGCCTTCATCGTCCGTTGGGTATAGAACGCCGCCGTCCAAGTAGCAGCAGGACATTTCTTGATCGGTCAAGGCTTGATGGGAGTGCTTTTCAACATCCATTACTTGTGAGACCTTCACAATCTGGGGAGCCTGTTTCTTCATTGTGGTCTGCTAGTGGGAACTCGTTTAGGGACTTAGAAGCTCTATCATTTGGAGGTTTTGATGTAGCCCATTTTTACATGTTAGATGCTGGACTTCCATCTGGACATGCTGCTGCAACTATGTTTGGTGAACGTTTGGTTAGTGCTGCACCCCCGCCTCTAATTGACTTCTCACTTGGCATTGATTCTCTGAATATTGGTGGAAGAAGGGGAGCTGGTGATAGTCGGTGGACTGATGATGGTCTACCTCAGGCAGGTAGCCATGCTGCTGCTATTGCACAGGCAGTAGAGGAACAATTTGTGTCTCAGCTGCGTGGCTTAATCTCTGTCAATGACCCTCCAGCTCAGAGACAGTCTGAGCATTCTTTTTTACAGGCTAACCAACAATCACCTCTATTAAATGCCAATAGCAATGCACCAGTTGCAGGTGATCTTCCCACTCCACCAAGGGAAGGTCAGCATCAAGATCTAGAGAACTTACCTGTTGAAATCGGCACAGGTCTTCCAAACCTGTCTCATGGAATAATTGATGCACGGTCAGTTGTTGGAGCGGAGGAGAGTCAAGGGACACCAGAAATAAGGCAAAGATTTCCTGATGATCTCAATGTTGCACATAATGGTAGTGAGACCATGCATGATGGGGAAGGACCTGTGGAAGAATTTGGCCCAACCACGGTAACTTTAGATGCAATTCCTGAAATAAATATATCATCTGCTGACTTACAAACTCTGGATCACCCGATGCAAGATGGTTCTGAAGCACCTGCCAATCCTCACAATTTAGAATTTCATGGTGAATATAGAGAGGGACCCTCAGTTCTGGATAGCCATTCTAGCAGTCATGCCCTTATTTCTTCAGGCCAGAGCATGCCAGAGTTGAGTGATGCTCATGCTGGTTCAGTTCTTGCAAGTGCTGATGTTGATATGAATGGTGCAGACACCATTGAGGATCAATTTGAGAGCCCTGTACCTGCTTCTTCTAATGGAGATGAATTATCTGCCAGGCAAAATGCAACAGTTCCTCAAGATGCTAATCAGGCTGATCAAGTCGATGCCACTAATGAGGCTTCTAGCACAAATGCAATTGATCCAACATTTCTGGAGGCACTTCCTGAGGATCTCCGTGCTGAAGTTTTGGCTTCCCAGCAAATTTCCCAGCCTCAATCTGCCCAACCTGCAACATATGTTCCACCACCTACAGAAGAAATAGATCCTGAATTTTTGGCTGCTCTTCCTCCAGACATCCAGGCTGAAGTTTTGGCTCAACAACGAGCACAAAGAAGCATACATTCTCAGCAAGCGGAAGGACAACCAGTTGACATGGATAATGCCTCAATTATAGCTACTTTTCCTCCCGATCTACGTGAAGAGGTATGAGTCCTGATAATTATTAACATAGTCTGCCATACCTTTCCATATCACCCAGTACAGGGTGTACTGCACAATACCAATCTTGTATCGGTGCACTGTCTTGTACCATACCAATACTTGTTATGCTGTCTTGTACTGTACGGAAACCGTGTACGGACACTGTAATGGAATGATACTGATATAGGGTCTAGGACTGAGATGGCAAACCTTGATTATTAATTTATTTTTTTTCTTATCAGAGTCATAACCTGATTCTAGTATTCCCTGCTGCAGGTACTCCTTACCTCATCTGAAGCAGTTTTGTCAGCACTACCTTCAGCTTTACTTGCTGAGGCCCAGATGCTTAGAGATAGATACCATCCTCGAAGCAGCCTCTTTGGAGGGAGCCACAGGCTTGGTGGCAGAAGGCTGGCAATTGACAGGCACACAGCAATGGATAGAGGTGTGGGAGTTACCATAGGTCGTAGGACAGTGTCTGCCACTGCAAACAGCTCGAAGGTCAAAGAAATTGAGGGAATACCTCTTTTGGATGCAAATGCTTTGAAAGCTCTCATTCGCCTCTTAAGATTAGCTCAGGTATTTTATTTTTATATTCTACTTAAATTTTTTTTTTGTGATTGTATCCTTGTGCATGTTTTTGTATTTGTCTGATGTGGTTGAGATCTTATTGCCCTTTGTTAAAACTTTGATTTGAGAGTGATCTATGTCATCGTAGTCTAGTTGCCCAAGGTGCACCTAATTGGTGACTGTTCAGATGCCTTGTCAGAACATCTAGTTGATTGCCTCAAATTTTAAACCTTCTTCACTTAGGTTATAAAATGGTTATATGCATTGCTTATGAGCATACTTATAAATCATAGTTAGATTAATTATACATTGGTTGAAAACAAGAGAGGGCACTGAAAAGGTGCATTTTAGCTAACTCCGAAATTCTACTTCGGACAACTTCTTTAGAATGATTCACTGAATTAATTAGTTTTAAGAACATTAAAACTTGTAACCCCCCAAAAAAGAAGTTTTACGGACATGTATAAGTTGCCAGTATTTTCTACTATACTATTTGGTAGTATTTGTAAATAACCTGTAATGTTATGATGTTGTTACTTTATCCAATATTCTAATATAATGCACTATCGATGTGTCATTTATCCAAATGGTTTTGAGACTGTAAGCTAAGCCTTAGGATTGAGCACTTCTTATTTCCATGGTACTAGACATCCAGGCCATCCTTGGAAACATAGACTTTCACAGCCCTTGCATTTGGTCAAACTGCACATTCATGAGAGCACTGCTAGCATAAAACAAAATATCTTAAACCAGAAAGTTGCACAGTGCAGGTATAACTCTTTTTGGTTATTTTGTAGGCAGTTGTTATGGTGTTTGGTTCAGGCTGTCACTCTCCAATAGGAGAGTTACATATTGGAGAGTTACATCTTAGCTTAGTAACTTTTTTCTGTTTTCTGTGTCACTCAAGCATTTGCCTATGCATGAATATGGTTCTTTGTGGCAATTTTTTAATTTATCATAAGGTATCATGCACTTTGTGTCATTAGATTTAGAGAAGTGACAATTTGCCATCAGGAATTGCTGGATCCTGGCAAAATCATCATGCCAGACCATGTTCTTTAAAGTTTGCTATGTCAATATGTAATCTTTAATGTGCTCAAAATGATGATTCTTTGTCCCTTAAAATGGTTCCATTTCTCATTTAGGTGGATGGTCATGTGGTCTATATCAGGAAAATTTTGAAACTATTTTGTGCATGCATTTTATGGATGGTGCCCAGTCTATTTGAATAGGAGGAAACACGATTTCCCTTAGTTAAAATAGTTGTTCAGAAAGTGATTATTGTGGCCTTTGCATGAGTAAGCTATGAATGGTTGTAAGTATACTGTCTGCAAGGTAGGCAGGTGTAATGTGTGGGATTACTACTGCCATTCGTAATTCAAGTAAGTAATTGCTAGCTTAAAAGCATCCTTCCTCGCTTGAAATATCCTACTGCACAAACTTCACATGCAACCACCAAGGGGTTGTTTGTAGACCTGTAATTGATGTTGCATTGCAATATAAGTTGCTATATTTGCTTACAGAGAAGCTCAACTTTTGCATTTGGAGGAGAGTTTGGAAAAAAGAAGGCCAAAACAGGAAAGATGGACGGGAGAGGGAATGGGGCTGTGAGGAGGTAGGAGGTAGAGATGGAGGGGTCTGGTGGAGGTGTGAGAGGGGTGAAGGGAGGGCCAGAGCATGATATGTTGATGGCAGAGGAGGGGTTCTGAGGCGGGAGGCAGGGGAGAAGGGGGCGGTGGCAACAATGAGGTTGGCTGAGGGTAGTAGTGATGCTTGGGCTTGAGGGAGGGAAGCATGGGGCACCGAGGCCAAAGGTGGGGACCCAGTTGTTCGTGATTAGGGCAGAGATGGATGGGGGCAAATGGTGAAGGTCGGGTGGGAGTAGGTGGCGGTGGGGGGAGAGGAGTGAAGGCTGGAGGTGTGGGAGAATAGGGCGGTAGTGATGAGGGAGGCAAAGAAGGCAGCAAAGGGTGGTGGTGATGTGGGGTGGGGGTTGTGGTAGAGGGCAATAAAGAGAGTCAGAGGCCAGCAGCGGGGCAACGGCAATGTGAGGGGTGGCAGAGTGGGGTGAGGCAAGATTCTCAATGGTGGGAAGGGGGTGCATGGTGGCAGAGCCCGATGTGGGAGTGCGATGAGGAAGGGGTGCACGCTAGGAGGGATGATTGGAGAGTGGGGCATGGAGGGGGATGGGAGGGGGGGGAGGGTGGCTGAGATATCAAAGTGCTCACCATGCAGGTTGACCTGCTGCCAATTTGGCTGCATGTCCACCTACCACAGGTCATGCTTGAGCTGCAGGGTCTTAGCAGCTTGACTTGTAGCTGTGGGCCTCCAAACATGCGGGTTGGCCCACCTTGCAGCTGGACCTACAGTGTAAGTTGAGCTGCAACACACCAAACAGCCCTAAGTGTCTTTCTGATGTGGCTATGATTGCCATTGTGATGGTGGCATGCGAACACTTTAAGCCAGTTTACAACCAAAGCATTATATATTGGCTCAAATTTGATATGCAATTTGTATGGGAATAAATTAATCTCCCAACATGATTAGAATGAAATCACCAGAATAATAATCTTTCTAGTGTAAACAATATGAGGAGTTGGGGAAGGACGAAGATCTAAAGGTAGCATTACACATTGTGGGAAATCTGATTTGTCTAGTATGACAAAGGTGTATTACGTGGAATAATTGTATTGACTGTATACATTTAATCTCTAGTTGCTGACAGTATATTTTGGATTAATACTATTTCATGCATTGTGATAAATGTACTTTTGTTTGACATGTTATAAGCAAGTCAACAAGGAACTACTTACTATGGTAATTCCAATGTTTGACTAATGTGGCATCACCCTTTTTTATTTTTTGTGTGTGTATTTGTGTTGTTGGCAGCCCCTGGGCAAAGGCCTTCTTCAAAGACTTCTATTGAACCTATGTGCACATAGTGTTACACGTAGTATTTTGGTTGGCCTTTTAGTTGATATGATTAGACCTGAGGCTGATGGGTCTAGTGGGTCAGCAAGCATGATTTCTCAGCGGCTTTATGGATGTCAGTGGAATGTCGTCTATGGCCGACCTAAACCTTCAGATGGTACTTCCTCTGCTTCCTCTTCTCCTCTTTTATTTCCTTTATTTCTGGGGGGTGATCCCCCTGTTTTCTTTACCTTAGTTTTTGTGACTTTACTGTTGTGTTATTATGTAGGCTTTCCACCTCTCGTGTCTCGTCGAGTTCTTGAAATTCTGACATACCTGGCAACAAATCATTCATCTGTTGCAAACATTCTTTTCTACTTTGATAATCCTTTGGCCTCAGAATCCTCAAATATTACTCAGTCAGAAAACAAGAGGGAGAAAGCTAAAGAGAAAATCTCTGAGGCAATGATATCATCAAGTGTCATGGAAACATCACCTAAAGGTTCTATGCCTCTAGTTATATTTTTGAAGCTTTTGAACAGGCCATTATTTCTGCGAAGCAATGCACATCTTGAGCAGGTATTCACAAACTTATGATGGATTGATGATGTATTTCTTAATTTATTTTACTTCCATATGCAACTCGATTTGTTGTTGTGCAGGTTATGTCTTTGCTTCAAGTAGTAGTTAAGAATGCTGTCTCAAAGATTGACTGCCTACCTCCCTCTGGAGAAGCTGCAGATGGTCCAGAAAATCAAGACACTCAAAAATATTCTTCCACTTCAGAACAGAACTCTGGTCCGGAGATGAATCAAGGTCCCTGCACTGATGTGCCATCATCAGGTGGGAAAAACTGTGTAAGCCAATACGATCTTCTTTTACAGCTTCCCGACTCTGGTCTGCACAACCTCTGCAGTATTCTTGCTCATGAAGGGTAAATATTTTGAACCAACATTTATCTAGAAATATATTTTGTTAAAAGCAATTTTCTGATGTTCTTTCTAATTATGCTTGGAACTTTGAGATGTAATGTTAATAAAGTAGTGGACTACCTGTTCCAGCCAAATTTGCACTAATGAAATACCAGATCTACCATATATACTGCTTCTTGAGCTAATGTATTGATGGCGTATGGGTTGCCCTAGCAGTAGGACAAACTTAGATAATGATCTTTCATGCTGTGAAATGCATTTCTTTTGCTTTATCTCAGTCTTAGACACTGCAAACAGTTAAGACACAGAGGATGCCCATTAAGTAGAAACGGGATTACATGTTGACAGCCTTCAAGCATATCAGTATTGAAAGAGAAACACCATGGTGTTCATGTATCCATCCTTTTATTATCATATGCCCGAACAGAATATCCCATGCATTTTCACATTCCAATTTGGTAAACATACATAACCACAAGATATGTTGTTATCCAAATTGCTTGGAGATGGTTTTATGGATCCTCTTGGCTATTCATCTCTATTACCAGTTTCTATCGATGCAAACTTGTATAACTCTCACTGCTGTCATTTGGTATGTTTTAAGACTTTCCCTTTTGTTCAAGGTTTGCCAAGTTTGGTGCAGTACTAGCACATGCTATATTGACTAGGCAAGGGAGAGAGAGTGGGGGGAGAAGGGAGGAGAGGGAGAGAGAGGGAAAGGGAGCAGGGTTTTAAATCCTGTGAGAAGGTGTCCTGGTTTCTCTACAAAACAAGATGCCCCTCTATCCTGTCCCAGCAGTAATATTGGTTATGCATCCCGATAGATATCCTCTCTCTTTCTCCATCTTCTTTCCTTTCATTTATTCTTTATTCCTTTTCTTTTATTCTTTCCTACCTTTTTTCTTTTCTTCTACCTTCCTTTTCTTTTCTTTACTTTTTCTTTTTTTTTTCCCTTTCTTTCATTTTTTACTTCTTCTTTTCTTTCACTTTTTCCTTTTCTTCATCTTTTCTTCTTTCTTCTTCTCTTCTTGCATGGATAGGTTTCAGAGTTCCGAACCTGTCTTGGTCCCATTTACGCACAAGAACGGAATGGGATGGCCGGGACATGCCTGGTCTCATTGGGACATAAAACCTTGGAAGGGAGAGAGGGAGAAAGGGAGGTTAGGTGCACCTCCCTTCTACATTGGCGGTGGCGGTAGCAAGTGATGGAACCCTAACCCTAGCCATGGTTCCATCTTCATGGAACCCTAATTGTCGGCATCAAAGTTATCGTTATCAATATTATTGCAAGTGAGAAGTTGCAGAGCATCGGGAGGGGGAGATAGGGGAGAGGATTGGAAGAGTGGAGAGGGAGAGGGTTTTTGTAAGAACCTTGGTTGAGCCAGATCAACTAGATGAACCGTCATGGTTCTTAGCTGGCCAGTTCAATATGCTTGAAAACATCTGCTTTGGGACAGGTCGGCAGTTGATGCCTCATTAATTGAACCTTGAATGCAAATTTAAGAGTGGATCCTCTTTTTCCTTGTATCTTTCCTAGCCATTTAGTCAAGACTCAGGACAACATTATTATTCTCTTTACTTTTGAACTATTATCTCTAATGGTGCACCCCCATAATCACATATCCTTTAGCTAGTTTGCTTTTGGTAAATTGTTAATAGAACACTTCTGTGATCTTCAATACTTATTAAACATTTTAAGCCTAATTTAAACTAGAGTGAAATAAATCTTGATTCTCATGAGTAATTGGAAGGTATCAACTGGCTAGCTGACAAAGGGCAATGCTTGACGGACTTCTCTCCAAGGTTATCCAATTTTGCATGGATATTGAAATGATAAAGAGGGCTAGTTCTAAGCTCAAAAGGGGCAAAACACTTAAAACACATTACTAGATTTCTAGTTTTCCTTTCAGAATTTTGGCTGATCTCGAAGGTATATCTGTTGCATATCAATTATTCGCCAAGTGAAGGGAGCTCTATCTGCAATGTTGTGAGTATTGGATTACAATCCCTAAAAGTAAATGATTATCAAAATCCAAGAAACTGATCTAATCTATCTTGAAAATAAGTAATATTTTTGTAATCAAAGTTGTGAAATCATATATTGCGAATTCTTTGTTTTATTCAAGCATTATTCTTTCCAGTTTATCTTATTTCTTTCAGGTACATAAAAAGTTGAAATTAACTAGTCATTTTTGAGTTGTATGAGTTGGTTCAGTTCACTTGATTGACATGCACTGCTCCTTTTAATGTCTGTGTTTTTCTTACTAATGCTTTTGATATTTATTCAGTTTTATTCATATCGGTTCAGCTCTCAGAAAGCTATCATTTCATATTGAAATTTTCCTGTTTCATGTGATGACTAGTTTGGAGTCCTTATATAAGTCCTGGTCTTAGAAAGGTGCATTGCATATTGAAACATTTCTATTTCATGTAATGGCTTTAGTTTTGACTCACCCCATGTCTTTTGTATTTGCCCCTGTGACTAATTTGATTTATGTATTAAGCAGACTTTCAGATAAAGTATATTCACTTGCTGCTGAAATAGTAAAAAAAATGGCATCTGTTGCTCCGTCCCATCGAAAATTCTTTGCAACTGAGCTAGCAGGTTTGGCTCATAATTTGAGTTCTGCTGCTGTGTCTGAGCTTGTAAGTTTGAGGAATACACAGATGCTGGGACTTAGTGCCTGTTCAATGGCTGGAGCTGCAATCCTGCGTGTGCTACAAGCACTCAGTGCACTCACTTCAGTTGATGGGAACAAGAGTGAAGATGTTAATGGGGAACATGAGGAACAATCTATATTGTGGAATCTAAATGTATCGCTTGAGCCACTATGGCAAGAACTAAGTGACTGCATTAGTACTACTGAGGCAAAGCTTGGGCAGAGTTCAACTTTCTCTTCTCCTGTGCCATTGCCAGATGCTGGTGATGTTGGTGGTTCTTCCTCTCTTTCTCCACCTCTTCCTCCTGGCACACAGCGACTATTGCCATTCATAGAAGCCTTTTTTGTTCTGTGCGAGAAGCTGCAGAGAAACCAAACAATTGTGCTGCCAGATAACAATGTGACTGCAAGAGAAGTCAAAGAATTTGCTAGTACTTCATCGTCGCCATCTCTTAAGTGCAGTGGTACTGGCTCTATGACATTTGCAAGGGTTGCAGAGAAGCATCGGCGCCTTCTTAATGTTTTTATAAGGCAGAATCCAAGTTTGCTGGAAAAGTCACTATCTATGATGTTAAAAGTACCAAGGCTGATTGATTTTGACAACAAGAGAGCATATTTCCGGTCACGGATTAGACAACAACATGACCAGCACCCTTCTGCTCCTCTGCGGATAAGTGTTCGCCGGGCATATGTCCTGGAGGATTCATACAATCAGTTGCGATTACGTCCCAGTCAAGACTTAAAGGGTCGGTTGACTGTACAATTTCAAGGAGAAGAAGGGATTGATGCTGGTGGGCTGACAAGGGAATGGTACCAACTGCTCTCAAGGGTCATTTTTGATAAAGGAGCCTTGCTTTTCACTACTGTTGGGAATAATGCAACATTCCAGCCTAATCCTAATTCTGTCTACCAAACGGAGCATCTTTCTTATTTCAAGTTTGTGGGCCGTGTGGTAATATAATATGTTCATTATTTCTGTGTTGACTGGGATCATTCTAATTGTGGTCATTCATTTTAGACTCTTCATCATTTTATATTCCAATGAATTCTACAGGTTGCGAAAGCACTGTTTGATGGTCAACTTTTGGATGTTTACTTCACTCGCTCTTTTTACAAGCACATTCTTGGGGTGAAAGTGACTTATCATGATATAGAAGCTGTTGATCCTGATTATTACAAGAACTTGAAGTGGATGCTTGAGGTAGTTTTAAATGTTTTGGTCTTGTGTTAGGTTATTTTAACAATGAAACTGATATGTACCGAACTTTAAACAGAATGACGTAAGTGATATCCTTGATCTGACATTTAGCATGGATGCTGATGAAGAAAAGCACATCCTTTATGAGAAAAATCAGGTAAAACAAGATTCAGTATCTGAATTATGCTATACAGTCTTATTCTGTCAGACTTAAAATTTGGCAAGTTTTCTCTTCATTGTTAAAGATTATTTGGGGACAAATCAAAAGCAGATTATAAGGTTTTCAAGCTCCATCTATTTGTCTTTGTAATTTGATTTTGATTTTTTATGCATTCTTTTTCCAAGTTTCCAACTGATTTGTTCTTTCCCTTTGTGTGATGTAGGTTACTGACCATGAGCTTATACCTGGAGGAAGGAATATTAGAGTTACAGAAGAAACAAAGCACGAGTATGTGGACCTTGTGGCTGAACACATATTGACTACAGCTATTCGTCCTCAGATTAATTCCTTTTTAGAAGGTTTCAATGAATTAGTTCCACGGGAACTTATTTCAATATTCAATGACAAGGAGCTTGAGCTTCTAATTAGTGGACTACCAGAAATTGATCGTGAGCACTTTTGACTTTTTGCTGTTATTAACAATTTTATCCATTTACTTTTTCAATTTTCATGATTCATCCGGTATCTGCAGTTGATGATTTGAAAGCCCACACAGAGTATACTGGCTATACAGCTGCATCTTCTGTTATTCAATGGTTCTGGGAGGTTGTTAAAGCATTCAACAAGGAGGACATGGCAAGACTGCTGCAATTTGTAACCGGAACATCGAAGGTAATTATCATGTGTGTTAATAATATTAGATTTATAAGGTTATTATGTGATAGATTTTGCTGTCACTTTTTTCATTTAAGTAGTCATACTAGTTGTTGCAAAAAAAAAAAAAAAACAATAACAATAACAAAAAAACAAAAAAAAAAAAACAAAAAAAAACAAAAAAAACTTTGCTTCATAAGATGAAGCTTGTGAATAGCTTTCATGTGATGTATGATCTTTTTTCTGCTTTCTCTGTTGGAGTCTTCATGCATGACATTTTAGGATTGATAATTAGGATCTGTAGGGAAGAAGGTTGAATTTGAAATGAGTTCTTAACCTGGAACTAAAGAAACATGAGTTTGACCTAATAAAACATGAAAAGTCTTCATTAATATGTCGGTTGATAATCAGTCAACTATAGGACTGCTTTTCTTTGAACTTAAAATTGTCTAGGGAACTTTTAATTTGTTTTCCTATCTGAGAAAGGCACGCACACTTGTTAGTAAGGAGTAAGGTTGGATCTATCAATTACCAAAGAGAAGGAGCCAGATTATCCGTTGTTTTCATGAATATGTTGACTGGATCAGGTAGACTCCAAAAACAGAGATGGAGCCCAAAGTTAAAACGCAGATGAATATCATACCCTGTATCGATGCGTGCTACTGATGGATGCTAGCATGCAACATGAAAAATATTATCACGTAAATCATTCTTCCTTTGTAGGATACTTTTATTTACTTCTTGTAAGAAATTAATGATTCTTACAATTTGAATTCTTAGACATTGTTCTAGATCCATAAATTATTTCAAAAATTCTTATTGCTACCATGGATGATTTTCGATGCAGAAAACTACCGTTTATATTTGGGAAACAATAAAAAGTAAGCTATATGTAACTTACATGCAGACACATAAGTGAATTATTATTAAAAATATAAAAATAATTAAAATTTATAAAATAACTAAAAAAGAATGATAAAAAATGTTGAGGAAATTAAAGCTTAACTTAAGAAGTGCATGCATCTATTTGGGGTCTTTCACTAGTAACTTACATGATATATCTTGTAAATATAAAATGATTTACCACTCGAACTTGTGGCTCAGAAAGTCAAAAAGAAGGGTGGGGGTCAATTCAGGTTAACTTCTAAAGCTAAATGTTATTTAGGGTTAATCATGTGTTTTTGAGTTATTCTACTCTCTTATTCATCATCAAATGCTTTCTCATGATTTTCATCAATTTCATTATTATCTCCTTTGGACACACCGTTAATCTAGGCTGAATTGTTAAAAGTAAATTCTGGATGAGGATGGTGTACTGGAGTTTGAAATTCTAGTAACTTCATTTTGACTCTCTTTGGATTTGACATGTTTTTTGTTTTTTTTTGGTGATTGTCCTTCACTGAAAGGTTGTGGTCGAATTTACATGGCCTCTTAAAGTTGATCATATTTTATTTCAATGCTCATGTATAAATTAACATATTTCTGATGAAAAGAAAAAACAAAATATTTGATCCAATTTCTAATTTAGATCTGCAGTCATGGTTGATAACCTGCTACTGCTATTATTCTCTCTCTCTCTCTCTCTCTCTCAACTTTTTTTTGGCTATATCAGGTTCCGTTAGAGGGCTTTAAAGCATTGCAGGGTATTTCCGGCCCTCAACGGTTTCAGATCCATAAGGCATATGGTGCTCCTGAGAGGCTACCGTCTGCCCATACATGGTTAGACTTGCTAACTAAGAATGCATTCCACTATTGCAATCTAATGTAACAAGTAGGACATTGCATTTTTAAAAAATTTCATTACTCAAAGTCCATGGTATACAATTGTAGTTTCAACCAGCTGGACCTGCCAGAGTATTCGTCCAAGGAGCAGTTAGAAGAACGCTTGCTGCTTGCCATCCATGAAGCTAGTGAAGGTTTTGGCTTTGGTTGATATATATCATACTCAGCCTCTCCGCTTGGAGCCAATGTTCTTTTCTGATTGCCACATACAGGTTTGCTTTTATTCTGTTTCAACCAGCTTATAGCTTTTGCTTGTCTCAATCTTTCAACCGTTCTAGATTTGGTTTTGAAAAAAAAATGGCTCTGATTTACGTAATGATATATATATATATATATATATATATATATATATATGAATAGGGCATATTTCTACTTGCTGCTTAAATTGCTTGCGCTTCTAATAGGTGTTGATAAGTTCACTGTTTGCTGTTGAAGTAACTTTTTAAATTGACTCAATTGTACCTTCGTATTGTTTTAGCAATAGTACTTATACCATCCATGTTGGTCTGCTAGAAAATGCATGTACAATCAATGCTAGATCCTTGGTGCTTGGGATGGGGCTTGAACAAAAAGTACTGATAAGATCAAAGGATTTAACTAGTTACTAAGAGTCAATTATTTTGTTACCAAAAAGAAAACCATTTTTTTTTCCCTTCATCATACTCTGGAGGTCATTCTCATACTAATTTAATTGAGTAGGAAAAAATAATAATATCCATCGTCTTATTTTGAGCAGATTTTGCAATTCACTGTTTATGTACTCATCGGTGATGGTTTTGCAGATTTCAGAAGCAATCAGATGAAGGTGGTGTGCAAAGCTTCTTTGAAATGGCGGGTATAGAAATTTTTGGAGAAGCAAAAACTAATCAAATTTGAAAAGGTGTTGGTCCTAACCTCGGACGCCAAGCCACCAGGATAGTCAGGGTAGATATTTTGCATTCTGACAGCAATAGCAAGGGCTTGGAGTCCTTTTTGTTTCTGATTATAGGCTCCATAGTTTGGAGAAGTGTATATGCTTGAATGCTTGAAAATTAGTATCCGGCCTCTAATGTATATTTTTTGTTTTCCCTTTTGTATTTGACATCCTTTATTCTGCCCCTCCGATTGTGAAGGGTCAAATGAATAATTTGGTTAGCGCATATTTTTCCCCTTTCTTCTTTAGCTTAAAGAGTAATTCTTTGTGCACCACACACGGTTCTGCTCTAGTGTGGCCCATACTGTACATTCTTATTGATCCAAATATATTTGCTGTGGCATGATAGAACAATAACTAGTATTAATTACTGTTTAGTTTTTATTTAAAATTTTTGTTCAGATCAAAATATCTTTACGACATTCTAGTTTAAAAACTACGATATTCCAGTTTAAAATTTATGATATTAGTTCAAAAAAATGATCCGAAACAGTATTACGACATCCTAGTTTAAAATCTATGATTTCTAGTTCAAAATTTCGACATTCTAGTTCAAAATTTATGATACCTTAGTTCAAAAATGATATAAAACTGTATTACGATATTCAAGTTCAAAATTTACGATATTCTAGTTCAAAAATGATATAAAATTGTATTACGATATCCTAGCTCAAAAATGATCTGAAACAGTATTACAATATCTAGTTCAAAAAATGACAACTATGTAGAAAATATAAATTAAAATATGAAACAGTATTACGATATACTAGTTCAAAATTTACGATATCCTAATTCAAAAATGACTTAAAAACAGTATGACGATATTCTAGTTTAAAATCTACGACATCCTAGTTTAAAAATGATATGAAACAGTATTACGATATCCTTGTTCAAAACTTACGATATCCTAGTTAAAAATCTACGACATCCTATTTCAAAAATGATAACCATGCAGAAAATATAAATTAAAACCTGAAACAGTATTACGATATCCTAGTTCAAAAGCTGCGATATCCTTGTTCAAAATCTACGACATCCTAGTTCAAGGGACCGGAGGGAAGGGTATTTTGGTCTGGACGAAAATTTTAAATAAAAGATGAATGATAATAATGCTAGTCACGCTTAGCTTCCATCCCGTAATGCTACAGTGGATATATTTGGACCAATAAAAAAATATGGTGCGGGCCACGTTGAATTTACTGCACCGTCTGCGATGCACAAAGACTTTTCCTAGCTTAAATGGCTTGAACCATGTGCCAGAATTTTCTGTTAATTCCCCACCCCCCCTCCAATTCTTTGAAAGAAGCACCACGTGCCTTCCTTAAAAGGTGACAGGTAACACTTGGCTGGCACCAGTGGTAGTCAGGTTGACGTACTCACTTTCGGGTGGTAAACAATTGTGAAAAAATTAATATGCGCCGTGTATCGAACATTCTCTGGTTGGGGTTGGGGGACCGTCTGGAGATAGCCATGCTCAGGGTCTAATTCCTTTCCCTTTTTGTTTTACCAAAAAAAAAAAGTAAGAGGTAATGAAATTATCTTCCTGACTAAATTATGTTTGACAACCTATTTTTGGGGCTAAATTCTGAAAACGGTGTTCATTTTGATCTCAGAACATGTACAAAACACAACGCAAATAAAATTGAAGTTTGTACAAGCTCAACCACCGAAAGTGGAGGAAAAGAAGAAACAATGAGTAGGATACATGTATCTTTAAATGTGATAAAGTTTTTGTACATTATTTTTGGTGGAGAAAAAATATATTACATAATTTGATTGGTGGAAAAAAAAATTATATAATTTGATTGGATCATGTATATTTTATTTTTTAATATATATTTAATATTATAATTTTATTTTTTTAAAAAATAAATAATAAAAATATTTTTAATAAAAAAATATGATATTTAGTGGTTTGGATAATGATATCCAGCTGGTTTATGACATCTCCATGTTTATAGAATATTATAGGATTGAGAATATCTTTATTATTGAAAAAAATTTAAAAAAATTTTAATGATAAAAAATTTTTCGTCTTATGACATCTCGTGAATAGGTTATGATACCATGTTTACAAAGAAATATCATACAAGGAGGGTATTTTTATCATTTAAACATGTAATTAATATCTACAGTTATTTTTTATTAAAATTTTTGAATGATAAAAATGCTCATCCTTATAACACTTATCTATGAACAAGATGTTATAATCCTATTCACATGATGTCATAAGATTGAGAATATTTTTATTATTAAAAAAATTTAAAAACTTTTTAATGATGAAAATATTCTCGATCTTATGATATTTTATAGATGGGTTATGACATCCTGTTTATAAACGGATATCATAAGGAAAGGATATTCTCATCATTCAAACGTGATTTAATATCTGCAGTTTATTTTTTTCTAAAAAAATTAAATGATAAAAATGCCTTTTTCTTGTGATACCTGTTTATGAATAGCGTGTCATAATTCTATTAATAGGATGTTATAAGGTCCATGATATTTTTATTATTAACATTTTTTTGAATTTTTTTAATAGCAAAAATATCCTTCGACCTTATGATATCTTGTAAATATGGGGATGTCATAAACTGGCCATTGATGAAAATTTTTTTATTAATAAAAATATTTTTCATTTGTATAACATCCTGAATATACAGATATCATAAGCCGGTTACTGGTCGCCATAATCTAAGCTAATGGGTATCATAAAAAAATATTTTTATCATTTAAAATTTTCAATGAAAAGATAAAATTATATGTATCAATTGTGTATCGAAAAGTGAAACTTACATGCTCCCTACATGATCTAATAATATTTAGGGGTATATTTTTTTATATTACCAGTGGTGGACAAAGAATTACTCGTTTAAGAGTATAAAATGACAAGCAAGCATGATACACTAGGTCATATATTTTCGACTATTTGGTCGGTTTCGATGTGACAAGCTGGGCCAAAAATAAAGTCGGTCTACATTTGATCTTGCCTACGCCATCAAGGCACCGCTCCTTGAAGCTGATTAATAAGGGATTTCTAAGCATGTAGAGTTTGACTATAGTTATTAGTAGCATACTACAAGTAATTTTACCAACTGAACCATCTGGGACCCCACCAGGCTCATTGATAGCCAGGTTTTGGATAGACTGGTGTCAGGAAAAGGGTTGAGTTTGGATAGCATGTATCCAAGCTATGTGCGAAATTAGCATACATGCACCAAATTCAAACCTGCATGCAGTTTAAGACGCTGCATTATAAGGCGTGAAGTTTGGTCGTGTTTTGGATTGTTTTTTTTTTTTTGTTGAATCGGACACTTTATTAAATAGTTCTAAAAAAAGTACAATCCAAACCATCTACATATAAAATATATCTAAACAGTACAGGTATTTCCTTGAGAGAGGTACAAACGGATCCTCCCGCGTGTTGCCGCCAAGATCGCCGTGGCCCGTAGCTGCTGCCGGTGCCGGAGTGCGCTCCCTTCGCTGCCTGACGGTCCTCTGATCCTAAACCTGCAAAACAGGGGTTAGTGACCTGGACCGGGATTTCCAGCAGGGGCACTTTGACGGTCAAGTCAGTGACGATCCAGGGGAACGGATCCTCCTGGTCGAGCCCCTCTTGATGGACTCCACGCGAAGAGGAGTGAATGGTATGAGAGTGAAGTGAAAGTGAGTCAGAAGGAGGATGACGGCGGAGCCAAAGGGATTCCCTGGCTTAACCGCTTCTCCTTTGCCTGTCAATTTCTCTCTTTTGATGGTGGTGGTGCTCTGCCCTCTTGGCTGAGCTTGCACCGGAGTTGTATTCTCTCCCTTTTTTTTTGTGTCGTTGTTGTTACCTTCCCCCTTCCGGGGGTGTCGATCATTCTTTGTAGTTGAAAAGTGACCGTTGGACGGTTGCCTCAGGATCCTCGTTGGGTTAGCAGGCGCGTGCGGCGGGATACCGTGCCGTGGACGAGACGTCTTTCCTGAAGCGGAGGAGGGCTGAGCTCGACTCCGACCACGGGGCTCGATCTCCGAGGGTCTCGCTCTGGAGGGCAGAGGGCGGGCCCGATCCAGAGGGCTCGGCCTCGGAGAGGCTCCACGTGGCGGAGGAGGGCTGAGCTTGACTCTGACCATGGGGCTCGATCTCCGAGGGTCTTGCTCTGGAGGACAGAGTGCGGCTCCGGCCTAGGCATCCTAAGCTCGCGGGGCCGACCTGACGGAGGATGGAGCTCAACTCGTTATCTCGAGGGAGCTCAGCTCAGCTCGGCAGAGGAGTCCGGACAAGAGAATTGACGTGGCGTCCGATGCGGCGGCCTCCTTTGACGTGGCGCCTGTCAGCTCTCCCATGTCAGTGATCTCGCCACATCATTTGCCCCACACTCCCGAGGCTCGTTAGTGCGCGGCGCTCGGGCCGAAGGGAGTATTATGATGCTGACATGGAAAGGCAGAGATCCGGCGCAATGATGGCCATAATTGCCGGCGCTCCGTGAGATGGTCCTGCAGGCCATTGCGGGGGTGCCACGTGGCCACGTCCGAGGAGCAGTTAATGTTGGCACAGAATTCAGAACGACCGGGATGTCCTTTTCATCGATGATCAGCACGTGGCATAGATCCGTTGGTAGAGGGGTCGCAACGGTATGATTTGATGGGTCTTTTCGAAGTGAAAAGAAATTTTTTTATCCAAAGCTTCCATTCTTTCAAATCCTTCATGCCTGTTGTAGTGCTTGGACTCTTTCTTCTTCACAATCCGCTTCCGCCCTTCCTCCCTCTAAGGAACCAAGTTGGTCCCCCTTCTTCCTCCTTTCCCTTGGGTAGGGTTCCACTTCCGAGTTTAGGGCCTTCCGCAAATCGAGTCCAGTCTTTCTTCTTCCTGGGTCTTTCTTATAGGATGTCTCGTTCCGGTCCTTCCATGCCGGGGCCAGTATCTTCCTCCTCCGATGAGGAGTCGGAGGGGGCGCGGTTTGAGTTCAGTAGGAGGCCGGCCCTTCCACTTTGCCCCGTGTCCATTAGGGAACCGGGGGCCGCTTCTTCTCACCCTTCTCGCCTTCCTCCCCTACCCGAACAGGTTTCCGAGTCTGTTCGGTCAACAGGTCCTAGTGGGGCCGCTTCGACGATTTCTGCTGTGGAGCTGGGGACCATTCGGGATGTCTATGGCATCCCGCACTCTGTCCGGCTTCTGGTCCCCCGACCCGGGATAGGGTCACTTCGAGTGGCCTGGGCCGGATTGCCTTCTACGAAGAGACCTTCTCGGGAGGGCTTTGTTTTCCTTTTCACCCCTTTTTCATGTCCGTGCTGAGCAACTACCGCCTAGTCCCTGCTCAGCTAGTCCCTAACACCATTAGGACTATCTTTTCTTTCATCGTCCTCTGTCATGTCCACAGGTTTGTCGCCTGGTTCTCCTTGTTCAGGGCATTCTTTGCCCTGAAGTGCCATCCCATGGAGAACGGGTGGTGGTCCTTATCTTCCCGTCCGAAGGGCATCAAGTTCGATCTCCCCTCTTCCATCAAGGGATGGAAGAGTAGGTTCTTCTTCACCGCCGTTAAGGGGGTTGATTGGGTTTGGAGTGATCAAGACCAGTCCCCCAACCGAATCTCAGCGGTTGATGCAGCTGACCGAGATGACTACGAGCAGCTTCGCACCACCCATATCCCTTCTCTTGAGGTTCTGCTGTCGGAGCAGAACCTCTTTGACGCCAGGGTTGACCCGATGAGGGAGTCGGGTGAGTCCGGCCTGGGCCTTTCTTTCATACATATATGCTCTCCCTCTCTTTCTTTTTGTTTTGGGTTGCCTTTTCTGGCTTCTAACCCGTGGTTGATCTGTGTGCAGGGATGATCTTCTCGGAGAGCGACTTGCTGTCGATCACTAAGAAGAGGCCGCCCATTGGGATGGCCAATGAGCCTCATCTGAGGCGGGCCCGGGTCGAGGGCGCATCGGTGGTCTCCCCCACCGCGCCGGTCGCCTCGAGAAGGAGGGAGGCTGAGGAGGCTCCTGCGCCGTCCGCGACACCAAGGCTGAGCCAGCGGGTGGTTCGAGGAGTCGAAGAGCGAACGAGGCCACGGACCGAGGCCCCAGCTCCGGAGCCTGGGACGGTCATCCGGGCTGGTGCTGCTGCTGCTGCGTCCTCCCGCTCCCCGAGCCTGACGATGATTGAGATCGAGGAGGGGGTGGTTCGCGTTGGAGCTCCACCTGCTGCTACTGTTGCGCCAGCTCCCCCTGCGATGGTGCCGGATCCCTGATCGGTCCCTGGGGGTCCCGCTGCTGGTGGGACGGGCTCACCCACTCCCCGAAAGAGCAGGAGAGACAAGGCGAGGCGTCGCCTCCCATTCAAGCTGGGGCCGGAGAGCTCCTTGCTTGACAACCGTGCCATGGCCGCGCGCATGATGGATTTCTCCATCCAACCATGCGATCGGCAGGAGATGGCTGGGCTGCGGGTGGGAGATGTGATTGGCAGCATCTTCCCCCAGCTCTATACGGTGAGCAACTCTTTCTTTTTCTTTCTCCTCCCTTTTTTTTTTTTGCTAACCTTTTATATGGTGCAGGTCGGCGCCGAGGCCCTCTTCGTCAGAGGCTGTTGCCAAAACTGGGAGCAGGCTGAACAGCAGCGGGTGGCCAAGATCGCGTTATTGAAGGCCAACCTGAAGAAGAGGGCTGACTCTAATGAGGTGCTTGACCGACGAGTCAAGGACCTCGAGAAGCAGCTTGCTGGCTCCGAGGGGCACACAAGGGAGCTCCAAGAGAGCCTTGACTGGGAGCAGGGCCAGTCGAGGAAGAGGACCGAGGAGCTCGCCGACGTCGAGCGGAGGTTGGGGGTATTCAATGCCGAGGCATCCCGGCAGAAGGGGATAGCCCAGTCCCTCTAAGCCCGGCTGGCGACGGAGAAGGAGAAGTCGGCCGCGGCCTAGAAGGCGACCGAGGAGGCGGCCAAGTTGGCCGAGGATGCCAGATGCGAGGCTGCCACAGTGAAGAAGGAGGCTACGGAGGCGGTTGCAAGGTACAAGGCCTCGGAGGAGTTCCTCGTCGAGATCCAACAGATGGCGTCGGACTCCTTCTATAAGGGGTTCATGTACCTGCGCCGCCAATTTGAAGGGTTCATCTCGGATGAAGGCCATAGCTGCCTCAGTTACCCCGATGCTTTGGACCAGGAGGTGGATGCTGAGGGGGCCGTCGCTCTCGAGCCTTCTATGCCAGCCGAGGTCGGAGCTGTACTGCATGAAACCGGAGCTGCACAACTAGAGGTCCCTGCGGACGGAACCTCTCAGCCCTGCGGCCCAGCTGAGGGGTCAGCCGGAGGGTAGTTCTTTTCCTTTTTCTCTTGAATTTGTTTTCTTTCTGTACTTGGTCGGGGTCACCCGGCATGTCAGGGGCCTGTAGAATACTTGTAACCGGTCCTTGATTAATAAAATTTGAGTTTTTTCTTACAACCCGTCCTTTGCCTGGTTCTTCCCTCTTTTTTTTTTCTTTCTTTCACTCCCTCCCTTCTTTTCTTCTTCTTTTTTTTGTTGAGTGGGGAGATCAGAGAAGGGGGTCCCACCATGCTCGGGGCTGAATTACCAGGCTTTGGTGTCGGCAAGTCGGGCGCAAGGTTCTGGCAGTTGTGAGCAACTGGGCTCGATGGTTCCTTGGCCGGAGAGCTGAGCCCCGATCCAAGGTGCCTAAGGGCTGGTTTCAGGTCTTGGGTACCTTGGAGCCAGGCTCGAGGCCTTCCTGGCTGGAGCACTGGGCCTCAGTCCAGGGGTTGCCTGAGAGCTGGGCTCAGGTCTTTGGCATCTTGGAGCTAGGCTTAAGGCATTGATAGGAGCTGCTTGGCTCGAAGGTCCCTTGGCCGGAGGTCTAAGCTCCGGTCTTGGTTTGGCATCTCGGAGCTGAGCTCGGAGACGTTGATGACTGCGAGCAGCGTGGCTCGAAGATCCCTTGGCATCTCGGAGTTGGGCTCAGAGACGTTGATGACTGCGTGCAGCGTGGCTCGAAGATCCCTTAGCATCTCAGAGCTGGGCTCGAAGATGTTTGAGATTGAGAGCGGCTTGGCTCGAAGATCCCTTGGCTGGAGGTCTGAGCTCTGGTCTTGGGTTGGCATCTCGGAGCTGGGCTCGGAGACGTTGATGATTGCGAGCAGCGTGGCTCGAAGATCCCTTGGCGTCTCGGAGCTGGGCTCGAAGACGTTTGAGATTGAGAGCAGCTTGGCTCGAAGATTCCTTGGCCGGAGGTCTGAGCTTCGATCTTGGGTTGGCACCTCAGAGCTGGGCTCGGAGACATTGATGACTACGAGCAGCGTGGCTCGAAGATCCCTTGGCATCTCGGAGCTGGGCTCGAAGACGTTTGAGATTGAGAGCAGCTTGGCTTGAAGATCCCTTGGCCGGAGGTCTGAGCTCCGGTCTCGGGTTGGCGCCTCGGAGCTGGGCTTTTAGACATTGATGACTGCGGGCAGCGTGGCTCGAAGATCCCTTGGCATCTCGGAGCTGGGCTCGAAGACATTTGAGATTGAGAGCAGCTTGGCTCGAAGATCTCTTGGCCGGAGGTCTAAGCTCCGGTCTTGGGTTGGTGTCTTGGAGCTAGGCTCAGAGACATTGATGACTGCGAGTAGCATGGCTCGAAGATCCCTTGGCGTCTCGGAGCTGGGCTCGAAGATGTTTGAGATTGAGAGCAGCTTGGCTCGAAGATCCCTTGGCCGGAGGTCTAAGCTCCGGTCTTGGGTTGGCATCTCGGAGCTGGGCTCGGAGACGTTGATGACTACGAGCAGCGTGGCTCGAAGATCCCTTGGCTTCTCGAAGCTAGGCTCGAAGATGTTTGAGATTGAGAGTAGCTTAGCTCAAAGATCCCTTGGCTAGAGGTCTGAGCTCCGGTCTTGGGTTGGCGCCTTGGAGCTGGGCTTGGAGACATTGATGATTGCAAGCAGCGTGGCTCGAAGATCCCTTGGCGTCTTGGAGCTGGGCTCGAAGACATTTGAGATTGAGAGCAGCTTGGCTTGAAGATCCCTTAGCCGGAGGTCTGAGCTCCGGTCTTGGGTTGGCGTCTCGGAGCTGGGCTCGGAGATGTTGATGACTGCGAGCAGCGTGGCTCGAAGATCCCTTGGTGTCTCGGAGCTGGGCTTGAAGATGTTTGAGATTGAGAGCAGCTTGGCTCGAAGATCCCTTGGCCGGAGGTCTGAGCTTCGGTCTTGGGTTGGCACCTTGGAGCTGGGCTCGGAGACTTTGATGAGGTTTTTCTGTAAGACAGATAAACACTTGCGCAAGGAAAAACCATTATCGTTATTATTGATGGGAAGCCTTACATTATTGATAGTATTTTCGCAAGTTGCAGGCATTCCATGTTCGAGGGAACCTGACGCCGCCAAGATCTTCGAGATAATAGGCTCCTTGTGAGAGGTCTTCAGCCACTTTATAGGAACCTTCCCAGTTTGGTGAGAGCTTGCCGCACTCCCTGGGTTGAGACGCCTCTGCCCGCCGTAGCACCAAGTCTCCAGGTTTGAAAGCTTTTGGCCTGACCCGGGTGTTGTAGTACCGGGCACTCGTTGCCGGTAGGCCGCCATTCGCAGTCTGGCTTTATCCCTTGCTTCTTCGAGGAGATCAAGGTTGAGCAGGAGGTGTGTCGAGTTCCGTGCTTCGTTATACTGCTGCACTCATAGCGTGGGCACGCCGAGCTCGACCGGGATGATCGCTTCGGCACTGAAAACAAGGCTGAATGGTGTCTCATTGGTCGCCGTCCTGGGCGTTGTGTGGTAGGCCCACAGAACGCTTGGGAGTTCTTCTGCCCATCTGCCCTTAGCTTGGTCTAGCCTAGTCCTGAGTCCTTGGAGGATGGTCCGGTTGGTCACCTCGGCTTCTCCATTTGTTTGAGGGTGAGCCACCAAGGTGAATCGGTGTTGGATGCCGTGCTCTATGCAGAACCCTTCAAACTCCCGATTGCCGAACTGTCGCCTGTTATCGGTGATGACACAACGGGGGAGTCCGAAGTGGCAAATGATTGACTTCCAGAAGAACTGGCAGATATTAGCTTCCGCGATCTGGGCCAGTGGCTCTGCTTCGACCCATTTAGTGAAGTAGTCGATTGCCACCAGCAGGAATCTTCGCTGTCCTGGTGCGGGGGGAAACGGTTCCAAAATATCCATTCCCCACTGGACAAAAGGTCAAGGGGCTGAGACTTGGGGGATCGGCACCGCCGGCTGGCACTGTATATTCACGTGGCGTTGGTACTTGTCTCACCTTTTAACGAAGTCGGTGGCATCCTCCCTCATGGTCTCCCAAAAGTATCCCTGGCGAAGAGCTTTATAAGCCAGCATTCTCCCTCCCATATGGTTCTCGCAGAGGCCTTCGTGTATCTTTTGGAGCACAAAGGTTGCCTCGGCGGGTCTGAGGCACTTCAGGAGCAGATAGGAGTAGGATCGACGGTAGAGCTGGGCCTCCATCAGAATGAACCGGGAGGCCTTCTTCTTGACGAGAGCAGCTTCTACACGGTCCTCGGGTAGGGAGTCGTCAGTGATGTACCTGATGTACTTGTCCATCCAGCTCGGCTCGGGGGTAACTTGGTGCACCTCCACCGAGCTCTCATAGCTGGGACTTTCGAGGTACTCGATGTAGGCGCGCCCCAGTGACGAGTCCGGCAAGGTCGCAAGCCTAGATAGCGCATCCGTGCGCGCATTCTCTCCTCGAGAAATATGGAAGATGCTAAAATGCCGGAGGCCTGCAGTGTTCATGCGGACATGCTCCAGGTACTTCATCATCCGGGTGTCCCTTACTTCATACTCTCCGAAGACCTGTCCGGCAACCAGCTATGAGTCGGTGAAGACTTTTAGGTCCTTCACACCCAAGTCACAGGAGACTCTTAGTCCTGCGAGGAGTGCCTCATACTCCGCTTGATTGTTTGTTGCGGTGAACTTGAAGTGGAGGGCGCATTCCGCCACAACCCCATCGCTATTGGTGAGGATGAGGTTTGCTCCACTCCTGCCAGAATTGGATGCTCCGTCCACGTGGAGGATCCAAGGTTCATCTCCTGGTCCGGGCTTCGTTATTGTTTGCTCTGGCTCTTCGGCGAACCGGTGCACTCAACCACGAAGTCAGCTAGGACTTGGGCCTTCTGTGAAGATCTCGGTCGGTACACAATGTCGAACTTGCTGAGCAGCAGGGACCACTTGGCCAATCTCCCAGAAGTCTCGGGTCGGTTGAGTATGGTTCTCAGCGGCTGGTCCGTCACGACCACTATTGGGTGTGCTTGGAAGTAGGGCCTGAGATGCTTAGCAGATATTATCAGTGCAAAAATGAGTTTCTCGGAGCGAGTATACTTGATCTCCGCATCGTGGAAGATTTTGCTGGTGTAGTATACCGGCTTATGAGATTTGTCCTCATCTGCACGGATGAGAACCAAGCTGACGGCTCTTGGTGTAACCGCCAAATAGAGCAGGAGCTCCTCCCCCTCCTCCGGCCTGGAGAGCAACGGGGGAGAGGCGAGGAATTTCTTGAGCTCCTCGAAGGTTGTTCTGCACTCCTTCGTCCAAGTGAAGTCGTGCATCTTGCACAGCGCCTTGAAGAATGGAAGGCAACGGTCAGCCGACCTCAAGATGAATCTGCTGAGGGCGGCGATATGCCCCGTCAGGCACTGGACCTGCTTCTTGGAGGTCGGGTGCTCCATGTCGACGATGGCCTTAACCTTTTTTGGGTTCGCTTCGATGCCTCTCTGGGTGACCATAAAGTCGAGGAACTTCCCCGCCACCACTCCAAAAGCGCACTTTGCCGGGTTCAGCTTCATCTGATATTGTCGCAGGTTATGGAAGGATTCGGCGAGGTCGGCGATGTGGCTCGAACTCGGCTTGCTCATGACGAGCATGTCATCCACATACACTTGCATGTTGCGGCCAATTTGATCCTTGAAGACCTTATTGACCAGGCACTGGTATATGGCTCCTGCATTCTTCAGACCAAAAGGCATCATCCTGTAGCAATACGTCCCTTGGTTGGTGATGAAGGCGGTCTGCTCCTCATCTTCCGGATGCATACGGATCTGGTTGTACCCGGAGAATGCATCTATGAAGGAGAGCAGCCTGTGGCCAGAGGTGGCATCCACCAGCTGGTCAATCTTTAGTAAAGGGAAGCTGTCATTCGGGCAAGCCTTGTTGAGGTCGGTGTAGTCTACACAGATCCTCCACTTGCCATTGTTCTTCCTTACCATCACTACATTCGCCAACCAGCTCGGATACTGGACCTATTAAATGAAGCCGGCAGCTAGGAGATCGTCAACTTCCTCCTTGATAGCTGCTGCCTCTCCGGGACGAAACTTCTCTTCTTCTGCTGAACTGGTTTGTGCTTTGGGTCAACACTCAATTTGTGAGTAATGATGTCAGGAGGGATACATGGCATGTCCGCTGCCATCCAGGCGAACACATCTGCGCTCGCCCGCAGGAACTCCAGTAGTTGGGCCCTCTCCTCCTCGGGTAGCTGGGCTCCGATCTGCACTGTCTTCGTGGGATCATCTCTGAGCGGGTAAGAAAGCAGGCGCTCGACCGGGCCTCCCCTGGGATCTTGGGTCCTTTGGTTGAGATCATCTGCCTTGGGATCATCCTCGATGACCTTAGCCCTAGGGAGAGTTTGGAAGCAATGCTGCACTAGCTGGGGTGCTACCCTCATTTCTTCGACACCGTAGGGAGTAGGGAACTGTACAAGTAGCCTCTTGGTGGAGACAATGGCGTCGAGCAAATTGAGCCCTGGCCGGCCCAAGATCACGTTGTAGGCGGAAGGGAGCCTTACAACCATGAAAGTTATCATAACAGTGCTCTGCCGAGGTGGGGTCCAGGCAGTGACCAGGAGAGTGATTTCTCCTTCTACCCTTACAGAATCACCTGTGAAACCAACAAGGGGTGCATGCACAGGCTTAAGCTGATCAGGGAAAAGGTTCATCCTAGAGAAGGCATCATAAAAAAGCACATCTGTGTAGCTTCCACTATCAACCATGATGCATTTTATAGGGTGCTTCGCGATCATCATCTCGACGACCATGGCATCATTATTTATATTTTTTTTCATGTTTTTCCCTTCCCTCATAAAGGGAAGTACATTCTCAGGGTCCCCTACCCCCGGGCCTTTTTGGACGCGCCGCAGCTCCCCAAGAGATCATGCCCACCGGCTTCTCGGTTGGATGGTTATCGATGGTTGGAGATGGCGGGAGAGTGACGAGCGCCTAGGACTCCACCTGAGGTCTGCCCCCCACGAACCTTTTGAGGTAGCCCCTCTTAATGAGTTCTTCGATTTCCCACTTGAGGTTGGGGCACTCCTCGATGTCGTGGCTGTGGTCACGGTGAAAGTGACAGTACTTTGTTTTATCATGACCAATGGAGGATTTCATCGGAGGCGGGCGTCTCAAGTAATCCTCATATTCAATTTCCATGAGGATCTTTGTCTTTGGGGCAATGAAAGGGGTGTAACTCTCCTCAGGAATGGGAGCCCTTCTCGATCTTGGCCAGTCCCTCTAGGAGTTCGGAGCCTGGGGTGCTGGCTTCCGGGTCCCGGATGCCTCAGTGAGGGTCGGCCTCTTCAATGGCTTTCCGTCGAGCTCCCGCATCGTACGATCCGCCTCCTCGATGCGGATGTACTTCTGGGCTCGGAAGAGGAGCTCGGAATAAGTCTTAGGGGGCTTCTTGTCAAGCGAGTAGGTCAGGCGGGAGGTCCTGAGCCCTTGCTTCAGTGCCAGCATGGTAACTGGCTCATCGAGATTGTAAATCTCTAGTGTGGTAGCCTTGAAGCGGGCCACGTAGTCCCGCAGGGGCTTGCGGTCCTGCTGCCGAATGGAGAAGAAGCTATCTTCCTCTTGTGGCAACTTCCTAAAGGCGTCGAAGTGGGCCACGAACTTCTGCCCTAGCTAGGCGAAAGAGTTGATGCCCTCTGGCTCCAAATGGGTGAACCACACCCGAGCTGCTTTCCGGAGAGTAGCAGGAAAGGTGACGCAAAGAAGAGCGTCAGTGGCCCCCTGGACCCTCATAAGGGTCCGGTAGCTTTCCAGGTGGTTCAGAGGGTTGGTGGTCCCATCGTAAAGTCCACCTGCGGCATTTGGAACCGATGCGAGATCGACTCCGCTTGGATTTCTTGGGAGAATGGGGGACGGGTGTCATAGCCCGCTGGCTCACTAGCAGAGCCCTGCATGTTGGCAAACCGCCGGGAAAACTCCGCCAGCTTGTGCTCATGTTTCTCCAGGCACTTCTCCGTCGCGCGCCTAATGGCTTCGTCAGTAGACCCCTCCACCGAAGGAGATGGAGAAGGTGATATGGGTGCCCGGCACCCGTGGGGGGGTCTTACTTCTCCTACCTTAGTGGGGCTTTGACATTGCTCGCTCGAGGTTTGGTGAGCGGCTCTCCCTGTCGGCAGACCCGGCTTGTTGCCTTTTTGCCGGAGTCTGATGACTACCCCGATTGTCGGTGACAGCCCACGGCTGCGAAGGCCTTCCTTAGAAGGAACACAGGCTATCACGGGGAGCTGCGACGTGGGCCGCTGGAGTCCCTGGCTGCTGGTGGGTAGCCAAGGACCGGTGTGACACTGAAGCTGGCGCACTGCTGTAGCGAGGATCTGTATTTGCTGGGTGAGTGCGGCTAGCTGAGATTCTGTCGGAGGTGGTTGAACCGGAGCGGATGGCCCTGCCTCTAAGTTGTGTGGGTTCCCTCGGGAAGGGGAGTCCCCTGCACGGCTGGCAGAGGCCTCTCGCACCCGTGTCGTCACCATCCGCCAATCTGTGGAACTTGTCTGTAAAGGGATGGAGGGCTTGACTTGGATCAAAGATTGTTCACAATGTCGCTCGCACCCCCTACCTGGCACGCCAATTTGTTGCCGCCAAGATCGCCGTGGCCCGTAGCTGCTATCGGTGCTGGAGTGCACTCCCTTTGCTGCCTGGCATCCTCTGATCTTGGACCTGCAAAACAGGGGTTAGTGACCCAGGTCGGGATTTCTGGCGGGGGCACTCCGACGGTCAAGTCAGTGACGATCCAGGAGAACAGATCCTCCTGGTCGAGCCCCTCTTGATGGACTCCATGCGAGGAGGAGTGAATGGTGTGAGAGTGAAGTGAAAGTGAGTCAGGAGGAGGATGACGGCGGAGCCAGAGAGATTCCCTGGCTTAACCGCTTCTCCTTTGCCTGTCTCTTTCTCTCTTTTGATGGTCGTGGTGGTGGTGCTCTGCCCTCTTGGCTGAGCTTGCACCGGAGTTTTGTTCTCTCCCTTTTTTTTTTGTATCGTTGTCGTTGTTGTTGTTGTTACCTCCCCCCTTCCGGGGGTGTTGAACGTTCTTTGTAGTTGAAAAATGACCGTTGGACGCTTGCCTCGGGATCCTCGTTGGGTTGGCAGGCGTGTGCGGCGGGATACCGTGCCGTAGATGGGACGTCTTTCCTGACATGCGGTAGGGAAAACTTTCATTTGCTCTAACATCCTCTCCGGTCCCCCATTCCGGGGAGCTTGGTAGAGCCTCAATCCGGGGGCCGCCGCCCCCGGGGTTCGTACTCTCTGACTGGCCCATCCTCCTGGTAGTACGGGTGGACATGTAGTTATTGCGGTATGGCGGGTGTCACCCTGTAGTCCTTGGGGTGATGGTACCGTTTTTCCGCCTTTGTCTGGGCTGGAGGCCGAGCGGAGGAGGGCTGAGCTCGACTCCGACCACGGGGCTCGATCGCCGAGGGTCTCGCTCTGGAGGGCAGAGGGTGGGCCCGGTCCAGAGGGCTCGGCCTCGGAGAGGCTCCACGTGGCAGAGGAGGGTTGAGCTCGACTCCATCCACGGGGCTCGATCTCCGAGGGTCTCGCTCTGGAGGGCAGAGTGCGGCTCCGGCCTAGGCATCTCGAGCTCGCGGGGCTGACCTGGCGGAGGACGGAGCTCGGCTTGTTGTCTCGAGGGAGCTCAGCTCAGCTCGGCAGAGGAGTCCGGACAGGAGAATTGACGTGGCGTCCGACGCGGTGGCCTCCTTTGATGTGGTGCCTGTCAGCTCCCCCATGTCAGCAATCTCGCCATATCAATGCGCAATAAAAGAGGCCGCCCAACCTGCCATGGAGTTGGCTTCCCTGTAGATGTAGCGGATGATAAGCCCAAAGCAGTGACTGAGCATCAGCACTATATCCCGTAGAATGGGGAGGGTGGGAGTGTTCCTGATAGCCTTCTAAATCTATGAGATGACCGTGAAGGAATCGCCTTCAATAACTAGGCAATCCAAGTTAAGGATCCACGTGGCATACTTGATACTCACCCAAGCTCCATATAGCTCCGCTAGGGGAACTGTCTGTTCCACTAGATTGAAGCCTCCCATCGCTATAAAGCCAACAGCCAAGGATTTGATGACAAAAGCAGCTCCTGCCATCCACCCTCTGACACTCCCATCAAAGCTGATAGTAACAAAATCCTGAGGAGGGGCCTCCCAAGAGACCAGTATCCGGTGAGACGCTTGAGGAGTAGAACCGGAGCCTCAGATCTCGAATGATGCTACCATCGATCCATGATACTCGTTGTCCTGAGCCCTTGCTCTTTCCACAATGAAGGTAGCTAAGCAGGTCTCAGACCTAAAGATCATGGCATTTCTGGTGATCCATAAGTGATAAGCCAGATAAGCTATAAGGCTCCTGGAAACAGTACCAGGAGGAGACTGCAGGGTGCGAATAAAGATTTCCACTACATCATCTCCTGAATACATAAGAGCACTATAGCCAGCCAAGGTCCACACACGCCTTGCCCGTAAGCAAAGAAAAAATGTATGGTCCAAGGACTCCTCCGGATCATCACAAAATGGACAGGAGGGAGCTATATGAACTCCCCTCGAGGTAAGAAAGGACCTCGTGGGCAGGCGACGCTGCATCACCTTCCAGAGAAAGAGACAGACCTTGGGATGCACCAGGAGAGCCCAGATCCAGCCTACTTGATTAGTCCCCTACCGAGAAGGATGATAAATAGAGTAGAGGTCCAACAAAGGGGCAGAGGTGGAAGAAGAGGGCCCCCAAACTCTGGTATCCTGACAGGGTAAGAAAGGTAAAGCAATAGAGAGGATACGATCCTTCAGAGGCTCCCCAAAATATTGAGAGATCAGCATAGAATTCTAGATCTGCATCCCCGAGGTAATAAGGTCACTGACCCTCCAGGAATTTGGCAAGTCTAGGGAAACAAATGTTGGCCATGTATGAAGGGAGATTTCAGATATCCATACATCAGCCGAAACTCTGATAGATTTCCCATTATAACCATCCATCTAAAGTAGTGAAAGACCTCTGGTATCCTCCTGATCTCCTTCCAAATAGGCGACCCTCAAGAGGAAGGACTGAAGTCACCCCCCTCCAGGGATCTAGTGCCATATCTAGCTCTGATAAAGGAAGCCCATAAGCTAGTCGGATTAAGGAACAGATTAGTGGCATGACGAGCCAGCAAAGCCTCCTTCCTGCTGAGAAGCGAATAGACTCCAAGGCCACCCTCTCGGACTGGCCGGCACACTGACTGCCAACCCATCAAGTTGATACCTTTGGGCGTCGCATTGGACCTCCACAGAAATGCTCGAAGAATCTGCTCCACCTTTTTCACCGTAGCCTTTGGAATAACAGTATTAGCTAAAAGGTAGATAGGTAAAGAAGTCAATATCGACTGATCAAGGTCAGTCTGCCCATTGCCGATAAAGCCCTTCCCTGCCAACCCTCGACCCGCTCCTGAACAGCCTGTACCAAGATCCGAGACTCATCTTTGCGGAGGTGACCACCAGAAATGGGAACACCGAGATAGCGGATAGGCCCGTCCTTGTCCCGAATCCCAAGAATCGAGAGGATCAAATAGCAGGTACGGGCTATCTTAGGAGAGAAATGAATCTCCGATTTTTCGAGATTAATCGACTGACCAGAAGCGAAGTAGTAATCTATAATAACCCTCCTGTTTTTTGGATTGTTATCAAGCATATTTTGTGTTTTGACTATGACATAAGGTGCATATGCAAGGCGGAGAATTTATCATGGGAAGGGGAACGGATACCTTCGGCTGCCATTATTTCTAACCATTGCACCAGCTGCTTACCAGTCTCGTTGCCGCCATCATCATACCAGAAAGGAGCCTTACGACAGTTGAGAGAGGCGAGCCCATCATCATACCAGAAAGCATCCTTACAACAGTTGAGAGAGGCGAGCAAAAAGAAGATAAAAGAGAAGTTTCCCAATTGAGGTACATTATTAATAAAAAAACATATTAAGAACTCCCTGCAAAAATAGAATTATATTATAAATTTTATTACATAGACACAGACATACTCGTATTTGCCCATGTCATAATAGTCTAATAAGATTTTGAATCATATTTTAGGTTGCTACCTATTTGGATAAATCAACTCAGCAAAGGCTAATTACTGGTTCAAGAAAATAATTGAATTCTTTTTGAACCGGTCATGCATATCAGAAGGCTCGAAGGTGACTCCACGTACTGATAAAGCGATGACTTGACATCACCGTTCCAGTTATATCTCAGAGTCAATCTTCGGCCCGCACGAAAAGGTCAGTCCCGAAGTATATCCCTGATCCATGCCGTGCCAGGCGCCAGGTGGCGGGCCAGTCTTCTTCGGATCACTCTGAAGAAGACTGGTCCGAAGAAAACAAGCGCTTCATTCCCTAACTTTCTCCGAAAAGAATGAATATAAAGTAAATATTCCAGTCCACTTCGAAGAAGGCAATTCCGATGTAAATGGCCAAGATGTCTTCAGCCTGCTTCGGAGAGGATAGGCGCAAGACAATCAGCCGATTCGACTTCGGTCCCTTTCGAAGGAGTGGCCCTAAAGCAAATCTTCAATTGATCTCAAATCTCCAGACGTGGATATGGTTGTTGTAACCAACTACGTAGCCACTAACTCCAGCGATATCAAAGTGGCTAGAATCACCCATGTGACCACTAACTTCAACACCAACAATATTGAGGGCAGCAACTACTTATGGTCATGGGGTTAAACAAACCGACCCCATTTAACCAGAGGCAAGTGGGCTTAATCACATTTTGGCACATCTACCGTTATAAATACTGGTAAGAGGGGACACGATAAGCAAGGTAAGTAAGCCGAGCAAAAGCAAATTTCTTGAGTCTCTTTCACTCTCACTTTGAGAACTCTCTATTCTGTTACTCGAACATTCACTGATTTAGGTATCGGAGTGTCCTCCACTGGAAAAAATCCGGTCAAGGAACCTATTTTACAGGATCCTCGTGAGGAAGTTAACAATCCAGCCGCTTCATCTGGTCCGCAAGAGTTCGACATCAATACTATCCAAAGCCAATGGTTAACCTAACTTACCTCCCAAATGCAAATTCCAAAGTTTCTAATTGATACTGAAAAAATTATCATGGCAAGGAAAAGATTACCCTCGGCTGCCATCATTTTAACCATTGCACCATCTACTGGCATGGCATCCCGTTGCCACCTTCAAAGTAGCCTGGCACCGGTTGAGCGAAGCGAGGAAAAAGAAGACAGAGAACAGTTTTGCAATTGAAGTACATTATTAATAAAGAATATATCAAGAACTCCCGGCAAAATAAAATATATTATAAATTGTATTACATAGACGCGAACATACATGTATATGCCTATGTCATAATAGTCTAATAAGATTTTGAATCCCATTTTAGGTTGTCACTCAAAGCCAATAGTTAACCGAACTTACCTCCAAATGCAAATTCCAAAGTTTCAAGTCGATACCAGGTTAGTGGCTTAAGACCTTGTTTGGATCGAGGGATAAAAAAAAAAAAAAAAAAAAAATGATTATTTCTTTTTGGTTTATATATTAATTTTTAAAAAAAATAAAGAAAGGAAAAGGATATTCTTTTTCCTCGCCTCCCCTCCGATAAGCTAAGTTTTTAATTTTTCTGGTCTAGAAAAATTAAGAAGGAAAGAAATATAAACTAATTAAATAACAAAAATATCTTTTTTAATACTTAAAATTTTGAATCTTCTATAAATATATAAAAATGATATAATAATTTTTTAATTTAAAATATATTTTTTTTTCTTTCCTTTTCTATTCAAACAAGAATAATATTTTCCTTTCCTTCCATTTCCTTCTATTCCTTTTATTTCCCTTTGTTTGAATATTTTTTCAAGCTTAAATTGAATATCGTATAAAATTGGATTTCTTGATCTATCTAATATATATTTTTTAACAGCTTATCTGCATCCAATCCACATTTTAATTTTAAATTTTTGTTTTTTTTTTTTTCATAAATTCGGGATTCGATGGTATTCGGTTGATATAAAGTTATATTTAAATGGACAGTCTAAAATCACAAATTTTATAAAATTTTCAGTCTAAACACAGTATCGTCGGCTAGCTTTAATAACCTACCCTGTGCAATAGTCATGAGGCCATCCTCTTAGGCACGGATGGTCGTGATTCAAGAAGGATGCTTGCGTGGCAACCATCTGGGCACTCTCTATGGCCGTTTCATAAGGGTTACCCGCCGTAGCAATACCCTCACCGATCTCTTCGCTCGGTCGAGACGGTTCGCAAGATGCGACGGCTCTCGCGACCGAGCTTCCCAACGCCAACCCGCTTCCCCTCGTTTGACCGCAAAATCTCGAATCCTCGCTCGATTGCCTGCCGAGGTTTCGCGGGCATTCCGAAAGCCAGGCGGGGAGATGGCAGGAATCCCGAGAGGAAGAGGAAACCCAGCTCTTGTACGCTCTAATTTGCCTCCTTTTCCACCTCACTTCGACAAAATCATGTTTTGCTTAAAAAGATTTTTCTTTCGTTTATTTCTTTGAATTGCTGTCAGTTGTCTGTTTAATTTCTTCATTGTGGTGATCGTAAGATTGCTTTATTCTTTTTTCTTTGGTCCAACTATCCATCTACGTCTTTTTTTTTTTTTCTTTTCAATCCTTCTATGGTTGTGTCTTTGCTTTCATCTTTTATATTGTCACTAGCGTTCAATTTCTTTTTTTCCTGACCCTTCTATGATATAGTAATTCGTGTTTGGTTCCTTCTTATTTGTTGTTATGGTAACATGATTCATTACGGGAATTTCGTTCAATTTTAATTAGTTTGTCTTATGATTTTGTTTTCCTCATCAAGGGGGAATGAATTTGTATGAATTTTTCTATATTCTTTGGTGCTTTTTTCTCCGTTTTTAACGAAGTCTACTGATATTGTTTCTTCAATTAGAAGACATTTGTTGAAAGATTCCTTTTTGCTATCCTCATGACTGATTGCACTCCAAGTGTTTGTAATTTTTCTTCTTGGTTTTGTTCCCTTTTTCTTTAATTGATGCCATGCTTTTCCTTAAATTTCTAAATTTTGTTGCAACAGCTCAAGAGATTGAGAATAGCATCTACATGATGCTTACCATTCATCGATGGGAGTCACTGAATCACATGGACTATAAATTGGCGAAACTTAGAAAGGTTCATGGAAAACTAGCTTTGAAATTTCTAAATTGGATCATCCGGCAGCAGGGCTTTGATCAGGTTACTCACATGTATGGTATCACTGTCCATATACTTGTTCGGGCTCGGATGTATGAGCCTGCAAAGTCCATATTGAAACATCTTTCTTGGATGGGTGTTCCATGTTGTTCCCTTTTTCATTCGCTTATGCATACTTACCGCCATTGCAATTCAAATCCTTCAGTTTTTGATCTTTTGATTAAGGTTTACATTAAAGAAGGGCTGCTCAAGGATGCTATGAAGACATTTCGGTTAATGGGGTCCCAAGGATTTGGGGCTTCAGTTTATTCTTGCAATGCCATTCTTGCAACTCTTGCAAGGGAGGAGGGAATGCCTTCAGTTTGGTTGTTCTTCAAGGAGATGCTAACAAGGAAGATCCATCCTGATGTCAGCACTTTTAATATAGTACTGAATTCTCTTTGTGTTAGCGGAAAGCTTGGGAAAGCTAATCGTCTTTTTAAAAAAATGGAAAAGGCTGGCTATTCACTGAATATTGTAACATATAATACACTTCTTGATTGGCATTGCAAGAAAGGAAGGTTTAAGGCTGCTTTTAAGGTGTTGGACTGCATGGAGGGAAAAGGCATCAAGGCAGATGTGTACACGTATAACATACTTATCGACAACTTATGTAAAATAAATAGGAGTGCCAGAGCTTATTTATTATTAAAAAGGATGAGAGAGAATAAAGTATCTCCCACTGAAAGCACATACAATACTCTAATTACTGGCTTCTGTAAAGAAGGGAAGATTAATGTAGCTACTCGTATTTTCAATGACATGTTAAATCTTAGTATTTCTCCAAGTTGTATTACTTACAATACATTGATCAATGGGCACTGTCAAAATGGAAATACTGATGAAGCCTTGAAGATTATATCTGACATGGTTGCTGCAGGGGTGATGCCCAATGAGATTACTTATGGTGCTTTGTTGAATGGTTATTGCAAGGCTTCAGAGCTGGATGGTGCGATAGATCTTCTTGAAAAGGTGAGGTTAAAGGGTCTCAACGTCAACTGTATTATGTACACAATCTTAATAAACGGGTTTTGCAAAGAGGGACAGCTTAATAGGGCTTTACAATTTCTTTTTGGTATGCTTGAGGCTGGGGTTAACCCTGATGTTGTCACATATTCTGCACTTATAAATGGTTTGAGCAAAATGGGTAAGTTTAGCCAAATAAAGATGATTCTAGCAAAGATGCACAAAACTGGAGTTCTACCTAATAATATATTATATGCAACATTAATTTGTCATTGTTGCAAGGATGGAGATGTCATGGAAGCAATGAACTTGTATGCTGACATGTGTCGTATGGGTCAGTACGCTGATCGGATCATCTGTAACAAATTGATTTCTGCTCTTTGCCGGAGGGGACAGTTGAGAGAAGCAGAGCAGTTCATGGAACATATGACCAGGATGAAGGTTTCTCCTGATTCCCTTAGCTTCAATTGTATAATAAATGGTTATGGCAGTCGAGGTGATGCACTAGGTGCATTTTTCATTTATGATGAAATGATTAGACGGGGTCATCTTCCAAATAATATTACATATGGAAGTTTACTTAAAGGGTTATGTAGGGGAGGAAACTTGAGCGAGGCAAAGAAGTTTTTGATTCAACTTCATGATATTCCTTTTGCTGTTGATAATCTTACCTACAACACACTTCTTGTAGAGATTTGCAAGTCTGGAAACTTAGGGGATGCTGTGAGTTTATGTGATAAAATGATTGAAAACAACATGATACCTGATAATTACACTTACACAACTCTTCTCAGTGGCTTTTGCAGGAAAGGGAAGATTATTCCGGCAGTTCTTCTGTCTCAGAAGATGTGGGAGAAAGCATTGTTTCCTAATCATGTTGCTTATACTTCTCTGATCCATGGTTTAGCAAGAGAAGGCCAACTAATTGCTTCTTCGTATCTGTTTGAAGAGATGATGAATAAAGAAAGACTATACCCTGACACTGCTGCTTTTAATGCTATGATTGATGGGTACTCAAGAGCAGGAATGATACAAAAAGTGGATGAGTTGGTTACAGTGATGCAGGACAAAGGTCTGAATCGTAATCTGGTTACCTATAACATTATAATGCATGGATATGTCAAAAAATGCCATCTACAAAGATCATTTAACTTGTACAAGACAATGTTAAGGATGGGTTTTTCACCTGATAATCGCACTTACCATTCACTAATTCTTGGACTTTGCAAGTCTGATATGATGGATATTGGGATGAAATTTTTGGAGAAGATGATGTTAGGGGGTGTTATTCCTGATGACTCGACTTTCAATATGCTAATTACTAAGTACAGTGAGAAAAATCAGATGACCAATGCTTTCAAACTCGTTAATTCTATGAAATGTTTGCAAATGTCACCCAGCAGGGACACCTATGATGCCATCATAAATGGATTAAATAGAAATGGTTGTCTGCAACAATCATATGTTGTGCTGCATGAAATGATGGAACAAGGGATTTCTCCTAAACGTACACATTATATTACATTGATTAATGGGAAATGCAGGGTTGGTGATATAGGGGGGGCATTCAGACTGAAAGATGAGATGGAAGAGCTGGGGTTAGTGCCCCATGAAGTTGCTGAGAGCACAATTGTTAGAGCCCTTTGTAAATGTGGAAAGCTTGAAGAAGCAATGCTGGTCTTTGATGGCATGCTTCGGACAGGAGTGATGCCAACCATTGCTACATTCACTACTCTTATGCATGGGCTTAGCAAAGAATCTATGCTTGCTGATGCTTTGTTTTTAAAGGATGTAATGGAACAATATGGTTTGAAGCTAGATGTTGTTACCTACAATGTTCTTATTACAGGATTATGCACCAACGGTTGTCTTGCTGATGCCTGGAAATTGTACATGGAGATGAAGGATAAGGGTCTTTTGCCTAATATCACAACTTACACTGTGCTCATTGATTCTGTCTATAAGGAAAATAAATTTACTGAGGGAGAAACACTTTTGAAGGATATACTAGACCGGGGCTTAATATCTTCACAAAACAATATCAGTAATTTGCATGAGGGTTTGGCAAATGCAATGAGAAGATTAAATAATTTAAGGCATTGCCGGAAAAGAATTAATACCATGAAATAAGGTGGGGAGCGACATTTATGGCATCATCACAGTTGTCTGTTTCTTACGTGTTGCAATTCTGTAAAGGACAGGGATATTCAGAGATGTTAAACTCAAGGTTTCTGATCTCTAACCCTGATAGCTTGGTTTTTGTTTTTCCCATATTGTCATATCATTCTTATTCTTCCTTTTTTTGGTCAGCCAATTTTTTGTTTTTCTATCTTTTTATCATATGGAATGCATCTTTCTTCATCTTTATTTATAGGAAAATTGAAGAAACTTCAGCAAACAGTATGTCCACTATTAAATGTGTTTGGTGCTTTAGTTTCTTCTTTATGTTGAAGCATGTGAACCAAAGCCCCTATTCTCTTCCAGCCTAAACTTAAGTGAAGACACAAAGATCTGAACTAATGCTTGTTGTCACTGCTGATGATTATTTGGTGGATGCTTAAGAAGCAACATCTACAAAATGCAGAATAAGCTGGTCCTTCTTTCATATACCTTTTTTTATTGGTAATTCATTTTTGCTTAGCCCTTGTACCTTTACTTTTATTTGATAGTATAATTTTGCTAAGCTTATTTAGGTTTGCTGATCACAGCCTACAGAGAAGACAATTTTTGTCTGAGCATAAAGATTGCCTGCACATCTTGCTTGCACTGTAAGTCCTCTGTTTCTCAACATTGTTATGAACTTATGATTAGTGCGAATTTGCGAGTTGATTATTTTGTGTTCGTTCACCAATGAGGACCCACTACATGATGCTTTCGACTATTGACTTATTGATGACATGAGATATGCCCCCACGAACTCTCATCTTTTTGATAAATAGAGGAGGTGATTGGCCACCCTGCAGGATTGGACCTGGAAGCTCTCCTAAGGAGAGAGGTGTCATCCAGCTGAGATAACAGCTGTTGGGATATGCCACCACATCTCTTATTCTTATAGGGGTGTTAATAATGATCTAGCATACTTATGGCAATGATACAAGACTTAATTCTTGGTATATTCGGTGATGCTTGTTTTCTATTCCATTTGTTATAAGGTTTACTGTTCCTTTATACAAGTTTAAGTATTCTTTCCTTGTGTTTATACTCTTTTCAAACTGTTTTGTTTACTTGTGAATTCAGTTACCAAGCCTACTTATATCTGAGGTTTTGTACTTAAAGTGGAAAACTGCATTTGATAAGAGGATATAAAACTGTATACACATCTTGGAAGTAATTAGAGCGAACATAACTACAAGAAGTTAGAAAAACCAAACATGTGAGTACTTTCATGCTGTTGTGGATGATGAGAGTATTTTTCTCCTGGCCTTCCATGGCTATCTTGTTTCTCTCATGGCAATTATGTCACTACAAAACAAAATTAGCAATAACCCATTTAACAATAAGCAGCCTGAGGTACTTGGTAGTTAATGTGGGAAAATTGTAATTTTAGGAATGAAGTTGATTCTTAGCCCTTATAAGGGATGTCCAACCATTCACCGGAGACTGGTGTATGTGAGAAGGTAGGCAAGGCTGCAAAGCGGATAAGATGGTGGATGATATTGATATTGGAAAGCCATCTTTGGGGTTTTTATTCACTTCCACAAGTTTTAGCTTTTTGTGAAGGTAAGTTGAGGAAATGTGTGGCAAAATATGTAGCTGCTCAGAATGCTGCCAGAAATTATCTTAATGAAATGTTTTATTAGATAAGTTAATTGATCACCAAGGGAGAATACAAAAGTCATGTTCCTGAGTTTTTTTTTTTAAAAATCTTGGAATGAAAACCAGCATTCTGGAATTAAACTCCATGACCTTGAGTTTCATTTCCTGCACTACTTGAAGGCAGTCAATGTATGTTAGACTCTAATATAGTAGTTTATTTTTAAGTAACTGGGTTATGCCTTTTTGAATATACTCGAATTCTGCCAGATTATTAAATGCTGTTGCATCTTCTTAGGACATATGCTGTCTTAGTTTTCTTCTTTATATTGTTGTTATTCATTTTATCAAAAAATCATCATATGGAAAAATGCAATGAATTGAAGCACAAAATCAGCTGGAGTAGGATCAATCTGAGAAGTGGCCACTGTAGTCATCCAGTCTAGCCAGCATTGCCCTTTGTATTCTTAGATCAGCACCAATACAGGTGGCAAGCAGGTGCTTATTAATTGTACTTGTTCCTCTAGTGCCTGCTTCCTGCAGATATTGGTACCTTGTGAATCGTGTGGAATGAACACGTGTCACCCAATTCCCACGGAACATATATGTTTGTTTTATGAGTTCGATTTGGATGGTATCAGTGATGTCAGCTTCATGTCTGACTTTTCTGTTAAAGCAGGTTGCATAATGACAATTGTATGAATGGATTATTTGAAATTGTGGTCTGCCATATTTCTTTCAAGTTCTTTGATTTCCATTTGTTGGTCATACCAGGTGGCGGTTCGCTGGTGCCATGCATTTCACAGCAGAGACAGGTCATTGTATTGATAATTTGTGATAAGACCACAGGGCATGCATAATCATGGAGTCTGACTTCAGTGGGACATCCTTGTGTCTCATTAGATGAGCATAACTAAATGAGTTTGGGATGCTGATTTGGTGGTCGAGAAGCAACATTAGTTTGTTGAAAGGACGCTGAAGTCTTCCATGTGCTGGCAACCTCTAAGGGTATTTTGTTAGGGAATCTGGACATGGAGCTAGTCAGGGGCCTGTTGTCAATATGCCTTCTTGCCCAGGTTCAATTTCTAATTGCATAATTGAAAAGGCAAGATTGTTACAACGTTAAAGTTTCTTCTGAAATTAGTTCTCATCATACTACTAATTTATGATATAAGTTTGAGATTTGGTTTACATAAAGCTGTTTAGATCAGTGGTTGTTTGTTTACTGTTTCCCTGAGGTCATGTTTTATTGAAATTTCAAGTAACTGATTCACATGGAAATGGAGACTTATGCATTGCTATAAATTCACTGACTAATGATTTATTCGGAATTTTTTTTAATAAAAAAACTGTAGATTCATAAATATGTTAATATTTTTGGTTGATTCAATTTTGTTTCCCATTAGGTAGAATCAAGAGGGATGTATCTACCGAAGAAGAGAGTTCAGGGGGATAATCAACTTTAGATATTTGTACATTTGATTTTTGAAATGGTAATAAAAGTGTGCCGATATTGTGGATAAGTGGGATAGAACTTTCAAGCTGATGAAATGCTTGTCTATACTTTTTTGATTGATGGGATCTCTTATTTCCCCTGAAAGATGCATCAAAGTGGAGATAGAGCTACAAAAAAGATGATATGAGATAGTGGGACAGGTTCCGCTCCTTGTGAGCAATCAAATGAGTGAAATATAGCTCAGAACATACTCTGAGAAAATGGCTTAAAATAATGATGTTACAACTTGAACTCTTCCTAGGTGCACATTTGATCTTTTATAATTCACCAAATAAGAAATGGCCTTTTTAACACATTGTAGAAATCATTATTTTTTTCCTATGAGGACAACTTGGTATTCTTATCTTTGATGGTAAGTAAGATGGCTTCATTACTACTAGGAATGTAAACGTGTGAAGACCACCATATGGCTACTTGGATAAACTTAATATTCTTATCTATTTCCATATTATTATGGTTTTCCCCCCTTCTTCTTGCCGAGTCATATTTTATCCTACTCTTTATTTCAAGACCTCTTTGGCTTCTTGCCAACTCTTGTGAGACATTTATATCGTTATGAAGGGAATGCAAGAGAATGTGTTGCTTTATCAGTTTCTAATATTTTTGTAATATCAATGTTTTATCTGTTAAGAATATTCTAGAATATCTTATGATTCTAGAAATATTTTTTTATATATTAGTTAAAAATATTCTAAAATATCTCATGTTTTAGAAATATTGTTTTATCTATTCTTTGTATCTTTCCTTTATTGGTCTTTCCATACTTGGCTATGTACTCTATAAATTCTCCATGTATTGTACATAAGGTTGTTCTTTCTTCAATTTAATTAATGGCATGTCATGATATCAGTGCCGATGGTTCATGCTGATATGTTGTATCGTGATTGTTTGCCGTTGATACTTTGACATAATCCAATCTTTAACTTCAATCTTTATGTTTGGCAACAAGCACCGTGCAAGTATTCTGGTTGTCGGTCGTCGCTGCATTACCCTTCATTCACCTACACGTGCCTCACTCGAAACTTTCCTTCTAAAGTGCTTTGATGATAACACTCTGGCAAGCTGTTGCTATCGTAACCATCACCGGTCATCTTCTCGATCATCGATCTAGCTGCACTGCTAACTAGATTGCCCAACTCTACTGCACATGCCAAACCAGGTTTGATCTATTTTGCCATGTGTTAGATGCATCAAGTTTTGGTCTTAGTTTGCTCTAATTTTGTTTTTACAGCTAGGTTTTGCTACTTTTATTCATTTATAATATCTTGAAATTATTCACTTTTATCTTAATTTGGTCTCAATCCCAAAATATTGTTGCTCAAGCTATTCAAACCATTGTTGATGTCACATATTTTAATCATTGAGCTCAGGCTATGCGTAGTTTTCTAAAGGGTTGCAAAGTATGGAGACATCAAAAAATACAAAAGATACAAAAAAATACATGAGAGAATTATTTTAAAATTATAAGTTATTTTAGAATATTTTTAACTAATATATAAGAGAATATCTCTAGAATCATAAGATATTCTATAATATTCTTAATTTCTTCCTCAAATTCAAGATGGTAGTATAGAAATTAATTTAAGTTTGGATACCCAGTCAATAAATTGATTAATAGAATGGGACTTGATAAAGATATCCATAAGCTGATTAACAAAAGAAATAGATTCCTGCAACCCTATTTTGAATATGCTGACAAATAAAATGATAGTTGTTTTTAATATATTTGGTGCATTCATGAAAGATATCATTGTGAACCGTTTGAATAGTACTCATTGTTAAATAGCATTTGAATGTGTAACTTTCATTTCTTGGCAAGTAAATAGTGGTAGCCCGCTCTAGTATAGAAGCAGAGTATCATGCTTTGGCTGATACTGCCCTTTTCTTTGGCTTCGTTAGCTTTTTGAGGACATGGAAGTTATACATTCAGGTGCTATTATGTTATATTGTGACCATTAGAATGCCATTCAGATTATTCATAATGTTATTTTTCATGAACGTATCAAATATATTGAGAATGACCGTTATTTTATTCATCAACATATTCGAAATAGAGTTATTTGAGTACGATCTATTTTTCTGTTAATATTATCTTTACCACATCCTATTTTACTTATCGATTTTTTGATTTAGTATCTAAATTCAAGTTGGTTTCTATATTACCATCTTGAGTTTGAAGGGAGACACTAGGAATATTTTAGAATATCACATGATTATAGAAATGTTCTCTTTCATATGTTAGTTAAGCATATTCTAGAATATTTTATAATTTCAGAAATATTCTCTCATATATTCTTTGTCTTCTGTATCTTTTCTTTATCGATCTTTTTATGTATACTTAGCTATGTAATCTATAAATATCTCATATATTATGTACTTGGTTTACAAGCTGTTCTTTTCTTAATTCAATTTATTTCTTCATTTTGTCAATCCAGGGCTTGTTTGAATATTTAGGTTGAAAATTTGATGGGATTCATATATTGGGGCCTGTGCAATTAATAAAGTCGGTTATAGAGTTAACTAGATTTATACTCATAAATACTCGGGTATTTTTGGTGTAAGCTTGTCCGAATCTTTTATTGGTAGAAAAAGATCTTAGTTTTATTGGTTGTGCTGTTTCAATTCACAAATTTCATAAAATTTTTAGAACAAACATTCAAACAGACCCCAAATATTTGTATTGGGACTACGGTTCTCTCATTTTGGATTCTCCGTTGAAATGTGCTTTGAGATGCCAACTGGTCACATACAAAAGTTCCTTGGAACCTTCTGCAGCTGGTAGAGCAACTCAAAATTCTACCTCCTTCCCATGTCCACCACTTCACAGGGCTTTTCTCTTGCCGTGCGAAGGGATTTTTTGGGGCTAATATATACACCCTCTAGCAATTGAGCAACCTCTCGAGTTGCATGTGAGCTATCACGGAGATCAGCTATTTCATATGTTTTTTCTTAATTTTTTTTGAAATAAATATTTGGTTTGTTAGCTTACTAAAATGTGCTTATATCAATATAAAAAATAAATTTTGTGAAAAAATATTTAATTATTTTTTTAATATTAAAGATGATAACAGCCTATAAATTAAGTTCTGAATGAAAATAGAGTTACCTCTCTTTTTTGGCAATCTGTTTGAGTGTTTACATGTAATCAGTTTTTTTTTCAGTTATATATGCATATTAATAAAAGATTTATATTGGACATGAGCAATACATGCGTGTTGCCAAAGGTTGCGGGTTTAGCTGCGTGCTCTCTATAATAAAAGATAAACAACAAGCTTCTACCCAAAAAAAAAAAAAAAAAAAATAAAAAAAAAATCCCATGGACTCTACTAAATTAATTTAAAATATTGTTTTATTAATATAGTATTTAAAGGCTTCATTTTTTAAGAATCTTTTCATATCCAACTCTAAAAGTGCCCATAGGAATTGGAATAAAAGTTGGAATGATCATATTTTTCCAAAAATATTTAGCTTGTGAGTGGAAGCATTGTTTTAAAAATTAATTTTTTAAAAAATTAATAAAATAGAGAGGTTTTTTTGTAAAATTAGTTTTAATAAATTTATGGTGGAATGGGATTTGAACATGGGTGGAAAACTAAGAATGAATTTTAAAGAATTAGATCATTCCCTCAATTTTGAAATAAGAATTGAATTCATTCAAATCAAATGGCTAGCGTGGGATCCATTGATTCTCATTCTCATTTCAGAGCATGCCTAAGAGTTTTAATTACATGCAAAAATAGACCGATAGACCATTATGCCCGTAGATACCGTCCATGTTAATAATTAGCCCAATCTATCATATTAATGATGAAATTCTTTGTTCACCACAGGTGGTATAAAAAATCCGAGTTGGTTCGCACCTCTCTTTTAATTGGTCCATGTTGATTCGAGTTGGCACAACAAGATGGAACATGACCTGCATTAAATGCCGTATCGGTGGATTGAGAAATTCTTTCTGCGCCGCGTTACATGTCTCTTTAAATGAGTGGAATGTTATTTTTATCCTCATCTCCTTACGAAGAAAAGTGCAGCATTTAAAATATTTTGATATTTTTGTTTCAAAAAAAAAAAAAAAAACTTTCTTTCTGAATCTACTTTATCATGGAGTTTATTTTATTATTTTTACTCTCCTTCAATCTCATTGATTGTCTACATTTTTATCTCAATAGTTGGTTGGCAATTGGCTGGACTTTTTCATACCTGACGAAAATTTAGGATCCCAATATTTTCCATCAATAGAGTTTAAGGGATTCATGTTAAGACGTAGACAATGAACACAACAGCAATATAAAAAGGTACTGTAGTTGTTGGAAGGTAGCACATTACTTGTTCTTTACATAAAAGAGTGTAATACAACTTCAATATTCGAAAGAGAAGAAATTGGAGAATTATAAGAAGATCAAGAAATTATACATTTTAATATAATATTTTGATACTCTATATTAAAATATATTTTTTATGATTATTATACTCTTTCTCAAAATTATGATATTTTAGTACTAAATTATAATACCATTCTATAAAATTATGACATTCTTTCACAAAATTATGATATCCATACATAGATTTAAATCGTGATATCTTAGGTTTATTCTGGATATAATGTATATTCTTGAATTATGAAATCTTATTTTAAATATCTTTATAAGATTATTATCCTAATTTAAAATTATGACACTATTTTATAAAATTATGACATCCCTTTATAAAATTATGATACTATTTTATAGATTTAAGCCATCATATCTTAGATTTATTCTGGATATCATAGTGTATCCTAGATTTATAAAATCCTGCATTTTAAATACTCTCTATTAAATTATTATATTCTAGTACAAAATTATGATATCCTTCATAAAATTATAACATCTCTACACAGATTTAAGCTAAGATGTCTTGGATTTATTCAGGATGTTATAGTAGATCATAGATTTATGAAATTTTATATTTTAAATATTATATATAAGATTATTATATTCTAGTATAAAATTATGATACCGTTTTGTAAAATTATAATACCATTGCATAGATTTAAGCTATGATGCTTTAAATTTATTTGCATGTCATAGTATGTAATATACTTATAAAATTATGTATTTTAAATTATCTTATCATAGTATAAAATTATGACACCGCTTTATAAAATTATGACATTTCTTTACAAAATTATAACATTGCTATATAATATATTCTAGATTTATGAAATCCTGCATTTTAAATACTTTTTGTTAGATTATTATATCCTAGTATAAAATTATGATATCGCTTCATAAAATTATGACATCCCTTCATAAAATTATGATACTTCTGCATATATTTAAGCTTGGATGCCTTAGATTTATTATAACAGTAAGATAGAATTTTTTTATGTAATGTAACATTCTTTTTTTTCTTTGTTGTAGTTGATTTTCTAATTATTCTACAACTTATAAGTGTGAAGTCCTCACAATTGTTTAAGAATTCATGCACGCTGGTAATTTATATTCAGAATGTTTAGAAGATGCACTTTTTTTTAAATGCTCATGTTGATATAATTCGAGAAATTTCATTTAGTGCCTTCATCGCTATACAACCATTCGTTGTCGAGGGATAATTTTTGGTAGATATAATCAGATATCACAAAGGAGGTGACGAGTTTATTTTTTATGATAAACTACTTAGATTTCATGTGAAGAAAGTGACACTGATCTTGGATCTTCCATGTCATAGGAAGAAGATCTTTATTAGGCCGAAATTAAAAAAAAAAAGGTTATTCTAAAGATCTGGGCAGAAATTGGTTCTTCATCATAGGGTTTAGAGAAATTGATTATCCAGCTTTAGTCCTCAAAGATATAAGAGGACATTAAGGACACCACGAGACTTTGGATCGCATACATGCTCAGAATATTTTTGGCGCCAAAGTTGTATCAGGCATGTCCAAGATATCTCATCTTTTACTTGAATGAGCTATCTTAGTTGGAAGTAATTGGCTGGGCTTCTGCAATCAAGAACTTTACTTTTGGGTCTTCTAGAGATTGTTAATTACTTAAGATTCGGGAAGTCAATTCAAATAAAGAAGTGTGACAAGGGTAGAAGGTAGCCTATCTTGTTTGGTTGTCAATTTGACAGCTCTATTGGTAAGGATAATTCATATGCAGAAATGATCATAATAAATAAATTAGAATTCTTCTATGATTTTAATGTAAAAAAATGTTAATGCACAGGTATGGTTCCTCAAGCATACTATAATGAGAGTCTTAGCTAATCCTAATAAACTATCTAGGCTGTTGAAGTGACATGATAGCTTCTTGAAGTCTCAGAACATTTGGGTTAACAATATGCAGCCCTATAAGATAGTAAGATGATCCATTATGCAATAAATCTTTTGTATTTCATAAGTTGACATTATAATTGTTAATTTAACTTAATTTTCGCCTTTGTTTGCTAGTGGAGGGTATTATTGTACCTATACTGTAGGAGTAGTGGTTTATCCATTCAAAAAAAGCATTCATGAATCCAAAAATAAGTTGTACAACCTGTGCGTAGATGAGGACTGAACTTGAGGAGGTTAAAAATAAGGCTTGTCATAGCTGAGAACTTCTTGAATTCATTGCTCAAATAGAAAATCATTGCAAATAAAGAAGAGGATGGAGGGGAGGAGGGGGATGATGGTGAGGAGAAGGTGAAAGTCATGTGGGAAGAAGAATCAAGAATGGAGAAAAAGAGGAAGGATACCCCTGAGATGGAGGATGATATAGGGGACAAATAATTATCTTTTATCCTTTCAATCATTAAGAGGGTAAAAATACAATCTCGGTAGTGGACAGTCTTATTGATCTGGCTAGATTGCTGACGTGGGGCGTTCAAACTGACGTGGAGTTCCCATTAGATGCCACACTGGGTTTTCAATATGCCCGGAGCAACGGGGTCGCCCGTCGAAGTCGAGCTCAGTCCTCCGTCAGGTCGGTCCCCGCCGGGTTGGAATGCCTAGGCCGGAGCTGAGTAGAAGTCCCCACCCAAGCCGGACCCCTTAGGATCGGGCCTCGTGGTCAGGAGTCAGTCTCCTCCACCACGAGGAGCCCCTTCGAGGTCGGATCCCTTGGGCTGGGAGGCGCCCCCCCGCCCACCTCTGTCAAGTCGAGCTTGTCCGAAGCTGAGCTCTGCTTGTCCGGAGTCGTGCTCAGCCCTCCTCCGTCCAGCCGAGCCACCTCAAGACGAGCCCCTTGGAGATGGGCCCCACCTTTCCAGCTCGGTCCCCAGCTCAGACAGAGGCACCAACCACCAAGGGAGCGGTGCCTCCTCTCCAAGGACGACGGCGGGCCTCCCGAGGGTCGTACAGTAGCGCCCTCCATGCCGCCATTAATGTCCACGGCCGTCACTCACACCAGAAAGAAAGGAAACTCACATCAAGGTGCCATGCCCTCCACCAACTTGCCGTACCACCAGGAAAAAGACCCAATCGGAGAGAGCGAGTCCTAAGGGCGGCGATCCACCAACCGAGGCCCTGCCAGGCTTCCAGGAATGGAGCAAGCAGAGGGAATGTCAGAGCGCATGGAAGCTTCCCCGGCTACCTGACAGGAGAGACATCCCGTCTACGGCACGATACCTTGTCGCACACGTTTGACGACACGGGGAGATCCCGAGGCAAGCCAAAGTAAAAACTCAACCAGAGTAAGCCAAAAGTAAGCAAGCACAGAAACAAGGGAGAAGGGCCACACAGGAGGACTCCTTCACCTCGGCCATCACCTCTCCCAGTTCACTCTCACTTCCATATACACTACATCACTCCTCCTAGCGTGGAGCTCATCCTGAGGGACTCGACCAGGAGGATCTGTTCCCTTGGATCGTCACTATTTGACCGTCGGAGCGCCCCCGCCGGAATCCCCGGCCCGGGTCACTGATGTGGTTTCTTGCAGATCCCGAGACACCAGAGGCATCCCGAGTAGGTAGACGCGCGATCCTCGACGCCACTAGCAGCTACGGGCCACGACGATCCGGGCGGCAACACTTATATCTAAAGTTGGATCCTAGTTTTGAGATCGGTCAACTCACAAAAAAGTCCAAGACAGTGTCCACATCACTGGCTAAACAAGATAATAATTCTTTACAATTTGAAAAGGATAAAAATTTGATTAACAATTTTTTTGAAAGAGAGCTCAACTCGTAAATATTTTATATTTTTTTAATTATGTATGATAACATTTTTTTTAAAATCTTGTTTTATGACATCTTTTACACTTTTCTATTACAGAAAGGTATGTACATCAATAGATATGAAGGCAGTATCACAAGGTCATATGTTCATGATCTTCTCGTTGATTAAATGATAGTTGATGATGTAAGAATTTGAGTATATCTTTATTTTTTATTATTCTTATTATATATTATGATATCCATTTTTTAATATTTTATATTATGATTTCAGTATTGTATGATAAATATTATATTTTATCATACAATTTGTTTTACATTGATAGATTATCGATGTTGGACAGGAGTTCCTAATAAAGAACTAGAGAGAGCATTTGGAGAGATGGCATAAGTACTTTATTTCATCTATTATGACTGTCAGGATGTGTATGACATCTCTATCACTATTTCATAAGCTTGTTAGCACAGTTGGGCATATGATTTTTAAAGGAGTTTGTGATGAAGAAAACAATGAGTTTAGGTTTATCTTTACCATTATCAACTTAAAAAATATCCATTAGTACTTGATTGCAATTGACATGGAAAGGAAAGTAATGATGTACTTAAATTCAATAAAGCGCAATGCCAAGTACAAAACCAATGCCAAGAAGTGGCAAAAAATTATAGATTCAATTTCTATATCTTCTATGATATCGAAGAAGTGATGAAGTGGGATATGGAGGAAAATATTGAATGCATTTCTTAACCTACTAGTTCATTAGATTATCGCCTGTATTGTTTAAAGTATATGGATTTTTTGGCTCGCAAGGATAAGTTGAACCATCGGATCTTTGCACAAATGATATTAGTCAATACTGGTGACATCTTGAAGTAAGAATCTTGAAGAAGGGTCTCAATCAGAAGATAAATAGAGTTTTAAAAAAATCAGATGAAAAAACTAAATATTTGTTTTGATATTTTTTTTAGTTCTTTAATTTTTGTAATTTGAGTAGAAATTTGTAATTCAATAGATGTTACCCATTCAACATTAATGCAAAGAGTAATTATATGTCATTTTTTCAAACTAGAATGTTGTAACTTTATTTATTTGGTTCGTGCAGTTTTTTGAATATTAGATATTATATTATATATCGGGATGTCATAAATTTCTAAAGGGATGCTATATATTATATAGGGATATTATAACACCATCTATCAGTTTTTCATGATATTTTTTTAAGAGGTGTCAGAATTCTGTAAAGGGGTTGCTATATTTTTTATAAAAGGGATGTCATTTCTGTGAAGTGGTATATTCATTATTTTTGCTTTCATGCCATTATGACATCCTAGAAGTTATAATATAGGCAAAGGATAATTGAAAGATTTGGAAGGCGGGGTTAATAACTTCTATTTAACATTTTTGCAGGAATGTTATAATTTTTATGAAGGGATGTTATAATTCTATTTTTGCATATATTCATCATCTTTTTTCTTCATGACGTATTATGATATTTTGGAAGTCATAATTCAGACCAAGAATGATAGGTTACCTTGATAAGGGATTAATGCCTTTAAATTTTTTTTTGTACCAGGATATCATAATTTTTGTAAAGGGATATCATATTTCTATTTCTGTATATATTCATCATTTTTTTTCCATGGTATATTATGATATTCTACGAGTCATAATTTAAGCCACGGATGATAGGAAGTATTGGTAGGAGGGGTTAATGCTTCATTTTTTTTATTTTGTACTTGGATGTCATAATTTTTGTAAAGGAGTATCATAATTTTTAAGAAAGAGATTTAAAAATTTATTTTCATATATATTCATCATCTTTTTTTTTCTGTGGTATATGATAATATTTTAGAAGTCATAATTCAGATCATGAATGACAAGAAGTATTGGTAGAAGGGGTTAATACTTTTAGTTTTTTATTTTGTACTAGGATATCATAATTTTTGTAAAGAGATGTCATAGTGAAGGGGTGTCATGATTTCTCATATTTTAGTCTTGGATACCATAAATTAATTTATGAAGTCACATGTTAAAAAACATATCATAATATTACCATAATAAATCATATGTCAAATACATGATGTTATAAATTTCTACGGACATCATAAAATTATACAACATTGTAAGAAAATTAAACTAATTATGCTCTTCTATATTAGTTGACTATATATATAAGCATCAATTCATCTAAAAAAGGATCGCAAAATGATATAGTGGTTTTAATTATTTATTGGACTACTTTTACTATTTGATGGAAAGTGCTCCTTTGTTTTTTATCAGGTTTTTTTTTTAGTTTTGTTCAAAAAATTTGTCAACAGAAGTCTTGTTCATATTTTTTTGACTTCTTTGACTTCTTCTCGAGTCCTCTTTTAATTTTATTTTCTCTTGGATGGCCTTTCGTAGTATTTGGTCAGAATCTTGGATAAGAAGTTATGTACTTGACTGAGTTGCACAATTGACATCCACCGTTGTTCTGAATAATAGTGTTAGATTATCTATCACTAAATTAAATACATCTTCGGACATGGAGGTTATCTTTGCAAGCTTCATCATTTGATAACTCATCAAATCATAGTTACGATTAATGAGATATTACATTTGTAATAAAATTTTATGATATATTTCGTAAAAAATAAATATGATATTTTAATTTATATATGTGAGTGATACTGAGATTTTTTGGTGCTTTATCATAAAATTAATATTATAGTCGAAATCATCGAATTGGTATTTCATGTTCTTGTATTATTTTTCAAAAAGTACTTATGTAGAATATGAAATACTTTGCTTTGATAAAGAATTATAAGACATGCTTACATAAAATCTCCTGAACTAAAAGGATTGGCACTGGCATTTGACCTCCTCCAAATAGTTGTCCTATAAAATGACATATTTTTTATAATTTCTTTACTTATTAGTCAACTTCTATCCTCTCAATTGACTTTATGGAATATACAACATAGTTATCAATTTTTTCAATTAATTTTGAATTTGATGCAGCCATTTCAAGGACCTCATTTAAAATTTTTTGAATGTGTGCCATGTATATTTGGCTATTACTTGTCTTTCAAAAGGTCAGGATGCCTTTTGGAAAGTTTTCTTTGCAATAATTTATTATTTTACTTATTTTCTGCTTTATATTTTTTTTCAAGATATCTTCGTATTTATCGATAATTTTTTGAGTGTAATCTTCGAATTTACATACTCATCAATGATTGATGCTCACTTTTTTGTGAAGACGACATGCCTGTATAGGATTATAAAAAATGAAGCATTAAATATCTTCATATACTAGAAATTTGTAGACATGTATATAAATCAAACATAATATCATATAAGCCTGTGAAGAATGTATCCTTAAGGTAAACTGGAATTTATTTATTTTGACATTATAAAGGTTATTTAATCAATTTATAACTTGCATTTTTATATTTCTGCATAAGTTGTGCCTACCTTTCCTTAAAAGTCTGTGTCATAACTGTATGATATATTACCTCATCAAAATCAAATATAAATTTGGATTAGTTGTGCATATGTGGCCGATCTTTTCAGGAATCTTTTTCAATATTTGCAAAGACAAAATTGGTACTATGCATTGAAGAAAATCTTTCTAACAATAGCCTTGATTGCTTTATCTTGGTCGACTATGATGGCATTGGATGGTTGATCCCCCTTTCCATCTAGCTAGGGTTGGAATATACATTAAATGTTTCAGTCCTATCATTTGACAACAATGCACATCCAAGTAAGGTGGATGTCGATGATGGTTAACTCCAACAACTGGATAGAATATCATTTGATATGCATTTGTTAGATGAGTCAAATGTCAGTACATCACCAAAGTAAGTGCTTGATATTCTTAACCTTAATGGATCCGGAAGACAATCAAGAGCTGTCCATTGTTATTCAGGTCCAATGTATGGAAGAAATTTGAATTTTAACTTATTTATATGAAGTGGATTATCATTGAGTGTGCATCTCCTTTTAGCTAATTTTGATATTCCTGATATATGAAATTATGAGCATCATTTTTTATGAAATCAATTGCCTTCTATCATTTTTCTTCTTGCTATGGTGGAGTACATTTGATTTGTGGGTATATTCAGGACATGCATATTACTAATCTGTCTTTTCTGATGTGCTGATTCTTTGATAGGACCATAGATAATCGATGGTTGATATGGACAACTCATGATTATGTTCTAAAAAAATATCATCCAATGTTTATTTACCATTCTCTGAATTTAGTCTTGCTTTTATCAATGCCTTTATGATCAATTTTATCAATATTCCTAGAATTTATGGAATTATCTGTTTTCCTAGATTTATGGAATTATCTGTTTTCCTAGATTTTCCTTGCTTCTAACATACTAGGTACTTGAAACATTTTTCTTTCTTATCATTGGACCTACTACATACGGTTGTGATTTCAAAATCAATTCTTCTTGCATATCTATTATATAAATTGTTCATATTATTTACTAAATTAAACTTCATTCTAATGTAAGGATCAACATAATCATTATCTGCATTTGGGATGGTAGAGAAGGTGCTTTCTTTTGAACAATACCAGTAATCTCATCTAATTGATTATATTGTATATTTCTCAGATATATAATTTTAACATCATCCATAGAAATCTCTATATAAAATCAATAATATCAATGTCAACAGTATTAGGTGACATTTTTCTAGAGGATATTAATAATTGCATTTGGCTAAAATATAACATCTAAAGTGTAATAATACGGCCCTCTACAAATTTATGACATCCCTTTAAAAATTTATGATATCCCGACATAAAAAGAAAAAAAAATATTTTATTAGGACTTCCCATCATCTGTTGGATAAAATATAACTTTCAGGATATCATAATATAATATGGTGATAACTTGATCTGAAAATAAAAATTGAATTTATGACGCTCTTTCACAAATTTATGAAATTCTTTCAGAAATTTATCACATCCTGGCATGAAAAGAAAACTTCAGGTTTTGATTATCTTATCGGGACTTTTCATTATCCGTTAGCTAAAATATAATTTCTAGGATATTATAATATGGCATAGAGATAAATTAATTAAAAAATATGATAATTGAACTTATGACATCCATTCATAAAATTTATAATACTTCTTTAGAAAATTATAACATCCTGAAATAAATGGAAAACTATTAGTTTTGAACATCTGTACTAGGACTTTTTAACCATAATATGATACATAGAGTATAATAATATGGCTTTGAGACAACTTGAATTGAAAATATGAGAAATATGAGTACCTTAGCACAAAATGAAAAAATGAAGATTTTGATCATGACTTTTCAACTATCTATTGTCATAAATAGACACCTAGAGTGTAATAATATGGTTATGAGATAAAAAATGTTTGAAAATATGAGATTGAACTTATGATTCCCTTTCATAAAATTATGACATCATTTTAGAAATTTATGATATTCCAAAAATTGAATATTTTGATTCTACTATCAGGACTTTCCATCATCTGTTAACTAAAATATAACTTCCAAGATATCATAATATGGTATGGCGATAACTTGATCTGAAAATATAAGAATTTGATTTATGATACTTCTTCACAGAATTATGATATTCATTCATAAAAATTATGACACAGGTATAAAACCAAACTCAATATTTTGATCTTCCATATCAGGATTTTTTCACTATCTATTATCAAAATATGACTTACTAAAAAAAGTTAACACTTTTGATATTCAAGGTGTGACCGGGTTAAGTAATTTATGACATCTTGGGATATTATATGATTTACTAATATATTAAATTTTTTCACTATCTATTACCAAAATATGATTTACTAAAAAAAGTTAACACTTTTGATATTCAAGGTATGACCGGGTTTAGTAATTTATGACATTTTGGGATATTATATGATTTGCTAATATATTAAATTTCTAATTTCTAAAATAGTTGATATAATAAAGGATATATAAAAAAAATGTAAAAATAATCTATGAAGAATTTTTTACCTGTTATCGTGATGACATTTTATCTTGAAGTAATAAAACAAGCTTTTAATTACTTCAACCTTGAACTAAAATTGATTCTTTATACCCGATATCCAGAACACTTTTAGAGTGAGGAAGAATCTTACTTCAATCTTGTATGCTACTTGATTCTGTAAACCCGACATGCAAAGTACTTTTCAGAGCAAGAAAGAATTTTATCAGAAGTAGTTTTCGAATATTTTAGAATAAGCAAAATTCTATGTAATATGCTCTCTAAGTATCTTGGAGGGAAAATGTATTTTCGTTTGTTCACATTTTTTTAAAAAAGACTAATAGGATATTAATGCACATCGTTTTGATAATAGATGCAGCTCCCTAATGTTCAAACAAGCATTTAATGCAGGTCATGTTCATCTTATCATGCTAGCTCGGGTTTGTATAAACTAATAAAAAAAAAAAGATAGTGTATGCTAGATCAGATTTCCAACTTCGTGTGTATGTACAAAGAAGAGTATTCTGTCTACCAGAGGTAGTGTAGAAAAATACATCACAAAATATGATCAGACCATGTAAAGGTCACGTAACTTTTACTTTCAACACGTATTTGATACCTGTAGCTTATTTTTTTATTAAAAATTTGAATAATAAAAATGCCCATCTTTTAAAAAAATTATGATATCCTTTGGCTTGCATTATGACATCCCTTGACTTGGATTATGATACTCATATATCATAAATCAAAATATTTTTTATCATTAAAAAAATTTTAAAAAAATTTAATCATAAAAATATCCTTAGTTTTAAGACATCACATGGATAGGATTACGATACTATTCATAATGAGGTGTTACAAGGAAAATATTTTTATCATCATTCAAAATTTTTAATAAAAAATAAATTATATGTATTAAATATTTTTTAAATGATGAAAATGCTTTCTTCTTATGATATTCTTTATGAGTAAAATGTTATGGATATCATAAGACTAAGAATATTTTTATCATTAATTTTTTTTTTTATTTTTAATGATAAAAATATTTTCCATTCATAATCCAAATCAAGAATTTTATATTGCAATCTAAAAAATATCAATTTTTAAAAAATATTTTTATTATTTATTTTTAATAAAAAAATAAAAATTATAAAATTAAATATATGTAAAAAAAAAAAGATTTACGTGGCCATGTATTTTATTTCCACAGGCACCGGTGTTAAAAAACTTTTTCGTAGGAAGAATTTCCCTATATCACCATCGTCACCGCTGTTATGGCCCGTCCCCAACACGCTTGCAAAGCGGAGCGACGTTTTTCCCGGCTCGGGTCCGAGCAACCTTTTTCCCATCACCCTCCCCCACCCCCTCCGTTCCGTTCCGTCAGGCGCATACCAGCCTCTACTCATCTCTATCCACCGTAGAGGTGGGGGAATCCCTCTGGCACCGTTACGGGGCCGTTAGTTTTAACGCGACATCGGTGCCCGCCCACCTCACAGCTCATACGCACGCACGTACTGTGCGCCGAATCTGAAATTTTAAAATATAAAATATCGCTAAAAATACAAAATCACAATCCGCCCCGTCTCCTTCTTCCCCCCCCCCCCCCCCCCTTCTCTTTCTCTTTCACATTTTGTTTTCTTCTCTCGTCTCGTCCCCCTTCTCTCCCGTCCTTCCCTCTCGGTTCCTTGGAAGAATTCATGTCGGTAAGGGCCAATGTCTCCCCCCTTTCTATGAAACTTTTGAATTCCTCGTGGTCTCTTTGGTCGATCCAGTTGGTTGGGAGGGTTTGACACCTCGTTTGGTTGAATTGATCCCGTCGGGTTTTGGGGATCGATGCCTGAGCGTTCTGTGCTGTTGATGGTTCTGGATTTATCATACGATGTATAATCGATGCGATGCCGTGCTTTTCTCGTGTTTTCCGTCGTTTTTGGGGTTGGTTTTGTTGATGGGTTGGTCTGCTAGGGCTTCCTTTTATACTATTTGGGAAGTGATGATTTTTTTTCTTTGATTTATCGCTTTCAGTTTCTTTAGTCGATTGGATTTGGTAGATGTTTGGTAGTAAAGTTTTTAGGTCGCTGTTTCTTTCGTATGGGCTTCCTCGGAGGATTTTTTCTGTTAGTTATTTTAGATGCTATAGGAATTTTTCTTTTTGCGTAGTATCATTATTCGGAGCTTTCTGAAACGTCATTCTAGGTTCTTAATGTTCGTGGAAATGTTGGCTGGATTGTGTTTATGTATACCACATTTCTTGGAACCAAATTGATATATAAGTCGTATCTGTTCTAGACCTTTCACGACTAGTATGTTTAAGTTACGTGGTAGGTAACATTGATTTGCTCCATGGATTTTTATCATCAATCGATATTTCGTTATCAATTGTTTTTTGTTTGAGAGACTCTTTAGGGTTTTGGCTGGGGTTGGTGTGAAAAATGCTAATCTTTGTGATCTAGCATGAGCAAGTTTCCAGATTTGTAAATATTGCTCGAGACGGTCGAAAGTAAACGAACAGGTGCCTTATGCATTATGGTCAGCTTTAAATCTGTCAATAGAAATGCTTAACTCTATGAAAGCTTATTAAAATTTCAATTTCCAGTGGTTCTTTTGTTTTTGAGAAATTACTGGGTAAACATTTATCATATGCAAAGAGCGACTAGTTTTCCAAGAAGATGTGTGGGTTCTTACCAATGAAGTGACATCAGTCAATCTAGGTCAGGCATGACAATTATATGTCTCTGTAATATATATATATATATAAAGGCTCATCATTTTGGTACCGGACTCCGTACTAGTATTATCTTATTATAGTGTCCGTGTGCTTGTTATGGGGATTGGTTTGGCATACCAAGTGTTGGTATGTATTTTGTACCGCATCCTGGTTCGATATGATATGGTATGCACTAGTACGGACACACGTGCACATGGAAGTTGACAGCCATAACTAGTTCTTTTAGTTCCATCAGAGGAATGATCATCTATATTAACTTGATCAAAGAGTTATGGTAGATACATCTTGGGGTTTGGGCTCCAGAAATTTGTATAATATGTTCTACTGAAACCTTTTTGTTTATTTATTTATTTATTTTTAAATTGAATATACTTTGAAAGGGTTGAAGTTGACAGCCATAACCAGTTCTTTTAGTTCCATTTAGAGGAGTGGTCATGTATCTTAATTTGATCAAAGAGTTATGGTAGTAAATCTTTGGGCTTGGGTTCCAAAAGTTTTTGTAATATGTTCTGCCAAAACCTTTTTATCTTTTTAATATTAATTGGATGTTTTGGACTAGGATTTTGTACCAGGGGATTTTTGATGGGGCTGACAGTTCTTTTATCGTTGTGATGCTATTTGTATGAGGAGACAAATTGGAAGGAGACTAACCAGTCTAACATTATTTGCAACTAGAAGATCTATATTGTCTTAGTTATAGAGCATGAACATTGTAAAGGTTTCTAATTTTTTCGACTTACATGTATTACCATTTGAATGTGGCTGACTTAACTCCATCATTTTGTGTTTGAGCCACAACATGGTGCAAGTTTCACAAATTTTCCTTTTGGTTATGATGGTATGTAGAATTTTCTTATATGGAGTTTGGATTATATTGCAAATAGGTCAAGGCACAGTTCGAGTAAGTTGACCCTTGAGTTATCAATCTTGGTTATAGCCCAAGACCTTGGATGCGAATAAGAGAACATTTATGCAAGATATTTTAAGTGCCAATTAGGATATTCTTCTGTCTATGCTAATTTTGGAAACCAGACTATACCTTTCTTCCTTTTTATTGGAAATGTTTGCAGGTATGTCTTTTCTATATGTGATTTTTTTTAAAAAAAACTTATAAAAAAATATGGTGTTTGTCATTTTTTAATTTTGTTTTAAGGATAACACAGGATTGCTATTCATCCAAATTACTTACAAATCATTAGCTTGATTTATGTTGGTAAACCAGCTCCTGCAGATATTTACTATTTATTAAAGTTCTTTACAATCTTTTATGTACCATGTTGCTCAACAGCACTTGAACACTTCAGTTTCGAGGAAATTTGGAGTGTTGGCACTTCCTGGGAACTTGGACACAAACATGACACTCTTGGATACCCTAAAATTGGAGTGTCCTGCTTACATTAGTTAGAGATGTAAGCTGTCATCACAGTCTTTTTTCGAGTATCTTGTTAGAAAAAAACTCACATTTCATGTTGACTCGTATTCATTCAAGTGTTGAATAATATAACCTGATATAGTTAGACACAAACTGTCATATGAGTGCTGTTTACTGTGGCCATATAAATTTTCAAGTGTCCACTTAAATAGCTGCTGGGTGTTGGACCAGTTAAGTAGTTCTTGCACGAGCATTTGTTACTGTTTAAGTATCCTAAGCAACCATCTGCTTAATTGTGTAACATATGAGTAATGATTTTATTAGAATGTTGATTTGCATCGTTTGCAACTGATCCTATTGCAAATCTAGTTATGCAGTGTTTGGTTTACTTTTTTGAAGCTAATATGGTTCTCTCATTTTATTTTTGTTTAGTGTATATTCTTTAAGGGTTCTGCATAATTTTATATGCATCTTATGTAAGCATACTGACTTAACAAATACAGTTATTTGCTAGGAGGAACAATTGTCTATGGGCATGATATTTAGGTGTATGTGTGGCCATTTGGACTGAATGTATCTTTATGGTTTAAGATATTACTGTAATCATGAAGCCTTGTTACAACTATTTGGAGTCAGTTTGGTGAATCCTTCCTTATTCACCAAGCGTTGCTTTTAGGGCTCCCTCAGCTGTTATATCTACATAGGATGTTACAACAAATATTTTTTTTTTGTAGCACCATAGCCATCTTTTCTGCTGGGTTTTTGCCCCTTCCAGCATCCACGGTTTTCTTCTTCCATGTTGCCTCTTATTTTTGAGTGCTGACCTGCAGGTGGGCGACATCTAAGCAGCCAAATTTTACTGGTAGTCTCTGTATTGACTTACATGTTTGTGTCCAAGTAGGATTTTTCAAATCATTTGATTTTTGGTTCGTAGGCATGTTGGATGCTGTAGTTCATATAAGATGATTTATACTCTCTGATGTACTTTTGTATGTACATCTGTGTGTGTTGTCACTGCACAATTTCATTTTCCTTTGTGCTGTAATTTAATGTATCTCATTCTGTGTCTCCCAGTAGTTCTGTTGAAAAATTATAGACCCAAACCTCTAGCAAGTTGGATAACCAAACAAGCCAAGTATTATTTGCCATTTGACTTAAAACAGTAGTGATTTATATCATCACTGCTGTATGTTTTATTTGAGTTCAGAATAGATTTTTCAAATTACATTATATCTTGAAAGTATTGTGTGTTGTTGATTAGTATGTAAAAAAGAATGTTCATTGCCTATGGTTTAAAGCATAATAAAACGTTTGTGGATTAACTACGGTACAATATACTATCTGATTACATAAATAAAATTGATGGAAAAGATGGTTGGTTGATTTTGTTCCAAGTTGCCTAGGTAATGCTGGGTTATATGATAGGTCTGTTGTTGAATAACCTGGATGGTTTTAGATGATGCTAAACTGCAAGCAAAATACTCTTTGTATCATGGCCATCCATAGGCACAACATCACAACTTTGATAGCACAAATGTTAGATGGACACTTGATTATTTTTTTCCTCACTTGATGAGTCATATACACAGCCATTGTTGAGATCTGAGAATAACACTCTAGCTGTTTAGGATGGACCACAAAACCTGGGCCCTGAGTGTATTTCCCTTCCTGCTTTATCTATATCCCATCCATCCTTAGAGCCAGTGATAAAATTATGTTATATGATTTAGAAAATGAAACTGCAAAAGGCATTGTGGTTCATATTTATCACCTGTTATCTTTAGTATTTCCTACATATGGTTAATTTTCAAATAAATTTATATATCTAGCTGCCAGGTAAGTTCCATAGATGTGTGAAGATAGCAGGCTGGTTGATAAACTTGGTCATATCAATTGAAACAACAGTCTTTAAGGTACTTACATGATTATATAACTTCAGAAGACTATTTTGTTTGGAAGTACTCTCTTTTGGTTTTTGAGAAGTTGAAGATTCTGACAGTTTGGGATATGCCCATTTTTGGATGATACACTCAGTTGAAAAATCTGGAGAATGAGAAGCGGATCAAATGGTGGTTTTCTTATAAGGATGTTACTAAGTGTTTGAATACTGGTAGCAGATCAGTACAGTTCCAGGGCTGATTGGAATGACCATTAAACATAAGAACAAAGATAAAACAATAAAAAAAACAAAAAAAAATTGTGAAAAGTAGTGTTCCAGGGTGCCAAGCCTTTGGAACTGTCACGATACAACAATTCTGGTCTGGAGAATCCTGGGGTCCTGGACATATTCCATGCCCTAATCTCTCTTTGGTCTAGTACTGGCAGAATGGACCAGATCCTTAATTCTTGGATGTTACTCTATTAATCATGGGTGCCTCAGTAAAATCATATTAAAAGAATGAAGGGGCTGGAAGCACGAGAAGTACCTGTGGCAGAGCCAACAAGTAACCAAAGGCAGATGTTGCTTCAAAAGCAGTTCTTAGCATCATGGTGGGTCTCTAGATAATAGACCTGAAAGGAATCAAGATTGTTACGTCTCTTTTATTATTTTGCAAATTTTGTATAGAGGGAAGAATCAATTCAAAGAAATTTCAATACAGGTCTTAAAAGTAAATAGTATAACAGTTGCATGCAACAAGAGCATAGAAACAATCAGAGAAACAAGTTTTGCAGCTGAATAGCTAGGGGATTTGGGAAGAATCACAAATAGGGACTAAGATGGTCTGTCCAATCTTTAAAACATATACTGAAGATTCGAGGCCTTTGTACAACTGCATATAACAGAATCTACGATGCCCAATATTCTGTTTTAAAGAAATTGCCTGCGTGCTGCATTATTAGAAGATAACATCACACTCTGTCTATGGGTTTTAAACTCTTCCTGTTTTAGTATTTTAGGTTCTTTTTTCTTGATACTGTTATCTACTGATGGAAAATAAATTGTATGTAAATAAGTTTTTTACTTGTCACACCTCTAAAAACATCCCCATTGTTACTGATACTACTGTTTTGGATTCCAGCAGGACAAGGGCCAGCCTTTACCAAAGTTTGGAGAGTGGGATGTTAATGACCCTGCTTCTGCAGAGGGATTCACTGTGATCTTTAATAAAGCCAGAGATGAGAGGAAGACTGGTGGCAGCACACGAGGGCCGGACTCTCCTGGAAAGGAGGAGACAGCCTTTAAACATGGACCTTATGCTACCAAGTCTAATGCAAATGCTGTAAGTTCTCTTTTCTTATTCTAGATGATGCATTCATCTCTAAGTCATTTGATCCTTGATTTTCTGTGAACACTGACTATCTTGAAATCGGATGCAACATCCAAGCTTTTTCAGTTTGTCTGTCTTTATCATAGTCATCTATTATTATCATCCGTTCCTCAAATTCTGCAGAGAAAATGGTTTTGCTGCATTCAAGCTAGTTCAGCAGAATCTTGATCGATCAAGGCTGTGTGTTGGTTTTGCAATATTTTCTAAAGGATCAAAGCCTTAGCTCTGGCAGCAGGTTCTGTTTGATTTTTCTTTGCAGTAGTTTGTTCAAGGTGAGGTGGTGTGAGAGGAGTGACATAGAGGCTGAGGATGGATGGAAGAGCAAGGAATCGTTTTTTTACTTATGTAATTATATGAATGTATACTGGAGATATGATCAGAATCCAAGTTTCCCTATTTTTGTTATTTGATCATTTTACTGGTGTTTCTGCTGTCATCAATTATGTTGCAAATCATCAATACAAATAAGCTTGTGTAATGTTTCTGTTGCACATGTTCCCGCTGGATGAGAAACGTTGATTTATTTTTCATCTTGTTATGTGCGACGTGGTGAGGCACGGCTCTGATGGCCTGCAAAACTACTGTTTTCACATATCCATGTCAGGAAGGTAAGCTATAACAACGTAATATTTTATAAACAAGTGCCGTTGAACTGTTTAAAAATGCTTATTACGTATGATACCATCTGTTGTTTCTATGTTTGTCTCACGCATGGTTGATCATGCATGCAGGCAAATTTTACTAAACAGTTTTTTGGTTGATAAAATTTTACATCCTTCAATGAGATTCTAGCTCAAAGTGTCTAACATATTCTATGATAATTTAAAGCGAAGACATTTTGGTGAGCATGAATTTCTTAATTTTAATATTTTATTCTAATGCTGGATTTGTGCTGTGCGTGCAAAATTAAAATTGCTCCCGCATTGCTCAATTTATTTTTGATTTTTGCTAGCTTAGGGGTACCGGGATGCCAAAGACTCAGGATCGGTGACAAATGGGAGAGATGGTGGAGAAGAATGGCATGCAAGTGACGGGATCATGATGGCTGTCTATAGCAACGGATTTTTCAGAATTGGCGGTAGAAGGCAATAATCTTGGTGCCTTTCCAGCATGGAAGGCTGGTCTAGCTTAAAACCATGGTCTAACTTTTTCTCCCTGACAGTAAATTTGAATACCAATTGGATACTGATGTACTCATGTTTGGAGATTGACTTGGCTACTACGCTAAGAATTGGATACTAATGTACTCATGTTTGGAGATTGACTTGGCTACTACGCTAAGAATAGATCTTTGCTTCGATCCTACATTGGACATGTGGAGGATCCCATATTAATGATCCAGGATGTCAGACGTGATCTTCTATATTTACACTCTTTATGTACAAAAAAATAAAAAAAAAAATCAAATGATTTTGAAATTTTCCATCGAGAAAGGTTATCATCTCAACTTCAAAAAAACACAATAGAAAATTTTGAGAATGGAACTACAAACACAGTGATGGTCCTCAAAAGTTCAAGTATCTGATCTTCAAGAGGTTAGCAAAACTCTGCAGTGATGAGAGGCCTAAACCCTTGACATGCCAAGCTTCCGCTCAAAAAGGCGACGGAGGAGGAGAACTTGGAGAATACTAGCTCCGATGAGCGCTGCTGATTCAAAAAGTGCCTTCTGTATTGCCCTCCTGCTCATCCCGTCGTTCACTGCAATTGCATTGCAACCATGTTAGTCTCATAATTAATAGAGCTACACTTATGTGCTAACACCGTAGAAAAGAAAAAGCTTGATTATAGTCAAAAGGATTTGAGCTAGCTAATATGACATTATAAGACGGTATTGCTACTTCCTGAAAAGGTCTTCTTCCAGATAACCATGCGGTTGTTGGAGAAGAATTAGAAATGTGTCAAAAAATACACTTGATTTGGATTATTACCAGCATTCTCACAACAAGCCAGAAAAGGACGGATAGAGGAACAAAGTGCTCGATAAGAGTAACTCAGGCTGAGAAAAATGACTAGTTTGTCTTCCCACAAGTTTGTCATACAGAATTTAATTATTTGAGTACTGAGAAGGATGGAGGATCATACCCAGTGCTTGGCGGTCAGTCTGTGCCTCCAGCCAGTGTTGCTCAAACTGTATATTGTAAAGAGCATCTTCTAACTTAGCAATTTGTTCGAACAAAGGGGCAAAATGCTCTGCAAATAATCAGACAACGTCAGCAAAAAGATCCGCTTTGATTGATAAACAATGAAAGTGAGAATAAGCAGGGTTACCATCTTTTGCATGCAGATCAAAGTGTGTGAAATGGCCCACATGTATATCAAAGTCAATGGTTTCATGATAAGGGGACTTGTTGGTGAAACAGAAACGGTGCAGACCTTTTCTCTGGACTATGAATTCAAACTTTTCACTTGTCTTGTCACGAGCATCGTGGATTTGATCACCATGAGGGCCCTCCACCTGATAGAACATTAGATATTTGTGAGGTCAGTGATAATATAATGAAATGAGCAGTGGACCACAACCATAAAGAACAAGCCATTTTCCAACTATTTGCAAGCTAGAACTGCAGGTTGCCATATGTTTTTATATAAGGACTTGCAAAAAGCACTAGATAATCAGATAATTGTGGGCTTGCTTGTTTTCAGATAATGTCAATGTTTAACAGAAGATAGACAATGAGGGGAGTGTATTAAATCATGTCAACAAACAACATTGCCATACAATTCAGAAGAATTCACTAACTTGAGCATATTCTGGTTCATGGCTCCCACCAAAGAACGTTGCCATAAGGAATAACCATTCAAGAAGGTTAGATCAGCTCGTTAAGTTAACAATTAAAATTTAAAAGCATCATCTTGATTGGAAAATGCTTGGTTTTGCACAACCGATTAAATGCATCAGGCCCCAAACAAACCTAAGAATAGGTAATACACTGGTACTAAAGCTACCTCTCAAATTGAAAATACTTTCATAAAGTGAGTGGATTTTACTAAAATCTGACAAATCAAAATTGTTGGAAAATCCTTTCAGCCTCGAAGTTCTCCAGAAATTCTCTTTTCAATTGTCATAAATTAGTATTAATGATACAACTACATTCCCCATTGACTTCTGAAACAATAGGAGTGAACCTCATTGTGTCCTTACAAGACAAATTTTTGACATGGCCAAAGCATAGATGTAGATATTCATCCAGATGCTTCACCATAAATCTTCAATGAATGCATTGCCCAGAGTTTAGGCTCTAAAACTATGTAATACACTCATTGATCATATTCCCTTTTATTTGTCTTTTCTCCTTCTAAATGACATAAGTTGCAGAAGAAACATTCATCATGCCATGGTAAGTTCTATAATGAATCTGATGGAGAAGGTCGATAAGGCCAGACACCATGCAAGATGGAGATAGGTGGGGAGTATCACTATCTGAAATGATCTCTTAACACTCTAGAGTCTAGACTATATTAGGTACATCCATCATTTAGTTTTGGGAAAAATAAAGGAAAAAAAAAAAGAACAAGTGGATAGATTAATACCAACCATATCTTCCGTATTTGATTTGACGGGTCCATTGTTGGAGTTGCAAGAATGTGTATGTGAGGTTACACTTCTTTGGAAATGCCCAGAGTACACTTATGGTGAGGTGGCATATCAAAAACCTCCTTGACAATTGCTTGTAGGGCATAGCAATGAAGATGAAAGCCCTTTGCTTTGGCGCTTAGGTAATATGAAGCTATTTACATTGGGCAAGTGTTGCAAATAATCTAAGTTATTGAATGTGAGACCCATGTGCATTGGGTCACCCTGTAATCAAATTTTCAAATGCTCTAACAGCCGGACGAAAACCTGCTTGCAGATGTACTCATGCATGCAAGTTCTGCAGAAATAAATAGATGAGGTTTTAAGTAAGAATATGGACAAATATGCTGAAGTTCTACCAAGAGCCAATATTGCACAACTAGGGATGGCAACAGACTCATCAAAAAACCTAAAACCATTTCCAGCCTATTTATAATCTGATTAAAAACAAAAAAACACACAATACCTATATATTTTAGATGGAGCAAGTTTCACTTATCGGTTATATACCTTAAGAAATGAACACAAAATACAGCCAAAAAGATGAGATCAAAAGTGGGTGCCAAAGGTGTGAGAGCAAAGGAAAACTAAGAAGAAAACATGATCACTCATGAACATGCTGTTTGCTACACTTTTCTTTTCAGTCTGTTTCTTCTTCTCCTAAGTGTTAACTATGTAGCCTTCCTACTCACTCAAACCATAGCTCTTGGCCAACCCCACAGTTATCACTATCCTGTGAGCCTATAGTTGTGTTTTATGAATATGTGTGACCCATGGTGATCTGTTCGTTTTGAGAGAATTTCCCCAAGCAAACTTGTCCAAAAGGATCCAAATAGCTTGAACATAACCATGCTTTAGGAACAGGTGGTTCACCGTCTCCTTGTGCCTTTAGCACAGCGAACATCCTTGTAGAGCCGACCAATGTTCTATGTTCTGATTGCCTTCCATAAAGACAACTGTTAAAACCAGCCAAGTGGAAACCTTGAGCTTCTCCAGTACCTTGCATTTCCACAAAGCAGAAGCATAGAGTACTAGAGTATCTCCTTTGTGCAAAAAATTAGACAAATAGCATACCAAGAACTTCCATTTGTTTCCCTCCTCCACAAAATTTTATCTTCCTTCACTGACAGGCAAAAATACAGAAGCTCCCCTGAAGATTCCATCTCTTACTCTTCCTCTTCAGCACTTATATATCTGAATCTTGTTCTACATTAAAAAAACCATCTATAGAAACTCCTCATCAGTTGCCAAACTGTTCTTAATCTCTACTAACCTGAAGAGCTTCAGAAACTGGATGCCCAAAGGGTGGTTGCCCAAATCCAGCCAAAAACTGTTTATTCATTTTTTCCAATAACCTCATGACTATACTGAGAAAACACATATTGTAACTCTAACAGACCTTGCCAAAAAAGAAAAGCAACACTTTTAGCACAAGGCTACTCTTGTTAGGGATCCTGCTAACAATATAATTTCCCTCAAAACTCAACAAAGAACATTTAAATGATTCTCAGTTTTCATTTGAGAGAGAAATCCTCAAGAATAATCTATTAGCTGGAAAAGTCATTCTTAAAAACATAGATACATAAAACAAGTCATGTAGTCTTTTCAGAAAATTTAAAAAATAGACCACGAAACAACTGGGTGATGCTCCAAACAAATTGAGTGGGTATTTACCAAAGAAAAAGCCAGATTGATCATGAATCTTATGGTAGATTGGACTTTGTTTGAGTCAATCAAATATAATGCCTAAATGATGTTGACAATGAAGCATGTTCGCTAGACTTAAATTTTATTAACAATTAGAGTATCGATTCCATCTCAGGGAATGCCAAAGACATACCACAAAATCAACACCCTCATCACCATAATGCCATGAGTTTTCAGCTTTGATCACAACAAACGACACATCAACCCTATCTCCTTCATAGGGAACTGAATGAGAGAAACATTCTTCCCTGTCTATCACAAACCTAATTCCAGCAGCTGACCACGAACTCAACAGAAGGCTCAAGAATATAAAAAGTAGAGAGCTGAAGGAGCATGCTTCCATCTGCACATGCAGCAAAAGAACGCATTCAAATCAGAAGAGCCAACAAACACATTTGGCTGGAGCCAAAGATATAATGGCAGTTATCAAATGAAGCCCCCAAGAAATCCATCACAAAAAAGAAAGACAAGCCAGAAATCAGTGCCAGGGGCCTGCTTGCAAGCTGTTGTTTAACTAAAAATTTGTTCGAATCAATACCAACTTAAAATCAGTGCTTTGCACTTATTAATTCTATAGGTTTAGCACATTATGCACTCTTCATTGTCCAACTCATTTTGTCAAAACAAAAGATTTTTTAGAAGTTCTGACAAATCAAGCTAAGACTGCATCAGCAAGAAACAAAAAAGGGGGACAAATAGAAACTTGATACTAAAGAGCTGGCCAATTAGGACTTGAGCAAACAAGACACTTGCTTGAGTTATTCTTGATGAAATTAATCAAAGGCATACAGACATACTGTAAACACCCAAATGAAATATTAAATACTAAGATCAATAAATTACCTCCGGCCATTGAAATTTGTTTGTGATTTCTTTATACGCTTAATCAGATTGTCGTAAACCTCGATTCTCCAAAAACTTCTCGATTGAGTGCTTCCGATCAATGAGCAATCGCATAATTGATGGTGTATGCCTTTAGGATTTGCTCTTGATTAGGGACCCAATTCTTCTATAAAGCTTTTGTATATTTTTCTCATTAAAAACAATTCCGGAAGGAATTTCTTCCTTTCTCAAAAAGTAAATACTCCCCTCTATCACCTATTCCCATCACATAGGCAATTTATAAAACAGATATAGTTATCACTTCCTTGATTAGTGGGTAGTTATTTGTGTTAACTGCAATGTGGTTAGATGTTAATTGAAAGGTAGTTACCAAATAAAAAAAAATAGAACCACATTTTATGGGTTACAACATTCTCCCACTTGGTCTGTATATTTTATTTTAATTCATAGTCCCCAACACTTAAAAGAAACCAAATATATGAATCATGGCAATAGGTCCTCTATAATCGAGTATTATTTTTCATGTATTACAATGCATTCAATTTCTTTACCAATAATCCGTATGTGACAACGTAACTTAATGAATAAACCCTCCGTTTATTCAGAGTCCAAAAGATTTTTTTTAATTTTTTACTTATTTCTCGAAAGTCAAACAATAATGTGTACATCCAAATGAGAAATAAACAAACAATTTAAATAAGAGTTATATTGCACAAATAGTTGTCCATACAACTAAATTACATCATGGGACCAATTCCCATTCGTACTACAAGATCCTTAAAATTCTTAATTGGCATGCCTTTAATTAAAAGATCAGCTATCATCAATTCAGTGCTAACATGTTCTATGACCGGTTTGTTTTCTTTAACACGTTTCCTTATAGCTAAATACTTAATGTCGATGTGTTTACTTCGACTACTACTCCTGTGATTTTTAGCCAAAAATACAGCAATCAAATTGTAACAGTACAATTTAAGTGGCCTAGTAACGGAATCAACAATTCTAAGCCCTGAGATGAAACTCTTTAACTATACACCGTGCGATGTAGTCTCAAAATAAGCAACGAACTCTGCTTCCATAGTAGAGGTAGCAGTCAAAGTCTGCTTTGTACTCCACGATATGGCTCCACTGACCAACATAAATATAAATCCTGATGTTGATTTCCGAGAATCAGCACAGTCAGCAAAATCCAAATCCGAGTAACCTTCTACTTCAAGTGATCAGTTCGTCTATACATGAGCTTGTAATCCTTGGTTCCTTGAAGATACCTCATGACCTTTTTTAGCAGCTCTCCAGTGGTCCAAATCTGGATTACTCTGATATCTTTCCAACATTCCCACTACAAATGCAATGTCAGGTCTTGTGCAAACCTGAATATACATTAGGCTTTCAATAGCTGAAGCATATGGGATGTAGCACATTTGTTCCCATTCAAGCTCATTTTTCGAGCACTGGTTCAAATCAAACTTGTCCCCTTCATTATAGGTGCAGTATTCGGTGAACAATCTTTCATTTAGAAATCTCTCTAAAACTTTATTAATATAAGTTTCTTGAAACAATCCCAAAATGCCTAGAAATCTTTTTCTATGGATCTTAATGCCAATGACATAAGATGCCTCACTTATATCTTTCATATCAAAGTTCTTAGAGAGAAATTGCTTCACCTCATGTAGCAACCCTTTATCATTGGTTGCAAGTAGAATATCATCCACATATAAGACAAGGAAACAAATTTTGCTTCCACTAACCTTCTGATATATACATTGATCCATGATGTTCTCTACAAAACCAAAGAAAGATCATATCATGAAATTTTAAATATCGCTGACGAGAGGCTTGTTTCAATCCATATATGAATTTCTTAAGCTTGCAAACCAACTATTGACCATCACTAGAGAAGAATCTTTAAGGTTGTTTCATATGAACCTCTTTCTCTAAATCTGCATTAAGGAATGCAGTTTTCACATCCATTTGATGCAATTCTAAGTTAAAATATGCTACTAATGCCATTATCACACGAAAGGAATCTTTCTTGGATATGAGAGAAAAAGTCTCTGTGTAGTCAATTCCTTTTAAGTAAATCCTTTAGCGACGAGTCTTGCCTTATATCTTTCAATGTTGCCTAATGAGTCTTTCTTTGTTTTAAAGATCCATTTATAGCTAATGGCCCTTGCACCATTGGGCAACTTGACAAGATCCCAGACTTCATTAGTTGCCATAGAATTCATCTCATCTTTCATGGCATCGTACCATAAATGGCTTGTGAAAACGTTTCAGGATCATTTGCGACTTCAATATTATAGTCAGATTCCTGTAGATACATAATATAATCACTAGGAATAGCTGATTTTTTTACTATAATTGATCTTCTTAATATTGTGTCAATAACCTCCTGAGTATCTTGCATAACTGGTTGTTCAATAATTTCTGGTAATTGTTGAACAATAAAATCTTCTAGATTATTATCAGTAGCTCGTGGAACCTCAATGGCTGGTTGTCGAGCACCTATTTGAACTCGAGGGGCGCTATGAATGACGATCAATCTCTCAATTGAAGTGGAAGATGGAGTATCTAAATATTTTTTCTCAAAAGAAACCAAATGCTGAGATTGATCACTCCCACTGATCAAGTCATTCTCAAGAAATTTTGCATTTCTTGATTCTACAATCCTAGTGCTGTGGGATGGATAATAAAATCTATAACCCTTGGACCTTTTAGCATATCCAATAAATCCACTTATAGTTCTTGGATCCAGTATTCTTTCTTGTGAATTATAGACTCTCACATCAGACGGGCATCCCCAAACACGTATATATTGCAAACTCGTTTTCCAACCTTTAAATAACTCAAATGGCGTTTTGGAAACAGCCTTGGTTGAAATCCGGTTTAATATATGTGGCCATTTTAAGAGCTTCAGTCCACAAGGATTTAGGAAGCTTAGAGCTGCTAAGCATACTCCGCACCATGTCCAATAGTATTCTGTTTCTTCTTTCAGCTACACTATTTTGGTCTAGAGATCCTGGCATGGTGTATTATGCAACATTCCATTTTCCTTAAGAAATCGAGCAAACGGACCAGGTGCCTGTCCATCCTCAGTGTATCTACCATAGTATTCTCTACCTCTATTTGACCTCACGATCTTAATTTGCTCACTGCATTGTTTCTCTACTTCTGCTTTGAAAACCTTAAAGGCATCTAATGCTTTGTTCTTATTATGAAACAAGTAAAGATACATATATCGTGAATAGTCATTAATAAATGAGATAAGCTATTTCTAACCATATGAGTCCATATCTGAACTACAGATATCCGTATGTATAATCTCCAATATTTTCGAACTCCTCTTGGTACCTTTCTTAGACTTGTTGGTCTGTTTTTCCTTTATGTAGTCAACATAAGTGCTAACATCAGTAAAATCAAGAGTATTAAGTACTCCATTTACTAATCTTTTGATTCGCTTAATGAAGATGTGACCTAATCTCCGATGCCACAAAATAGAATAATTCTCATTCACAACACATCTTTTAATACCTACATTAGTTTGGATGTGCATTATATTATAAAAGGCATTGTTTTGCAAATTGATTTGAAAAAAGATTATCAAACAATCCCAATAAATTTAGATTTATAAAATAAATCAATAGAGTTTTCAAAAAAATTAAAGGAATATCCTAAGAGTACAAGTCTTGATACAGAAATTAAATTTCTTGAAAAATTTTGTATATAAAAAGTCTTCTCCAAATCTAGAACAAAACCAGAATCTAAAATAAGTCTGTACATCCCAATTGGTTCCACATGTAAACTTATCTTGTTTCCTGAATAGATGCTTTGTTCACTTCCCACCGGTTTCCTTTGACTTAAAAAATCCTGCAAGGTATTTAAAACATGGATTGTAAAACCAGAATCAATTCACCATGTGTTATGGCAAACAACAACCATGTTGGATTCATAACATACAAATGAGGTTAGAATACCTTTCTTGTCAAGCCAAGCCTTGAATTTGAGACAATCCTTCTTGAAATGCCCTTTCTTTTTGCAAAAGCACTTGGATTCCTTCTTGACTTTCTTATGGATAAGTATTTTACCCTTTCCCTTGCATTTGACTTGAGTAGCTTTATATTTTCCCCAAGTAGCTAAATATGCACTTTCTTCCATTTCTATAGTCAGCCTCCCTTCCTCTTGAATACACATGGTCAGAAGTTCATTAATAGACCATTTATCCTTATGTGTGTTGTAGGATATTTTGAAAGAACTATGTTGTTGTAGGAGTGAATTCAGAATAAAATGCATCAAGAAAGACTGACATCTCAACCTCTAGGAATTTTAACTGAACCGCAATGTCCCTCATCTTCATGATGTGCTTACGCACACCTCTAACAGTAGTGAGCTTCATTGATGACAATTTCGCCATTAGGGTGCTGGCCAGTGCCTTATCTGAAGACTCGAACTGTGCATCAATAGCCTTCAGAAGTTTCTTGACAGTTTTGCACTCTGGAATTGAACCATGTATAGTAGCAAAAATCTAAGTCCGTATGAACATCATACTGAGACGATTAGATCGCCCCCACTGTTTATACGCAGCAATCTCAGCCTGAGTGCTAGTAGAAGTAACTGCAGGTGGTTCATCCTTCCTGATGGCATAGTCAAGTCCATGCACCCTAATTGAAGAAGAATTCTCTCTTTCCATACCTTATAATTGTCACCACTTAAATAGAAAATTTCACATTTCACATCAGAAATATTCACAGGTAAAATAGCTACATAAAATAAAATAAACAATCATGCTCATGTAACTGAAACTGAAGCATACAGCTTAATGTCATGTTTTACCAATGTAAGCATGCAACATGAATCAATAACATATAATAACTACCTATGGACTAAGTTATTATACTTAAATAGATTCATTAACTCAATGATGTGACTAACAAATTATATTCCTTTTCTTAATTCCTGTGGATAAATTAAGAAAATAATTTGTTATCCCATTCTAATTAATTATATCAATACAATAAAAATTCCTGTGAGATAAGATTTATTGTATTAAATATAATTAATTACAATTAATGTCATTTAACCTTATGTGATCTTTGCAACCCAATGTATAATTTTAATTAATTAAAGATGCTGTGGCTAGTTCAATTAATCAAAATTAAATTGACCACATGACATTTAATCTCCATTATATGTAAGATAATTTTCAGCAGTTCATGCATGTAAGAACTATAGGTTAGTCAATTTACATCCTAATTAAAAATTGCCTTATCACAACAATAACTATAAGGAATTAATAATCATAAATCTATACTACCCTTTTTCCTAAACAAATGCATATGTTGCGTGCCCATGCCAACATCTTCTATATCCTTTGGTAACATTTTCCTTTGAGCCACCCTCGACACAAAGACAGACATTCAATAGTCTGCAATGATTGTAGCATTTTAACTTGTGCCTATCTTGACACAGTGACAGAGACATGTACACCATCCTTCACTGCTACTTGGAATTCTGCTTGTATCCCTCCCATGAGAGGCACAGAGGGCCCCAAATAAAAGATTAAAGGAAAGCAAATACCATGAAGATGTAATATATATATATAGTCAAATCACATAGTCCAAGCAAAATATGACATTACATGCAGGACCATGCTTGATTAGCTTAGGGCTTGTATTGAATGCCAGCTATAATCTATATGATATCCCCACAGGACCAAGATTAATATAACAAGAAAAGGTCAAGGGAGAAGTAGAGAAATTTGAAAAGCTCAGGCCATTAGTCCTAAGAACGCTATGTTTCTAGGATAATACAGCACAATTCATCTAACAAGCAATTTTTAATGAACACAAACCCTCCTGCAAGGGGGTGGACTAGGATGCTATCCCCAGGTGACGCATGCCTGATAGGTCCCCTAGTGCTGGATGTGATGGCACAGTGCAGTGGCCCGAAAAGGCCGGCAGCCACATGGGTGCAGCATGCAAACCAATTCCACATGCATCATTTTAGTTATCCCAAAAAGTTCAAGACCACAGCATGCGCAGCCTCGCAATACCTTGTCCCATCATCTCCTGCCTCAGTGACTAACACCCATGCAGCAATTATCTCAGGAATACAACACAAGCATCCACAAAGCCCTTCTATTATGTGATCCTGATCTCGAACCTTGAATCATACTTAAGTTTAAACAATTTATCATGACTTCATTGCCATGTGGTAATGATTATTTAACAGACAAGAAAGGTTTTCTTGATTTCCAAACTGAATGTTCAATACCAACTCAACACTCCTGGAAACTTTTTGACAACGGGAACAACTACACAAATCACCGGACAACTATATTCGAAAATCAACAGAAACGTTGATCATCAAATTAATAACCCAAACTTCAGGCAAGAGATATTGTGGCTTTGATACCAACTGATGAAATTAATCAAAGGCATACAGATATACTGTATACATCCAAATGAAATATTAAATACTAGGATCAATAAATTACCTCCGGTCATTGAGATTTGTCTGTGATTTTTTTATATGCTCAATCAGATTGTCGTAACCTCGATTCTCCAAAAACTTCTCGATTGAGTACTTCTGATTAAATGAGCAATCACATAATTGATGGTGTATGTCTTTAGGATTTGCTTTTGATTAGGAGCCCAATTTTTCTGTAAAGCTTTTGTATGTTTTTCTCTTGAAAAACAATTCGGAAAAGAATTTCTTCCTTTCTCAAAACATAAAAACTTCCCTCTATCACCTATTCCCATCACATAGACAATTTACAAAACAGATGCAGTTATCACTTTCTTAATTAGTGGGTGGTTATTTGTGTTAACTACAATATGGTTGGATGTTAACCGAAAGGTAGTTACCAAATAAAATAAAATAGGACCACATTTTATGGGTTACAACAATTCTCATTCCAGAAAAACCATTTCCAATCCTCGAATTGACATAATCATAGGTCTTCGAAACTCATTTTTCTGCACCACCTCGTGCCAAATATCAAGATTCAGCAGATTATTATTATTATTTAAAAAAAAAAAAAAAAAACTAAGCTAAAAAAAATTCCATAAAACGAATTTAATAAATCAAGAACTTCCATCCAACTGATAGTTACCTCTTCTTTACGCCATCAAAGAGCTTTCATTTATCATAAACCCTAAAAGAAACCTAGAACAGTTGAAAGAATTCACTCTGAAGTTTCCCGATCCGCGGCCCCCAACCGCAACAAAGAAAAGCAAAATACCAATGATCCCTACCGGGAAAAAAAAATCCCTAGACCCAGCATTAGCGGAAATTAGGGTCCACTCTTCTAATATAAAGAAAAAACCAACATCAAGGAAAAAAAAAAAAGCAGAATAAGCGCAAAGAATGCTCGAACTGGGAAAGAATCGAAAGAAAATGGTGAATACCTTTCGATCTGCTTGAGAGGGAGAAAAAGCCTAGCAACTTCTTCCCCAAATGCTTGTTTTCTATTCCTCTCTCTCTTTTCACTCCTTTTCAAGGTAGGGGTGGGGGCAGTGCGGAAGGTAGAAGCATGGGGGAGATAATAATTAAATAAATAAATATCCGAAGCAGTTCGGTGACGCCCCGGGGCCCTGGCCACCATGGAACCGCTTAAGCTAGGTTGATCCGGTCGACCAATTAACTGATGTATTATTAAATGGACGGTGATGATTACAGAACACTGTTTTTTTTTTTTTTTTTTTTTTGATAGAAAAAAAAATGAGGGGAACTGGACGAACCCGATGTAGCTCCCCGCTCGGACCTCAACCTGTTAGATCTTTGTTTGATTCAGATCGTAAATTTTTTACGTGTCATTATCATCAACCGGACGAGTACGTCAGCCTAGTTCCATTATGACGTCGAAATTTTGGCCGCTCAGCTTTCCAATCACGTATTCTATAATTAACCTAAAATTTAATAGAATCATCTGTAAGATCATTCTTCGAATCCATAATCAATAAATTATATTTAATATTGAACCGCGTTTTAATCGACAAAGAGATGAGCAGTGCTTTAATCAACCGTCCGTAGCGGTGTTCCCCGCTTTTCAAAATAAGTTTGACTTCAAACGTCTTCTGGTGACACGGTTCAGTTGCGACAACATGCACCAAATAAAACTAGTGAGAAGAAGATGTAGGAGAGAAAGAAGGTTAGGTAATGTAATGGGCCAAGAAACCTATGGAATTGTTGACTTTAGCTATGCTGCAAATGGATTCATTTCATGCCAACTTGCAATTGGCTAACAATTTGGTGGATTAGGCAGCTAATCCATCAAGGCTTGTGCTTCCATGTCTAAATTGGCTGCGATTTCAGCTAATTCACAAAATTTGGTGGGTACTAGATTCGTTTCAGCTAATTCACCAGCTAATACAATTGATATTTGTAAGTATTACCGATCTGTTTCATATCAGTTTAAGCTTTAGAGGTAAATTAGTTAGTTAATATGTAATGTCGGAGAACAAGTTTGTCGACCCGTTTCCTGTCAGTTTAAGTACTTGAAAATAATATTGATTAGTTAATAACGAGCATTAGATTTATGAACGTGGGAATATGTTTCTAAAAATCACGTAGACTGCCTCCTCGCTGTCTCGTGACTACAGTTTGTTTTCTCCAGTAGCTTGTACATGATAAATTCTTAAATCTCTTTGCGCCAAAGGCAACTTTATCCTGGATCATCTATGTTTAATTATCTTTCATTTTTATTTTCCCCAAATTTTATATAAAATCTCAGTTTTTATAAATGATTGATGCACTTTAAAATTTGCGCTTTTGATTCTCTATTAATGGATCTATTATTCACTACATTATATATATTTGGCATTCAGGTAATGTTGAGGGAGGTGCTTGGAGTTCTACTACGTAAATGTCTGAACATGGTATAATATAACTTTTAAGCTATACATGGTGTAATCTTATTTATTTTTATTATAAATTTGTACATAAGAAATAGATGCAGAGCATGCATGTTAAATCCAAACAGTGAAGCGAATAGAATGGAATGCATGCTTTGATGAGGATAGGTAATTATAGCTAGATGAATCACATACTGAAAGTTTGATATAAAAAAGAGATGTCTTAACAATTAAGCTGCCTTTGCATGAAGCAATTCAGCACGTAAAAGCCCTTGATGATGTTAAGGACCCTAGAATGCTTCAATATTTAGGCTAGCAATTAAAGCATGGAGATGTCATATTATATACAAGAACCTGTCCTTGCTGTAACTTATTCCATCTTATGTGCCATGACTTCATGATTGAAACAGAAGCTCCCGTTCCTTTCACCTCATCGAGATATTCTTGGAGACCTAAAATACTGCTGAGGAACCATGTAAGCTAACATGGCCAGAGCAATAGATGTCAATGTGATGGAGGTCGGCATGCGTCCCCCATCAGTACGGAAGAACATTGCCTGGTAGACAGGCATGTTGATGAGAACAACGGACCCACAGAGAACAAACTGCAGTAGCATCGAGCCAAGTAGATCAATTCCTTCATCCAACACCAGCCTCTTAGCTCCGCCTATCAGGCAAACAAGGTTGAGCATCGCAAGCGTCGCTAGAATTGTGAACATGGGAGAAGGCGAGCCGAACTCCATGATCTCTTGCTCATATCTCTTCAAGACCTCTTCATCAGCCACCTTTGCTGTGATGATGAATGTAGACTTCTTGAGACCCAGATGCTTAAGGATCGTGTCAACGAACCCAAAGGAGTAAGAAGCCAATCTCTTGAACAGATACATTCTTTGCTCGTTCCACCACCCTTTCATTGTATATCCACTCGATAATGCCTCCCACAAACCAAATATAGTTGTAGCAGTGATCACATACGAGAATGGCACGAACCAAATGTCGGATACCTGTTCATCAGAAATGTAACACAATGCGCATGAGAGAGGGAGATAGAGAGAGGCATGGAGGAGAGAGGAAGACAATTCTTACTTTTGGAAACAAGGAAATGCCATGCAGAAGGGTGAAGGAAGGGATGATGACATAGAGCAGCGTTGGAAAGGAGCAAGGAGCCCATAGGCAATATACACTGTAACCCATTTGAAGGCCCAGTTTTAATTTCCCCTTCCCATAGAGGAAGGGACAATACTTGGATAAGAATATTTGACAATCCCCCTCAGACCATCTCTTGTGCTGCACAAGTGTCTGTGCCAATGTCACAGGGGCAACACCTAAGAAGCCCATTCTTGAAGGATCGAAGTAGATGGATTTCCATCCCCTGCATTTGATTGCCAAGCCAGTGATAACATCCTCCACCGGGCATCCATACTTTAAGCCCATCTACAAATCCAAATTCACTGAGGTCATAATAAATGAGAGATGGACATATGTAAAGAAATAAATTCTTAAAAACCAGACAAATTAATATTCTTAAGACAGATGGAATAAGAGAGATACCTCTTTTCCCCACTCGGTGTTGTCCTCGTACGTGCAGGTAATAAGACCTTTTGCTCTCTCCTCCAAAGTCGGTACGCTATCTTCCATGTTCCTCTCATTTTCTTGAAGTGATGCTTTACAAGTTTCATTGAATTGTTCCCCACAGAGAGAATCTCTTCTGTGGAAACAACCAGATCCCACATACAGAGGCCCCCCATATCCATCCAAACCATGGTAATCCACCTTCATATACCGAAGCAAATGTGAGGTAAGAGTTCGAAATTTTTTTTTTATGATTTAGAAATTTAAACAATCTTATGTCAAGCATGCCGCATTACAGCATCACAACTATCATGCCTCCTCTCTCTCTCTCTCTCTCTCTCTCTCACACGCACAACAAGCGCGCACGCAGAGAGAGAGAGTAAAAGACAGCCTACCACAACTTTCCATGGAGATAAATACCAATTTACACCATATAGTTGAGGCCAGAAATGTTACTTGTGTGGGCTTTGTGATGGGTAAAATGAACTGATAATTTGTAGATGAAATTTATATAAATTTTGGCTTTCAGTTTATATTATTGATACCACCCACCTTGAAAAGCAATATTAGTGAACTGCCATAAATGTCATTCTTGGTTACGTTATTGAAGAGCTGCGGAAGTTGCACGTAGGCGACCTCATGGCCCTTCTCTTCATCCATAAAGAAGCATAACGCATCTTTTACAGTTTCTGAATTGTTTGAGTACATATCGCAGTCGACATTGAGAACGACCGCTCCATTGCTAATCTCTGATGAAACCCTTAACTGAAGAATGTAAAAATTTGTGAGAATGGATGGTGATTTGAGTATTTACTAGCAATGAACAAATGCAATGAACCTAAAAAGAAAATAAGAGTTCATAAAATGGAAGAATAAGAGGGGGATAAAAATGTAGATTAGATAAAAATATCAACACGTACTTTTGTTTGTTTTGAAATTTTGAGAAGAATCCAATGGGTTGGGGATATGCATAGGAGATGGATATATATATATATTATAAAAATACTAGATCAAGTCTAGTTGATTTGAAACATTTAGGAAAAACCCTATAGATGAGAAATAGGGACTAAAAAATAAATATTTGTAGGCATGCATTATATATTTTACTTCATATTTCGTACTTTTTATAGACATTTGTGAAAAGAGAACTAAGGGTATTCTATCACAAATTTGATAGATTGAATCTGAAATGATATATATCTCTCTCATTTGATAATATAGTATAGATTTTTTAGGAGCATTAAAAGAAATATAGGTTCGCGTCCAAATATAGTTTTTTACCAGAGAATTCATAGCTCCAGCTTTGAAATTATGGTGGCGATAGGGTCTCTTCTCACGAGCCATGTAAACCAATGTGGGCAGTGTAAAGCCTTCATCGTCGATTGCATTCTTGTCTCTCCCATCAATTAAAATCTAGACAAATATAGATCAAAATGCATTCAATGAAGAATGTAGGTATACATTTCAACTTAGTACAAGATTGGCTTTTCTATATTGTACATGAGACATAAGCTCTACATTTATGGGTGAATTATGACCATATCCTCTAGCAACAAACACAAGCAAACCAACTTACATGGAGAATGGCCTGGTGATCTCGAGAAGTTGTAGCCATGTTCCATTCAAGAAATCCTCTATGTTGTTGGCGAATATTTTCCGACACCTTCCCAAATTTCACTACATCATTGATTCGGTTCTCCATTTCTGTGAACAATCTCTATGAGGAGTTCAAGTGGAAAGAAGTTATCAGATATACATATCAAGTCAGTCTTTATGTGCAGTCAGATAATTGAAACATGACCAGTATATGACTCGTTACCTTTGTTTTTCCCCATTCAACCGCTTGCAGGCCATCTTTTGGGCCAATACATTCTTCTTTAAAATAAGCAGCTGGAGATCTAGGCTCCACCTTGAACTTCTTGCAAAAAGGTATCCAAGATTTTGCAAAGCGAGACGCCTCTAAGAGAGCATAGAATGTGAGCTCAGACCCAGCGTCATCAGAGAGGTAGACACTAAGCTTCTCCGGCGGATACTCATATGCCATGACTGAAAGAACCGTGCTCATCACCATAGCTGGTGGTTCTATCATTGGGTCTGCCGTGCACACGAAAGCGTCGACATTGGGCAACTTGTCTTGGTATCTATTTTTTCAATCAAACAATATACATACTGTTAAATATGTTTGCATGAACTCATTGAGGACGCTCATTTTAGGCCCTTAAGAACCCAAGGCATGTTCAGAATAGAGGCCTAGCTCCTCGTACAAGTCATGGCAACCAACTGGCTTTATGATCTATCTAGAGTCGAGTTCGTAGTTTAGAATGGGAATTCAATCATCTAGAGTTAACGGATACAGATTGAAAGATTAGAAAACCGAATCAAAATGCATGTGTGGCTGTAACTAAGATGCATGAATGAACAAATCACTCTGTGTGGGAGAGTCTTATAACTCAACTAAATGGATGATGAGAACTTGGAAGCAAGTGCCCCTGCGCTACTTCTATGCCCCCCTTCCGAGGTAGGAGGGAACCATCAAGACGCAAGATCAACGAGTGCGGATGGGCTTGTTGGGCTGCCCCGTTTTGGTGCGGGGATTTTATGAGTTTAGAATGGTCATTCCGATATCTTTGTTAATATCAGGCTCAATGTTAATAACTGGTCGAGAGTTGATCCTTGTTTTTGATGAGAATTTCTCCTATATCTTGATGGGAAAGAGTAGAACCGGAGAATTTCTTCTTTCGGATGATTTAAGTTTGCCAGACTTTGTTCTGCTTCATCTTTTCTTTGCTTAGTGTTTATTTTTAATTTTTATTGCTTTTATTTTTGAATCTCTCTCATTTCTCTATTTGCCTTCTTTGTTTTTACTGTGCAATAAATTAATGTAACCATTAGCAGGACGATAGGGCAACTGCAGGCTATTTATGTTTATTTATTCATAGATGTCCGGAAGTTGGAAACGGTGATCAGAATTTGCTGCATTATCCTTTCCAAACAACACAGGACAAGGCTGTGGACATTATTTAATGAAGTTGTTTTCATGCCATTATTTTTATCTTCCAAACTTTTCACCACCATCCACCCAAGTTGCCTTGACATAGTCGTTGATAAAGAAAAACTGGAATCGTTTTGTCTATATCAGCTTTGTGTGTTAAGAGAGAGAGAGAAAGAGACAGCGACCAAGAGAGAGAAAGAGTCTCTTACCTCCTGCAGAGCCTTTCTTTGAAGGTGCGACGATATACTGGATTCCAGCGCACGGATTGGTTGAGAACCCAGTAGAAACCGAACCAGATCTCAGCTCCAAAGAGCGCCAACCATATCCACCTCCCTTCTTCTCCAAGCATTGGGATGTGGGCAGCTCTGTACACCCAGATTAAACACACCCCAACGAACACAGAGAAAGCATAAAGTTTATACCAAAGCCTTCCCTTTCCTCCCTTGGTCTCAAACAGAGGACCCTCACCTCCTCTACCCATCTCCCTCCCCTCCCTCCCTCCCTCACCCACCCTCCGGTTTTACGTGTTTCTCTGTACGGTTTAATGGAGAAACAACAAACTTCACGGCGCGCGCTCCCTCGCTCCCGGTCGTCGCTGCTTCCTGTTAGCTTATCTTTGGCCAAAAATATGGGGTTTGTGCTGCATCTTTTGCACCAATGGATGATTGATCACCTTTCGCAACATCAATCATTGGATGGTGCAAAAGTTACTTTAAGACTTATATAGGCAGAGGGTAAGAGAGACATTGGGATGCTATCAAGACTGGCCTGACCTGCCAGGCATTCGATCCGATTAAAATCTGAAATGACATGGATTTAAAAAAATAATCCGAAGCAAATTTGGATCAAATTGATGTAATAGTAAGCCCTATAACAATTTTTTTTAAAAATTAGGTTAATATTAATTAAAATTTTATTTTATTAAAATCAGGATGATATTATGGTCCATGTTGATAGACGTAGGTTGAGCCAATTGTTAGGTAATCATTGTTTGGGATAGGAGCATCTCATATAGATCGGTATGGTTGAGGCGGCACAGTGTAGACCTTGACCCAACTGGTCCGTGATGGAAGAACCTGTTAGGATTTATTTATAAATAATAGGCTAGGTCTCCTCTCTACTCCACATGAGATATGATATTACCTGAGATTGGTTCTCATGGCTTGTCCCATTATGAGCATCCTGTTATGAGAGGATGCTGGAGAGAGATTCTGCCTTCAATATTCATGTGAGCATCACTTCTAGGTTTGGAATTCATGGCGAATACAGGTATGCATTATAATGTTTTTTCTCGGATCTAATTTTAGAATTCTAATCTTCTTTATTGATCCATAGGATTGAGAAAATTTTTCTACATTTGGTATCAGAGCCCTGGTATCCAAAGGTGCATCGTTCGATTTAATGATGAGCCCTGGTATCAGAGCCTTGTTTTCCATGCTTCAAATCAGATAAAATATAAAATCTTTTTTAATTGTTGTTCCCTTCTTCCCATTGATTGCCCAACCATCGTCGGCTTGATGGGTGGCCACCGATGGTGTCGGTGGTCTCCATTTTTTTGACACCCTGAAAGCCGGCGGGCATAGTTGACCGTCATCTCCGCTTCTCTGGCACCATGGAAGACAAAAAAAAACCCTTTTCTGCGTGGTGACCAATGTTGCGCGGTGACTGGCAGCGGCGAGATGAAGTCGACGACGGCGAGTTGGAGCCATGGTGACCGGCGGTGGCCGTGAGAAGCCGTGGAAACCGGTGGGAAGAAGAAGAAAAAAAATTGGAAAGGAAGAAAAGCCGAGCCGCCGGCCATCGAATGCATTCCAATCTTCGGCAATACCACTGGAGTCGCCGATCAGGTCTTCCCGGTCGATAGGTGGCTATCCCGTCGGTTCTAGCACCGGCGGTGAGGGGTTTGATGGAGGTAGCGGCGAACCAAAAAAAATGATGAATGTTTACCCGCCATCGGGCCCGGATCGGATGCCGGTGACATCGTCGGAGGCGGTGACCGGCAGTTCCCGGCTGGTCGTCATGGCCGTCCGGCTGGTCTAGCACCGGTGGTGGGGGTTTGGGAAAGGGGCGGCGGCGGACCCATGAACCACCCTTGTAGTTTACTGTCTCATGGGGAAGAAGGGCTTAGGCCTAGTGGGTTTTCGGGTTTTGGGTTTTAACCCAAAATTTATTGACCCATTATCACAAAAAAAAGGGTCATTTTGTAATTAGACCCCTGAGTTTTCTGAAGTTATATATTAGCCCTTTTACAATTTAGTCCCCCCATTTATAATTATATTTTGGTCCAAAAAGCCATTTTGCACTTAGGCCCCTATATTTTCTAAAATTGTAAATTAAAACTTTTACATTTTAGACCCTATAAAATTTAAATTTATATATTGGTTCAAAAAAAAGGTAGGCTGGCAATGGTGGGAACCACCGTGCCCTTCTCCTCCTCCCATACCTCGCTGAAGCGTCCGACAGCGATTGACCGACGATCATTTAGACGATGGCGACTAAGGCTCGTCCACCAGTGCCGGTGCCGATCGGTGCTGGGCCCTTAGGATGCTGCTCCTGGCTCTATTTTCTCGAGGACCTCCAAGGGGTCCTCTGCTTGTACTACCACCAGATGGATCCTGTTGGATTTTGGCGGTTCGGGGTATCCTATCGCAGGAACATCGTCGTCTTTTGGAAGGAGATAGAGGAGGTTGTTGCTAGATTGCTGGACCCCACCCGACTTGTGGTGAATGCCATGGCAGACTTCTTTGATAATTAGATGAGTGGCTGATGGCTCTCCTGTGTCGCTCAGTTCTTATCTTTTCCTGAACTTTGGGTTGCTGGTGGCCACGAAATAGCTGCCAGTGGTAGGTTTGGCCGGTGGCTCTCTATGGATGAAGATCCCAAGCTCGGAGAAGCCATCAATGAAGTTTTGGAAAGTCTTGATTGAGATGAAAGGGGGGGAAGAAGAGAATATTTTAAAAGTTTTTTTTTGATTGATAGGTTATCGGGTTACAACTCGCTTTGAACATAATTTATTAATTATAAATTTAGTCCAAATTAAAGAACTGGCGGGATCCAATTACATTGGGGCCTATTTTAATTTTGGGATTAAAAAATTTTTTATGCTTAAGCCCTTATAAACTAAATATGAGTCCATATAAATTTCTGAAATTTACGGTTTGGTCCTTTACTATTATTTTTGATAAAAATCACTGTAACTTGCTTATTTTATATTCGATGTGAACGATTTTTAGACCGTTAGACTTATAATAATTTAAAAAATATTTTGATAGAGTTCTTCATATTTGATAAAATATTTAAATAATTTAAAATTATTTATATGTAATTCTATTCACTATTATATAATTCGAGTATATTTTTTGGTAGTCTCAAAGGATTCGAAGCACTCTAAATATTTTGAATAGTTGAGTTATTAAGTATTAATTATTTATCTTTTATTTAAAATTGCATATTGATATCTCTATTGCTGTTGATTCAACGTTGACTGTAATTGGTTGTAACATTTATTATATACTATAATTCTTGCTCAAAGATATTTTATAGTTGTGTAGTAAGTATTATTGATAGAAGTACAGTTAGAATACATTATTATATTATGTTTTAATCAGTGGGGTGCATGTTGTTGAGTATTCCATTTTGAACTGATCTTTATGGCATGCATATTGTTAAAGTATGTCATTTTATGTTTATTTGGATATTTATCTTCTCTATATGAATAATTTATGGATTGGTATAAATATTTATCATCAAAGTGATTTATTTATGTTGTCCATGAATTTTTTTATTATGAGAGGGTTTCTGGTTATTGTATACAACTGCCTGCCCAGAAGAGATTGTTGTATATTTTAATCAGGAATGTTGCATGGGGCATTGTGTTGCAATGGTGCTCTAGATTTCATGGACTTGTCTGCCTAAAGGGGATAAGTTTATGACCGTTAGGGTATTTCATTTGCTCGTGGTTTCATGTGAAGAGTACTTAAGCATATTACATGTTCTCCCCAAAAGAAAATATATAATATTGCATTTGGATTCTTGTATATCTTTATAGTATATGCCCATGGATTAATATTTTGTATTTTTGCCATCTTTGATTATACAGTCATTTATGTTAATAATAATGTTGTTATTCAATTTTGACTGGGTCAAAATATCAAAGATAGAGGTATATCAGGCTTAGAAAATTTATCTGCCCAAAGGGGACAAATTTTTGAATGCCTTGTATCTCATTATATTAACCTTTATTTTCTTTAAAAAAAATATATATTGGACCTAAGAAATTTTACCCAAAGGATATTTTTAAAAATTTTTATTTTTATTATATTGATATCTCTTTTTTTTTAGCTCAAAAGTACATCACATTCTCTACCTATAGGAGAATTTTATGATAATGTACATGGTACATTTATTGAAAATGGCTTATTATATTCAAAGCCTTTATTGATTTATTGTTTGTATCTCAAACATGTTGCGTCGTATATGAGCTTGATTGATATTTTATATATCTTAAGGTATTTTAAAGGTCATGTCTTGATAATTCATGATTAGAAGGTTTGTGAATTTTGATGGATGGTGATCACCAAAGTGGTCCATTTATTGAGATTTATAAGTGAAAGGAACCATTCCTAGGGGTGAAGCATGTATTTTAAAACTTTTATAAGAGCATACAGCAGCGAAAAGCGATAAAACCATTTTATCAAGATGTTAATCTAATTAACACAATCCCTTTACCAGGATCTAGATGTATCTAGAGTAATGTAAATATGAAATCATACAACCAAAGTATAAAACATGGAACTATTCACATAACTATACAATGATGCGGTATGGACAATTATGTCATACATAAAATATGTACATACCTTGGTGACGTTCACTGGGAGGAACCAAAAGTTGTAGAAGTGCCCACCTCTCAGTCGCAATTCTAGGGACGCCACTAACCTGTGAAAAAAATCTCTTTGCAAGCAGTACACGTGTACCACCTCTACGGGTGGTTCATGATGCGCGTCGCAACGCACCGATCTAAAACCTTAAATCCACTACTCTTAAGGATGGAATAGTGGGAGTAAAGGTCGAACCCACAGAGACTTTTGTGTTAGTCCGAAAAAGAACTTTTCAATGCTAACAGAAAAATATAAATCAACTAACTAACTAAGACAGATAATAATAAAAATGTAAATACAAAAGATAAAATCTCGAAACTCCAACTAGTTACTTGTTAGGTGGGCTGGCACTCCACTTCTATGAGATTTGTATGTTCCGATCCATATATAACCTATTCTTGGCGATGACGACCCGTATCAAATATTTGGCACCGTTGCCGAGGACTTTTGACATTATTTTGAAAAAAAAAAATAAAAAATAAAAAATCAAAAATCCAAAAAAATCTTAAATTTCAAAAATCTAAATTTGAATTTCAAAAAAAAATAAATTTCAAAATTTAAATTTCAAAATTTGAAAATTAAGAAAAAACTAAAAATTAAAATTTTCGATCTTGAGTGCCCTGACATAAGGTTGTCCTGGCATAACTGGGAGGTTATGTTGAATTGTTGTCCTAGGGTACAAAAAGGTTGAGCAAAAAAATTTTATGCTTTTTGTTTTTCATTTTTAGATTCTCTTAGGTAACTTTATTTTTTTTTGCAAAATCAAAAAAACTTTACCCTGACATTTTATAATTTATTAGGATTAGAGACTTAATTACCAAACTTTAAAAAAAAAAAGGTTTTATTTAATTTTGTTTGTTTATAACTTTTATTTTGGACACCCTATTTGTTGCATTTCATAATTCCATAATCAACTTAAGGGCATAACCCATTAATCAGATAAGGTGGGGAGTTCAATACCCTTCTTTAACCCACAAATCACCATCCAGCATTTTGACCCAAGCTTTTAATTCTAAAATCAATTAGACGTCAACCCTAGGAATTTTAAGCTCAATAGGACAAGGGAATCCTAGAGTTGGACCGGGTTCAGATCATTTAGCTACTTGGTGTCTAAGAAAAGTGATTCAGGGACAAGAGTCCGAAGGAAGGTGGTTCTTTAATTGGTTCTGTTTGCTTACCTGGCCAGTTTTAATTGGTGTCTAAGGCAAGCAACGGGGGGACTCCCACTAACCTTACACTTACCTGGCCGAGTCAGTTAATTGATCTTGGGCTTGGAGTACTCGAAGGTAACCTTGGATCAGTTAGGAGCTGTCTAGATCCAGGTTAACCCTAGGATATTGATTTTGATTTTTTTTCACTTGTTGAAAAAAAAAAGTTGAAATAATTTCTTTTCCTCTCTAGTCTAGGACTCTCTTAGGAGTTTTTCCTTAGACCTTTTCCTCTTTCCTCCTATTTTTTTTTAAAATAATAATAAAAAAAATAATAAAAAATAATAATAAAATATAAAATAAAATATCCAACCATGTACCAATTTTCTGAGTCTAGGTATGACCAAATTTATCAAGATCAAACTCATATGGCTTATAGACCAGAAGAAAATTTAAATTTTGAGGCTTACAATCCAGGTTGGGGGGTTTAATTAGATTTTTCATGACAACCACACCCAGTAGTTGCCCCGATATCTCAAAGATCTTCGTTCACAGATGCTTTTTATTATGATCCATCCTATTCAGATTGTCAACCTTCTCCTTCTCCTTATAGCTTATCTTTTCAAGAAAAGGTTTTACAAGCACTAGACTGGATTAAAATTAGTCAGAACTCACTTAATATTAGTCAGAACTCACTTCTTCCTCAGACTAACCTAGAAGCCAATATATTTGCCCAATATCAATAACCAATCATGCCTCTATCGATGAGCTTAATATATATGATTCGATTGAGGCAGAGAAACCAAACTGGTGGGATAAACTTCCATCATCATCTTACCCACCGATGACTTCCTTTGATGATACGATGGAATTCATTCAGGCTCCCCAGGAACCACAACATAACACACTAAGGGAAGCCATACCTCTTAGTTATCCCCAGAACTCTTTAGATGCCTATATGGCTCAATGTAAGGTAGATGATTTTAATGACGATGAAGATATCATAGGGAGGGATCATCTACATGACACTCCACTTTTCAAACCTATCCCACTTTTGACGGAACAAGTTGAGCCAACAACTAGCCCCCTAATAGCTCTTCCATTAGAATTACCACTAGATTTTGAATTGTCACCGCTTCCTGTCACACATACTGACACCCTACCAGTGATCTCTAATCAGGAAGACCTAATAGTTGGTGATCTAAAGATATATAGACAAGCTGTTGGATGGGATGTGTATGACATGAGGGATAATGATCTTAAGGAGTTTGTGACTGATTTTTCTATATTTAGCACTACTTTCGAAGATCACCTCCAAAATTCATCTTTTATTATGAAATGATGTATGGAGACAGACCTACAATTAACCCGGATAAAGTGCCATTAGGAAGGGATGATATCAAGACATACCATACTCGAGAATGGGATTAGGGTAGACCTTTCTAGAGATCAAAAAATTTTCAAGCCCTCACCCCCACTCTCGGCCCAACACACACACTCCTTTCCTAATATCCAACACAATTGTTTTAGAATTTTTCAATCTTGATCTAGTAAGCTTACCTTATGTATTTTCTGGATTAAGGATAATCGTCGTCGTAGAATACTCTACGAATATTTTTCTGCCATATTGACAAGGCCTCCTGATTGGCCTATCTTCTAAAAATTTTCTTGAGGGATGTACCCCAGTTCAATATCAGAAACACTCCCTCTTAGCGTCTGGCTGAAGACGTTAAACTTAGCGCTCCTAGGAGGCAGTCCAGTTCTTGCCTTAGTTCATGTTTTTAGTTTTAGCAACCCAGTCATGCTTTTATTTTTTCTTTTTAGAATAAAGAGGAGTGATCAAGGAAGATTGCGAGGAATATGGTGATAAAAGGATATCCAATGTTCATACCCTACCAGGTTGTACCTTCCTAGTCATTACATTATTAGTATCCTCTTCCATTGGGGACAATGGAAATTAAGTTGGGGTTGGGATAATTAATCTAATCCTCGAGTAAAATTTTAATCGATTTTTGTGTACAAGCTTTGTCTCAAATTGAAAATAATCAAGCTCGCTAAATGAGGAGTGATTAACGGTCTAGAAAATTTTAGAGATACTGAGGGATGATTTGTCAAGAAAACCCTATAAATGATAGAGTATAGTCCACAAAATTTTAGAAAAGTAATTCCAGACCCTTCGACCTATCAATCTTGATAATGAATCCTACTTATATTAATATAGGCATCATAAAAAGTCCCCGAGTTTAGTAATAAAGGTTTTTATCATCTCTCACTGAGTAACCAGGCCTCTTCACCTAAGCAAGCATTGCTGTCACGTCAAAAGGTGGGAATATAAAGAAACCTTTTGTAGAGTCAGTCTTGACTTAGCCTTTTTGACTCGAGTCAGTAAGTCAGAGGGGTGTTTTACACTTAATATCCTAAAGCCAACTGGTTTGGGAGTCATTGGCTTAGAGCTCGCTACAAGGGTCAACTATAAAGCAAGATGTCAGGACATTGCACTGACTTTACAATTTACTTTAAAAAAGAAGAAGAAGAAGAAGAAGAAGAAGAAGAAGAAGAAGAAGAAGTGGGGACTAAATAAATATTACACCAAAACCAAAGTAAGTTGGAAGATTTAGAAAGTGAGATAGAAAGTCAAGAAAAGAACAACTCTTAAAACTTCTATGGACTTCACTCTACCACTAAATGGGTGGAATTGGTAATCCAATGAAGTATATTTTTAATGGTCTAACCAGGTATCCTCTGATATTTAGAGTTAGTAAGATAATCTTCATTTCATGAACCAAGTTAGTACACAAGACTAATTCATTTTCTTTACTCGAGGATGAGCAAAGTTCAAGTTGGGGGATGTGTTAAATATTAAAATAATAATAATTAAACCTAATTTTATTTAATTAAAATTGATATTTTTTATGGTATTTTGTAGAAATTAACTCCATAAATATGTAGAGCTCGATTTTAGGAGTCCAACGGTGTAAACGGCACGCGATTCGAACTTCAAACGGGCCCGGAACAGAATTTTGAAAGAAATATTAGCCTTGCATGAAATTTAAAGCGACTCAATGGTCCACCCATCGACCGCTAGGTCCACGGTTCTGCCTGTGGACCGCGATCCACCATTTATGCCGGTCCACGGGCAGAACCGTGGACCGCCCTCCTCCACTTGCTCTCGAACTCGTCGGAGGGACCGCCTGAGCACTCACCGCCCGTCAGAGGCCTCACCGCCAGCCGGAAAATCATCGGAGAGGGGGCTGCTGCCCTTCTTCATTGCCCACCACCGTGCGAAGCCTCCTAGCATCGCCACAAGCCGCTCAGCATCGCTGCTGCCGCCGAAGCCACCAGTCACCGCCGGTTCTCATGCCACCTAAGCCGTCGGACTTCCTCGTCATTCTTTTTCCTTGCGACGGTTCATCTTCACTGAACCTCCTCTTCCATGGTTTTCTCATGTCAAAGGAAAGGGTCTGCGGTCGGGAGAAAAGGTTCAGTGTCAGAATGCTGGATGGACGCGGGGTTGCACGATAGGATTTTGAGTTTGATTTTTGAGATGGAGATACGATCACAAAGGAGTTTGGATGAGGAGATAGCACTGAGTTTGAGAGGCAGATTGGGATGAGGAAATCATCGCGGTTCCCACACGGACCCGACACGGTGTTTCCCATCTATAAATCCTGGGGTCATTCTACGCTCTGAGGGAGGATTGGAGAGACTTCCATACTGTGCCCCATTCCACTTCCAATTCCCGTATTTCTTTTCTGCGAAGCCGATGTCCAGGATAGAAGGCTAGGTTATCTTCTCGGGATTCCACTGTAGTGCTTGGCACATGGGTTTATTTTATTTTTAATCTTTTGTACTCCTTTTCTATGAAATAAAAATAGAAATTTCTTGTTAATATGTTTATGAATCATTTTATTCTTATTAGGCATAGTTTATATTCTTGGGACAAGCTGTGATTAATAGGTACAGTTTGTGCTCTTGGAATAAACTATCTCTGGGAGGAGTTTTTATAATTTATATGTACCCGATTTTTGACTAATCTATATTCCAAGGGAACGAGCCGTGATCGAACAGGTACGGGTCGTTATCGCTAAGAATAGGTTATATCTGAATCGGAATGTACAAATCTCATAGAAGTGGAGTGCCAGCCCACCTAACAAGTAACCAGTTGGAGTTTCGAGATTTTATCTTTTGTATTTACTTCTTTATTATTATCTATCTTAGTTAGTTAGTTGATTTATATTTTTCTGTTAGCATTGAAAAGTTCTTTTTCAGAATAACCCAAAGTCTCTGTGGGTTCGACCCTTACTCCCACTATTCTACCTTTTAGAGTAGTGGATTTAAGGTTCTAAATCGGTGCGTTGCGACGCGTATCATATTTTTACCCTTACTCATGCTATTCTACCTTTTAGAGTAGTGGATTTAAGGTTCTAAATCGATGCGTTGCGATGCGTATGGCGCTGTTCCCGGGGAATATAGATTAGTCAAAAATCGGGTACATACAAATTATAAAAATTCCTCCTAGAGATAGTTTATTCCAAGAGCACAAACTGTACCTATTGATCGTAGCTTGTCCCAAGAATATAAACTATGCCTAATAAGAATAAAATGATTCATAAAAATATTAACAAGAAATTTTTATTTTTATTTTATAGAAAAGGAGTACAAAAGATTAAAAATAAAATAAAACCCCTGTGCCAAGTACTACAGTGGAATCCCCAGAAGATAACCTAGCCTTCTATCCTGGGCATCGGCTTCGTAGAAAAGAAATACAAGAATTGGAAGTGGAATGGGGCACAGTATGGAAGTCTCTCCAATCCTCCCTTGGAGCGTAGAATGACCCTGGGATTTATAGATGGGAAACACTGTGTCGGGTCCGTATGGGAACCGCGGTGATTTTCTCATCCCAATCTGCTTCTCAAACTTGGTGCTATCTCCTCATCCGAACTCCTTCGCGATCGTATCTCCATCTCAAAAATCAAACTCAAAATCCTATCGCACAACCCTGCATCCATCCAGCATCCCGACACTGAACCTATTCTCCTGACCGCAGACCCTTTCCTTCGACATGAGAAAACCATGGAAGAGGAGGTTCAGTGAAGATGAACCGTCGCAAGGAAGAAGAATGACGAGGAAGTCTTGCAGCTTGGGTGGCATGAGAACCGGCGGTGACTGGTGGCTTCGGCAGCAGCAGCGATGCTGAGCGGCTTGTGGCGGTGCTGGGCGGCTTCGCACGGTGGTGGGTAGTGAAGAAGGGTAGCAGCCCCTTCTCCGATGATTTTCCGACCAGCGGTGAGGTCTCCGACGGGCGGTGAGTGCTCAGGCGGTCCCTCCGATGAGTTCGGGAGCGAGTGAAGGAGGGCGGTCCATGGTTCTGCCCATGGACCGGCATAAATGGTGGATCGCGGTCCACAAGCAGAACCGTAGATTGAGCGATCGATGGGTGGACCATTGAGCTACTTTAAATGTCGTGCAAGGCTAATATTTCTTTCAAAATTCTGTTCCCGGCCTGTTTGAAGTCCGAATCGCGTGCCGTTTACACCGTTGGACTCCTAAAATCGAGCTCTACATGTTTATGGAATCAATTTCTACAAAATACCATAAAAAGTTTCAATTTTAATTAAATAAAATTAGGTTTAATTGTCATTATTTTAATATCTAACAGTTCACACCGTGTAGCATGATTCCTTTTCCTTCCCTCGATGTGCTAGCCTCTCTGGAAATGATATCGGCAGCGATGAACTGGATCTTAAACTCCTTGAAGTCACAGTTACTGCAGTAGTGCTGGAACAAAGACTCTTGAGAACCTTTCCCAACACTCTGTCCCAAACCTTCAATAGAAGGTATGCACTCAGAGATCCCACCCAAACTCAATCAATCCTGTAATTGAATCTCTCAATCTCTCAATGATCAAGGAGGGTCTCTATCTCAAAAATATTTATAGAGTCACAACCTTGATCCAAAAATCTGGGTGTGGAATATGTACGTGAACTTTTCACTTTCTACAGCCCAGCCATTTAAATAACAGCAGCAGCCCTTAAAACAATTAAGAGGAATAAATAAGAGATTATGGAGCAGTTTTGGGGTCTCTTGAGATTCTAGGAAGGTTAGAAGTCCCATGGAATTCAGCAACAGCAATAATTAAAACTCGAAACTCCCAACATTAAATCCCATAACAATTATAGCATTTAATAAAGGATTTTCAAATTTCAGCAGTCCATCAATCAAGTTGACTCGTTCAAGAAGAGTCAGCTCGAACAGAAGTTTTGACAATACCTTGTCAAACAAGTCCGGAACGATTCCCAATCATTCGCATGCCAACAAAGCAAGAAGAAACCCTCGGTGTGCGACCCATAGGTTCAAATACTAAACCGGTAGCACGGGAACATTTCCAGTACCAGCCAAAGTCGCCATCTAGCAATGACACCCGGTGTCCGGATAGGTTGAAGGTTGCAGAACAACATGAACCTATCGAATATAGAATAGCAATGAACTTATTCCTTGAACCTTCTAATGCTCTGGATGGCAAAGGGTTAAACTACCCAACCCTAAGCAGTCCATCAGAATATGTCTCAAAGAATCCCTGCAACTCCTTACAAGGAATGCCCTGGCCAAGGTCTTACTCAATTGAGGCATATAAAGCATTCAACCTAAATCATTTGGATATGTCTATCCTATCTCGATCCTACTATCGCTACACAAGTACTTGACTGTACCCAGCAACCTTTCATCATTGGATTAGAAATCCGGGTAGTTCGGCACCAAAGCATAGTGAGTTACTTACAAGCTGCCATAGTGATCTCAAGTCAAAGGAATAATTCAAGTCCATATTTTAATGTAAGACTCCTCTTCGGTAGCAAGAGAATCTTGCATGAGAGTTACATTCAGTGAAGTGTCAAACACAATACCCGATGTCATACCAGCATCTCCATGCTACCTGGTTAAGAGGACAACCAACAGATATGACATCAACGACCTACTCTTGATACACCATCATCCCGAAATAGTGTATCATTTGGTCACGAACTAATTTATGAACTACACGATGCATCTTCTCTACATCGCATATAAGGTAGCTCAAATGATATCATCACAAAAGAGTTTAAATTAAGAAAAATGCACCAGTGATGAACAACCAAAATATAACTTTTATTTATATCAAAATTCAAATACAAATAGCATAACCATTTATAGCTTAGACGATTGGCTTTGGGACATAATTTCTAACAACTCCCACTTGTACTAAAGCCAATCAGAACATAATCGCATTCCCATTTTCCAATTACAATCTTTAAACTCTTGAATTTTGACCCCTTTAGTAAAGGGGTCGGCCAAATTTTCTTTTCCATCGATCTTCTGAAGGTCGATGTCTCCTCGTGCCACAATCTCTCGTACGAGATGATAGCGGCGCAGAATGTGCTTGGTATGCTGATGGGACTTTGGCTCTTTGGCTTGAGCTATGGCTCCAGTGTTGTCACAAAATACTGGAACAGGGCCATCCAGGGAAGGTGCCACTCCCAGCTCGCCTATGAACTTTCGTAGCCACACAGCTTCCTTCACTGCATCTGATGCTGCAATGTATTCTACTTCACAAATCGAGTTCGTCATGGTGTGTTGCTTGGAACTTTTTCAATAGATGGCTCCTCCATTGAGGGTAAATTAAAGCCCGACACATTTTTGCTATCATCTTTATCTGACTAAAAACTTGAATCGGTATAACGACAAGTTTTAAGTTAGGCTCTCCATAGATAAGCCATTGATCTTTAGTATTTCTAAAATACTTCAAGATGGATTTCACCACCTTCCAATGCGCTTCACCTGGGTCAGACTAGTATCTGCTCACTACTCCTAGTGAGTATGCCACGTCTGGTCTTGTACATGTCATTGCATACATAATAGATCCCACTACCAAAGCATATGGGACTTTACTCATACGCTCTCTTTCCTTAGGAGTTGATGCACAATCCTTTTTGGAGAGAGTAATTCCATGGCCTATTGGAAGATAGCCTTTCTTGGAATTTTTCATACTGAACCGTTTCAGCACGGTATCAATGTACGTTGACTGGGATAATCTCAGAAGCCTCTTAGATCTATCTCTATAGATCTTCATACCCAGTATGAATGAGGTTTCATCCAAGTCTTTCATAGAGAATTGAGATGAAAGCCAGACATTTATTCCTTGTAATGCTGGAACGTCATTCCCGATTAGGATAATGTCATCCACATACAATACAAGGAATACAACCACAGAACCATTAGCCTACTTATAAATACAAGGTTCTTCTCCGTTCTTAACAAAGCCATACGACTTGATACACTTATCAAATCTTATGTTCCAACTTCAAGGTGCTTGCTTCAGTCCATAGATGGACCTCTGAAGCTTGCAAACCTTTGACTCATCTATGGATGTGAACCCTTCAGGTTGTATCATATACACCTCTTCCAGCTCATCATTTAGGAAGGCTGTTCAGACATCCATTTGCCAGATTTCATAGTCGAAGTATGCAGCTAAAGCAAGCATATCTGAATGGATTTGAGCATTGCCACAGGGGAGAACGTCTCGTCATAGTCAATACCATAATACTGACGATATCCCTTGGCAACCAGACGGGCTTTGTAGGTCTCTACCTTTCCATCTGCGCTCCATTTCCTTTTGAAAATCTATCTACACCTAATGGGTTTTATCCCTTCAGGTGGATCAACTAATGTCCACACATTATTGATCTCCATGGACTCCATTTCAGATTTCATGGCTTCTAGCCACTTATTAGAGTTAGACCTTTGTAGAGCATCCATATAGGTGATCGGATCCTCATTATTTTCATCAAGTTCAATGGGATCTCCATCCTAGACCAAGAAACCATAGTATTTGTCCAGTTGATGCGGTACTCTACCAGATCTCCTTAATGGGTGCTCAATGAGCTTCGGATTTGAACTAGTCAAATCCAATTCTGAGGTGTCTCCTAAATGTGTCAGTTCTTCTACCTGTTGAACTTCACTAAGTTCAATCTTAGTGGCTACAGTTCCTTCACTAAGGAACTCCTTTTCCAAAAAGATAGTCCTAAGACCAACAAACAATTTTTGTTCATCAGGCTGGTAAAAGAAATACCCTTTAGATTCTTTTGGATACCCAACAAATAGGCACCGGTCAGACCTAGGTCCTAGTTTATCAGTCTACAAATGCTTAACATACGCTAGACACCTCCAGACCCTAAGGTGTGAGAGCATCGATTTTCGTTCAGACCACATCTCATATGGAGTCCTGTCCACAGACTTACTAGGAGACCTATTAAGAAGATAATAAGCAGACTCCAAAGCATAACCCCAGAAAGAGATAGGCAAAGTAGCAAACCCTATTATGGACCGGACCATGTCCAACAAAGTCCTATTCCTCCTTTCAGATACACCATTTAGTTGGGGCATCCCCGGAGGTGTCCATTGAAAGAGAATCCCTTTCTTTTGAAGATAAGTCAGAAACTTACTGGAAAGATATTCGCCTCCTCGATCAGATCGAAGAGTCTTTATACTCTTTCCAGTTTATTTTTCAAATTTATTAGATATTGTTTGAACATTTCAAATGACTCAGTCTTATGTCTCATAAGATAGACATAACCAAACCTAGATAGGTCGTCTGTAAAAGTAATGAAATAATTATATCCACCTTTAGCACTGACATTCATAGGTCCACATACATCTGTATATACTAGACTTAGAATTTCTTTCGCCCTTTTACCTTTTCCAAAAAAAGATGATATGGTCATTTTTCTAAGTAAATAAGATTCACAGGTAGGTAATGATTCAAAATCATTTACCTCTGAGAGACCTTCTTGTATTAACCTGTTTATCCTGTTCTTATTTATATGACCTAGCCTACAGTGCTAGAGATAAGCATCACTGACATTATCCATTCTAGGATATTTGTTTGCTGTGACATTATACTCACAGGCTGTGATAGCAAATAGATGCCATTTACCAAATTTTCACTCATTACAATTGAACCATTCAAAGTAATGTTGCAAACATTTCTCTTTATTGAAAGTTCAAAACATTCATTGGCTGACAAGCCTACAGAGATAATGTTTACAAGAAATGTAGAACAATAATGGCAGTCATATAAAATGACTTTACAAGATTCAAAAATAAGAGAGAAATCTCCTAATGCCAGAACTGGAACTCGACTTCCATCTTCAATGTTCAGAAACCTTTCCCCATCCTCGAACCTTCTACTAATTTGAAGTCCCTGCAATTTGTTGCAAATGTGGTAAGGACTCCCAATATCAAGTACCCAGTTAGTAGTATCATAAAAAGAATAGGTACAGGGATTTATCATATAAATACCTTGAGCAGCAATATCTTGCTGCTTCCTCTTCTTCGGCTTGTTTGGGTCAAGAGATGCAATATATAGAGGACAATTCCTCTTCCAGTGACCTTGTTACTTACAGTAGAAGCACTCCGCCTGACTCTGGTCCACCTTTTCTTCCCAGCCTGACTGGCCCCAGTAACACTCTGCACCTTTTTGGTCTTTTTCTTTTTATTATTTTTCTTCCCCTTTCCAAGGGGATGATGCACTGTCCTGTTTCCTCCCACCAAGACATCAACCCCTTATTGAGGTTATGGTCCTTCTCATAGTTCTGTAGTAACCCCAACAAACTGTGGTAGTTCACTACAGGCCTATGCATCCCGAAGTGATCAAGGAAACCAAGATAAGAAGGGGGCAGAGAATTCAGTATAGCATCCTTCCCCAGCTATTCATGCAGGGAACATCCAAGTTTGGCCAGGCGTTCAAATAACTCGGTCATGTACAATACATGATCAGTTACTGATGCCCCATCTCGCATATAGGTGTTATAGATGGCATAGGAAGTCTTGTACCGCTCTACATCATCATGCGTGCCGAAGGATTCTCACAACTTTTGCAAGATTTCCTCAGGTTGGGCCTCCTCGAATTTGCGACTGAACTCGTCGTTCATAGACACCAGCATAATGCAACGTACAGTAGTTCTATCAGAAACCCACTTCTGATAAGTGTCCCTAACAGATATAAGAGCATTAGTTGCAGGGACCTCAGGTGCTAGATTCGATACAACATGCAGGATCCTCTCATGCTCTAAGATAATCTTGAGTCTTCGATACCAATTATCAAAGTTTGGGCCAGAAAGTTTTTCATTGTCAAGCAATGAGCGGAGGGACAAGTTGGCAGACATTTTTCTGAAAAGGAAACTAAAAGATCAATTAGTATATGAATTTCAATTTTAATCCTAAAGACATGGACTTTAGTCTAAAGGTCTTCCCACATATTTTATTCAGATTAGTAGTATTTACCTCTAATCCGAGGAATTACACTTAATCCTTAGTGGGTACTAGAATCCTAAAGGTGTCACATGAGCCCGACTTTGGCCGGCTCACCCACGTGAACCTAAAGGTAGGTTCAATTAACCAATTGCTTCTTCCAAGCAATTTCTAGTATATCAGATTTTGCCCCAGGAATACTTCAATCAACCTTTAGGCTTCCTGCTAAAGAAGGTCCTGGTTAGGTCCAACCATTAACATGACTAATTTCAGTGCTTCTAACTAATGAATGATCAAGCCCGACTTTGACCGGCTCACCTGACCATCATTAAGAGAGTTGCACTGAGCTATCATATTATGAATGGCAATTCCAATAGCCTGATGACCACCCGTACTTTGGTATTGCCGATGATCACTCAACTAAAGGACACATTATCACCCAACTTAATGGGAGGCTAAGACTCAGTTATCCCTATAACTTCATCTTTTTAAGAATCTAATAATTTAGAGGATTTAAAAATGTGACATATGAAGAATACGTGGACCATGATCAAGAATCCTCCCACTAACTTGTAGAAGGTTCATGAACATCTTGGTCCATGGGCACCTGAAATCAGACAAATCTGATTAACCTTAGGTGACATGGGTTAATCCAATTCAATGAGCTTCTCATGAGTCAATTCCAGTTAGCCATATCAGCCAGGTAAGCACGATCAAGGAATGAGTTGCGGCATTAACCATCTTTTCTTAGACACTTGCTACAAAGGAGCTAGCCAGGAAAGAGGTACCCTCATAACCATAGACCATAAGGCAGCTTGCCTAGACACCAATTCGGTTCACCTTCCTCAACCAGATAAGACTTAAAGAACTAGATCAATCATTAAGCCATAATAGATCCTTTTAGATGTTTGGATCACACTTTCTAACTATTAGAAACTATAGAGAAATGAAACCTAATTCAACTTTTGATCAGTTTCTTATCTCTAATTAATCCAATTCATCTAAACTTAGGTCTAACCCAAATAAGGATCTATTCCTAGCCCAGCCCATTTAATCCATGATTTATGAATCATGACTTAAGATCAGAGTCATATCCTTAAATCTTAAAATTATACATCTTAATTCTTAATTAAGTGTATCATATTATTTGAAACATTTTCAAAATGAAATGAAACAATTTCATAAAAGTTTGAAGTTTAAAATTATCATTTCTTAATTTTCTGGTCGAGTCAGCTCTTGAAAATCGAGTCGCTCTTCCAAAACATACATTTTTGGTCGAGTCGGCTCTTCTGTCAGCTCTGCTGCTCGAGCCGACTCTTCAGTCAGCTCTGCTGCTCGAGCCGACTCTTCAGTCAGCTCTGTTGCTCAAGCCGACTCTTCTAGAACATAGATTTCTGGTCGAGTCAGCTCTATCTATCAGCTCTACTGAACGAGCCAGCTCTATTGAATGAGCCAGTTCTTCCAGAACATAGTTTTTTCAAACTTCAACCATTTCCACATGAACTTTTCAAGGTTTTAGATCAAATTTCTTTTAGTTTTTTTTTAAAACATAATTATGATATACAAATCAAAGATTAAAACAATTTTAATCCATGAAATTCCTTACTTTCTTCTTCATAAGATCATGACGCATTGGCACCCCTACACGCCATAGGAGAATCTCTTGGAATGAGAAGAGATGGTCTTTAAACCATACTTCTCTCCTATGACCGGACGGCCATAATGAATCCATCTTAATCTGAGTACTACGTGAAGGAAATAAAATCGATTTCATATGAAACATTAAACTAGATGCATACACAACTAACCTAGCTCTGATACCACTGAAAGGAACTGTTCCTAGGGGTGAAGCATGCATTTTAAAACTTTTCTAAGAGCATGCAGCAGCGGAAAGTGATAAAACCATTTTATCAAGATGTTAATATAATTAACACAACCCTTTACCAGGATCTAGATGTATGTAGAATAATGCAAATATGAAATCATGCAACCAAAATATAAAATATAAAACTATTCACATAACTATACAATGATACGGTATGGACAATTATGTCATACATAAAATAAGTACATATCTTGGTGATGTTCACCGGGAGAAACCAGAAGTTGCAGAAGTGCTCACCTCTCAGTCGCAATTCCAGGGATGCCACTGACTTGTGAAAAAAATCTGTCTCTGCAAGCAGTACACGTGTACCGCCTCTACGGGTGGTTCATACCATGTAGCATGATTCCTTCTCCTTACCTCAAGGTGCTAGCCTCTCCGGAAATGATATCGATAGTGATGAACTGGATCTTCAACTCCTTGAAGTCACGGTTACTGCAGTAGTACTGGAACAAAAACTCTTGAGAATCTTTCCCAATACTCTGTCCCAAACCTTCAATAGAAGGTATGCACTCAGAGATCCCACCCAAACTCAATCAATCCTGTAATTGAATCTCTCAATCTCTCAATGATCAAGGAGGGTCTCTATCTCAAAAATATTTGTAGAGTCACAACCTTGATCCAAAAATCTGGGTGTGGAATATGTACATGAACCTTTCACTTTCTACAACCCAGCCATTTAAATAACAATAGCATCCCTCAAAACAATTAAGAGAAATAAATGAGAGATTATGGAGCAGTTTTGGGATCTCTTGAGATTCTAGGGAGGTTAGAAGTTCCTTGGAATTTAGCAACATCAATCATTAAAACTCGAAACTCCCAGCATTAAATCCCATAACAATTACAGCATTTAATGAAGGATTTTTGAATTTCAGTAGTTCGTCAATAGAGTCAACTCGACCATTCGAGTCGACTCGACTCGAGTCGACTCGTTCAAGAAGAGTCGGCTTGAACAAAAGTTTTGAAACACCTTGTCAAACAAGTCCGAAACAATTCCTAATCATTCGCATGCCAACAAAGCAAGAAGAAACCCTCGTTGTATGACCCATAGGTTCAAACACTAAACCGGTAGCACGGAAATATTTCCAGTACCAACCAAAGTCTCCATCTAGCAATGACACCCGGCATCCAGATAGGTTGAAGGTTGCAGAACAACATGAACCTGTCGAGTATGGAATAGCAATGAACTTATTTCTTGAACCTCCTAATGCTCTGGATGGCAAAGGGTTAAACTACCCAACCCTAAGCAGTCCATCAGAATATGTCTCAAAGAATCCCTGTAACTCCTTACAAGGAATGCCCTGGCCAAGGTCTTACTCAATTGAGGCATATAAAGCATTCAACCCAAATCATTTGGATAGGTCAATCCTATCTCGATCCTACTACCGCTACACAAGTACCATAGTGAGTTGCTTGCAAGCTACTATAGTGAGTTGCTTGCAAGCTACCATAGTGAGTTGCTTGCAAGCTACCATAGTGATCTTAAGTCAAAGGAATAATTTAAGTCCACATTTTAATGCAAGACTCCTCTTCGATAGCAAGAGAATCTCACATGAGAGTCACATTCAGTGAAGTATCAAACACAACACCCGATATCATACCAGCATCTCCATGCTACTTGGTTAAGAGGACAACCAACAGATATGACATCAATGACCTACTCTTGATACACCATCATCCCGAAATAGTGTATCATTTGGTCACGAACTAATTTATGAACTACACGATGCATCATCTCTACATCGCATACAAGGTAGCTCAAATGATATCATCATAAAAGAGTTTAAATTAAGAAAAATGTACTAGTGATGAACAGCCAAAAGATAACTTTTATTTATATCAAAATTCAAATACAAATAGCACAACCGTCTACAACCTAGATAATTGGCTTTGGGACACAATTCCCAACAACAAGATCCTTCCATGAGCTATTTAGAAGGGATTATGTAGCATTATACGTTGGAAAGATATTTCTTATATAGATCATTTTCTTTTAAAGAAAGTTTTGTTGCATTTGACTAAGGGCTCTCATTAAAATAATGCTTATAAAAAATTTCTGAGATATATTGTATATGTTTCTCTATTGATTAACTGCATAAAGATTATTTAGCAATTGGTATATTTGTATTCAATAGAGTTAATACTTCCATTATGATGACTCTGACTGAAATGTAGATATGAAAATTGAAATTATGCTAGCACTAAATATGATGAAATATAGATATTACATTATGTAATGATTTTCTATCTTGGTTATCTTATTATAGTACTTAGGAATAAAGCTACCTTAAAAATGGTAAAGAGTGAATTATTTTATTTGAAATATATTCATATAATTGATTCCATTTTTATTGTTATATTTAAGAATGGTGATATAATTTTTGACTTCATTTGTGATAGATATGTAGAATCTAATAAAAGAAAGTCTGGATAGCTAATGGATAGATAAATTAATATGAGATGGATGGTATGATGGTGTTAGGATTTATATCTTAAAACTAGAAAGAATTGTATTTAAAATTAGTATTATGAGATTTGTATCTCTAATACACAGACTACTCATCATATTTAATTTTTCTGCTATGTAGTTTAATGAACTTAAAATCATATATATAAAATAATTAATAAATTATATCCTATTTTATTTTAAGTTTTTTTGATATTTTTGAAAAAAGGATAAGGATATTGATAAGGTGTATCAGTCACATTCTAAGATCCCATATATAATAAATAAATAGTATTATTAAATATTTGTATAAGTATGGGATAATTGTTTAATACACCATACTTGAAATTTTTAAGTAAAATGATATGATTGAGAGGCAAAGAACATTCTGATAGACATAGTATGAAGTAAGATGAGTGGGTGTAATTTATCATGATGTCTCGAGTATAAGATTCTAAATAACTACTATCTATATTTTAAATAAATTCTTGAAAAAATGATATTTTTGTTTGAGTTAAAGGTTGATAGGAAGTAAATTTTTTTTTAACTTTATGGTTGGAGCTGTCCTGCAATACTTAATCATTAATAATCTATTAGCCAATAAATTCTGATTTTGTAATAATACGTTGTTTATTTTGGTTATCCAGATCATTTTAAAAGAATACAGATTCTACTATCTTAATAGAAGTATAAAGAATATTGAGTCAAATCATGCCATATTTATAGATTCTTATTTCTATAATGTCAGATACTTATATATATTAGAAATATGATATTGAAGAAAAATAAGTTATTGCTCTTATTTATATATAAATATTATATTTCATCCTATTGGAAGACGGTAGAAGAATAATATTAAATATATAAACTAATAATTGTACCTCTATTACTAGTTAATGTAGCACTAGTAAAGAAATCACATGATAAGAAAATAGATACTTATCATTTTTTATGCAATGTAAATGATTGGAGGTTTTGTTTCATATATAGAAAGGCTTGAAAATAGAATCTAGTGGCATTCTTGGAGATACAGGCAAAGTTTGTAGCATGTTGTAAAGTCACAATTCATATTATTTTTATTATAAAACTTTGTTCTGGATCTTATAATTATTGATTCTGTCTTAAAACTACTTATAATTTATTATAATCATAGGTAACTATATTTTTTAATAGAACAATAATTTTTTTTTTTATCTCTATCTATGTAAAGATAGAAGTTTTGTCAGTCAGAGGTTGTAATTGAAAGGGAGATATTTTGTACAATATACAAAGTCAATATTTGTTGATCGCCTAATCAAGATTAAGATCCATAATTTTTATGAAACATGTCAAGAATATGGGCATTTTAGAATCTTTTAATTTTTTGGATTAGTGGGAGTTTGATTATTTATATATTGACTTGATTGACAAACTTTTATTTATCATTGATTATTGGATTGTAATCCAAGGACACATAAGTGTCGAGTGTATATGAATAAAGTCCATGTTGGCTGATCCTTTAACCAAGAATTTGAAGCCCGTATGCTTTACAAAGTATGTTGAAAATATGGGCATATTGAATTCTTTTATCGTGCTTGGTTAGTGAAGTAACTTTATGTTTATGCTTTATTATAATAAAGCTTGGTTTCATTTGATTTTTCTATTATGTGTATTTATATATATTGTTAACATAATAGTTGATGAATTACATTTCTATATGGTTTATGTGCACATGTGTAACAAAATACAATATAGTATCTCAAGAATATGTTTTGTCTTGAGAATGACAGTTGTATGGATATGTCTCATTTTGATAATTATGAGATCTCATTATATTTGGAGACATATAAACTTCTTTTGAAGTCGTGAGATTTCTCTAGCTTATAATATAGCATGTGGTTAAAGAGAAATCATGATTACGGGTACATATATTTAATTTATTTTGATTATAAGATATCTCTTTTGGTTATGTACCCGACTGAGACCAAGTATCGAGTTTCAGAATTATTATGCTATCTCATCATTGACATCATTGTTGATAATGTGAGATAGAATGGCTTGTTGTTTGATGCCATTAAAATTTCTCTTGCTTATTTTATTTCTAAGCATGTCGGATAAGTAGTACAACGATCCCATGATTTGGTAACATGGATACTGTTGGACCGAGTCATTTGTAGATGCTGTCTATGGATCATATAGTGGCCACATTTTATTTTCAACCTGAGAGTTATTTTTTAAAATAAAATATTTTTAAAATTATAAGTAATATAGTCCAAGTGTGAGAATGTAAGAGTTTTTCTTAATTTGGGCTAACATTAATTGGAATTTTGTTTTATTAAAACCAGGTTGATATTATGGTCCATGTTGATAGATGTAGGTTGAGCCCATTATTATGTGACATTGTTTGGGCTAGAGCATCTCATGTGGGTTGGTATGGTTGAGACGGCATAATATAGGTCTTGACCCAACTGGCCCGTGATGGGAGAGCCTGTTAGGATTTGTTTATAAATAATAGGTTAGGTTCCCTCTCCACTCTACATGAGATAAAATATTACATGAGATTGATTCTCACGGCTTGCCCCATCATGAGCAGCTTGTTACAGGAGGATGCTGGAGGGAAGGACTCTGCCTTCGATGTTCAAATGAGCATCACTTCTAGATTTGGGATTCATGACGAATACAGGTATGCATTGTAATGCTTTTTCTCAGATCTATTTTTAGGATTCTAATCTTCTTTATTGATCCATGGGATTGAAAAAAATTTTCTACATGCCCTGCTCTGAATAGGACCTAATTGCACTTATATATAAAAGCCCAACACAAAATCCTAGCTGATGTTTTCCCTGTTCACCACTCTTAGCTACCATCTAAGCTTCCTATTTGGCTCTCCCACCTAATTGTGTCTCCCAAGAATGGAAAAGTAGTAAAAATCAACGATCCACCTAAGCCCTAGCCACCACTAAGCTTACCTATTCATCCCTCCCTTGAGGATGGAAAAACATAGGAAAAATCAACCTCCCAACCCGAGTGAGACTATGGAACGTTCCGCTTCAAGCCTTCGAACCAATTGAGTCTCCTATGGGCGAAAAAAAAAAGGAAAATAAGAGAAAATAAAGAAAAATCAAAAAAAGATTGAAAAAAATCAAAAGGTAATATTTTTCATATCAATTTTCTTTTCTTTTCATTTCATTCTCTTTTTTGGAGATATGCAGGGAAGGAGAACACCTTAGGAAAATCAGAAGGGATTTATCATGTTTTTTCTCATTCCACTCCCTTTTCTTTTCATTTCATTCTCTTTTTGGGATATCTGTGGGGATGGAGAGCATTTAAAGGGAGATCGGAGGGGTTCTTAAGTTCAAGTGGGGTTTTTTCTCAGTGAGTTTCTTTTTCATGGAGGTTTTGAGAGTTAATCATGGTAGTAGCATGAGGAAGTATAGTTGGCCTAGCCCGATTTAAGGGGCACCCTTCGTTTTACCTGATTTGACTAGACTCAAGATGAGTACAGGTACCTGATTCGACTTGACTCGAGATGAGTATAGGACTAGTTTGGGTATGGACTTTTTCATGGTGAAAAAGTATGGGCATTGATTAATTAAATCTAAACCTGATCTATTGCCATCCCTAGGTGCTATAAGAGCTGTGCACCAGCTTTGAAAGCAATTTGAAATACAATCTAATGGTTGATGTCTCAAAAGAATGGCAATCATTCATTCGCATGAGAGGTTTGGAACCCAAACATACAATACAATAAATGGCTAACATGGATCCAGGTTATATCTTTTGCAAGAAAGAAGGATTCATGCGAATCAACTATTGAATCACCCATTGCATAAATCTCAGGTTACATTTGGTAGCAGGCAATCTATTTAGATTGCTGGTAATTTAATAGGACCCTACCATATAACATTTTACAGATGGCAATTTGGTACATTTTACAGATGGCAATTTATCCTATCTGATAATCTGGATTATCTCTGAGAAGAGTGGTAATCTAGATTACCACCTTTTAGCTAATCTTTTGGATAATATTACCCCCCTTCTCCATTCCTCAAATATTATAATATAATATAAAATAGAATATAACATTCTAATAATATAATATAATATTATATTATTCTAATATATTATATAATAATATTATATAATATATGATAAACTATATAATATTATAAATATAATATTATTATAGTACATAATATAATATAATATAATAGCTTTTATTACTATAATATAATATAATATTATATCATCTTATAAAATATGAATATTATAAAATATATTTTAATAGTTTATTATTTTATTTTATTTTATTTTACAAATGTATTATATTATATTACATTAATTTATAATATTATAATATATTTTAGTAATATAATATAATATATTATGTTGTATTATAAAATATGATATTATAAAATATATTTTAATAGTCTATTATATTTTATTATTATATTATATTATATTATATTATGTTAATATAACATTACACTATATTATAATATATTTTATTATATTTTATAATTTTATAAATTCTAAAATTATATAATATATATATAATATTATAATATTATAATATTTATATAATATAACATAATGTAAATTATATATTATATTTTATAATATAAAATACATTATATTATATTATGTTAAATATTATATAATATATTAACTATATTATCTATTTAATATATAATTTTTTTATATTAAATTTATTTAGTATAAAAAATAATTTTTAATTTTTTAATTTATTATAAAAATATAAAATATTTTATATGTAATATATTTGTAAAATATAATATAAAAATTTTTTTAGATAAAATATAAATTTAATTTAAAATTATTTTGAAAATTTAATTTTACTTTATGAAACATTACCTGCATATATCAAATATAATAATCTACATTACCTGTAATCCATATTACTAGTGATGTGACCAGAATGCTGATGTGGCACGAAGCAGCTGACGTGGAGCTCCCATCAGACGCCACGACAAGCTTTCAACATGAGCGCCTTCGCCGGGCTGAGCTTCCCTAAAGCAACATCTCTGCCCGCCGAAGGCAAGCTCCGTCCTCCGCCAGGCCCGTTCTTGCAAGCCCGGAACACCTAGGCCAGAGCCGAGTTCGAGTTCCCACCCGAGGTGGACCCCTCGAGATCGGGCCCCGTGGTCAGGAGTCGAGCTCAGCCTCTTCCGCCACGAGGCGTCCCTCCGAGCTCAGGTCCCCTGGGATGGGTGGCACCCCGGCACCGAGCTCGCTTGAAGTCGAGCCCCGTGGTCAGGAGTCGAGCTCAGCCTCCTCCACCACGAGGCGCCCCTCCGTGGCCGAGCTCGTCCACCTCCGTCTTGTCGAGCGGCACCGGGACGAGTCTACCGAAGATGGGCTCTACCCCTCCAGCTCGGCCCTCAGTTCAAACCAACGCACCAGCCGCCAAGGGAGCCATGCCTCTCCTCCGAGGACAGTGACGATACTCCCGAGGGCCATACGACAACACCAACCATGCCGCAATTAATGCCCATGGTCGTCACTTCAGAAAGAAAGGAAAGCTCACATTAAGGCGCCATGCCCTCCGTCGATCTGCCGTACAACCAGAGAAAAGACCCTACCAGAGAGCGCGGGTCCCAAGACTGGCAGCCCGTCGATCGAGGCCCTGTCAGGTTCCCAGGGGAGGGATAGGCAGAAGGAATGTCAGAGATCTACGGAGGCTTCCTCAACTGTCAAAACAGTAGAGACATCCCATCTACGTCACAGTACCTCGCCTTACACGACAGCAGGGGAAGATCCTAAAGCGAACCAAGGTAGAAGATCCCACCAGGGTAAGCAAAAGAGGTATCGGCATCTGACCCAGGATAACATCATCCATAGCATACTTTTCAATTCAAGAGGGGGAACCAAAGCAACACAAGGGAGGAAGGCCAGAGAGGAGGGCAAGACCACCTCGGCCAACACCACTCCCAGCTCATCCTCATCTTTCACTCACACTATATTCACTCCTCCTAGCATGGAGCTCATCCAAAGGGGCTCGACCAGGAGGATCTGTTCCCTGGATCATCACTAACTTGACCGTTGGAGTGCCCTCGCCAGAATCCCCGGCCCGGGTCACTGACATTGCTTCCTTGCAGGTCCCGAGGCGCCGGAGGCATTCCCAGGTGGGCGGATGCACGACACCCGACCACGTAAAGAGCTGCAGGCCACGGCAATCTGGACGGCAACAACTAGTAATCCATATTATTGATAATTCAAATTACCTTTCAAGATTGCTTGGCAATGCATCAAATACAACTTTAGAGTAATCCCAGCTCTATCTTTACTATCTTCACAAATCTCAAAGTGACCAGCAGGTAATCTAATGGTGGATTTTCATGATGGGAGGTGAATCCCCGACCCGATTTGGGTCTTGCTATTATACTCTTTTATATTATTTTTTAAAAAATTAAAAGATATATCGACTATCTAATAAATTAGGATATTTATAATATTTTATTGTTAGCATGTTTCTTGCTAATTACCAGTCTTATTATTTTTATTTTTTAAAAAAGAAAAGTATTTTATTTTTTTTGTTTTGAATTGGTGTGCTCCACTGACCCCATCTTATCGGCAACGTGCTATGACATGGTGGTGGATTGGTGGAGGAGACAAGTAGATGAAGGCATATGACCCTATAAGTAATCAGTGGTGGTAGGGGGAGGGGGATGGGGTGCCACTAAAGCTAAAGCAATTGTATAGCATGATTAAGGCAAAGCAAGTGATTTATGTGGCGAGGAGGGAGCCAGAGGTTAGTGTTGAAAGAGGAAAAAAAAAAGAAATGATATTATTATTTCTATTTCAATTTCATTCCTTATATCTTAGAGATTGTTTATATTAGTATATAGACTTTATACAAAAAAAATAGTAACAACTGATACAGGATCATATTAATAAAAAAAAATGATACAGATTAATATTAATAAAAAAAATAATATAAAATTATACTAATAAAAAAAATTATAAAATCATGTTAACAAAGAAAATTATTATGGGCTAATACCCGATCCCTAAAATCATACTAATACTCTCCCTTAAATACAAGATGATATTTTAGGTGCTAACTTGAACTAGAAAATTATTATTTTTTGTAGATAAAATACTATAGAAGAGAAGATCATCACTTAAAGAGATGCAGCTGAAGACCGATAATCTTTGCATATAAAAATATCATAGAAGAGAAGACTGGTATTCAAAATAAAGGTGATCGAAGGCCGATGATTTTTGTAGACAAAAATGTCACATAAGAAATAGCTAGCGTTAAATAGAAGATAGCCGAAGATCGATGATCCTTAGAAATAAGAATACTATAAAAAAGAAAAAGATCATAAATTACACAATAAAGGAGCCAGAGATAGAAAAATATTTAAAAAATATCTCAAACTAGATAGAAAAATGTTCAAAGAAAAAAAAATATCTCAAATTAGATAGCAAAGGAGCCAAAGGCAAAAAAATCCAAAGAAAAGGAAAATCCCTTAAATTGTATGACAAAAATGTCAAAAAAAATCTTAAACTAGATGATGAAGGAGCCAGAGATAGAAATATATCAAAAAAATGTAGTAAAAAATAGTTACAAAATCATAAAAAAATGATCTTTGGGTCATCTACCAATAAGTGGGTGGTTTAGAAGAAATAGATCGATAGATCAGCAATGGTGGCCATAGTAAAGGAGGAAAAGATGATGGTGGATTATTAATTGATCAATGATTTTGATATTGTATTGAAAGAGAAAAATAAGAGAAAGAAAGAGAGAGAAAAATGACTTTATTATCTCTGTTTTAGTTTTATTCGATATATTCAGGGATTTTTATACTAGTATTCAAATTTATATAAAAAAAATAATAATAACTGATATAGAATTATGTTAATAAAAGAAAATGATACATAATTATACTAACAAAGAAAACTGATACAAAATTATACTAATAAAAAGATATTATAAGGGGATGATGGTTGCAGAGGAGTGGAGATGGAGAGGTTGAGGATGAAGGGCAAGACATTGAGATCTCGGCAATGCCACTTCTACTCCTCTATTCCTCACACTCTCTCTCTCTTGATGTCTCCCCACTCTCTCTCTTTGATGTTGTTGTCATGGTTGCCCACCTCAAAGTAAAGAGGAAGAGAAGTTTCTGATTGTGCAAGACAACATTTACTTCCCTAAAAGGCATCATACACGTGATGCCTCTCCCACATTGATGACATGCTCAAGTGCTTCTTCTTGTGCCTTTATTGACTCTGCTTCATTCAATTCAATACCACCCACATCACGGTCTCCTGGTCCCTCTTCATCCTTTTTGACCTCTTCATGTTGACCGCTTTCCACTTCCTCTTGGCCTACTCCCTCACCCATGTCACCTCTATGATCTCGCGATGCAACTCTTAATGATGATGATCTCTGCCCTCTCCTACTTAAGCCTCTTTGCCTTTCATTGCTGATACAACCTCTGTCGCTTCCTCTGCCTTGACAAGTTGGTCTACAAGAATGAGTGAGTCTATCTCGGCTACACCATCCGACTCAACCAATCTTTCCACCCTAATCATGATCAAGGAGGCTGTATCGTCTCTATTGGCTCCTCCATAGTTCTTCTCACTAAATGCAAGGATAAGGTCCCCTCACCAAAGTCCAAGTCACCTCATCTTTTGCAACCATAGCCTCCATTGATCTTGCTAATGCTTATATGTCTATCAATACCCCAACACCACTATCTCCTCTAGAGATTGCCACCCTCCTCTTTCTCTCCCTCCTTGCTTGCTTCCTTCTCTTCTAGATCCACTCTTTCCTTCCCTTCCTCTTTGGTGCTGCCACCATTACTATCCACTGCTTATGTCTTCAAGACTTGGATATAGCACTGGAGTTGAGGAGGGAGAAAGGGCTTCTAGAATATCTATAAAGTTCAAAAAAAATTATTGTAGCAGCCATCATTTTTAATTCTAAAGTATTCTTGAAATTCAAAATATCTATCACATATCCTATTGGAAATAAGTCTACAAACTATATATCTCTTATTTTTCAAAGCACACAAAATTTTGTAACATTTTTTTATTCACTTATCTATAAATAAAAACTAGGCAACTTTATATAGGCATTACAATGCAAAATATACAATCCTAATTACTATCCACTCAACTCCATAAAAAGAAAACTGACTTCTCATTACCACACAATTAGTACCATATACCACTCATACCACACAATTATAGACTATCCATTATCATACAATTGTTACCATATAATTATTGACTGACCATTATTACAATTGATCACTACCCAATACCATACATTTTGATCTACTTCAACTTTCAACATGTCCCCTTAAATCAAAAGGCTCTCAATCCAAGCAGATCTCTTAATCTTCTGAAGGATTCAATTGGCAATGGCTTGATAAAAATGTCAACTGCTTACTCCATTAAATGACAATACTTTAATTCCATACATTTCTATTTTATATGGTCCCTTAGAAAATGAAATTGAGTATCAATGTGCTTGCTCCTTCCCTGTTGAACTAAATTTTTTGCAAGCTTTATGGCTAATTTATGATCTACAAAAATCACAGTTGGTCCTTCTAGTGCATGATTCAACTCTTTTAACAAATTTCATAGCTAAATTGCTTCATAAATGATTGATGAAATCATCACATATTTAGCTTTGCATGAAGACAAGGTCATAACTCCTTGCTTCTTGAAGGTCCAAGAAAATGTAGTTGATCCAAGATAGAAGACATATAGCTGTGATGATTTTCCTTTCATATTGGTCACCTCCCTAATCACTTTTTGAATAACCAACTAATTGTACAATTTCACCATACACATAGAAGAGATCAAGTTTGAGAGAGCCATTAATATATCTTAGAATCCTCTTTGTAGCTAGCCAAAGAGATTCCTTTGATGTCTCCATGTAATGACCTACAAGTTCTACTCTATAAACGATATCCGGTCTAGTGATCGTCAAGTACCTTAGACTACCGACAAGGCTCTTAAAAAGAATCGAGTCCACAAAACCTTCATTTCCTTCTTTAGATAGCTTCATTCTTGTAGCTACTAAGATGTTTACTGGGTTGTAGTTACTCATATTGAATTTCTCCAAGATCTCCTTCATGTACTTCTTTTGGGATATAAAGATCCCATCTTGTTGTTGCTTCACTTCGATGCCAAGGAAGTAGGACATTAATCCATTATTGTCATTTCAAATTCATTAAATATGGATGTCTTGAATTTTGTTAACATCTCAGCACTATTACCTATATATAGCAAGTCATCAACATAAAAGCAAATTATTAGAACTTCATAATTTTGTTTCATGTAGATGGCATGCTCACAAGGACATTTGGTGAAGCCATTTTGATGAAGATAATCATCGATTTGTGCATTTAAGGCCTGTGGTACTTGCTTTAAGCCATACAAGGCTTTCTTCAAGTGGTAAACTTTGTTCTCCTACCTTTTCACCAGAAAACCTTCTGGTTGTTGTTCATACACCTCTTCTTCAAGTATGCCATTGAGCAATGATGATTTGACATCAAGGTGGTATAACTTTTACCTGTGATGAGCTGCAAGTGAAATCATAATCTTACCATATCTAGTTGAACAACCAAGGCAAAGACTTCTTTATTGTCGATGCTGTATTGCTATGTATAGCCTTTCACTACAAGCCTTACCTTTTATCGATCAATTTCATCATTTGCCATATGTTTTATTTTGTATACCCACTTGACACCAATCACTTTATGATTTTGTGAAAGTGTTGTCAACTCCCAGGTAGTATTCTTTTGGATGGTGCAAATCTCCTCTTTCATTGCTGATCACCAACATTCTTCTTCATTGGCCTGTATGAGAGTGAGAGGATCGTGATCTACATAAAAATTGAAAAAATTGAGCTCATCGTCATCTTCTATCTGCTCATAAGTTTCTTTGAGGGCTTCTCATTTTGATGGGACTTCGATACATGGTTCATCTACTACTACTACCCTTTTCAAAAGATGAAAAATCTCTTCCAAGAGAAGATGAAGCTTGTTGAGGAGATGATGGTAGCGATTGAAACTCTGGTAGGGATTCATTAGATTCATCCACCACAGTTTGCTCTATGGCAGTTTCTTTATTACTCCAGTTCTATGTTTCTCTTTCATTGAAGACAACATCTCTACTAACTACTAATTTTTTGGTTAATGAATTATTTAGTTATACACCTTCAACTTCATACTGCATCCAATGAATATGCATTTTTCATCATGATTATCAAGTTTCTTTCTTTTGTCATTAGGTACTTGAGCATATGCAACACATGCAAATATTTGTAAGTGTGTCACACTAGGCTTGTAATAGCCCCATGCCTCTTAAGGCATTATATTTTTCACTATCTTCGTTGGGCATTGGTTGAGTAAATAAGTTGAGTATGCCACAGCTTCTATCTAAAACTGCTTTAGTAGTTCCTTTTTATTGAGCATTGTTCTTGTCATCTAAAGGATGGTTTGATTCTTTTTCATTGCAATGCCATTTTGCTGTGGTGTATTAGTAGTAGTAAACTATCTTTTTATGCCTTGCTTCATGCAATAATCTTGAAATATATTTGAGATGTAGTCACCACCTCGATCAGACCAGAAACTTAAAAGTTTGTGACCACTCTCCACTTTAACTAGAGCTTTGAAATGCTTGAATGTAGTAAAAATAGTAGATTTTTCTTTAAGAAAGTATACCTATAATTTTTTACTGAAATCATTAATGAAGGTAATAAAATATCTATTACTTTCCAAGGAGACAGGGTCAATTGGATTGCTGATGTCACAGATGTCAGTATGAACAAGTTATAATGGTGCCTCCCCTCTCTGCAACCTTTCACTAAGAAAAGGAAGCCATGGTTGCTTGCCAAGTATGCTACCTTTATACACATGATTTGGCAGATCTATTGCTAGTAGGCCATGTACCATGCTGACTGAAGACAAAAGTTTAAGGCTATTAAAGTTTAAATGGCCGAAGCGAAGATGCAACCTCCATGACTCATTCTCAATGAGTCCTTGAAAATACTTCTCAAAATCCTTATTTAGATATAAGGGAAACATGTGGTCCTTTGTTATTTTAATACAAACTATGAGAAGACCATTTACATTTTTCAACCAAAGATAATTGTTCTCCAAAGGTACTATATATACTCAGGCTTACCATTCTTTTGATAGATTATGATCTTTCCTTTGCTTTTAACTGAGAGTTTTGAAGAATCAAACTCATATTTCTATGAACTCCTTCTGTAAGTTTCATAAAAAGTTCTTTCGTCTCATACATGTGGTTACTAGCACCTGAGTAAAGATACCAAACATTATTTTGAACATTTGAATCATCATGAGCAAGGAGAAGGGTAGTGATGTTACCCTTATTATTTATTATTTCAGCAAGATTGATTTGCTCTTTGATTTTGTGCTAGTAATCCAATGCATAGTGTCCAAACTTATGACAATTATAGCACTGAATATTCTTGTTATTCCCATGCTCAAGTATAAATCTACTTTGATTGCCTCGTTCTCGGCCTTTGAAGCAATGGGACTCTACTTTATTTTGGGTGGTTCATTGTTGGGGACCACATCCCCTGCCTTTTCTATGACCACAGCCTCTACCATATGAGACTCAATCATTTAGAATCAATTTTGACTCTAGTGCTTGTTCCAAAGGTATGGAGATAGCTTTTTTTTGCATGTGTTGCTCATTAACTTAGAGAGATTCCAAGAGCTCCTCAATTAAGATCTCTTCCAAATTCTTTTACTCCTTAATTGCTGCCACCACATGCTCGAATTTTAATAAGAGGGAGCCAAGCAACTTCTCCATGACTCGGACATCTTCCATCTTTTCTCCATGTCTCCTCATTTTATTCATGATTAATACTAATCACAAATAATAATCAGAAATATTTTCATTGTTCTTCATTTAAGCAGCTTCAAATTCAATCCTTAGAGTTTGGAGACAAATTCACTTAACCTGCTCGACTCTAAAAATTGTAGCAAGGATTTGTCAACTCTAAAAATTGTAGCAAGGATTTGTCATACTTCCTTACTCGTTGTTGCTTTGGCAACTCTCTCAAAGGTAGACTCATCCAACCTTTGATAGAGTAGGAAATAAATCTTGCTATCTTTCTTTTTTTGCCCTTTAAGAACCTTCTTTTGATCAGTATTATAGATGACTTCTTCCTTCGATATGGATTCTATGAACCCAAAAACTATTAGCTCCCATAAATCCTAAGAACCAAGTCAAGCTCTCATCTGGATTGACCAACTCTTATAGTTATCTTACGATAAATTGGATACTTGTGAATTGACTAGAGAATTGGTAAAGGCCATAAGAAGTAGAGGTGAGAGGCTATGATACCAAATATTGAAAATAAATCTACATAATATCTCTCTTTTTTTTTTTTTAAGCACACAAAATTTTGTAATATATTTTTATTCATTTATCTATAAATAAAAACTACGTAGCCTTATATAGACATTACAATGCAAAACATATGATCCTTATTATTATCCACTTAACTCCAACAAAAAAAAAAAATTGACTACTCATTACCACATAATTATTACCGTACAATTACTGTTCATTACCACACAATTATAGACTATCCATTATCCTACAATTATCATCATATAATTATTAACTACCTATTACCACAATTGATCACCATCCAATACCATACGTTTTGATTTGCTCCAACTTCCAACATATCCGGTTACAAAGCTTCCCGGTGGATAAATTAAAGTTGTTCATGTTAAGGACCCTAGAATGCTTCAATCTGTAGGCTAGAAAAGCATGGAGACGTCATAATACAAGAACTTGTCTTTGTTGTAATTAACTGATTCCATCTTATGCATGCGCCATGACAAAATTCAAACAGAACCTCCCGTTTCTTTTATCTCATTGAGAAATTTTTGGAAACCTAAAATACTGCTGAGGAACTATGTAAGCTAACATGGCCAGAGCAATAGATGTCAATGTGATGGAAGTCGGCATGCGTCCCCCATCAGTACGGAAGAACATTGCTTGGTAGACCGGCATGTTGATGAGAACAACAGACCCACAGAGAACAAACTGCAGTAGCATCGAGCCAAGTAGACCAATTCCTTCATCCAACACCAGCCTCTTAGCTCCGCCTATCAGGCAAACAAGGTTGAGCATCGCAAGCGTCGCTAGAATTGTGAACATGGGAGAAGGCGAGCCGAGCTCCATGATCTCTTGCTCATATCTCTTCAAGACCTCTTCATCAGCCACCTTTGCTGTGATGATGAATGTAGACTTCTTGAGACCCAGATGCTTAAGGATCGTGTCAACGAACCCAAAGGAGTAAGAAGCCAATCTCTTGAACAGATACATTCTTTGCTCGTTCCACCACCCTTTCATTGTATATCCACTCGATAATGCCTCCCACAAACTAAATATAGTTGTAGCAGTGATCACATATGAGAATGGCACGAACCATATGTCGGATACCTGTGCATCAGAAATGTAACACAATATGCATAAGAAAGGGCGATAGAGAGAGGCATGGAGGAGAGAGGAAGACAATTCTTACTTTTGGAAACAAGGAAATTCCATGCAGGAGGGTGAAGGGATGATGACATAGTACAGCGTTGGAAAGGAGCAAGGAGCCCATAGGCAATATATACTGTATCCCATTTGAAGGCCCAGTTTTAATTTCCCCTTCCCATAGAGGAAGGGACAATACTTGGATAAGAATATTTGAAAATCACCCTCAGACCATCTCTTGTGCTGCACAAGTGTCTGTGCCAATGTCACAGGGGCAACACCTAAGAAGCCCATTCTTGAAGGATCGAAGTAATGGATTTCCATCCCCTGCATTTGATTGCCAAGCCAGTGATAACATCCTCCACCGGGCATCCATACTTTAAGCCCATCTACAAATCCAAATTCACTGAGGTCATAAGAAATGAGAGATGGACATATGCAAATCTCTCATATGCAAAGAAATAAAATCTAATAGGCATGACAGATATTCTAAGATAGATGGAATAGGAAAGATACCTCTTTCCCCACTCAGTGTTGTCCTCATAGGTGCAGGTGATAAGACTTTTTGCTCTCTCCTCCAAAGTGGACACTAGCTTCCATGTTCCTCTCATTCACTTGAAGTGCTGCTTTACAAGTTTCTTTGAATTGTTTCCCACAGAGAGAGTCTCTTCTGTGGAAACAACCACATCCCACATACAGAGGCCCCCCATATCCATCCAAACCATGAAAATCCACCTTCATATACCAAAGCAAGTGTAAGGTAAGAGTTTGAAATTTTTATTATGATTTAGAAATTTAAACAGTCGTATGTCTAGCATGCCACATTACAGCATCACAACTATCATACCTCCTCTCCACACACACACACACACACAGAGTGAGAGGAAAACGACAGCCTAAGACAACTTTCCATGGAGCTAAATGATTTACTTAGTTGACCAATTTTACACCATATAGTTGAGGCCAGAAATGGTACTTGTGTGGGATTTGTGATGGTAAAATGAACTGATAATTTGTAGATGAAATTTCATAAATTTTGGCTTTCAGTTTATATTATTGATACCACCCACCTTGGAAAGCAATATTGGTGAACTGCCATAAATGTCATTCTTGGTTATGTTATTGAAGAACTGTGGAAGTTGCACATAGGCGATCTCATCGCCCTTATCTTCATCCATAAAGAAGCATAACGCATCTTTTACGGTTTCTGAATTGTTTGAATACATATCACAGTCGACATTGAGAACGACCGCTCCATTGCTAATCTCTGATGAAACCCTTAACTGAAGAATGCAAAAAATTGGTGAGAATGGATGGTGATTTGAGTATTTACTAGCAATGAACAAATGCAATGAATGTAAAAAGAAAATAAAAGTAGTTCATAAAATGGAAGAATTAGAGGGGCAAAAAATGTAGATTATATAAAAATATCAATACTTTTGTTTGTTTTAAAATTTTGAGAGAAATCCAATGGCTTGGGGATATACATAGGAGATGGATATATATATATATATATAAACTAGATCAAGTCCAGTTGATTTGAAATATTTAGGAAAAACTGCATATATATATATATTAAAAAAAACTAGATCAAGTCCAGTTGATTTGAAATATTTAGGAAAAACTGCATAGATGAGAAATAGAGACTAAAAAAATAAATATTAGTAGGCAAGCACTATATATTTTAATTCATATTCATATTTTTGATAGGCATTTGTAAAAAGAGAACTCAGGGTATTCTAACACAAATTTGATAGATGGAATCTAAAATGATATATTTCTCTCTCATTTGATAATATAGTATAGGTTTTTGAGGAGCATTAAAATAAATATAGGTATGCATCCAAATAGAGTTTTTACCAGAGAATTCATAGCTCCAGCTTTGAAATTATGGTGGCGATAGGGTCTCTTCTCACGAGCCATGTAAACCAATGTGGGCAGTGTCAAGCCTTCATTGTCAATAGCATTCTTGTCTCTCCCATCAATTAAAATCTAGACAAATATAGATCAAAATGCATTCAATGAAGAATGAAGGGATACATTTTAACTTAATACAAGATGGCTTTTCTATATTGTACATGAGACATAAGCTTAACATTTATGGGTGAATTATGACCATATCCTCTAGCAACAAACACAAGCAAACCAACTTACATGGAGAATGGCTTGGTGATCTCGAGAAGTTGTAGTCATGTTCCATTCAGGAAATCCTCTATGTTGTTGGCGAATATTTTCCGACACCTTCCCAAATTTCACTACATTGATTCGGTTCTCCATTTCTGTGAACAATCTCTATGAGGAGTTCAAGTGGAAAGAAGTTATCAGATATACATATCAAGTCAGTCTTATGTGCAGTCAAATAATTGAAACATGACTAGTATATGACTCGTTACCTTTGTTTTTCCCTATTCAACAGCTTGTAGGCCATCTTTTGGGCCAATACATTCTTCTTTAAAATAAGCAGCCGGAGATCTAGGCTCCACCTTGAACTTCTTGCAAAAAGGTATCCAAGATTTTGCAAAGCGAGACGCCTCTAAGAGAGCATAGAATGTGATCTCAGACCAAGCATCATCAGAGAGGTAGACACTAAGCTTCTCCGGCGGATACTCATATGCCATGACTGAAAGAACTGTGCTCATCACCATAGCTGGTGGTTCTATCATTGGTCTGCCGTGCACACGAAAACGTCGACATTGGGCAACTTTTCTTGGGATCTATTTTTTCAATCAAACAATATACGTACTGTTAAATATGTTTGCATGAACTCATTAAAGATGTTCATTTTAAGCCTTTTAAGAACCCAAGGCATGTATAGAATAGAGGCCTCCTCGTACGAGTCATGGCAACCAACTGGCTTTGTGATCTATCTATAGAGTCAAGTTTGTAGTTTAGAATGCCAATTCAATCATCTAGAGTTACAGATACAGATTGAAAGCTTAGAAAACGGGCTCAAAATGGCTGTAACTAAGATGCATGAATGAACGAATCAGTGTGGGAGAGTCTTATAACTCAACTACGTTCAGATAATGAGAACTTGGAAGCAAGAACCCATGTTACTCCTATGCCCACCGTAGTAGGAGGGAACCATCAAGCCACAAGATCAATGACCGCAGATGGGCTTGTTGGGCTGACCTGTTTGGGTGCAGGGATGCCAAAAAAGGTGACACATCATGGGCTTCAGAACTCGGCCTATAAATATGGATGGTAATGCTTAACCATTTCACCTATTTCACATATTTCAACTCCCTGAAGGTCGAGTTAAATTATCTATTTAATCAATAAGTCAGATTTGAAATGATAATTTCTTTAATTTGTCGTGTATCCAATTTTATTCATGTCTTATCTGATCCAATCTAATTGCTACATTTATAATGAGCACATTGAACACGACACTTTGGACCTTGATATATTGTGGACAACAAATGTTGATGGTGAAACTGAAAAACTAGTAAGAGAGAATGGAAAGTTTAGGTGCGATGAGAAAAAGGTAAATATATGATCGATCCAAAAATTGAATTTAATTAAATAAAAATAGGTTACATTAGATATCAAATCTAACGAAAATATTTTTTGAAATTTAGGATGTCGAATGCTTAATGGTTTTGTTAATTTTTTAGAGACGTGTAGATGTGATAAACTAAAATCACACATATTAATAGCAGATCTTAATACTTGAAGATGCACCATCTGAAGCTTGAAGATTTTTGGTAGCTAGAAACAAGGTTTTAAATCCCGTGAAGCAGGGCTGTCTCGGTTTTTTCCTGGAACAGGACGCATCAGTGTCCCGCCCCATCCTAATACTCGGGACAGGGATGTTCCAAGATGTCCCGATTTGGATATTGGGATGCTAGTGGGATGTCCTGTACCGATACATGGGATAAAATCCCATCCCGGTATTCCATGGGATGTTCCGCTGGGACCTGAATCCTTGGCTAGAAACCGCTTCAACTATTTGTGTGTGTGAGGGAGAGACTTACCCATATTATAATTATTAATTCCAGAAACTTGGGATGTACCATACAAGACTATGACATTAAATCCTTGGCTTTTAAACAAAGGAGTATGACCATTGGGATAACTTCCCATTTCAAAAATTGCTAGTGTATTAAGAAAACTCCAGTACCATTTGGAATGGCGGTCAAGGAAGAAGCTTCTATCTCTCAACCAGCCCCAGCTTCGTTTACCAAAACAAAAAAAAGGTCCCAACTTCATCTAAAGGGAGGAAACAGATAGGTTATACAACATTTTCAAGTGGTTCGGACATCAAATTCTTTTCTAGATGGTGTTTCTAGGTGCTGGAAATTAGATGGAATCCCCCTCCTCAAAAAAAAAAAAAAAAAAGAAAAAGAAAAAAAAAAAAAAAAAAAGAAACCAGACTAAGTTCTGGTGGAATCTTTACAGTGAGTAACAGTATAAGATTCTAGGGTTAGTGGAATCAAATCTTGATACGTAGGTAATCTATGGAAAACTCCAACACCAAGAAAAACTAAAATCTTTTACCTAGTGTTGTACAAACGAAGAATCCTTGCAATACATGATTTAAGAAAAAGAAATTGGCCAGGTCGTCACAATTGTGTTTTTTGTAATATGAAAGAAGAGAACATAGGTCACGTTTTTAGAATCATTTGTTCTCTAAGATCCTATTTGGTATTACTTCAGCCTTCTATTTTTGTTTTCAAAATCGTAGAAGAAAACTGAACTAGAGTGAGCAATATGCATTATGAAATCCTTTTGTTTTTACCGCTAAAGCGGTAGCCCGGTTGATAGAGACTTAAACTCCTTACCCACCAATCATGGGTTTGGGGCATGATCCTTGCAGGTGACTCGATTAAATCCAGGGTACGCCCTGAAGCACGTGAACAGGATGAGAGGAGAGCGCACTACTCCGACGGCTTAGCGGGATTAGGTGATGTACTCATCTACGGTGGGGAGGGCAAGTGAAAAATACGGTTCGTATCGAACATGGTCTGGCAGGAAGGGAGCCCCAGTGGGGGTAGCTACGACAGGATTTATCCCCCTTTCCCTTTTGGTTTATCAAAAAAAAATCTTTTGTTTTTTACAATTTTTTGCAAAATCTTTAAAGTTTTTATAGTATAGATCAATTGCTTTCCGGAAAGAGATAGCAAAGCTGTGTGTAAATTAATGCCATCTTCAATATTGATCTTCATATGTTATTTCACTAATTTGGAGGGAAATGAAAAACTCAAAAGATCAAAAATAATAATAATAAACAACCCTAAATCTTTGTTGTTAACTAGCTCAATTGGGTCACATCCTTTTTCGGGGTTGGGAGTTCGAGAAAGAAAAGAAAAGAAACGATTAGTGAGGAGTGAAAAAGATAAGAAAAGAAAAGAAAGAAAATGTATTTCTCTTTTCTTGGTTGGAAGTTTAATGAAAGAAAAAAATATTTTTTTCTTTTCTTGATGGGAAGTAAAGAAACAAAGAAAATAATATAGTTTTTTTATTTTTAGAGAGATAAGATTGGGATTATAAAAAAATTTAATTAACTTCAATTCCTTTCTCTCCAATTCTTCTTGATTTGAAGGAGAAAAAAACTACATATTTGAGAATTTATTTTCTCTTCCTTTCTTTTCTTTTATTTTCCTTTCTTTTCTTTTCTTAAAAAACTGCTGTTGGCATGGAGTCCCTAGATTGGCCGGTCGTAGCCGCTGTGTCGCAGGACCACTTCCTGGTTCACCTGCAAAACAGGTCCCTTGCCGGAGTTGTTCCGGCGGAGGATACTCCGATGCCTAAGTCAGTGGCAGATTCCAGCCACAGAATGGGGAAGGTGTCGAGAAAGAGTGGAAGAGAAAAAGCTCTTGGGGATTGAAAGTGTATGTGTGCGAGATTGATCGCGTACCTCTCGAGCTACCCTTCTTACCCATATTTAAAAGATGGCCTCCGGTCTGTGGCCCGCTTTTTTTCCGGTGATCATGGGGAGCCAATCTTTTCCATGATTGGCGATCGTGGATTGTCAATGAGCGGTTCCGGCCAGATCGGAGGCGTGGCTGCAGGAGTTGCGCGCCATGATCATGGCATAATGAGTGTTGATTGTAACCGTTGGTTACAGTTTCCTTTCTGGAACAGATTATGGTTCAAGCTTCGGGTTTTCCCTTGCGTGGGCCAAAGACTTGGTATTTTCCCGAGGTCGGAGATCGTGTCTACGGCGGGGACCGAAGTACGTGTCTTCGGAAGTCGATGAGTAGTTCAGACTTCGGCCGGGACCGAAGGTGCTACCTGAATGACTGGCCTCCAGATGTTGTAGTCCGGTGTGAAGCCTTGGGTTGCTTGCAGTTGGCTGTCCTTCGCTTGGTCCGAAGTCCGTAGTCCGGAGAGACGGGCTTCGATAAGTCGAACCGGAGTTTGGTTTGTAATTGAACCAGGATATCCCAACAGTTGTCCCCCTACTCTCAGTTGTCGAAGCGAAGATCTGCCTCGAGAAGTGAGAGTATTAAGGCCTTGTCATTTTCCTCCTGAAAGACGGCGCAGTGAATGATTACGGGACCTTTATTGGGCTGTCCATCACGATCTGAGAATCAGATGGTGGACAGGTGCCATTCCCGGATTGGGAAAAGTAGGTGGCCCTGGGGTTATCTCTCCTTGTCCAGTTGCACGGTGGTTGAGGCAATCTTTTGGTTGGGATTTGGATAGTTGTGGTGGCTGTCCTCCATCCATTGGATGAAGGGCAGATCTTATCCTGGCGGTCAGTCGCAAGTGGGTTACCTCCCAGGGTAACTTTGAGTCAAAATAACCCTCGGTGGGGTCCAGAGACCCTTACTTTTCTTTTGGGGAAGGATGAAAGGTCCGGCTGAGGAAGCTTCTTCAACCTCGTCTCATCCCCTGCTTGAACTATTCTAAACTACCAGTCTATTCCCCAGGTAGAAACTTCTTTCCGCTCCTTTGCTTCATTCCTTTGTCATGGAAGAGACCGTTGAGAGTCGGAGGGAAAAGGTTGGGCCGGAGATATAGTAGGTCCGGAGTCGGTCCCCAGCTCGGTTTCTCAGGGTAAGGCAGCCATTCTTTGGGAACGCTACCGCATTCCTGAGGAGTTTCCTTTTGTCCTCCCCGCGCCCGAGGAGCGGGTGAATGAAGCTCCCCCTGGGTGTCTAGCTGTATACGAAGATCACTTGAAGGCTGGTCTTCGATTTTCCCTGCACCCCTTTTTTATTAAGATTTTTCGCTTGTACCAAGTGGTGCCAGCACAGTTGACCCCAAACAGCATCAGGAACATCTGCGGGTTCTTGGTTATGTGCAGCATTGCCAATGTAGAGCCTAGGACCAACTTGTTCACGACCTTTTCGTTCTCAAGAGGGACTTCCACAGCAACGGAGGGTGGGTGATCGGCCCCAGATCGGGCCGTAGGGTGATCAAGGACATGCCCAACACCATCCACGGGTGAAAACACGTCTTCATATTCGTGTTATCTTTTAATCCATGGGGCTTCGATACTGTGTGGAAGAAGCCTCGCCTGACCGCCAATGACGAAAGAAAGTCTTGGCGGTCCGATCAGTCGGATTATATCTTTGGTTAACTCCGAAGTTTCCCCCATCTGGGAACTGTTGGAGGAGAGGAATCTCCATTGGGCGGGAATTAGTAAATTCCTCTCATTAGGTATAGCGATGAAAATTTCTGCCCCTCTACTTCAGGTTTTATTGTAGCTCATTTAACTGATATGAGCCCCTTTGCCTGCAAGTGGCGGGATGAAGTGCGATTTGAGCAGGCTTCGCCAACTTCGGAGAAGAGGGTTGCACAGGCCCCTTCCACCAGGTCTGCAGTTCGGAAGAAAGCTCGAAGGGATGGTCCCGAAGGGGACCAAAGCACTTCATCCTCCCGAGGCGTCTCGGGAGAAGATGCAGCGGCTGCGGGAGGAGCTCCGGCGAGATCCTGTCCAGTCGAAACTTTTCCGACGATCGCCTCCCCAGTCGACACAATGGGGAGCCCGCCTCAAGGAGTGGATGTGCCGCCGGTTTGCCCCCTGCCGTTGATAGGGACAAAGCGCGGAAAGTCGAAGGAGAGTCCGTCTACGGGGCTTCTTCAGCCGGAGGCCGTTCGATGAGCTCCTCGGAGCTCCCACCTATGGGGGGACTGCTGGTCCCGGCCGAAGCCAGGCAGGTGTTAAAGGGTACGATACTGCCCCACAACCTGGCAATTCTCCGGAACCGGAGCTTTCTCAAAGTATCCGATTCCGGCTTCGCCGCCCTGCAACAGGTATGACTATCACCGCCTCCTTTGTCTTGAGAGTTATTTGATCCTCAATTCTTCTTTTTTGATGTAGTTGGTCTATGATTTCACCTTCATGGAGGAAGGCCTGGGGAACGTGGACAGTCTCATCCACGGCCTCAAGGAGGAGCTTCAGACTGCTAGGGCTGCCAGGAAAGTAGCGAAGAGCTGAAGCAATCCATGGAGGACCGTCTTGTTCGAGTAACTGATGAAGTTCGCGAACTGAAAAGCGAACTGAAAGGTGCCCACTCGAGGATAGTGGGACAAGAGGCAGGGTGGAAGAGGAGCAGGAAGCAAGTCGAGTCCCTGGAGCAGGCCGCCAGGGAGGATCAGGAGAAGATGGAAAATTTGTCCCAAGTGGCAGAGGAGGCTTCTAGGAGGGCCGAAGAGGCGATCCTAGAATCCGAAGCTGCTAAGAGGGAGGCCGAAGCCGCCAAGAGGGAGTCCGAAGCTTTGAGGAAGCGGATAGACAATGTCGTGGCTGACTTCAAGATGTCTTCGCAATTTCAGACAGAGATTGACGAAGCGTCATTGTATGCCTACCAGCACGGCTTCAACGATGGACTCTCCAAGGTAAAGGAGACCCTCCATCACCTCGACCTTTCGAGCATTCCCTCCTACAACATAAGTGGAAAGGAAGGAGAAGAAGTGGAGGAGGCCGAAGCCGCAGGGGAGGTCGAGGAGTCGCCATTTCCGGAGGAGGAGGCTGCTACCCCAGTCGAAGATCCAAGGGTGATCCCAGCTCCGATCCCGGCCCAGGAGGTAACTCAGGCTGGAGAAGTCCAAGCTGAAGGTTCTCCTGTCCCGGCTCAGATTGACGAGGTCCTCTCAGAGCAAATCGATAAGGTACTCCAGTCCTGTGGTGTGGAGCCTTTTTCTGCTGATGTTGAGTGACTTGGAACACTCTAGATGTATTTTCCACCTTTCTTTTTTGCTTAATCAATGAACTTTGTATGATAATTTTTCTTAATTTCAGAATGAATTTTCCTTTCCTTTGCACATGCATTGTTGTGCCTCATGTGTAGCCTGAAACGGTTCTACCATTTCTCATTTTGCCTAGTCAAACGATTGCCTCTGAAGGCCGTTCAGTCGATAAGAACCGGTTTTACCGTTCTCTTTTCTGCTTGGTTGAGTAGTCGTGGCCGAAGGCCGTTCAATCGACGGGGACGAACTCCAAAACGGACCCGAACTCCGTTGCTGAAGACCGTCGTATTACTTCGGATGTTGAATTTGCCAGTTGGGGCGGGCAAGAGCCATTTCCCCACCAATCAATGATTAGGGAGATTTGATTAGGATCACCGTTGTCCACGTGGCACGTCGAAATTTGCACAGTCATAATTTCTTGCATCTTACGAGCCGTCGGGCCTCTTTTTTCCAAAAATAAACCATTAATGATGCCGTCGTATGATGAGGATTTCTCCGGATTCAAAACGACGACGGTTGTTGTCCCAGAGATGGCTCCGAAAGATTTTTCTGATTCTCGAAGCGTCGCCCGACACGTGGCGCCTTCTCATGCGGCTGGGAAGGACGTGGGACATGCCTCCCCGCAGTCGGTCGTGGGCGCAGGGTTTCTATAAATAGGACCTTGCCCTCCGCTGTCAAAGGCCATCATTTTCGTAGGCTTCTTCCCCCCATTAGCCATGAGGTTCAGCACTTCTGAGCTCCGCCGAGCGGCGAAAAGGAGGGCTATTGACCCCAAGAGGAAGCGAAGTCCGGAGTCACCTGGGCCTGGAGGCGAAGAGGAGCCTCTGGTAGACCGTCTCGAGAGGAAGGTCCGCCTTCTGGAGGCTCAGTTGAGGGAGGCCTGGGCTCAAGTCACGGTGGTGACCACGGCGGCGGAGGAGGCGAAGGAGGCGGCGGACGCCGTCGCAAACTTCAGAGCTTCTGCCGCCTTCAAGGACGAGCTCACCGAGGTGGCCCTGGATTCCTTCCACCAGGGGTTTTAGGAGTGCCGGAGGAAAGCCTCCAAGTTTTATAACTTGAAGGGCTTTGATAATATCAAACCCTCCGTTCCCTTCCCCGGCCACGAATTCGATTCCGACTCCGATGAGAGGTCGAACTCGAGTTCGGACGGGAACCCCGGGGCCCTTCGTCGTCCCATCTGGTCTCTCCCCGACGGTACGGGAAAAAACCAGTCGGGAGTTAATGAAAATTTCCCAACTTTTGCTGTTGCTGCTGCTTTTTTTTTTGTCTCTCTTTAGGAGAGTTTCTTTTCTTTTTTTTCACTCGCTTTTTAGGAGAGTTTCTTTCTTTCTTTTCTCTTTCTTTTTTTTTTGGTAAAAAAATTGAAAGAAATGAAAGATCTTTTTGTTACCTCTTCCGCGTACTTTTTGCGATGTGTTGCATCACGATTTGTCTGTAATGTAGACTCCGTAGACCACTTTCGGTCTACATGGGAGAAGCGAGGTCAATGGACCGTTCTGAGAATGTTGTTGTTGACAGAGAGGACAACAGTGGTCCTTTAGGCACATGTTCGGATTTTCCGTAGGGTAAGGTGTTTACACCATCCCTGTGCACTTTCTGTCGTGATTAAGGTAGGCTATTCAGGCCTGCCTCGGCGCGTGTTCGGATTCACCGTAGGGTAGGTTACGAAAACTATCCCTGCACCTTTGATCTTTTTGGTGGTCTGGTTAGACCATCCATTGCGCTTGTCAGGCATACCGATAAGATGAGTGGATCAGACTCTTCTTTGCGCAGTTGACCGATTTTTTAAATCGGGTCATTCAGGCTGTTGTCGTTCAGTCGATGCAACTAGCCATTCTGAGTTGAGTAAAGTTGAGAAGCTTTGCATAGGAGTTTTTTGGAACTTTTTCATTGATAATATTTGCGAAGGTTTTGTACATTCCATGGCCGGGATAGGGTCTTCCCCTCCAGGGTCCTGAGTCGATATATCCCTGGTCGAATGACTTCTTCGACTTGATATGGGCCTTCCCAGTTGGGGAAGAGTTTATCCTATTCCGTTGGCCTGGACACTTCTACTCTTCGCAATACCATATCCCCCGTGCGGAAGGTTTGCTCTTTCACCTTGAGTTGTAGTACTTGGCGATTTTTTGCTGGTATGCTGCTATTCTTATCTGGGCCTGTAGCCTGGTGCTTGATAGCAAATCCAGATCAATCCTTCTGCGATCAGAATTCTCAGGCTCTTCAAAGTTGTCAATTCTCAGAGACTGTAGGGAGACTTCAATGGGTAGTACGGCTTCGGTACCGTAGGCCAGGTTGAACGGAGATTCGCCGGTGGCCATTCTCGGGATAGTTCGGTACGCCCAGAGAACGGAGGTCAGCTCTTCGGCCCAAAGTCCCTTGGCGGCGTTCAACCTCGTCTTCAGACCATGAAGGATGGTCCGGTTGGTGACTTCGGCTTCTCCGTTGAACTGCGGATGAGCTACGGATGTCAGTCGATGCTGGATATAGTACCGAGCACAGAAGTCCTTGAACTTCGGATTGTCGAATTGTCTCCCGTTGTCCGTGATGATGACATGTGGGATGCCGAACCTGAAGATGATGGAAATTTTCACAAAATTTTCTACTTTGCCTTCTATGATCTGGGCCAATGGTTCGGCTTCCACCCACTTCGTGAAATAGTCGATGGCCACTAGGAGAAACTTCCTTTGCCCTGATGCTGATGGGAACGGGCCAAGAATGTCCATCCCCCACTGGGCAAAAGGCCATGGAGCTGCCAACCGAGTCAGGTGACTCGCAGGTTGTCTCTGCACATTGGCGTACCTCTGGCATTGGTCGCACTTCCGCACAAAATCAGCTAAGTCCTTCTAGATGGAGGGCCAGTAATATCCATGTCGAATAATCTTGTATGCTAGAGACCTGCCATCCAAATGATCCCCGCATATGCCCTCATGGACCTCTCTCAAAGCATAGTCTACATCAGTGGGTCCTACGCATTTTAGCAGTGGTTGGGAGAACGATCTCTTATAGAGGGTTCCGTCTAAGATGACATATTGAGACGCCATCCAGCGGATCTTCTTGACCTCTGCCTTATCTTCCGGCAGTTTTCCTTCATTCAGGAATCTGATGATGGGATCCATCCAGCTTGGCTCAGTATCAATCTGGCGCACCTCTGCAGCCTCTTCGGCAATGCTTGGAGTTTCAAGATGTTCAACAAAGGTGTGCCCGAGAGACTCCGGTGCTGTAGTTGCCAGTCGAGACAATGCGTCCGCCCGGGAGTTCTCTGATCGGGGAACATGAATAATTTCAAAATGTTCTAGTTTGGAGGATAAAGCCTGAACCTTCTCCAGGTATTGCACCATGGTTGGATCTTTGGCTGCGTATTCTCCGTTGACTTGATTCACAACCAATTGAGAATCGGAGAAGGCTCGGAGCCGCCGGACTCCCAGGTCTTTGGCGATCCGAAGTCTGGCGAGTAGGGCCTCATATTCGGCCTGATTATTGGAGGCGTGGAAGGAGAAATGGAGTGCATACTCTATGGTATGGCCATCAGGTTCGGCCAACATGAGTCCAGCCCCGCACCCGGTAGCATTAGAAGCTCCGTCCACATGAAGCACCCAAACGGATTTCGTCTCCTTCGGAGCTTCTTCTTCTTCCGAAGAGACTTCGTCTTCGGACTTCCGAGTGCAACTCAGCCAAAAAATCGGAGAGCACTTGGGCCTTCATAACCGCTCAGGGCTGGAAGCTGATATCAAATTCACTTAGCTTCACAGCCCACTTGGCTATCCTTCCAGAAGTGTCCGGGAATCGGAGAACGGCATTGAGAAGTTAATCGATCAGCACCACAATAGCGTGGACCTGGAAGTATGGCCGTAGTCGCTTTGCCGCAATCACTAAAGAGTATATCAGCTTCTGGATCCTTGCATATCGCGTTTCTGCGTCATGCAGGACCTTGCTGATGTAGTAAATCGGCTTGTGGGACCCGTCTTCTTCTTTCCGGACAAGAATCGAACTCACTGCTTCGTCTGAAGCAGAGAGGTACAAGTAGAGGACCTCGCATTCTTTTGGCTTGGAGAGCAACAGTGGGGTCTCCAAATACTTCTTTAATTCCTCAAAGGCAACGCAACAGTCTTCGGACCATTCGAAACCCTTTGATTGCCGAAATACCTTGAAGAACGGAAGACATTTCTCGGCTGACCGAGAGATAAATCTACTTAGGAAGGCAATCCTCCTTGTCAACTGTTGGACTTCCTTTTTGCTAGAGGGATGTCTCATATCTTTCAAGGCTTGAATCTTCTCAGGGTTCGCCTCAATTCCTCGTTTGGTGACAAAGAATGCAAAGAAGCCCAGGAATTTACCCGACGTGACCCCGAAGGCACACTTTGCCAGGTTTAACTTCATATGGTAGCGCCGGAGGGCGCTGAATGACTCCTCCAAGTCGTGGATGTGATCTCTCCAGTGGAGGCTCTTGACGATCATGTCATCAACATAGGCCTCCATATTTCTCCCTAGTTGCTTTTCGAACACCTTGTTGATCAGTCTCTGAAATGTCGCTCCGGCGTTCTTGAGGCCGAACGGCATCATCTTATAGCAGAAAAGACCTTTGTCAGTGATGAATGCCGTCTTCTCCTCATCTTGTAGATCCATTCTAATTTGATAGTAGCCGGAGAAGGCGTCCATGAAGCTCAGCAACTGGTGGCCGGCGGTAGCGTCGACCAGTTGATCAATCTTTGGGAGAGGGAAGCTATCATTTGGATAAGCCTTGTTGAGATATGTATAGTCGATGCAGATCCTTCACTTGCCGCTAGCTTTCTTCACCATTACCATATTGGACAGCCACTCGGGGTAGCGGGCCTCTCTGATGAACCCTGTCTTGAGGAGCTTGCCAACCTCTTCGTCTACAGCTTGCTGTCTTTCTGGGACAAAGCTCCTCTTCTTCTGCCGCACCGGCTTGTACCCAGGGGTTACTTCTAGCCGATGAGTGATTACTTCGGCAAGAATCCCGGGCATGTCCGAAGCCGACCAGGCGAAGATATCGGCATTGCCCCTGAGAAAACAAATCAGCTCTGTTATGGTTTCCTCATCAAGGACGCTCCCGATTTGCACAACTCTGGAGGGATCCTCCTCTTTCAAAGGCACTGGGATGGTCCTTTCCATGGGTTCACCAAGATTTGTGGTTGCATCCTTTGGATCCGGTCGATCTGGAGTAGTCGAATCCTTAAAATGCCTGTTTTCAATCATCAGACATTGCCGTGCCGTCCTCTGATTCCCTTTAACTTCTCCAACACCATTCCTGGTGGGGAAGCGTACTAAGAGGTAGTGAGAGGAGATCACGGTCCGGAACCTGTTCAAGGCAGGCCTCCCCAGAATAATGTTGTATGCTGAGAGAATCTGGATTACCGTGAAGTTGATCGGCAATGTCTTTTGTCGAGGCTCGATGTCGAGGGTTACGGGCAACACTATTTCCCCCTCGGCATAAACTTGGTTGCCCCCGAAACCGAGAGTGGTATGGAGGATTTTTGCAGTTGATGTCTAGGCAAACACATTTTGGAGAATGCATCGTACATCAAGACATCAATCGAACTTCCATTATCAATAAGAACCGCTGTACATCATAATTGGCCACTATGACCGAAATTACAAGAGGGTCGTCATGTGGGAGCCGAACTCCCGCAAGGTCGTCGCCGGAGAAGAAGAAGGCGTTGTTATCTTTCAGTCGCTTTGAAGCTTCATCTTCATCCCTTCTCCAGTTGGTGGGCCGGTGTATCATCCCTACATCTTCGTTGGTGGGCCTTTGATTTGGCAATTCGGCCTCTTCGGGAGGTGGCTGGGGAACAATTGCTTCTGACCGGGGTCCCTGGCGACCGATGTACCGCCCCAGGTATCCTCTCTTGATAAGATCCTCAATTGCATCCCTCAGCTGGATGCACTCTTCTGTGCTGTGGCCGTGGTCCCGGAGGAATCGGCAGAAGTTGTTCATGCTCCTTACGGAAGAGGAGGCCTTCATGGGACGGGGCCGTTGGAGATAGTTTTCTTTTTCTATCTCCAGGAGGATCTTCTCTCACGGGAGGTTGAGGAGGGTGTATGAGTCGAAACTTCCTCCCAGCGCTTGGGCTTGGGAGGACTTCTTCGGCGGTCTGTATATCTGTCGCCGTTGTTATTATTGGAGGTTTGGGGACCTTGTCCCCTATTATTCTTCTTTTTTGAAGGGGGCTTCCCTTCAGCCAGTCATCGATTCGCCGCCTGCTCTTCGGCATCGACGTATTTCTGAGCCCTCAATAGGAGCTCAGCGTAGCTTTTAGGGAACTTCTTATCCAGGAAAAAAGTAAGCCTGGAGGTTCGAAGTCCCTTCTTCAATGCCGACATGGCCACGTGTTCGTTGAGATCTGGGATTTCAAGCGTGGCCGCATTAAACCTGGAGATATAATCCCGCAGGCTTTCTCCTTCGTTCTGGTGAAGGAGGAAGAGTGTGTCCGTATTCCGAGGAGTCTTGCGGCAGGTCCTGAAATGCAAGACAAACAGTTTTTCTAACTCGGAAAAGAAATCGATGGTACCTGAACGGAGGCTCGAGTACCACATCCGAACAGACTTCTTCAAGGTAGCTGGGAACGCCAAACAGTACATTGCGTCCGAAGCTCCTTGGATCATCATATGAGCTTTGAAGCTGCCTAAATGGTCGAGGGGGTCGGAGGTGCCATCGTAGGGTTCCATCTGGGGAACCCTGAAGTGCCGAGGAATGTCCTCAACCATGATGCGGTCAGTGTAGGGTGGGCGTAGATCACCCACAATCAAGTCATCGGGATCTCTCTGATCCCGCATTCTCTGTTCTCGCGCCTTTACCATCTCTGATTCGATGGCTCTGAACCTCCCATCATAATCGGGAGTCTGCTTCGGCGCTCTCTCTACCGGAGTGGAGTCTTTGGAGGAGGAGGAGGAGGTTTGCCTAAGCCTTTTCCCTTTTTGCGGGGAATCGGCAGACCTAGGCAGTCTCGAAGTTCGGCCTTCGGGAGAGGGCCAAGAACAGGGGGAGGGATGCGCAGAATCCTCCCGTGGTGCTCTCCTTCTTCGGGATCGAGAGCTATGTCTAGAAACAGCCGGTGGGTTTGCCACCGGAAAGGCTCTGTCTTGGAACTCTTGAGCCATGGCCGTTAGGTTGGCGACCTGGTTCATAAGAGCTTCAAACTGCTGTGCTCCCACAACAACCATGGAAGGTGGAGCATCGTTCTCTTCCGGGGGTATACCCCCCTGAGACGGAGCACGACTCCGGCTTGTAGAAGCGATTGGGGCTTTTCCTCTTGCCATCAAAGAACTTTTTTCTTCCCCTTGTCTGGGAGGGAGCTTAAGGAATGTTAATGATGCTCCCTTCCTGGCGTGCCAATCTGTTGGCGTGGAGTCCCTGGATCGGCTGGTCGGAGCCGCTGCGTCGCAGGACCGCTCCCTAATTCACCTGCAAAACAGGTCCCATGTCGGAGTTGTTCCGGCAGAGGATACTCCGATGTCTAAGTCAGTGGCGGATTCCAGCCACAGAATGGGAAATGTGTCAAGAAAGAGTGAAAGAGAAAAAGCTCTTGGAGATTGAAAGTGTATGTGTGCGAGATTGATTGCGTACCTCTCGAGCTACCCTTCTTACCCATATTTAAAAGATGGCCTCCGGTGTGTGGCCCGCTCTTTTTCCGGTGATCATGGATAGCCAATCTCTCTCATGATTGGCGATCGTGGGTTGTCAATAAACGGTTCCGGCCAGATCGGAGGCGTGGCTGCAGGAGTTGCGCGCCATGATCATTGTATGATGAGTGTCGATTGTAACCGTTTGTTACAATTTCCTTTCTGGAACAGATTGTGGTTCAAGCTTCGGATTTTTTCTTGCGTGGACCGAAGACTTGGTATTTCCCCGAGGCCGAAGATCGTGTCTACGACGGGGACCGAAGTACGTGTCTTCGGAAGTCGATGAGTAGTTCAGACTTCGGCCGGGGCCAAAGGTGCTACCTGAAGGACTGGCCTCCAGATGTTGTAGTCCGGTATGAAGCCTTGGGTTGCTTGCAGTTGGCCTGTCCTTCGCTTGGTCCGAAGTCCGTAGTCCGGAGAAACGGGCTTCGATAAGTCGAACCGGAGTTTGATTTGTAACTGAACCAGGATATCCCAACAACTGCCAACCAAAAGAAAGGATTAACTTTCTCTCATATTCTATCCCTTTTCTTTCCTATTTTCTTCTCCTAACTAGAATGTAAGGTTTTTACTACGGTGCTTCAAAAGGATGGATTAATCATTTTAATTTTAAAAAAATAATTATTCAATTGAAAAAGAATGCTCATGACTTGTTACTAGCAACTATCTATAGTAGGTCAGGATCAGAGTAGTGCATGTAAATTTTTCAAAAATCAAGACTAATCTTTATTTAAAGGTAATGGCAAATGTGGTGAAATTTTAAAATTTAAGGACATATTCAACATCACTATAATAAATTTTTTAAATTTTAGGACCCATTTTTTATGGATAAATATTATGAAAAAATTAATCAATTTTTTATTCACTAATTATCTATTTCCTACGCTTTTCAAGATGAATAAATTATTTTTCTTGAATAATATTTATTCATGAAATAAAAAAAAATTTAATCTACTTGAGTAATGGCTAAATTATTTTTCTTCTAGCAAGAAAAGTAAATATTTAATTTTATTCTTAAAATACTTTCTTACTAATTTTCAATGTCTTTGTCATTCAATATTCAATAACTCATTCCTATACTTTAGTTCTCATAAAAATAATATAAAAAAATATATAAATTTTAATCATTTATCTAAAAAATAATAATATAAAAAAAATATGAATAATAAATTTTGAAGATATTTAAATTATTTACTTATCTAAATATTTTATCCGTAAAAGAACTGGCCCTTGGAGGGGGCAATGAGGGGAGGGGGCCAGCAACTAGCTCAAAGAGGCAGTGGGCGAGGGGGGGGGGGGGGGGGGGGGGGGGGGGGGGTGTGGGGGTGGCGGGGGGCGCGGAGAGCTAGCCGATGCGAAGAGTTTGCAGGGGAGAGGCCGCAGGGAGGTGGCCGGCACGAAGGTGTGGGAAAGTGGCTGACGCGAAGGGGCACGGGAAGGTGGACGGCATGGAGACGTGGCCAGCGTGAGGAGGCGATGGGGCCGGTGCTGGGGAGGTGGATGGCGCCGGGAGAGGTGAACAGCATGGGGAGAGCAGGCTAGCGAGGGGAGGGGCCCAGAGGGGCCGCAATGGAGCCCGTGTATAGGGGATGGGGCAGCGTGGGGAGGTGGATGGCGCAGAGGAGGTTGTGGGGCGATCGAGTCGGTGGCCAGCGCGGGAAGGTGAATGGTGCAAGGGGAGGTGTACGGCCCGGGGGAGGCGGCGGGCTAGGGGAGGGCCGGCGCGATGGAGACAGTGTACGGGGGAGGGGGCAGCCGGGGAGGGGTGCAGCGAGGTAAGGAGGCTGGCACAGGGATGTAGACGATGCGGGGAAAGTGGACAGCACGAGGGGAGGGGGCCGGTGCGGTGAGGCGGCCGACGTGAAGAGGCAGCCGGTGAGGGAAGGGTTGTGGTGCCTCAAAGAAAGAAAGAAAGAAAGAAAAGTGAGAGCTTGGGAACCTGCTAAAATTAAAATTTTTAATTAGTCCTATCCCGAGTGTTTTTTTTTTTATATAAAAATAATTAAGGAGCAGCATAGCAACTCTCATATATGGGAGGGCTCTAGCTAAATAACCATGCACCATTATTCTTATATATATATATATATATAATCTATATAGAAAGTATTTTGAGAGAAGCAAAAATGGATTTTATTAGGTTAGAATGGCCACTCTGATATGTTTGTTAGTATCAGGTTCAATGTTAATGACCGGTTGAGAGTTGATTCTCAAAAACATTTGATGAGAATTTCTCCCCTTTCTTGAAGGGAAAAAAAAAGTAAAACCAGAGAATTTCTTCTCTTTCGGATGATTTAGATTTTTTAGAAGCGGATGACTTAGGTTTGCCGGACTGGTGTTCTGCTTCATCTTTTCTTTGCTTGGGTTTGCCGGACTAGTTTTCTACTCATCTTTTCTTTGCTTAATACTTACTTTCAATTCTTGTTGCTTTTATTTTGAATATTTTTCATTTTTCTCTTTGCCTGCTACCTCTGTTGCTTTTATTTTAAATTTCTTTCATTTTTCTCTTTACCTGATACCTCCGTTCGCCCCTTTATGTATTTATGTTTATTTATTCATAGATCTCCGGAGGTTGGAAACGGTGGTCATCGTTTATCTCCGAATTTAAGCGAGTCTTCCACAGAATCACGCGTTCAAACCCGTGATTAATTGGTTGTGAGGCAAAATGTCGATCAGCTGGGCTACCGCCTCGGTGATCTACATTATCCTTCGAGAGCAAAACAAAACAAAACATATATAGGCGCGGACATTGTTGAATGAAGTTGTTTTCATGCCATTATTTTATATCTTCCAAAGTTTACCACCGCCTACTCATGTGCTTTGACCTAATCGAAAAACTGATAATGTTTTCTCTCAATCAGCTTTGTGGAAGCAAGAGAGAGAGACCGAGAGAGATTCTCTTACCTCTTGGAGAGCCTTTCTTTGAAGGTGCAATGATAAACTGGATTCCAGCGAACGGATTGGTCGAGAACCCAGTAGAGACCGAACCAGAGCTCAGCTCCAAAGAGCGACAACCATATCCAACTCTCTTCTTCTCCAAGCTTTGGGATGTGGGTAACTTTGTACGCCCAGATTAAACACACCCCAACGAGCACAGAGCAAGCATAAAGTTTATACCAAATCCTCCCCTTTCCTCCCTTGATCTCAAACAGAGAACCCCCACCTCCTCCTCCCATCTCTCACTCTCCCGTCCCTTGCTGTCCGGGTTTATGTGCGTTTCTCTATATGGTTTGATGGAGGAACGGCAAACTTCGCAGGGTGCTCTCTCTCTCTCTCTCTCTCTGTCCTCGCTGCCTGTTGTCATCGTATTATATTGGCCAAACAATTTATGCCGACAAATGGCCGACAGTCGAATCTTTCGCGCGAGAGAACGGTTCACCTTCCTTCTTGCGAATCAACCGTTGCACGAACCTCAAAGCATTCCTAGCTATGTCATTACTACCTGTACAGATCTGAGATTGCATTTGTTACATCTCAGCAATCATGTAAAATAATATAGATTATTTACAAAATAAATTATTATTAATTAAATTATTAGTAATATTAATTACTGTATTTAATATTGTTGCCGTTCTCGTCGTCGCGCCCGTGCCGCGGATCAGCCGATCCTTCCCGACCGCCTGGCGAGGGAGCCTCCCTTCCCGCGGAGAACCTGCAAGAAAGGGGTTAGAAGACCCTGGCCGGGGATCCCGGCGAGGGAGCTCCGACGGTCAAGTCAGTAGACGACGAGGAGGAACAGACTCTCCCACCCGGGCCCTCGAGAGGGTCCCCGACTTAGAGAGCTAATTGGTGAAGGAAGCGCTCTGGGGACCGAGATCTCGGCTGGGCCTGCTCGCCGAGCTCACGCCCAGTGTTCCCCTCTCGAGATCTCTGGTTTCTTTCTCGGCGCAAGGCCTTGTGCCGGTGCTCCTCCCTTGTCCCCAGGCTAATTGGCTTACCTCGCAGTCCCCAGATTCTTCCCTCTTTATCTCCTTCCATCGTGTGCTTGTCCTTTTCCTCCTCGGAAACTCCCCTCCCCTGTTTCCTTCCTTTTCCCTTTTCGGTGAGGGAGGCCAGGCGGCTTTCCGACCTCGTCCATCGGGCCCAGCAGGGAAAAGGCAAAGACAGGAGAGAAAAGAGGGAGGGCGGCGTTGGCAGAGCGGCCGGTTGTCAGGCCTCGGGCTCTGTGAGAGCGCTCCTTTCCCCGAGCGTGGGCGCCATCCGTTTATGGGGCCTGTTCTGTCAGGATCGGATCTCTCGGCTGCGGGACCTGCCGGGCCGATGCAAGTGACGCTCCGCGTGCCGCCGCCCTCCGTACGGGACACCGTCTGGGGTCTGTACGGCCTGAGGGGTGGTCTCGGGATCCGTCTCTCTCCCCGGGGGCTTCTCCGTACGAGTGGTCTGACCTCGGCCGAGGTGGGCCCGTCTCCGGGTGGCCACCTGGCGAAAGGCGAAAGATCGGCCGACCTCGGCTCAGGTGGACCCCTTCTGGGCGGACACCTGGCGAGGCGGCAGGGGGTCGCCTGGCTTCGGCCGAGGTGGGCCCGTCTCCGGGTGGCCACCTGGCGAAAGGCGAAGGATCGGCCGACCTCGGCTCAGGTGGACCCCTCCTGGGCGGACACCTGGCGAGGCGGCAGGGGTCGCCTGGCTTCGGCCAAGGTGGGCCCGTCTTCGGGTGGCCACCTGGCGAAAGGCAAAGGATCGGCCGACCTCGGCTCAGGTGGACCCCTCCTGGGCGGACACCTGGCGAGGCGGCAGGGGGTCGCCTGGCTTCGGCCGAGGTGGGCCCGTCTCCGGGTGGCCACCTGGCGAAAGGCGAAGGATCGGCCGACCTCGGCTCAGGTGGACCCCTCCTGGGCGGACACCTGGCGAGGCGGCAGGGGGTCGCCCGACTTCGGCCGACCTCACTTGGGCGGAAACCCTCCGGGCCCGGGCGCCAATGAGGTGGTAGAGGAACTCCGGGCCGAGCTTGACCTCGGCGAGGGCGGTTTGCTTCAAACAGTCGTAGGGTGGTGCGGTCCTTGCCGCTCCTAGCTTTGTGGACGTGGCGCAAATTCGGCGGGAAACTTACACATGGCTTGCTCTCATTCGGCGATACCTGAGCCTGTCCACGTCACTGTCACGGCTGTAACAGTTGCCCCCAGCCCGCCGTTCCGTCGGGACATCGTAGAACGGAACGTCGGGATTAATTGCGGACATGACGTGGGGAGGCGAAGATCTTGCATCATAATTGCCACGATCCTTGCTCGTCGTGGCTCGATGCAGCTGAAGACCTATGGGGAGCCGCCACGCGTCGTCCACTTGCCCGTAATCAATGCGTCGCTTCGAGGCAGAGGCCGTTACTCTGCTAACGAGGCATCGGTGTCGGGCGTGCGCCCACGTGGCGACCATCCAGTGGTCGGAGGCGGAATGATGGGTACGGCTGCTGTCGGCTGAGTTTGAAAGGGAGGGGACTTTCCAGAACGAGGCCTTTTCCCTTGCTTCGTGGGCGGTTTGCTGCAGGCTAACAACTTCTGCTGCTCGCGCTCGTCTGTGCATTTTCGGTGAGTGCCTCCTTCTCCTTCTTCGGCCCCCCCTCCTTCTTTCGCATTTTCTGTCCGACTTCCTTGTCCTTTCCTTTTCCATGGCGCGCCGTCGCCATGTCTCTTCCAATCCGGACGAGGCCGGTCCATCCCGGCCGAGGACTCCATCTTCTTCCTCCTCGGATGAGGAGGTAATTCCAGAGGAGGTCCGCCGGCGTTTGCAACCCGGGGGTGTCACTATTGGCATCCCCAGGGGGATCCGGTCCCCTCCGGTTGCGCCTGCCGTGCCCCTCCGCTCTCTTCCTGCCTTGCCTTCTCTTCCTGCTCCGCCATCTCTTCCCGCCGGTCCCTCCGGTCATGCTTCTACCATGACCGAAGGCGACCTTTCTCTGCTCCGGGATGCCTATGGCATCCCGGGTCTATCCGTCTCTTTGCTCCGCGGTCCGGGGAGCGTGTCACCATGAGTGGCCCCGGCCGCATTGCTTTCTACGAAGACTTCCTCCTCGGGGGTCTTCGTTTTCCCCTGCATCCTTTCTTTCTTTCCTTCCTCAGCCACTTCCGGCTCGTCCCGGCCCAGCTGGCTCCTAATGCCATCCGGGTCATTTTCTCCTTCATTGTCTTCTGCCACTTTCACGGGTTTGTTGCCCGTTTTTCTCTCTTCAGGGCCCTGTTCACCCTGAAGAAGTGCTCCACCGATGACGGCTGGTGGTACATCTCGCCCCGGCCTAGGTGTCTCCGGTTCGACCTCCCTTCCTCGGTCAAGGGATGGAAGAGCCGGTTTTTCTTCGCCTCGGTCGACGACGTCGATTGGGCCTGGAGCGAACCGGACCGGTCGCCGAACCGGAATTCCCGAGTGGAGTCTGCGGACCAGGAGTCCTACGCCCTGCTCCTGAGTGACGTGGTCCCGGCGCTCGAGGTTCTGCTCTCTGAGCAGAACCTTTATGAGGCCGGCATCAGTCCCATCCGTGAGACTGGTGAGATTTGGCCCCGCATTGATTTCTGCCTCCCCCTTTTCTTTAAGGTCGAGCTGTCTGACCTTCTGTCTTTTTCATTTTGCAGGGATGAAGTTTTCTCTGGAGAACCTCTTGGAGGGGGCGGCCCAGCGGGACGCCGTGGAGGTGGATGAGCCCGCAGCGAAGAGGGCTCGTACAGAGACGAGCCGGGAGGTCGTGGCGGCGACCGTGCCCGACCCGGATGCTGCCATTTCCCCGCCCAGGCCTCCTCAGGGCGGGGTTCCCGGTGCTTCGGCCACGAGACCTGGCGGCGCCGCAGAGAGAGCTCCAGCGCCCGCCGCTCCGCCTGTCTCCGGGCCCGTCATCGCCGCCGGCCCGACAGCGCCGTCTGTGGCGACCGCCGGCCCGTCAGTTGTGGTTCCGGCCGAGGGGGCAGCTGCCGCAGGGGCCGGCCCGAAAGGTCCGGCACCGGTGATCTCCCACCAGGACTCGGTCATCCTCGACAGGGGGCTGGCGGAGAAGATGATGGAGTACGCCTCCACCGCCCGGGACCGCCGAGCTCGGGGTGGCCGAGACTATGCGGGCGCCCTGCTCGGCATCCTTCCTCAGCTTTTTACGGTGAGTGTGGGCTTCCTCTTCTTCTCTTTTCAACCTCGAGGCTTTTCTGCCTCTGCTCTGACAGGTGTTGCCTTTGTATTGCAGATCGGGAACGACGTCCTCTTACTGAGGAATTACCTCGCAGGGAACGCCAAGAGGGAATCCGATCGGGAGCTGAAACTCGGCAAGCTCGCGGCCGACGTGAAGGACCTGATGGAGAAGGGGGCCGAGCTGCGAGCCGAGAAGCAAGCCCTCCGATCTGACCTGGCGCGTTCCGAGGAGCGGAACAAGGAGCTGGAGGCCTCCTTGTCGGAGGAGCGGGCCTCCAATCAGCGCCGAACCGAGGAGGAGGCGGCAGAGAAGGCCCGCCTGCAGGCCCACTCCAACTGGGTGGAGCGCCAGCTGGAGGAGGCCCGACGAGAGGTGGCCGCGGCGAAGGAGCGGAGCGCCTACGTCAACGGGCTCCTGGAGGCGGCCAAGCGGGAAGCGCAAGAAGCCGTCCCCAAGTTTCGAGCCTCCGACGAGTTCACGGCGGAGGTCCGGGAGGCCGCCGTGGACTCCTTCCTGAAGGGGTTCTGGATGTGCCGGGAGAAGGTGGGGGCCTTCTTCTCCCACCTGGACCTGAGCGGGGTCGTCGTCGGCGGCCGGAAGCCAGGGGGCGAGAGCAGGGTTCCCGGCGCGGCCAGAGCGATGCCTGCGGCGCCGTCGACCAGCGATGCCGCGGCCCCGGAGCAGCCCCAGGAGCCGGCTACTGCAGAAGCTGAGGAAGCAGCGCCCGCGCCTCCGGCAGATGGCTCCGAACCCGCGCCCCAGTGACCCGGCGCCATCTTGTTATTTCATCTTTGTAGTTTTTGTTCTTTTGGGGAGTCCCGGCCTGTCGGGGCTCCCAGCTTTGTAACGACCACTTATATTAATGAAGATCCAAGTTTTATCGAAACATTGTTCGTAGTTTCGTTATACTCTTCTCTTCTTTTCTTTCTGAGATGTCGGTCTGGAACACCTGAAGTAGCTGCAGGCTTGGTCCTTCCATTGCTCCAATCGAAGGATGGGGCCCGCTGAGCCACGTTGCAGCGAGGCAAACCTTGAGCAGGTCTGATTTCGGGTTGCCTTCATGCTTGGGCGGACAACACGGTTTCTGCACCGTCTTCCAGACCGAAACTCGGGATCTCCGGACTAAGCTTGGTGCCGCAGGCTTTCTCAAGCCTTGCGCGGCTCACTGAGCTGTGTCCCGGGCTCGCGTGGGCGAACTGGGTTCGGCGCCACCTTCCAGGCCGAAGCCCAGGATCTTCCGGACTGAGCTCAATGCCGCAGGCTTTCTCAAACCTTGCGCGGCTTGCTGAGCTGTGCTCCGGGCTTGCGTGGGCGAACTGGGTTCGGCGCCACCTTCCAGGCCGAAGCCCAGGATCTTCCGGACTGAGCTCAATGCCGCAGGCTTTCTCAAACCTTGCGCGGCTTGCTGAGCTGTGCTCCGGGCTTGCGTGGGCGAACTGGGTTCGGCGCCACCTTCCAGGCCGAAGCCCAGGATCTTCCGGACTGAGCTCAATGCCGCAGGCTTTCTCAAACCTTGCGCGGCTTGCTGAGCTGTGCTCCGGGCTTGCGTGGGCGAACTGGGTTCGGCGCCACCTTCCAGGCCGAAGCCCAGGATCTTCCGGACTGAGCTCGATGCCGCAGGCTTTCTCAAACCTTGCGCGGCTTGCTGAGCTGTGCTCCGGGCTTGCGTGGGCGAACTGGGTTCGGCGCCACCTTCCAGGCCGAAGCCCAGGATCTTCCGGACTGAGCTCGATGCCTCAGGCCTTCTTGTCGAAATTTTGGAGGGAGTGCGTGAACTGGGGAAGCTTTTGTTACAGAAACTGGGAGCCTTACATCACTGGTAGTACATTCTCAGGTTCGAGGAGTTCCAAGTCCGGGGGAACCTGGCACCTCCCAATTCTTCCAAGTAATATGCTCCATGGGGGAGGGCTTCCGCCACCCGATATGGGCCTTCCCAGTTGGGTGAAAGCTTGCCGCATTCCCGTGGCTGGGAGGCTTCCGCGCGTCGGAGGACCAAGTCCCCGGGACGAAAAACCTTCGGCCGCACTCGGGAGTTGTAATATCTGGCTACACGTTGCCGGTATGCCGCCATTCGGATTCGGGCCTTGTCCCTCGTTTCCTCGAGAAGGTCCAGGTTGAGCATCATCCTGGCCGGGTTTTCTGTCTCATCATATTGCTCCACGCGCAGTGTGGGTAGGCTGAGCTCGATCGGGATGACTGCCTCGGCTCCGAAGACGAGGTTGAATGGAGTTTCGTCGGTAGCCGTCCTTGGGGTAGTGTGGTATGCCCAAAGAACGCTGGGGAGCTCATCGGCCCACCTGCCCCTGGCTTGGTCTAGCCGCGTGCGGAGGCCCTGAAGAATGGTCCTGTTCGTGACTTCGGCTTCCCCGTTGGTCTGAGGGTGCGCCACCGAGGTGAAGCGATGCTTGATGCCGAGGTCGCTGCAGAAGTCTTCGAACTCCCGACAGTCGAACTGGCGTCCGTTGTCGGTGACCACGGTGTGGGGGAGGCCGAAGCGACAGACGATGGACTTCCAGAAGAACTTGGCGACGTTTGCTTCGGTGATTCTCGCCAAGGGCTCGGCCTCGACCCACTTCGTGAAGTAGTCGATAGCCACTATCAAGAACTTTCGCTGACCGGACGCCGGCGGGAATGGGCCCAGGAGGTCCATCCCCCACTGGGCGAACGGCCAGGGGGCTGAGAGCTGAGAGATTGGGTTGGAGGGCTGCCGCTGCACCGTGGCGTGACGCTGGCACCGATCGCACTTCTTCACGAAGTCGGCGGCGTCTTCCTTCATTGTCTCCCAGAAGTAGCCTTGACGGAGGGCCTTGTATGCCAATGCCCTGCCCCCCACGTGGTTCCCGCAGATGCCTTCGTGAATCTCCTGGAGCATGAGCTTGGCTTCTGTGGGTCCGATGCACTTGAGGAGGGGGTAAGAGTAGGATCTTCGATATAACTGCCCGTCCATCAGGACGAACCGCACGGCCTTCTTCCTGATGAGGCGAGCCGCCTCCCGGTCCTCCGGCAGGGTGCCGCTGGTGATGTACGCAGCGTACTTGTCCATCCAGCCGGGCTCCTGGCTGACCTGATGGACCTCCACCGGTGCTTCGAGGCTTGGGACCTCAAGTCGCTCCACATGAGCGCGTCCCAACATCGTGTCCGGCAGAGTTGCCAGCCGAGAGAGGGCATCCGCGCGGGCGTTCTCCCCGCGGGGGATATGGAAGATGTTGAAGCGCCGGAACTTGGACGCGCCCGCTTTGACGAGCTCCAAGTACTTCGCCATCTGGGGGTCGTGCGCGACGTACTCCCCGGACACCTGCCCCGCCACGAGCTGGGAGTCAGTAAAAGCTCTGAGGTTGGTCACGCCCAGCTCGCGGGAGACTCTCAGTCCGGCAAGAAGTGCCTCGTACTCCGCCTGGTTGTTTGTTGCGGGGAACTGGAAGCGGAGCGCGCACTCGGCGACGACCCCGTCGCCGTTGGCAAGGATGAGCCCAGCTCCGCTTCCGCCGGAGTTTGAGGCCCCGTCCACATGGAGGATCCAGGCGTCCTCTCCGGGCTCGTCGGTGCCAACGTCCGTCGGCCGGGCCGGGGGGCCCTCCTCGGGCTCCTTGCCCAAGCCTGCGCACTCGACCAAGAAATCGGCCAACACCTGCGCCTTCATGGCCGACCTCGGTCGGTATGTAATGTCGAACTCGCTGAGTTTCAGTGCCCACTTGGCCAATCGTCCCGAGGTATCAGGTCGGCTGAGCACCGCTTTCAGCGGTTGGTCCGTCAAGACGGCGATGGGGTGCGCTTGGAAATAGGGCCTGAGACGCTGGGCAGACACTATTAGCGCAAAAAACAAGTTTCTCGGGCCGGGAATACCTGAGCTCCGCGTCTCGGAGGAGTTTACTGGTATAGTACACCGGCCGCTGGAGCCCGTGGTCATCGGTTCGGACCAAGACAGAGCTGACGGCCTCCGGGGTAACCGCCAAGTAGAGGGTTAGCTCCTCTCCCTCCTCGGGCCTGGACAGCAGAGGTGGGGACGCGAGCGTCTTCTTCAGCTCCTCGAAGGCCTGCTGGCACTCCTCGGTCCAAGCAAAGCCATTCATCTTCCTCAGCACCTTGAAGAAGGGACGGCAGCGGTCCGCCGACCTGGAAATAAAATGGCTAAGGGCCGCAACTCGGCCGGTTAGTTGTTACACCTGCTTCTTGGAGGCGGGCTGCTCCATGTCCAGGATGGCCTGGACCTTCTCCGGGTTGGCCTCGATTCCTCTCTGGGTCACCATAAACCCCAGGAACTTCCCGGCGGAGACGCCGAAGGCGCACTTCGCCGGGTTGAGTTTCATCTGATGGCGCCGGAGGTTGCCGAATGTTTCCGTCAGGTCGGCCACGTGGTCCGAATCGAGTTTGCTCATTACCAGCATGTCGTCCACGTACACCTGCATGTTGCGGCCTATCTGGTCTCTGAAGACTTTATTGACCAGACGTTGGTACGTCGCCCCCGCGTTCTTGAGGCCGAAGGGCATCATCCTGTAGCAGAAAGTCCCGCGGTCAGTTATGAAGGCAGTGCGCTCTTCGTCCTCCGGGTTCATCCGGATCTGGTTGTATCCGGAGAAGGCGTCCATGAACGACAGGAGACGATGCCCCGAGGTGGTGTCGACCAGCTGGTCGATCTTCGGCAGAGGGAAGCTATCCTTCGGGCAGGCTCGGTTGAGGTCGGTGTAGTCCACACAGATCCTCCACTTACCGCTACTCTTCTTTACCATGACCACGTTTGCTAGCCAGCTGGGGTATTGAACTTCCCGGACAAAACCGGCGGCGAGGAGCTTTTCTACCTCCTCGTTGATCGCCTTCTGCCTCTCCATGGCGAAGCTTCTCTTCTTCTGGCGGACCGGGCGGCAACTCGGGTCCACGTTCAGGCTGTGCATGATGATCTCGGGCGGGATGCCCGGCATGTCGGCCGCTGACCAGGCGAACACGTCAGCGTTGGCTCGGAGGAACTCCAGCAGGCGGGCTCGCTCTTCCTCGGGGAGCTGGGCCCCGACTTGCACCGTCTTCATGGGGTCCGAACCGAGGGGAAAGTTAGCAGGCGCTCTACGGGCCCTCCCCTGGGTTCCTTCTCTCTCAGATCGAGATCTTCGATATCGTGGGCGAGCTCTGCACTCCTGGTGCCTGGGACCGTCTGGAGGCAGAGCGGAACCGGTTGGACTGTCCCCTTCATTTTCCCGGGCCCGGAAGGCGTGGGGAACTGCACCAACAGCCTCCTCGTGGAGATGGTGGCGTCCAGTTGGTTGAGCCCGGGATGCCCGAGAATGGCGTTGTAAGGCGAAGGGAGCTTGACGACAGTGAACGTTATCATGACGGTCGCCTGCCGGGGCGGGGATCCGGCGGTGACCGGGAGAGTGATCTCCCCTTCGACCCCCACGGAGTCTCCTGTAAAACCCACCAGCGGGATGTGTACTGGTTTCAGCCGATCAGGGGATAAGTTCATTCGAGAGAAAGCATCATAAAAAAGTACGTCGGCCGAGCTTCCACTATCCACCATGATTCGATGTACAGGATGCTTCGCGATGGTCATCTCGACCACCACGGCATCGTTGTTTACATTGTCATTAATCTCCCCTCCCTCGGGAGGGATTACATTCTCCGGGACTTCCCGGGCTCTCTTCATTGCTCGGCCGGGCCCGCGCGAGATCATGCCCACGGGCTTCTCCGTCGGGCGGTTGTCGATCGCCGGGACAGGCGGCAGGGCCGCGAGCGGCTGCCCTTCAGAGGGGGCCTCGTTCTTGACGAACTTCCTTAGGTAACCCCTGCTGATCAGCTCCTCAATTTCCTGCTTCAGATGGCGACACTCCTCCGTGTCGTGCCCGTGTTCGCGATGGAACTGGCAGTACTTCGATTTGTCTCGGGCGGCTCTCGGGTTCTGAGGAGGAGGTCGACGGAGGTAGCGCTCGCCCTCGATTTCCATGAGGATCTTCGTTCGAGGCGCGAGGAGAGGGGTGTACCTCCGCTCTGGAGTGGCTTCGCCTCTCGGCTTTGGATTTGGGCGGAGCTCGGCAGATGGCCCGGGCCTCCGAGCTCCCGGGATGTCCCTCGGGAGCGGCTTCTTTGGAGTCTTCCCGTCCAGCTCTCGACGGGTGCGGTCGGCCTCCTCCGCACGGATGTACTTGTGGGCGCGGAGGAGGAGCTCAGAATACGTCCTGGGCGGCTTCTTGTCCAGGGAATAAGTTAGGCGGGACGTCTTGAGTTCGCGCTTTAAGGCCAGCATGGCGACGGGCTCGTCCAAGCTGTAGATCTCCAGTGCTGCGGTCTTGAACCGGGTGATGTAGTCTCAGGAGCAGCTCCTGGTCCTGCTGGCGGATGGAGAAGAGGCTGTCCACCTCTCTTGGCACCTTTCGACAGGCGTCGAAGTGCGCCACGAACTTTCCTTCCAACAGCTGGAAGGAGCAAATGGATCCGGGCTCGAGACGGGTGAACCAGACTCGAGCGGCCTTCCGAAGGGTCGCTGGGAAGGCGATGCACAGGAGGGCGTCGGTGGCGCCCTGGACCCTCATGAGAGCTTTATAGCTCTCCAAATGGTCCAGGGGGTCGGTGGTCCCGTCGTAGGGGTCCACCTGCGGCATGCGGAACCGTTTCGGGATCGGTTCCGCCTGGATTTCTTCAGAGAAAGGGGGACGGGAGTCGTAGCCCGCCGGGCCAGCCGACGAGTTCTGCAGGTCGGCGAACCGTCGGGCGAACTCCGCCAACTTGCGCTCATGCTCTTCCAGACGCTTCTCGGCCTGGCGCCGGATGGCCTCGTCGGTGGAGTCTTCCACCGAGACTGCAGGTGAAGGGGGCGCCGATCGGTCTCGGCGCGAGGTCTGGCCTCGGTGTCGCTTGCTGCGATGCACCATTTCGCCCCATCGGCCGGGGATCGACTCTCGTGATCCCCCGAACCGGAGTAGTTTCTCTTCAAGGGAGCTTGGTGGCTCCCCCGAGGGTTGGAGGTAGCCCGCGGATGGGGCGGCCTGCCCTGGATTGAGCGCAGGCTCCCACGCTGCCCCGCGGCTCGGGCCGCGGGAGTCCCTGGCTGCGGCTGAGTGGCCAGGGACCGCTGCTGATGCTGAAGCTGTCGGACCGCTGAGGTCAAGGTCTGCAGCTGCTGGACGATGGCCGCAAGGGATCCGTCCACCGGGGCAGGCTGCTGCGAAAGAGGAGGAGGAGCCGGAAGCTCCCGTTCGGGGGTGTGGCCCCCTGGAGGGGAGTGGGCTTCTCCCACACGGCTGGTGGACGCCTCGCGACCACGAGTGACCACCATTGCTGGAGAGCGCGACACCTGCAGAAAGCTGGTTCCCACTAGGGGTTAGTGTCCTGCCCCCCTACCTGGCGCGCCAATCTGTTGCCGCTCTCGTCGTCGCGCCCGTGCCGCGGATCAGCCGATCCTTCCCGACCGCCTGGCGAGGGAGCCTCCCTTCCCGCGGAGAACCTGCAAGAAAGGGGTTAGAAGACCCTGGCCGGGGATCCCGGCGAGGGAGCTCCGACGGTCAAGTCAGTAGACGACGAGGAGGAACAGACTCTCCCACCCGGGCCCTCGAGAGGGTCCCCGACTTAGAGAGCTAATTGGTGAAGGAAGCGCTCTGGGGACCGGGATCTCGGCTGGGCCTGCTCGCCGAGCTCACGCCCAGTGTTCCCCTCTCGGGATCTCTGGTTTCTTTCTCGGCGCAAGGCCTTGTGCCGGTGCTCCTCCCTTGTCCCCAGGCTAATTGGCTTACCTCGCAGTCCCCAGATTCTTCCCTCTTTATCTCCTTCCATCGTGTGCTTGTCCTTTTCCTCCTCGGAAACTCCCCTCCCCTGTTTTCCTTCCTTTTCCCTTTTCGGTGAGGGAGGCCAGGCGGCTTTCCGACCTCGTCCACCGGGCCCAGCAGGGAAAAGGCAAAGACAGGAGAGAAAAAGAGGGAGGGCGGCGTTGGTAGAGCGGCCGGTTGTCAGGCCTCGGGCTGTGTGAGAGCGCTCCTTTCCCCGAGCGTGGGCGCCATCTGTTTATGGGGCCTGTTCTGTCAGGATCGGATCTCTCGGCTGCGGGACCTGCCGGGCCGATGCAAGTGACGCTCCGCGTGCCGCCGCCCTCCGTACGGGACACCGTCTGGGGTCTGTACGGCCTGAGGGGTGGTCTCGGGACCCGTCTCTCTCCCCGGGGGCTTCTCCGTACGAGTGGTCTGACCTCGGCCGAGGTGGGCCCGTCTCCGGGTGGCCACCTGGCGAAAGGCGAAAGATCGGCCGACCTCGGCTCAGGTGGACCCCTCCTGGGCGGACACCTGGCGAGGCGGCAGGGGGTCGCCTGGCTTCGGCCGAGGTGGGCCCGTCTCCGGGTGGCCACCTGGCGAAAGGCGAAGGATCGGCCGACCTCGGCTCAGGTGGACCCCTCCTGGGCGAACACCTGGCGAGGTGGCAGGGGGTCGCCTGGCTTCGGTCGAGGTGGGCCCGTCTCCGGGTGGCCACCTGGCGAAAGGCAAAGGATCGGCCGACCTCGGCTCAGGTGGACCCCTCCTGGGCGGACACCTGGCGAGGCGGCAGGGGGTCGCCTGGCTTCGACCGAGGTGGGCCCGTCTCTGGGTGGCCACCTGGCGAAAGGCGAAGGATCGGCCGACCTCGGCTCAGGTGGACCCCTCCTGGGCGGACACCTGGCGAGGCGGCAGGGGGTCGCCCGACTTCGGCCGACCTCACTTGGGCGGAAACCCTCCGGGCCCGGGCGCCAATGAGGTGGTAGAGGAACTCCGGGCCGAGCTTGACCTCGGCGAGGGCGGTTTGCTTCAAACAGTCGTAGGGTGGTGCGGTCCTTGCCGCTCCTAGCTTTGTGGACGTGGCGCAAATTCGGCGGGGAAACTTACACATGGCTTGCTCTCATTCGGCGATACCTGAGCCTGTCCACGTCACTGTCACGGCTGTAACAAATATAATTAGATCAGTAATGTGTATTAAAACTTTAAAATAATTTTAAATTAAATTTATTAAAATTTATATACTATTACGGCTTGAAAATTTACTCTAACATAATGATAAGTTCACCCCCACCGCTTGATCCATAAATACTAAACATCCTCCCTTTTTTTTTTTTTTTTGGTTTCCCTAGAAAAAAAAAAGCCCTCTCCACACTTGTATCTCCTACTTATAATCTCATGTACCTGTTCTAAGACAAAGTAATGGCCGGTGCAAATCAAGTAGCGGTACGGGTCCCAGTACCAATGCTATCTCTTGCAAGACCCTGGATATGGGCAATTGCTTCCAGATGGAGTGCCTTGATCCTAGGGCTGGAACTAGGCTTAGGCTGGCTTGATGGGTTTCAGACTTGCCCGAAGTTGGGCCAGACTTTGGATCAGGCTTGAAGTAGATCAGGCTAGACTTAGACTTAATAACAAATAGGCTAGAACCTGACCCAAACATAGGCCCAACCTCCTCTCTAATTTTCTCCGTCTCTTTCATTTATATCAAACCACCCCAGCCCAAGATCCTCACCATTGACCAACCCCAGCTCTCCTACATTGGCGGCGAGACCAAGATCCTCACCATCGACTACTCCATCCGCTTCCCCACCCTCTCCAAGCTCTCCTCGCTTTTCGACATTGATGACCACCTCTGCTTCAAGTACCAACTCTCGAGCGAAGACCTCGATGCCCTCATCTCCGTCACCAACGATGAGGACCTCGATCACATAATGGTTGAGTATGACTGCTCCACCACTTCGCCGCTAGGCCCATCGCCCGCCTCTATGTCTTCCTATTCTCAATCAAACCCCTAACCCCCTCCATCGCTCTTCTTGATCCTAAGCCCGATCGCTAGTGGTTCATCGATGCTGTCAACTCCATCCCCACCACCCCGCTCCCTTGACATGGTTGCTGCTGCACTGCTGCTCCGTCATCTCTTGTGCATGCAGGAATCGCCACATCATCGAGTCCTTATTTCCTCTTGAGCCTCGATGAGGGATTCGTGTTGCCCCCAGCCATCAAGGTCAAAGATCTTTCCCTGTAGTAGCCCCCGATTCTTGAAAATTTCAAGGTGGAGGTCTCGCTCGGGAACGAGGATCAGAGGCATATCGGAGGAGGCGAGGAGATGATGCCGGCTATGATCCAGAGGCAAATCCAGGAGCTCCCCTTCCCTGGTCCCGGTGCCTGCACCTGACACCCCTCGTGGCTCCACCTCCTCCGATCCCGGTGTCGGCACTCGACGTCTCTCATGGCCTTGACGCTTGCTGCTCTCCGTCCCCTCCCCCGACCCTGGCTCCTGTACCCGGTGACCCACCATCTTTGCACAAACCTCCTTTCCCTTCTCTCTCCCCTCGGCTAGCCCAATCATGCTTTTGATTCGGGCTGGCCCAATCAACTTAGGCCGAGCTCGACTCGAAGTCTAAAATTTTCGTTCGGGCCGGACTTGAATAAGGATATAGCCCAACTCAGCTCGATCCAGTACTAGCCCTATATGACCCCTAGTCAGCATTGGTTCCAAGCCTCTCCACCACCCAAGTGCCTGTTAACAAGTTAAAGGAGCCAGTCCAGTGGCCTCGCAACCAGCTAGTTGGCTCGAAGAATAAACCAAAGCCACTTGTCATTATCACCAGGGATATCCCGACAATGCTCCACACCCATCCCATGGAGGTGGCCACCGGGTGCAACATCTCTGAGTGCATCGCCGGCTTCATGCGGCGTAGGTAGCGTGGGGTGTGGGTGATTGGCAATAGTGGGTGTGTGACCAACGTTGCGCTCTGCCAACCCACCACCTCGGCCCTGTCAAGCACCTTCTTGACGTTCCACGGGCGATTTTTGATCCTGATGCTACTGGGATGCTTCTTCCCGCCACCGGTGCCTTCGGTTGCAGCGGTCGGCCTGACGGTCTACATGGTGCAGGCCTAGCGGAGGAGGATCGGGATGGGGGGAGGGGGGCTGAGAGGACGATGGCGGAGGGAAGGGGGGTTGAGTGGATGGTGGTGGGTCCGGGGGAGGGGGCTAAGAGGATGGATATGTTTTTTCACGGAAGGAAGATGGCTAGGGATGATTTCATCCATATATATATATATATATATATTATGTGCGGTAATCTAGATAGATATATTTTTTTAAAATAATTTGGATCATCTCATGAAAGATAATATTATCATTACAAGATAGATTACTATTAAAAATATATATCAAATACAGTTATTTTATGGATCTAGTTTAAATTATTGGCAATTGCCAGATACCAAATGCAACCTAAAAGTTATCAATGATAATTCAATAATGGATTTGCATAATGGGGGATGAATTCTCGATCTGGGTCTTGCGATCATACTCCTTTATATTATTCTTTAAAAACTAGAAGATATCTTGGTTATCCAACAAATTAGGATACTTAAAATATTTTATTATCAAAATATTATTTATTAATTAATTATTAGTCTCATTATTTTTTATTTTTAAAATATTTTATTATTATTATTTTTTGAATTAACTATTCTTCATTGATCCCATTTAGTTTGTAGAGTGCTTATTAATTAATTATTAGTCTCATTATTTTTATTTTTAAATATTTTATTATTATTATTTTTGGAATTAGCTATGCTTCATTGATCCCATTTAGTTAGTAGAGTACCACGACTCGATGGTGGATTAGTGAGCATTAGTAAAGGAGAAGTAATCTCGGTGAGTTCTAGAGTTTTTCTTTGTGCGATGAGTGGAAAATTGTCGAGTAGTGAGAAGGGGAAAGGGATCCCTATAGCTAGGGCTTCCTCTTCGATGCAAAAGGAGGTGAAGCCGGTCAACATCCACTAGATCAGGAGAGGGCTTCTTTTTTGGAGTCCTCGGGTAGCTTTGATGTTTTAAGGAAAGGGGTGGAGGTGTATCTGCCCTCGACGAAAGCTGATGTTCATGGTGGGAGCCGGAATAGTTCCAATAGCCAGAATGGGTCATGTGGTCATGATGGGGACATCAGAGGCCCCAGACTTTGGTAGAAGTATCTCAATTCTTTGTGGTTATCAAATTAGAGTTTAGGACTTGAGTCCAATTTGTAATTAGGGTTTAGTTAATTTGAGTAAGTTCATTTGAGTTTTGTGGGTTAGTCCATATGGATCTTTGTATGGCCCTAAGTCCTGTTTTGGGTCTTTCGATATTTGAGTCATGTATTTGGATTTTGATCCATATTATTAGGGTCTGAGATCAGTTTTTGGGTTATGTCAAGTCAGTTAAGTCAGGTTAAGTTTTAAGTCATGTAAATTTTGAAATTAAATTATGTAAGTATCAGTCCAATCTCTTGAGTCCAATCTAGTCCTGTAAAAAGAAGAAGAGTCAAATCATTTTGAAGCTTGTCAGCATAACACTCCAATCATCCACCAAGTTAAGCCATTTAGAAGCATGAAGCCATCAAGGGAGACCTGGAGGACATGTGATCTAGCTCGCCAGAGAGGAGAACAACTGAAGAAGTCCTAAAGCCTGCCCAGCATTGAAGTGGGCCACCCGGGGCCTAAGAGTAACCAAGAAGGCACCAGCCCTTAGGGTTACCACCCCTTGGTCGGCCACCCATAGGGTCACCACCCTTTGGCCAACCAAGAGAAGGAGAGGGAGAGAGAGAGGCTTAGTCAAAAGTGGAGAGAACTTGAGAGAGAGTTTGTATAGTACTGTGAGATTACTTGTATACCCTTTCTTAAGCCCCAAGTTTGTAAGTCTATATAAAGGCCTCCCATCTTCATGTAATTGGAGATGAATTAATGAATTAAATTGAGTTTTCTCTCTTTGCTGTATGCCTTTATTGTGTGCGTACTGTGTGCGAGCTGTGTGCGAATTATTTTCTCCTTGTTCCTGCGCCCTGCCTCCATCCCCAACATCAAAACCCTAGCCGCCCTCCTTCCAAGCCTTGGCCGCCCAACACAAAACACTCTTCCCCTTGCTATTTTTGATTTATTCCTTCATCCTTATACTATTTTCTAACCCGCAGATGGTGATTTGTAGGTCCTTCAGTTCCCGTGAATCCGAGGATACCTTCTGATCAGCCTTCAGATCACCAAGCAGAAAGCCGCGAATTTGCAGAATCAAAAGCTTGCTTTTCCAGGCTGCATCCGAGAGCGAGAGTGATCTCTTCGTGCACGATCTTTATCAGGCGCTTCAACCATTGCCAAGTACACCCCCTTGACTCCCCAGTAGTAGTCTTGTAGAAGAGCAGCCTTACCAGGATTTTCTTAAACCTTGGCGATCTTGTTTTCTCTAACTTTTAGGGTTTATTTCTGCATGCATGACTTCTAAAGATTTTCTAGAATTCTTTACTTTGAATTTTGGCTTGAAAGTCAGTATTCAAAACCCTAACTCCTTAGTTAATCATGAAAAAATACTTTGCATGCATAAATCATCCCGCATCATTTGATATTAGAGCATAGTTTAAGGCTAGTTTTTGCATCCCGTCATCTCAGTATATGGTCTGTTATTCTTGTGATTTCTGCATGTAGGAAGATCCAAAAATATTGATTTTTATTTTTCTAGATTCATTATAATTGAAAGTATTTTTTAAAATTTTTTGATAATTTATTTCAGTCTGTAAATTTTCTGCACACCGGAATACTACCTGAGAACAAATCTGTTTTGTTTTCAGCAAGACAAATTTTAGTATGTTTAGGGTTCTTCTTGCATAATTTTGGCATATTTTAATTTCTGCATATTTTCTACATATTAGATACTTTTCTGTATATTTTATTTCCTGCCAAATATAAAGATAAAAAAATATTCAAAATCAGAAAATATCAAAACTACAAAATCTTAATTTGCATTTTATATGTGTGCCATCATCTACATAACTTATCTTAAGGATGCTTTTACTATGTCAGATGGGGGGAGGATTTGATCACCTCTCCTTAGCCCAAAACCACAATCCTTGTATCTGAACCCAACCCTAATATAAATCGAGTAGACCTAATTTGTTCTAGAGGGCTAGGGACATCAATAGGTCGGGTTCAACCTTTGTGGGAAGACTAGTGCACCCAATTCATCTCCTATAACTCGAAGCTGGTGTCTAGGCTAGAGATACAGTGTCAAATGACCTAAGTGGATAGGTGGTTCCTTAATTGGATCCCTACAAGAGCAGGGGGGCCTCCCACCATCCCACCTCTTACTTGGCCAGTGGAAGGATTAGGGGTTGAGTTGTGTGTAAGTTGAGTCGATCCATTCTGTTTGGGTTCTAGGTCTAGGTACCTGTAGTCGATTTGTTTGAGTCTTGCATGTGCACTAGATCAGGAGCTTCATATCATCCACATTCTCCATAACTGTTTGAACCCATGGAATCCCATCTTGATGCTGTCCTAAAGACCTTGAGTGACCAGATGGCCCGATTGAACACCCGATTAGACCAAATGGATGACCAAATGATCCAATCGAATGCCTAATTGACTCATAGATTTGATCAAGTAGATGTTCAGCTAGGAACCCTAGAGAAAACCCATAGGATCCATACTAGTTCCAAACCTGAGCCACCTTTACCCACACTACCCAGGTCTTATGAACCCAGAACCTATGAACCTAGATCCTATGACTCCAGATCCTATGACCATAGATCCTATGCATCCAGATTCTATGCACCCACATCCTATAAGCCCAATAGACCCATGTCCTATAGATCTGAACCCATGACCTATGAGAAAAATGAACCCATAGGTCATCGACCTGAATCCCATAGGATCAGTACCCTTAGATATGAGCCCAGTACTAGTCCCCTTCCCCGTAGTCAACTTGAACCCACTAGGATCGGTGCCCATAGTTAGAACCCAGATACTGGTCAGGTACCCCTTAGTCGACCCACCCCAGCTACCCCAGTCACTAGCCAGTATTCCCTTAACCAAACCCCTCCTACCACCCCACTGGTTCACCAGAATGACATTAAAGTGGAAGTATATGAAGCTGATGTGAGCTTAGTGGATGAGTACGAGGGAGAAGAAGAGGAGACATCTCTAGAAGACCTAGAATTAGTTGATCACGTAGGTACCCAGGTAGAAGCCAATCTAGAGGTAGCTGACCCTGACCACATCCAAACCGAAACCATCTTGGAAGAACAGTTAGAGAAAGAGGACCATGAGGAACCTTACCCTACTATTAGAATCATGCCTGAGGAGCTACTAGAAGAAAGCCTAATTATAAAGCCCGGTCCTAAAATTCAAGAGCTCAAGGAATTTATTGAGGCAATGATCTCTTTAATTCAGTACCCTCAGGATGAATCCCCTCTTATAGTTTTAATTGAGGACCTCTTCCCAGAAATTGTTGATCCATCCTTCCATAGCATGGACCATTTCTTGCCTAGAGACATAACCCAATATTCATACATTAAGGTCAGTCTCTTTAGTCCAGAACCAGTCCCGGAATCCCCTTCCTATTTCCTATCCTTCCCTAAGTTGTCTCATGTATCTAGAAATATTAGGTCGCATTTTGTTGAGATTATCAGGTTGCATGAATCCTTAGAGCCCATCCCATTTGCTACCTACTTTTGGAAGACCCTTTGGCATATATTAGGAGTTTCTGGCAAATTTTCATCTGCATGTCACCCATCAACCACGACTCATGCCCCATGCCCAAGTTGTAGTTAAGACCTAATAAACCTCTTTCGATAGGAATGCATAGTCGAGTCTATTAGATGTTAGTATGAGTCCTTTGTGTCACCTGTTAGGAGTCCATAAATCCAGTTCAACTGTCCACACTTGCACTGAACACCGCACATCATATGCATCAGGATATTAGCCATAAGAGTAATTTAAATAATGAAACATTTAACAAACTAGCTAATTCCCGAATAAGAGCCAATGGATTCAATGTAGGGAATTCTATCTTGGTTAGGCTTAGGCCTCAGAAGAGGTCTCATGCTCGCAGAGCTAGATCCTTAGAAGTGATAGAGAACGTAGGATCCCATGTGCACGAGTTGCCCTCGAATTTTGGCTTTAGCTCTACCTTTAATACCACAGACCTGGTTGAGTATCGGGAACCGACAGCGATTCCTAATGAGGACTTTGAACCTATCCCATCCATTGAGAGTGAGCCTAACCCTAAGTGTCCACCTATATTTTGGCCTGAGAGAGGAAAACGGATCGAGTGTGTCCTGGACGATCGAGCTACCTTGACCCGGGATAGAGGTTTTCAGTGCCACCTGGTCCGTTGGCAAGGTCTATCAGGATCCGATGCTTCGTGGATTACTCGAGAGGACTTGTTGCACCTCTACTCAGACCCTCCAGAGAGACACCAGATTCAGTGTGACCCTTACTCGACAGGGTCGAGTTCCTCCCATCCCGGAAGAATTGATGGGGATATCAGAGGTCCCAGACTTTGGTAGAGGCATCTCAATCCTCTATGGTTATCAAATTAGAGTTTAGGATTTGAGTCCAATTTGTAATTAGGGTTTAGTTAATTTGAGTAAGTTCATTTGAGTTTTGTGGGTTAGTCCATATGGGTCTTTGTATGGCCCTGAGTCATGTTTTGGGCTTTTCAATATTTGAGTCTTATATTTGGATTTTGATCCATACTATTAGAGTTTGAGATCAGTTTTTGGATTATGTCAAGTCAGTTAAGTCAGGTCAAGTTTTGAGTCATGTAAATTTTGAAGTTAAATAATGTAAGTGTTAGTCCAGTCTATTAAGTCCAATCTAGTCCTGTAAAAAGAAGAAGACTCAAATCATTTTGAAGCATGTCAGCATAACACTCCAGTCATCCACCCAGTTGAACCATTTAGGAGCATGAAGTCATCAAGGGAGACCTGGAGGACATGTGATCCAGCCCGTCAGAGAGGAGAACAACTGAAAAAGCCCTGAAGCTTACCCAGCATTGAAGTGGGCCTCCTAGGGCCCAAGAGCAACCAAGAAGGCACCAACCTTTAGGGTTACCACCCCTTGGTTGGCCACCTTTAGGGTCACTACCCTTTGGCCGACCAAGAGAATGAGAGGGAGAGAGAGAGGCTCGGTCAAAAGTGGAGAGAACTTGAGGGAGAGTTTATATAGGTTAGGGTTTACTGTGAGTTACTTGTATACCCTTTCTTAAGCCCCAAGTTTGTAAGCCTATATAAAGGCCTCCCATCCTCATGTAATTGGAGATGAATTGATGAATTAAATTGAGTTTTCTCTCTTTACTGTGTGCCCTTGTTATGTGCATGCTATGTGCGAGCTGTGTGTGAATTATTTTCTCTTTGTTCCTGTGCCCTGCCTCCATTCCCAACATCAAAATCCTAGCCAGCCTCCTTCCAAGCCTTGGCCGCCCAATACAAAACACTCTTCTCCTTGCTATTTTTGATTTATTCCTTCATCCCTACACCATTTTCTAACTCGCAGATGGTGATTTGCAGGTCCCTCAATTCCCGCAAATTCAAGGATACCTTCTGATCAGCCTTCGGATCATCGAGCAGAAAGTCGCGAATTCGCAGGATCAAAAGCTTGATTTTGCACGCCGCATCCGGGAACGAGAGTGATCTCTTCGTGCATGATCTTCATCAGGCGCTTCAACCATTGCCAGGTATATCCCCTTAACTCCTCAGTAGTGGTCTTGAAGAAGAGCAGCCTTACCGAAATTTTCTTAAATCTTGGTGATCCTGTTTTCTCTAACTTTTAGGATTTATTTCTGCATGCATGACTTCTAAAAATTTTCTAGAATTCTTTACTTTGAATTTTGGCTTGAAATTCGGAATCTAAAACCCTAACTTCTTAGTTAATCATGAAAAAATACTTTGCATGCATAAATCATCCCGCATTAGGTCATATTGCATAAAGCCCAGTGGAGAGCTCAGATGATAAGGGAAAATGCAACAAGACAGGGGTTGGTATCTCTACTCGTCAAGATGTTGACCGATTGGCAGGCGATCATCCATCGGAAGCTGGTTCTTGGGTGCAGGTGGTCCAAGGAGTTTGAATATTTAAATGGGAAACATCAAGAGCTATAGATAATGAAATTACTGCCTTGGAGCAGAGATTTAGCCAATCTATGGTATTCAAGGATGAAGATATCGACCAAGCAGAGGCTAGAATGGCGAATAGTTCTGGTTGGTAGACATGGTTTTCCCTAGAATTCATACAGAAAGAAAAGAAAATTAGATGGAATATTTAAGAGGACTTTTCTTTATCGGAAGGCCTACTGCTATTTGACTGCTCATCTGAGAAAGAGAAACAAAAAATCCTTCTTAAAGGACCTTGGTCCTTAGTTGGGCAATTATTAGTCATGTTGCAGATCAACTCATTCCAGACCAACCTGCAAATAATTTCACCAGTAATTTTATGGATTAGGTAGCCATGGCCTTAGTCCAATAAGATTTGAGCATCCATATTTGTCTAGATATTTGACGTTTACTGTGTTCCTTCGGTCTTTGGCTGGGTGGTAGAGAATTTTCTGTAAGACTTATTTACTGATGGCTATGTACAGAGATTGTATCTTTAGCAGCAGTTAATAAGTCAGCTGGTTGGTCTCTAAACAAAAGACTGCAAAAGAAAACAGCAGAAGGAAGACTATCAAGTGGCCAGGTGCTTGTTGTTGAACCAGCCCGAGCAGAAGAAACAGGGGTTTAAAAAGTGATTCAGATGTTGAACCATTAGTGCTGGAAAAAAAAAAAAAAAAAAAAAAAAAACCATCTTCTGAACGATCAGCTGATGGACCATCAAGTGCAGAGGAAAAACAGCAGAAATATTGGTCCTAAAAATCCTTGAAGAGGAGGAAGATCAGGTGAAGAGCCCGAGCAGAAGAAACAGGGGTTTAAAAAGTGATTCAGATATTGAACCATTAGTGCTGGAAAAAAAAAAAAAAAAAACCATCTTCTGAACGATCGGCTGATGGACCAGCAAGTGCAGAGGAAAAACAGCAGAAATATTGGTCCTAAAAATCCTTGAAGAGGAAGATCAGGTGAAGAGCTCAGCCAGCATGCCAGATAATAACCTCCAGGCAGCATCTGTGGCCAATTTTAAACCACTTTTCAGGCTGGAACTGTGGTAAGTGTAGTTATGCCTCAAGTGTAGAATAAGTTCTTGGTATGCCTTTGCCCCTATTACCTCATTACTCAATTATTTTCTTTCTGTTTTTCCTTTTGCAGGCAAAAAAAAAAAAAAAAAGCCTGTAGAACATAAAATCATTTGTCGTTTATACTGACAGGAATCTTTATCTCGTATCCTGGGCCTAAGCAGGCTCATATTTGTTTATATTTCTTAAGTTTTTATAAACGGTTAAACTTTATACGTTGAATACAAACCTCTACAAAATCGAATGATATAAGTTTGAAGAGTAATACATATAAATAATGATTGCCTTGCATATGCCATCTGCGTTTGTAGTCCAACGGTTAGGATAATTGCCTTCCAAGCAATAGATCCGGGTTCGACTCCCGGCAAACGCAAAAAATTTTTTATCTCCCTTGACTGTTTAATCTAGAATGCTTTGGTACAGTCATTTTTTCTGTTTAATATCTAGAATGCTTTGTACAGTCATTTTTCTGTTTAATATCTAGAATGCTTGACTGTTTAATCTAGAATGCTTTGGTACAGTCATTTTTTCTGTTTAATATCTAGAATGCTTTGGTACGGTCATTTTCTCTGTTTAATCTTAAGTTATTAATGGCAAGAAAGTAATTTCGAAAAAAACTGAGAGAGAATAGGCAAAGATAAGTTATTTCTTATATTTTTCAAAATTATCTTATATCACTAAGGTGGTAGTGCAGTTGGTGGGAGCTTTGTTTCCCGGAACACGTGACTGGGGGCGGAGGAGCTCTCCACTCTGGCAGCTTAGTGGGATTAGACGGACTCACCTTCGGGTGGGGAGGGTACCCAGAAAAATTGGAGGAGCTCTCCACTCTGGTAGCTTAGTAGGATCAGGCTAACGGACTCACCTTCGGGTGGGGAGGGTACCCAGAAAAATTCGGGTGGAGCTCTCCACACCTTCGGGTGAGGAGGGTATCCAGAAAAATTCGGAGAAGCTCTCCACTCTGGCAGCTTAGTGGGATCAGGCTGACGGACTCACCTTCGGGTGGGGAAGGTACCCAGAAAAATTCGGGTGGAGCTCTCCACCCTGGCAGCTTAGTGGGATCAGGCTGACGGACTCACCTTCGGGTGAGGAGGGTACCCAGAAAAATTCAGGTGGGGAGGGTACGCAGAAAAATTGCCCGAATCGAACATGGGGGAGCTTTCCACTTTGGCAGCTTAGTGGGAGCAGGAGGTCCGCCCCACTATGGCAGCTTAGTGGGATCAGGCTGACGGACTCACCTTCGGGTGGGGAGGGTACCCAGAAAAATTCGGGTGGGGAGGGTACGCAGAAAAATTGCCCGAATCGAACATGGGGGAGCTTTCCACTTTAGCAGCTTAGTGGGATCAGGAGGTCCGCCCCACTCTGGCAGCTTAGTGGGATCAGGCTGATTGACTTACCTTCGGGTGGGGAGGGTACCTAGAAAAATTCGGGTGGGGAGGGTACGCAGAAAAATTGCCCGAATCGAACATGGAGGAGCTTTCCACTTTGGCAGCTTAGTGGGATCAGGCTGACGGATTCACCTTCAGATGGGAAGGGTACACAAAAAAATTGCTCGAATCGAACATGGCCTGACGGGATGGGGGTTCAGCGGGGACAGCTTACAGTGGGGTTTTTTCCTCCTCCCACCTCTTTTCGTTTCATCAAAAAAGAAAAACCATCTAATAAAACTCAGCGAACTAAACTTTCCCTGAGTCGATTTCTTCGATTTCTTTAGTTCTCTGACCCTCTTAAAGTTACTTCTTGCTTTGATTTTAGCAACCAACATCTCATGGAAATTCTTCTTTCTAAAATTTTGGCAATGTAACCCAAATTTTAAAATATATTCCTGAAACACTACATATAAATATAAAAAATTAAGGCAAAGATAAGTTATTTCTTATAATTTCAAAACCATCTTATAAAACTCAGGGAACTGAAACTTCCCCTAAGTCGATTTCTTTAGTTCTCTAATCCTCTTCAAGTTACTTCTTGCTTTGATTTTAGCAACCAGGTCTCTGACAGGGATTTTACACCATGGAATAGAGCGAATTGAGTAGAGTCAATTGGACTTGACTGGCTTAACTATTAAAGTAGATAAAGTTTTCTAGTTTGGTCAGGAAATTAGTTAATTAATTAATTAGAATAACGATTTATAGTCTGCTTATTTTGGAAACAAGATAATGCCCTTTAGCAGGCAAAAGGAACGACGACATAATATAGAGTAGGCAACGACATTAATTGGTGCCCACAACATGCAGAGGGTGCATGCCATATGAAGCTTTTGTTTGATCATTCCACGAAAATAAAGACAAAGATAATACTTGGAGAAGAAGATATTGAAGAGCTTCTCAGACCATCCCTCACGTTTCACTGGTAGCTGTCCAAGTGTAGCAGGGGCAATGCCCAAGAAAACCACCCTCCGAGGGTTTTTCCATCCCTTTTATTGTATCATGAAGCCAGTGATCACATTCTCCATCGTAAAAGGCACGCATCAACCAACCACGCTCATATATTGAATTCGTTGTCGATCATAAAATACCGATATTATTTAATTATGACAATATTGTTCACCAACATTTTATTATTTTATCATAATCATGAGAATTTGAATTCAAAAAAATATTAATTTAATCAAACAGCATGTATAGCTCAGTTGTTACACGGTTTAGAAGAGACTTCACCGTTCAAAACCTTGACAAGTTTGTTGTTTCTATAGAAAAATGATTAGTTTTTTCCCCTCTTTTCCCGAAGTTCATCTCTCGCAGGTTTTAATATTGAAATGAACAAGATAGTGGTTCAGTAACAAAGCAAGACTTCTCTAATTATCGATGAAGTATATCTTTACAAACGCAAAACAATATGGACGGTCTGCAAGAGCTGTACCCCTGATTTTGGTTTGTAAGGCTGCCACGTCCGAAGGGGAAGAGGAGGTGGGTTCGGATAAGGTTTGTAGTTTGGGATTTAGTGGCTAGCTCGCCGCCTCATCCTTTGATTTTGGTTTGCAAAGCTGCCACGTCCAAAAAGGAATCAGAAGAGGAGGTGGGTTCGATACGGTCTGTAGTTTGGGATTTATTGGCTCGCCGCCTAAGCCTTTCGGTGGTATTTTTTTTTTTTTTTTTATTTTTTATTTTAAGGGGGTGGGGAAGTTGAATCGTTCTCTCTCTCAGAAAAGAAGGAAGGTCGAACTACTTATCTGGGCGCATGCATTTGGATTGGGAAACGCAGCTAAAGTTGAAATGGAGTAAGATCACAGCAAACAAATAAATCAATGAGATAGCCGCGCGAATAGACTACTTTTTTGGGATACGAAGGAAGAGCATGGACCCTCTGCGCGTTCAGGATCCGGACAAAATAAACGCGGCTATGTATTATATATTATGGTATTGCTGTGGATAAAACGGGATGAGAACATTGCTCTCCCTATCCAGGACGTATCTAAAATCGGCACGCAACGGATTTTTCTAGCACGATTTACAAGGGGTTGGTGGCGTATTTTTCGACGCCAAAATGCAATGATAATTCATCGAGCTAGGAACCCAACCTGTGCCAGTTGGGCATGGATCCTCTGCGATACCCGTGATATATATACCAGTATCAATTACATGTATTGTTCATTACAAAATAATCAACTATGTGCATCGACATGCGTGATGTGCATCGCATGGTTTGCATCCATGCAGAGCTATCCGTCACGGGATAAATTAATTAATGGTGCATGCAGTGCATCGTAAAGGATGCACATGCAGGAGAATACATTATTTATCCACATTATGTAATGTCTTGTTTAGAGAGAGAAGCAATCCTGCATTCGTACCGTCAAACCGGACTTCAGACAGCAGACACCAGCTATAATTTATCACTTAATATTCGGGCTATATGATGTGGGGTCTAATTTAAGTTTTTTTCCGGGCACCTGCAAATTTATCAGTGTCTTTGTTTTTTACATTTAGCTCAACTTTGTAGAATCTTTCGTAAAACTAGAGAAATGAATATCTTTATAGGAAATGGTCGCCTTTTTTTTTGTTTTTTTTGGGGGTATGCACCAAGTTTTTGAGTAAATTGCACTGCTGGCTAGGAGTACCAAGAATACTATTTCTAGTAACCAACATAATATTTATAGAAAATTCTTTATTCCCACAAACCATTTCTGATTTGTTCATCCTACAAGATTCTAAAACATGAACTTAATTATAATGAAACCTTGATTTATTACATCCAAAACTACATGCAACCTTCTACAAAAACTCGGGGGAAAAGCCTAGACACGGCTACGGCGAAGGATGATGACCCATAGATATTGCACTGCCAATGATCTGCCTCACATATGATCTCTCAAGTAATGAACAAAAGCATCCACGTATCGGCCATGGATGTCCTTGTTACTGAAGACCTCCTTCATTCGTTTAGCTGTTTCTCTGAGATTCTTTCCCTCTTCTTCCACCATCACTAATCTCAATACCTTGGCCACCGCTTCCCTCGTAAAAGATCCAGTTTCCTCATCCCTCTCCACCTCCAACCCAACCTTCTTCTCCACCATCACCCGAGCGTTGATCCCCTGATCGCCGAAAATGGGCAGGAGGATGAGTGGATGCCCGAATGCAAGCCCTTCGATGACCGAGCTCCAACCAGAGTGTGTGAAGAAACCCCCGACCGACGAACATGCCAGGATCTCCAGCTGAGGCATCCAACCCACGGCCAAGACCCCACGGCCTGCGATCCGGTCCTCGAACCCCATCGGCAGCAACTCTGCCTCTTCTCGCTTCCTCCTGAGAACCCAGAGGAAGGGCAGGCCGGAGAGTTCAAGTCCAAAAGCCAGCTCGTGCACAAGCTCGTTGCTTAGCGTGGCCTCACTCCCTAAAGAAACATAGACCACAGACTCCGGAGTTTGCTTCTTTAGCCACTGAACGATGTTCCCATGGCCGGTGTTTGCCATTCCGTTTGTGTTTTCGCCATCAGGTCTCTCATCAGCTAACGGAGGAAGGAGGCCAAGCGGAACGATTGGTTTCTTGTAAAGCTCTGGAAGGAGGCTTAGCCATTCACCATCAAACTCCACGCAACCTCTCATGGCCATCAAGTCGCAACCTTTGACGACCGAGTTGAAGCGATAAATATCCGACACCCCCGAGGCATTGTCGACGTGCAGCAACTTAGCCAGGGATCGAGCCTCGTGGAGACGAAAAGCCACATTCGTGGGGAAGGGGATCCACTGATCGGGTGTCGCCGTGAGTTGCTCTGGCGACCTCTGCCTTGCGGCGAAGGCACTGAAGAAAGATGGGAACGTGTTGAAGTAGACGCAGGGGATGTTCAGCTTCGAGGCGATCGGCGGCAGCCAGTGCGGAGCAAAGTCGCAGATGATCCAGTCGGGTTTTGGAGATGCTTGCTCGAGAAACTCGGCAATTGGTTGGTCGAGTTTATCGAATGCCTCCTTCAGGAATGGAACTTCATGCGGCGGGAGGTCGGTGGTGGCCTCAGCACCATCAGGTAGATCATGGGATGGCGGCAAGGGGATGGAAATGAAATCTATGAGAGGGACTAGAGGGAGGGGGATTTTTGGGAGTCTATGGATGTTTCTTGGGGTGGAAATGAAGAAGATGTGGTGACCTCTTTTTGCTAGGGACTTGGAGAGCTCGAGGAATGGTATCAAGTGGCCAAAGGCCAGCCATGGGAACAGAACGATGTGGAGATCGGGGCCTTCACCCATGGGATGCCAGCTGAGCTGCGGAAGAGTAGAGAGAGAATGGAACTGATGCCCCTGGGTGCGGGTTTAAAATTTTGGTTCAAGGACGCAGAGTAGACCGCGTGGGAGCCGTGGATTTATAGAGCATGAGTGCGGTTGATTCTTTTAGGTCGGTTTAAAAGAATTGGATCTATGAAGGACGGAAAAGAAAGGAAAACGTAGGGTGAAACGCATCCAGAAACTTCTACCGCTCCTTCCTTTTGCTTTCATTCTCTCTTGAAAGTTCGGAGAGCTTTAAAGATTTTACAAATAAGAATTTCAAGGCAGTTTATTGTAGAGTTATCCAGTTATTTAGTGCGGGTCTGGTGGATTTTCTGACTAGAATGAGCACCCTGAAGCATTATTCATTAAAAACTCTGTAATTTTTTTCTTTTTTTTTTTCCGGTAAAAATGAAAAGATTTTTTTTTTTTTTTTTTGGCTACAAGGCAATTCAGTCTATGTACAGAGAAGCACTTAACTTCAAATTAAAGAAAAGTCCAATCATATAGATTGCTTTTATTAAATTAATATGCATTAAATATTAAGTACAAAATAACTCATCAGTTTATTGCCAAACATGATAAGACCGTTGCTTTTAGTGTTACCAAGCCCGTGACGTGGGCTTTTGGTGTATTAATTTGTAGGAGCTTGTTTGTATTTATATTGGTTTTTTTGTATTTTTATTCTGTATAAACTAGTGAAATATTATAGAAAAATTGATGTCGAAGATTGTATTTGTACAAAATTTTGACTATTGATTTTTGCTTGATGATGGAAAAAGAGAGGGAAAAAAAGGGGTAGGAAACAAGGTTAATAAGATGAAAGAGGTTTTTGGTAATAGGACCGCCATTAGATATAAATGGATGAACTTATTTGATCTCTTAAAGATCATAAGGAATGAAAAAGCTCATTGCAGTCACTTTCATAATAAAATCAGATGTGTTCCATGTAACTCCACAACTAACCTTGGTGTTGGTGTCCTGTTTGATGGAATTTTCACCATTCTCCTCTTGCCACCCTTTGTATAAAAAAAAAATTAATTCGTATAATTAATTTTTCGATTAAAGCACATAATTTGTGGGCATGTGATCGACCGCATCGATTTGAAGCCTCGCATGCGCCGCCCGACTCCCCATTCTCTTTCTTTTATTTCGTTTTAATATTCATTCACAAGTACAAAACGGTAACCATGCATGAATCTTGAAAGCGGCCGTAGGTGACTGCCGGGTCGTTGTTTGTTTGCCGTCTTCGTCGTCCATTCATCTTTATCCAGACAGAAGTCCCAAAGACCGATTTTAGTGGCATCGTTTTGGACCTCTTTTCTTTTTTTATTGATTTCTGTGCCCGTTCAAGAGAGATCGAGAGAGAGATGGGGTGGGGAACTGCTGGTGCTATGTCCAGGAGCGACTTGGCCAGGAAAAATTCGGTCTTCAAGTTAGGACTGTTAACGGATTGAATTCGAATCAGGATCTAGATATCCATATTATTTTAGTTATTAGATTTAGATCTGAATCTAAATATTTGATGAGTCTAATTTTGGAATATCGGATTCGGATCCGAATGGATCTCCGGTATCCAGATCCGAATCCGGACCTGATTAACTCAACAAAACAAGTAAATTTCTCACCTCTCTTGTCCCCCCATTTTCTTCCATTTTTCACCGTTCTTGGTGGCGTTTTGATCGTCGATCGGCTCAAGGACTGGATCGGATGCACTTGGGCGGAGGCGGATGAGGGGGCGGGCTGCTGGTTTTGGCGTTGCAATGGATTTCGATGGCGATGGCGACAGCGATGGCGGGGAGGAGGACGGGATGTCGTCGGCGAGGGAAGTGTCGATCAACAGTCTCAAAAAACCAAACACGAGTCAGAGGGCAGGGAGGAGGCGTCAGCCATCCACCATCGAGGCCAGGGAGGATCTGGAGGATGATGTCCAAGTAACGGAGGCCGGCGTCGGAGAAGACAGGGGAGTATTCGCTCCGAGAGGGCTTGCAGTGGCACTTGGGGGCGATCCCTTGGAAATACGCCCGCGCCTCCGCCTCTCTCTTTGCCGCCTCCTCCGGTGGCAGATGAACGTCACTCCGAGCCGGCATCAACATACCTTCTCTCTTGGGTGCTAGTTGTTGAAGAAGCCTTCCAAGGGACTCGGAGCTGAGGAAGGGAAAGCCGGAGCAGCAGAGTAACCGTCGATGGGAGAGGCGTCGGCCGTCGATGGGGAAGGCGTCGGCTGTCGATGGGGGAGGCATCAACCGGGAGGATAGGGAGGCTTTGGGGATTTCGTGGAAGGAAAAATATTAGGGCATCATCCTACCGAACCGAGGAAGAGGCTTTTATATTAAAATCAGTGGTTGATTTTGAACCCTTTGATCGCGATCTAACAGTCCCTATTAATATAAAAATATAAAAATATATAACTATATATAATATTATTTTATATAATCAAGTTCCGGGTCTGTCGGGTCTGGATTTAACTATGACTAATCGAGTATGGGTCCGAGTCCGCGTAAACTGGTCCAGATCTAGATCCAGACCCGGACCCGTTGGGTAAATATCCACGGGTCTCGGGTTGGGACCCGATCCATTGACAGCTCTACTTCAAGGCATATGCTGGCTCTATTTTTTAGATTTTTTTAAAATAATATTTTTAATATTTATTTTCTAAAACATTTTTGTCTCTATCGTATTTATGAATCTACCTTGATTTTAATATGTTGGATGCCATGTAAGCAATTATGAGTTGAATCCATGATTTTATTAGCCACATCAGTAAAAACAAATCATGGATTAAACCCATAATTTCACAAAGGATCCATTTAATTGAGAATAATTTGGAATGCATAATAAATTTTATGTCATATTACCATATGTAGTATGAAAAAAAGAAGAAAGATGGTTGTTGCTGCCCATCATGGCCCGCAGCTCGGATGTGACGCCGAACGATAGCCTCGTTTCTCGAAATCCAACAATTTCCGATTCTGCAAAATAGAGTTAGAGACTCGGGTTGAGGATCCCGACGGGGGCACTCCGACGATCAAGTCAGCGGACGGTAAAGAGGAACCGATCCTTCAAGGAGGCTCCCTCTTGGGTCACCACACTTGAAGGAGAGTTTTTAGTAAAGGATGGAGTAGGAAGGGTAGGAGAGGAGTAAGGCTCGAGCCGTGATGGCCCTGTCCGTCAGAACTCTCTTCGGGAGTTTCACGGTAGCCTCCATGTGCTCTCTTCACTTATATCTCCTCCTTTTCCTTGCTTACCACTTTCTCACCCGTTGGGTCCTCCTTTTAGATCACCGGCTCTCCCTGCTTCTTGCCTCGGTTTTTTCCCTCCCGGGGTGCCAGAAGGTTAACGGCATCTGTTGGCCGTGCTCTCGAGATCATTTTCCCTTATAGTAGGGAGTTATGTTGCGAGCCTTGTTTTTCTGGTGGGTTATCATGGCTGGGAAAGTTTAGTAGGGTCTCGATCCGGGGGTAGCCGCCCTCAGGTCTGAGATCCCTGAGTGGCCTTCTCCTTCTGGGTGGTATAGATGGTCGCTTCAATCGGGGAACTCCTCCCCAATTGGTGCAAATGATGATAGGCGCACCTCGCTAGCTTTGGGGCGCCGTAATGGGCGCGCCGGCTTCGATGGCAGACTTGGTGCTGATGCCTTTGTCCTTTTTGTGATGCTTCTGAAGAGCGAAATCGACTTCGATCGAGATGGGCTCAACCCTTGGAGAGTCGCCTGGCGAAGGAGCGGACATGGCTCAACTTCGGCCGAGGTAGGTTCAACCCTTGGGAAGCCACCTGCCGAAGGAGCGGTGATGGCTCGACTTCGATCGAGGTGGGATCAACCCTTGGGGAGCCACTGGGCGAATGAGTGGAGAGAGCTTGACTTCGACCGAGGTGGGCTCGACCCATAGGGAGCCACCTGGCGAAGGAGCGGAGGGAGCTCAACTTCGGTTGAGGGGGCTCAACCCTTGGGGAGCCACCTGACGAAGGAGCAGAGGGAGCTCAACTTCGACCGAGATGGGCTCAACCTTTGGGGAGCCACCTAGCAAAGGAGCGGAGGTGGCTCGACTTCAGCCGAGGTGGGCTCGATCCTTGGGGAGCCACTTGGCGAAGGAGCGGTGATGCGGGAAGCATATGATTAATGTTTTGAATATGGTTTGTAGAGCAATGAAACCTAATTACACTAGCATTGTACTCATCATAATAAGACTTAAGGATTATAAGAAATTGGACTTTTACTTGATTAGACACAATCCTAAACTAAGAAGGAAGAAGATCTAGACAATAGGGGCTAATGATTGTGGACTTACCTTGATGAGCTTTCCAACCTTCTTTTGATTCATACCTTGAAACTACCAATGCTCAGAACTGAAGAATCTGGATAACAGAGATCAGAACCCTGGACTTGGGGCTTCAGCTTGTTTGTTCTTTGTTAAGGTGAACCCAGCCCACAACTCAAAGACTTCGAAGGACCCTGCAATGAAGATCAAAGTTAAGGAAGAAGGATAGGAACATATAGAAGGGATGGAAGAATTGATGAACTAAGAACAGAAATTTGAGTAGATCTGGCCGACTCCAATGCCTTCACTTGAGCTTGGAAGATGCTTTGCTAGGAAAAAAGAATGGCTTTGGCGTGGAGGAAGAGGATGGAAAACTTTCACATAAGAAAAAAATACAAGACAACTTCTACTTCCAAAATTTTAACTTCAATTTTCATTCATTCCCAAAATCAATCTCTTTTACAATGGGCGTCCAAGGCTTTTAATAGCCTCACAAAGCTAGCTTTTGAAATTTAAAAACTCCCCAAATCGAGGAGGATTACAAGGGGGTTGGAGGATTTGGTGGAGAGTTTGGAGGGATGTGGGGGGGGTTGGAGGATTTGGTGGAGGACTTGGAGGGATGTGGCCAACCTCATTGAATTTGAATCTTCCTTGTTGGCACCCAAAGGGTGGTGAGGTGGCTGGTGAAGTGGCACCTGATGACGTGGCATGGTGAGGTGGTCTTCTACTTGGATAAGAATGACATGTGGCGCCCAGTGGTCCTATTTGATGGTCCTTTTCTCTTGCTTGGTTGATGTGTCTTCTCTTCTTCATGTGGTCAAATTCTGGGGTCTAGAATTTGAGTCTTGTTGCTGGCTTTCATGGCTTTAAGACTTGATTAGACTTAACTCAACTGAATTAGACTTAACTCAACTGAACTGACTTGACTGACCTAGACTTTAAAACTTGAAATGGACTTACAGGAAATGAAATTTTAAAAGTAATTACAGGACTCAATAAACACTCTTGATTTGAAACTCAAAATTAATTACAGGACTCTTGAAAATAAAATATTTTGAACTAAAGGATACAAGGTAACCTAATTATCTTCGATCCAAATTGGGATAAGGCTAACCTTGTTGGAGTGAAGTTTCTTTCGGCTTCTGGTGTCCACACCAATTCTCCTGGGGTGGGCAGAACTCGACCCAGTCGAGTATGGTTCAGTTTTGCCCTGGTAATGCTCGAACAAGTCTGGGTTAAGTCTTTGCAGGTCCTCTCGAGTAATCCAAGAGTTGTCGGACTCAGGTCGACCTTGCCATTGAACCAGGTATCGCTGATAGTCCTTATTCCTGGTAGTAATGATCTTGTCATCCAGGATTCTCTCAATCCTCTCTCTCTGCTCAGGTAAGGTTGGTGGTGGACACTCGGAAATATGTTCACTCTCAATGAAAGTTTCTGGCTCAAAAGGCTCACTAGGTATTAGTAGTGGTTCTTTGTATTCTACTAGGTCTGAAACATTGAAGGTTGTACTAATACCCATATCAGGTGGAAGTTCCAAAACATATGCATTAGGCCCTATTTTCTTTAAGATCTTAAAAGGTCCCGCTCCGCGGGCATGCAGCTTCTTTATGGTTCTAGGGGGAAACCGTTCAGGGTTGAGCCTAATCATCGCATAATCCCCTTCACAGAATTCTTTAGCCCTCTTATGTGAGTCAGCTAAGTGTTTGTAAGTTTCATTGCTCAGGTTGATCTTATTACTGATTTCTTTATGTAGATTTGTGACATGCTGTGCAAAAGACTCAGCAGACTCAGAGACTCGTGTGTGAATAGGTAGTGGGATTAGATCTAAAGGCTTCCTAGGCTTGCAACCATGGACTATCTCAAAGGGACTTTTGCCCGTAGATCGATTGACCGAACTGTTGTAAGCGAACTCAGCACGTGGCAATAACAAATCCCAGTTTCCTAGACTTTCTCCCACTAGGCATCTCAGCAAGTTCCCTAGACTTTTATTTACAACCTCGGTTTGTCCATCAGTCTGGGGATGGTAGGCAGTGGAGAATTTCAGTCTGGTTCCTAATAGGTGCCAAAGGGTTTTCCAGAAGTAACTTGTGAAGCGGACATCCCTATCAGAAACAATGGTTTTTGGTAACCCGTGGAGTCTGACTACTTGATCAAGAAAGAGTTTGGCTATCCTAGAGGCATCGGAAGTTTGGGTGCAAGGTATGAAATGGGCCATTTTTGAAAACCGGTCGACCACCACAAAGATTGAATCATGTTTTCGAATGGTCTTGGGTAATCCTAGAACAAAGTCCATGCTTAGATCCTGCCATGGACACTCAGGTACAGGTAATGGAGTGTATAGCCCGGTATTCTTCTTTTGTTGCTTTGCAACAGCACATGTCCTACATCGGGCTACAATGTTTGCTACTTGTTTCTTAAGACCTGGCCAGTAAAATTGTTCCTCAACAGCCAAGATAGTCTTGTTTCGTCCGAAGTGGCCAGCCAAACCTCCCGCATGTATCTCCCAAACTAAAAAATCTCTTAAGGAGGTTCTTGGGATGCAAAGCCTATTCTCTCTAAAAAGATAACCATCTAGAAGGGTATAGTCACTATGATCACTAGATGGTCCTTGACGCAAAACCTGATAAATTTCATCAAAATCTGGACAGGTTTCGTACTGCTCCTTAAGTCTTTCAAAACCTATGACTTCAGTACTGACTGAAGTTAAAAGTAACGTTCTACGACTTAGGGCATCAGCTACCTTATTATCGGTTCCTGATTGATGCTTTAGGACAAACGTATAGGATTGGATGTACTCTACCCATTTGGCATGCCTAGGGTTTAGTTTCTTTTGGGAACTCAAAAACCTAAGGGCTTCATGGTCTGAAAATAAAACAAATTCTTGTGGTAGGAGATAATGCCTCCAATACCTTAATGATTGCACTACCGCATAAAGCTCCCGATCATATGTGGAGTATTTTTTTCTGGCTTCATTCAATTTCTCACTAAAGAATGCTACGGGATGGTTCTCTTGACTCAGAACTCCACCAATACCTACTCCCGAAGCATCGCATGCTACTTCAAAGACCTTAGAAAAATCGGGTAGTCTTAAGACTGGTGCTTGGGTCATCTTATCTTTGATGTGAAGGAAGGCCTTATCAGCTGACTTCGTCCATTCAAAGTGGCCCTTCCTAATACAATCCGTGATAGGAGCAACTATGGTGCTAAACCCTCTAATAAATCTTCGATAAAACGTAGCGAGGCCATGAAAACTTCTTACTTCATGAATATTATTGGGTGTTGGCCACTCTACAATTGCCTTAACCTTCTCAGGGTTAGCGGATACTCCTTCAGGGGTCACAACAAATCCTAGGAAGATAACTCTAGTAGTCATGAAAGCACATTTCTTTAGATTGGCATAGAGGTTATCTTTCCTAAGTACTAAACATACCTGCCTCAGATGTTGTTGATGATCTTCTCTAGTCCTACTATAGATAAGTATGTCATCAAAGTAAACGACAACAAATTTTCCAATAAAGGCTCGTAGGACTTGGTTCATGATTCGCATAAAAGTGCTAGGGGCGTTTGATAACCCAAAAGGCATGACTAACCATTCAAATAACCCGTCCTTAGTTTTAAAGGCAGTCTTCCATTCATCCCCTGGTCTGATCCTAACTTGGTGATAGCCGCTCTTCAGGTCAATCTTAGAAAATATAGTTGCACCGGCCATCATATCTAACATATCATCCAAGCCGGGGATGGGAAACCTATACTTCACCGTGATTTTATTTATGGCACGACTATCAACACACATTCTCCATGTGCCATCTTTCTTAGGGGTAAGTAAGGTTGGGACTGCGCATGGACTCAAACTCTCCCTAATGAATCCTTTCTTTAGGAGTTCTCCTACTTGACGTTGTAATTCTTAGTGCTCGGTAGGGTTCATTCTATAATGGGGAAAGTTCGGTAGGGTTGCTCCGGGGACTAAGTCTATCGCATGTTGTATATCCCTAAGAGGTGGGAGTTGGTCGGGCAAGTCATCGAGGAACACGTCTTTGAACTCCTCTAGCACTTGACTGACTTCTTGAGGTTGTTCTTTTGAAAGAGGTTCTTGATGATCCTTAATGGTTAAAATCCAAACAGGTGACCCATCGCTAATTTCTTTCTCCATTTCTCTAGCAGTGATCACGTTTATCCCCTTTTCTCTTCATCACTCAATTGGCTTGATCCTCTCTTAATGGGGTTCTTAGGTGGAGAAGAATGGATTACAATCTTCTTTCCATTATGAGTAAACGAGCATGAATTAGAACGACCATAGAGTGTTACGTCAAGATCGTACAATGATACCAAGATGATACCAAGATGATGCGGGAAGCATATGATTAATGTTTTGAATATGGTTTGTAGAGCAATGAAACCTAATTACACTAGCATTGTACTCATCATAATAAGACTTAAGGATTATAAGAAATTGGACTTTTACTTGATTAGACACAATCCTAAACTAAGAAGGAAGAAGATCTAGACAATAGGGGCTAATGATTGTGGACTTACCTTGATGAGCTTTCCAACCTTCTTTTGATTCATACCTTGAAACTACCAATGCTCAGAACTGAAGAATCTGGATAATAGAGATCAGAACCCTGGACTTGGGGCTTCAGCTTGTTTGTTCTTTGTTAAGGTGAACCCAGCCCACAACTCAAAGACTTCGAAGGACCCTGCAATGAAGATCAAAGTTAAGGAAGAAGGATAGGAACATATAGAAGGGATGGAAGAATTGATGAACTAAGAACAGAAATTTGAGTAGATCTGGCCGACTCCAATGCCTTCACTTGAGCTTGGAAGATGCTTTGCTAGGGAAAAAGAATGGCTTTGGCGTGGAGGAAGAGGATGGAAAACTTTCACATAAGAAAAAAATACAAGACAACTTCTACTTCCAAAATTTTAACTTCAATTTTCATTCATTCCCAAAATCAATCTCTTTTACAATGGGCGTCCAAGGCTTTTAATAGCCTCACAAAGCTAGCTTTTGAAATTTAAAAACTCCCCAAATCGAGGAGGATTACAAGGGGGGTTGGAGGATTTGGTGGAGAGTTTGGAGGGATGTGGGGGAGGTTGGAGGATTTGGTGGAGGACTTGGAGGGATGTGGCCAACCTCCTTGAATTTGAATCTTCCTTGTTGGCGCCCAAAGGGTGATGAGGTGGCTGGTGAAGTGGCACCTGATGACGTGGCATGGTGAGGTGGTCTTCTACTTGGATAAGAATGACATGTGGCGCCCAATGGTCCTAGTTGATGGTCCTTTTCTCTTGCTTGGTTGATGTGTCTTCTCTTCTTCATGTGGTCAAATTCTGGGGTCTAGAATTTGAGTCTTGTTGCTGGCTTTCATGGCTTTAAGACTTGATTAGACTTAACTCAACTGAATTAGACTTAACTCAACTGAACTGACTTGACTGACCTAGACTTTAAAACTTGAAATGGACTTACAGGAAATGAAATTTTAAAAGTAATTACAGGACTCAATAAACACTCTTGATTTGAAACTCAAAATTAATTACAGGACTCTTGAAAAGGAAATGACTCTTGAAAATAAAATATTTTTGAACTAAAGGATACAAGGTAACCTAATTATCTTCGATCCAAATTGGGATAAGGCTAACCTTGTTGGAGTGAAGTTTCTTTCGGCTTCTGGTGTCCACACCAAGCGGAGGAGCTTGACTTTGGCCGAGGTGGACTCAACCCTTGGGGAGCCACCTGGTGAAGGAGTTGAGGTGCCGAGCTCGACCTCGACCGAGGTAGGCACGACCCTGAGAGAGCCACCTGGTGAGGGAGCTCGGAAAGAGATCCGATGTGACGACGTCTACTCGCTTCACTGCCAACTGGATTCGAGGTGTGCTCCACATCAGCGGTCTTGCCATTCATTTGCACCCCACTCCCAAGTCCCATCGAAGCGTCGCGACTGGGACAAAGGAAGTTAATGCAGAGTTGACGTGGAAGGACAAAAATCTGGTGCCATTATTATCACGAACACCACCACTTCGCAGGTCGCGCCTTGAGATCCAATGCGCGGGCGCCACGTCCACGAGTCCGAGAAATCATAATTGCTGGTGCTAGACCCAAGGCGGTTTTCAGCGCATCAAAGCATCGCCGCCGGCCGTCCCCCACATGTGGCGCTCATCTGATGGCGGAGATGCAAAAAGGATGTACGGTCATTGTTCATCGGTTTTGAAAGGAGAGAGGACTTTCAACAAACTCGCTCTTTTGAACTTCTCGCGCTTGCCAGCGGTTCAAAGTTTCTTCTTCCTTGGCTATCCTCTCTCTTCAAGATAGACAGGTCTGTCCCTGCATCCTTCCTTCCTTTTTCTTCTTCTTCTTCTTTCCGACCGGTAGTGTCCAAGTCCTTCCCTTTTCTTTCAGGCAGACCGGAACCTTCTTTTAGGTCTTCCATCCCCTTCGTCTTCATTCCTTCTTCCTTGAATGGCTCCTTCGGATCGAATCCCCCGATCCTCCAGTAATCCCAACGAAGCAGGCCCCTCTCGGCCAAGGACTCCGTCCTCTAATGAGGAGGACGAAGTTCCTCTTGTGGTCGGGAGGAGCCTGCGTCCCACTGGGATCGTTATAGGAAGTCCTAGGATTTCTCCTTCTTCCTCTGTTCCTGCTATCGCTCATCCGATGCCAGTGGCTTCGATTGGTCCCTTCGGCATCGCTTCGACGATAATCGAAGAGGACCTTTCTCTGATCCGGGAGACATATGGGGTCCCAGATTTTATCTGGCTCTCGCTCCCGAGACCAGGGGAACGGGCCGTCTCGAGTGGTCCGGGTCGGATTGCCTTTTACAAAGAGTTCCTTGTTGGGAGCCTTCGTTTTCCTCTTCACTTTTTTTTCCTTTCCTTCCTCCGCAATTTCCATCTTGTGTCGGCCCAGTTGGCCCCAAATGCCATTAAGGTCATTGTAGCCTTCATCATTTTTTTGTCACTTCCATGGGTTCGTTGCCCATTTTTCCTTGTCAAGGCTCTCTTCATCCTGAAGCGCCACCCCATCGACGACGGGTGGTGGTTTCTTTCATCCCGGCCTAAGTTCCTCAGGTTCGACTTCCCAACTTCTATCAAGGAGTGGAAGAACCGATACTTTTTCACCTCGATCGAGGGTGTTGACTGGGTCTGGAGTGATCCGGACCGGTCCTCGATCTGTAACTCCCAAGTGGAGTCTGCCAACTGGGAGGTCTTCACCCAGTTGATTAGTGACGAGCTCTCCTCCCTTGACATTCTGCTGTTGGAGCAGAACTTGTTTGAGGCCGGGGTCATTCCGATCTGAGAACTTGGTGAGTCTCTACCGGATGTGTCACTTCTCTTCTTTTTGCTTTTTGACTTGGGGCTGACTCTCTTTCCTTTTTCTTGGAGGAATGAAGTACTCGGCCAAGTGTTTGATGGAGTCCGCTCGTAAAAGGAGCTCTTCGATCGGGCCCAAGGAGACCACGCCAAAGAGGGCCTGGGTGGAGCCTAGCCAGGGGTCTAGGTCCACTCCGTCTTCATAGGCGAGGGCGGCCGATCCGGCTCCCAGGTCTCCACAGCAGCGAGCACCCTCTCCAGAAGTCGTCGAGGTCGAGGAGGGGAGGGGAGACGAGCAGCCTGCTCCGCCTCCCGTATCGTCGATCACGGTGGCAAGTCCTACACCAATGGTCGAGGTCCCTTCATGGGCAATGCTGCCGAGCACCAAGGTGGCCTTGGCGTCGTCATCCTCCAGACCCCGGCATGCACCGATAGGGGTCTCGATGAACTCCTCAGTCATCCAAGACCCCGTCCTAGTGGAAAGGATGATGGAATATGCTGTTCAGCACCAAGACCGCCGTGTGAGGGGAGGCTGGGACTACACGGTGGCCATATTCGGCATAATTTCCTCGCTCTTCTCAGTGAGTGTTTTGCTTCTTTAATATTCCAGTTGGGTCACTGGACTAACCTTCTCTTCGGTGAAGATCGGGACCGACATGCTCATGCTATGAGACTTCTGCGCTATTAGGCGAAGAGGAAGGCCCAGAAGGATAAGCGACTGGGCTCCCTCATAGCCGATGTGAAGACTTTGATGGAGAAGGGGCAGGAGATGAGGGTGACTAACAAGTCCCTTCAAGGTCACCTGTCCAGGGCCGAGGGCGTATCAGGGAACTTGAAACATCCCTGGCCGAGGAGAAGGCCTGCATGAAGCACCATGCAGTGGAGTCCACGACGGAGGTGTCCCGCCTCGAGGGGTGATCCCAAACCCTCGAGGCTCGAGTGAATGAAGTCCTTGCCGAGTTGGTGGCGTTCGACGAGAAGGCAAGGGGGCAACGGCGTTGATGGAGGTAGCCAAGAAAGAAGCCCTTGAGGTCGTGCCCAAGTTTTGGGCCTCTCAAAAGTATGACAACGAGGTCCACGAGGCAGCCGTGGACTCCTTCATAAAGGGTTTCGAGGCCTGCCAGGAGAAGGTGGTGTTGGCCTTCCCGGAACTCAACTTGGAGGGCATCGCCATTGGCGACATGGGAGAGCAATCGGAAGAGGCAAGGACCCCGTCGAGGGCAATAGAGGTGATGACCGCCAAGTAGCCGGCCGAGCGGATGGCCTCATCAATAGAGGTCCAAGGGGACACTGATGTCCCGACGCACCAACCCGGGAAGGAGTTGGCAGTGCAGCGACCTCTCGGGGACCTTCACCCCTCTGACTTTTGTACTTAGGATAGGGTTTTTAACTTCATTTTTGGGATCGCCCGGCCTGTCGGGGATCTTTTCAAGTTGTAAACCCTTTATGCAATGAAGTCTTTTTTCTTCATGTCTTCTTGCCTTGCATTTTAATCTTCTGTTCCTTTTGTGCTTCATGTGTCTTCCTGCAATTCCACAAACTCAAATCTTGTCTAGGTCCAACCATCCGGGGGCTCTAAATTTCGGTCCACTCTGAGAGGCCTCAGTCATAGCAGATAACTCAGAAAGGATCTGGAAGTCCCTGAAGGGGTCATCTGGGCTAAATTGGGGTACCAACTGGAGGACTCTGGGTGCCTGCCCAGGGTCGATGGCCTATTTGAGGGTCCTTCCGTCCATGCTGGGAGTTAGATGCGACTTCAGTGGGGAGCTTGACCTCGGTGATGAATTTAGCTTCTGCTTTCGACTCGAAGGCAGGGCTTCAAAAGCTCCTTGGTTCGAGGGGCCAAACTGTGTGTTGGATCGATGCCCCTAACCATTCTTACAAAAGGAATGTCCCTATTATAAGAGGCAGGTTTATCTCTCTTAAACAGGCAGCGCAGCAACTCCAGGGCACTCGAGTTGACCACTCCGCTGACCCCCGCAAGAGCTATCCAAGGTACTAAACATCGAGTCGGCTCACTAGAGACGAGCACCACAGCACCAACCAAGGGACGTTGACATGGCACTAGACCCGCCTTACCGGTGGCACCCACATCCCCGTGGGCCCAGACCCTACATCCGGACAAACCACGATGGTGCGAGCTGGCCCAGCCAACAATCCCCTCCAGCGAAACGATCGAGAGTTTTTTTCCCTGCGGAGACTCGAACTCGAGACCTCGGCTCTGATACCAGTTGTTGGATCGATGCCCTTAACCATTCTTACAAAAAGAATGTCCTATTATAAGAGGCAGGTTTATCTCTCCTGAACAGGCAGCGCAGCAACCCCAGGGCACTCGAGTCGACCCCTCTGCAGACCCCCGCAAGAGCTACTCAGGGTACTAAACCTCGAGTCGGCTCGTTGGAGACGAGCACCACAGCACCAACCAAGGGACGTTGATGTGGCACCAGACCCGCCTTACCGGTGGCACCCACATCCCCGTGGGCCTAGACCCTACATCTGGACGAACCACGAGGGTGTGAGCTGGTCCAGCCAACACTGTGAGTCCAGGCGGTAGATGGCGGGATTCATGGGATTTCCTGGCCGATGTCTTAGGACTATGAGTAGGGAAGCAGGTACGGGACTCAAGGAGTTTAGGAGTCGAGCTGGGCTTTAGGACTTCCCGGTCTTAAGGTGCCAGGCTTCAGGAGTTTTTGGTCTTAAGATGCCGGACTTCAGGAGTTTTCAGTCTTGATATGCTGGGCTTCGTAAGTTTTCGGGCTTAAGGTACCGGGCTTCAGGAGTTTCCAGTCTTAAGATGCCAGGCTTTGTAAGTTTCTGGGCTTAAGGTGTCAGGCTTCAGGAGTTTCCGGTCTTGATATGCCAGGCTTCGTAAGTTTCCGTGCTTAAGGTGCCGGGCTTCAGGAGTTTCCGGCCTTGAGATGCCGGGCTTCGTAAGTATTTCGGCTTAAGGTACTAGGCTTCAGGAGTTTCCGGTCTTGATGTGCCGCGCTTCGTAAGTTTCCGGGCTTAAGGTGCCGGGCTTCAGGAGTTTTCGGTCTTGATGTGCCGAGCTTCGTAAGTTTCCAGGTTTAAGGTGCCGGGCTTCGGGAGTTTCCAGTCTTGACTTCGCCGAACTAAGTTCCAGCGGGTTATTAGCGGGACTTCCAGGTCTCCCATCTTTGATCGCCATACCTGAGGTCGGGCGAGAGCCTTCCTGCAAGACAAAGGCAACTGTTGTGCTAAAAGGAATTTTATTATTAACGAGAGGAAGCCTTACATCATTGGTAGTGCATCCTCAAGTTGCTGGCATTCCAAGTCCGTGGGAAGCGGGCTCCATCGAGCTCGACGAGGTAATAGGCCCCATGAGGAAGGCCCTTGACCATTCTGTAAGGGCCTTTCCAGTTCGGAGAAAGCTTGCCGCATTCTCGAGGTTAGGAGGCCTCTGCCCGCCGCAGTACCAGATCGCCCGGATGAAAGGTCTTCGGCTTTACCTTGGAGTTGTAATACCGGGCCACCCGTTGAGGTAGGCCGCCATCCGGAGTCGAGCCTTATCCTTTGTTTTTTCAAGGAGCTCCAGATTGAGTAGGAGTCGAGCTGGGTTCTCAGCTTCATCGTACTACTCCACTCGCAATGTGGGCAGACTTAGTTCCACTGGGATCACGGCTTCCGCGCCGAAGACGAGGTTAAAGGGTGTCTCATCTATTGGCCATTCGGGGCATTGTGTGATACGCCCACAAGACACTGGAAAGTTCTTCGGCCTATCTACCTTTGGCTTGGTCTAGCTTAGTCCGGAGTCCTTGAAGGATGGTCCGGTTAGTCACCTCAGCCTCTTCGTTGATTTGAGGGTGGGCCACCAAGGTGAAGCGATGGCGGATATTGAGATCGTCACAGAACTCCTCGAACTCCTAATTGTCAAACCTAAATTTTTATTTTGTTAGCCATTTATATTTTGTAATGATTTTTATATTCATATTTCTTTTTTTTTTTGTTATTTGATATATTAAATAAGTTAGGGTGGGTTAATAAAATCTATTTTAAAAAGATTAAAAAGGTCGAGTCAGGTTGGATAAACATGTTATTTATTTATTAAACAGGTTAAATAGATTGGATCAGATTAAATTGGATAAATAAATTATTTAATTATTAAATATATTAAACATGTCGAATCGGGTTGAATTAGTAGGTTATCTATCTAATAAATATATTAAATCGATCAGATCGAGTTATTTATTTATTAAATATGATATATTTAAAATTTAAATTATAATTTATATAATAAATCAAGTTTATATTAAATTTTTTTGATCCGATCAGTATATAATATTGGATCCGATCCGATTGCTATCCCTGCTCAAATATCTATTTGGATGCATATCTTTCGTACTCTATCGTGCAATCGACGATCACACAATCAAAAAAATTTTGGAAGGACGAGACAGGTGTGTTGCGGCACATATTTGTTAACATTTTTTTTTACCGTTAGGCATTTAAATGGTGTCACCTCCCACGCCCGGATAACTGTTTCTGGGGACCATGGTGCATGATAGGCACATGACTACATGGAACGTGGCATTTATTGATGTGGTGAGGTTGATGGTAGCGACTGTGGAGGTGGCACCGTGGCAGGTTGTGATGGCAGTGGCGGCCGAGGTAGCATCTGGAGATGGCGTCGTGCACTGAGTGCACATAGTGCACCCCCTTTCCCATGCATGACATCGGTTGAGCTGCCCACCCGTGCATACGTGGTAGCCAGTATCCGAGGCATTCGCTGCCCAGGGACATGAGTTTTTAATATTTTATTTATTTTATTTAAAATAAGATGATGACATTTAGGCCCTGTTTGGCTGTGGAACAAGGCATCCAACAAGAAAAATAAATTTCTTATTCTTCCAAATAACTTCAGATTCGAGAGAGAATTGGCTGCGGAACAAGGCATCCAACAAGAAAAATAAATTTCTTATTCTCCCTAACGGTTTCAGTTTCAAGAGAGAATAAGGTAAATTATTTATTTCGATCAAATTTTATTATTCCATAATTCTAATTCCACGGGTCAAAGCATAAAGCATCCAACAAGAAAAATAAATTTCTTACTCTTCCAAACGGCTTCAGATTCAAGAAAGAATAAGGTAGATTATTTATTCCGGTCAAACTTTATTATTCCAGAATTCTAATTCCACGGGTCATCGTGGAATTAGGTAATTCCTGATTCGGAATTCTAGGGACAGACGTGTCATTTGTTTTCTTCAGAAAGTTCTTTCTTCTCCCCTCCCGAAGCCAGTGGAACCCTCATCCTCGCCCTCATCTCTCCCTCCGTTCTTCTTTCCGTCTCTGGGCTTTCTCCTCACCGTCGAAGATCTGTTGAAGTGGCTGTTTGTCGCTTGAGGTAAGCCATGTTTTCATCTCTCCCTCCGTTCTTCCCTCCGTTCTCCGAGCTTTTCCCTCCGTTCTCCGTTCTCCCATCTCAGTACATGGTGTTTGGAGCACGGTGTTTGGAGGGAGGAATAGAGGAAAGGGAGAAAAAGAGTAGGTTTTCATATTGTTTTTTTTTCCCCTTTTTTTTAGTTAGATCTAACCGTAGGTTTTCATCTTTCAATGTCCCATTTCTCCATTTAAGATGTGGTTATAGACAGGGGTCCTGCTTTCTTTGATATTGTAGTCTTACAGTTATCCAGCATGTCATTCTGATTTCCTCCTTTTTAAGTCAAGTCTCTTTATGGATTTCATTGCATCGAAATTTCTGAAAGAGTTTATTCATTGTATTTTTTTCTGAAATGATATATAAAGATTTTTTTTTTTGGATAATTCCCCATTTATGATCTTAGGTTCGTGGTTGCCTGTGATTTGTTCAATCTAGGAGCTGCCACTGTTTTCTTATGTTCGATCTCCATGTCCATCTGTTTGCATTTGAAGAGTCAAGTGTCATATCCATTACAAATCAATGATATCAACTTGTAGACAATGTTCTAGAAAAAGCATTGGGAGAAGAGGAGTACATTGTAGCAAAGTTCTGATGTTGGTGTTCTTTGATTGCTAGCAAATAAACTTCATGCCTTTTTATTTTGTTCATGATTATAGTTTCTAAAATTCCTTAATGTACTATTATGATAAATCTATACTATTATGGTAAATTTATACTGTATAATTTAGTGCATATCTTTTCATAGCATGAGTATTCTGATTCACATAATAAACGGTAGGTTATTTTAGCATTACATTTGCTGCTCTACATGATTTGCATTTTGAATCTTCTTTAAGCAGGTTAAATTTGTTCCTCTGCAATTTTTATTGCAGAATGTTGCTTTTTCTTTGAAAAATTGATTGCTTTATGTCTCTTGTTTATTATATATGCAAGTTATTTGTGGAGTTTCTTTGATAGAAAGGGCACTGACTACACTGTAAACCTAACATAGGTTTATTATCAATGGGGCTTCATTGCTTGACATCGGTTCACTCCCAAAAAATTAGATTTGCAAGTGCATAGAGATCAAAATGTGCCAACTTCATGAACATCTTGCTTTCTAGTTTTATGTTCAATTTATGTTTGTTTTTACGGTTTATATCGGGCGAGATAACAGTGCCAAGATTTAAACTTATACGGCAACTATAATCATTAATAATATATTATTAATACTTAATAATTAAAAAATATTTATTAATATTATTTATTAACTATAATGATTAATAATATATTTTATTTATTTAGTATTTAATTAAAATATTGAATAAATAAAATGGATTAAAATTAAATAAATAAAATATTAAAATAAGTGTGAAATAGAAAACGGGAGGGAGAGAGACGGGAAAGAATGGAGGGTGCGGACTTTTTTTTTTTTTTTTTTTTTGATGCCAAAAGAAGAAAAATGGAAAGGGGGGTGAGGATCCATTGAAATCATGGGCTCAATGATCCACTGTAATTAAGTTGAAACGGTAGTTAACACGGATTTTAAGCTGAAATGGTGACCGGCTATGCTTTGAAATCTTGGATCCAATTCATAATTTCATACATGATAATGTGGTATAAATGAATTAGGTCAGATTTAGATCAAGTTAAAAAGATTTAACCCGAATCCGATCGTTTATTAAACAAGTTACCCGACCCGACCTTCATTTATAACTCAGTTTAAAAAATAAAAATCTAACCCATTTACTATCCATTTAAAATGTAGTTAAAAACAGAAAGAAATATATCACAGTGTCGCCTCTCTGGCCTTCACCCTTGCTACGTCTCAAGTGGTCATCTCCTCTCCCTTGCTTGTCCACTCCCTATTGTTTCCGGCTTTGTTCCCGGGGCCACTACCATAATCAAAGAAAAGAAAGATAGAGGTGAGAAGAGAGGAGAGAAGGATTCGATGGCAACAAGAGAAAGGAAGAAATACCTATATCTCCGACCTCCAACCCCACTCTCGACCAAGTCCCCTCTCCATCGATCCATCCTTGTTGCGTCTCTACTGACTAGCCTTTCCATCCTCGCGGTCTCTTTGACTTTGCCTTCGATCTTTTTTTTCTTGCTGCCTCTCCGGCTCCACCCTTAACCCTCTACCCTTGATAAGAAAAGCCAAGAGATAGCTCTTCACCTGGCTCAAGATTCTAAAGAATCCAACTTTAATTAGCTAACCAAAACTCCTCATCTATAGGTTCGAGCTCCCGAGTACACATACAAGACAAGCTCTCTACCCTGAACTCTCTCTCCTCCTTCCTCCTTTCACATCTCTTATCTCTAAGTTTCTATATGACTCGAGCACTGCAGGGTTCCTTCCTCTTTTCACATATCTCTATCTCTAGAGTTTTATATGGCTTGAGCATTGCAGGGCCCAGTCGGATCTACTCCGGCGGCCATCTGCTTTCTTCTTCTTGCGTGCAGATCAGCATTTCATCCTCCACAGCAGACTGATTGGGACTCTTATACCTTTCAGACCGGGTTTTGGTGGCAACACTAATGAATGAGAGAGACAGGGCTAAGGTTGGTCGTACTTCAAGCAGGCTTAGAAGAAAATTGCAAATATAAGCAGGCAGTTGTAAAACAACAGCGCTTTGTTGGGGAAGAGGAAAAGCAAAACACTGAAAAAAGGGAAATGAATCCAGTGACGGATGTGATGGTGCCGGTGAACCATTCTAAGAAGCAACACAGAGGCATGTTTTCTCAAGGTATTCCACCGGAAGGACCTTTGAAGACTTCTTCTTGCAACAATCTCTTGTTTACTCTTGGAATCTTCTTATGATCAGCAGGGATTTCCTTTTCACGGAAAGAGATGATAACTTCTGCGGGCAGAACATTGATGGGTGTACATGATATAGCTGTGTCGTTTCTTCCCTGAGAATTTTCAACATCCTTAGAAGTGGACTGTTGGAATCGTTTGGCATGAGATGAACAACACACTACTTTTTTTCTATGCTGCAGGGTTCAAAGAGAAAAGCCAGATAGTGTTTGGATGGCAAAAAAAATTCTTCGTGGGATAGGAAAAGGTATTCTCCGAGAATAATTTATTTTCATTGTTATCCATAATTTCTGTTCCGATAAAAATCCGGTATTTCATTTTATTCTAGTGCAATTAATATGGTATCATTCCAAATGGTATTTGGATGGCACACAAAAAATCTGTATTTCACTAAGAATAGGAAAGGAATTTTCTGAAATTCCAAAAATATCCTTGATCAAATAATAAGATCAAAATGATTTATAAAATTCATTTTTAATTTTATATTTAAGTAAATATAATGTTATATTAATAATAATTTATTAATATGATCTATTAAAAACATGTTATACCAAATAATTTATTTGTATGATATTTTTAAATATACAATAAAAAATTAATTAATTAATAATAATTTAAAATTATGATGTATTAAAATGATGTTATACAAAATAATTCATCATTACAACATATTTAATTAATATCGCTACAACAACAGATATTATGTAATTTATTATTATGATCCAGTAAACCTTCATTATCCTATTTGAATTATTTTTTTTATCTAAGAAAAGAACTAATAAATCTATTTAAATCAGATTAATTACATAATTTAGCAGTGAACATTGTTAAAAAACAGGTTCATCAAGGATAGCAGAAATAAATGAACCACATGAATCCCTACTATAACAAATCTATCTTACAACACAAATAAAAAATATTCTGTAACACGAGGAAACTCTGTAATATTCCAAGAACAATGCATATTTTATTATCAATTAGAATCATCATAAGAAATCCATACAAGATGAGTACTTGTTACAAGAACATGAATGTAACATACATGCCCAGTGAATACACGACCTGAACTAAGTTCCCATGAATTCTAAAACAAAAAATGTATAGTATTGACTTCAAAACAATTTATGTTTCGCAAGCTGCAGTTCAGTCCTTAATCATCAGCACTAACTCATAAGACTATGTGAATTTGGAAATGCCTTCCGGACCATTTCTAAGCATTATATCACCTGTAAGAAAATATAAACAGTTTTCATTAACAATAAATAGATGTCATTAGCCGAAAATATACAAATTATAGCTGAATTCAGGTATATGAAATACCAAACCTGTGCAATTATATTTCATTATGACAATCGATAAAGGTAACTTGAGAATTGATATGGCAAGAATTGAGTATGCACTCTTGCTTCGAAGCAACGGTCAATCAATATACTACCTATCATCATCGTCACATAACTAATTTATAACTTACGAAATCAAATAACAAATTTGGCACGTTGTAACTTTATCTGTGCCCTGTATGCCTAACATATCATAAACTATAGTATCAAGAAGACATAACAGCTGCCAAAAGTCCTACAATAAATACAGGTATCATAAAAATGGCTCAGGATAGTCAAGGTAATGCCAGCTGAGCATCACGGCAACAAGAGGAAAACAACACTGTGTAATTCCACTCCTGCTTCCAAGCAAAGCTCAATAAATATGCTTGCCTATCATCATTGCCACACAAGAAAATCATCGCAATGAATACTATAAAGAAGGCATACAATACACTAACAGTTGAAACATCCTGTAACATTAAGAACATCATCATAAACCATAATAACAGGAAGCCATACAATGCATTAATAGTTGAAACATCTTAGAACATCATCATAAACCATAATAACAGAAAACCATACAATGCACTAACAGTTGAAACATCCTGGAACATCAAGAACATTATCATAAACCATAAACTATATATGCAATTGGGAGCATGTCAAGAGGCTGGTTTTGTGCACAATATAAAACAGGGTCAATAGGTAAGAATCAGCAGCAATGTCAATGAATCAGAGCAGCAGTGAGATCAGAAATGACATGAGACAGTTTACCAATTTGACAAACAACCACATGGGTGTTGGATACGAATTGTAAGGCATCTTCACCGAATGATAGGGTGTTGCTCCTTTCACCGACCTCAAAGAAACAAAGACACCTTCGAACCCAAAGTCCCAAAAGCCACGTGCTGAGATCTTAACCCAAAACCCATTGCATCATGATCTTAAGCCCTAGCCCTAACATCCTTCGTAAGCCAGCATCCTCTCATACCATGGAAAGGTGGAGAAAATGAGGGTTTTGTGAAGATTACCTTCATCCGAAACCTTGACGCAAGGTAGAGCTAAGGACCGAGATGAATCAAAGAACCAACTACCATGGGTCCCCAGTAGAACCAGAAAATAACATTAAAACCAAAGAGAAATAAGTCTCTGAAATGGATCAGACTCACCTAGAGCCTTCGTACTTCGTATGCTCATCGACAGCGAGGGCAGACGCCGGAGATCGGAGCTGAGATATGGCTTCAAGGGTTTAAAGCATATGAGTCAGGGGGGAGAAGATAAGGATCGAAAGTATACAACTGATCAAATGATCGCGATGCCCCTGGAATCCCCGAAAGCCGAATAGCGCAATTCCATGGATCCCCATGGAATTGCTATTCACGAATAAGGCTCGTTGACCGGAATAAGCTACTCCCCTTATTCTTCATCGATTTTTGGGCTGTTGGGTAGAATAAGCTAGGATAAGGCCTTATTATGCCTCGTATTCGCCATCCAAACACTGCCTAAGAAAATTTCTCCAAACCTAAGGCAGCCATCAAAATGGAGAAGACAAAGGAACAAAAGGGACATCTCTATCACTAGTTATGCAGGAAGAATATAAATATAATATAATATATATATATATATTATTATATATAGAGAGAGAGTCGGGTTAGAATATCCGATCAGGTCAAGACTCCATAATAGAGATTTTACATCAACGATTCAATTCATTAGATATGGTTTATTATCTTAAAACTATTTGTATACCAAAAATTATATGATTTGAAGATTCCTAATTTATACATCAAGGAGTTAAAAAATAGACAATCTAAATAAAATTAAATTAGATATATTTTTAACCACCTAATACATAAACTAGAGATCTTTAAAATATATGATTTTTAGCATGTAAATAGTTTTGAGATAGTAGATCATATTCAATGACTCAAATCAGGACAATTTTTTCATTCAATGAAATAACCTAGCTCTTCTCCTGCCACCTAGCAAGTCTCTAACAAATCTTCCAACTACATGCTCCATTTGTTTTGAACTTATCCAATTAAGCCGAGTCCAAAGCACCAGCTTCAGACCCTCTCCATCCTATGATCTAACACCTAAAGCCCCAAAAGCACCAATAAGCTGCTGGTATAACTGGAATGAAAGAAACAGACAAGATCTTCAAACAAATTGCAATATCATCATGGAAGACAATTAAAAGAATAACATTTCTACTCCAGTGCTGGACATCTGGTTGCAAGGTAGAGGTAGGCATTGGGCCAGGCTGCCCATGACTTGCTTTCAGTAATGGGCCATGCTAGGCACAGCCCATAAAAAGAGGCCGGGCTGGATTGGGGGTTTCTGGCCCACGGTTTAGGCTCAGCACAGCCCATAAAGGCCTGGGCTAGCATAACCTATGGGTCGAGCATGGCACATCCCGTGTTAGACATGGCTCGTAATGATCTTATTTATTTATAAAAAATATTTTTAATATATTAAAAAAAGTTGGAGATTAGGGACTTATTAATATAAAGCCATCTTAATGATGGGGGGTTTGGCATAGACCCCTACCGTTTTATTAGTTTAATTCAAAATGGTACCGGAAGAGAGGGGAGCTAGGCTTGACCTCTAGAATACAATGAGGAAGAGGAAGGAAAAAGAAATAGAGGTGACTTACTTCAACAATTAAAAAATAAAATACACAATTACAAGAAATTAAGAATTAAAAATAAATAATAAAAATTTTATTAATCGTCGGTAGTGTTGTATCGTCATCATCAAAAAATGTTGTATTATGTCCTCCATATCTTAAGATTTCGTCTCAGCATCCAACCAATCTTTAAGCAGAGAAGCATCTCAATCATGTCGCCAGTCATCTTACTTTTTTTATCAAGAACACATTGACCTGCACTAAAAATGGATTTCGATGTTACTGTGGACATTGATATGACTAAAATATCACGTACAATGGCAGACATAACAAGATATTGATTTTTAACACTTTTGCACCAAGCTAATACATCTAGATTTTAATTAATTTTTATGATATGTAGATTGAAGATTATTTCATAAATAAAATTTTAGTTCATTATTTAAAGATGAAAAAGATGTAGATGAACTTAAAGCATGTGTGTATTTCCTATATGTAATAAATGAAAAAAATAAATGATAAACAAAAATTACTAGAAGAAGAAATAAAGCTTCATGTAGGTAATCTAGATCCATAAATTTTTTCATCATATAAAGGATAAATATTATAAAGAAATTGTGTTACCTCAGCTTTAACAAGTTCAGGATCTTGAATCATATTTTTACAATACACATCAAGTAAAATTAGCACGCCACTCAATTTAACTCATTGATCAAATACAATAGCTAAGTTATACATAGAACATACATTATTACAATACTCATTATATTTAAATTATTTATTCAATAATAGACATTAAAACATCATCAAATCTATATTTTATAAATTTTTTACTAATAATATATACTTGTTGTAAAAATAAACATAAAGTTAGATAATAAATACCAGACAGAATATTAGTAGTATTATAAAAACCAACAAAAAAATTCAAAATTTCACCCTTATTCCAATCATTTTCATTCAATGTAGAGTCTAATCCATGGTCATTAATATATAATAAATTTCTATTTGGATATACGTCATATATCATGCTATATGTTAAGTTCTAACAAGTAACTATGTCAAATTTAAATTTTAAAAATATTTACCATGATCTACACATAGTTGCTTAAATTCTTGAAATCTTACTCTTGAAGCATGAATAAAAAAACTATATTTCTAATTTTTGAACTTACATCTTGAACTATGCCCATATCAGCTTGAACAAAAAGATTTAAAATATGACATGCACATCTAATATACAATAAATTTTTATTTAAAATAGGATACAACAAGTCCTTTAATAATGCAATGGTAGAATTATTATTAGATACATTATTAAAAATAATAGACATGATTTTATTATTAATGCCATATGAACATGCAATTTGATAAATGATATTCAAAATTTGTTGCTCAAAATGTAAAAAATTAAAAGCACAAAAAGCAAGAATACATTTATTTAATTACCTATCATTATCAATGTTGCTGATCCCGCCGCCGCGCCTGTGGCTTCGGAGCCGCCGAGCCGACTAGACCGTCTCGCCCCTGGAGTCTCCTGGCTGGATCAAACCTGCAAGGCAAAGTCAGAAATCCTGGCTGGGGATTCCGGCGAGGGAGCTCCGACGGTCAAGTTAGTAAACGGCGAGAGGGAACAGATTCTCTGGGACGGGCCCCCGAAGGAGTCCCAGACTCAGAGAACGTGCTAGCAAGAAAGGTGCTAGAGAGACCAGAAACCCGGCTGGGTTCCTTCGCCGAGCTCATGCCAAGGGGCCCCCTCTCGGGACCTTGGATCTCGCTCTTGGGCGGAGTCTCCAGCCTTCATTTTTTGTTTGCTCACCTACCTTGTCATCTATTCTCTCCTTCCTTTTATCTCTTCCTGTTGCCCCCTCGTTTTTTTGCTCCTGGGAGGCTTCTTTGTCGCTTTCATCTCCTCCCCTCCGCCCCTTTCTCTTTCCCCTTCTGGATCAGAGAGCCGGGCGGCTTTTCGGCCTCGTTTGCCGAGCCTAGCGGGGAAAGAGTAGGGGAGGGGGGCGCTGGTCAGGCCGCCGACCAGACCTTGGGCCGAGCATGAGCGCTCTCCTTCCCAGGCACCGACGCTTGTCCGTTATCGGGTCCTGTTTTGTCAGGGCCTCGTCTCTCGATCGCGGAACATGTCGGGTCGACGTAAGTGATGTTTCGCGTGCCGCCGCTGACTGTACGGGGCGCCTTTCTCGGAGTGCGGCGTGAACGGCTCGAGGGGCAACCTCGGAACTCGTGCTTCCATTCCTCGGGACCTTTTCTGCAATGGCTGGCCCGCGTTGGCCGATGTGGACCCTTCCTGGGTGGACACCTGGCGGAGCGACAGGAGGCCGCTCGACTTCGGTCGAGGTGGCCCCGTCTCCGGGCGCCACCTGGCGAAGGAGCGAAGGGGTCCGGCTCGACCTCGGCTGAGGTGGGACCGTCTCAGGGTGCCACATGGCGAGGGAGCGGGGGAGTCGCCGGCTTCGGCCGAGGTGGAACCCTCTTGGGTGGACACCTGGCGGAGTAGCAGGAGGTCACTCGACTTCGACCGAGGTGGTCCCGTCTCCGGGCGCCACCTGGCGAAGGAGCGAAGGGGCCCGGCTCGACCTCGGCTGAGGTGGGATGGTCTCAGGGTGCCACCTGGCGAGGGAGCGGGGGAGCCGCCGGCTTCGGCCGAGGTGGAACCCTCTTGGGTGGACACCTGGCGGAGTGACAGGAGGTCGCTCGACTTCGGCCGAGGTGGTCCCGTCTCCGGGCGCCACCTGGCGAAGGAGCGAAGGGGCCCGGCTCGACCTCGGCCGAGGTGGGACCGTCTCAGGGTACCACCTGGCGAGGGAGCGGGGGAGCCGTCGGCTTTGGCCGAGGTGGACCCCTCCTGGGTGGACACCTGGCGGAGCGGCAGGGGGTCGCTTGACTTCGGCCGAGGTGGTCCCGTCTCCGGGCGCCACCTGGCGAAGGAGCGAAGGGACCCGGCTCGACCTCGGCCGAGGTGGGACCGTCTCAGGGTGCCACCTGGCAAGGGAGCGGGGGAGCCGCCGGCTTCGACCGAGGTGGACCCCTCCTGGGTGGACACCTGGCGGAGCGGCAGGAGGCCGCTCGACTTCTGCCGAGGTGGTCCCGTCTCCGGGCGCCACCTGGCGAAGGAGCGAAGGGACCCGGCTCGACCTCGGCCGAGGTGGGACCGTCTCAGGGTGCCACCTGGCGAGGGAGCGGGGGAGCCGCCGGCTTCGGCCGAGGTGGACCCCTCCTGGGTGGACACCTGGCGGAGCGGCAGGGGGTCACTCGACTTCGGCCGAGGTGGTCCCGTCTCCGGGTGCCACCTGGCGAAGGAGCGAAGGGACCCGGCTCAACCTCGGCCGAGGTGGGACCATCTCGGGGTGCCACCTGGCGAGGGAGCGGGGGAGCCGCCGGTTTCGGCCGAGGTGGACCCCTCCTGGGTGGACACCTGGCGGAGCGGCAGGAGGTCGCTCTACTTTGGCCGAGGTGGTCCCGTCTCCGGGCGCCACCTGGCGAAGGAGCGAAGGGACCCGGCTCGACCTCGACCGAGGTTGGACCGTCTCGGGGTGCCACCTGGCGAGGGAGCGGGGGAGCCGCCGGTTTCGGTCGAGGTGGACCCCTCCTAGGTGGACACCTGGCGGAGCGGCAGGAGGTCGCTCGACTTCGGCCGAGGTGGTCCCATCTCCGGGCGCCACCTGGCGAAGGGACCCGGCTTGACCTCAGCCGAGGTGGGACCGTCTCAGGGTGCCACCTGGCGAGGGAGCGGGGGAGCCGCCGGCTTCGGCCGAGGTGGACCCCTCCTGGGTGGACACCTGGCGGAGCGGCAGGAGGGCCCGGGCCGAACTCGACCTCGGCTGGAGCGGAGTCGCAACTGACTTGGCCGAAAAAAACTCCACGTGGCTCAAATCACGCCCAACAAAATCTGAGACGTGCCACATCATCGTTACGGCCGTAACAATCAATATCATGAACAATAATAACAATAAAACAATTACTATCACTAGATGCTGACCAAATATTAGAAGATAATGAAACTTTTATATTTAAGATAAAGAAAGTTCCAATTAAATTTTGTTTCATTACTAAAAAGTTAGTCATAACTACTCTTCTAAATGTATACCTACTAGTTCTTTTGTAAGCATGTTATAAGATTAATTAAACATATTCTTCAAAATTAAAAGATTCACATAAACTAAAAAATAATTCATCCTTAACTATCCATTTTATAAGTATTTGTCTTTAATTTTCATGATTATATATAAAATTATCTACAATAGATCCTCTTTGTATATTAAAAGGTACTTTGAAGACGAGAATCATGCATTTTATGGTTCTTTTGATATCTTTCCAAATGGCTAGTTTTCCCACCACTACTATAACTATAAAGTTTGACATATTTTTTATATTTTACTTTTTAAATTCCATCAATCATAACTCTATCAAAATCATTCCACACATCACTAATCCTTTTACGGGAAGAGATTTGATCTTTACTGATTCCAGAAGGAATAGGAACATGGAGATTAGTTTCTTCTCCCTTAGAAATAGAAAGAATATCAAAATGACTCTCATCAAAAGATATCATATCTAAATTGACAAATACAAATAATAAAAACTAACCATCAGGAGAAATTGAGTAAAGATGAAAGAATTGAATAGATGTAGAGCCAAGATTTGTAAACTTCCTCTTATGCTCCTCAATAAGGATCTCTTTTTCTTGTACTCCTTAACAAGAATCTTTTTTTGTATAGCATTTCAATACTTGCTAAATACAAACTAAAAATAAAATTGCTAGACATCTAGAACACATGCTAAATATTGCTAGAAGAGAGAAATAGTAGTAGTAGAGAAGGAGAGGAGTTGATTTGGTGTAGCAAGAATGAGAGAGGTGGAGGGTATTTCAAGACTCCAAAATTTTTCATTTTTTCAAAATACCCCTCAAATTATCAGCTATTGGGGGGCTAAAATGATAAAAAGTCAAAACCAGCCATCTATTACTATTATGAGCCAAATGAGCCATGCCAGGCCTGGCCCGTAATGGTCCCAAATGAACCATGCAGGGCCCATAACGGCCCCAAACAGACCAGGCCAGGCCTGGCATATTTTTTTAACAGAAATTTTAAAAAAAGCTCGCAGACCGATAGATTGTGCAGGCCTAGGGCCAGACTGGGTTAGAGGTTTGAATTAATCGGGCCATACCCGGCACATCCTGTTTAACCTGAGGCCCAGTGGGCCTGGTACGGCCCAGCCCAGTGCCCTCGTCTGTTACAAGGGCAAACTTAAACAGAGCCTCGACATGTTGATCCAGATCCTTCAAAGACGAGGAGAAACTCCACCTACACGAGAAGGCTGAAAAGTGCAGCTCGAGACGTTTCCTTCCCTCATACCTGCCACCTCTTCTCTTATGCGTGACCGGTTCTCCCATACAACAAAAACAGTAGAAACCACGGGTAGTCTTTTCAACCACACAGGACCATTACTCAAGAGAAGGCCCCTTGCTGCTTCCAACCGTGCTGTTTTGGACTCACCATGACTTACTTCTTTGCCAGCAATGGAAACATCATTAGCTCAAAGGCTGCTTCACCATCTTTTGGCGCCAAACTGATGCCGAGTTACAAATGTGTCCGGTCAAGCCAGCCAACCTTTCATTCTTCCTTTGAAATGGACATCAGTCCTACCCTCTCTGTAGATTCTCTCTACATCTACTTGTAAATAATCCATTGTATATATTCCATTTTTGTAATAAATTCGGGTGGCATCTTGCCTCCCTTTTCATCAAATAAGAAAGAGACCAACATCTAAAAGTAAATTCTCTCACTGATAACCTTCCTGACACGTGATCCACCGAAAACATCCACAATAGTTTTGCAGAATAACCATCCGCCAAGACATTGCCGCATCAAAAAAAAAAAAAAAAAAAAAAACATTCTCATCAGCATACAGTAGAAATCGCCATCCTGCTAGAACTCCGTCAGGAAAGTTCCCACTAGTCAAATTGAAGCACATTTTGGTAAAGTATTTCCCAGTATAAGGTGAATGGTTGAAGGATTTGAGGTTCTTATACAGAAAAATCTCTTTAGAACATTCATCAAGTAGACAGAAAAATACATCGTATATCAGACAATTAAGCAAACTCATTTTGCCTACAGCCTACCTTCCACAACAAATATTTGCTCCTACTTTAAACATTGCTATTGGCTTCTTCAAGATTGCTTTGGAGGGAAAAAACACTAGCACTTCAAGCAGATTACTCTTGAAATCCTATTGTTAATGTTAAATATAAAGAATGTACTCCAGCACTTTCCGATGTTTGCTCTCCGCCCTCATATAGATCTCTTATCTCAATGCTTTCTAGTACCGGAAAACTTATATACCATATTAAACTAGATTAAAGAGAGTAAATCACTCCAGAATTCAAATAAGCTAAATTAACATGATATCATACTAAAAGAATTTATGAAATAGATATCCAATAACAAGTTTCAAAAGCTGCAGAGCTAGCCCTTAACTCTGAAAGATTTAATCCTCCCCCTCTTACTGATAACGTTCAAGTATATATATATATATATATATATATATATATATATATCACTCGGTGCTGGATCTTCATGACCACCTTGTAGTGTCAATCCTTTTATTCTGAAATCAATTTCTTTGTTGGTGATCAAAACATGCACTAATACCAAATCAATGTTATCTAAATCTAAGAAGTGGCTGACAAGGGCAAAGACAAGGGTTTTAAATGAAATCATGCACCAGTTAATGGAAAGGCGCTTGGATAAATGGAGGAAAGATGGAATATTTAAGTAGGTACTAAGCTTTTTGGAGAGAGAAATGTAAGAATGAAAGGAAGTTGAGAGAATTAAAACATGAACAAGAATGGAAGTATATGCATGAAAATCGACAAAGGAGAGAAGTGGGACAAATGAGCTAATAATTTTCCGAAGTTCCAACCAGCCAGTATGTGCCAAGCATGCTATGACACATGTCATGCCAATGCTACTCCAGCAAGACAGTTGGCACCAGAAAGTTGCACTTAAGTCCTTGTTAAACTTAGCATACCACCAAGATTGGAAACTGAACCAATATAAACAGCAAGCCAGAAACAGATTGAGTCAGATACAGTTAGATAACCCGCAATTAAAAGGAAAATGTCCAGTAAAACCTCATGACAATCCCAAAATACCCAGAGTTTCAAGAATTACACAGACTTCCTCCATGTTCTAACCCTTCCCCACATACATACACCATGAACACACTGTTTCAGCACAAAAGTTCCAATAAGTAACAGCTCCCTCCAGATAAAAAGATATGTTAAAAGAAAGAGGAAGTGAAGTAACAGCATCAGCCATAACCAAATGGCACTCTACGTACGTGAGCATAGCAGAATCCCAAAAAGAATCAGCCACACCATCCCACAGTTGCTACAAGTTACAAGATGGCGAGCACTTTAACATAGACCAAAATCCCTATGTTAAGCCAGCATTACATCAGCAATCAAATAAAAAAAAAAAGACTAGTAAGTTAATGAAAGTACAAACGATAGTCATAGCAGTGGCATGATGTCATGAACATTAGTGCAAAGAGTAGCAATGAAAAGAAGACCCAATAAGGGCCTGTTTAGATGTCTAAGCCCAAAATGCCATGGCATTCATGGGTTGGGCCAAGACAGGCAGTTAAATGAGGCTAGATTAGGCCTTTATTTATAAGAACCTAGGAAGCCATTGGAGTGGACCAGCTTGAATCCCATAGGGAGAAAAAAAAGACCTGCTGTCTAGCCTCACTTAATTGTCTGTATTGGCCCAACCCACGAATCCCATGGGATTTCGGGCCTAGACATCCAACCAGGCCCTAAAAGATATAACCACCACACCACTTCCACCTCGTATCACCAGCACCCTTCACTCCAGGAAAACATATTCTGACTCGTTGTAGCTGATTACAATGTAGTATTGTGACAGGGACATAAGTTACATTTACAACATATGGATGCTACCCCATATAGGATCAGAAAAGGACCCCTTTTTTTTAATGCAGACGGGTGCTCAACCAAATCTAGTACGTGAGCCGCCCATAAGATCATATGAGAGAAGACCCTGAAAAAGAGACCAATCGACAAAACCAATCGAGTGCTCAGCTACAAAAGAGACAATCTAATTTGCTACAGAGTTGGCCTCCCTAAAGATGTGACGAACTGTCGAAGTAACCGACAGTCGGAGAGAATGCCAGATATCGCGGAGCAAAGGATGGACCTGACTCTGCTTCGATCTGTACTGGATCCAAGCAATAACAGTAGCGGAGTCACCCTCGATGAGGATCCTGTCAGCGTACAACTCTTGTATAGCACAGGTGATGCCTGCCCTCGCTGCTCTGAGTTCAGCTCCTGGAACTGAAGGCTCATAGAGAAAAGAACCTCCCGCTGCCAACAACCTACCTTCAGAATCACGTATAACAAAGCCAGCACCACCCAGAGCACCACGAACACTACCATCGAAGTTCACCTTAACAAAGCCCAGAGGGGGGCTCCCAGAAGACGAGTAAAGTCCTACGGGCCGCTGTCGAAGTAGCATGGGAGTCCCAGGGATTCTAGGTCGCAAGGGAAGCAGTAGTATCAAGGTGACGAAAGGACCCTTTACCTGACACCCAAATCATCTTGCAGGTTTAACCACTTTCCTAGGTTTTGTTTCTGTCTCCATTCCAATCAACAAGGATGTGTTATTGTTTCAACAAATGTTTGGTTAGGAAAGTTTATAACCATGTAATGCAACCACTAACAAAGCCTAACATGAATTTCTAAAATACAGCCTTGCAAAAATGAATCCAACTCAATAACATACACCGAGGACTCATGACTCATCTATGACCCTTCAAAAATGTTCCCAAGTTACTTATTAAATTCTCTGCAATATTCTAAAAAATAAGATTTCTCAGATGCACCACTGTAGCATGTGGACCTGAAGCCTGACTTATCATTTTTTTTTAAAAAAAAATGTCAGAACAGACATGAAAATCAGAAGTGCAAGTTATGTGGTACATCGACAAATTCAGAGTTTAAAACTCTGGATTGTGTGACTCTTGTGATTTGCTATATGTGATATGTAAAATTAGCAGGCATTTCTAAGGTAAAAAAGAACAAAAAGCATTACAACAACATAGGCTTTCAGGTGAAAGAAAAAACATTATTTTATGTTTCAGTTGCAGAGTCAAACCAACCAATCTGGTATACTCTTCATGTTAATTTAAACTAGCAATACAACTATAGGCTTTATGTGGAATAGCATGTTGTGGGTAACCAATAAATGCAAATTTATCTCTTTTTCAAATAGTTATTATCAAGATTGTGAAGAAAAATTCTGGAAGTCAACAGATATTCCAAAAGAAAGAGCATTTGAGATTCTTCTATCCTAAACATTTCAAGTCACAAAATTCAGCTCATAAAAGGACATTATAACTAACTGAGAGCAGTATTGGATATAAATTGACAGGAAATGAGATGCGGATACAGGACAAAGATGAAATATTGCAGTTACAAGAAAACTGGCTCCTCTTGTGAACTAATTTTTATCTTGTAACAAGTTATTAATCATAGTAACCAAAGGAAGAGTACCCTTGGCCATGATTTCTAACCTAGAAGTATTTGAAGCATGTAAGAACAGAGAAAACCCAAAAAGTACAAGCTCAGGAAGAAGCAATCTTGATGAGAGAAAACCATGCCAGTAGTGAGGCTCTAAATCAAAAAAAGCATCGAAAAACCTCCTTGTTCCTTGCAAGTCAAGTTTAAGCAGGATATCCATACCAAAGCAGAAAAACTCCCTTTGCCTTCTCCTTTGAATGGGCCACAGATTCTTCCAAACCTCTGCAGACAGTTCATTACCTGAAAGACGATGATCAGAACCAAGGAACTGAACAATTGAGTTTGCAACAATCGGCACAGCTGCAAGCGTCCTTGCTACCATGTAACCTGTCGATGGGTGTACCAGGCCTGCAGTCCCCCCTATTCCAACAACCCTTTGTGGAAGCACCGGGAGAGGGCCTCCCATAGGAATCACACATCTTTCATCCTCTTCAATGCTCTTAACTTTGATATCTAAGTGCCTCAATCTAGCCACCATCCTCTCCTGTATATCTTCCATTTGCAAACCAGGACGAGCAACCAAGGAAGTCTCTTCCAGAAATATCTCTGTCGAAGAAAATGGCATCGCGTACAAAAAAGTTGGAATTCTGCTATTTCTCTCTTTCAACTCTGTCCCATCTTTGAGATGCGAATCTCTCCAATCCATGAAGACCATCCTGTCCAAATCAAATGGGTGTTCATCCACTTCTGCCAAAATTCCATAAGCAACCTGGTACCCAGGATTGTAGGGCTTATCATACTGCACAAGGCACCTCGAAAATCCAGTGGCATCAAGAACCACCGTGGCCTGAATTGTGACACCATCATTGCATATTAGCAATGATTTCGACTCCTCATGAATCACCTTGATAACCTTTGCTGGATGGAACCGGACACCATTGGATACACATTTCTGCATCATCTTTGATTTGAGCTGCTTGCGATTGACCCGAGCATAAGGCCGACCGAGAACCTTCTTCTTGAGGTCATCCACATAAACCACTGCACCAGGCCAGGTGGCATCAAGGCAATCAAGGAGGTCCAATGCTTCAAATTCATCAACCCAGACACCATAGTTATTAGGCCAGATAAGTTTGGGGGACGGGTCGATGGAGCAGACCGAGAGGCCAGCCTCGGATACCTGCTGGGCCACGGCGAGCCCTGCAGGGCCTCCTCCGACAACTGCAAGGTCCAAGGTGAGACCTTTCGAGGGGTTGTACAAGGGGAGATCAAATTCGAGGTTCTCTTTCTTGGTTTCAGGCACAAGTTCCAGAAGGGCACTGCAGCCAGCTCTAGCCAACCCTTTCTTCGCCCATTTCCGGTGGGATCTACTATAGGAAGCTCTGTTGTCCTGCTTCTGAAGCTTTGGGTAGGGAGAAAGACCGTGCCTTCCCGCAAGGCCGTGAACAGGGTGCAGCAATTCAAGCCTGCTGTGGATTCTGAGGGTATCCATGAGACCTAGGGTTTGGTCTCCAAGGAAACCTATTTCTCAGATGAAATTGGCACTACAGAGCTCGATTTGGTATACTTGGGTATCTCAGAGCTTGAAGTGGATGTCGAGGGATTCCAAAGAGACAACTTTACAGGAGAAGATGGAGAGTAGGAGAAGACTGCAAGTTTAGAATGGAATTCGCTGTATTGCCAAATGAAAACCCAGATTCTCCTTCAACGAAAAATTTAAAAAAAAATAAAAAATAAAAACCCCGATTTTGAGATGCTAAATCGGGAATCTACCGAATCTAGTGAAACTTAACAAATAAAGACCACGAAATCTAGATTTTTTTTTTTTTTTTTTTTGGCGTGAATTCTCCGGAATCACGTGAAACTTGGTTCCTTGAGGGGAAGGGAGAGGTTCAGAAGGAATGAAAGAAGAAATCGAGTGCGCCGACAGATAATATTCATTCTAGGGAGGACAGGTGCTATTTATAAAGGAGGAAAGATATGTGCATGGAGCTCTTACCCTGAAGGGATGGCGGAGGAGAAGGAGGTGAGCCATCTTGGTTTGAGGATTTGGAAGTAGACAAGTTGAGGCTGGGAACCTCCTTGGGAATTGGGGCTCATAAATACCACCAGATGCCAATTTGGCATCTTGTCCGGTACAATTTTGGAATGTGCGGGCCGTTTGGGATACCTTCCTTTTTCCCTAATTTTCAAAAGCTAGGCTGCTTTATTATCCTATTTTATATAATTTTTTAAAACTAGATTTACTGTTTCAATCTGAAACGTGTTTATCATCGTTTTCAGGTCAATTAAGATTTTTATGTTATTTAATCTCAGGATTTATTAGGAGAGATTATTATTGTATGAGATCATGAGGCTGCCAAGATGATATATTTTATATTTATCTCAGCATGTACATATCATGGTGATTGGAATTAATGGGCATAAATAGCTCTTGCCAGGAGTTTATGCTAGTACTGATTACAAGGAGCGGAGAAAATTTTAGAAGAAGATTATGGCTCCGGTGGATCGGGATATTCCTACTGTTATAGTAGGAGATTTTAATTATGTCCATCAACCTGAAGACAAGAGATGTGGTAAACCTTTGTTGAGGATATTGGCTCCAAAGAATTCGAGTACTTTTTGCATCATCACGGCTTGGTTGATCTTGGATTTATTTGCTCTCGCTTTACCTGGTACAACAACCGTTCAAGTAGGGCAAGGGTGTGGGCAGATAATTGATGAAATTTTGGCAACATCGAGCTGGTTTCAGTGGCACCCCGTGTACCTTGTCAGGCATCTACCTAGAATTGGATCGGATCACTGCCGGTATTTCTTTCAACTGGCTCAGCCACTTCCTGTCATTCTTCCTTCAGATTTGAGAAGTTTTGGTTTGCATATCCCCAATCTTGAAAGGTTGTAAGGGAGGTGTAGAAGATGCCCATTCACGGGGATGCTAGATATCAGATTTTCCGCAGACTGAGTTTGTCAAAAAGCACCTTTAGTGCTAGAATAGGGTGGGGTGGGCAATATCTTCACTAGATTAGAGGTTGTAGAGAAGTATATCCTTGATCTCCAGGAATGAGAGGCGAGGGATTGGGGTTTAGCGAAGTATGATTAGGTCTCCTTGCGGAGTTAGTTGTCTACCCATCAGTCCCTTCTTGTTCAATAGGAGACCTTCTACAGACAGAAATTTAGAATATAGTGGATTAAGAAAGGAGACGGAATACAACGTTCTTTCGCCATGCCACTATTGTGAGGAGGTATATGAACCGTATCAAAGCTCTTTGGACTTATGAGGGACTCTAGGTGGAGGATGATGATGATATCAAACGGAAGATCACTCACTTCTTAGGATCCAGGTGGACAGTTCCTATCGATGAGCCTACTATCTTTGCTCTTCATCTTCCATTGGTTAGGGTGTTGGACCGGGAAAATCTGGACCTCATCAATCATGTCTCTAAGGATGAGGTGCAGAATGCTCTTTAGTCTATGGCAAAAGATAAAGTGTCGGGCCTTGATGGGTTCTCTCATATTTTCTTCAGGCATTTCTAGAGTGTTGTTCGGGCTGTTGTGGTTACTATTATTCAGGAGTTTTTTCATTTGGGCAGGATGCCGTATTCTTGGAAGCAAACTTATGTTACTCTCATCTCTAAGCATCATGATGCTTCTGAGCCTAGCTACTTTAGGTCCATTAGTTTGTGCAATACCTTATATAAAGTTTGTGCTAAGCTCATTGTTAACAAGATGAAGTTGATTCTCTCGTGCCTAATTAGTTTGGAGCAAGGGGCTTTTGTGGAGGGGCGATCTATTTCCAACAATGTTCTTATTGCATAGAAATTTATGCATGATCTTCGGAGGGCCTCTGCCCATCATAGTCTGATGACTATTAAGCTTGATGTAGAGTGGGCATATGATTGCATACATTGATCTTTTTTGGAGAAGGCGCTGCCGAATTTTGGCTTTCATTCTTGTTAGATCTCCCGGATTCTGGCTTGCATTGTTAGACCCTCCTATGCAATCCTTATTAATGGCACTCCATCGAACTTCTTCTTTTCTAATATCGGCCTTTGGCAAGGTTGTTCTCTATTCCCGTACTTATTCATTATTTGTGTTGATACTCTTTCGCGAGCTCTGCGGGCTGTGGCCCAGGGGTTGGATCTTCAGCCATATATCTCAACCCCTGGTGCCAACCCGATCTCGCATCTCTTGGCACCATTGTCCCCCGTGCTTAGGGTTCCAGGAGAATTATGAAAGACTACTATCTATCTTCTATTCAAAGAATTAATATATCGAGACCTATGTCATTTACAAGTCATGGTTGGTTTGCAATTCCATTCAAAAATTAATTAATTAATAATTTTTCTTTTTTGGTGCATATCATTTATTTTTTAAGGGTCACGACAGCCACTGGTGCGTGGCATAGCTGGTTGTGAGACTTTCCTCACAACTAGTTGGCAGGGGTTTGAGCCCTGGTTTGGACGTATTTCGACTAAAAAGTCCAGGGATAAAATAAAAAAAAGAGAAAAATTAATAAAATAACCCTGGAGCCCTGTTGGCTGGTGGTAATGAAAAAGTTAGGGATATATATAATAAGTCCCGTTCACTCGGCTGACGCCAGTGATAGTCAGGTTAACGTACTCACCTTCGGATGGGGAACGATTACGAAAATTAATATGCACCGTGTATCGAGTATTTTGGCTGGGGTTGAGGGACTGCCTAGGGGGCATGCCCCCCCCTTTTCTTTACTAAAAAAAAAAAAAAGGGTCACGACAAAGTGGAGGATTCAATTATTGCACTATAAAAGTGGAGAGTCATGATATGTTTTTTGGGCTCATTGTTTTATGGATAAAAAGATTTAACTAAAAATTTATATTTTTTACTAAATATTTTATAAATAATATTTTAAATAAAAATGGTTTATTTATATTTTTTTATATATTAAAAAATAATTTTAAAATTTGTTATTCATGTTTTCTATATTATTACTTTTATAGACATGTTACTAAAGTTTACCTATATTTTTCTTAATATTCTTTATGGAGACTAGAGTTTGGACAAGAACGAACCACATCAATTTTTTTAAAAAACCAAATAATAAATAATAAATAATATTAATAAATAATTTAAATTAATTTAAATATTTTTTATAAATATTTTTTGAATGTACTTGATATTATTTTATAAAACTAAATTTATTAATAATGAAATCTATTGTAAAATATTTAGCTATCTCATTATCGATATAAGTGATAAATAATTGGCAAAAAAGTTATCTTCTACTTGTTGCACAATCTTGATAATCTTCATTCTTAAAAATACTCTCTGTAGCAGTAGCAGTTGAAACCCTAAAAGTTATAAGAGCCATGAACTCATGGAGGATGCGTGCGCATCAGCTGTGGTGGTGATGGCATCGCACTGAATACCGTTGGCACAGGCACGAGCACAGCAATATTGGTGCGAGCCTGGGGCATGATCGATGCCCGCTCGCCTATGTTGCTCAAAGACCCAATCGCATTGCACGACAAGTTCGACCTCCAAGATGGTGTGTGGCTCCATTGCACATGACATCTATCATTGCGGTGAGGTTGATGGAGGCCATCAAGATGGTAGCAGCAGGCCGGTGCATCGGTGCTATCTAGCCTTCTATATATATGCAATCTCTTGGTCGTGCCATGGAGGCGTTCTCACCAGTCATGCCGCGTGACAGGTCTAGCTGCCATCTCATCCACCAGTGCAAAAAATGGGATAGTACCGGCTGTGCACGGCGGTTTCAATCATGGCAGGTTTCGAAGACGGGTACCGATCGAGCAATAAAAAAAATCTTTTGTCTTCTCATAAATAATTATGGAAAGAGAAAAATAATGAAAAAAGAGAAAGTTAGAAGTGATCAAACTTCTAAGTAAAAAAAGTTGATTTATAGTATTTGTTTTATTTTAAAACTTCTTTTTTCAAGATTCTTCGAGCTATATTTAATAATAGCCAATTTTAGGAGGGGCCAAATAGGCAAATACATATATATTTGAAATTTTATCTAAAAATTTAACTTATAAATAAAAGATTGGAAAAAATTTAGGGGGGCTAAGGCCTCTTGCCTCCTTAGCGGTCTGTCCCTGAATTTGAGGACAGTGGACAACTAAGTTATTGAGCATTGAATGAGAAGTCATTAAAAATCAGAAGGAGTGTATTTTAAAAATAAAATTGAATGTTTACTTTGTCGGCTAGTAAAAAAATGATTTAGCCACCTTCCAAATGTATAAGAATTTTTTACTAATTCATGGATAAATAATATCCAAAAAAAAGTAACTTACTTATTATGAAAAGTGCAAGAACACAAATAAAGTAAACAATAAAAAAATTAACCAATTTTTTTATAATATTTATTCACAAAAAAATAGATCCTTAGCATACCTAGAATGAGCACCAAATCAGATTTTTAGATTCTACGTGCATCAGGTTGCTGGCAGAAGCCACAATGGTCATGGTTTGCTGTCATCATTTTTGTTTTCTGAATGCTATGCATTTCTTAGCAACTTAGTTTGTTCAAAAGAGTATGCCCAAATGAATGGATCTAAACTATATTATTATCAAGCTGTCAGTTTGCAGTACGATAAGAAAGCATCATTATTTTTCTCATAATCATGTATAAATATACTCATATATTCCTTTCATTAAATCATGATATCCTTGCTGGGCTAAAGATCTAAATTCATTTATCTATTCATAAATATCATAGATCGCCGCTAGCAGGAATCTTCGCTGTCCAGGTGTAGGGAAAATGGTCCTAGGATGTCCATCTCCACTGAGCAAAGGGCCAAGGGGATGAGAGCTGGGAGATCGGCGCTGCCGGCTGGCGCTGTATATGGGTGTGGGGCTGGCATTTGTCGCACCTTTTAACGAAGTCGACGGCATCCTCCCTTATGGTTTCCCAGAAGTACCCCTGGTAGAAGGCTTTGTAAGTCAGTGTTCTTCCTCCTACATGATTTCCACAGAGGCCTTCATGTATCTCTTGGAGTACGAAGGTTGCCTTTGCGGGCCTGAGGCATTTCAGGAGCGGGTAGGAATGAGACCGGCGATAAAGCTGGCCTTCAAAACGAACCGGGAGGCCTTCTTCTTGATGAGGCCTGCTTCCACGCGGTTCTCTGGCAAGGTGCCATCAATGATGTACTTGACGTACCTGTCCATCCAGCTCAGCTCGGGGGTGACATGGTGCACCTCCTCTGAGTTTTCGTAGCTTGGATTATCGAGGTACTCGATGTAGGTGCGCCCCAGTGATGAGTCAGGAAGGGTCGCGAGCCTCGACATTGCATCCGCGCGTGCGTTCTCCCCTCGGGGGATATGGGAGATGCTAAAGCGTCGGAAGCCTACCATGCTGGAGTGGACCCGACCCAGGTACTTCATCATCTGGGGATCCCTGGCCTCTTATTCTCCGGATACTTGCCTGGCAACGAGTTGGGAGTCAGTAAATACTTTCAAGTTTTGCACGCCCAGCTCGCGGGAGACTTTCAGACCTGCGAGGGGCGCCTCATACTCTGCCTGGTTGTTTGTTGCGGCGAACTTGAAGCGGAGGGCACACTCTACTACCACCCATCACTGTTGGCGAGGATGAGGCCTGCTCCACTCTTGCCAGAATTATATGCACCGTCCACGTGGAGGATCCAAGGATCCTCCTCTGGTCCGGGCTCTGTTTGGAGCTCTGTTATTGTCTGCTCTGGCTCCTCTGCGAGCCCGATGCATTCGACCATGAAAGTCGGCTAGGACTTGGGCCTTCTGCGAAGACCTCTACCGATACGCTATGTCGAACTCGCTGAGGAGCAGGGACTACTTCGCTAGTCTCTCGGAGGTCTCAGGGCGGCCAAGTATAGCCCTCAGCGACTGGTCCGTCACGACCGCGATCGGGTGTGCTTGGAAATAGGGCCTGAGACGCTTAGCAGACATTATTAGTGCAAAAATGAGTTTCTCGAAGCGAGTATACCTGATCTACGCATCACGGAGGATTTTGCTAGTTAGTACACCGGCTTTTGGGATCAGTCCTCATCCGCGCAGACGAGAATCGAGCTGACGGCTCCGGGTGTGACCGCCAGATAGAGTAGGAGCTCCTCCCCTTCTTCCGATCTGGAGAGCAGCGGGGGAGAAGCCAGGAACTCCTTCAGCTCCTCAAAGGCCGTCTTGCACTCTTAAGTCCAGGTGAAGTCGTGCATCTTGCGCTGCACCTTGAAGAAGGGAAGGCAGTGATTGATCGACCTCGAGATGAACCGGCTCAGGACGGCAATATGCCCTGTCAGGCGTTGGACCTGCTTCTTGGACGTCGAGTGCTCCATGTCGACGATCGCCTGGACCTTCTCCAGGTTCGCTTCAATGCCCCTTTGAGTGACATGAAGCCGAGGAACTTCCCTGCTGCCACTCCGAAGGCGCACTTCACTGGGTTCAGCTTCATCTAGTGCTCTCGGAGGTTGTGGAAGGCTTCGGCGAGGTCGGCGACATGGTCCGAATTTGGCTTGCTCATGACAAGCATGTCATCCATGTATACCTGCATGTTATGGCTAATCTGGTATTTGAAGACCTTATTGACCAAATGCTGGTACGTGGCGCAAGCGTTCTTTAGACCAAAGGGCATCATCCTTTAGCAGTAAGTCCCTTGGTCGGTGACGAAGGCGATGCGCTCCTCGTCCTCAGGATGCATCCGGATCTGATTGTATCCGGAGAATGCATCCATAAATGAAAGCAGCCTATGCCCCAAGGTGGCGTCTACCAACTGATCGATCTTTGACAGGGAAAGCTGTCCTTTGAGCATGCCTTGTTGAGGTCGGTGTAGTCTATACAGATCCTCCATTTACCATTGTTCTTCTTCACCATCACCACATTCGCCAGCCAGCTCGGATATTGCACCTCCCGAACGAAATCGACGGCGAGGAGTTTGTCCACTTCCTCGTTGATAGTTGCCTGTCTCTCCGGGGCGAAGCTCCTCTTCTTCTGACGAACTGGCCTGTGCTTCGGGTTAATGCTCAACTTATGGATGATGATGTCGGGGGGAATACCTGGCATGCTCGCCGCTGTCCAGGCGAACACATTTGCATTTGTCTGCAGGAACTCCAACATCTAGGCCCTCTCATCCTCGGGTAGTTGGGCTCCAATCTGCACCATTTTCGCAGGGTTATCCCCGAGCAGGTAAGAGAGCAAGCGCTCGACCGGCCTCCCCTGGGATCTTGAGCTCTTTGGTCGAGGTCGTCCGCCTTGGGATCGCCCTCGAGGGCCTCGACCCCAGGGAGGGTTTGGAAACAGTGTTGCACCGGCTGAGGTGCTCCCCTCATTTCCCCGACAAGATCGTCGTGGTCCGTAGCTGTGGTATGGGCCGCGAGAGTCCCTGGCTGCTGATGAGTGGCCAAGGACCGGTGCTGGTGCTGAAGCTGGCGCACTGCCGTGGCAAGGATCTGCACCTGTTGGGTGAGTGCAGCCAGCTGGGATTCCGGCAGAGGTGGTTGAGCTGGAGTGGACGACTCCACCTCTGGGTTGTGTGGGTTTCCCCGGAAGGGGGAGTCCCTTACACGACTGATGGAGACATCTCTCACCCTTGTCGTCACCATCCTTCCATCAGACTGTTTGTAAATGGGGGTTAAAGGGGGATCAAAGATCGCTTCTCATCCCCCCTACCTGATGCACCAATTTGTTGCCACCAAGATCGTCGTGGCCCGTAGTTGCTGTCGGCGCCGGAGTGCGCTTCCTCCACTGCCTGGCGATCCTGTAGTTCCGAACCTGCAAAACAGGGGTTAGTGACCCAGGCCGGGAATTCCGGCGGGGGGCACTCCGACAGTCAAGTCAGTGACGATCCAGGAGAACAGATCCTCCTAGTCGAGCCCCTCTTGATGGACTCCACACTAGGAGGAGTAAGTAGTGCGAGAGTGGGATGCAAGTGCATCAGGAGAATGGTGGCCGAGCTAGATGGGTTCTTTATATGGCCTTTCCTCCTACCCTTGCTTGGGTTTTTTGGTGGTGCGTTGCCCTCTGGTTGAGCTTGCATTTATGTTTGTGTTTGCATACCTCCCCCCTCCGGAGGTGTCGAACGTTCTTTGTAACCAAAGTGACCATTAGGCGCCTGCCTTGGGACCTTTGCTGGGCTGGCAAGCGCGTATGGCGGTGTCTCGTGCCGTGGACGGGACATCTTTCCTGATTTGTTCTAAGGGAAGCTGTCATGTGTTCTGACATTCCTCCTGGTCGCCCCGTTCCGGAAAGCCTGGCAGTGCCTCGATTGGGGGGCCACCGTCCCCGGGATTTGAATCTCCTGGTTGACTTTCTTTTCCGGGTGGTTCAGGTGGTTGGTGAAGAGTGTGGCACCTCGATCGGAGGGCTCCTCCCCTTTCTGGTGCAAGTGGGAGCCGCGGGCAGTTATTGCGGCCTGGTGGGCGTCCTGCTGCAATCTTCGGGCGACTCGCCAGCATCCTATGGTGATGGTGCTGTCTCTCTGCTCGCCGGTGTCTTTGCTCGAGCTGGAGGCCGAGCAGAGGATGTAGGGCTCGATCTGGCGGTGGGCAGAGCGCGGCCCCAGCCCAGAGGGCTCGACCTCGGAGAGACTCCACGTAGCGGAGGAGGGCTGTGCTCGACTCCGAACCACGGGGCTCGATCTGGTGGAGGGCAGAGTGCGGCCCCAGCCCAGAGGCTCGACCTTGAAGAGACTCCACGTGGCGGAGGAGGGCTGACCTCGACTCCGGACTACAGGGCTCGATCTCGAGGGGCTCGATATGGGGGGTGCCGCTCGGCTCTGGCCTAAGCATCCCGGGCTCGCGGGCCCAATATGGCGGAGGATGGGGCTCGGCTTCAGCGGACGGCCCCGTTATCCTGAGGGAGCTCAGCCCGGTGAAGAAGCTCGAGTAGAGTATCCGATGTGGCGTCTTTCTCTGACGCGGCATCTGACAGTTACTTCACGTCAGCGATTGTGCCACATCAGTCGACATGTAGTTAGCTCAATAAATCCATGTTGTAATATCCTCTAATGTACATAAATTATGGATCATGTTTGTTTTGATATCATTTATAATAATTTAAAATTTTATCAAAAAAATAATGGAAAGTATTTTTGAATTCCTTGATTTCATATAAATATTTAATTTTTTAAAAAATAATTGATATAAAATTATATATATATAAAATCTATTAAAAAGCATATATAAATTAAAAATCCATATCAGATTTGATACTAAGGTGGCTCGCTTGGTATCACTCCTTTTCTTCCCCTCTCTCTCTCTCTCTCTCTCTCTTGAGACGGTGGAGAATCCCACCTTGACCCTCTGCACGTAAGTGGATGGGTACGACGACTAGTTTAGCACTCGGGTCATTCCCCATGTATAAATAATTTTTAGGTAATTAACCGGAGCACCTCAGGCCTGGTGCCAACGCCTAGCGGCTTATTCAAGAATGTTGATACAATTAAATTTTATAAAGAGTTACGTCATGATCAAAGACATGTCTCGCCAACATTATGTTTTGGATGAGATATTGCAATGCCACGTTGCGTTGAAAAGAGGACAATCAGTTATATACTGTTGCTGCACCTCTCCCAATTGATCAAGCTAACTGTATTAGAGTGGATTGAGCTCTTGAAAGACTTCAGGTAGTTGGTTGATATATTGTTGATATCTTTGTTCGTAGGTTCGATAAGTTCTTTGACCTATAAAATTAATCCCCAATGTTAAAGAAATTTATAGGATTTTTCAACGGGAACCTTTTGATGCTTAAATCAATTTTAAAAGGAAGAACAATTAGAAAAAAATAAAAAAAGTAAGTGTTCAAAACAAGTTATTCCAGAAAATCCCCTTGATCCCCTATTTGTAGAAATAGAGGGCTGAGTTAACTAGGCATTTATAACCATTTATGAGGTAGTTATACCGTTAAAAAAGTAGTTTAGTCGATAAGGCTATGAAGAGGTTAGTTTGTGAAATGGTTTGTTAAGTGATCTATTACACTTACTGATAATCACTTTACCAACCTTATCATAATGGCTTTAACAACTTGCATGTGCTTGATGTTAAATGAAGTATGAAACTTTATACCTGTCTTAAAGAAGTGGTCGGCTCGGTATCCTATATCTCAAATAAGAGGTTGGCTCGACATCCTATGCCTTAAATAAAAGATTGGCTTGACATCTTGTGCTTTAGATAAAGGTCAGCTTGGCATTTTATACTTCAAATAAGAAGTCAGCTCGGCATCCTGTACCATAAATAAGAGGTCAGCTTGGTATCCTGTGCCTCCAATAAGAAATCGGCTCAGCACCATGTACCTTAAATAAGAGATTATCGGACATCCTATTCTTCGAATAAGAGATCATCTAGCATCCGGTCTCAAATAAGAGATTATTGAGTATCCTGGTCAAAAAAATTTTCAATACCACCAGTTACTTATGACAGGTCATGTATCCTGTAACAGTTATCCTTACTTTCGAGTTTGAATTGATTTATTTAATTTAACTCAATAGTACAATGAAAAAATTCTCTGATCATTATAGAGAATATCTTATTATTAATCATATTGATAAATAATACTTGATCGTTGATCACTTTAATAAAGGATATCAAAATATTCAATTGGAAGTTTAGACAAATATGTACCTACCTAATCACTTTGATAGATAAAAGCTGATCGAAGGTCGAGAAAATATGTTCCCTTTCTAGGCAAATATGTGCCTAGGAAGGAAACTGGTTTCCTGACCTCCGATCAACTATTCTATATCAAAGTGACCGGGTAGAGCGATATAAATTTATCCATAACTTTTGACGAGCGATCAACAGATAGCACAAAATACTTAGGAAGAGGATAGTTTTTTTTAATTTCCGACCAGCTATTCTATATCAAAGTGGTATAAATAGCTGAACCTAGCTCTTTTTTTTTTGTTTCAAGTGCTGTCTTTGGTGCAGCAATTAGAAACCTCTTCTATTAAGAAGTTGGCATCTTCGTTTACCATTCCCAAACCTTTTAGACAGCGGTGGCCAGTGATTTACGATTGGAATTAGAAGAGCTCCTGTAAAATCCTTCTGTACAGTAGGGTGAACTACGGTTTCAGGACCAAATTAAGCTGTTCAAAATTTTTTCAATTTCCTTCTGAAAAGTTTTTTCTTTCATTTTTATTTTTTTCTAGTCCATCCTTCTGAGATGTTCCAGAACGGCTTCATCTCCGCCACGTAGTTCAAGCTATCAATAATCCACTTAGAGCACATTGGGTGACAGATATTGCATTATTGGTTCAGACTTCAAATAAGCACTACTGACATTGCCGGCACTGTATTGTTTTTTCCTACACGAAAGGACCGACCGAGTGGGTGGAGCGCGGGGTGGGGCACTAAACCACCGACCTCGAGAACGGGCCAAAATAAAAGGCAAATGATGTTGCTTCTCTTATCAAAAAAAAAAAAAAAATGATGCTGCTTCTACCTGCACGTAAAAAGTTCTCAATCAAAATGCCCACAGACCAAGAATTCCTTTATTTTTTTCATTCCACCAAGTATTGCCGCTGGCCGAAAGCAGCTACCAGAATTTCCCCCTCGGGTCCAAAAATACACCTGCAAGAGATGACCAATAGTTTTTTGGCACCACGAAGCAAAAGGAAAAAAAAAAAAAAAAACGCCCGAAAGCTCTTTTGAGGCATGATACAAATCTTGCAACACTTTCAAGATTATCTCAAAAACTCCGCGACCACGAAAGTCTTCCAGCAACCAGATGGTACGGAACTTGGGTCATAATTTCGACGCAGAAAATATTACATGTGATTAAGGAAATGGGCAGGAAATCTTGCTCTCTATCGTTAAAAAATCATAATAAAATTTTAGGAGACTTATCTAAGAAACATACACAGCCGACGTTGGGTTGGGTGACAACATAATCGCCATTTGACCCATTTCCGTGAACCGCATTGGTTGGGGTAGTTTTTGACTCAAATGATACCGCAAGGACAAAACTTTGTAAGAAGGGGTGACGGCAGGTTTAGCGATAAGAAGGCTAATACATGATTAAGTCTTAGAAAAGAAGATTTCTCTAAGATGAAAGAACAACGTCTCTTTGAAACTGAGTACTATTTCTGTGATATCCTCTTAGCCCTTAGGCTTATATATATAGCTGAAGTTTAGGACTAGAAAAGGAAATATGTTAATGACAAAATCAGAATAAAAGGGAAAATAAGATAGGTCTATGGTATTCCAGAATATTCAAGGGATATGCTGGAAAGATGCTGAGAATATTTTGAAATATGCTGAGAGGATGCTAGGAATATTCTAGATAAATTGAAGGACGAGTCTTCTAGAACCCTCCTTTGATTTTGGATTTCTTTTGATGGTCCCTTTGGTCCAAAAAGTCTTGGACTACCCGTTTTATGTCGGTCACCTCTACTTGGGACAAATTTGACCTCGAGTTCAAGTCATGTTCTCGGTAGAGAGGCTCATCAGAGTAGAATGGGTAAATATCTGCGACATTAAAGGTCCTTGAAATTCCCCATTCCTCGGGTAGATTAATCACATAGGCATTGTCGTTGATCTTTTTCAGGACTTGATACGGACCATACTTCTTAGGCTGCAACTTGTTGTAGGTCCCAACTAGAAATCGCTCTTTGCAAAGGAACACCATCACCATATCACCCCCTTCGAATTGTTGGCTCCTTTGATGTTTGTTTGCAGCTTTCTTGTACTTCTCATTTGCAATCTCCAACTTCCTTTTCACCTCAGCTTGAATTGACTTACCTGTTCTGCAAGATCTTTAGCTGCAATGCTAAGGCCTAGGATGCGAGGGAGCTTGACAAGACCCAAAGCATGTTACGGACATTTAATGTAAATGATAGAGAAAGGGGACATCCCTACAGCATTGTGAACTGCATTGTTGTAGGCGAACTCGACTTGAGCTAAGGCAAAGTCCTATTGTTTTGGCTTGTCTCCACAAATGCTTCGAATAAGGTTGCCCAAGATCCTGTTTAGCGACTCTATCTGACCATCTATTTGGGGATGAGCTGTACTGCTAAACTTCAAGGATGAATCAAACAGCCTTCATAGGGTGATCCAGAAGTGACTAAGAAATCTGGTATCACGGTCAGATGTAATGGACTTGGGCACTCCATGTAGTCGCACAATCTCCTTGAAGAACAACTGAGCTACACTAGAAGCATAAGATGTATTCTTACAAGGTATAAAATGGTCCATCTTGGAAAACCTGTCAACAACCACAACACAGAATCCATAACGCATTGGGTGCAGGGTAAGCCCAAAATAAAATCCATAGATAGGTCTTCCCAAATATTTTCTGGAACAGGTAAAGGCATGTGAAGTCCAGTGTTTTGTGATTGACCTTTAGCCATCTAGCATATGTAACACCGCTGGACAAATTTGCCAATGTCCCTCTTTAGCTAAAGCTAATAATACTGATGAGGCTAGATCGCTGACGTAGGACGGGCAAACTGACGTGGAATCCCCATCGGGCACCACGCTGGATTTCCAACATGAGCCCCTTCACCGGCTGAGCTCCCCTGGAGCAACGGGACCGCCCGCCGAAGCCGAGCTCCATCCTCCGCCAGGTTGGTCCCCGCCGGGTCGGGACGCCTAGGTCGGAACCGAGTACAAGTCCCCACCCAAGGTGGACCCCTCGAGGTCGGGCCCCGTGGTCAGGAGTCGAGCTCAAGTCTCCTCCGCCACGAGGAGCCCCTCCGAGGTCGGATCCCCTGGGCTGGGCGGCACCCCGCCACCTCCGTCAGGTAGAGCTTGTCCGAAGCTGAGTTCCGCTGGCTCGGAGTCGAGCTCAGCCATCCTCCGCCCAGCCGAGCCACCGCGAAGCGAGCCCGTCGGAGGTGGGCCCCACCTTTCCAGCTCGGTCCCCAACTTAGACAGAGGCACCAACCACCAAGAGTGCGGCGCCTCTTCTCCAAGAACGACAGCGGGCCCCCCGAGGGTTGTACAGCAGCACCCGCCATGCCGCCATTAATGCCCACGGCCGTCACTCACACCAGAAAGAAAGGAAACTCACATCAAGGCACCATGCCCTCCACCAACCTGCCGTACCACCAGGAAAAAGACCCGACCGTAGAGCGCGGGTCCCGATGGCGGCGACCCGTCAACCGAGGTCCTGCCAGGTGGTGCGGGCACCAGACTCAGAAGAAGACTTCAGAGCTCCATCTGGATCTCTGATTAACCTTGCCCGAAGAATTAGGATTTTTTGGGTTTTTAATAAGAGTTGACTAGATCAACTTAATTTAGCTTGAGTCTACATTACCTGCATTTTATTTTGTTGAGTCATGTTGACTCAGTAGTGGACTAGGGTTTCAAAATGGGATGTTACACTTTCTTCCAAGACCAGGCAAGTGGACACCACACTCCCAGCCACACTCCCAGTCCAGGGGGCGCCATATCCACATCCAGCAGCTTTTGGTCCCCACTCCACAGATGGCAACCTCCTTCTCTCATGCGCCAGATAAGGAGAAGTCCACCAAGAGACCACCAATCAAGGGGGCGGCCAAGACTTTCCCAAGAAAATCCAAGCAAAGAAGGGAAGAAATTTCTCTTGGAAGAGCATATCAAGGGGCGCCCATTACCTGCCAAAAAAACCTAAAACAAAGATGGGAAGAGCCTTGACTTAGGGAGGAAGAAAAGGAGGAGTCCAAAAGAGTTCATCCAGGGAAGGAAGAAAATTTTTCTTGAAAATCCAAGCAAGGTGGCGCCATCTACCTGCCATTTATAGCCCAAATCATAATTTTTGGTATTTTGGCCGACCATATGTAAGGGATTTGCCCTAATTTGGAGATCCCCTCCTTTAGTCCCACATGGGAAAATATGAAACCCTTCTCCCTTGTAAAGCATTATAAATTAAACCCTCTTGTAAGTTGAAAGAAATCATAGATGAATGAAAGAAATTTTTTCTTGAGCAAACTTGTGTTTTCTCTTGTCCGCACTTGTTTCCAGGTGTTGAGCTCCGTGAGGGAGTAAATCCGGGTTCCCCTGGAACCTTGAGGAGGTGAGAGATCTCCAAAACCCTAAACCCTAGGTTAGCCACTCAATTCCCAAATCCTAGCCGCCATCACCCTTCTCTTTCCACCAAGCCCTAGTCTTTTCCTCTTCTCACGGCCACCTTCTCCAAGTCCTGGCCGACCACCAGCATCCGACTCCAGTCCAGCTACTGCAGATCCACAGCAATTCTAAGAGGAAGTCAGATCGGCCTCCAGGAGAATTCGATTTTAGCAACTTCAGCTTTCAAGTTCTTCAACCTGGTAAGATCTTTTCTTGAGTTTCTGAATTCCATCATTTGTTCCTCTTCTTGTCCAGATCTTGAGTCCAGGAGAAGCCGACCAAACCACGAGACCAGTATTGGAGGATCCATTGCGAAGATAGCCGACTTCGAGGATCCCACAATCTGCTCGAGAGAGTTCTTCCACCAGAATCCTGAGAAGATCACTGTCTGGTGAGTAAACCGTCCCTCCTCTCTATTTCTGTTCTGTTGAAAGTTCAGAGCGAAACCCTAGGTCTGGGAGTTTCTCAACCCCCAGCGATCCGTTACTTCTGAACTACTCTGATAATTTGGTTCCTTCTAAACTGTGCTTTCAATCTTCACTTAGTTTCCTTCAACATAGTTTAGCTTTACTTTGAGTCAAAGCCAATTTCTGAAATATATATATATATAAAAAAAGAATTAATTTTAATTTTACTTCTGCATACGTTTCTTTGTTCTTCGTTCTGCATCATTTTTGGTATCAGAGCCCTGTCTAGGGTTTCTGTCTGATTGTTTGTTTGAGTCCCTCTCTTTTTACTTTATCTGCTCGAAGTAGACTCCCCAGGATGTCCGGTCCTAGGAACGAAGCGGGGTGCAAACCTCCTCCTCCCATTCCACGGGGTGTTCCTAGGGCGTGTAGGGGATCCGTTGGGTTACAACTTCGTAGCAGAAATTGTAAACGGGGAAGTGCTCTGTTTTCAGCCCGTAATTGCCCTGTTGCAGGAATTATTTCTCACTACAGGTAACTCCAAATTCAGTGATTTTTATTTTGCTGAAACCAGTATAATTGAAAATAATTTACATAATTTTCTCATGATTTATTGGTTTCTGTGCGATTTCTGAGAATTAAATTACTGCAACTCTGTTTTTGTGTTCTGCAATCCTTTTATTTTTGAGTGTTTATCACTTAATTCAACTTAAGGGCATTTGAGTATCTAAGATAAGGGGAGGAGTTGATAACCTCTCCTTAGCCCAAAACCACCACCCCTCATTCGAACCTAAGCCTTTAATCTAAAATTGATTAGACCTAATTTGCCCTAGTGGGCTAGGGACATCAACAAGTCGGGTCAAGGCTAGTGTTGAGTCAGTTTGTCTAGTTACTCTGTGTGTGCTTTGTACTCAGTGTCTAGAACGGTGGTTCAGGGATTCCATCCCGAAGGGCTTGTGTGCTGGTCCGCCTACCTGGCCAATCTCTGATTGGTGTCTAGGTTTGGCATTCAGGGACCTAACACTCCCCTTACACCTGCCTGGCTGAGTCCTGAGTTACTACAGGCTAGCTTGCCACTCTGATTGGGCACCTAGTTTGGGCTCTAGGTCTAGTTAGCCCGTAGTCGTCAGTTGAGTCTCATTTTGTGTGCCTGATTGCATCATGTCTACCCGGAATGGAGTACCCTACCAACCTGGTCAAGCCCAATCTGATTTAGAGGCCATGGTTAAAGCTCTTACCGAGAGTATGAACAAATTAAGTCAGGATATGAATGAGAATTTTGCCTAGCTTAGGGATCGAGTCCAAGTACTTGAGGAACCTAGGCATCGGAATTGGACTCCTGACCCAGATTTTAATGTGCCTCAACCTCACCCACACCAAGAGCCTAGAAGACCTTTATACCGAGATCCTGAACCTAATCATAGGAGACCTGACCCAGAACCTGAGGATAGAGATGATAGGTTCATTCGGAACATCAAGTTAGATGCACCCACTTTTGATGGTAGCCTAAATCCTAAGATGTATTCTGATTGGGAGGGTGAGATGGACCAGTACTTTGAGTGGTATGCCATGTCTGAGGAGAGGAAATTCAAGTTTGCCAAAATGAAATTAATACGTCAAGCTAGGTTATACTGGGGGAACATTGAGCTGACCACTAGAAGACGAAATGTAGAGCCCATAACCACTTGGCAGGGTATGAAAGAGAAACTTAGAGACAAGTACCTCCCCATTTCATACTAGCAGAATCTGTTAGACCAATGGCAGACCTTGAGACAAGGGAACCGATCTGTTTCAGACTACATAACCACCTTTGATGAATACCTGATGAGATGTGATGTGAGTGAAGCCCATGAAGTCACTTTGTCTAGATTTAGGGCTGGGCTTAGGGAAGATATTAAGAGAGAATTGTTTCTGAGAGAGGTTACTGACCTAGACCAAGCCTATCAGATTGCATTGAACACTGAGAAGTTTCAGAGAGGACCCATGCCATCTAGGGTTAGTGCCCCAATCCCAAGAAATGGACCTAGCCAGGTTACCCCTAGCAAGCCTAATCAGGGTATCCCCACCCCTAGGCCCATGGACAAAGGTAAGGCACCTGACACCCAGAGAACCCCTAGTATCGTCTGTTTTAAGTGTCAGAAGCCCGGTCATATCTCCACTCAATGCACAGCCATAGCTTGTTTTAAGTGTCATAAGGTAGGTCATGTCTCTAGCCAGTGCCCTCGTAGATCCCTATATATAGAAGAGGGAGGAGAAGAGAATTCCGAGCCTAATGAGGAGTTTGAAGAAGAAGTTTATGAGGCCGGAATGAATTTGGTTGATGAGTATGAAGGAGAGGAAGAATCCACTGAATCTGACCACTTAGGGGTTGTAAGATGCATCCTGTCCTAGACTAAAGTTCAGGAAGATTGGCGTAGGACCAACATCTTACAGACTTTCCTTAAACTATGGGATAATGTTTGTAAAATCATCATAGATAGTGGGAGCTGTGTGAATGCCATTTCTACTAGCACTGTCAAAATGTTAGGCTTAACCCCAGTTCCCCACCCCAACCCCTATAAGGTTTCTTGGGTAGACTCTACTTCTATACCCATCCAGTCTAGATGTCAGGTCCAAATCCAAATTCAATCCTATCAAGAGAAGATTTGGTGTGATGTCTTGCCCATGGGGGTGAGCAGTATAATTCTTGGAAGACCCTGGTTGTATGATCATGATGCCACCCTCTTAGGAAAATCCAACACCTGTGTCTTTAGTTTCAATGGGAAGAAAATCACAATCCATTCAGTCCCTCCAAAGGACAAGGTAGCTAAAGGAACCAGTAAGGTTAGGGAAATGAAGACTGGAGTGAACCTAATTAGTGCCAAGGATCTAGAGCAAGAAATTCATAGTGGTTCACCCATTTGGATGTTGACTGCTAAGGAACTTAGGACTCCTACACCCTCAGAGCCTCCTCAGGAAGTTAAGCCTTTATTAGAAGAATTTGAGAATGTTTTTCCCGAGGATCTGCCAGACCACCTTCCACCTCTTAGGGATATTCAGCATTCCATAGATTTAGTCCCAGGAGCTACTTTACCCAACTTGCCCCATTATAGGATGAATCCATCGGAGCATAAAGAACTGCAAAAGTAGGTTGGCGAATTGTTGAGGAAGGGGTTCATTAGAGAGAGTCTTAGCCCTTGTACAGTCCCTGCACTTCTAACCCCGAAGAAGGATGGCACGTGGAGGATGTGTGTTGACAGTCGTGCCATCAATAAGATCACAATCAAGTATAGGTTCCCCATCCCTAGACTAGATGACATGCTTGATATGATGGCCGGTGCCATGGTTTTTTCTAAAATTGATCTCAAGAGCGGCTATCATCAGGTTAGGATTAGACCAGGGGATGAGTGGAAAACCGCCTTCAAAACTAAGGATGGCCTCTTTGAATGGGTTGTTATGCCTTTTGGGTTGTCCAATGCCCCTAGTACTTTCATGAGGATTATGACCCAAGTACTTAGAGCTTTCATAGGGAAGTTTGTAGTGGTCTATTTTGATGATATCCTGATCTATAGTAAGACCCCTGCAGATCACCTAGGCCACCTTAGACAAGTCTGTTAAGTTTTGAGGAATGATAGTCTCTACGGTAATCTCAAAAAGTGTGAATTTATGACCAGTAGAATTATCTTCCTTGGATTTGTTGTAACCCCTGATGGCGTGGCTGCCGACCCTGAAAAGATTAGGTCCATAGTAGAATGGCCAGAGCCGACCAGTGTGCATGAAGTCAGAAGTTTCCATGGCTTGGCTACCTTCTATAGGCGATTCATCAAGGGGTTTAGTACCGTAGTTGCTCCTATCACAGACTGCATCAGGAAGGGAGAATTTCAGTGGACCAAAGCAACCCATAAAGCCTTCCTAGATCTTAAGGATAGGATGACCCAGGCACCCATTCTGAGACTACCAGACTTTTCAAAGGTATTTGAGGTTGCCTGTGATGCTTCAGGAGTAGGTATAGGTGGAGTCCTAAGCCAAGAGAACCATCCCGTAGCATTCTTTAGTGAAAAACTTAATGATGCTAAGCTTAGGTATTCTACCTATGATAAGGAATTTTACGCGGTAGTGCAAGCTTTGCGTTACTGGAGACATTATTTACTACCGCAAGAATTTGTGCTATTTTCGGACCATGAGGCTCTTAGATTCTTGAATTCTCAGAAGAAGCTTAACCCTAGGCATGCTAAGTGGGTAGAGTATATCCAGTCCTATACTTTTGTTTTGAAGCATAAGGCTGGGTCTGAAAATAAGGTAGCTGATGCCCTTAGTCGTCGATCTTTGTTGTTGAATTCTATTAGGGCTGAAGTCATAGGGTTTGAGCAAATCAAAGAAGAATATGAGTCGTGTCCGGATTTCAAGACTGTGTACCAGGATCTAACTCAAGGACCATCTAGTGAACATAAGGATTATTCCCTTTTAGATGGCTTTCTGTTCTTTAAGAATAGGCTTTGCATCCCTAGAACCTCTCTTAGGGAATTCTTGATTTGGGAAACTCATGCGGGAGGTTTAGCTGGCCATTTCGGAAAAGATAAGACCACCCTGGCTATTGAAGACCATTTCTTCTGGCCTAGCTTAAAAAGAGATGTAGCACACATTGTGGCTAGGTGTCGGACCTGCGCTGTTGCCAAACAGCGAAAACAGAACACCGGCCTTTATACCCCACTCCCTGTCCCAGATCATCCTTGGCAAGATGTGAGCATGGACTTTGTGTTAGGTTTGCCCAAGACCCAGAGGAGGCATGACTCTATCTGTGTTGTAGTAGACCGATTTTCCAAGATGGCCCATTTCTTGCCTTGTTCCCAAACATTTGATGCGTCTAAGGTAGCCACCCTGTTCTTTAATGAGATAGTTCGACTCTATGGCCTACCCAAGACCATCGTTTCCGATAGGGATGTTCGGTTCACTAGCTATTTCTGGAAAACCCTTTGGCATAAGTTAGGGACAAAACTTAAGTTTTCAACTGCCTATCATCCCCAGACTGACGGCCAAACCGAAGTAGTGAACCGTAGTTTAGGCAATCTGCTAAGGTATCTTGTTGGTGAAAACATTAGGAACTGGGATTTGTACTTACCTAGAGCTGAATTTGCATATAATGACTCGGTCAATAGGTCTACGGGTAAGAGTCCATTTGAAATTGTGCATGGTTACAAACCCCACACACCTCTTGACCTAGTTCCTTTACCAGGGTCTCCGAGTCACATGGGTCTCCGAGTCTGCCGAAGTTTTTGCACAGCATATAAAAGACTTGCATAAAGAAATTCAAGCCAAAATAAATTTAAGTAACGAAACTTATAAGAAATTGGCTGATTCTCAAAGGCGAGTCAAAACTTTTGACGAAGGAGACTATGTAATGATTAGGTTAAGGCCTGAACGGTTTCCTCCTGGAACTGTTAGAAAGTTACATGCTAGGGGAGCTGGACCATTTAGAGTGGTAAAGAGAGTAGGATCCAATGCCTATGTGCTCGAGTTGCCTCCAGAACTAGGCATTAGCTCCACTTTCAACATTACAGACCTAGTAGAGTATAGGGAGCCAGCTGTGATTCCCAGTGAGGCTTTTGAACCTAATCCTGCTCTTGAGAGTGAACCTGACCCTGTGTGTCCACCAACAACTTGGCCTGTGAGGAAAGAGCAGATTGAAAAGATCCTGGATGATCAGGTTATCTCTACTCGTAATCGAGGATACCAAAGATACCTGGTCCGCTGGCTAGGAAGGCCAGATTCTGATGACTCTTGGATCTCCCGAGAAGAGTTACAAGAGCTGGACCCAGACCTCTTGGACAGATACCAGAGCCAACTTGATCCATACTCGACAGGGTCGAGTTCCTCCCACCCTGGGAGAATTGGTGCGGGCACCAGACTCAGAAGAAGACTTCAGAGCTCCATCTGGATCTCTGATTAACCTTGCCCGAAGAATTAGGGTTTTTGGGTTTTTAATAAGAGTTGACTAGATCAACTTAATTTAGCTTGAGTCTACATTACCTGCATTTTATTTTGTTGAGTCATGTTGACTCAGTAGTGGACTAGGGTTTCAAAATGGGATGTTACACTTTCTTCCAAGACCAGGCAAGTGGACACCACACTCCCAGCCACACTCCCAGTCTAGGGGGCGCCATATCCACATCCAGCAGCTTTTGGTCCCCACTCCACAGATGGCAACCTCCTTCTCTCATGCGCCAGATAAGGAAAAGTCCACCAAGAGACCACCAATCAAGGGGGCGGCCAAGACTTTCCCAAGAAAATTCAAGCAAAGAAGGGAAGAAATTTCTCTTGGAAGAGCATATCAAGGGCGCCCATTACCTGCCAAAAAAACCTAAAACAAAGATGGGAAGAGCCTTGACTTAGGGAGGAAGAAAAGGAGGAGTCCAAAAGAGTTCATCCAGGGAAGGAAGAAAATTTTTCTTGAAAAATCCAAGCAAGGTGGCGCCATCTACCTGCCATTTATAACCCAAATCCTAATTTTGGTATTTTGGCCGACCATATGTAAGGGATTTGCCCTAATTTGGAGATCCCCTCCTTTAGTCCCACATGGGAAAATATGAAACCCTTCTCCCTTGTAAAGCATTATAAATTAAACCCTCTTGTAAGTTGAAAGAAATCATAGATGAATGAAAGAAATTTTTCTTGAGCAAACTTGTGTTTTCTCTTGTCCGCACTTGTTTCCAGGTGTTGAGCTCCGTGAGGGAGTAAATCCGGGTTCCCCTGGAACCTTGAGGAGGTGAGAGATCTCCAAAACCCTAAACCCTAGGTTAGCCACTCAATTCCCAAACCCTAGCCGCCATCACCCTTCTCTTTCCACCAAGCCCTAGTCTTTTCCTCTTCTCACGGCCACCTTCTCCAAGTCCTGGCCGACCACCAGCATCCGACTCTAGTCCAGCTACTGCAGATCCACAGCAATTCTAAGAGGAAGTCAGATCGGCCTCCAGGAGAATTCGATTTCAGCAACTTCAGCTTTCAAGTTCTTCAACCTGGTAAGATCTTTTCTTGAGTTTCTGAATTCCATCATTTGTTCATCTTCTTGTCCAGATCTTGAGTCCAGGAGAAGCCGACCAAACCATGAGACCAGTATTGGAGGATCCATTGCGAAGATAGCCGACTCCGAGGATCCCACAATCTGCTCGAGAGAGTTCTTCCACCAGAATCCTGAGAAGATCACTGTCTGGTGAGTAAACCGTCCCTCCTCTCTATTTCTGTTCTGTTGAAAGTTCAGAGCGAAACCCTAGGTCTGGGAGTTTCTCAACCCCCAGCGATCCGTTACTTCTGAACTACTCTGATAATTTGGTTCCTTCTAAACTGTGCTTTCAATCTTCACTTAGTTTCCTTCAACATAGTTTAGCTTTACTTTGAGTCAAAGCCAATTTCTGAAATATATATATATATATAAAAAAAAGAATTAATTTTAATTTTACTTCCACATACGCTTCTTTGTTCTTCGTTCTGCATCACCAGGCTTCCAGGAAGGGGGCAAGCAAAGGGAATGTGAGAGCGTATGGAAGCTTCCTCGGCTATCTGACAGGAGAGGCATCCCGTCCATGGCACGATACCTCGTCGCACACATCCGGCGGCACAGGAAGATCCTGAGGCAAGCCAAAGTAAAACCCGGCTAGGGTAAGCCTAAAGGAAGCAAAGCAAAGAAACGAGGAGAGAGGCCACACAGGAGGATACCTCCACCTCGGCCACCATCTCTCCCAGCTCACCCTCACTTTCATACACACTACACTCACTCCTCCTAGCATGGAGCTCATATAGAAAGGCTCAACGAGGAGGATCTGTTCCGCTGGATCGTCACTGACTTTACCGTCGGACCGCCCCCGCCGGAATCCCCGGCCCGGGTCACTGACATCATTTTTGTAGGTCCCGAGGCACCGGTGGCATCCCGAGTAGGCGGACGCGTGACCCCCGATGCCATCAGCAGCTACGAGCCACGACGGTCCGAGCGGCAACAGATTGCCGTGCCAGGTAAGGGGGGAAAACAACTCTCGATCCAGTTCAGGCCTCGCTTGGATAGTTTGTCGAGAGGATGGTGACCACTTGGACGAGGGGAGCCTCTCCCAGCCGTGCGGAAGCGTCCCTTTCCCACGGGAACCTGCACGGTCCGGAGACGAAGCCACCCGCCCCGGTTCAACCGCCTCCGCTAGAAGTTCAACTGACCACACTTGATCAGCAGATGCACATTCTCACTGCAGCAGTGCACCAGCTCCAACACCAGCATCGATCCCTGGCCACTCACCAGCAGCCAAAGACCCCCACGGCCCACGCCGTAGCACCCCGCGATAGCCTGCGCTCCTTCCATGGAAGGCCTTCGTAGCCACAGGCCATTACAGACCCTCGGGGTAGTCGCCAAGCCCCGATGAAGCGACAACGGGCCGGGTCCATCGACGAAGAGAGCTGCTCACCGCACCTTGATCGGGGGGCATCTAAACCCCGCTAAGGCAGGAAGGGCAAAGCCCCTCGTCATGGGCACCACGCACTCGCGTCGCCCTCCCCGCCTCTCTCAACAGAGGGGTCGACGGATGAAGCCATCAGGCGCATGGCGGAGAAGCGCCTGGAGGAGCATGATCGCAAACTGGCAGAGCTATCCCACCGGTTTGCTAACTTGCCCGGCTTCGCTAGCGAGACAGCGGGCTACGACGTCCGCCCTCCGTTCTCCTAGAAGATCCAAGCGAAGCTGATTCCCCGCCGCTTCCGCATGCCACAGGTGGATCCTTACGACGGGACCACCGACCCCCTGAACCACCTGTAAAGTTACCGGGCCCTCATGAGGGTCCAGGGGGCCACTGACGCTCTCCTATGCATCACCTTTCCCGCTACTTTTCGGAAGGCGGCTCGGGTATGGTTCGCCCGCCTTGAGCTGGAAAACATCAACTCCTTTGCCCAGTTGGGGCAGAGGTTCGTGACTCACTTTGATGCCTGTCGAAAGATGCCACGGGAGCTGGACAAGCTCTTCTCCATCAGGTAGCAAGATCACGAGCTGCTACGGGATTATGTGGCTCGCTTCAAGGCTGCCGCGCTGGAGATCTATAGCCTGGAGGAGCCGGTCACAATGCTGGCTCTGAAGCGAGGGCTCAGGACTTCTCGCCTGATCTACTCGCTTAACAAGAAGTCCCCGAAGACTTACTCCGAGCTCCTCTTTTGAGCTCAGAAGTACATCCGCGCCGAGGAGGCGGATCGAACAAGGTGGGAGCTCGATGGGAGGCTGCTGAAGAAGCCAGCACTTGTCGAGGCGTCAGGGACACGAAGGCCAGGATCGCCAGCTCAGAGCTCCCGGCCGGGACCAAGGCCAAGAAGCGCTCCCATCTCTGAGGGAAATTTCACCCCCCTCTTCAGCCCGAGAATGAAGATCCTCATGGAGATCGAGGGCGAGACCTATCTGAGGCACCCACCGCCATTGAAGTCATCCTCTAGCCATGACAAGATGAAGTATTATCGTTTCCACCGTGACCACGGCCACGATACCGAGGAGTGCCGCAATCTCAAATGGGAGATCAAAAAGCTCATCAAGAGGGCTACCTCGGAAGATATGTGGGGGGCAGATCTCAACCGGAACACCAGGTGCTCGTCGCCCTCCCACCAGTCCCAGCGGTCGACAATCGCCCTACCGAGAAGCCGGTGGGGATGATACGCTGGGGAGCCGAGCGCACGCTCAAGAGGGCCCAGGGGGCAGGGCATCCTGAGGTTGTACTCCCCTTTATGGGGGAAAGGGAAGATGGGGAGAGAAATGTAAATAATGATGCTGTGGTCATCGAGATGACGATTGCAAAGCATCCTGTAAAACGCATCATGGTAGATAGTGGAAGCTCCATGGATGTACCATTTTACGATGCCTTTTCCAAGATGAATCTTTCCTCTATTCGGCTGAAGCCTGCACATACCCCCCTTGTTGGTTTCACGGGAGACTCCGTAAGGGTGGAGGGAGAAGTTACCCTCCCAGTTACTGTCGGGACCCCACCTCGGCAGAGTACCATCATGATGACGTTCACAGTTGTCAGGCTTCCTTCACTTTACAACATTATTTTGGGCCAACCTGGGCTCAATCTCCTCGATGCTATTGTCTCTACTAAGAGATTGCTTGTACAATTCTCAATCCCTTGTGGTATGGGGGAGATGAGGGGTATGCCCCAGCCGGTCAGCACTGCTTCCAAATCCTCCCCGGGGCCTGGGCGCCCGAGGAGGACTCCAAGGCAGACGAGCTCGACCAGAGGGCTCAGGACCCTAGGGGAGGCCCAGTCGAGCACCTACTTTCTTACCAGCTCGGGGCCGACCAGACGAAGACTGTGCAGATTGGAGCCCAGCAGCCCGAGGAGGAGAAGGCTCCGCTGTTGGAATTCCTGCGGGCGAATGCAGATGTGTTCGCCTGGACAGCGGCGGACATGCCAGGTATTCCTCCTGAAGTCATCACCCATAAGCTCAATGTCGATCCGAAGCACAGGCCGGTTCGATAGAAGAAGAGAAGCTTCGCCCCAGAAAGGCAGGCGGCCATCAACGAGGAAGTTGAAAAACTTTTGACTGCCAGCTTCGTCCGAGAGGTGCAATACTCGAGCTGGCTGGCGAACGTGGTGATGGTGAAAAAGAACAATGGCAAGTGGAGGATCTGTATAGACTACACCGACCTCAATAAGGCATGCCCAAAGGACAGCTTCCCTCTGCAGATGATTGATCAGTTGGTGGACGCCACCTCAGGGCACAGGCTGCTCTCCTTTATGGATGCATTCTCCGGGTACAATCAGATCCGGATGCACCCGGGGGATGAGAAGCATACTGCCTTCATTATCGACCGAGGGACGTACTATTACAGGATGATGCCCTTTGACTTGAAGAATGCCGGAGCCACATACCAACGTCTTGTCAACAAGGTCTTCAAGGACCAGATTGGCTGGAACGTGCAAGTGTACGTAGATGACTTGCTCGTCATGAGCAAGCCGAGCTCAGACCACATCGCCGACCTCGACGAAGCCTTTCACAATCTCCGGAAGCACCAAATAAAGCTTAATCCAGCAAAGTGCGCTTTCGGGATGGCGGCTGGAAAGTTCCTCGGCTTTATGGTCACCCAGAGGGGCATTGAAGCGAACCCAGAGAAGGTTCAGACGATCCTTGATATGGAGCACCCGACATCCAAGAAGCAAGTTCAACGTCTGACAGAGAGGGTCGCAGCCTTAAGCCGGTTCATCTCAAGGTTGGCTGACCACTACTTCCCTTTCTCCAAGGCGTTGCACAAAATGCATGACTTCACCTAGACTGAGGAGTGCAAGATGGCCTTTGAAGAGCTGAAGGAGTCCCTAGCCTCTCCACCTCTGCTATCCAGACTGGAAGAGGGGGAATAGCTCCTACTCTACCTGGCAATTACACCCGGGGCCGTCAGCTCGGTCCTTATCCGCACAGATCGGGACGGATCTCAAAAGCTGGTGTACTACACCAGCAAAATTCTCCGCGATGTGGAGATCAGGTATACCTGCTCCGAAAAATTTATTTTTGCACTAATCATGTCTGCTAAGCGCCTCAGGCCCTATTTCTAAGCGCATCCCATCACGGTTGTGACCGATCAGCCACTGAGGACCATATTGAGCCACCCCGAGACTTCCAGGAGACTGGCTAAATGGTCCCGGACGCTGAGCGAGTTCGACATCGCATACCGGTCGAGGTCGTCATAAAAGGCCCAAGTCCTAACCGACTTCATGGTCAAATGTACAGGGGCCCCCGAGGAGCCAGAGCAGACAGTCCCAGAGGACCAAGTTGAGTCTGGACCGTGAGAGGACCCATGGATCCTCCACGTGGACGGTGACTCCAACTCCGGCGGAAGCGGAGCAGGCCTCATCCTCTCCAATTCTGACGGAGTAGTGACGGAATGCGCTCTCCGCTTCAAGTTCGCCGCCATGAACAACCAGGCGGAGTACGAAGCGCTCCTCGCGGGCATAAAGATATCCCGTGAGCTGGGCGTCGGAAGCCTAAAGGTTTTCACCGACTCTCAACTGGTTGCCGGACACGTTTCTGGAGAGTATGAGGCCCGAGATCCCCAGATGGTGAAGTACTTGGAGAAGGTTCGTTTGAGCACGGCGGGCTTCCGTTACTTCCGCATTTTCCACATCCCTCACAGAGAAAATGCTCGTGCGGATGCACTGTCGAGGCTTGGAACCCTACCGGACTCATCCCTAGGGCGCGCCTACGTCGAGTATCTCGAGAATCCAAGCTATGAAAGCCCAGAGGAGGTGCAACAAGTAGCTGGCGAGCCGAGCTGGATGGACAGTATATCAAGTACATCCAAGATGGCTTCCTGCCGGAGGATCGCAGAGAAGTCAGCCTTATTAGAAGGAAGGCCACCCGTTTTGTTTTAATAGACGGTCATCTCTACCGCCGATCTTACTCCTACCCGCTTTTGAAGTGCCTTAGACCCACGGAGGTAACCTTCGTGCTCCGGGAGATACACGAGGGCCTCTGTGGGAACCACATGGGGGGGAGGACCCTGGCGTACAAGGCTCTTCACCAGGGATACTTTTGGGAGACGATGAGGGTAGACGCCGCTGACTTCGTCAAGAAGTGTGACAAATGCCAGCGCCATTCCCACATACAGACCTACCAGCTGCACCGATCTCCCAACTGTCATCTCCCTGGCCTTTCGCACAGTAGGGGATGGACATTCTGGGACCGTTCCCCACCGTGCCAGGGCAGCGAAAGTTCCTGCTAGTGGCGATCGACTACTTCACCAAGTGGGTCGAGGTGGAGCCGCTAGCTCAAATTACAGAAGCCAATGTTCGGCAATTCTTCTGGAAGTCTGTCATCTACCGCTTTGGACTCCCCAATTGCATCATCACCGATAACGGGCAGCAGTTCGACAATCAGGAGTTCGAATGGTTCCGCACTGAACACGGCATCCAATACCGGTTCACCTCGGTTGCTCATCCCCAGACGAATGGGGAAGCCGAGGTGACAAATCGGACCATCCTTTAAGGACTTCGCACCAGGTTGGACCAAGCGAAGGACAAATGGGTAGAGGAACTCCAAGCATACTATGGGCATACCACGCCATGCCCAGAACGGTGACAGGTGAAACACCCTTCAACCTCATCTTCGGTGCTGAAGAAGTAATCCCAATTGAACTTGGCATGCCCACATTGCGGGTGCAGCAGTATGACGAGACGCAAAACTCGGCGCACCTCTTACTCAATCTAAACCTCCTAGAAGAAACAAGGGACAAAGCCCGACTTCGAATGGCGGCATACCGACAACGGGTCGCCCGATATTACAATGCACGGGTGAAGCTGAAGACTTTCTGACCTGGCAACCTGGTACTGCGCCAGGCCGAAGCATCTTAACCCCGGGAGTGCGGCAAGCTCTCGCCAAATTGGGAGGGCCCTTATAAAGTGGCCGAGGCCCTCTCACATGGGGCTTACTATCTCGAGGACTTGGATGGCGCCAGGTTTTCCCGGACATGGAATGCTTGTAATTTGAGGAGATACTACCAGTAATGTAATTTTTTCCTCCACTAGAAATAAAGACTTTCCTTTGCACAACGGGTTGTTTGCCTTACAGGAATGTCGCCGCCCGGGGCCCAGCTCTCCAGGAGGCAAGCCTCAAGCCCAGCTCCTCGACATCCAAGCCCGGAGAAAAGTCCTCCGGCACCAAGACCTGAGAAGCCCTCAGGCACTCAAGCCCCGAGCCCAGTTCCAAGACGGCAACTCCTGAGCCATGTCCTCAGGCCACCAAGTTCCGAAGCCCAGTTCTCCGGCCAGCACGTCTCCGAGCCCAGCTCCAAGACAGCAACTCCTGAGCCATGTCCTCAGGCCACCAAGTTCTGGAGCCCAGCTCTCTGGCCAGCACGTCTCCGAGCCTAGCTCCAAGATAGCAACATCTGAGCCATGTCCTAAGGCCACCAAGTTTTGGAGCCCAGCTCTCCGGCCAGCGCGTCTCCGAGCCCAGCTCCAAGATGGCAACTCCTGAGCCATGTTCTCAGGCCACAAAGTTCCGGAGCCCAGCTCTCCGGCCAGCACATCTCCGAGCACAGCTCCAATACGGCAACTCCTGAGCCATGTCCTCAGGCAACCAAGTTCCGGAGCCTGGCTCTCCGGCTAGCACGTCTCCGAGCCTAGCTCCAAGATGGTGAGGCCCAAGCCCATACATGATGGAGCTCCCCTCTCCGACCTCCCCACACTGAAAGAGAAGAGAAAAGAAAAGGGATGAGAAGGGGGGAGGAGAGAAGACATTCACACCACAATAAAAGGAAGAAGCCATATTGGCTGAACAATCTTTCATTACTTAAAGAGAAGCATGTTATATTATCTCTCGGGCCTTGACAGGCTAGGCAGCCCGGTCCAACAAAAAGAAGAAAAATTATTACAGGAAGTCCTATCCTACTGAGCCGGCTCCTTCCCTGGGCGGTGCATGGCTGGGACTTCCCCCTCCTCCATCTCCATTGCGGGGGTGCCTTCTTGAGCGGCCTTCGCCGGAGGGACTGGTTCAGCTACTACTGCCGATGAGACCGACTCAACTATCTATGCCTGTGGCGCTTGTCCGGCCGTCGCCACCACCAAGGCTGACTCAGCTGTCTCCGGAACCACCTCTGGGAGAGGCCCGACTGGAGCGGCTCCCTGCCCCGCTGCAGCCACCGCCGAAGCTGGAGCCTTCTTGCCGGGGGCCTGGAGTGCAGCCAGTCGCTCTTCGAAGAGGATCCCCCATGAGTGTGGCAGTAAGCGAACCCCTTGGTGAAGGAGTCCGTTGCTGCCTCCTCGAAGTCCTTTATATATTCAGGGGAGGCCTTGAAAGTGGCCACCGCATCGGTGGCCTCCTTCCTTGTGGCCTCCGCCCGGCGCCTCGCCTCCACCAGCTACTCCCCGGCGCGCTCGGCCTGCCGGATCGCCACCACCATCCCCTTCTTGGCGGTCTCAATATAGCGGGTGGCGGCAGTTGCCTTCTCCTCCGCCTACGCGGCCCTCTTCTCCACGGCCGCCGCCCTCTTCTTAGTAGAGGCGGCCCTGTCCCTTGCCGCCTCTGACTCGACCCGGAGCTCCCTTAACTGGGTCCTCTTCAACTCGAGCTCTCCCTCGAGCTCCTTCCTGATCCGGGCAGCGTCGACGACCTCGGCCACGAGGCTCTTGACCTTCAGGTTGGCCTCCCGGGTCTCCTCATCCTTCTGACCCGCCTCGGTCCTCAAGGACTCGAGCTCCACCTGCTGCCCCTTGTCCCTCTTGGCCCAATTGCGGCAGTAGTCTCGAAAGAGGATCAGTTCTCAGGCTTGTTGTATCAGAGAAAGCACGTTAGCTACGGTGCTAAAAGAAGGTCAGAAGTGATAAAGACAAGCGAAGGGGGACTTACGGTGTAGAGGTTGGCGAAGGACGAGCTAACGACGTCGCCCAGAAGTCTTCCGCTCCCTTTTCGCCGGTCGCAGGACTGGACTGAGAAGTCCATCATTCGCTCGGGCGAGGCTCGGGTCCTTAATCAAGGAGACATCGGGCCCCAACCGGAAGGGGACTCAACAGTAGTCCCTGTCTTTCTTCTTCCGCCGACTCGGACCTCTCGACGACGGGGGCGCCTTCGATGCCAATTGCAAGCTCGGCGCCGCCTCGGACCGTGCCTGGGGTGCCGGCCTTGCTTCTTTCAGCTCCCCATCCTCCTCGATGTCGACGACCTCCGAAGTGGGGGCTCCTACCCTGGCAGCAGTGGCGGTCGACCTGGCATGGACGACCACCTCGGGCTCGGGCACCGGGACCGGGTCGCGCTGCCTTGAAGGCTCGGGGATGGGCTTAGCCACCCTCTTTTGCCTTCGTTCTGGAACTGGAGCATCCGGCCCGGCCTGCACTGGCCTCGCACCATCATCCACGCGGGCCCTCTTCGGAGCGGGCTCGCCGGCCCCAGCTACCTGCTCCCATTCCTCGAAAAATGAGAGCAGCTCATCCATGAAAAATTTCATCTCTGCACCAAAGAAGGCACGGTCAATCCCGAGTCCAAAAAAAAAAAGAAGAAAGAGAGAAAGAAGAAAAAGAGAAGGGGTGGCCAAGTCGAACTCACCCGACTCCAGCATCGAGCCGACCCCAGCCTCGCGGAGATTCCGCTCCGACAGCAGGACCTCAAGCGAGGGGATCTCGACCGATCTGAGCAGCTCGTATAGGTCGAGGTCGGCTGCTTCGATGGAGGAGTTCCTATTGGAAGACCGATCTGGGTCGCTCCAAACCGAGTCGATCCCTTCGATCGAGGCAAAGAAGTACCTACTCTTCCATCCCTTGATGGAAGAGGGGAGCTTGAACCTAATGCCCCGAGGCGAGAAGAAAGGGACCACCACCCCTCCTCGGTAGGGTGGCGTTTCAAGATGAAAAAGGCCCTGAACAGGGAGAAACGGGCGACAATCCCGTGGAAGTGGCACAGAACAATGAAGCAGAAGATCATTCTGATGGCGTTGGGGACCAACTGAGCAGGAACAAGATGGTAGTTGGTCAGAAAGAAGAGGAAGAATGGGTGGACAGGGAATCGGAGACCCCCGGTGAAGGCCTCCTCAAAGAAAGCGATCCATCGAGGGCCACTAGATGTGACCCGCTCTCCCAGACGAGGAGTAGAAAGGTGAATGACTTGGGGATGTCGTAGGCACCCCGATGGTCACAAGATCCTCGGCGGTGATCACCGAAGCAATCCCTCCGGGACCTGTCGACCAAAAAGGCTCGGGTTCAGGAACAGGAGAAGGAGGAGGAGCGGGAAGGAGAGCCAAGCGAGGTGGGGGAGCAGACCCAGGTTCCCTAATGGCTACAGGACCATAGGAAGGTCTCCTACTGAACTCGTAACGTGCTGCCTCCCTCTCCTCGTCGGAGGAGGAAGGAGTCCTCGGCCGGGAAGGTCGGCCTCAGCTTGGCAGGAGGGATGGAAGTTCGGACCAAAACGGTCCATGGAAGAAGAAGGAATGACAGGGGAAGACCTACGACAGAGGGATGGAAGTTCGGACCAAAACGGTCCATGGAAGAAGAAGGAATGACAGGGGAAGACCTACGACGACTTCTAGTCGACGAGAAGGAAGAAGAAGGAGCTAACCTGCTAAGGCTCTAGGAGGACGATGACGACCGGAGGAGGAGAAGACCTCTGTACGACGTCGTGTGCGAAAGATTTGAAAGAAGGTAAGTTTTGAAAGATTTATCCTTCTTTTCGAAGCAACCTATGCCCGACCGTACCAATACGGCTCCCCCAAGAGATGCCCGCCATGTGTCGCCGATCGACGGGGCCAACGCCTCAATCCGACCGTGACTGCTCTAATTTCCATGCCCTCCATAACTGCTCCTCAGACGTGGCCGCGTGGCATCCCTGCACAGGCTCGAAGGATCACCGCACGAAGCGCCATCGATATCGGTCATTATTATACCAGATTTCTTTGCCTTTCCATGTCAGCACCGTAATTACTCCCTTCGTCCCGAGTGCCGCGCGTTAACGAGCCTCGGAAGTGGGGGGCAAATGATGAGGCTAGATCACTGACATAGGGCGGGTAAACTGATGTGGAGTCCCCATCGGGCGCCATGCTGGATTTTTAACATGAGCCCCTTCGCCGGGCTGAGCTCCCCCGGAGCAACAGGGCAGCCCGCCGAAGCCGAGCTCCGTCCTCTGCCAGGTCGGTTCCCGCTTGATCGGGATGCCTAGGCCGGAGCCGAGTACAAGTCCCCACCTAAGGTGGACCCCTCGAGGTCGGGTCCCGTGGTCAGGAGTTGAGCTCAAGTCTCCTCCGCCACGAGGAGCCCCTCCGAAGTCGGATCCCCTAGGCTGGGCGGCACCCCACCACCTCTGTCAGGTCGAGCTCGTCCAAAGCTGAGTTTCGTTGGCCCGGAGTCGAGCTCAGCCCTCCTCCGCCCAGCCGAGCCACCTCGAAGCGAGCCCGTCGAAGGCGGGCCCCACCTTTCCAGCTCGGTCCCCAACTCAGACAGAGGCACCAACTACCAAGAGTGCGGTGCCTCTTCTCCAAGGACGATGTGCCCCAAGGGTCGTACAGCAGCACCCGCCATGCCGCCATTAATGTCCACGGCCGTCACTCACACCAGAAAGAAAGGAAACTCACATCAAGGCACCATGCCCTCCACCAACCTGCCGTACCACCAGGAAAAAGACCCAACTGGAGAGCGCGAGTCCCGAGGATGGTGACCCGCCAACCGAGATCTTGCCAGGCTTCCAGGAAGGGGGCAAGCAGAGGGAATGTCAAAACGCATGGAAGCTTCCCCGGCTATCTGGAGGAGAGCGTCCCGTCCATGGCACGATACCTCGGCGCACGTCCGACGGCACGGGAGATCCCGAGGCAAGCCAAAGTAAAAGCTCGGCTAGGGTAAGCCAAAAGAAAGCAAAGCAAAGAACAGAGAGAGAGAGGCAACATAGGAGGATACCTCCACCTCGGCCACCATCTCTCCCAGCTCACCCTTACTTTCATACACACTACACTCACTCCTCCTAGCATGGAGCTCATCCAGAAGGGCTCGATGAGGAGGATCTGTTCCCCTGGATCGTCACTGACTTGACCGTCGGAGCGTCCCCACCGAAATCCCCGACCGGGTCACTGACATCATTTTTGCAGATCTCGAGGCACCGGTGGCATCCCGAGTAGGCGGACGCGCGACCCCCGATGCCATCAGCCGCTACGGGCCACGACTGTCCGGGCGGCAACAAATACCATTCCTCAATAGCATCAATGGTTTTATCTCATCCAAGATGACCTGCAATATCACCTCCATGTTGCGAATGATCTTCTCTCTCAATGATGATTGGGGAACACAAAGTTGATTCCCACGCATCAGATAGCCATCATGGATATGAAAATCAACTGCATGTTGCTTTCGAGTACACTTCTCCAAATGGCCTGAAAGTCTTCATCATGCTTATATAATTTGCGGAGAGTGTCAAAACCCACTATCTCGTTGCTTAATGTGATCAATAGAGACACTCTCCGACTTAAGGCATCAGCAACCTTATTTTGTTGGCCTACCTTATGAAATAGTTTGAAAGGAAAATTCTGTAGAAAATTGGACCACCTAGCATGCATGTCATTATTGATTCACTTCTAACTCTGGAGATACTTCAAGGCTTGGTGATAGTATAAGATGAACTCACGGCCTACCAAATAAGTTCCCAATACTTCAAGACCCTCACAACAACATAAAACTCCTTGTCATAGGTTGACCACTTTTGTCGGGCTTCATTAAGCTTATACTGAAATAAGCGACTGGTCTCTTTTCTTGGGAAAACACAGCACCAACTCCAACACCGTTGGCATCGCATTCGACTTCAAATAGCTTGTCAAAGTTAGGGAGAGCTAATACAGGAGCGGCACACAACTTTTCTTTGATAAGAGCAAACCGCTATTCTTTTTCTCCCCACTGGAATTTGCACTTCTTAAGGCACTTTGTAATGGGTGCCATAATAGTACTAAAGTTCTGGATAAACCTTCGATAAAAGATTGCCAAGCCATGGAAACTTCTTCGCATCACCTACAATTTTGGGAGTAGGCCAATCTCAAATTGCCCGCACTTTCCCCACATTTCTTTTATTTTACATCTCCTCTAAGCACGGGGATCCTTCGGGAGCCCACCTTAGAGGTCCTGTTCCATCTTGCCGCTCTTTGACTTGATCGTCGGAGTGCCCCCGCTGGAAACCCCGGCCCGGGTCTCTGACCTGTTTTGCAGGTCCGGAAGTTTGGAGATCTCGAGGTGAGAGAGTCCGAGAACTGGCGCCAGCTCATGAGCTACGGGCCACCGCGGTGAGGTCGGCAACAGATTGGTGCACCAGGAAGGGGGGTGCAGAACAGTAACCCCATAAGCAAGCTCTCCGTGGGCGAAAGCGTGCTCCAACCATGGTGGTGACGCGTGGACGCGAAGCATCCACCAGCGAGCAGGAAAAGTTCCTTCTCCCTAAGGGCCGCGTAGCCCGGAGAGGGAACTTCCCGATCCATCTCCTCCTCCTCAGCCATCCCCGGTGGACAGTCCTTTCGCAGCTGTCGTCCAGCAGTTGCAAACTCTGACCACTGCTGTGCGACAACTGCAGCACCAGCAGCGCTCCCTGGCCACTCAGCCCCAGCCAGGGACCCCCGCAGCTCGAGCCACGGGCCCCCGCGGAAGCCTGCGCTCCATCCAAGGCAGGCCCTCCCATCCGCGGGCAGTTTCCAACCCCCGCAGGAGCCACCAGACTCCCGCAAAGAGGAACTACTCCAGTTCGGCGGATCACGAGAGTCGATCCCCGGCCAACGATGCTGAAGCAGTGCGGTGCAGCATGCACCATCGGGGCAAGGCCACCCGTCGAGAACGATCGGCACCCCCTTCTCCAGCGGCCTCGGTGGAAGATTCCACCGATGAGGCCATCAGGCGCCAGGCCGAGAGGCGCTTGGAAGAGCACGAGCGCAAGTTGGCAGAGTTCGCCCACCGCTTTGCCGACATGCAGAGCTCCCCAACCGATTAGTGGGTACAATGCCCAACCACCCTTCTCCCGGGAATCCAAGAGAACCGATCCCGAATCGGTTCCGCATGCCTCAGGTAGATCCCTATGATGGGACCACCGATCCCTTGGACCATTTAAAGAGCTATAAGGCTCTTATGAGGGTCCAGGGGAGCGACAGACGCTCTTTATGTATTGCCTTCCCAGCCACCCTCCGGAAGGCTGCTCGAGTTTGGTTCCCCGCCTCGAGCCGAAATCCATCAGCTCCTTCCATCAGCTGGAAGGAAAGTTTGTGGCACACTTTGACGCTTGCCGGAAGGTGCCAAGAGAGGTGGATAGCCTCTTCTCTATCCGCCAGCAGGACCAGGAGCTGCTGCGGGACTACATCACTCGCTTCAAGATCGCCGCCCTAGAAATCTATAGTCTGGACGAGCTTGTCGCCATGCTGGCATTGAGCGCGGGCTCAAGACCTCCCGTCTGACATATTCCCTGGACAAGAAGCCCCCCAAGACATACTCTGAGCTCCTCCTCTGTGTCCACAAGTACATCCGAGCGGAGGAGGCTGATCGCACCAGGCGATAGCTGGACGGGGAAGGAAGCCTTCTAAGAAGCCTGCCCTAAGGGAGGTGTCTCCGGGATGTGGAGGCCTGGACCACATGCATATTTCGTCCAGGCTCGAAGCCGAAGAACAGTGCTACCCCCGGAGAGAACGTTCATCCCTTTCCTCGCTCCCAGAACGAAGATCCTTATGGAGATTGAGGGTGAGCACTACCTCCGCCGACCTCCTCCTTAGAACCCAGGAACATCCGTGACAAGACAAAATATTGTTAATTTTACTACGAGCACGGCCACGACACGGAGGAGTGCCGCAATCTAAAATGGGAGATTGAGGAGCTGATCAAGAGGGCTACATCAGGAAGTTCGTAAGGAACGAAGCCCTGGAGGAGGGTCAGCCGCTCGCAGGACAACCGCCCAACGGAGAATCCGGTGGGCATGATCTCTTGGGGGATTGGGCGTGCGACGAAGAGAGCCCGGGAGGCGGGAGACCTAGAGAATGTACTCCCCTTTGAAAAGGAGAACAAAAATGAAAATGTAAACAATGATGCAGTGGTGGTCGAGATGACCATCGCGAAGCATCCTGTACATCGCATTATGGTGGATAGTGGGAGCTCTACTGACATACTTTTTTACGATACTTTCTCCCGAATGAATCTGTCTCATGATCAATTAAAGCTGGTGCACACCCCTCTCATGGGCTTCACCGAAGATTCGGTGGGGGTCAAAGGAGAGATCACTCTCCCTGTCACTATCGGATCCCCACCTCGGCAGAGTACAATCATGATGACGTTTACCATCGTCAAGCTCCCATCACCTTATAATGCCATCCTCGGCTGTCCAGGGCTCAACCAGCTGGATGCTATCATTTCCACTAAGAGGTTGCTGGTGCAGTTCCCTACCACCTCTGGGACAGAAGTAATGAGAGAGACGGCCCAGCCCATCCAGCATTGTCTGCAGATAGTCCCAGGGGCCCGGAGCGCTGAGCTCGGCTTCGATGTCGACGACCTCGACCTAAGAGAGCAAGACCTCAGGGGAGGGCCCGTGGAGCGCTTGCCGACGTACCCCCTCGCTCGGACCCTCAGAAGACAGTGTAGATAGGAGCCAAGCTCTCGGAAGAAGAGCGGGCTCGCTTGCTAGACTTCCTCTGGGCGAACGCTGATGTGTTCGCCTGGTCCGCTGCTGACATGCCAGGTATCCCCTCGAAAGTCATCACCCACTGGTTGAACATTGATCCAAGGTGCCACCCTGTCCGCCAAAAAGAGGAGTTTTGCTGCGGAGAGGTAGAAGGCCATCAATGAAGAGTTGAGAAGCTGCCTCACCGTCGAGAAGGTTTGTACGAGAGGTAGGCCATCAATGAAGAAGTAGAGAAGCTCCTCACCGTCGGCTTTGTACGAGAGGTACAGTAAGGACAAACATGGTCATTGTGAAGAAGAGCAATGACAAATGGAGGATCTGTGTGGACTACACCGACCTTAACCAAGCTAGCCCGAATGACAGTTTTCCTCTTCCAAAGATCGATCAGCTCGTGGACACTACTTCAGGGCATCGCCTCCTCTCTTTCATGGATGCCTTCTCCAGGTACAACGGATCCGAATGCACCCGGACGATGAGGATCGCACACTGCTTTCACCGACCGCGGAACATACTGTTATAAGATGATGCCATTCGGCCTCAAGAATGCCAGGGCCACGTACCAATGGCTGGTCAATAAGGTCTTCAAAGACCAGATTGGCCACAACATGCAGGTGTACGTGGACGACATGCTGGTGATGAGCAAGCTCACTTCGGACCACGTCGGTGACCTGGCGGAGACCTTCGGTAACCTCTGGTTTCACCAGATGAAATTGAACCCGGCGAAGTGCGCTTTTGGCATGTCCGCCGGGAAGTTCTTGGGGTTCATGGTAACCCAAAGGGGGATAGAAGCCAACCCAGAGAAGGTCCAGGCTATCCTAGACATGGAGCAACCCACCTCCAAGAGGCAAGTGCAGCGACTCACCGGCCGGATAGCCGCCCTGAGTCGATTTATCTCAAGATTCGCTGACCGCTGCCAGCCCTTTTTCAAGGCACTGAGAAAGATGAACACTTTTCTTGGATGGAGGAGTGCCAGGAGGTGTTCGACGAGCTGAAGAGGACACTGGCATCTTCGCTGCTGCTTTCCAGGCCCGAAGAAGGAGAGGAGCTCCTCCTGTACTTGGCGGTCACCCTGGAGGCCGTCAGTTCGATCCTGGTTTGGATCAACGACAAGGGGATGCAAAGGCCGGTGTATTACACAAGCAAACTCCTCCGCGATGCGGATCTCAAGTATTCCCGGTCTGAGAAACTGATTTTTGTGCTAATCGTGTCGGCTCAGCGTCTCATGCCTTATTTTCAAGCACACCCCATCGCTGTCCTGACATATCAGCCGCTGAAAGCGGTGCTCAGCCGACCTGACATGTCTGGACACCTGGTAAAGTGGGCACTCAAGCTCAGCGAGTTCGACATCACTTACAGGCTGAGGTCGGCCATGAAGGCAGAGGTACTCGCTGATTTCTTAGTTGAGTGTGCAGGCCTGAGCGAGGGGCTGGAAGAAAGCCCCCAAGACCGGTAGCTGGAGCCAGGACCAGAGAAAGACATTTGGATCCTTCATGTAGACGGAGCCTCGAACTCCGGCGGGAGTGGAGTTGAACTCATCCTCGCCAACGATGAAGGAGTTATCGCCGAATGTGTGCTCCGTTTCCAGTTCGCCACCACTAATAATCAGGCGGAGTATGAAGCGCTCCTTGCAGGGCTAAGAGTGTCCCGCGAGCTGGGCGTGGCCAACCTCAGGATCTTCACCGACTCGCAGCTGGTAGCCGGGCAGATCTCGGGGGAGTATGAGGCGCGGGATCCCCAATGACGAAGTACCTGGAGCTCGTACGAACGAGCACGGCAGGATTTTGGCATTTCAGCATCTCCCATATACCTCGCGGGGAAAACGCTCGCGCGGACACCCTCTCCCGCCTTGTAACCTTGCCGGACTCATCATTGGGCCGCGCTTACATCGAGCACCTCGAGGCCCCTAGCTACGAGACACCCATGGAGGTCTAGCAGGTCAACCAAGAGCCCAGCTGGATAGACAAGTACATTGAGTACATCACCAACGGCACCTTGCCAGCGGACCGCGTGGCGGCTGGCCTCATTAAGAGGAAGGCCGCTCGGTTCATCTTAATGGATGGGCTACTATATCGAAGACCCGCTCCTCAAGTGTCTGAGACCCGCAGAAGCTGCACTCGTGCTCCAAGAGATCCACGAGGGCATCTGTGGGAACCATGTGAGGGGCAGGACACTGGCGTATAAGGCCCTCCGTCAAGGTTATTTCTGGGAGACAATGAAAGAAGACGCAGCTGACTTCGTGAAGAGGTGTGACCGGTGTCAGCGGCACGCTGTGGTGCAACGTCAGCCCGCCGCTCCACTCTCCCAGCTCTCCGCCCCATGGCCGTTCGCTCAATGGGACATGGATCTCCTAGGACCTTTTCTCCCGGCGTCCGGGCAACGAAAATTCTTGATCGTGACCATCAACTACTTCACGATGTGGGTCGAGGCCGAACCCTTGGCCCGGATCATAGAGGCAAACATCACCAAGTTCCTCTGGAAGTCAATTATTTGCCGCTTCGACCTACCGCACACTATTATCACCGACAACGGATGTCAGTTTGATTGTTGAGAGTTCGAGGAGTTTTGCAGCGACCTCGGCATCCACCATCGTTTCACTTCGATGGTGCATCCTCAGACGAACGGAGAAGCCGAGGTAACAAATAGGACCATCTTGCAAGGCCTCTGGACAAGACTGGACCAGGCCAAGGGTAGGTGGGCAGAAGAGCTCCCGAGCATCCTTTGGGCGTATCACATTATCCCAAGGATGGCTACGGATGAGACCCCGTTCAACCTTGTCTTCGGAGCAGAAGCGGTTATACCAGTTGAGCTCAGCCTACCGACCCTGCACGTGGACCAGTATGACGAGGCAAAAACCCTGCCAGGATGCTGCTAAACCTGGACCTCCTTGAAGAAACGAGGGACAGGGCCCGAGTTCGGATGGCGGCTTACCGACAACAGGTGGCCAGATATTACAACTCCAGGGTGCGACCGAAGTCCTTCTGCCAGGGAGACCTGGTGCTCCGCCGCGCTGAGGCTTCCCAGCCACGGGAGTGCGGAAAGCTGTCCCCTAATTAGGAAGGGCCTTATAGGGTGGCGGAGGCGCTTCCCCACGGGGCGTACTACCTGGAGGAGCTAGGCGGATCCCGGTTCCCTCGAACCTGGAATGCCTCAACTTGAGGATGTACTACCAATAATGTAAGACCCCTCAAACTTTAATAATGAAATCTTTTTCATCAAATTCCTATTCTTGTCTCGTAGGGTAAGGGCCGCCCAGCTCTAAGTTCAACGAGCATGGACACGGCAGAAGATCCGCGATGGCGCGATGTCCCTCTTATAAAAATCCCGGAGTTCAGTCTGGAGTGTCGCACGGAACTAAATTTTGACATGCAGTCCCGGAGTTCAGTCCGGAAGAGGTCCCAGAGACTTAGGTCCCGATCTTACAAAATCCCGGAGAATAGCTCAGTAAGCCGCACAGGGCTCAATTTCAGCCCGCGGCCCCGGGGTTCAGTCTGGAAGTTCGCAAGGAACCCGATTCCAAAGCGAAGTCCTGGACTTCGGTCTGGAAGGTGGGGCAGAACCTAGTTCGCCCATGCAATCCTAGAGTTCAGCTCGGAACGCACTACGGGACTTAGTCCCAGTAGCTAGCACCGGGGTTCAGTCCAGAAGATGCACCAAAAAAAAAAAAAAGAAAGAAAAGAGAGTGACAGAAGGAACGGGTTAATGGAAAAATATTTTCATTGCAAACAAAAAGTTCCTTACACAAAAGGGATCCCGACAGGCTGGGAGACCCCAAAGAAAGAAAATACAAAAATAAAATAAAACGCGGAGCTCTTCGGCGTACTGGACTGGGGGGCACCCTCTCCGCTCGACTGGAGCCGCCACCTCATCACCAGCCACCGCCAAAGCTCCTCCGGTGGGCTCCTGCCTCCTGCCACCCAGTACGACCCCGCTAAGGTCGAGCTCGGGGTAGAAGGAGCTCACCTTCTCCCGGCATACCTGGAATCCCTTCAAGAAGGAGTCCACGGCCGCCTCGCGCACCTTTGCGACGTACTCCTCGGAGGCTCGGAACTTCGGCACGGCCTCCTGCGCCTCCCTCTTGGACGCCTCCAGCAGCCCGTTGACATAGGAGTTCTTCTCCTTGGCTGCACTTTGCTCCTTGAGGACCTCTTCTACCCGGCGCTACAGTGACCAGGACTGAGCCTTGAGGCGGGTCTTCTCGCTGCGTCCTCCTCGTTGCGGCACTGGTTCGAGATCCTCTCCTCCGATAGAGAGGTCTCGAGCTCCTTGACACGCCCCTCGGCGTGGACCAGGTCGACCCGGAGAGCCTAGTTATTCCTCGCAGCTTGACCCCCTTCTCCATGAGGTCCTTGACATTGGTTGCTAGTTTGCCGAGCTTCTTCTCCTTCTCGGCATCCTTCTTGGCGTAGCCGGCAAGGAAGTTCCTCAGCAACAGCACGTCCGTCCCGATCTGCATCGAAAGAGACACGGAGTTAGTAAGATCCAACTGGAACTTTAAGGGATCGGAGCTTGGAACTCACTGCGGGAGGATCTCGAGCAGCGCCTCGGTGTAGTCCCGACTGCCCCTTAGACAGCAGTCCCGGGAGGTGCTGGCGAACTCCATGACTCTCTCCGCGAGCCCCTGGTCATGGATCACGGAGCAGCGGCTGGTGAGACTTGGGGGTGGGATGGCCGCATCGGTAGCAGGCTGGGCGGCCGTCCCTTCGACAAGCGGTGCAGCCGTCGATGGAGCGGCCACCACCCTGGTGGCCACCGTGGAAGTGGCCGGTGCGGCGACTGGAGCAGGCGTCGCCCGAGGAGGTTCCAGCCCCCTCTCTTCCCCGGCCCTGTCGAGGTCGACGATAGGGACATCGGGCGCCCGGGCCCGAGGCGGCCTGGGAGCAGGAGCCACCGCCCCAGGGCCAGTAACGGTGGAAGCGGGTGCAGGCACCCGGCTCGCCTCAGTGCGAGCCCTCTTTGCTGGGGGTCAGTCCCTTCGGCAGCATCCCTCTCCATGATGCCCTCCATCAGGTTTTTCACGGAGAACTTCATACCTGAGAAAAAAGGGGGGGTTCAGTTGGGCCAGTTTAAAGAAAAGAAGTGCTGAACTAAAGATAAAGACGAAGGAGCGAGATCCGGGCCTCACCCAACTCCCGGATGGGACTGATCCCCGTCTCGAATAAATTCTGCTCCGAGAGCAGAATGTCGAGAGTTGGGATCGTGTCACCCAGCAACAGCGTAAAGTCATCCTGATCCACCGGCTCGACCTGGGAATTCCGGTTCGGGGACCGGTCCAGCTCACTCCAAGCCCAGTCGACGTTCTCGACCGAGGCAAAAAAGAAGCGATTCTTCCAACCCTTGATTGAAGAAGGGAGGTCGAACCTAAGGCACCTAGGTCGGGGCAAAATGTACCACCAGCCATCATCGGTGGAGTAGCGCTTCAGGGTGAAAAGAGCCCTGAAGAGGGAGAAACGGGCAACGAACCCATGGAAGTGGCAGAAGACGACGAAGGCAAAGATAACCCGGATGGCATTAGGAGCCAACTGGGCTAGGACCAAACGATAATGGCTGAGGAACAAAAGAAAAAAGGGATGAAGGGAAAAACGAAGACCCCCACTGAGGAAGTCCTCGTAGAAGGCGACCCTCCTAGGGCCACTCGAGGTTACTCGATCCCTATGCCTTGGGAGGGAAAGGCGGATTGAATCCGGGACCCCATAGGTGTCCCGGATATAGGAAAGATCATCTCCGGTCATCGTCGAAGCGTAATCGAAGGGACTAGAGGAAGAGGCCTCTGGAGGAGGAAGAAAGGAAATGGGACACGCAGAAATTATGGAAGGAGACCTAGGACCCCTAGGGACACCTATGGTCATGGCCCCGGGTTGGAGCTGCCTCCAGACCTCGTCCGAGATCTCTTCCCCCTCCGAGGAGGAAGACGATGGAGTCCTCGGCCGGAAGGGGACGGCCTCGTCCGGTTGGAGGAAACATAGCGGCGACGTGCCATGAAGGAAGAAGAAACAAAAAAACTGGCACAAGGAATAGAAGATAGAAGAAGAGGAGAAGGGGGTCGCAGACACTCACCGAGATATTTTATACCAGAGGAATGGCAACCCCAGGAAGATGAAGGGAGACCACTGCAACCGCCGGCGGAGTGTGAGAAAGTGGAGAAACCTCGTTTCCGGAAAGTCCCCATCCTTTTCAAACTCAATCGACAGCAGCCGAACGCCTCTTTCGTTCCGAGCCATCAGATAACTGCCACGTGGAGGCACGCCCGACATCAACGCTTCGGTTTAGTGGAAACCACCTCGGTTTCGGAATGGTGCATTAATGGGCCATCAGACGTATACACATGGCGGCCTCTTAAAGGGTCTCGGGTGCGACAGAAGCGACGACAGGGATCATGACAATTATGGTGCAAGATTTTCGCCTTCTCCACGTCATCTCCGTATTAAATCCCCTCGTCCGAAGCCACGACACCTCGATAGAATCTGGGGATGGGGGGCAACTGATATGGCTACATCGCTGACGTGGAGCGCGTGTCAGGTCCAGCTGGACACGGTCAGTACCATGAGAATTTTTTCTTTCAAAAGATCCCCTGTTCGGGAAGAAGAGCTCCTGCTCCTTTGCCAGGTGGCACCCCAAGACGGGTCCACCTCGGCGAAGTCGAGCCTCTCTCTGCCACTCCGCCAGGTGTCCACCCAGGAGGGTCTACCTCGGCTGAAGCTGGCGGCCCCTCGATCCCTCGCCAGGTGGCACCCCAAGACGGATCCACCTCTGCCGAGGTCGAGCCGGGCCCTCCTGCTCCTTCGCCAGGTGGCACCCCAAGATGGGTCCACCTCGGCCAAAGTCGAGCCTCTCTCTACCACTCCGCCAGGTGTCCACCCAGGAGGGGTCCACCTCGGTCGAAGCCGGCGGCCCTTGCTCCCTCGCCAGGTGGCACCCAAGACGGGTCCACCTCTGTCGAGGTCGATCCGGGCCCTCCTGCTCCTTCGCCAAGTGGCACCCCAAGACGGGTCCACCTCAGCCGAAGTCGAGTCGCTCTCTGCCACTCCGTCAGGTGTCCATCCAGGAGGGGTCCACCTCGGCCAAAGCTGGTAGTCCCTCGCTCCCTCGCCAGGTGGCACCCCAAGACGGGTCCACCTCGACCGAAGTCGAGCCTCTCTCTACCACTCTGCCAGGTGTCCACCCAGGAGGGGTCCACCTCGGCCGAAGCTGGCGGCCCCTCACTCTCTCGCCAAGTGGCACCCCAAGACGGGTCCACCTCTGCCGAGGTCGAGCTGGGCCCTCCTGCTCCTTCGCCAGGTGGCACCCCAAGACAGGTCCACCTCGGTCGAAGTCAAGTCGCTCTTTGCCACTTCGCCAAGTGTCCACCCAGGAGGGGTCCACCTCGGCCGAAGCTGGCGGCCCCTCACTCCCTCGCCAGGTGGCACCCCAAGACGGGTCCACCTATGCTGAGGTCGAGTCGGGCCCTCCTGCTCCTTCGCCAGGTGGCACCCCAAGATGGGTCCACCTCGGCCGAAGTCGAGCCTCTCTCTGCCACTCAGCCAGGTGTCCAAACAGGTGGGGTCCATGATGGGAAACAAGCAAGTTGAGAATGCCATGATGGGAAACAAGCAGTTGAGAATGCAACGATGCAACCCTAAAGGAGATTAGCATAGATTAACTTAGCAATTTTCTTATTTGCATATGATTAGTTCAGCATATAATATCAAAGGAGGTCTAATGAAGAGAACTCGACGATCAAACGTAACCTAATTAATGAGACTATCAAAATAACAAAGAAATAGAATAAGATTCGAACCACACAAGTTAAGCTAGGCAAATTAATATTTCAGACCTAATCGACACTAGAACATACCTGGCATTAATCTTTCAAGTAGATCAAGATCACTCATGAAGAGACCTCCCAAATGACAAGACCATACTACAAATTGAGGGCGCTTCTTGTTTTCTGGATTGTGGCAAGTAATTCCTTTCCTCTTGAATTCGGAATCCCGGAGAACCCTACACAAGAAACCTCAAGATTAAGTACTTGGTAAAAATACTGTAGTCAAATAGAGAAACTAAAGAAGAGTCGAGGAAGCATTGTTGAAGAATAATCTTGGCGCCATGGTAGATCACTTGAAATGAATTTGGCCGTCCTCCTTGTGATGGTCTTCTTGATTAACCTTGAACATTGAAGAGCTAGCTTGAGATTGGAGAAGAAGGAGAGTGTCTTTGGCGTTGGAGATGGAGGAGGAGAAATAGGGTTGGCGTGGGATAGGGAGAAGACTTTAAAACTACCACTTAGGCACATAGAACTCACATAGAAGAAAATTTTAATTTTTCTTTTCCATCATCCTTTTACAAGAAGACTAAGAGTCTTTTATAGACTATTAAGCCATTTTGAATTCAAACTACACCAAATATCATGGAGAAAAAATTGTGGAGAAAATATGGGCGTCCCATGAAGAGTGGAGGATGTTGTAGTCAATTCAATTCAAATTCCCCTTTTCTTCTCTTGGCGCCAACCTTGGATGGTGAGGTGGCATGTGTGATGTGGCAGCAACCTTGGATGATGAGGTGGCATGTGTCATGTGGCATGTGGTCCCCGCTTGAGGTGGCTTTGGTCTTGCTTTGGAGTATAAGTCTTGAGTCTTCTTTAGTCTTCAAATGTGGTTGGTTTGATTCTTCATGGATTGGACTTGACTTATTTGGACCCAACTCTCAAATACAGGTTATTCAGGCTGGACTAGTCCCAACATAAAATTGAAATGGACTCGAATTACATAATTATTTGGACTCAAAATTAAAGAGAAAAAAAATTACAGGATTTTCTTTTACTCATCCAACCATAAGGACTCGGATTTGACTTGAATTGGTTGGAGTCTCTTCCTGATTCTGGTGCCCACACCAATTCTCCCGGGGTGGAAGGAACTCGACCCTATCGAGTGAGGGTGGCTTGATAAGCTTCTAATGCATCCGGGTCGATTTGTTGTAGGTCCTCTCGGGAAATCCAGGAGTCTTCAGATTCATGACATTCTTGCCATCTAACCAGATAACATTGGTAGCCTCTATTCCTAGTAGTAGTGATCTGGTCATCCAAGATCCTTTCAATTCTCTCCTTTCTCTCAGGAACACTTGGTGGTGGACACTCATTTGGTGTTTCACTCTCAAAAGAAACATTAGGACCAAAAGCTCACTAGGTATTAATGCAGGTTCTTTGTATTCTTTTAAGTCTGAAACGTTAAATGTTGAACTAATGCCATAACTTGGTGGTAATTCTAATACATAAGCATTTGGTCCAATTTTTTTATTATTTTGAAAGGTCCGGCTCTCCGGGCATGGAGTTTCTTCATAGTTCCCGGTAGAAACCTTTCAGGTTTAAGTTTGATCATGACGGAGTCCCCTTCATTAAATTTTTAATCGTTTATGTGAATTAGTCATATGCTGATAGAGTTCATTGCTTGCTTGAATCTTTTGGCTAATCTCCTTATGCAATTCCCTAATATGTTGTGCATATGACTCGGCAGACTCGGACACCCGTGCATGTGTGGTAAAGGAGCTAGGTCTAAAGACTTCCTAGGTCTGTATCCATGGACCACTTCGAACGGACTTTTCCCAATAGACCTATTAACTGAGCTGTTATAGGCAAATTCAGCACGAGGAAGTAATAGGTCCCAGTTTCCTAGGTTGTCACCAACTAAGCATCTCAACAGATTTCCTAAGCTTCGGTTTTACTACCTCAGTCTGGCCATTGGTTTGAGGATGATAGGCAGTAGAGAATTTCAGTTTGGTACCGAGCATGTGCCAGAGGGTTTTCCAGAAATAGCTAGTAAACTTGACATCTCTATCGGACACAATGGTTTTGGGTAAACCATGAAGCCTAACAACCTGATCGAGAAAAAGCTTGGCCACCTTCGAAGCATCTAAAGTTTGAGAACAAGGAATGAAGTGAGCCATCTTGGAGAAACGATCGACAATCACAAAGACAGAATCATACTTCCTAGACGTCTTAGGGAGGCCTACTACAAAATCCATGCTGATATCCTGCCATGGATAATCAGGGACAGGTAAGGGTGTGTACAGACCGGTGTTCTGTCTTTGCTGTTTTGCAACAGCACAGGTACGGCACTGAGCTACAATTTGGGCCACATTTCTTTTGAGACCAGGCCAAAAGAATTGGTCTTCTATTGCTAAGATGGTCTTATTTCTACCAAAATGTCCTGCTAAGCCCCCAGCATGAACTTCCCAGATCAGAAATTCCCTAATAGAGGTCATGGGATACACAACTGATTTCCTCTGAAAAGGTATCCATTTAAAATGGTATAATCACTATGCTCACTAGATGGTCCTTGTTGAAGGGATCGATAGATGTCACCAAAATCAGGGCATGTAGGATATTCCTCTTTTAATCTTTCAAACCCTACTACCTCAGTGCTCACAGAATTCAACAACATTGAACGACGACTCAACGCATCAGCAACCCTATTTTTAGTTCCGGCATGATGTTTCAGTACGAACGTATAAGCTTGTATGAACTCTACCCATTTTCCGTGCTTAGGGTTCAATTTCTTCTGAGAACTAAGGAACCTAAGAGCTTCATGGTCAGAAAATAGGACAAACTCTTGCGGTAGAAGATAATGCCTCTAATAACGTAATGCCTGAACTACCGCATACAGCTCCCTATCATAGGTGGAATACCTTAGTCTCGCTTCATTTAACTTCTCACTGAAATATGCTACTGGGTGATTCTCTTGACTCAAGACACCTCCAATTCCTACCCCAGAAGCATCACAAGCAACCTCGAACACTTTGGTAAAATCGGGTAACCTCAAGACGGGTGCGTGTGTCATTTTTTCCTTAATTGTTAGGAAGGCTTTGTCTACTGCTTTAGTCCATTCAAAAGTTCCTTTCCTAATACAATCAGTGATTGGAGCCACTATCGTACTGAACCCTCTAATGAATCTCCTATAGAAGGTGGCTAAATCGTGGAAACTACGGACATCATGGATACTCTTGGGTACAGGCCACTCTATTATTGACTTAATTTTCGCAGGGTCCAGCGGACACTCCTTCAGATGTTACTTACGAATCCTAGAAAGATAACTCTATGTGTTAAGAAATCACACTTCTTGATATTGGCATAGAGGCTATCCTTTCTAAGGACTTGGCAAACTTGCCTTAGTGGGTTAAATGGTCTGCCTTAGTCTTGCTATAGATAAGAATGTCATCAAAGTAGACTACCACAAATTTCCCGATAAAAGTTTTCAACACCTGATTCATAATTCTCATAAAGGTGCTGGGTGCATTGGACAGATCGAACGGCATGACTAACCATTCATATAATCCATCTTTAGTCTTAAAAGCGGTCTTCCATTCATCTCCAGGCCTAACCCTAACCTGGTGATAGCCACTCTTTAAATCTATCTTGGAGAAAATTGTTGATCCGGCTATCATATCTAACATATCGTCCAGTCTCGGGATTGGAAACCTATATTTGACAGTAATCTTGTTGATGGCACGGCTGTCTACACACATCCTCCAGGTACCATCTTTTTTTGGGATTAACAAGGTAGGGACCGCACAAGGGCTTAAACTTTCTCTAACAAATCCCTTTCTAAGAAGTTCACTAACTTGCCTTTGTAACTCCTGATGTTCAGTTGGATTCATCCTATAATGAGGCAAATTAGGTAAAGTCGCACCAGGGACTAAATCTATGGCATGCTGTATGTCCCTTAAAGGTGGAAGATTGTCTGGAAGATCCTCGGGAAACACGTCTTCAAAGTCTTTCAATAATTGGACCACCTCTTGAGGGGGTTCTACAGGGGTGTGGTCCATAGTTTCCTTAGCAGCTACCATCCAAATAGGTACTCCCTCATTAATGTCTTTTTCTAATTCTCTTGCTCCTATCAAATTTAATCCAGTCCTTTTTTCTTTCAGGCTGCTAACTCCTCTTTTGGTGTTGTCCTTAGGCTAGGTTGGATGAATGACAATTTCTTGCCATTGAAATTGAAAGCACAAGAATTTGATCGACCAAAAATTGTCACATCATGGTCAAACAGCCATGGCCTACCTAGGATGATGCTACTTACTCCCATAGGGAGTACATCACACCAGATTCGTTCCTGATAGGACTGAAGTTGGAGTCGGACCTGACATCTCTGCTTGATTGGGATAGAAGTGGAATCGATCCAGGATACCTTATATGGATTGGGATGTGGTTCAGTGGGTAATCCTAGACTCTTGGCTGCACTAGTGGAAATGGCATTGACACAGCTCCCACTATCGATCACGATCTTACAGACCTTTTCTCCTATCTTGACAAATGTGTGTAGGATGCTAGTCCTACGCCAGTCTTCCTGCTCCTTGGTCTGTGTCATGATACATCTCACAACTCCTAACACATCTGATGAATCTACATTTTCTTCATCTCCTTCATACTCATCAGCCAAGCAATCCCCTGCTTCATAAACCTCCTCTTCATCATTATCTAGGGGTTCTGATTCACCTTCTTCTGCCTCCCCTATATGTAAAGTTCTAGAGGGACATTGGCTCACGAAATGACCTGGTTTACGACACTTATAGCAAACTCGCTCCCTCTCACCTCGAACTTCAGGGCTTTTTTCCTTTGTCTTCTCTAGGAATTGGGGGAATGGCAGGGTTGTGCCTAGGGGTTGGATTCGAGCTGGATCTTGGTCTATTGGTTGTACCAGGGACTGAACTAGGTCGACTAACAGGGGGATTAAACCTAATGGTTCAGGTCGCCTAAATGTAGCTCTCCTTTGAAACCTTTCATAGTCCATGGCAACTTAGTATGCTTGATCTAAATCATGGACTTCTCTCAAAAATAGTTCCCCTTTTATATCTTCATTCAATCCTGATCTAAACCTTGACAATGTGGCTGCCTCAGACTCAACTACGTTGCATCGCATTACAAACTCATCAAATTTAGCAACGTACTCAGAAACAGTCTTATTTCCTTGTGTCAATCGTTGCCACTAATCTAACAACCTTTGCTGATAAGACATAGGCAAATATTTCTCTCTAAGCTTTCTCTTCATGTCTCTCCAGGTCACTATAGGTAAGTCTCCCCTCTGCCTAGCTATGCGTTCGACATTTTCCAATACAACCTAGCCTGACGGACTAGTCTGATTTTGGCAAACTTGAATCTTCTCTCTTCAGACATATCATACCAGTCAAAATATTGGTCCATGTCAGCCTCCCAGTCTATGTATATCTTAGGATCTATGCTTCCCTCAAAGGTTGGTGCATCTCTAGACGTATATTCCTTAAGGCCCGATCATCCTGATCAAAGTATCATGGCGAGGTCTTCTAGGATTTGGCTTCGGAGTGTGATCAATATAATCCTGATGTGACCTTCTATGAATTGGATCAGGTGTATGTTCCTGTCGTTGGGCTATAGGGCGAACTGAAGGTATCTGGGTGAAGGTGGTTCAGTTGGGGTCAACCTAGATTCCTCTAGGGTTCCTATCCTTTCCTCGAACTGGTCAAACCTAGCATCCAAACGTTCAAGTCGCTCATCATAGATCTCATAAGGGTTTCCATACTAGTGTCCATGGATGAACTTGGTTGGGCTTGTGAAGGGTGGTAAGGTGTGCCTGACCTAGTTGTCATGCAAACAATTAGACTCAGACCCGAACTACGATTTTCTAAACCGGTTTAGTCCAAATAACTGAGTTAACAAGGTACAATCAAATCAACAACTACTCTCTTCCACTGGCCAATCAGGAGATGGGTCTGTGGGAGGTTCCCCCCAGCTTTCACTGGGTCCTAATTAAAAAACCACAAGAACCGCTTAGGCTTGAGCCACTTAACCTCTATCCTTGACACCAGCTTCCAATAATAGATGAAGAAATGGGTTGCACAAGCTTTCCCATTGAATTGAACTGGACCTAGAGTTCCAAGCTAGTTGCCTAATCAAGGTGGCAAGCTAGATTGTAGTAACTCTATACTTGGCCAGGTTTTAGAACAAGGGGAGTGTGAGATCCTGTCTCTGGCCTACCTAGGCCCAGTGGAATTGGCCCGATAGACGGATCAGCACCCAAGCCCTTAGTCCCAATTCTAGACACCAAGTAACAGGGCACACACAAGACTAATTGACACAATGAGTTGACAATAACCCGGACTCGACCAAATTGATGTTCCTAACCCACTAGGGCAATTAATGTCTAATCAATTTTAGTTAGGGATTGGGTCGATATGCAATTTGGTGATTTTTGGACTAGGGACAGGTGATGAAATCCTGACCCTATGTCAATTTCATGCCCTTAATTTGATTTGTCATGAGATGCATGCAAATTTCAAATTTCAGGTGCAGAAGTAGTGTGTTGCAGTTTAAAAGTGGTGTTGATAAGTGCAGAAAAAAAATGTCAGAAAAATCTAAAAATATCACAGAAAACTTCTAACTTCTAGATGACATACCAGATGAAACGAAATTTCAAAATAAAATCTGTACTATTCTAGGCAGATTCTGAAATGAAGATAATGAAAAGGAACAGAACAGAACAGAAACCCTAATAACACTGATGGACTGCAGGAATTTTCATTTTTTTTTGTAAATTTTTTCTCAGATTGAGATTTAAAATGGTGATAAGCAACTTAAAATGGAACAGGAAAAAAAATATTCCAACGAGGAATGTGATACTTGCCTTTGGAGTTGCAGGCGGATTACAGTCAGCCTACAGAAAATACAGCAAGCAGAAAAACAGAACGTGCCCAATGCAAAATTCACAAATGAAATCTAAGAAGTCCTTTTGGCTTTCTTTTTCACGGGTCAATCACAATGGCACCCCGACACGCCTTAGGAGATCCCCGTGGAATGGAAAGAGAGGGTGTTTAAACCCTACTTTCTCCTAAGACCGGACGGCCTGGTAACGCCCCCGATCCAAGTACTTCAAGGACTTAATGCTATGCAATCAGGAACTTATTCTACCATGCTCTGATACCAAGAATGATGGGAAACATGCAAGTTGAGAATGCAACGATGCAACCCTAAAGGAGATTAGCATAGATTAACTTAACAATTTTCTTATTTGCATATGATTAGTTCAGCATATAATATCAAAGGAGGTCTAATGAAGAGAACTCGGACGATCAAACGTAAACCTAATTAATGAGACTATCAAAATAACAAAGAAATAGGAATAAGATTCGAACCACACAAGTAAGCTAGGCAAATTTAATATTTCAGACCTAATCGACACTAGAACATACATGGCATTAATCTTTCAAGTAGATCAAGATCACTCATGAAGAGACCTCCCAAATGACAAGACCATACTACAAATTGAGGGCGCTTCTTGTTTTCTGGATTGTGGCAAGTAATTCCTTCCTCTTGAATTCGGAATCCCGGAGAACCCTACACAAAGAAACCTCAAGATTAAGTACTTGGTAAAAATACGGTAGTCATGAAATGGAGAAACTAAAGAAGAGTCGAGGAAGCATTGTTGAAGAATAATCTTGGCGCCATGGTAGATCACTTGAAATGAATTAGGCCGTCCTCCTTGTGATGGTCTTCTTGATCAACCTTGAACATTGAAGAGCTAGCTTGAGATTAGAGAAGAAGGAGAGTGTCTTTGGCATTGGAGATGGAGGAGGAGAAATAGGGTTGGCGTGGGATAGGGAGAAGACTTTAAAACTACCACTTAGGCACATAGAACTCACATAGAAGAAAATTTTAATTTTTCTTTTCCATCATCCTTTTACAAGAAGACTAAGAGTCTTTTATAGACTATTAAGCCATTTTGAATTCAAACTACACCAAATATCATGGAGAAAAAATTGTGGAGAAAAATATGGGGCGTCCCATGAAGAGTGGAGGATGTTGTGGAGGAGGTTGTAGCCAATTCAATTTCAAATTCCCCTTTTCTTCTCTTGGGCGCCAACCTTGGATGGTGAGGTGGCATGTGTGATGTGGCAGCAACCTTGGATGATGAGGTAGCATGTGTCATGTGGCATGTGGTCCCCACTTGAGGTGGCTTTGGTCTTGCTTTGGAGTATAAGTCTCGAGTCTTCTTTAGTCTTCAAATGTGGTTTGGTTTGATTCTTCATGGATTGGACTTGACTTATTTGGACCCAACTCTCAAATACAAGGTTATTCAGGCTGGACTAGTCCCAACATAAAATGGACTCGAATTACATAATTATTTGGACTCAAAATTAAAGAAAGAAAAAATTATAGGATTTTCTTTTACTCATCCAACCATAAGGACTCGGATTTGACTTGAATTGGTTGGAGTCTCTTCCTGATTCTGGTGCCCACACCAGTCCACCTCGGCCGAAGCTGGTGGCCCCTTGCTCCCTCGCCAGGTGGCACCCCAAGACAGGTCCACCTCTACCGAGGTTGAGCCGGGCCCTCCTGCTCCTTCGCCAGGTGGCACCCCAAGACGGGTCCACCTCGATCGAAGTCGAGCCTCTCTCTGCCACTCCGCCAGGTGTCCACCCAGGGGGGTCCACCTCGACCGAAGCTGGCGGCCCTCTTGCTCCCTCGCCAGGTGGCACCCCAAGATGGGTCCACCTCTGTCGAGGTCGAGCCGGGCCCTCCTGCTCCTTCACCAGGTGGCACCCAAAGACGGGTCCACCTCGACCGAAATCGAGCCTCTCTGCCACTCCGCCAGGTGTCCACCCAGGAGGGTCCACCTCGGTCGAAGCTGGCAGCCCCGCGCTCCCTCGCCAAGTGGCACCCCAAGATGGGTCCACCTCTGCCGAGGTCGAGCCGGGCCCTCCCGCTCCTTTGCTAGGTGGCACCCCAAGGCGTGTCCACCTCGGTCGAAGTCGAGCCTCTCTCTGCCACTCCGCCAGGTGTCCACCCAGGAGGGGTCCACCTCGGCCGAAGCTGGCAGCCCCTCGCTCCCTCGCCAGGTGGCACCCCTGACGGGTCCACCTCTGCCGAGGTCGAGCCGGGCCCTCCTGCTCCTTCGCCAGGTGGCACCCCAACACGGGTCCACCTCGACCGAAGTTGAGCCTCTCTCTGCCACTCCGCCAGGTGTCCACCCAGGAGGGGTCCACCTCTGCCGAAGATGGCAGTCCCTGCTCCATCACCAGGTGGCACCCCCTGACGGGTCCACCTCGGCCGAGATCAGCCCTACTCTGCAAAGCCTCGGGGAGGCAGAGACATGGGTCACAAGGTCGCCACTAGATCCAGCGCGCGTCGTGCTCCGTACAAGGCACCGGTACGGCTTGTAGTGATACGCGAAACCTCGTTTACACCAGTTAATCAGGGTCCCGCAACCGAGGAATGAAAACCTAGCGGGCAGGAGCCTGAAATGGCTGGAAGCCCACCGTCAACGCCCTGAAAGGAGAGCTCCCGCGCTCGGCCCAAGGCCTCACCAGTCTTCCCCCTTTCGTGACACACTGCGGACGAGGTAGGCCGGCCATTTAACTTCCATACTCGAAGAAGAAGGGGAAGAAGAAGGTCCAGAGGTCTCAGAGAGCCCCCTGGAGGGGACGTGGGCAGAAGGTAGTTCAGTGATATAAAAGGGACGGTAAAAACGGACGGAAAGGTAGGTGGAAAAAAGGGGAGAACACCAAAAGAATGATCCGGGAGGATCTCGGGAAGTCCTCAGGCGAGAGCTCGGTGGCCCTAGCATGGGAGGCAAGGCCTCAACTCCTCTATTCCCCACACTTCTTTCATTTTACATCTCCTCTAAGCACGGGGATCCTTCGGGAGCCCGCCTTAGAGGTCCTGTTCCATCTTGCCGCTCTCTGACTTGATCATCGGAGCCCCCCCGCCGGAACCCCGGCCCAGGTCTCTGATCTTGTTTTGCAGGTCCGGAAGTTTGGTTATCTCGAGGTGAGAGAGTCCGAGAACCGGTGCCAGCTCACGAGCTACAGGCCACCACGGTGAGGTCGGCAACAGTACCCAATGGTGATCTTGTTTATTGCCGGGCTATCAACACACATCCACTAACTGCCATCTTTCTTCAAGATTAGCAAGGCTGGTACAGCACATGGGCTCATACTTTCCCTGATATGCCCTTTTTGTAGCAGCTCTTCTACCTTCTCCCTTTAAGATCTTGTTCTCCTTAGGACTTATCCGGTAATATGGCAGATTTGGGAGACTCGCACTAAAGACTAAATCAATCTGGTGTTGTATGTCAGGCATCGATGGCAACCCGTTTGGTGACTCTCCTGGTACGATCTCATTGAATTCTTCCGACAACTATTTAATTATTTCTGGAACTGTTGTCTTTGGGCCACTGGTTACTTCACCTTTCACCACTAGCACATGAATTTCTTTCGACTCTTTAATGGCGGCCTCAATCTCTTGATCTAAATGGGTGACTGTTAGAAAAGTTCTCCCCTCCACTTAAGCAGTCTTGATTCGGAACCCTCCTTTTATGGGTAGTAAGGTATACTTCACGCCATCCTTTTCGAGCTTGTAGACATTCTTCGTGCCTGAGTGTTGAGCATCAACATCAAATTGCCATGGCCACTCGAGCAATAGGTGATATGCATTCATGTCTATGATATCACAATAGACTTCATCTTTGTACTGGCCAATCGAGAAAGGAACCTTGCATCGTTCCGTTACTCGAATTTCTCCAACTGCTTTGATCCATCCGATGGTGTATGGACTCGGATGTTTCTCTACCGACAGCTGCAACTTTTTCATAGTTTCCTTTCTAATAATATTTTCTTGACTACCACTATCAATATCAAGTCAAACAGTGTATTATTAACTGTGTACCTGGTACGGAACAATTTATTTCATTGAGTGTCATCCTCCTGCTTAGGAGCCAGCATCAATTTCCTCACCATGTACACAAATCTTTCATCTTCATACTCACTTTTTCCTCCATCTGGGCAGTAATAGACTTCATCTTCTTCTCCAACGGTGCCTTCCTACTCCATTATATTCACCACCTTCCGCCTTGGGCAATCACTAGAGCGGTGACCTGCCTCATTATACTTGAAGCACTTGCCAACTGTAGGCTTCCCATAAGGATTAACATTTTGACTAGCTATTTTGTCAACAAGAGGCTATTTTCCTATAACTTTATCAGCCACTACCTTCTCTGCTTGGCTTGAAGCTTTTGGTTATGCAATGGATTTGTTAGAATCAAAATAATACTTACGAGAGGGTTCAACTCTATCTCTTCTCTTGTAGCATCATCTCAACCTTCAAAGCCATATTTTTGACCTTGGATATGTCCAGCAGCATCTGAACTCCGATTTTATCTTGGATAGATGGTTTCAATCCATCTAGGTACCTTGAGACTTGTTGGCTTTCTCACTCCATCAAGTTGTTGTGTTGGGACAATCTAAAAAATTCTGCCGAGTACTCATAAATTGTCCGATTGCCTTGATGGCAATGTTATACTATTGAAAAATGATCTGCTCATAATCTGGAGGGAGAAATGCTCCCCTCAAGAGCTATTTCATTTTGTACCAGTCTTTAACTGGGACTTTGCCTTCTCTTCTCCTTTGATCTTTTAATCGTTCCCACCAAGCAGATGCTCCTCCCTTTAGTCGATAAGCTACCAATCTAACTTTCCTTTCTTCAGGTATTTCCATATAATCAAATAATCTTTCTACTTTGGCTAACCAATCCATAAAACACTCAATATTTAATTCACCATTAAAAACAGGAAATCTACCTTTAGCCGAAATTCATTTGGCCCCATAGGATATCGAGGTCATTGACGTTCATACCTGGCTTCTGTATAATCATCAAAATCTCCATTATCATCATCTGAATATGTCGCATAAGCTTGACGCATACGCGGGTTTATCTCATCATCTAAATCTACCGCATAAGCCTGGCACCTACGTGGATTGGCAGGGATTGGTCGGGCGATAGGCTGGTTGCGAGCAAAATCTCCAGCCTGATTCCTCTCGTCTCTCCGGTTCCTATTGGCACCTCCCACCTGGAGAGCTTCGAGTTGATTATTGATGACCTCCAATCCACGTTCCAATCGATCAAATTTATGACCAAGGCTCTATAGTGCCGCCTCCTAGCCACGGATGTTGACCAAATGGCCTACATCCCCTGTTCGTCGTCAGCTGAATGGTTGCTATTGACTCCGTCATGAGCTGCCATCGAATTAGGCGAAACATACTCTGATACCACTTGACGCAGCATTTTGTGATAAAAAGGCTAATACATGATTAAGCCTTATAAAAGAGGATTTCCCCAAGATGAAAGAACAACGTCCCTTTAAAACTGAATAATATTTCTGTGGTATCCTATCAGCCCTTAGGTTACGTTTGGTGGATCGCCATGAAATCCTGAATGATAATCTGGATTACCTACAAGATAGATTACCACTGGATAGATTATCAGTAATGTTGATTATTGTGTTTGGTATATACAGGTAATCTATCAGTAAGATTGATTACTGTATTTGGTATGACAAATAGATTACCAGTAATCTAAGCTCAAATTTCTAAAATATCCCTAAGTCAAATTTATTAAAATTTATGTATTATTACACTGCATTGCATCGATTAATTTGAAAAAAATTGCTAAAAAAAGCCCAACTATGCCATGATAATGCGACCAAGGGAAGATTGGGATCGATCGTGTCTGGGGATCGAGCGGGGGCGACGTGAGGATTTGTATGTGACTAGAGACAACGGGAGAGGGATCTTGAAATCCCTGCATAGAGAAGTCAAAAAACAAAAGGCATCTTTTTTGCAGTTGATGTCCACTTCACTCTCCGATTTGGATTGTGTTGGCATGGAGTCCCTGGATCGGCTGGTCGGAGCCGTTGTGTCTCAGGACCGCTCCCTGGTTCACCTGCAAAACAGGTCCCTTGTCGGAGTTGTTCCGGCGGAGGACACTCCGATGCCTAAGTCAGTGGCGGATTCCAGCCACAGAATAGGGAAGATGTCGAGAGTGGAAGAGAAAAAGAGCTCTTGAAAATTGAAAATGTGTATGTGCGAGATTATTCATGCGTACCTCTCGAGCCATCCTTCTTACCCACATTTAAAAGATGGCGTCCGGTCTGTGGCCCGCTCTTTTCCCGGAGATCATAGGGAGCTAATCTCTTCCATGATCGGCGATCGTGGGTTGTCAATGAGCGGTTCCGACCAGATCAGAGGCGTGGCTGCAGGAATTGTGTGCCATGATCATAGCATGATGAGTGTCAATTGTAACCGTTGGTTATAGTTTCCTTTTTGGAACAGATTGTGGTTCAAGCTTCGGGTTTTTCCTTGCATGGGCCGAAGGCTTGATATTTTTCCGAGGCCGGAGATCATGTCTACGGCGGGGACCGAAGTTCGTATCTTCGGAAGTCGATGAGTAGTTCAGACTTCGGCCAGGGCCGAAGGTGCTACCCGAAGGACTGGCCTTCGAATGTTGTAGTTCGGTGTGAAGCTTTGAGTTGCCTGCAGTTGGCCTTCGCTTAGTCTGAAGTCCATAGTCCGGAGAACCGGGGCTTCGATAAGTCAAATCGGAGCATGGTTCGTAGCTGAACCAGGATATCCCAACAGTTGCCCCCTACTCTCAGTTGTCGAAGCGAAGATCTGCCTCGAGAAGTGAGAGTATTATGGCCTTATCACTTTCTTCTGAGAGACGGCACAATGAATGATTACAGGATCTCTATTTGGCTGTCCATCACGATCTGAGAATTGATGGTGGACAGATGCCATTCCCGGATTGAGAAAAAATAGGTGGCCCTGAGGCTATCTCTTCTTGTCCCGTCAGATGAAGGATAGATCTTATCCTGGCGGTCAGTCACAAGTGGGTTGCCCTAGAGCCTCTGCCGACTGGAGTCGGACTTTCGGATGCGGGCTGCCCTAGAGCCTTTGCCGACCGGAGTCGGACTTTCGGAAGCAGGCTGCCTTAGAGCCTTTGCCGACCAGAGTTGGACTTTCGAAAGCGGGCTACCTTAGAGCCTTTGTCGACCGGAGTCGGACTTTCGGAAGTGGGCTGCCCTAGAGCCTTTGCTGACCGGAGTCGGACTTTCGGAAGCGGGCTACCCTAGACCCCTTGCCGACCGGAGTCGGACTTTTAGAAGCGGGCTGCCCTAGAGCCTTTGCCGACCGATAGAGAGGACGACAATGGTCCTTTTAGGCACGTGTTCGGATTTTTCGTAGGGTAGGGTGTTTACACCATCCCTGTGCACTTTCTGTCATGATTAAGGTAGGCTGTTCAGGCCCATCTCGGCGCGTGTTCGGATTCACTATAGGGTAGGTTATGAAAACCATCCCTGCACCTTTGATCTTTTTGGTGGCCTGGTTAGACCATCCATTGTGCTCGTCGGGCATACCGATAAGGTGAGTGGATCAGACTCTCCTTTGTGCAGTTGACCGATTTTTTAGATCGGATCATTCGGGCTGTTGTCGTTCAGTCGATGCAACTAGCCGTTCTGAGTTGAGTATGGTTGAGGAGCTTTGCACAGGAGTTTTTTGAAACTTTTTCATTGGTAGTATTTGCGAAGGTTTTGTACATTCCATGGCCGGGATAGGGTCTTCCCCTCCAGGGTCTTGAGTCGATATGTCCCTGGTCGAATGACTTCTTCGACTTGATATGGGCCTTCCCAGTTGGGGGAGAGTTTATCCTGTTCTGTTGGCCTGGACACCTCTGCTCTTCGCAATACTATGTCCCCCATGCAGAAAGTTTACTCCTTCACCCTTGCGTTGTAATACTTGGCGACCTTTTGCTGATATGCCGCCATTTTTATCTGGGCCTGTAGCCTGGTGCTTGACAGCAAATCCAGATCAGTCCTTCTGCGATCGGAATTCTCAGGCTTTTCATAGTTGTCAATTCTCAGGGAGTGTAGGGAGACTTCGATAGGTAGCACGGCTTCGGTACCATAGGCTAGGTTGAACGGAGATTCACTGGTGGCTGTTCTTAGGGTAGTTCGGTACGTCCAAAGAACAGATGACAGTTCTTCAGCCCAAAGCCTTTTGGCGGCGTTCAACCTTGTCTTCAGACCATGAAGGATGGTCCGATCGGTGACTTCGGCTTCTCCGTTGGACTGTGGATGAGCAACGGATGCTAGCCGATGCTGGATATGGTACCGAGCACAAAAGTTCTTAAACTTCAGATTATCGAATTGTCTCCCGTTGTCCGTGATGATGACGTGTGGGATACCGAACCTGAAGATGATGGAATTTTTTACAAAACTTTCCACCTTGCCCTCTATGATTTGGGCCAATGGTTCGTCTTCCACCCATTTCATGAAATAGTCGATGGCCACTAGGAGAAACTTCCTTTGCCCTGATGCTGGTGGGAACGGGCCAAGAATGCCCATCCCCCACTGAGCAAAGGGCCACGGGGCTGCCAACTGAGTCAGGTGACTCGTAGGTTGTCTCTGTACATTGGCATACCTCTGCATTGGTCGCACTTTCGCATGAAATCAGCTGAGTCCTTCTGGATGGAGGGCCAGTAATATCCTTGTCGAATAATCTTGTATGCTAGAGATCTGCCTCCCAAGTGATCCCCGCATATGCCCTCGAGGACCTTTCTCAATGCATAATCTACATCGGTGGGTCCGAGGCATTTCAGCAGTGGTTGGGAGAACGATCTCTTGTAGAGGGTTCCGTCCAAGATGACGTATTGAGATGCCATCCAGCGGATCTTCTTAGCCTCCGCCTTATCCTCGGGCAGTTCTCTTTCATTCAGGAATCTGATGATGTGATCCATCCAGCTTGGCTCAGTATCAATCTGGCGCACCTCTGCAGCCTCTTCGGCATAAACTTAGTTGCCCCCGAAATCGGAGAGTGGTATGGGGGATCTTTGCAGTTGATGTCTAGGCAAACACATTTTGGAGAATGCGTCATACATTAAGACATCAGTCGAACTTTCATTATCAATAAGAACTCTCTGTATATCATAATGGCCACTACGGTCAAAATTACAAGAGGGTCATCGTACGGGAGCCGAACTCCCGCAAGATCGTCGTCGGAGAAGAGGATGGAGTTGTTATCTTTCAGTCGCTTTGAAGCTTCATCTTCATCCCTTCTCCAGTTGGTGGGCCGGTGTATCATCCCTACACCTCCATTGGTGGGCCTTTGATTTGGCAATTCGGCCTCTTCGGGAGGTGGCTGGGAAACAGTTGCTTCCGACCGGGGTCCCTGGCGACTGATGTACCGCCCCAGGTATCCTCTCTTGATGAGATCCTCGATCGTATCCCTTAGCTGGATGCATTCTTCTGTGTTGTGGCCGTGGTCCCGGTGGAATCGACAGAATTTGTTCCTGTTCCTTGCGAAAGAGGAGACCTTCATGGGACGGGGCCGTTGGAGATAGTTTTCTTTTTCTATCTCCATGAGGATCTTCTCTCGAGGGAGGTTGAGGGGGGTGTAGGAGTCGAATCTTCCTTCCAATGCTCTGGGCTTGGGAGGGCTTCTCTGGCGGTCTGCATATATGCCGCCGTTGTTATTGGAAGTTTGGGGGCCTTGCCCCTGTTATTCTTCTTCTTTGAAGGGGGTTTCCCTTCAATCATACATCGATTCGCCACCTACTCATCATCATCGGCGTATTTCTGAGCCCTTGATAGGAGCTCAGCGTAGCTTTTGGGGAACTTCTTGTCCAGAAAAAAAGTAAGCTTGGAGGTTCGAAGCCCCTTCTTCAGAGCTGACATGGCCACGTGCTCGTTGAGATCGGGGATCTCAAGCGTGGCCGCATTGAACCTGGAGATGTAATCTCTCATGCTCTCTCCTTCATTCTGGTGAAGGAGGAAGAGTGTGTCCGTATTCCGAGGAGTCTTGCGGCAGGTCCTGAAATGCAAGACAAACAATTTTTCTAACTCGGAAAAGGAATCGATAGTACCTTGGCGCAGGCTCGAGTACCACATCCGAGCAGACTTCTTCAAGGTATCCGGGAATGCCTGACAGTACATCACGTCCGAAGCTCCTTGAATCATCATATGGGCTTTAAAGCTGCCCGAATGGTCGAAGGGGTCGGAGGTGCCGTCGTAGGGTTCCATCTGGGGAACCCTAAAGTGCCGAGGAATGTCCTCAGCCATGATGCGGTCGGTGTAGGGTGGGCATAGATCACCCACAATCAGGTCCTCGGGATCTCTCTGATCCCGCATTCTCTGTTCTCGCGCCCTTGCCATCTCTGATTCGATGGCTCCGAACCTCCCGTCATAATCGGGAGTCTGCCTGGGCGCTCTCTCCACCGGAGTGGAGTCTTCGGAGGAAAAAGGAAGTTTGCCTAGGCCTTTTCCCTTTTTGTGGGGAATCGGCAGACCTAGGCAGTATCGAAGTTCGGCCTTCGGGAGAGGGCCGAGAATGGGGGGAGGGATGCGCTGAATCCTCCCGTGGTGCTCTCCTTCTTCAGGATCGAGAGCTATGTCTGCAAACAGCCGGTAGATTTGCCACCGGGAAGGCTCTGTCTTGAAACTCTTGACCATGACCGTCAGGTTGGTGACCTGATTCATAAGAGCTTCGAACTGCTATGCTTCCACAACAACCGTGGGAGGTGGAACATCGCCCCCCTGAGACGTTTGCGCTTTTCCTCTTGCCACCAATCAAATGTTGTAATACGCGTGGAGTCCCTGGATTGGCCGGTCGGAGCCGCTGCGTCGTAGGATCGCTCCCTGGTTCACCTGCAAAACAGGTCCCTTGCCGGAGTTGTTCCGGCGGAGGACACTCCGATGCCTAAGTCAGTGACGGATTCCAGCCACATAATAGGAAAGATGTCGAGAGTGGAAGAGAAAAAGAGCTCTTGGAGATTGAAAATGTGTATGTGCAAGATTATTCACGCGTACCTCTCGAGCCATCCTTATCCATATTTAAAAGATGGCCTCCGGTCTGTGGCCCACTCTTTTTTCAGAGATCATGGAGAGCCAATCTCTCCCATGATCGGCGATCGTGGGTTGTCAATGAGCAGTTCCGGCCAGATCGGAGGCATGGCTATAAGAATTGTGCACCATGATCATGGTGTGATGAGTATCGATTGTAATCGTTGATTACAATTTCCTTTTTGGAACAGATTGTGGTTCAAGCTTCGGGTTTCCCCTTGCGTGGGCCGAAGGCTTGATATTTCTTCGAGGCCGGAGATCATGTCTACGCCGGGGACCGAAGTTCGTGTCTTCGGAAGTCGATGAGTAGTTCAGACTTCGGCCAGGACCGAAGGTACAATCCGAAGGACTGGCCTTCGGATGTTGTAGTTCGGTGTGAAGCCTTGAGTTGCTTGCAGTTGGCCTTCGCTTAGTCCGAAATTCATAGTCTGGAGAACCGGGACTTCGATAAATCGAACCGGAGCCTGGTTTGTAGCTGAACCAGGATATCCCAACAGATTGGTATGGAGGTATACAGGGGAGGACCTAATAAAATCTAATAGGATGCCGCTAGGTGAAAAATGACGGAGAGAGGGAGTTGAAGGGAGGGAGAAATATAGAGAGTGAGTGAGAGAGTGGCCATACCTTGGATGGAGGAACTGAAGCGCAGGTGAGATGAGTGTGCCTGAGGGACGAGGAGGAGGAGAAAGATAAAAGGATTATCGTCTATCGCGGGATCAAGAAAAGATCCCGACAAGCACCCAAGGGAGGAGGACGGTTTCGTTCTCACCGAAGCGAAAGGGACGGATAATTTTGTAAAAAAGAATAAAATCTCCGGTAATCTGGATAGCCACCCTTTCTAAGGTAATCTGGATTACCACATGAGAGGTAATCCGAATTACCACTACAAGATAGATTACCACTTTCCAAAATATCAAATATAATATCTGATGGGCCCAACTTAAAATTAGCGGTAATCTGGATATATTACCGTCTACCAAACACAACCTTAGGCTTACATATATATAACTGAAGTCTAGAACTAGAAAAAAAAATATGTTAATGATAAAATCAGAATAAAAGAAAAAATAAGATAGGTCCACGATATTCCAGAACATTCAAGGAATATGCTGAAAAGATACTAAAAATATTCTGAAATGTGCTGGAAGGATGCTGAAAATATTCTGCATAAATTGAAAGACGAGCCTTCTAGAACCCTCCTTTTAACTTTAAATTTCTTCCAACTCCCTTTGGTCCAAAAAACCTTAGACTACCCGTTCTGCATCAAGAAGGGCTCAATAAAATAATTTATAATTTATCCCAATATTCCAAGCAAAGAGAAAAGGTTTTTTTTTTTTTTTTGTTTTTTCATGACACGAGGAGCAAGCAAGGTTTTGGGAAGCTCACCATCAATGTCTAGCCCAAGCACTTGTTATCAACGGCTATTGGAGGTATGTTCAAAGTATTCCGATGATGGGAGATTTCATCTTTGGACATGTTAGTCTTGGAGATAGGAGCTTGTAAAGATGTGTCACCATGATGGTGATGTGTCCAAATCCATCGTAATCCTTCACACAAATAATAGAATTCTGTCACCATGCCTCTGAACGTTAGTCCTGAAGTGGATGAACCACGAATTACAGGTGTCGTCTTTTGTACTCGCACACCTGTTTCGCTACACTTGAGTACTTTGCGCATTTCTTGGATGTCTTTTGTAGCTAGAATCGAGTCATCTTGTTCCTCGGATGATCCGGCTTAGTAGTAGTACGGTGGTATCTTTACCGCTACAGGTTTTTGCTCATAAACCTAAAATAACTGATCCAATTTATGCAGCAAACTTGAAAAGAAACAAAAGCAAACAGATAACCCATTTACCTCCCAACACTTCCAATGCTTTTCCTTTCTTATTTCATTTCCTCCTCTTCAAAGATTGGACGCCTGTAGTTTTAGATTCCATCCAATCCCATGGATTCATTTGCTACCAACGGGCGTTCTCCATTCCGTGCCCCCAGAGACACAATAGCCTATGTACCTGTGACCACAACAAGAAGATTTGGGTGGCTACTTGCAAAATGTAGATATGGACATGCTGTGGATCCACGGTTAAACAGTAAAGAGTCAAATATTGCAAGATGACCGGAACCAAAAAAAAAAAAATCAGAACTCTACTTCCTATCACATCCCGAATCCAGCAGCGGAATCGGCTACGTGACCGCACAATCCTAGATTTGTTCTAGAAATCATGCCAGGCCTAGATACATAATATTCACTTCATTCAAAAATCACTTCAAATAAACTAATATTATTTAAACAAATAATAATAATTAAACAAACCATTTATTCAAGTCAAATCATTAAATGATCCACTAATTCACAAGCATCAGCAAGCGGGAAAAAACTAAAACTAACTATCTAAGCAATGTTGATGTTCAATCTTATGCCCAGCCCGATCCTCGCTATCTGAATTTCTGAAAAAAATAAAAAGGTAAAAAGTGAGCTCTACAATCCAGTAAGGTCTCGATACAATCACACAAGTAATAATAAAATTCTGAAAATAGCAAGAACATATTAGTATATAATACAACTCAAATATCATGTACAACAAAATATTTGATAAAGCTATATTTTATTTTAGTGTTTCCATTAGTCATCCTTCTTTTTTAGGATTCTGGACTACCAAGATCATCCTTCAGTCCATGACTAGCAATCTTAGTGTCACACTACAGCCTGTGACTGGCAAGCTCATTGTCACGCTTCAGCCTGTGACGGACAATCTCATTATCGCACTTCAGCCTATGACGGACAATCTCATTATCACTTCAGCCTATGACGGACAATCTCATTATCACTTCAGCCTATGATGGACAATCTCAGTAACCACGATCTCGTAGCATGGCTAGTCCAATTACCTCATTCTCTTAATTATCACTTTATCAATTCATATTACGATGACAAACCATAAAATCTCAAAATTTTCAATGACCGGCACCATGGTCCAAACCATCAAAATAATTTTACTTGATAAAAACATGATATACATGAACATAACTAATAACCACAACAATCATACTGTTTAACATAAAAGTCAAACTATACCATGCAACCTAATCATGCATGCCGATGATCATATACACGGATCAAATCATGCCATTTTAAACAATATATAGAACTGGTAATCATATCCACAATCCTTATATTTCAGAAGCTAATCCTAGAATATCCGATATTAATCCGTATCCGGGACTCATTTAACACTTTCTTGCTCAGAAGACTGATCCCCTACAATAATAAATAATTTGTGTATTCAATCCAAAACCTTAGCTTCATGAATTTTGAGAAAGAAAATTTTTTCGTGATTCTCTCCTATAATAATATTATTATTATTCTAAATTTTATTTTCCTTTCTTTCTCTCTCCTCTCTCTCTTCTTTTTTTTCATGAACCGAACAGAACTTTTCTTTTTTTTTTCTTTCCTTCTTTCTTCTCTTCCTTCTCCTCCCGAACCCCTTCCCCCACTCTTCCTTGGCTCGACCGAACCCACCTCCCTGGTTGCTAGCGACGGCCATAGGAGGTGGTTGTCAGGGAGAGCTCGACGGACCGAAGGCGGGCGGCAGTGCAGCCACTAGCGATCCACGGCTCCAAGACCAAACCAAACCGAAACAAATCCAAAGAAAATCCGGATTAAATCCTTCTCACAATAAAAGAAAGCTCAATGGCCCTGGACGGACTTCCGGATGCTCGCTGGAGAGGACAACAGCTTGGAAAGGGATTTGAAGGCTCGATTGGTGACGGTGAAGGAAAATTTAAAAAAAATTCCCAACGGTTTCCTCGCCATTTGGGAAGCAAACCCCTCACCAATCGAAGTTCCAACCCACTCCAACCATGTCGCCGACAACCCCCTCCCCTCCATGGCTCTCTCCCACGTCTCTTCCGACGAAATCTCCGACCGGATAAAGAAAAACGAAATCCCCCGCTTTTGTCTCTTTTTCGTTTCATCATTTTTTTTTCACCAGTGTGTTGAAGTCGGCTAAGCCTGCCAACTTCAGCCCAAGCCCAAATATTACACTTCCATTTTATACAATCCCATATGAGCTGAACTTTTAAAGCTTCATCCTTAAGTCATCCCCTGGCATTTTGCATTACCCTCCCCGCATCCTGTGCAATTAGCTAGAATACAAGAGCGAGCACAGAAAAAACCCAAAAAAATGCCCTGCAAAATAGTTACAAGAATCGAAATACAACAGCCAGCAGAGATCAGAGAAGATCAAAATGTCCAGAGTCCAGAATGAGTAACCAGTGCACAATATAGGTTATAGCTTAAAAAAAGGCCGGCTTTTAGAAGGAAGTCAGCATCCACGCCACTTACAGAACACGAAATAGGTTCAGCTCCCAAAATCAGCATATATTGCATCCAAGTTAACCTCCAACACAATTAAAAATTTCTAAAACTCACAAGTGGTGACTCGAAATGAAACCTCCCCTCTTACCGAAACTAAAGAGCGATCAAGAATGACCTCTATAGAGGAATTAGAGTGCTCAAACCATTTATTGCAGGACAGCAGTATTCAGTTTGGCCTTACAATCATGGTAACAAACAAACGGTATGGAGCCTCCATAACACCGCCCCCTCCACCCCCCCCCCAACAAAATAATAATAAAAAATAAGAATAAATAAAATAAAAAATAAAACAAAAAAATAGAATGCCATTTGAAAGTCAACAGAAGAATTAGAAATTATCAAAGACAGAGTACAGATCAATATATGAAATATCAGAAAAAAACACATTATTCAGAAAAGTCAGTAGAATTTCATAAAAGCAGAATAATCAATAAAAATCAGGGAATAAAAAGTCAAGAATAAATAACAATGCTTATATAAGAGAGTTTTGTTATTAACATAATGATAACTTGTATCTCATGCAAATCAAGTGACAGTTAATACTACTGACAGAAAATAAGAGGAGCATTTTCTGAACAACCATTTATTACCCATGTGCTGGTTAAAATTCAGGATTCAACTCGATCCTCATTTGCAATCACCATTCGTCATGATCTTCCTCTCCTCCCATGTCAGTCTTCGATGTAAATTTTGTACATGGTTATGGAAGTCCAGATGCAAACTTTGCAATTTTTTGGCCTTGTCATATTCTTTAGTTCTGCAGTAAACTAACTTTAGTTCACTTGACTGCTTTTCCTTTAATTTCAGCTGCCCCTACATTTACAAGGCAAGCCTGAGTCATGTATGGTCATAGAAAAACAATTATAATCATGTAAACAGCTTTAGTTCCAGATTGAACCAGTGTTCCATCAAATCCTACAATATAATTAATATGTATAAATTAATTAATTCATATACAATTAATTTATAAAATTATTTATTAATTAAATCAAATTATATATATATATTTATATAATTATAAATTATAAAGATTGTAAGTTTATGCATTGTTCTATTTCTTTAGCACAAAAAGTTTTATAAATTGATAATAATAATATTTTTTATTAAAGAATAATTTAGTAAAAATACTATACAAATATCATTCATCATTTTTTTTATTCCTCCCGTACCAAACAGAGAAAGGAATCATTTGCATTCATCCTTCCATGTTTAACCAAGCACATGAGAGGATGGATAGAAGATCCATTTATCCTCTCTCCCTCGTCCATCCTTCCTCCAATCCATCTTTCATACCAAACAAAGAGTTAGATAATTGGTCGAAAATAGCATCATCATTCCCATTGGCATTCCAAAACTGGACATGAACCTTTAGATTCATCAAGCTCCTCTAATGGCCACAAGTAAATTTAAGAACCAAGAAGCTGCTTCCAAATCCATATTTTAAGCCCAAAATGCTATATGGGATTGATGTGGCAGGATCGCTGATGTGGAACTCATGTCAGACCCAGTCAGATGCCACATCGGAGGAAGCTACCACGTCGGACGTCTCTCTTCGGACTCCTTCGCCAGGTGGCTCCCTCGAGATCGAGACGCCCTGGTCGAAGTTGAGCTCCTGCTCTCTCCAGACTCCTTTGCCAGGTGGCTCCCTCGAGATCGAGCCGCCCTGGCCAAAGTCGAGCTCCCGCTCTCTTCGAACTCCTCCGCCAGGTGGCTCCCTCAAGGTCGAGACGCCTTGGCCGAAGTCGAGCTCATGCTCTCCTCAAACTTCTTCGCCAGGTGGCTCCCTCGAGGTCGAGACGCCTTGGCCGAAGTCAAGTTCCTCCATCCTGAGCTAGCCCCACTTCGGACGAAGGGACCGGCAGCTGAGGGACGTCGTCACCTTCCTTGAACGGCGGTAAGCCGCCCAAGGACCACGAAGGGGCGCCCGCCAGGCCGCAATAATTGCCCCAGCTACCACTTACACCGAAAGGGGAGTCCCCCGATCAAGGCGCTGCGCTCCCGACCGACAGTTTGTGCCACCCAAAAGAGGAAGTCAACTCAGGAGATTTGAATCCAGGAAGCGGCTGCCCCCCGATCGAGGCTCTACTAGGTTTTCCAAAATGGAGCGACCAGAAGGAGGGTCAGAGCGCACGGTGCTGTTCCCTATCACGAATGGAAAAAAACACCTCATGCACGGCACGGAATGTCACCGCACACGCCTGCAAGCAGGGGAGGATCCCAAGATAAGCAACATGCAGCCATCCTGGCTTAAAAGAGTTCTCCAAGGTTCCAAGAAGGAGGTAAGTAATAAATGGGCGAAAGGGACAGCATACAGGAGAGCAACCGAGAGGCCAAGTGCTTTAGGCTACCAGAGACTCACCGGAAGGGTCTCGACGGACACGGCCATCCAGCTTGTGCTCTCCTCCGCTGCCACTTCCCTCGCTCTACTCTCAACCCATTCTCTCCAAGTACATAAGTTTCTCCTCCTAGCATGGAGTCCATCTACGGGACTCGACCAGGAGGATCTATTTTCCTGGATCGCCACTGACTTGAGCGTCGGAGTGCCCCCGCCGGGATCACCGGCCCAGGTCTCCTCTGTTTTGCAGGTCTGGGCACGCGAGCAAGTTCCCGAGCGACGAGGGCGCGGTCCGAGATCGTCTTCAGTTACAGACCATGGCGGTCGGGCGGCAACAGGGATAAACCATTTTGTTTAATGAATGGAAGTTGACTTTTGCTGTAATAGGAGTTTCACTTATTGGACATGATAGCAGATTATTGTAGTATATGATGCAAAGTTGAATGTCACATCCAGATCTATTAATGCTATCTATTATTCTCAAGACACATTGTCCTACATGCACATTTATTTTCCATGTTTTCAGTTATCGATGATTAATTTGGATAAACCTTAATCATATGGACATTCAATTGTTTCAGTAAGAATAGTCAGCATCCAAGGTTCACAAATTTCCACGTAAAGCATAAGCCAACATCTTCCCGAAATAGTCATAGATCTACTTGTTTATGCTGAAACACAGCTTTGTTTAGAGGGTGAAACCTGAAAATGAGTGGCTGATAACTGTAGTCATGTTCATAGGGCCTGTTTGGATGCCCAGGTAATTTATCCACTTAACATACCATCTATGGTGGTGGTTGGGCATATGTTGGCACTGGATCTAACACGAGAAAAGGTGTTGTGATTATGGAAACTTTCACCCCAGAGTGCCTAACAAAGTGGATACAGAAAACCACCTCACAGGAGGAATCTGATAACCCTAAATTTTGGGATTATACAATCAGTATGGTCTCCGATTCTTTTAAATTTCTTTATTGGCGCTGATGCTTTCTCACTTGCAGATATGGCTCTTGGGCAAGTAATACATGGATAGCTAGTCCATGCATCCAAACCACTCCTTAATGTCCTTACAAAAGATGACATAACCAAATCAACAGGCATACACCCTCTATGTCTCAGCAGATCGTATCATCAGCCTGTAAGTGAGAGAGGTGGAGCTCTGTTCCAATGGCCTGGGAGCTGCCAGTGTTTAGAACAGCAATATAAAATAGTTTATGTAAACTTGAGGGTATTTTGAAACAAATAGATCTTAGGTTTTACATGATGGTTGGTATATGTAGTACTAGACCAAGGTACTGCATGTCTGATGTGTTCATAGAACTATATAGGATAAGAGTTCAGGGAAAAAAGAAATCTGACTTAAAATTTCTTGCAGAGCTTGGCACAGAAGACACTAGTTCAATTGTCAGTGTTTATGTCAAGCAAGATATTGTTTCACCTCCACACACTACCAAAAAGTGTATATAACTAACCTCAAATTTTGGCATCACACCTTTATCTACTCCACCCCATTTTTCGCTTGTCACCCAAGGCCTGAAAAGAAAAAGGAACAATACAAAAAATTATTGAACATATGAAATGAGCTTCTTCAAATGATAATACATGCAATAGATGGCAATCAACAAACAATAGGTAAACGAAAGTGACATCATGCTGCTAGTGATATAATGAAGAGAAATAAAATGACCGCTAACTTTACACTACAAGCCTCAAAGTTAAATGGCTTGTTAAAAAAATTTATACCACAAATAATTTTTTAAGTAATAAATTGAAATTTTTGAACTCAATCTTTTGGTTACCATTTATGAAAAAAAAAACAAGCTTTACTTACCTTGTATGATGGTGATGTGATAAAACAAAGTGCACAATCAGGCTAAAATAGTACTTGCAATCTAAAGCAAATAACGATATGTTGGTCCATATCAAATTATACCAGATCATGAATAAGGTGCAGCATGATCACTGGAGTAATCTAGAGTATACATCAACAAACGGCAACAAACGGCAACAAATGGCTGTTGTGGTATGTAGTGGCTTGTGTCAGCTATTTAGGAGAGCATTTGTGAGATGCATTACTATTGATTCTAAGGATTGATTTTAATGCATAACAAAATATTTGAGCATATAATACAATTAATAAGTTGTATAAGTTCATATTTCAGAAAATGGCAAAGTCTTAAAAGAAAGGTTTAAGCATAACAAATTTTAATGTAAAAGATATGTTTTTGAAGTTTCATATAAAAGGAAAAGCCAGTAAAATTTATACAAGAACAATGTATTGGAATGTGTAATCAAAAATTTTTTGAAGGCTCAAAGTTTCAGTCCTGCATAAAAAATTTTAGTTTGCACACAGTTTCAGCCAGCATGCTACTGAGCCAACTCGATTAGAAACTGAGTTGATTCAACAAAGTAGTTAAAAATTATAGTTGTATTTTGGAGACTAACAACCGAGTCGACCCAAATATCAATCGAGCCGACTCAAATAGAAACCGAGTCGATCCCAATTATTTGATCAACCCAATAGTGCTCTATAGAAGACTGATTTTTTGATAGAATGGTAACCGAGTCGACCCCAACAATCTGAGCCAATTCAAAAGTGAAAAATAAAAAGATGAATTTTGATGAACTAAAACTGAGTCTACTCATTTAAGGATTGAGCCAACTCGGAATTTGAGTCGACTTGATAGATATCTGAGTCGACTCGAGGACTGTTGACATCATAACAGCGAGTTCTGCAAAAAGTTCAAAATTATCCAATTTTGAATCTAATGGCTCTATTTCATCTTCCAACAACTAGAAACTAACTTTTTGACGTTGAAAACATATTAAAAGCTCACTAAACTCATTGAAAAACAAGAAAAACTCAGACTATTCCAAGAGCCATCAAGTGAGAGTTAAGAACAAAGAAAAAAAAGGCCAAAAAAGCATTAATTTGATAGCTTTAACTCTGAACTACCTAAAAAGACTTCTAATCATTAGCATTCCAATAAAGAGACAAACTTTGAAGATTTCATAGATTCTTAAAAGTTTCATTTCGAGTATTATTATTTTTATTTTTGCTCATTTCAAGAAACTTTGTATTTTTCCTTTCTTGATTTTTTTATTTTCTAATTTTAATTGGGGATTGAAGTTAGGTATTTAGCTAGAGATTGGTTATAAGGATTTTGAATTGAGAGCCCGGTATAACAATCTGACTATAATCTTGGAAAGATTATAGTAAAAATTTTGAAGGGGAGGCTTGAGGAGTGAATGTAGATGTTGGGTATACCAAACTACTATAAAATTTCTATGTTCGTATGTGCACTCTTGTTTATTTGCTCTTACTTTCAGCATTTCATTTTAGAAAAACCAACGCACATATTTCTGCTCACCATCACTCCACAAGTTTTCAAAAGCAGCACATATTTGATTTAAATTTTTGAAAAATTAAATTCATCCCCCTCTTGGGTTGTCTAGCTGGGCAACAATTACATTACAGGCACGTGATTGGGCTAATACAATCTATTCAGTCATATTGTGAGATCCCTGAGTCCTTAGTGGAATCAAAAATCCAGTCATAGAAATAAGCAAAGCAATTGAATCTGAAGAACACTGTAAAGTAGAATATGATCAACATTTCACCCAGTATCTTCCTACTAGTTATGCAGTGAAATTGATTTATTGGCAGATTTTGATAGCCCTCCTAGATCCTTATGGTAGATTTGTCACATAATTTGTTAGATTAGCTTAGGCCTTGAATAACTATTTACTGCCATATACCTTTGCATCATAATTGAATGTATTATTGGTAAATTGAGGTCTTTTCTGAGTGCTTATTGTTTTATGATGATGATTTTGCCCCAATTCTATAGTTCTAATGCCATTTGAAATGAGATTTTGGGAGCAAGATGTGAAAAAAGACTAGATTTTATTGTGCATTCATTATTCAAAAGAAGACTAGATTTTATTGTGCATTCATTATTCATTATTCAAAATTATTCCCTTTCCTTGATCTTAATGTGATTATAAATTCTGCTTCCACATGTTTGTCCTTCAGGCATCATGGCCTTGTGGGATTCATAGTTCATGCACCAAGAATGCGTTATGCTAAGGTAAAATCAGTAGCAAAAAAAAAACCACAACGAGATAAACCAATAAAGAAGGTCAATTTGCAACAACAAAAAGCGTACTCACAATAAAGTTGACTACCTTTTTATTTAGGAAAACATAAGATCGACTACATAAAGTAGGTTTGACTTATATGGTTAACATTCATACATTCAATGGCAGCAAGGTTGATGGCAACCACGATTCAGATTGGTACAAAATAGTTACAACATACTAACATCAAATATATGGAAGCATTAACGTGGACAGGAGAGAAGCCACCATGCAAGTAACGGTCATTGAATTTCTCAGAGTTTATCCAGGTGATTAGACATGTCTAGAAACTAAGGCATAATAGGTTGGAGTACGTCAATCAAAATATATCTTGAATCAAAATGGATCTCATGGTAGTAAGCACAACTAATAAAGGAAAAAAGCATATGAGCTGTTTGCAATAATAAAGCATGAATAGATGGAAATGTGTGAGGTTCGAGTATTTTTAGGAATTTGAGATGACTTCAATGAAATGAACCCATGGTGCATGGAGACCTGGATGGCCCCAATAACCTTATAGAAATTGAGGGCAAAGGAAGTACAAACTAACAGATTATGCATCAGACAAGACTGAGATAATCATTATGTCACTAGAAGAAATAAAAGATTCACTAATGGACAATTCTAACAGAAAAATTCATAAAATCCATTAGAAAACATGTTTCTAACAGATTTTCTGACAGATTCTCATCTGTTGAAAAAAACCATGTCAATAGTTTTTTTCTGACAAATTGTATCCGGATTATAGGTTATTTGGATTTTGGAGTTCAAATCTTTCCATTAACCTATTATAAATTTATTTTATAAAAAATAGAAAATATATCTCAGATTTTATTTTCAAACTTGTGACACCAATTTCTGACGGTTTATCCATCAGAAAATTTACTTCTATTTATTAAAACATTTTTGACTGCTTTTCTATCAAAAATAACCATTCCAATAATTTAAAAATTATTGAAATTATGCTTCTAATGGAAGTTTCTGTCATAAACATTATTGACAAATAATTTTTCAATAAATCGATCACAAATATTTTTATATATTTATATAGTTTTTAATTCTTTTAAAAAATTTTCTGATGGATTGTTTGACGGAGTTATTTTTGATCAATAATCCATCAAAAATTTGTCAGAGATTTAGAGACATGTCAATTTTATTTTATTGCTTCTTTTTTTATGGAACTTTGTTAGTGAACTATCAGAAGTTGCTAACGGATCATATCCATCAGAAAATTCAGTCAATGAAGCTCTTATTTCTAGTAGCATGTATTGGCAAAAAAAAGACTAATCATTAGTAAGGAAATATTGTTTAGATGAGGCTGACATGGAGGCAACCCAATATGCACTAAGCAAGTGGGAGGATTTTGAATAACAATAGGAGTGCTCTGATGCATATGAACCTTTCCTGAATATTTTGATTTACCACACCTTGAGATTCCTACAACCAGGTGGCAGCCAAAAATACATATATCTATATGGCTAAAGACACACAAGGATGAAGCTTACTAGCATTTTTACAACTCAAGAAAGTCATCACTTTGGTTTTTCACTACAAAGCCTCTGCTGAAGAGGGACATCTTTAGTTACCTTCATTAAGCAACAATAGCATATGCCCCAACTTCGATTTAAAAATTTGAACCTTAGAACCTTTGGCTAAAAAAAACTGCAGCATTCTTCATTTATCACCCTATCTTGAAGCCTACCTGACACTCCATTGTAGGTGATGCAACTACACTAGGTAATCTTACTGTAACTTTTTTAATCCCAAGAAAATAGATGTTAGATTAATGCTACAATAACAGAAGCCGACACCACATACATCCAAGAGACTTACTACACATTTTTTTAATTCTTAAAACCTGCATAGATGGTCAAATTATTTAATTCTTCAACTTGGAATTGCATGTATTTCAATGAAAAGGAATTTTTATTCAGCAATGAAATTCAAGACAAATGAAAATGGTGACCTCACCTCCCACTTGAGGACACGATGATGTGTGAAGGATCACATAGAAATTCAAGTAACTTATCAGCATGTTCCTTGGACTTCATAAAGATGGTTCCCATATGATACGATGTTGACCAATAACAAGGAAAGACAGCTGCTTGACAAGATATGGACGTTTGTTCATGTATGAAAACCATTATGGTGGCTGATGACAAATCTTTGTCCAAATTCCCGATATGGAAAAAGTGATAGCTTTCTTCATGGAAAATATTAATTTGCAGCAAATCTTCATCTAATCTGGAATTACTTTTTATGCAAACCTTCCCTGCCAATAAAAGGTCAGACAGGAATCATGTTTTCACCTGCATGCTATCATTTAATAAGAGCAATGAGGTCTACCTCTGGATATCTTCTCCAAAACATTACTTGAATTAGGAATCCTTATTTCCTACAACAACCAGAAGATTAATAAAAAAACTCAAGAATATAATTCTTCCAACATATGAAGAGAGTTATGGAAAATTTTGACTTGATCTCTATATTTTTTTTTCATATACTATCAATACATGAGTTCTAGTGTTATACTGCAACCATGTAATTATCTTATGTAACCTGATTTAAAAAATGGGTGCAAGACTAGATAGTAGATACCAGCAGAAACATTATTTTTCCCTTATTATATAGCAACTTAATAAAAATTTAGCATAAGTGCCAAAAAAGGTAAACCAGCCCTCTAATTGATAAAGACAAATTCTCAGTTTATATCAGGTGTATCATAACCATACATATCCACATGCACACTTGTACCTTGCAGTAGAGAAATGATTTTTGTGGCTTTTTTGAGCAATGGTCAACTATTGACCCATGAGTTCCACCAGGGCCTGCAACAACTGTTGAAGTAGAAAACTCATATCCAGATCCAACTGATTCAGTTTCATGGCTTGGTGCCTCTCGCAAAGGCATAGGCGTTGCTCGGAAAGGGCTAATTGCTGGGTCCACTTGAATGCTTGTTTCTTCCAGTTTCCTCCTTGCAATATCCAGAAAATGGTTTAATGTTTGGTTTTCTACATTTTTAGACTGAGGGAGGCATATATTCTCGACACCAGCTATTGATTTCTCCCCTGCCATAGGACCATGTTGCCAAAGAACCCTAAAAGTGCACGTGCATATAGATTCTCCTTCAGAGAATTTGTGTTTGGAAAAGGTTGCCTGCCATTTGAACACCACAGTTCAATATGCAGAAAAATAGATCAATGCAATGGCTTGATATAGATCAGAGTTTTAAGAAGCATCTTAACAGCCATTATAACAGTTCAAGACACCGCCCATTACTTGTCTGAATCTGCATGCAAGTATATATATATATATATATATATGGACACGTGCATATTGATATACATTACATATGTTCATGCATCCAAGCATACATGCATACATTATAAACACACACACGTCCACCTTGCATTGTGCTGACATCCCAAATGCCAATCCCCTTTTCTCATATGGTGCCCCGGTTATGGAGGCCATTTTATTGGTACCATGTTTGGGTCCCATAGCATTACTCATGTAGATTTGATGGGTAAGCATGAATGTCAAAATTCACTCTCAGAACTAAAGTGATGCATAGAAACTTCTTAGTTTGTTGGACAGGAGGTTTTGGTACAATATTAGCACATTAAATGTACAGGAGTAATGCTATGGGACCCAAACCTAGTACCAAGAAAACAGCCTCGATGAACAGGGCACCATATGAGAAAAGGGGATTGGCATTCGGGATGTCAGCACAACACACAGCAGATCCCTAGTATAAAGCACCAATCTCCTTATGAGATGCATCCCTGAAGCTTTTTCTTTTAACCAGATTTTGGCCCCAAAGCATTTTCCAATGTACTTTACACCCTACACATAAAAAAATAAATAAATCAAAGAGAGCAAAATTCAAGGATTAACTGCCAAAACAGAGTGCCACCCAAGGATAGGAACTCCCACCAAAGTAGCTAACAGAAAAGGCAAAGAAATAAATAAATAAAATTCAAAAAAAAATCAGAATCCAGCATTGACATAAAAGCAAATAGCACCAACACATTGATATGTTACACCAGCTACCAACTGATATTGTGGGGAAAAAGAACAACTTAAATGTGACTAAAGAAACCAACAGAAGGAACTAGTCAGAAGACAGAGCCAACACATTAAACACTGAATATTTGTCAGGATTTAATTAAATGAAAGCATAATTTCCTGTTAGCAAACAAAATAACACCAGGAAGATCTATAAAGTAACCAATTGTTCAGTTGATATCACATACCAGAGATAAAGCTAAAAATATTTAGCATGTAACAGCACATGTCCAACAACAATTCAATATTTTAAGACATTGAACGAGATCAATCAACAATCTGAATTCCAATTCCAGAAAATAACAGCCCAAATATTTAAAATCTCAGTAAGAAATAGAAGTAAATGATCCAGTTTCACAACAAATGAATTCTGAAGAACAGAGCACCACTAAAAGATATTATACATGGCAAACATTAATATTGCCTATTAGATCACTGCCATTATAGCACTAACTCCTTGAGCAATCAAAAGGCAAGTTGTCCATGATCCCTATTATACAAATTTTGTTCTTTGAAAAGAGCACCTCACTGGGTTTTACTTCTATCCCTTTAAAAGAGAGAGAAGAGACTTTCACGAAGCAGAATTAGGATTGTATATATCAAAATGGTTAAGCTCAAAGTTAATGGGATCAAAACCAACCATCCTCTCACATGTTCAAACATGTTAAGGAAAAATATTCCAAAAAAGAAAAGAAAATGCAAATAAAAACCTTAGGATAACAAGCTACAGAACAAAAGAAATTTTCATTAAGACAGCTTGAAACACAAAATCTAAACCTATAATATCATAAAAGGACCAGAAAACATAAAATTTGAAATTACGACCAACATAAAATTCCCACTTCAAAACAAGACAGGCATGCACAAAAATTTTAAAAAATAAAAAATAACTCATAAAAATATAATTATTGCTAAAAAATTGCACAGTTAACTTCAAGAAGAAAACAATGAAAATTCTGATACCATGAAAGAAAAATAATGCTCGACTTGAATATTTTACAGTTTTTTTTAAACAAAACCCAGCCATGAAAACCAAAAACCAGATCAAACAACAAAAATCCCACAAAGATTCAATTCCAATCAAGAAAAGAATAACAAAATAAATATAGAGACAATATATCAACCTTTTCAAGAAAATAAGATTAGAAGAAAAAAAAGGTATGCATGTATATGTACATATAAGATGTAGCGGGACATTGAAATTAAAGAACCCATGCTGTTAATTATGATTGAAAATATCTAGAAACCAAGAATAATATATTTTAGTGGTCTCTAACCTATAGATTTTGTGGACATAAACATGGATGGTTTTCATTGTTCTAGCGTGCTAACATATATGATAAAGTATTTAAATTGAGAATCCCTCTTATATATCATAATTTACATATGTTAAAATGTTTATATGTTAAAAAGCAACATATTTTAATGCTTAGATCATAGTAAAATACGGTCTCAAATCATATTAATCATTCACTTATTTATTGCAACAACCTGATATATAAATTAGAGACCAGCACATGGATTTCAGTTTCAAGTATTTTTAGCAGTATAGATCATGACTGATGTAGATATTTAATATACTTGGTGCATTATTAATTTTAGACTCAAGAGGAATGGATATATTATCTCATATTATTTAAATTATCTATTTTTTAACCACTTGATACCAAGGTTAGGGATGTCTAATCCCAACCAAGAATGACGTCCTGCAGGATACCAAGATCGGGTATCATGGGACAGTGCTATTTCACCAGCATCCCGATCAGATACATTGGAACATACCCTATTCTACGTGTCGGGGATGGGATAGGACAACAACACGTCCCCATCACATGAAAAAAAATTGGGACAGCCCCAGCACGAAAGATTTAAAATCTTGATGCAACTTTTGATAATTTAAAGATACTAGGCCAGGCTTGCATCGTCTAAGTGGGACCCTACCATCTATTTAATAAAAACAACAAAACAAAAACAAACCAAATAACAGCAGGAACAAACCGAATCATAATAATTTACCATCTTTACACTAAAAAGAAAAATTAGTCAACAAACACAAAAAAAAATTCCCACTCCAGAACATATCATGCCAAGTTCACAAATCAATTAATAACGCTTAAAAAGCACAAGTTTTACTGAAAACTAGATAATTTTGAGATTCAAGAACCAATCTCAAAGGCCAAAACTCCAGACTAATCGGATAAAGCCTCACGATTCACGTAAAAGACCCACATTCCCCCAAAAAATTCTAGAAAGAACCACTCACCGCGTCAATTACGGCGTCGTAGAAACGGATGTCGCTCTCCCCGAAGGTGTGGGAGACACAAACCACCATGCCCTCGATCACCTTCCGGCACTCCTCGTCCTGAAGCTGGAGAGTCGTCGGCCGAAACCGTTCCCGGAACTCCTCCAGCTCCTGCACCGTCCGAAACCCATCCGCCCGGTAGAACTCGTCGTACACATCCGAGAAATTGCAGTACATGACGCGGATGGCTCCCTCCTCCATGCGAAGCCGCACTGCATACCAGGCGTCGTCCAAGGGGGCGCGGAAGTCCAGGTCTTCCGTCGCCGGACCCTCGCCAGCCACCATCGGCGTTGCCGCCCGTTTCAGAGCCATCCCCCTACCCCTCGCGGTGGTTCTTGGCGACGATCGGTGTCGCAGGCAATGATACGACGCGACGACGTGAGGTGACCGATGGCGCTAAATTACAATTTTGCGCTCAATAGAAACCATTTATATCGGGTCCACCTGGACTTGGGTTCAATCTGAACCGGAAAGGTTCAAGTTGTGGATGCAGGGACCAAGCTCGACCCTAGACCGGGATTGGACATTGGGTTTTGATCAATAAAATAAATGAGGAGTTGAAGATATTGATTTATTGTGTTTACCTGTTTACTTTGAATCAAGTTGATATCACTTGAATTAACTCTTCCGATTGCCGGCTCATCATGGTCAACAAGCTTATCTAGCCAAACCGGTTAGGTCATTGTCGGTATATTCTCTATTTAGGACTAGAATCGGGCCAGTCCAAAGTCTATTGGGTATAATTCAAAATTGGATCATATTTCGGATCATATTTTAAAATTTTTTGAACCGAATTCGAGTATCTCTTTGGTCCAAAAATTAAATGAACTCTATTTTACGGTCCGAAATTTAACCTGATATGTTTAAAATTTGGTCCGAAGTTCGAACTGATTTCAGGCCAGCCCGAAATTTATTGAACTGGCCCAACCCAATTTTAGGTAATGGACTTTGGGCCGCTCCAATTCCAGCCCTATCTCTATTGGATGTATCATGTTCTTACTTTAAAAAATAAAAAATAAAAAAAATGATGAAACTTTATTAAAAGAAGCATAAGAAGGTTTGCATTAGCAGTAAAGCAATGAGCCGGAAAATTCTTTATCCACCATTTCGGTAAAAAAAAAAAAAAAAACACAACTTTAACGAATTAAAACATGTATCATAATTAATAATAAATTTATGTCAATTTTTAATATTATAATATAGATAAAAAATACTTATATTAAAAAATTTAAAAATAAAACTATATTAAATATTTGTGATGTTTTAAGTCAGTGAAATTTTATTATTAATTACAACATATAATTCAACCTAGTGAAATGGTACCAATTTTTTTTTTTATCCGGAACGAACCATGGATAAAGAATTTTCCTAGCAAAGCCCCACGTTGACGAAATTAACGTCCATATACAAAAAAAATTAAATACAGAAAAAATTCAAACAGGCAAAAAAAAAAAAAAAAAAAAAATTACAGCAGACCCATCAACAAAAATAAGAAATAAAGAAAATGATAAAAGTAAAAAAGAACAACAATTTTTTTTTGGTAAACCAGTGTATTCAGATAACTAAGCGAGGATAAATATAATCCAGATAATCTGAAAGAAGAACATCCAAAAAGCCCTCGGGGCATCCAAGAAGGTCGATAAAATCTCATCAAAATGATGGGCAACATGGAAAGCCATCCAGTCAGTAACTAAGTTGGCTTTCTGACTAATAATAACCCCCGAATCATCAATAAAAATGAAAAATAAAGAAAAAGATAAAAGCAAAAAGGAACAATAATTTTTTTTTGATAAACCGGTGTATTCAAATAACTAAGCGATGATGAATATAACCCAGATAGTCTGAAAGAAGAACATCCAAAAAATCCTCTGGGGCATCCCGAAAAGATTCATAAAATCTCATCTAAATAATGAACAATATGAAAAGACATCCAGTCAGCAGCTAAGTTAGCTTTTTGATATATATGATGGATGATAACCCTCGAACAGCCACAAATAAAATCTGTAATATCACTAAGAAACGGATGGAAAGGATAGATCTCATGGCTGCCTTGAACCGGGTAATAACAATTCAGTATAGCCTGGAGAGAGCATCCGTACATCACCATCTGAGATAGTGGTAGCCCACGATGAAATAATGACGTAACAGTGGACCACGATCTGATTCCAACATTGCGGTTCATAAGCAAGAGAAACAGCTAACCAAGGGCCGACAATCCAATGGTTCAGTTGAGTACGGACAGCAGAACATGGTAAATGGTAAACAAAAGCTAGGATGTATGGTCCATGTAACAGAGAAGCCCAAATAAACTGGCCCGATGAGTTCATAATAGCAGAAATTTACAAACCCAAAATGAATATCAAATTTAACAAAACAAAATATCAAGATTTACTTATTAATATTCAACCAATTATATAATTTAAGATCTAAAATTTACCATCAAGTATATTAAAATATATCAAATAATATATGATAAAAATTCATCATATATTTATAAAAATGCATTACATATATAAATTTTAAATCTAAAATATTAAATGTCTCATCAATCAGTAGTTGGAGGATTGTTGCCATCAAAAGGAGAAGGCAAAAATTAACCTGAAGGTGGTACCTCTATGCTTATTGAACGTGCCCAAGTTTTAAACAAGCGAGGAATATGGATCATCATCCGAGCTATAATTCGTGCCTCAACTCATACCTCTATCTTGATAGTCTCTATCTGTAAGCGTTCCTTTTTTCATTTATTGAGCATCTTCTCAAATTGCTCATATATCCAATTAAACTAGAATGAGGAGTTGCCTGGTTGTATACAGAAGTAGGATAGGGACCTTCAAGTATAGACGTTGCTTTTGTCATAAACCTAAAACTATATAATCGATTCTTATTAGGGCATCCAGTTGCTTTCACCCATGTATCAGCATCAATAGAAGGTTGTGTTGTGATATGTCGGTTCAGCACAGGCCAATTACCGGTTCAACCACTCGCCAAGTTCCTTCTGAATCAGGCATCTAAACTGGAGCACCCTAGAAAACTAAGTGGGTAGACAAAGCGACAATCCTGCCTTCGTCATATCGTATGGTCAGTCTTCGACCTTGGCCGAAGACGTTAATCCCAAAGAGTTCTACCATGACCAACCATTGACCAGTCTCCTGTACACCGGCCGAAAAAGGCCGATCCGAAGAAGACTGGTCCGAAGACGATGCCAACTTCGCTCCACAATCCATTCCAGAGGGAAAGACTCCGCTGCAAATGATAGAAGTATCTTCGGCTTGTCCCAGAGAGGACAAACCAAAAACATTTCGCCAATCCAATGCTGGTCCTTCCTGAAGAAGAAGTCCAAAAGCGAATCTCCGATTGATCTCAAATCTTTGAACGTGGATACGGTGGTTACGATCGACCGCCTGGCTACTATCTCCAATCGCAACCGCATCGGGGTGGCCACGTAGCCACTAGCTCCAACACCAAGAATTCCAGACTGGCCAGAACAATTGGTAACCACTTATGGTTATACGCGGGATAAAGTTAATCAACCCCGTCTTAACCATAGGTGGATAAGCCTAACTACACACTAGCGCGGTAACTATAAATACTGGTAAGAGGGGACACTCAAGGTACGCGATGCAAGACTGGAAAAGAGAATACTTTCACCATCTTTCTTCCTCTTCAGAAACTTTCCATTCTGTTGCTGGAACCTCCCTCTCTAACTTAGGCATCGGAGTGTCCCCCACCGGAGAAAATCCAATCAGAGACCTGTTTTGCATGTACCCAGGGAAGCGAGCGGGCAATCCAGCGGCTCTGCCCGGTCAACGAAGGTTCCACTTCAACAGGTTGTAATGAGTTATCATCACCTTCACCGAAATAGTCAATGTATATGACTCTTGCAAGTATAATAAATATGTAAATTTTTAAGTAATAAGTAGCATATTGATATTAAAAAAATTCATGACTCACAGCAATTTTGTTTGACTTGGCATCAACATATTCTAACTTTTTTTTTAGTATATGAATGCAGTTAAACAACTCTATATAATTCGGTTATGTGCCATACTCTTGCATCTATACTCAACAATATATGATATTGTTGAATTGTAAAAAGATTTAAGACTAAGTATCTAAAATAATTAAAATTATATTTATAGTTTATCTACTCATCATTCTTTTCTGGTGTCTCATTATGGATATCGATAGCATGAATGTTTGGTAATAGATCCCTCCATCTCCATCATCCGATTAGCATAGCCAGCTTCAAACTTCTTTAATCATTTTTTCTTGGCTCAACAATTATCAATGAGCTTCTCCCATATGCCCTTCATCCATTTAGGGCCTAATACTTGGCACTCGTCTCTTGAAACCTTATAGTCCCAACCCTTCTCTTCTTTTACCTTATCTTTTATCCTTTTTCATTCTTCATTGATAATGTTTTTAAATTTTCTAGATGTTGCCCTATGTTATGCTCAAAGAATATATACATGCATTTTTGTAGTCCATGTATACATGGCCTATTATCATGTCAATAAAAATTATAAATTAATAAAAGATAGTGATCTATATTATGTAACATAAACATATATGTTTCTATTTTATAATTAACTGAAATCAGCATCAAATATCATGTTTGGTACATTCTAGCACCAAACTCCATATAGGCTCGAATACCATTCACTATTGACTATGATAAATGTAAGCATGAAATTAGCATAAAGTACTAGGGCCATATTAGATCTAGGAACTTGGAATAAAACTTCAGCATACCATGTTCATGCATTGAAACTTACATGTGTGTGCATGCTTGGTATATTGGAAGTTTATATATTTGTGGTTTGGAGAAAAGATAAAAATTTATTGATGCAAGAATAATAGAACTTTTGTTTTGAGTGCTAGTGTGAGGTCCGGCTTACCTAGACCCATTTTGGGCTAAAGTCAACAAGTGCCGACTTTAGTTCAAAACTTAAAAAAAAAATTAATCAAAACAGGGATCATATCCCTTACTCGATTGGGTATTGAAATTGCATAAATGATTGGAAAGATCATCATGGATGAGTGAGAAATGGTCGAATGTATATTTAGAGATGGTTGGACTGGTGAATGGTAGGACTTATCTATCGTTGAGCCAAGTCTATCCCTCTCCTCTCCTTTTTAAAACCCCCCATCATCCCCAATTGAGTAAGCCAAGCCTTCCCCACTTTCCTCCTCTTTCTTTCCCATCTCTGGTAGCCATGGATTGGCTTTGCGGAGCCCCCACCATCAAAAATCCCATTCCTTTCCTCTTTAAACCCTCCCAATGCTCTCTGGTCGAAATATTTTAAGCCTTTCAAAAATGGTACCATGCATCCTTGTTGTCCCACCTCTTGTCGGTAAGCCCCATCCTCCTGTTTTTTCTTTATTTTTTTAGGTTTGCTACTATAGCAGTAAGGGGCAATGCTCCATTCCTTTTTTCTTTTTCTCTCGACTTCCTTGCTAGTGGCTGGACTATCATCGGCTACGTTGGCTTTGCCACCCTGACCTCCTGTCCATCCTGGTTGTACTCCTAAAGTGATGCGGCACGTATATGATTAATGTTTTTAATATGATGTTTGTAGAGCAATGAAACCTAATTATACTTAGCATTGTACTCATCTTAATAAGATTTAAGGATTATATGAAAAGGGACTATTACATGATTAGACACAACTTTAAAACTAAGAAGGAAGAAGATCTAGACAATAGGGGCTAATGATTGAGAACTTACCTTGATGAGTTTTCCAACCTTCCTATGATTCAAAACTTGAAACTACTGATGCTCTGGACTGGAGAACTTGGATAACAGTGATCAGAATCCTGGACTTGGGCTTCAGCTTGTTGGTTCATTGTCAAGGGGAACCCTGTTCACAACTCAAGGACTTCGAAGGACCCTGCAATGAAGATCAAAGTTAAGGTTGAAGGATGCAAACATAAAGAAGGGATGGGAGAACTTGTGAACAAAGAAAAGATAGTTGAGAAGATCTGGCCGACTCCAATGCCTTTGCCTTGAGCTTGGATGATGAATTGCTAGGGAAGTGAGTGGCTTTGGGCGTGGAAGAAGAAGATAGGAAAAATTTCACACATAAAACTCAAGACAACTTCACTTCAAACTTCATTCATTTCCAAAATCAATCTCTTTTACAATGGGCGTCCAAGACTTTTAATAGCCTCACAAAGCTAGCTTTTGAAATTTAAAAACTCCCCAAATCGAGGAGGATTACAAGGGGGGTTGGAGGATTTGGTGGAGAGTTTGGAGGGATGTGGGGGGGGTTGGAGGATTTGGTGGAGGACTTGGAGGGATGTGGCCAACCTCCTTGAATTTGAATCTCCCTTGTTGGCGCCCAAAGGGTGATGAGGTGGCTGGTGAAGTGGCACCTGATGACGTGGCATGGTGAGGTGGTCTTCTACTTGGATAAGAATGACATGTGGCGCCCAGTGGTCATGTTGATGGTCCTTTTCTCTTGCTTGGTTGATGTGTCTTCTCTTCTTCATGTGATCAAATTCTGGGGTCTAGAATTTGAGTCTTGTTGCTGGCTTTCATGGCTTTAAGACTTGATTAGACTTAACTCAACTGAATTAGACTTAACTCAACTGAACTGACTTGACTGACCTAGACTTTAAAACTTGAAATGGACTTACAGGAAATGAAATTTTAAAAGTAATTACAGGACTCAATAAACACTCTTGATTTGAAACTCAAAATTAATTACAGGACTCTTGAAAAGGAAATGACTCTTGAAAATAAAATATTTTTGAACTAAAGGATACAAGGTAACCTAATTATCTTCGATCCAAATTGGGATAAGGCTAACCTTGTTGGAGTGAAGTTTCTTTCGGCTTCTGGAGTCCACACCATAAAGCCACCCCTGCCCCTTTTTCCATGCCTCCCTCGGCTATTTATGCCATAGGGTGGGCTCTGCTCGGCCAAATGGAAAGAAAGAAAAAGAGAGACAAGAGAGAAGAAAAAGAAAAGAAGAGAGAAGAAAGAGAGAGAAAAGAGAGAAGAGAGAAATTAATTAATTAATTAATTATTGATGATTAAAGGGGAAAGCACATTTCCTTTCAAAAACAATTTTTCATTTATGCTATATGTGGGTTGAATCTAGACTCAATTCCATGCTAATTAATCCTATCCAATTCAATTGAATCTAATTGGCTACCTAAATTGAATCCTAGACCTAAGCCAAAGCTAGATCTGACCAAGAGTCTCTATCTCATTTAAGTTTTTTTCTTAAATTGAAGGTTAATTGTGTAATTAATTTATTCTACTGAGTCTTGACAGTCGCCACCAGCAAAGGAGTCTTGGACCTAGGGTTTAATTTGTATGCCACTGGTAGAACTATTTTTAGTAAGTTATCTCTATCTCTAGTATATTTTACCATACATAATCTCATTTAAAGATGTATTTATTATTGTATTATATTATTCAGGGTAAGTACATTATGTACTTTATAAAATGTTAAACATGCATATTTAATAATGAATTATATTACATTGCATCGAAAAATATATTATTTGTTAATTTTAGTACTCTTTAGTCTGATTATGATCACACAGTAGAATCTAGTCTCTTTTTAGACTTTTAGTAAGATAATCACTGGTATATGATCAATAGATGGTATGTTGAAGTCAAGACCTAGTTTCTTTCTAGACTTAACTAAGTGGAGTTAATCACTGGCACATGCTAAGAAAGTATATTTTTTCATGTGTTATCAGAGTTAGTATCTTTTCGGATCTTTAGTGGGGTGATTACTAGTACATGATCGATAGATAGCATATTATAGTCAGGATCTAGTCTTTTTCGGGACTAGTCATGTACTGATCATAGTCATAGTTAAAGGAACTAGTAGAGTAAGAGTGGATGATCGATCTTAGTTATTTTGAAAATATATTATAGCCAAATGTACATAATTAAAAATTTATGTTGATTGATCTAATGTATCTTATTAGCTTATATTTTATAGATAATCATTCAATTTTATATTTCATAAATTAGATATTATTATAATTTACTGGGCTTGTATAGCTTATTATATCTTTTTTTCTTTTCAGATGCTACAAAGTAGTCAAGCTTGGGATTGTACTATGAGAATCTTAAAATCTAAGAAAAAATAAATTAGATTTTTTTAAAATAAATTATTGGATGCTATGATATATTATGTAACTCTTTTAGATTATAACTCCTCTTAATTATCATAATTAGTTAATTCTTGCTTAACTACCACTGCTTGAATTAAAATAGTTACTACTTTTATTCAAAAGGCAGGCCTTGCATATCCTATGAAATTAAACTCTAAGAAGATGCAGCCATCTGTTGTACACCTAGCTCGGGCCTTGGACTGGGGCATAATATATTTAGTGGTATCAGAGCATAGGTTCAAGATCCTATGGCTTAGAATAATTAGTGAGAGTAGGGTAGAAGTAATTAGAATATGATTAGATGATTTAAAATACTAGTAACTAAGCAAATTAAATTATGTTGAATCCAACTTTTTTTATAAAATATGTTGTAATGGCTCGAACTTGATCCATGAAAAGCTCCAATATTGTAGAAAATTTCATAATGCGATACATGCCATAATCATCCAAATGGTCATACCTCTCAAACCCTTAGTGCCTTGGAACTCAAGATGTCCCTTAAATAATTAGTGCTTCTCAATCTAATAGACTTCAGGCTACATGCAATGCTTCTTAAGTAGCTAGTACATCTCAAGCTACCGATACCTCCGGATCAGCTTATAGTCCATCACTATATTAGGAAAAGAGCCGAGAAGCTAGCCCTCCTTGCTAGTAACATGATACCCCCAAATCTCACACAATAATCAGGAGATTGCCAATTCTGATGGGCAGGTAGCAAACCCTATTCAAGTTTTGACCGGATTTATTCAAGAGATGAGACAGCAGGAAAAATAAAGTACTCAATCTTCAAAGATGGATTGGGAGATAGGTGAATTCAAAAAGCTGGCACCACCTATTTTTGAAGGCTCCACCAAATCCATCGAGTTACTAAAATGGCTTAAAAAGATAAAAAAGATTTTGCCAGCATGGAATGTATTGACCAAGAGAAGATCCGCTGTGCTATTTATTAGTTACAGGATAAAGCTTTTGAATGGTAGGAGGTTATCAAAAGGCAGCAAGGGATTGATAGACTAATCACTTGAGATATTTTTTTAAAAGAATTATGGATATGTACTTTTTTAAGAGCCTTAGATTTGAAAATGAAAGTGAATTACAAGGCTGATCCAGGGAAGTATGATAGTGACCTAATACAAGGCCAAGTTTACTGAACTTTCCATTTTGCTCCAGATCTAGCTAGCAGCCATGGATGGCATCAAAGCTAGGAGGTTTGAAAAAAGGGCCAAGACCCTAGGATCCATGTTAGGATAAAGCCAATGCAATTAGTCTCATATCAAGATGTTGTTAATAAAGCCAAAATTATGGAGTAGTAATGGGGAACTAATATGCATGCAATTTTTTTTGTATGTTTTACATGTTGAGTTAGGTGATTAATTCCCAAATTTCAGATCAAAATTATTTGTAGGGAATTTTGTATGAATTTTTGAAGATCAGCATGCAGATTAGGATCTAGAAAAGTAGCAAAGAAGGACCGCCGGGGCTGAGAAGCCTCGGTTAGGGCAAGTTCTCCTACAATAAAACTACTGGAGGTAGAGGGGTGTACCTGACAACGTCTGTGAAGATCGCAGCGAAGGGGTCTCTCGTTCCTCGACGGATGCGGCCTGGAAAACCGAGCCAAAGACCCGCGGATACCCGGCTTTCTGCTCGGTGATCCGATTGAGGCTTGGCTGGAGTCGTTGGATTCGTAGAAACTCAGGGACCTGCAAACGACCTGTCAGGGGTTAGAAAGCTCACAAAGGAACAAGAAAACAAAGTAAAAATAGCAAGGAAAGGCTTTTTTGGAGTGGGCGTCCAGGGATCTGGAGGGTTTGTTGGCAGCAGGAAGATGATTGCAAACACCGGGAAGAAGAACTCTCACAAATCCCTTTATGCACACAGCAGGGTATCACACCACTCAATAGAAGAACTCAAGGTTTTCATTCATCAAAAATTTGGTTTCATACAAGAGGCTAGGGTCCCTTAAATAGACCCTTAACCTTGGGCTCCAAGTAAGGGTACATAAGTTTTTACATAAGAATCCTTTTCCCTCTCAAACCCTAGCTAGAAAATAAGGAAATATTAGGTAGAAAAATCCCTAAAAATTTTCTTGACTTGGTCAAGACTCCAAGGATGCCTAGGGGGGCGTGTTGGGCTTCTAGGAGCTGTAAAAGGTCGGCCCAAAGGGGCTCGGGTGCATGGGTTTGGGCCTCTGGAAGCTGGGGTGGCCTGGTAGCCAGGTAGCAGGAATATTCCCTGGTATCTTGCTTCTTAGGGGCTTGGGCTTGGCACCTGGGCTTGATTTCTTTGGGCTAGGATGCAGATGGATCTCTGGAATCATAGATGCCCTTATCTATGAATATACTTTGGCATCTGGAAGGGAATCTGGGTATCTGGAGGGCATCTGCAAGAAATCAGGATTTTCTGAATTTTCTCCTGGGGTCTTCAAATCTTCAAGCTGGGTTGGACTTGTGCTATACTTCCATGTCTTCAATCTAGTTGGACTTGGTCTTCACTTGTATGATATAGTCTTGAGTCTTCAGTATGCTTGGACAGGACTCAAAAAATAAAATTAGCTCAACATGAGCTGACTAGCATTGGACTGAACTAGCTCAACATGAGCTGACTAGTACAGAACTGAAATAACAATTAAAAATACTCAAATAACAACTAAAATGGACTCAGATGAGCTAAGCCGTTATTACAGATGGACTCATAAATTATTGATCAATTTACAGAGGGTTGAAAAAGCCTCTGTCTTATTCTGGTGCCTCAGGTGTCCCCACCAAGTAGGAAGTTGATAGCATGCAATAAGAGAGAAAGTGGCTGCAGAAAAAGAGGTCTACATCTGATGGGCATCAAGGTGGCCAATTTTCTGGTAATCAATTTAAGCAATGTAAAACTCATAGAAAGGATAATAGACCCCAGTAGAGGAATGGATCCTGTTGTAAGAGGTGCCAAGGATTCCACTTGGAGCAAGATCATCGCAGGTTTTTCGGTGCTTGTTTTAGCTATGGCCAACAAGGCCACGAGACTATGAATTGTGCATATCGCCAGAACTTTGGATATCAACATTCCTTCCAGAATGTACCTAAACTACCTGCTTAGACACTCTAAATGCATCAACTTCCTTTCAAAGCCAACCCTTAGGGTAGGGATATGGAGGAGGTTAAAAGTAGAAGATCTAAGCTGGTGTATATGCCATGACTTAGTAAGATGCCCAAGCATCGAATGTTGTAGTGAGAAGTATTTCAAGTTTTTTTTTAGGTGTAGTTAATTTAAGCTTGCAAAATTTCATATGTTGAAGGTATTATTAGTAATATTAGAACTTCAATATTTGATAGGTATTATCAAAGTAGCATCTGCATACACTTATATCTTCTTTGACTTCGAGGTAATACATTCTTTTATTTCATCTAGATTTGATAGAAAGGCTGATATTGTGCCTGTATTCTTGAATTATGAAATATGTCTCTGTCCCAAATGGGAGTATCATTATGGTTGACATGGTTTGTCCATCTTGCACTTTGAGCATCAGAGATCATGATTTTGTATCTGATATAATGGTTCTAGATTTGAGGAATTTCGATATCATCTTAGGAATGTATTAGCTTACTTCTTATTATGTCATGGTGGACTATTTCGAGAAAAGAGTAACCTTCCAAATTTTAGGGCTAGAATCTTTTAGCTTCACTAGTAGTGGAAGGAATATCCATACTAGAATTGTTTCTATTATGCAACATTGTTGAATGTTGAAAAATAGTTGTATGGATTACTTGGCCTGTGTTTTAGATTTTCAATATGGAGAGATGAAGTTGGAAAGCATTCCAATACTAAGAGAGTATTCTTAGAAAAATTACTAAGATTGCCCCCTGATAGAAAGAGTTTTCTATTGATCTCATATCTAGTATAGAATATGTCTCTAAAACTCTTTATCGAATGGCTCCAACTAAATTGAAGGAGTTTAAGGAGCAATTCTAGGAATTACTTGATAAGGGCTTTATTAAGCCCAACATTTCTCCATGGAGTATCCCAGTACTCTTTGTCAAGAAAAAGGATGGAAGTCTAAAATTATGCATTGACTATAGAGAATTAAATAAATTGACAGTTCATAATAAGTATCCTCTTCGTAAAATTGATAATCTTTTTTATTAGATTTAGGGTATCCAAGTATTTTTAAAAATTAATTTACGATTTGGATATCATTAATTAAAAATTAATATTAATAATATATCCAAAATAGCCTTCTGAACTAGATATATGGTCATTAAAAATTTCTGGTCATGCCTTTTGAATTAACATATACTCCTACAACTTTCATGGATATAATGAATAGAGTATTCAGGTCTTACCTGAATCAGTATGTAGTTGTACTTATAGACGATATTCTAGTATATTCCAAGAGTTAGGAAGAATATAAAGAACATCTGAGAATAATATTGTAATTACTAATGGAGCAAAGATTGCATATAAAATTGAAGAAGTATCAGTTTTGGCTTGTGAGCATCTCCTTTCTTAGGCACATAATTTCTAAAGAGAGCATATCTGTTGACCCGATGAAGATAGAGGCAATTATAGATTGGAGTCGACCAACTAATATGACAGAGATCCGTAGCTTTCTTAGACTAGCTGGATATTATTGAAGATTTATGGAGGGATTCTCTTGCATAGTAGTACCTTTGACCCAACTGACTCATAAAAAAACTAAATTTGAATGGATAAAAGAATGTGAGAAGAGTTTCCAAGAATTAAAGAGGTGTTTGGTATTAGCTTTTATCCTCACCCTATTATCTAGAGGTAGAGATTTTACTATATATAGTAATGCCTCTAGAAGGGGATTAGGATATGTTCTTGTATAAAATGAGGAAGTAGTAGCATATGTCTCTAGATAGCTTAAATTTCATGAATAGAACTATCCTACTCATGATTTGGAACTGGCTACAGTAGTTTTTATCTTGAAGATTTGGAGACAATATATATAGAGTACCTTGCAAGACTTTTATAAATCATAAGAGCTTTAAATATTTATTTATACAAAAGAAGCTAATTTTGAGGCAAAGAAGGTGGTTGAAGTTGATTAAAGATTATAATTTGATAATTAACTACCATCAAGGTAAAGCAAATGTGGTGGCCAATGCTTTAAGCAGGAAGTCTGTGGATGGTATATCAACTTTAATCACTTTATAGAAGGATATTCTTTAAGATCTTAAAAAGCTAGATATCAAGGTACGGTTGTATAATTCTAAAGTTCTTCTTACTATTCTTAGTATGTGTTGCCACTCGGATCGTCGTGGCCCGTAGCTACTGGTGGCACCGGGTGTTCCGCGTTCGCCCGCGGGAGATGCCTCCGGTGCCTCGGGACCTACAAGAAAACCAATGTCAGTGACCCGGGCCGGGGATTCCGGTGGAGGCACTCTGACGATCAAGTCAATGATGATCCAGGGGAACAGATCCTCCGGGTCGAGCCCCTCTTGATGAGCTCCATGCTATGAGCAGTGAATATAGTGTATGAGAGTGCGAGTGAGCTGGGAGATGTGGTAGCCGAGATGGTCTTGCCCTCCTATCTGGCATCTCCCCTTTCTCTTTCTTTTTGTGGTGGTTGTCTTGTTCTTGCTTGGAATTGGAATTGAAAAATGAGTATTACCTCTCCTTTGCTTATACTGGCTAGGTCCTTTTTTTGTGGCTTGTCTCGGGGTCCTCCCATGTTGTTAGATGGGTATGACGTGATATCGTGCCGTGAACGGTATGCCTTCTTTATTGGATATCTGGGAAAGCTTCCACAAGCCTTTGACATTCCTTCGATTTGCCCTTCCTGGAGGCCTGGCAGGGCCTCGACTGTCGCACCGCTACTCTCGGGAATCACGCTCCTTGGTGGGGTCTTTTTTCCGGTCGTACGGCAAGCTGGTAGGGGGCATAGTGCTTTGATATGAGCTTCCTTTCCTCCTGGGGTGCATGGCGGCTGTGGGCATTAATGGTGACATGGCGGGTGCTGTCATACGGCCCTCGGGAGGCCAGCCACCATCTTCGGATGGGAGGTGTTGCTTCCTTGACGGTTGACATCTTGATTTACGTTGGGGGCCGAGCTGGAAAGATGGGACCCACTCCTAGGGGACCCGCCTGGCAACCGCTCGGCTATGCGGAGAGGGGCCGAGCTCGGAACCAGGCCGGAGGAGCCCAGCCTTGACGAGCTCGGGCTGGCCGAAATGGATGAGGCGCGCCCAGGCCAGGGGACCCGGCCTCGAGGGGGCTCCTTGTAGCGGGGGAGGCTTAAGCTCGACTCTGGGCCATGGGACCCGAGCTCGGGCTCAAGAGGTCTGCCTCCAGTGGCGTTTGAGCTCGGCTCCAACCTAGGCATCCCTACCTGGCGGGTACCGACCTGGAAGAGGACGGAGCCCGGCTTCGACAGGTGGCTCCGTTGGCATGGGGGAGCTCAGCCTGGCGAAGGGGCCTATGAGTGAGATCCCGCGTGGCATCTAATGAGGAGTCCACGTCAGGCCCCTTTCCTTACGTCAGCGATCCGGTCACATCAGTATGCAATCTACCTTGATTGATAAAATTAAAGCATTCCAAACAAATGATCTAGAATTACAAAGAATCAGGAAGAAGGTACAATCTAGGATGATATCGAAGTTTAGAATCATGATAATTGATCTTTGAGATTTGGAAATATATTATATGTTTCAAGTAATGCAAATTTGAAGAGAGAGATTTTGATAGAGGCATACAACTCCGCCTATACTATGCATCATAGGAGTTTGAAAATGTTTAAGGACCTTAGGGAAAACTTCTGGTGGAGTTGTATGAAAAAAATAGTTCAGTATGTTGCTCAATACTTGTCAGCAAATGAAAGCTAAGCATCAAAGGCCAGCAAGACTACTACAATCCCTTGCTATTCCATTACAGAATTGGGGGCATATCACAATCGACTTTGTTTCATAATTGCCAAAGACTCTTAGAGGATTTGATGCTATCCGGGTAATTATGGACTAATTAATAAAGTCAGTACATTTCTTGTCTATCAAAGTCAGTTTTTCTTTAGAGAAGTTAGCCTAGTTATATATAGATGAAATTGTTAGACTTCATGATATTCCAGTGTCTATTATATCTGATAGAGATACGAAGTTTGTTTAATAATTTCGAAGAAGATTGTATTAAGCTATGAAAACCAAGTTTGTGTTCAATTCAACCTTTCATCCCTAGATAGATAGTCAGTTAGAGAGATAACTTTAAACAATGGAAGATATGCTTAGAGCATGTATATTAGATTTGAAAGGATCTTGGGATGAATTTTTTATGATTGATAAAGTTTGCATATAACAATAGTTACCAGGCTACTATTCGGTGGCTCCCTTTGAAGCTCTGTATAAGAGAAGATGTAGGATCCTTATATATTGCGATGATGTTGGCAAGAAAAAGCTTAGATATTGTTTAGCCAACTAGGAAAAAAATCTAGCTTATCAGAAAGCATCTCCTTTCAACTCAAAGTCGATAAAAGAATTATACGAATAATAGAGAAGAGAATTAGAATTCCAAGTGGGAGATCATGTATTTTTCAAAGTATCTTCTACTAAAAGTGATGAGATTCAAGGTGCAAGATAAGCTAAGCCCCTAGTATATGAGTCCTTTTGAAATCTTAAAGAAGATTAGAGTACTAGCTTACTGTTTTGCCTTACCACTTTCTCTTGCCGGATTTTATAATATCTTTCATGTCACCATCCCGAGGAAGTATGTATCTGATCCTGATCATGTGGTTAAGTTTGGACTACTTCAACTTAGAGAAAGTTTGCTTTATAAGGAGGACCAGTAAGAGTTATGGACAGAAAGAAGTAGGTCTTGAGGCAATGCATTATTCCTTATATGGTGCGGGCACCGGGATCAGGAAATGATTACTGGTCCTGATATGGTTTTCTAATTAAGTATTCTTATAAGTCCTGTAGTTCAGTAGTATGAGTCACTTGTATTAAAGTGAGCCAAGTCCTGTCCATCAGTGAGTTCTGTAATGAGAAATGATTCCTGTAATAATTTGAGACAAGAAAGTCCAGTTGAGTCCAGTGAGTCCCTTGTCTCAGCCTCATAAGTCCTGTAATTGTGTTCTCATTCAAGAGGAGAAGGCCAAAAGAGTCACTAGGCCCCTCCACCAGAGCAACTACATACACCTGGACCCTACTCAGGCCCCCCAGCTTTGGTGCCCAAGGAATGAGCCTTCATGCCGTCAAGCCCAGTATAGGTGCCCTCCCCAGTCCAGCGCCCTGCCAGGTCCATATATTTCAGTCGCCCCTCAAGCCCATCTGCGCCCTAGCCCATCAAGAGAAGGCACCCCCCCATTACAAGCCCTTGGCACCCCTCCAAGTTCTCATGTTTGGCGCCCCAACCCAAGCCCTCCAAAGTTGGCGCCCCGGTCCAAGGAAGAAGCTTGCTGTTGACCAAGTCCACCAGGATTTCTTGGCCCTCAAGTAATGTAGTCCTAGTCTGTATTGGAGTCCAGGAATCTGGGTAGCTCTATAAATACCCACCCCTTCCCTCTTGTATGAGTACCTCTTTTTCATGAAATAAAATTTAAGTAAGCTTTGTTCAAGTGTTTCCTCCAGATTGGAGTGGGTTGAGACCCGGTGTGCTTTCTTAATGTGTGCAAACCCTAGCCGCCCCAGCCTCTCTCTCTTCTCTAAACCCTAACTGACCCCAGCATCTTCATAAACCCTAAGATGCCACCATACCTCAGCCCCAGGCCACCACCCTCTCTCCCTTCTTCCATCAGCCCGCCAACAACACATCACTCCACCACTTGGCCGCCCCTTCCTCCCCTCTTCCAGGTGTGCCCTGGCCTCCCAGCCACCAAGAGCTCCTTTCCTAGGTGTCCCCTTCTGCAGCAAGGCCGCCCTCTCCAGTCCAGGCACCATCTTCTCAAGCAGGCCGCCAGCCTCTCCAACAGCCTCTCTCTCTCCCTCTTCCATCCTCATCCTATTTCTTATTTTTCTTGACATCTATGAATCTACCCCGTGACATGTGTAGGATCCTTCCGGTGAAACTGTCCAAGGAGGAGGTCCTCTTTGCTTCGAGACCAGCTGATAGAAAGCTGGCTAATCTACGGGAAAGAGACTTGTTCATCCAGGCACCGATCCAGGAGTGCAGAGCGACTCCGTCTTCGATCAAGACAACATCATTGCTAGGATCAACCCAAACCCTTCTCATAGTTCTGTTTTGTTGAAGATTAGACTGTCCTAACTGAGTGGTTTCTTAACCCTCGCGGTTCTAATCTTTATTTCTCTGTATGTTCTTAACTACGGGTAGTGTAGTTGGTCTTTACATCATCCTTCGCTGTTTCTTTTCATCTTTCTCGGGAACTTAGCCATCAAACCAAAAAAAAATATTAATCTAAAAATTAATTAAAAAATATTAATTACTATTTTTCTACATGTTCATCCCCTCTTCACTGCATCCTGCATCGATTTGGTATCAGAGCTTAGGATTAGGATAGTTTGCATCTTTCGTAAAACCAAAAACCACACAAAAAAAAAAATTCTACATGTTGTTTTTTGCACCTGGGGTCCAAATTTTGGACAAGTTTTCCATCTTAGACTTACTATTTTTGCTTGATTTTCGGATTGAGTAACCTCTGAGTTGTCCTCTTATTTACTGCTATTTTTGAAAGATTTTATAGATTATAAAAATCAAAAAATCAAAAAAAAATTGTATATAGAAAAACCTGATAAAAAAGATAGCTTGCTGAATTCTGCATAACCTAAACCTAACTCACATCCAAACCCCCCTGATGTGGCTGAAAGCTAACATACTGACATGTACTCTCTAGCGGATGCCATGTCAGAAGTCCGCCACGGTGGACACCCCATCTCGGGCTCCTTTGGCCGGGCCAAGCCCCTCCGGATCGACGAGGCGCCCACCGAAGCCGAGCTCCATCCTCTGCAAGGTCGGCACCCGCAAGCTCAGGGCACCTAGGCCGGAGCCGAGCGACCTCCTTTGGCCAGGCCGAGCTCCTCCGGATCAATGAGGCGGCCCGCCGAAGCCGAGCTCCGCCCTCCGCCAGGTCGGCACCCGCAAGCTCGGGGCGCCTAGGCCGGAGCCGAGCGACCTCCTTTGGCTGGGCCTAGCTCCTCCGAGGCTGAGACCCCTGGGCCGAAGTCGAGCTCAACCCTCCTCCGCCAAGTCGAGCCCCTCCAAGGCCGAGCTCTCCGAGCAGGAGTCGAGTCCCAGCTTCGCCAGGTCCGGCCCCTCCGGGATCGAGCCCCCTGAGCCGGAGTCGAGCTCAGCCCTCCTCTGCCAGGTCGAGCCTCCCGAATCAGAGCCGGGCCCTAGCTTCCGGTTTAGTAACCAGCTCAGACAGCACCACCGGCCAACAGGGGGCGGAGCCGCCTCCCCAAGACACCGACGGGCAACCCGAAGTCCGCGAGGAAGCACCTGTCACGCCATGATAACCATCTGTAGCCACTTACACCAGAAGGGCAAGAAGCTCCCTGATCAAGGTGCCACGCTCTCCACCAACCACCTGAACTACCCGGAAGAGTAAGTCAACCAGGAGATTCAAATCCCGAGGATGGCGGCCTCCCGATCAAGATGCTGCCAGGCTTCTCAAAATGAGACGACCGGAAGGAATGTCAGAATACATGACAGTTTTCCTTATCACGAATCAGGAAAGACGTCTCGTTTACGGTGCAGAATACCACTGCACGCGCCTGACAACCTGGGGGAGATCCCAAGATAGGCGCCCAACGGTCACCTGAGCTTACAAGAAGGTTCGACACCTCCAAAGGGGGAGAGGTACGCAAACACAAGCACTACCATCAAGCTCAGGCAAGCCAAGGGAGAAGGGCCATACAGAGGATCCCTCTAGCTCGGCCACCGCTCTCCTTATACACTTGCATCCCATTCTCACACCACTCACTTTTCCTAGCATGGAGTCCATCAAGAAAGGCTCGACTAGGAGGATCTGTTCTCCTGAATCGTCAATGACTTGACCGTCGGAGTGCCCTCGCCGGAATCCCCGGCCCGGGTCATTAACCTCGTTTTTGCAGGCTTGAAGGTGTAGGACATCCCAAGAGAACTCGAGGGGTGATCCGACCTTGACGACAGCTACGGGCCACGACGATCTTGGTGGCAACACCCCCCAACCCATGCCAATTTTGATTACTCACCTAACCAACTTAAATTTAAGTTAGCCACCTCATAAATCAAAAAATATATATTTTTTCTGATTTTAGACTACATTAGGGTTTCATCGTGTGTGCATCATTTGCATTAACCTAATCTTAAGGGCACTCATACTCTGTCGGATCATGACAGGATTTCATCACCTATCCTAGGCCCAAAACAACCACCCTCATACGTCCCAAGCCTAATTAAAACCAACTAGAAACTTAATTGATATAAGGACACCAACTGGTCGAGTCTGAGTCTAATGGGAAAACCAGTGCATTCAACCCTCCACTTATTACTGGAAACTGGTGTCTAAGGCTAGAAGACCAGAGGCAAATATCCTAAGTGGACTGGTGGTTTTTAATTAGAACCTTGTGACAAGCAGGGGGAGCCTCCCACCACCCCACCTCTTACATGGCTAGTGGAAGGATTAAGTATTGAGTTGGGTGTAAGTTGAGTTTACCCACTCTACTTTGACTCTAGGTTTAGCAAACCCTAGAACATACTAACCCTGTGTGCTTGTTGCATGACCACCCAGTTGGGAGTCCAGTATCATCAGTCTCAACCCCAACCCAGATGAGCCATGGAACCTCACCTTGAGGCTTTCAAGAAGACCATGAGTGACTAGCTTGCCCAATTGACCATCCAGATGAACCAAATGAATGACCAAATGACCCAAAGGTTTGATCGAATGGAAGAATGGTTAGGAACCCTAGAGAGAACCCAAGAGTCCAATACTGAGCCTGAGCTTGAGTCACCTCTTCCCACACCTCCCAACCCTAGGAGAGCCCATCGCCATGGCCCATTTCAGGAGCCCAACCCTAGGAGAGCCCCATGCCCTGATCCCTTTCTAGAGCCCAACCCTAGGTGGCCCAATCATGACTTCTTGGAACAGGATGAAAGGATCATTAGGAACATCAGGATAGACACACCTACATTTGATGGCAGCCTATTTCCTAAGACCTACATAGATTGGGAAGGAGAGATGGAACAATATTTTGACTAGTATGAAATGAGTGAGGAAAGGAAGTGTAAATTGGCCAAACTAAAGTTAGTCCACCAGGCTAAGCTATACTGGGAGAATGTTGAGTGATAATTACACAATAAGATGACTTTCCCATAGACACTTGGCATGCCATGAAGGGAAAACTTAGGGAAAAATGCCTTCCTGCATCCTACCACTAGAGACTCCTAGACCATTGGCAAAGGTTAAGTCAAGGGAATAGGTCTGTGTCAGAATACATCGCCAAATTTGATGAGTGTGCCATAAGGTGTAACATAAAAGAGGACGAGTCTGTGATCCTATCTAGGTTTAGGGCTAGCCTCCATGATGACATCCAGAGAGAGCTATTTTTGAGGAAGGTTGGTAATTTTGAGCAAGCCTACCAAATAGCTAGGAACTATAAGAGATTCCAGAGGGCACCCATAACCCGTCGACCTGAGCCCATTAGGACTAGTGCCCCAAATCCAAGATTAGGACTTAGCCAAGCCTACCCAAACTGGCCTAACCCTAACCCAGCCTGACCTAGCCCTCGTACCCCAATAGCCAGTAGGGAAGATAAGGGTAAGGCACCTGAAGCCCAGAGGAACCTAAGTCCCAACCCCAATGCCTATTTTAAATGTCGTAAGGTAGGACATTATGCTAGCCAATGCTCAACCAGATCCTTACACATAGGAAAACTTGAGAAAGAAGAGCTTGAACCCATAGATGAAGTTGGAGAGGAAATCTATGAAGCTGAGGAGAACCTAGTAGATGCATATGAAGGTGATGAAGAAGAAATTGAGCAGTCTGACCTGTTAGAAATAATTAGGTGCATCCTAGCCCAAACTAAGATACAAGAGGACTAGCATAGGACCAGCATCCTATAGACTTTTGTGAAATTAGGAGATCAGGTATGCAAAATCATCATAGATAGTGAGAGCTGTGTGAATACCATCTCAACCAAGGTAGTTAAAATCTTAGGCTTAACCCTAGTTCCCCATCATAGCCCTTATAAGGTTTCTTGGATAGACTCAACCTCCATCCCCATTAGACTTAGATGCCCAGTCCAGATCCAGCTTCAATCTTAGCAGGAGAAGGTGTGGTGTAATGTCATACCTGTTGCCGATCTCACCATGATGGCCTGTAGCTCTTGAGCTGGCACCGGTCTCGGACTTTCTCACCTCGAGATCTCCAAGCTTCCGGACCTACAAAACAAAGTCAGAGACCCTGGCCGGGAGTTCCGGCGGGGGCACTCCGACGGTCAAGTTAGAGAGCGGCGAGATGGAACAGATCCCCTAAGACGGGTTCCCGAAGGATTCCCGTGCTTAGAGGAGATGTAAATGAAAGAAATATTGGGAAGAGTGGAGTTGATGCCCAGCTCCCTGCGCTAAGTTCACTGAGCTCACGCCTGAGGACTCCCAGGATCGTTCTCTTAGTATTTTCCTCCTTTTTTCGACTTACCTCTCTGCACGTTTTTACCATCCCTTTTATACCATCAAACTGCCTCCAGCTCGCTTTTCTCTCCAGGGGCTCCCTCCCACTTCTCGTCCTTCTCCCCCCTTCTTCTTCAGGTCCGGGAACTAAGTGGCCAGACCGCCTCGTCCGTCGTGTATCACGAAAGGGGGGGAGACTGGCGAGGCTTTGGGCCGAGTGCGGGAGCTCTCCTTTCGAGGCGTTGACGGTGAGCTTCCAGCCGTTTCGAGCTCCTGTCTGCAAGGATTCCGTTTCTTGGTTACGGGGCCCCATCCGACTGGTGTAAACGAGGTTTCGTGTATCACTGCAGACCGTACTGGCGCCCCCTACGGGGCACGGTGCGTGCAGCCCGAGTGGCGATCTTGCAACCCGTGCCCCTACTTCCCCGAGGCATACAACTTAATGTCATACCCCGAGGTATATATCGCAAACTCAGTTTCCAACCTTTAAATAACTCAAATGGTGTTTTAGAAACAGCCTTAGTTGGAACTCGGTTTAATATATATGTAGCTATTTTGAGAGCTTCAGTCCATAAGGATTTAGGAAGCTTAGAGCTGCTAAGCATACTCCGCACCATATTCAACAGTGTTCGATTTCTTCTTTCAGCTACACCATTTTGGTCTAGTGACCCTGGCATGGTGATTGTGCAACAATTCCATTTTCTTCAAGAAATCGAGCAAATGGACTAGGTGCTTGTCCATCCTCAATGTATCTACCATAATATTCTCCACCTCTATCTAACCTCACGATCTTAATTTGCTTACTGCATTGTTTCTCTACTTATACCTTAAAAACCTTAAAGGCACCTAATGCTTTGTTCTTATTATGAAGCAAGATACATATATTATGAATAGTCATCAATGAATGAGATGAAGTATCTCTGACCATACCAGTCCATATCTGGACTACAGATATCCGTATGTATAATCTTCAATATTTCCGAACTCCTCTTAGCACCTTTCTTAGACTTATTGGTCTGCTTTCCCTTTATGCAGTCAATACAAGTGCTAAAATCAGTAAAATCAAGAGTATTAAGTACTCCATCATTTACTAATCTTTTGATTCTCTCAATGGAGATATGACCTAATCTTCGATGCCACAAAATAGAAGAATTATCATTCACAACACATCTTTTAATACCTGCATTAGTTTGAGCGTGCATTATATTATAAGGGGCATTGTTTTACAAATTGATTGAAAAAGATTATCAGACAATGTACCATTCCCAATAAGTTTGGATTTATAAAATAAATCAACAGAGATTTCAGAAAAATGAAAGGAATATCCTAAAAGTGCAAGTCTTGATATAGAAATTAAATTTCTTGAAAAACTTGGTATATAAAAAGTCTTCTCCAAAACTAAAACAAAGCCAGAATCTAAAGTAAGTCTGCACGTCCCAATTGCTTCCACATATGAACTAATCTTGTTTCCTGAATAAATGCTTTGTCACTTCCCACCGGTTTCCTTTGATTTAGAAAACCTTGCAAGGTATTTGAAACATGGATTGAAGAACCAGAATCAATCCATCATGTGTTATGACAAACAACCATATTGATTCATAACATACAAATGAGGTTAAAGTACCTTTCTTGTCAAGCCAAGCCTTGAATTTGAGGCAATCCTTCTTGAAATGCTCTTTCTTTTTTGCAAAAGAAGCACTTAGGTTTCTTCTTGTCTTCCTTATGGATATGTACTTTACCATTTTCCTTGCGTCTGGCTTGAGCAGCTTTATATTTTTTGAGTAGCAAAATATGCATTTTCTTCCATTTCTATAGTCAACCTCCCTTCCTCTTGAACACACATGGTCAGAAGTTTATTAATAGACCATTTATCTTTATGTGTGTTGTAGGATATTTTGAAAGAACTATATTGTTGTGGAAGTGAATTCAGGATAAAATGCACCAAGAAAGACTCTAACAACTCAACCTCTAGAGATTTTAACTGAGCCGCAATGTCCCTCATCTTCATGATGTACTCACACACACCTCTAATAGTAGTGAGCTTCATTGATGACAATTTTGCCATTAGGGTGCTAGCTAGTGCCTTATCTGAAGACTCGAACTGAGCATCAATAGCCTTCAACAGTTCATCGATAGTTTTGCACTCTGGAATTGAACCACGTATACTAGTAGAAATCTTAGTCCGTATGAACATCATACTGAGATGATTAGATCGCTCCCATTGTTCATACACAGCAATTTGAGCCTGAGTGCTAGTAGGAGTTACTGTAGGTGGTTCATCCTTCCTAATGGCATAGTCAATATCCATGCACCCTAACTCTAAAAGAATTCTCTCTTTCCCCACTTTATAATTATCACCACTTAAATGGAAATTTTATATTTGATATCAGAAATATTCACAGGTAAAATAGCTGTATAAATAAAATAAACAATCATGCTTATGTAACTGAAATTGAGGCATACAACTTAATGTCATATTTTACCAATGTAAACATGCAATAACATGAATCAATAACATATAATAACTACCTATGGGCTAAATTATTATACTGAAATAGATTCATTAACTCAATGATGTGACCAACAAATTATATTCCTTTTCTTAATTCCTGTGAATAAATTAAAAAATAATTTGTTATCGCATCCTAATTAATTATATAAATACAATAAAAATTCATGTGGGATAAGATTTATTGTATTAATTATAATTAATGTCATTTAACCTTATGTGATCTTTGCAATATAATTTTAATTAATTGAAGATGATGTTGCTAGTTTTTAATTAATCAAATTTAAATTGATCACATGACATTTAATCTCCATTATATATATATATATATATATATGATATGAAAAAAATTTAAATATGTCTCAAACTAAATAGTAATAGTTCCTAAAAAATTCAATCATGTTCACATTCAAATGAACGAACCATATGCATTGAGAAATAGAGCTGTGAGAAAGATCTCATAACACAAACAAAAAAAAGAAGAAGCAACTGAATTATCAATCATAGAGTGCCAAGTGCAAACACCAAGACAAACATGGTACTGGAGACCCTGGCTGGAGATGAGAATGGTGGGGTCCTTAACTTCATGGAGCTTTCATCCATCTATTAGCAAACAACCATAGCTGCAGTATCCTGGGGTTCGTAGTCGGCTAATAAGACCTTAGCATGCGTGAACCTTGCAGCGGGCTAGAATAAAAAAAAGGCCTTCTAATGAACTTTAATTTGGTAAATAATTGAAAGAGAGGAACAAACATCCCATTCCCATGCTGGACGGGAAGCAGGTGGTGGGGACATCCACATCAATCATGCCCATTAAGTAAAGTCTTCGTGGGAAAAGGATGGGAAACTGAACCATGGTGATGATTATTGACAAGACTAGTCCATCACCCTACGCCCATTTAATGGGAAGCACTCACATTTGCCATCGAATCTGATCACTGGCTCTGACGTGTATACCATTTGGAGACAAAGCAAAAGACATGACGGTAAAGAAATAGGAGACGAAGATGAAACCAATCTATTTCCATTCGAGGTAATAAGGCAAAATAAGGGGAATCTTGAAGAAGAAGCCTCCTAGAAAGATAAACATGAAATAAATATAGATTTTTTTTTCTTTTTTAATTTTTTGCTTTTCATCCGACGATGTCTTTGTCACCTAACGGTGAGAAGAAAAATCGGCAGGATAGGACATCTCTGGATCAAAAAATATTTTAGATAAGCAAATAGCATCTAAAATATTTTTCTGCCCCTCATTCAACGATGATAAACATAGAATCCATTATCTCTCATATGGAATGATGAGAGGAAATCGACGGAGGATTCAATCTTTTGGACGTCGCATCTCTATGGTTGATGACCCACAGACATTCCTAAAGGATCAAAGCATCATCAATTTCTTTGAACTTTTCATGATCATATAGATCCAGATTTCAAGTACGCGATATTACCTGCTCTGATACCAAGTGATAGAAATACTAAACCAAGGCATACAAACATACTGTATACACTCAAAGATTATTTTGAGGACTAGATCATAGATTACCTCCTGCCATGAAGTCTGAATGAGATTTCTTGATTGAGCGCTTCCAATCAACGAGCAATCGTATAACTGATGGTGTATGCATTCTTGATATGCTCTTGATTAGGGATTTAATTCTTTCGAAAAATATTCGAGAGGGAGTCTCTACCAATCTCAGAATGTAAAAACTCCTTGTTTTTCACCGTATCTCCTATTCCCATCAAATAGGATATTTAAAAAGAAACGTAGTTATCACTTAGTTAGTGAATAGTTCTCTATTAACTGAAGTTGGTTGGAGATAAACTGAAGATAGTTACCAGATAAAATAAAATAGGATCATATTTGAATGGGTTACAATATTAGGGTGGTGGATAGAGGATAGGAAGAGGTGGTGATTAGCTCCTAATATTAAAAATCATAAAGGAAGGATTTCAACATACGCAAGAGTAATACCATTTAAGATCCTAAAGAACAACTTTGGTTGTCTTTCTTTGGTAATGGTAGTTTCACTGTCATCATTCTGTGAAGTTAAACTAGGCTCTGTCTTGATTATTGTCTAGTGTGTTTAGTGCGATCGATCATCAGGCTCTGTGTTGATTATCATGCTTCTCCGTTTTTCTTCTGGTCTTTCTTTCAAATAGGTTGACTGCTAATAGTTGAAGAGAGTTTAGTTCACTGTGAAGTGTCCAAGGAGAGCGCCCATGCCGGAGATGGAGAGCGACGGTGGGCCAAGAGCTCACCGGGGTCGGAGAAGGAAGCTTCCTAAGGCCATGCAGTGGCTAAGGGTTCTACTATGGAGACTGATGGCTCTACTCATCAAGAGGCGACCAAGGGGGCTGCCGGAGTTGGAGACGATGACCGATCGTGGGCTTGGGTGGTTCAGGGTCCCTAGTGAGATGCGGTGTGGACTTCATACAAGATAACTGAAGCGGAGATCGACCGGTTGCAATCCTTCTTTTCCAAAGTCCTTGAGCTGCCGGAGATCATCCTTGAAGACTCCCGTCGGCAATGGGATGGATTCGCAATGGTGGTCCGAAGCGTGGGTCATTGGGTGCTAGCTAACTGGATTGCCAAGGAGATTCGATCCAAAGCCAAGCTGGAGTACGACCCAGAAATCTTTCCAATCATCGATGATCATGTTGTCCTCCATCTCAAAACAGTGAATGACTGTGCTCTGGTCAAGAGGGGGGCCATGGTTTGTGGCCGGCCAATTTCTTGCCATGGAAGAGTGGGTTCCTGATTTGTTCCCGGGTCATAGATCTATCCAACGAGCGATGGTGTGGCTTCGGCTCCCTGGACTACCACTGGAGTACTAGCTATCGACGACCATCATGGCCATTGTAGAGGAAGCAGGTATTCCTCTCTCCATTGATGATTTTATTGATCTATTAAGGAAAATTGGGTATGCTAGGGTTCGCATGGAGATCGATGCGAGAAAACTAATTTGCCCCGGGGTGTTAATCCGAGGGAAGAAAGGGAAGTTCTGGCAGCAGTTCATGTACGAGAATCTCCCACCTGTGTTATCTCTATGGTAAGATTGGGCATACCGAAGACTATTGCCATCTCTCAATGGGAGGTTATGATCCATCCTTGGTCAACAGGGTCTCGGCCCAGGTGGCCTCTACTCTTAATCTTGTGGATTCCTCAGTGGAGGGACGAACCCAGCTGGAGACCGGAAAGATGGGGGAGGATAGTGTGGGTCGGCCAAAGTTAGGGTCGTGGTTGGTGAATTCGCGAATCCGCCAACCTTGACCTTCCAGGGCTCCACCGAAGGGGACGAAATCACCAGAGAAGGAAAGGGAACCTTACCGGACTTCATTGGATCCCTCCTCTTCCTCTCCGCCCCAATCTTCTCCGATGGCTAATACCTCTTCTTCGAGTTCACCACCAGACTCAGATGGGTGGCAAAAGCCATCGAAGGTTGCCTGATGGTGGTTGCCAGGATCTAGCAACAGTGATCAGTCCAGTAAAGGAGGGTCTTCTGCTTTGATGTTTGGGGCCCTTGGCCCACTAGGTGACTTAATGGATTTGGGCTTAGTGGAAGATACCGGTCCAAAGAATTTGTAGATGGTGAACTATGGAGCCCAATCTCTGAAGAGGAGTCGCAGCCCACCAAAGCCTGCTGTTTCTTCTCCCTAGGCCTCCCCTCCTCTTTCTAAGATGAACTCTGACCTGCTTCCCTCTGCCATCACCCAGGTTAGTACCCCTATTCCATGTATGGTAGGGCTCAAGGGAGGTTTGGGGTGTTCTATTACTGTCTTGCCATCTTCGACCTTGGAGTTTAGATCCCCTAGCTCGATGTCCTCCCTTTCTCTTCTATCACTTCCTGCTCTCCCGTCTAAGGTGGTGGTTTCTCTGGCAACTAGGAAGGAGGGGTTGACTGTTGGGCTGGAGGGGGTTGCTAATGGGGCATCCAAGGGTTTGGGCACTAGGGCAAGGGAGAGTGCCTCTCTCCCTTGATGGTTTCATCGGTGGATAAGGGGTCTGATGCTGGCTGTGCAGGTTCCATCCTGCCTTCCCCTTATGTCTCTACAAGCCACAAGGGTCTGGTTAGTAGGGGTAAGGGCTCTATCTCTGGGGCTAAGGAGGGAAAACAGCTGGTTAGGGGGCCTGTTGAAACTGGAGCACCCTCCGTGTCCCTTGCTCAGCGATGCTGCCTTCCTGCCTAGGGAGCATCCTCCTCTGCCAATGTTGGGTCCTCCATGGTTTGGCAGATGGGCCGGATCCCTTTGTTGATACTCACAGCCATGAGGCAGTAATAGGAAGATTAAAAGAGGCTCTATTTATTGCTGGATGACCGGGATGGGTGATGACCAGGTGGATGGATATTTGGAGAATGTGGAGTCGGGTAATGGCTTTTGCTAACTGTTTCTGGTTTTTCTTGATGAGGATTATGGTATGGAATGTTCGAGGAGCGGGGAAACCTGCTTTTCACTCTTCTTTCCGTAGAATGGTTCAATTATATCATCCTGATATATGTATCCTTTTGGAGACCCACCTGAGTAGTCTGCATTTGGAGCGCACTCATCGATGCTTTCCACCCTCTTGGGACTTTTATACTATTAAATCCCAGGGGCTATCTAGAGTCATTATGGTGGCTTGGAATAAGGAAGCGGTTAAGGTCGATGCCTTTCACCACTGCTCCCAGCATGTGGCTATTATTGTCTCTGAACCTTTGGGAGCTACTTGGTTGTTATCTGCTATCTATGCCGGTATGGATTATAGGATGAGATGAATGGTGTGGCAAGAGATCTCCACTCAATTGATCAGGGTACCCGATCCTTATGGTAGGGGACTTTAATTGTATTGATAAAGTGAAGGACAAGAGGGGTGGCCAACCTTTTATTGAGGACACTGCCTCCAGGGAATTCAGTCACTTCTTACAATCCAATAGCTTGATTGATCTGGGATTTGTGGGGCCCTACTTCACTTGATGCAATAATCGAACTAAGGGAGCTAGGGTTTGGGAGCGCATTGATCGGATCTTTGCTAATCCTAGCTGGCTTCACCTGTTCCCTCATCATCTGGTCTGTTATCTAACTAGAATGCTTCTGATCATTGCCCCGTCCTCCTATCCATTGCTCCTTCCATCGTTGGTCATGCCCCATTCATATTTGAGAAGTTCTAGTCGAACTATCCTAGATCCTGGGAGATTGTCAGGGAGGTTTGGAGGATGCCGATCTGTGGTGATGCGAGGTATCGCATTACGTGGAGATTGGAGTTGGTGAAAAGGAGACTTCACCACTAGAACAGAGTGGAGGTGGGGAATATCATTACTAGATTAGAGACTGTGGAAAGCTTTATTTCTTTTTTTCAAGAAAAGGAGGATAGGGATGGTGGCTTGGCTAATGGTGATTTGACTGCTCTTCACAACTATCTTTGCATAATGCTCTTCTTAATCAGTAGGAAATGCTGTGGAGGCAAAAGTTCATAGTCCAGTGGTTAAGGGAAGGCGATAGGAACACTCATTTCTTTCATCAAGCCATTGTGGTTCGTAGAACTCGGAACCGGATCAGTGCTCTCTGGTCTCCAGAGGGGTGGTGGATTGAGGATGATGCTGTTATGAGGAGGGAGATTGATTTATTCTTTCGATCAAGGTGGTGTGGGCCCTCTGCCAACCTTTCTCCTTTCAATTCTCCGTCTCCTACCTTTATTGTCTCTCCTGAACAAAATCAAGCTCTTCTTCTTCCGACCTCTGAGCAGGAGATTCGAACTATTCTTTGGTCTATAGATGAGGACAAGGCTCCTAATCCTGATGGCTTCTCCTCCATGTTCTTCAGGAGATATTGGTGCATCATCAGGTATGTCTTATTTCTATTGTGCAGGAATTCTTTATTTGGAAAAGTATGCCCCATAACTGGAAGAAGATCTTTATTATCATAATTACAAAATGCTTAGCCACTTGTGAGCCAAGCCACTTCAGACCCATTAGTCTCTGTACCACTCTATACAAGCTGTGCACCAAACTGCTAGTGAGCAGGATGAAGTATATTATTCTTCATCTTATTTGTCCCGAGCAGGGTACTTTTGTGGGGGGGCTGCTCAATTTTAGATAATGTTCTTATAGCTCAGGAATTTATGTTTGATCTTCGAAGAGCCCCTGTCTGTCACTGCTTGATAGCTATCAAACTTGACATGAAAAGAGCTTATGATCGTATGCAATGGAGCTTCCTGGAGTATACCCCGAGGGATTTTGGTTTCCACCAATACTGGATTTCTCGTATTATGGCTTGTATTCTTCGCCGTCATTTGCTATTCTTATTAATGGCTCCCCCATGGACTTTTTTCATTCTAATATTGGCTTTCGACAAGGTTGTCCTCTCTCTTCGTATTTATTTATTCTATATGCTGACTCTCTCTTGCTAGCTTTGGGAGCAGCGGTGCAGGAGTCGGTTATCCAACCCTATCTCCCCCACCCTATCTCGTATTTATTAATTGCATATGACTGTTTACTCTTGGACCGAGCTACGATATCTACTGCCAGAGGGTTCAGGATGATCCTCCAGGCAAACTGCTTAGCATCTGGCCAGAGGGTTAATTTTCTAATGTTTGAAGTTTATTTCAGTCCAAAGACCCCTGCCCCAATCTATCGATCTATCAAAAAATTTTGTTGGAATTTTTGAATGTGACAGGACGATCCTCCAGGCTTACTGCTTGGTATCTGGCCAAAGGATTAATTTTCTAAAATTCGAAGTTCATTTCAGTCCGAAGGCCCCTGCCCCTATCTATCGATCTATGAGAAAATTTCTTGGAATTTTTGAATGTGACGTTGTTCTTCGGTACTTGAGCATTCCCATTTCAGGTGCCAGACTCCGAAACAGGGATTGTGCTTGAATGGTTTAGGATGTTCATGAGAGGGTTGAGGGTTAGCAAGCTAAAGCCCTCTCTTCCATAGGGAGGATCACCTTGATCAGGCCTGTTATTTCATCCTTTCCGGTGTATATGCTCTCTAATACAATTATTCCTAAATCGATCATCCTCAAGGTGGAACAAATTATTCGGGCTTTCTTGTGGAGTTTTTCTACTTCCTCTCGAGGTGCCCATCTTTTGGAATGGAATGTTGTTTGCCAGCCCATTTCTAATGGAGGATTGGGCATTCAATCGCTTCTTGTTAGACATGAGGCTCTATTGGTGAGACATGTTGCTAAACTCTTTATTTGCCTTGATGGTATATGGACATCTATGATGAGGACTAGGTATGGCTCCCGTCCTACTGTCTTTGAAGACGATGCTAGGCTTCCTCAACGGTGCTCATGATCTAGAGGGAGATGATGATCAAAGTTGACCCTATTATTCAACATATGTGATGGATTGTGAGTAATGGCAAGTTAATAAACTTTATGACGGACTTCTGGATCTCGAAAATTTCTTTGGCTCGGTGGCCGACCTTCATCTCTATGGATATTCCGAACACTATGTCTATTTTTGACCTGTTTATTTCGGAGACTATTCATTAGGATCTTGTTTCGATCATCCGGACCTTTGGGGATGTTCTCGACCATCGGGTATTATCTATTGTCCTGCTAGTCCATCCTTGTGAAGACATTGCTATGTGGAGCTATTCTGCTCTCTTCAGGGTTTTCTTGTCTGATATGATCCCTTTTTTCATCCTGGACTTGCGAGAGCATTTGGATATCGGTTAGATCTGGTCTGTTTTGGTTCATCCCTGAATTTCCTTATTTTTATGGAAAGTAGCTTGGCGCCAACTTCCTACGAGATCCTTGCTTCGAGCCGGAGGATTTCAGCTTCCCCCCATCTGCCCTATCTGTGGGGCCCTTGGTGAGGGCCATGATCATGTTTTGTTCCTTTGTCTGAGAGCGTGGCAGGTCTGGCACTTTTGATGGGCAATTTACCCACTCACCGGACCCTGTGCATATCTTCCTCGACCTTCTTCGGACGGGCTCCTAGAATTATTACTCTACTTTTTTTGCATATGTTGCCTATCATATATAGCTCACACGGAATGATATTATTTTCACTTCCTTTACCCGTTCAACTAGACTCATTGTTAAGCGAACTAGAGCTCATTCTCAGCAGTTTTTCTCTTGCAATGGTATGTCCACGGAGATCTGGGATTCTTCTTTTACTCCTAAAGTGCCCCAATGGATTTTCATCTCCTGGGAACCCCCTCCTTCGTGGTTCTTTAAGATTAGCTTTGATGAAAGTGTTAGGAATCGTCGAGGAGGTGCTGCCTTTGTTATCCACACTTCTGGGCTCGGATTCCTTGCAGCTGGGGGGTGTCACCTCTTTGATCCGACGGTTCCGATGGCGGAACTTCACGGGGCGTGGACGGGTATTGCCTATGCCCAGAGGATATTACATCTTGATCGGTTTATTATTGAGGATGATTCAACGACTATTATTATCTAGATCCGGAAGGCTCAGCGATCTCCATCTCTACATCCTTATATCCGAGAGTTTCCTCTTCTTTTACAGGATTGCACGAAGATCATCGTGCACCATATATATCAGGAAGCAAACTCTATGGAAGACTGGATGGCTTTTTTGTCGCTAATCATTCAGGTGATATCCATTGGACCTAGATGGATGATGCTCCTGTTCCATTTCGTGACATTATCTTTTTTGAATTCTTTGATTATATCCATGCTAGATCTCTAGTTTAAATACTCTGCTTCATTAAAAAAAAAAAAACCTTTAGTTATCATACTTCTCCTGGCTGGGTCAATGTCCGTATATATGCCGTTGGGTTGTTCGGCTGATTACAAGTATATGCTGTTGGGTTGTTCGGTTGATACCTTGTAATCAGCTCAGGACTTATTGCTAATACAAATCTCAGCTTCCTTCCACCAAAATAATAATAATAATAAAAAAGACCTTAAAGCCTAGCCCTTCTTGTCACCCTGGGCTAAAGTCGGCAACTTTATCGACTTCAATTCAAGATGAAAAAAAATTAAAAATGGGAGATGAAATCCTTGCTTATCCTAGTGAGAAACTCGCCGGTTTCTCGTCCGGACCACCATGGTTGGAAGGGAGAAGGCCAGAGGCATCACGGAGTGAGATGGATCAATGGCCAAGGTTTCCCCATCTACCGAGTTTATTATGTCATTCAGCTTTGGTAAAAACATGTAACCCAGGCTTTCCTAAAAAATAACAGAATACTGCACAGAAGATAATTACCACAAAGCACATCATGATGCTTGCGAATTCCAAAGCTCTTATTATAGATCATATGAATGAGTAGATTGTATCATACATGCAAAGCAGCTGGAAGTTTAATTTCACATATGGACTTATATTGATACATCTCGACCAAAGAGTACAGCTATTGCCTTCCCAGGATCACTCTGTTTGATAAGAGACTCCCCAACCAAAACCTGAAATACAACATGGTATGGAACCCCTCCATGCAATCATATTCAAGTAATTCAAATCATAAAAATAAGATACTTAAAATAATTACATAAATGCTTTCTAGTGCGAAGGGGGGGAGAGATTTGAATTCCACTGGTTAAATTCTAGGTTTGAAGCAATTTGTTGCTTTTATGACCTTTAAGCAAAGAGTGGTTTGGGCACTCATGGATATGAAATTTAGTAGGACTTACCGCTCCAACTCCAGAATCTTGCACATATGAAATATCTTCAGGAGTAAACAACCCAGATTCTCCCACCACCTGAAATGTCAGATAAGTGCACTCAAAGCTTGTAAACAAATAAAACTCACAGGCATGGGATAAAATGGATTATATATATATATATATATATATATATATACTGAAAATAAGATAAAAGGTAAAAGGGAAATAATTGAAGATAAAAAGCAGTAACACTAAATAATATTGGAGAACACAAAAGTAACTTAATAAACAGGAATAAAGAAGATTGCAAGAAGATAAATAGTAACTTATTAGAAACCTAACTTAGGACAACCTTTGAGCATAACCAGCTTTCTCCACCCACAGTTATGTCAGAGCAACCTTACAGGTGAGCACGATAAGTTGCTCGATAGATAAAGCAGTTAATAACAGATTGATTAATAGACAAATTAAAACTTGATAATATGAAAGTAATTGTACCCCTACAGCATACCAAAATAAGAACAATTACTGCATACAAAAATAGGAAGAATTAAAGAGAAAAAATATGATATTGTATTATATTGAAAATTGATGATGCAATAAGATGGTGCTTGATACACCTTCCGTTTGGATATTGACTTGAATACAAGCTTGGGGTTTTGTAGGATTTTTGGATTCTAGGGAATACAGGGATTTTGGTCAAGAGAGGCTAACTTTTTTGGAGAATTAAACTAAGGATATTCGAAGAAACTACCTCTTCTGATGTTCTTTTGTCTTTTATAGAGATTTTGCCTCTCAAATTGAATTTGATTGATGTCCGGGCTGAGCTGGATATCGGAAGTGCTTTGTCCTTCGGTTGATTAATGTCTGGGTTGAGATAGATATCAGAAGTGCTTTGTCCTTCATTTGTCCTCTGGATACAAAGATTTCTGCCCTTTGTTAGTTGTTTTGTAGAGTCACTTGCCTTTGTTGCTTGATTTTGCAAAAATGCTTGCCCTTTGTCAGTTGCTTTACAGATATGCTTGTCCTTTGTTAGTTGCCTTGCAGAGTCACTTATTTTTGACAATTGCAGAGATGCATGTCCTTTGTCAGTTGCTTTGCACAGTCACTTGTTTTTGCCGATTGTTTTGTAGAGATATCTGCCTGTCCTTTATCAGTTGTTTTGCAGAGTCACTTATTTTTGTCGATTGCTTTGTGAAGATGCTTGTCCCATATCCTAATAGATATCCGATGTTTGCTTTGAGGGTTGTGCTGGTGATGTTTTAAAAAGAGTGTTTTACTGCTTCCTTAAGATTGGTGCTGCTATCGGGGATGATTATGTTTTGCTCTAAAAAGAGTGCTTTTGTGATGACATTTTGCTGATTGCATTAGGATTGGTGCTTTAAATTGATATTTCATGGCAATCGTTATTGTTGATAGCATAGTCCATTGAGGATGAACTTTTGACTTCTTCTTCTTTACTATCTAATTTAGATAGTCTTTAAACAAAGTTTTTTATTCTTTGATTTGGATTTTGCTGCTACATATTTTGAGCTGGAAAAGGCTTTTCAAGCCAAAAATTTTGTTGCAGGTTCCAGAGTTAGAGAAATTTTTGGATTTTTGGTGAACCACTCAATGACTTTGTATCTGGTGGCTCTCCCAGGGTTGCATCTTGCCACATTTTGTTTTAAATTTCCTAGCTAATAAGTGTTGAAAATTTGGTATGGGAATGATGGTACATTCCCAACAAGTGATCCAAGCAAGAGAAAATTGTGAAAAGAAATTAAAAGAAAGAAATTTTTTGTCCCTCTCAGATAAGGATATCTTTTGTTGATAGAGATGTAATCCTTCAATAACAATTTAGGGAAGAATTTCCGTGGTTGGGCCATAATGATCACACCAGTCTGCGAACCAATAGGAAAAGTGAAATTCAGTTGAGGTTTTGAAATAAAAGAGCCATGAATGGCATTGGCAGATATTTTAGAATAGGAAGGCTAAGTACCATGCATTCTGATAATTGCAATAATTCTGAAACTACTTGGATTATCTTCTCATGTAGATGGAGATAACACCCGTAAGATTTGAGCAGTAGAATGGGTAACTATTGTTTCATCATTGCGGTCTTTATAATGCTTAACCGCAATAGAATCATAATCAACTAGAATGAATTCATAGAATTTTTGAATTTTTGGGGGATTTTTTGGAGGATACTGCCATTGCAGAGGGAAGACTTTCTTGGTGATTAGCCAAGGATTTTTGTCGAAGTACTCATCTTCAATTGTCAAAATAGGTTGCATCTTTTTCTTTTCAAAATAAGAAGATTTTTTGGGCAGAATTTTTTAAAGAGGTGTTTGGGTTGGAAATCCCAACAACCGGTTTTTGTTTTAAATCCACTTCTTGCAAATTTTTAGTTTCTACAACGGCCTTTTAAAGATTTCCAAGCCCATTAAGACCAGATTTGCCTTGGCCAATTCGGCCATCTTTTTCATAGACAAAGGTGTTAATTGGGTTGGTGTCGATTGGGTTTTATTTTTCTCTTCATCTTGGGTAACAAATTCATACCATGACAGTTTTGGTTAAAGAAGGGTGCAGATAGGTGATTAAGCAAAAGAAAATTCAGAAGCAATTGGAGTGATAGGTTCTATTTTTTGTGTGTTTTGGGCATATGAAGATTTGGGCTGTTTTTGGGTAATAGCAGGGGATTTTTTAAGTGGCATCTTGGGTTCCTTGTAGAAATTCTCGGGACAGAAAGTTAGGTAGGGAATTGTCGCACCCCTTATGTATTTGATGTCAAAATCAAATACAGATAGAATAACTTGCCATCCAACAAAGATATGCTCCAGGCTAAATTTTATGTCTTTTTGTAAAATATACTTTGCAGCTTTACAATCAATTCTTAATAAAAATTTTTGATTGAGAAGATCACTTTGAAATATTTAAAACAATTGCTAAAACTTCTTTTTGATGGTAGAATATTTTTATTGGGTTGTATTCCAGCTACCTGAAGTATATTGCACTAGTTGTTCAGTATTGTCTTTTTTTTTGTTTGAGTATCCCCCCATATCCTATGTCAAAGGTGTTAGTTTCTATAATTTTTAATGCCTTGGGGTTAGCAAAGCATAAACAGGATAATGTTTTAACTTGAGCTTTGATCTACTTTACTATATCTGTATGTTGCTGAGTCCAATTTGAGACATTTTTCTTAGGTCTCTCATAAAGAGGTTTGGTTATGATTTTTAGATTTTTGTAATAATATGAGACAGTTTAAGCTACCTAAAAATATCTGTAATTGTTTTTTTTTCCTAAAATGACATCGGGAAACTTGTTGGTAAATTCTATAGATCTTTTGATAAGTCTAATCATTCCATGAACTAAATCACGTTCTAAGAATCTAATTTTAGTTTGCAATAATTCTATCTTAGTCCTCGATAGTACTAGGCCATTCCTTATTATTAGGACTAAAAAAGTTTCGAGATGTTTAAAATATTGCTCTAAAGATGTTGAATATACTAAGATACCATCAATATAAACAATCATAAATTTTATGTAAGGATTGAAAATTTCATTCATAATTCTTTGAAATTTAGAAGGGGCATTTTTTAAACCGAACGGCATTACATTCCACTCATATTGGCCAAATAAAACTGTAAAAGCCATTTTGTATCTATCTTCTTCTTTGATTTGGATTTGCCAAAATCAAAATTTTAGATCAAATTTTGAGAAAACCTTAACATCAATTACACTCTTTAGAAGGTCTTTTTTATTAGGTAAAGGATACCTAATCCATCATAAAGTTTTGTTGAGAGATTTATAGTTTAGTACTAACCTGGGTGCTCCTCTTTCAATTTCAGTATTCTTTTGAACATAAAAAGCAGCACAGCTCTAAGAAAATTTACTAGGCTGAATTAAACCTTTCTTGATTAAATCTTTATTTTTTTTTACAATATTCAATCATATTTTGATTTATTTGAAATGGCCTAGTCTTAGTAGGTATTTTTCTTTCACTAAAATCTATTTCATATGGAAGGTCTACGGTATGCCTCTTTCTTTTCCAAAATGCATGAGGAAGTTCAACATTGGCAGCCTCTTCGATTTTGTTAAAATCTTGTACTTGCTGAATTACAGAAAAGGTATTATAGTTGGGTTTCAATTATTTTGAAGCTTACTTCTTCCTTTAAGAGTCTAGGTGTTTGTTTTTTCTATTTATTTGGTTGAGGGCAACAATGTCCAGGTCCCTAAGATATTCTTTGGTAACGAATTTGATCTTCAAGTCTTATCCTAGGACATTGGTGGTTATCCCCTTGTTATCTCTCTTAAATGGTTTTATTAGATTGAGAAAAGGGGGTTCCTAAGATCACATGACTATTTAAATTTTTTACTAGGATAAAATGTATTTTAAAATATACCTGCTAAAAAATTTTCCTTTCAAAAAGCTTGGTTACAATCATCTCTGGTCATTATCTTAGTGAGGAAGACATCTTTGTACTATCTAAAATCTTGAAATTTTTTGCATCTTAGGTTTGCAAGGATTTCAGAACTTATATCCTTTAACTTGGATGGGTCCCCTATAAAATGTTTGGCTATAGTAAAAATGAGCGTAGAGACGACATCTTGAACCTCTAAACAATCCTCACCTTTGATCACTATTCTATTATCATTTCTTCTGACAACATATATTTGACTGGTAAATCAAGCCACTAGGGTTTGAGCGATGGCATGATCTAATTGGCTTTGGTCCTATAGGTTGATCTACCATGGTCATCTCCTGTAAAATGTTTAGTATTTGATACTCTGTTTGTCCATCAAAATTCCATCCATATATGATATTTGTGTATAAATATATAACTGCTTAAATTTTAAAAAAGCTGAACCAGAACAGGTTAGAGTCCCCATATGTAGTCTATATATTGTATATATCCGTCTTGTGGTCTTATTGTATTGTCACCATATTCCTTGTATATTTTATATTTACCTTGGGCTATATCTTAGTTAGCAATGCATATTTCCATATACTTGGTTTCTCTTGCTTCTTTTGAATCTATAATTGTATCAGAGCCATACTTCTAGTTGGCATTGATCATCCTTGTGCTTCCTTCTTTCAATTGAAGTGTCTTTGAAGTTTGTTGTCACTTTCCTTTGGTTACCATTACAAAGGTTCATCTTCATCTTGTCTTGCCTATTTTTTGGAACTTGAGATCCACCGGTTTTAGGCAGTCTACTTGATCAAGACCAGCCAACCAACCAGTATTCGTCTTCTATATGCTACAAATATAGTGGCGTGCAACCAGCTGCTTGCTATTGCAGTGCTATACTGATCAGCTGTTCATGGCTTGTCCTCTCGTGATCAGCAGCTTGCTGATCTGTCTACAAAGCCATCTGCTCGCTGTTATATCTGCATCTAACAGCTGTTTGTTGATGTGTCTCTTTGCAGTCAAGCCTACGACTGTGTAGAAGCTTGTTGGTTTGTCTTAGATAGCTAAAACTCAACTACCTTGCTGATTAGGCTGCCGTTGTGGTTGTCAGCCTTCACAAGTCAGTCATCTCATGATATGTCTATGCTGGTACCTACTTGGTGTTTGATGATTGACCCCTTAATACATCTCAGCTATGTTGATTAGATATCTCTCTAGCATCAATACATAGCACTAATTGTCTTGGAGATAAAACAGGTGGTTTCCCAGGCATTCCATACTAAAAAACCCTACTCAATTTAATGTGCATTCTTTATAAATAACTTGGAGGAGTTACCTTCTGAACATATCCACATTTTCTGTTTCTCAACATTTGAAATGACATAGTGCAATAAAAACTCAACCAGACTTTGTATTGAAAGAAAGATCAGTGAAAGGAAAAAGCAAGATGATGTTAAATTAATGTGAACTAAATGAAGAGGTACCGTCAACAACCTCAACTTAAAAAGTTCTTTCCAGGACATCAGCTTAAAATGCTTCATCAAAGAAAGATGCAAAAATTCTACTTACAGTTATGCCTCTTTGGCGGATGATCTCCCCACGCTCCCCCTCCAAAAGTCTTTTTGTGTTTGAAATATCAACTTCAAATGTCTCTGCAATGAATATAAAAATTAGTGCATAAAATAAGATCCATAGAAAAGAAACTAGTCCATGCCAAACCTTTCTTTTGAAGATGGGCATGCTCATTAGTAAAAGGAAAAACGATTTACATAGGTATTGCAAAACTTGCCTTGCAGCAATGTTATAGAGAACATGGAATTCACAAGTACCATTCTTCACGAAACAGTTAAAAGAGAGCATGGTTTGCTTTGCATTGTTAGCTTATATAGAAAACATGTGATACTGCAGGCATATTCACATTAACATATTGGTTCAAAAATTTGGGAAATATAAGTAAATTATCGTTTTTTTATTGAGGATTATCAGATGAAACTAACAATAGAAGGCTCCCAATCATTTAGCATTAGTTTTATGGGTCAATGTGTTTCCTCAAAATAGACACAATAATATCACATTTATTTTCACAAGCATTTTTGGATCTTTTATTCATTGGTTTTGACCAATTACCTACAATTAAAATTTTGACCTTATGATTCTAAAGTCCATCTCTGAGTTTGTTGTGATGATTATGTATATAGTCCATTTCTCTATCAGTCTCCAAAGGCCTCCACGCATGTACATATTTGCCACTTTACTTCCCCTATTTTTGCAACATAAATTCATTATATCAGTAAAATAAACCTCATTAGTCAAACTCTTTCCATTACGTAGCCTCAACTCAACAAAGTCCAGCATTTGGTTTTACAAAGGATAATATAGCAATTTCCTCTTTATACTGGAGGACATAAAACAAGTCCAACTAAAAAACCAGCGTCATGTTCAGAAGATATACTTAAACATGAGAGACACACTGATCAGTATAAAATCTCTTTCAGAGGCAACTTTTCCGAAATGATGGCTAGCTTGCTAGAATTTTAATTTGCACGATATAGGTTCTTGTAAATCTAAAAAGAAAATCTAATTTTACAAAATCAGTAAATCACTAGTCATATTAAGGATAATCAACAACAAGAAACTAATGTTGTGAAAAAGATGGAATTCAGGCAAATACAAAATAAAGATAACTTGTGATTGGTGATTCACAGAAAAGGAGATATTCAAATGTCTACACAAAAGTTCCTTGCAGCACTGCAGTATATCAACATACCAAGGTCACGATTATTGATCCCAATTAGCTGAATACCATCTATACTCAAAACCCGATCCAGTTCCCTTTCATCATGCACCTAAATATTAAAAAGAAAACCTTTTTTTAGTAATGAACTATCATAGCTTCATTTGACTGAATTGGTAGAAGCAATCACAATGCCAAATAGACTTAAACTATAATAAAGAAAAACAAAGGACTCAAAAGGGAACTTTATTTAACTATTTATCAATTTGGTTTAAAAAATTCACGGGAAAAGCACAGATAATTGAATTTGTTCTTTTCTTCCCACAAATAACCTTAGCAATAGCAGGGCCAACAAAATGGTAACAAGACCAAACACAGCAACCATTTCAAAACTGAACATGACATTATCTTCAATAGTAGGTCAATTATACATTTGCAAATAGGAAAAGGAACATGAAGGAGAACCGGATACTTAAGGGATCACATTGCCAACAGAGAAAGCATTGTTAGCAAGACTGTTAGACAAGGTCTGTGGAGATTTATTGCTTGATTTATTTGTCTCAGTAGAAGCTCTGCAAATGCAGCTCCAAGGCATTTTGTCATATGAAATATATTTTACTTTTTAAATTTTAATAGTCCATATCAGTTCTGAAATATTAATAAACTGGTTCCATTTGATGAGTTAAAATGCACCATAAAACATTTGATACCCAATCTGAAAAAAAAACCCTGATCACCCACCTCAACCAGTGCTACTAAGCCAAGCTCTCTGCAAAGTTTAATCATGCACTTGATGTCAAGATCAGGCAACACCGCAGCAATTAAAAGAATCGCATCCGCACCTTTTGAACGAGCATAGTAAATTTGCCAGGAATCAATAATGAACTCTTTACAGAGAAGAGGACACTGCAATTTTGCAAAGCATTTTAGAAGTCCAAAGATAATTGGGTTACATAAATGAATTGAAAGAGGATGGTAAAGCTACAGACTAAATTGACAATGTGTGTATTGATACAAACCTTGACTCCAGCTCTGCGTACAGCCTCTAGATTTTCAAAGCTTCCCTAAAATATTAACAATAACAGTAGTGGTCAATTAAGTTTATATGTTTTAATATCTATATGTCTGATTAAATTTTTCAGCACACACACAGTTCTGATAAAATCACAGTAGCTCACTTAGAGAATATTCACCTGAAAATACTTTTTGTCAGTCAATATGCTTAAGCATGCTGCTCCATTTTCCTCGTAAGCTTTAGCTATTTGAACCTGTTATAAACAAAATTAGTGGTCAAACTTAGTTCTGCATGATAGGAGGAGGGGCATGAAAACATGGAATTTGTTCCTCAGCACATCAGATTCTGGAGCCAGCAATAAAGAACAGCTGGTATAATTCTTAAATATCAATTTGCAGTTGAATCTTCATGCATGAAGTTCTGTCTGAAAGTCCATCAACACTCATTAGCACATGCCTTTCCATGAGTTCCACATAGAAGGCAGTTAAAAATAAAACTGTCCAACCTTCTATGTTGAGGAAGGTCAGGAGATTTAAATTTCTCGGCAGCAGCATGATGCAGTGACAATGAAGAATTAAAAACATAACAACAATTTGTGAAGGGTGTTAAAGCAAAAAAGCTTAGTGAAAGTACAAGGCTGTGGAAGCTATGCTGGTGGAATTTGCTAAAACTATTGCTTTGAGGGTGAAGAGAGAAATAATGAAGAATACCAAGTCATTCAGAAATGGCTCGAAAGCTAAATGACAAAGATTCTGCAATATACACTAGTGTAGCTAGTTTGAGCAGAAGGAGATACCACATTGATAAGAATTTAAATTCCAGAAAATCTTATAAGAAAACTGCATTTCCAAAGAATTAAAAGAGAATTATTTGAGACAGGGACTTCTGATAAGAAATGTTTCACTATCCCAGATAACCAAAGTTGCAGCCTAGGAGATGCATTTGAAATGTAGATCAGAAGATCGTCAATTATACTTGGGGAAAGATATTTGCATAATCATAAAATAAAATTATCTATTCCTTCGCAGGATCTTGAACATGCTACAACTCAAGTGCGGCAATTTAAGATGTTTATGAATCTTGGCAGATTAAATCTTTTGGGGGAGAGAAGAATTCTAGATTTGAAAGCACAGCACATGTTTGCAATTTTATTAGTAGAGGAAGTGTTCAGTATCAATGTGACATATACTCAATTAACTATGTAAGCTACAAGCCCTACATCATTACTGGAAGAAGTACTAAGTTATATAAAAGTAAAAAGATGCAGAGAAGTCAAGGAAGTATGTATATTTTTGTGCTGCCCATAACATGGTGCAAAGAACATCTCCGAAAATCAACAACTACAACATGAATCTATGAAGCACTACTTGCTATTTTGATACTACAAAGCATGCACCAACTGTTGGTAGTCAGTTATTACTTGGCATTTCAAAGAAAGGGATTACCGCCTACTGACAGATACTGTCTTGTACTCAAAATCTAAAATGCAAATTAAACTTAATATGATGATGGACAGGTTCTCAGAAAAATTGACAATCACCTGCAGCTAACTAGACCTTCAAAGTTTCAGCCTCTTTTTGTGTAACACCAATATTCTAATTAAGAAAAATATGTTCTTAGTTTGTCAAAGCAAAAAAAACAAATATATAGAACTGCTGAAATCTCCAGAATACTTACTTGCACGTTAACATATGCATGTTAATACTGGAATGAAGATAATGACTTGGCATAGTTAAGTAAAGGTTATTAAAAGTACCTCTAGATTTAGTTTTCTTTGGTGGTTCACTGTCGACTCCACATTAAAAAAATTAAATTTACCTTGAATAAAAATGGAACATATATATAAAAAGAAGTAGCAAAACTTACAGGATCAAAATCTTCACGTAGTACACCTCTGCTAGGTGAAGCCTTTTTAACCTCAGCTATCAGAGCAGGACAACCAGTTCGCTGATATGATCCTTTTAGAGCCCCAATAAAATCTCTAACTGGAGGAGCACTGTCAATAGCTTTATTCAATGCATCGTGAGGTATTCTCCATTTGAACTAGAAAAGCAAGAAAATGGTATATTATTGATCCCTCCATTCTGGAAAAAAAGTTCTCAATCATTAACTGGGAAAGAATTTGTGAGTACCTGAGAAACTTCCACTTCCTTGTCCCATATTATTTTTTCCAGAATGTTACGGGAAGGTTCTTCATCATCCTGCAAGCTCTCGGAGGGGTATCTAGTTCGATATCTTCTTCTAATTCTAATGCCCTGTTTTGCTGCTATATCATTTAATGACTTCCCACTCTCCCATTCTATGACTTCAACAGAATTTACAAGATCAGCATGGTCAAAAGTTATTGTTACATGTCCATCCTTAATCTCCTGCAAGAACCAACATAGAAAATTTAGAGATGATTAAACAGAAACCCTTATTATAATGAATATAGATTTGTCAATATAACAATGAAAGTTTTCTGTACATAAGAGTCTAAGCATCTATGCCTAGAGATGAAAGCTAAGCTAGTGAAAAAGTAATGTTTGTGATGAAATTAGGAATGCACAACAATACATGAAGAACTTAATTGTTTATTGTTCTATAGGCTCACTACAACATGCTCATCCAATGGCCAGAATATGGGATGTCCAGAATGGCAGAGAAAACAGTGTGACAATATGGACCCAAAACACCTAAATTATATCCACCAATGAGTATGAGAGTGATATATACCCAAATTCATACAAACTCCCCTGGTCCATGTGATAGAAGGAGAACTATTCACCTTCCACTGCATTAATCACTTAAAAATAAAGAAATAGAAGGATCAAACAGAATGTAACTCTAATTGGTCAATAAACAGTCATGAATGCATATGTTGCAATATTACATGTCCCGTCTTGAAATCCTCTAATCATGATAGTTATTCATGAGTCTACCACGTAGCCATATCCAATTTTTTTTCCCAACCAGGCGATAATTGTTTTTCTTGATGATTATGTGATGGGAATTCAATTTATTACACGAATATAGAAGAATTGTGCGGCACAGAATGAAAACCATAGCTTTGCCGAATCTATAAGTATTTTATTTTCCACAGTTCCAAATCAATTATCTGAGACTTACGTAACGTCACTTCTCCCCAAAAGCAATGATCTCGACTTAGAATAAAGATATAAAAGCAAGAATAAAATAGTTTCTATTCCAGTTTACATTTACAATGTTTTGTTGAGACATTCTAACAAACAGCTTACAGTCTCTTCAACCCCCCAAGTTTTTACCTCATATTAAGCCAAGAAATCGAAAACAAATTCTAAAACCATTACAGAAATTTCCTACCAAAAAACTAGATATTTTAAACCTCTCCATACTACTGTAACAACAATACAACATAGCTATAAAGATCCCAAACTTTTAATGAAGATTTATCAAAAAGAAAGGACCAAAACAAAATCTAAAACAAATCCCACAATGAACTTTTTAAAATAAAACAAACCCGGAAGAACCCTGAGAGAGATTACAGACCTTGTCAGCTTTCATGCAACGAAGACGAGTCGATTTCCGCGCCCCGCCCACAAGAATCCCCGGAACCCTATCCACCGAGGGGAGATCTTTCCCGCATCTCATCGCCGAGAAGCTCGGAACCGTAATCCTGACCTTAGTCTGAGCTCCGGTAAAGATCCCCTTCATTACTTCTTCTTAGCAGTAAAGAAAGCAACAACGAAGAATGAAACCAGAAGCCGCACTCTCGCTCGCTCGCTCGCTCGCTGCGTCCTCTCGGGCTCTTGGAAAGCCTTGGATAGGAACCCAGTTATCGGTGCTCTCCGCGGTTCTGCCCCTGACTCCTTCGGTCGGAGGGAGGCGATGGTATTATAGCGAGTGATTCTAACCGCGGCCGGGTAGCGCCGCCAATGCCGCCTCATAACGCATTAATTGATGATTATTTGCTAAAGATTTTGTTTCCGATTGGTCATTTGTAAATTTGGAAGGCGGGCAAGGAATCACCTCATCTTTGATGAGTAATTCTTTGTACATCGCGTGCACCAAATTAGTGTAACCTGCACCGTATATTTTTATTAATTCAAAAATATTTATTTTGATATGATGGTACAAAAATTGAAATAATTAGTATTAATTAAATTTTTGTTCATACCAAAATATTCTTACGATATTCTAGTTCAAAAATTACGACATCCCAGTTCAAAATCAACACACCCTGGTTCAAAAAATGACATGAAACAGTATTACGATATCCTAGTTCAAAGCCTACGACATCCTAGTTCAAAAACTACGACATCCTAGTTCAAAAATGACTTGAAACACAGTATTGCAATATCCTAATTCAAAACTTACGACATCCTAGTTCAAAACCTATGATATCCTGGTTCAAAAATGACTAGAAACAGTATTACGATACCCTAGTTCAAAAGTTACGACACCCTAATTCAAAACCTACGATACCCTGCAGAAAATATAAATTAAAACCAGAAACAGTATTACGACACCCTAGTTCAAAAGCCATGACACCCTTGTTCAAAATATACAACACCCCAGCAGAAAAATATAAATTAAAACCAGAAACAGTATTACGACACCCTAGTTCAAAAGCTATAATACCCTAATTCAAAACCTACGATACCCTTGCAGAAAAATATAAATTAAAACCTGAAACAGTATTACGACATCCTAGTTCAAAAGCTACGACATCCTAGTTCAAAACCTACGACATCCCTGCAGAAAATATAAATTAAAACCTGAAACAGTATTACGACACCTTAGTTCAAAAGCTATGACATCCTAGTTCAAAACCTACGACAACCCTGCAGAAAAATATAAATTAAAACATGAAACAAGATTACGACACCCTAATTCAAAAACTACGACATCCTAGTTCAAAACCTACAACATTCATGCAGAAAAGGAACTGGAGGGAAGGGTATTTTGGTCTAGACGAAAATTTCAAATAAAAACTGAACGGTAATTAATGCTAGTCATGCTCAGCTCCCATCCCATCATGCTACAGTGTGTACATTTGGACCAATTAAAAAGCGTGGTGCGGGCCATGCTGGATTTGCACGCGGTGCAGAAAGACTTTTCCATATTTGATGGACAGGGTTAAGGCTCCAACTGAGCCGAGCTGGCACGATGGATTTCGGGCTGGCCCAAAAATTTCGAGCTAAGCTTTCAGTAATTTAGGCTAGATTTCATATCTTACAATAGAGTCCATTCAATTTTTGAATCAAGCTTGGATTTTTTTTTTGACCTGGCCTGATCCGACTCGAACTCAACCCGAAAAAGGCTTGCCCGAACTGGCCCAAATCCAATTGGTATTTAAGACTTTAAGCGTATCGGAGCTATTGCACTCATGGCCTTCAGCTCCTCTCGTGCTCCACTGCTCTCACGATCTCACCGTCTCAAGCTCTCCGGTGTCTCAGCTCTATGCGACCCTATCGCCACCTCGGTTTCGTGCGACCCCACCAAACCTCGAGCTCCGATCACCCTCCCTCGGCCCCAATGCATGGGCTCGATGCCCCCTCCACCCGTGCAACCCCATAGCCCTCCAGCAATCCGGCTTCGATTTCCCTCCCTGGCCCCGACGCATGCAACTAGGCACCCGATGACCCCTTTCCTTTCCTTGGCATGACCCCGTAGCCCTTCTCGGCTCCGATCTCCCTCCCTGGCCCCGGTGCAAGCACCCAATGCCCCTTTCGTCCCCGTGCAACCCCGCAGCCCCCTAGCTTCGATCTCTCTCTCCGACCCCAGCACCCACACCCGACACGAGACACCCCTTTTCAGTTATGATCTACTTCTCCTGGCTCCAGCGACCGCACCTGATACCCAATCACATCCAGATTTTTTTTGGAGAGGGAGGGGGGATTTCGATGATCGTGGGCCAGTTTGGCTTAGGCCGGCCCATCGGGCTCGGGCCAGTTTGGCTTAGGCCGGTCCATCGCGCTCGGGCCGGGCTCGAGCTCGGGCCTGATATTTAAAAAAAATTCGGGCCTAAGCTCGACTCAAAGACTAAAATTTTTTTTGAACCAGGCTCGAGTAAGGATCTAGTTCTAGCCCTAGATGGGGTACTATATCTTTTCAAACGGAAGGATTCATCACCAATCCACCGTCGGATCACCCATTGCACACAGCTCTCAAAGTACTCGTAACTTTGCGGTCCATCCACGTGCATCGATATGAAAGCGACTAGTTGATGATCAAATGGTAGATCGCGAGTCCTTTACATGAAAGATGCACCGCCGACACACTTTAGTCATCTACTTGCTGATTGCATTATGGATCAATTTTTTCACCTCAAGAATGGTTCAAGGGTTCAAACTATTCCGGTATAAAGTGAGGGTAATATAATGCCAAATTGAGTGGCTTTAGAATTCCTGACGTAGGATATTGTATATGTACTTTGCTTGGAGTTTCTTCAATGTCGGACTATGTTAAGAGATAATACTAAACATGTGGTAAAGGTGCCAATGGTTGAGCCAGAGCATGTGACGAGGTAGATAAAAGTAAATGACCAAAAAAATAGTATCTAGTCTTTTATTTTATCGTCCTCTTCTTTAATAACACCATATTATCTACCATGCCCCAATTTCAAATCCAAGCCAGGCATATGACAGATAGCGCATATTCTTAAAATTCAATTTCATCGAAGGCCTATCTTTCTAATCAACAATCAGGTAGCGATAGAAAATAAATTTAATAATTATTTATTTAATTCTAGAATTTTTTATCAAGATTAACAAATAGATAAAATTCAACTAAAATTTAAGATAAATCATAAACTAAGGAATTAATATCTAAATCCTAACTCTTCACTGACCAATCTCAAAGCTCGATTGATCTTCTGGATCTATAACAAAGATATAGAAAAACAGGGGATGAGCTATATAAGCTCAGTAAGTTATCATCCCCTCTGATATATGCATAAATATGATAGCAATAAATTGCAAACATACACAAATCATACATCATGGAACAACCAACTCATAATAAAAAAAAATGCAACATCATATTGATATGCACATTCAATTACAAACAACATGACTATGGATAGCCAACCACTTACTTTACTCTCCTAGTCCCTACTTGGCCACGATCGGTCTGTGGCTAGTCCCGAAAGAGACTAAAATCTTGACTACATATATCGAAACCGGTCATGTACCAGTGATCACCTCACTGGAGGCCCGGAAGGAAACTAACTCTGATATCCCACGAGAAAATATGCATCCTCAATATGTGCCAACAACCGCCATGCATGGATAAGAAGAAAAAGCAAGTAGCTCCTAACTACACATACCGTACATCGGTCATGTACCAGTGATCGTCCCACTAGAGGCCTGGAAGGAGACTAGGTTCTTGTATGATCATAGTCGGACTAGAGAGCATCAACACCAACACACATGATAATGAATGCAATCCAATACAGATCAAATTATACCACACACATTTAATATTGCACAATAATCATAACATATTTAGCATATAATACTAGAGGTCAAGATAACTTACTTGAAACTGATTCTATCATAAACATACGACTCAAATCCTAAATTTTCGATACTCCCATATTGATAAAGGTAATGAATATTTTGATAAAATAAATTAAATAATTAATCTTGAATCCAATAAAAAAAGATAAAAGATTTTTTTCGATCCAATCTAGGACTAGGCTCGATCTAGATATCTATTTAGGTCCGGTTGATAGGAATCAGGTTAATCAACAAGAAAACAGATTAAATACACAAATTAATTTTATAAAATTTATTTATTTATTTATTTATTTTTTTTTTCTCTCTCCTCTCTCTCCTTCCTCTTCTTTTCTCTCTCCTCTTTCCTTCCTCTTTCACTCCCTTCTTTCTTTCTCCTCTCTTTTTTTTTTTTCTTTGTTCTTTTCTTCATTTTCTTTTCCTTCTCTTTTTATTTTTCTTTTCTTTTTTTCTTTTCTTCCTTCTTTCTTTCTTCTTCCCCAACTTTCTCTTTGGCTCGACTGAACAAGCCTTCCCTGTTACCATGGACCAGGAAAGAGGGAGAGGAAACTCATTAACGTGGTGTGACGATGGCGGGAACGAGGCCAGTGGCACTTGAATTCCAACGATGATAGAGACCGAAACCCTTAAAAATCCCTAGATCAAAATGATGGAAAGGGAGATGGCAATGGCTTCACATGTCGGCTCCACCACTGCCGGAGCTGGGGAAGACAGAGAAGGGAGGCAGAGGGGCTCGTTCCGGCTCATTCAGAGACAATGGAGAGGATTTTAATAAAGGGTTTCGGTGAGGACAATGCATGACTTACCGAGGATATGGCCATCTGTCTAAGAGTCCCGCCCTTCCCTGGCGGTCCTTTGGCCATTTCCTCCCTCCCCGCGACATCTACCGACTCCTCCGGCGACCGTTTCGATCAAGCAAACCTTCCTTGTTTCGGCATATATATATATATTTTTGGTTTTGAACTAAAGTTGGCATGCCTTGCAGACTTCAGCCCAAAATGACCTAAAGGCTGGGGTTTCACATTGTCGTATGTAAATTATGGTTATTGTGATAACAAAGTAAATTCACCTTGACATAAAAAATATTGCCACAATATAAGATAAGTTACTACCAAAGTCCGAGCAGTAGAATTTAGAAGTCTTAATTAAAATTTTAAGTTTGAGTAGGATGAGGGGTGTTGCCGATCTCACCGCCGCGCCTGTGACGTCAGAGCAGTTGATTTGGTCAGACCGCCTCGCCCCGAGGTCTCCGGGCTCCCAGTCCTACAAGACAAGGTCAGGAACCCTGGCCGGGGATCCCGGCGAGGGAGCTCCGACGGTCAAGTTAGAAAACGGCGAGAGGGAACAGAGTCTCCAAGGCGGGCACCCGAAGGAGTCCCAGGCTTAGAGATTGTGTTAGCAAGAAAGGTCACAGGAAGAGTAGAAATCCGGCCAAGTTCCTTCACCGGGCTTGCGCCAAGGGCCCCCTCTCGGGGTCTTGGATCCTGCTCTCGGTGCTTTTCCCTTTCCCAGCCTCCGTTTCTTGCTTACCTGGTCGTTCGCTCTTCCCAGCCTTTTATCCCGTCACGCTGACTTCCGGTTCCCACCTTCGGGAGGCCCCCTCTTTGCTTGCACCTCCTTCCCTCCCTCTCTTTCTCCTTTCCCTTTTGGGGTTCGAGAGCCCGGCGGCCTCCTCGCCTTGCTTGCCGGGCCTAGCGAGGAAAGGGTAGAGGGAGGATGCCGGCCTAAACTTGGGCCGAGCGCGGGCGCTCTCCTTCCCAGGCACCGACAGCGCCCGTTACCGGGTCCTGGGTTGTCAGGACTTCGCCCCTCGGCTGCGGGACCTGTCAGGCCTATGTAAATGAGGTTTCGCGTGTCGCTGTCGATCGTACCGGCGCTCCTCTCGGGGTGCGGCGCGCGCTGCTCAAGGGGAGGCCTCGGAACCCGTGCTCCTGTCCTTCGGTGGTCTTATTGTGCTGGTTAGTCGGCCCCGGCCGAGGTGGGCCCCTCCTGGGCGGACACCTGGCGGAGCGGCAGAGAGGCGCCCGACTTCGACCAAGGTGATCCCGTCTCCGGGCGCCACCTAGCGAAGGAGCAAGAGGGCCCGGCTCGACCTCGGCCGAGGCGGGACCGTCTCAGGGCGCCACCTGGCGAGGGAGCAAGGGGCCGCCGGCTTCGACCGAGGTGGGCCCCTCTTGGACGGACACTTGGCGGAGCGGCAGAGAGGTGCTCGACTTCAGCCGAGGTGGACCCATCTCCGGGCACCACCTGGCGAAGGAGCAAGAGGGCCCGGCTCGACCTCGACCGAGGCGGGACCGTCTCAGGGCGCCACCTGGCGAGGGAGCAAGGGGCCGCCGGCTTTGGCCAAGGTGGGCCCCTCCTGGGCGGACACCTGGCGGAGCGGCAGAGAGGCGTTCGACTTTGGCCGAGGTGGACCCGTCTCCAGGCGCCACCTGGCGAAAAAGCGAGAGGGCCCGACTCGACCCCGGCCGGGGTGGAACCGTCTCAGGGCGCCACCTGGCGAGGGAGCGAGGGGCTGCCGGCTTCGACCGAGGTGGGCCCCTCCTGAGCGGATACCTGGCGGAGCGGAATAGAGGCGCTCGACTTCGACCGAGGTGGACCTGTCTCCGGGTGCCACCTGGCGAAGGAGCAAGAGGGCCTGACTCGACCTCAGCCGAGGTGGGACCGTCTCAGGGCGCCACCTGGCGAGGGAGCAAGGGGCCGCCGGCTTCGATCGAGGTGGGCCCCTCCTGGACGGACACCTGGCGGAGCGGCAGAGAGGCGCTCGACTTCGGCTGAGTTGGACCCATCTCCGGGCGCCACCTGGCGAAGGAGCAAGAGGGCCCGGCTCGACCTCGGCCTAGGTGGGACCGTCTCAGGGCGCCACCTGGCGAGGGAGCAAGGGGCCGCCGGCTTCGGCCGAGGTGGGCCCCTCCTGGGCGGACACCTGGCGGAGCGGCAGAGAGGCGCTCGACTTCGGCCGAGGTGGACCCGTCTCCGGGCGCCACCTGGCGAAGGAGCGAGAGGGCCCGGCTCGACCTCGGCCAGGATGGAACCATCTCAGGGCGCCACCTGGCGAGGGAGCGAGGGGCCGCCGACTTCTACCGAGGTGGGCCCCTCCTAGGCGGACACCTGGCGGAGCTATAGAGAGGCGCTCGACTTCGGCCGAGGTGGACTTGTCTCCGGGCGCCACCTAGCGAAGGAGCAAGAGGGCCCGGCTCGACCTCGACCGAGGTGGGACCGTCTCAGGGCGCCACCTGGTGAGGGAGCAAGGGGCCGCCGGCTTCGACCGAGGTGGGCCCCTCCTGGGCGGACACCTGGCGGAGCGGTAGAGAGGCGCTCGACTTCAACCGAGGTGGACCCGTCTCCGGGCGCCACCTAGTGAAGGAGCAAGAGGGCCCGGCTCGACCTCGGCCGAGGCAGGACCGTCTCAGGGCGCCACCTGGCGAGGGAGCAAGGGGCCGCCGGCTTCGGCCAAGGTGGGCCCCTCCTGGGCGGACACCTGGCGGAGCGGCAGAGAGGTGCTCGACTTCGGCCGAGGTGGACCCATCTCCAGGCGCCACCTGGTGAAGGAGCAAGAGGGCCCGGCTCGACCCCGGTTGGGGTGGAACCGTCTCAGGGCGCCACCTGGCGAGGGAGCGAGGGGCCGCCGGCTTCGGCCAAGGTGGGCCCCTCCTGGGCGGATACCTGGCGGAGCGGCAGAGAGGCGCTCGACTTCGACCGAGGTGGACCCATCTCCGGGCGCCACCTGGCGAAGGAGCAAGAGGGCCCGGCTCGACCTCGGCCGAGGTGGGACCGTCTCAGGGCGCCACCTGGCGAGGGAGCAAGGGGCCACCGGCTTCGACCGAGGTGGGCCCCTCCTGGGAGGACACTTGGCGGAGCGGCAGAGAGGCGCTCGACTTCGGCCGAGGTGGACCCATCTCCGGGCGCCACCTGGCAAAAGAGCAAGAGGGCCCGACTCGACCTCGACCGAGGCGGGACCGTCTCAGGGCGCCACCTGGCGAGGGAGCAAGGGGCCGCCAGCTTCGGCCAAGGTGGGCCCCTCCTGGGCGGACACCTGGTGGAGCGGCAGAGAGGCGCTCAACTTCGACCGAGGTGGACCCGTCTCAAGGCGCCACCTGGCGAAGGAGCGAGAGGGCCCGGCTCGATCCTGGCCGGGTGGAACCGTCTCAGGGCGCCACCTAGCGAGGGAGCGAGGGGTCGCCGGCTTCGGCCGAGGTGGGCCCCTCCTGGGCGGATACCTGGCGGAGCGGCAGAGAGGCGCTCACTTCGGTCGAGGTGGACCCGTCTCCGGGCGCAACCTGGCGAATGAGCAAGAGGGCCCGACTCGACCTCAGCCAAGGTGGGACCGTCTCAGGGTGCCACCTAGCGAGGGAGCAAGGGGCCGCCGGCTTCGACCGAGTTGGGCCCCTCCTGGGCGGACACCTGGCGGAGCGGCAGAGAGGCGCTCGACTTCGGCCGAGGTGGACCCGTCTCCGGGCGCCACCTGGCGAAGGAGCAAGAGGGCCCGGCTCGACCTCTGCCTAGGTGGGACCATCTCAGGGCGCCACCTGGCGAGGGTGAAAGGGGCCGCCGGCTTCGGCCGAGGTGGGCCCCTCCTGGACGGACACCTAGCGGAGCAGCATAGAGGCGCTCGACTTCGGGCGAGGTGGACCCGTCTCCGGGCACCGCCTGGCAAAGGAGGGAGAGGGCCCGGCTCGACCTCGGCCAGGATGGAACCGTCTCAGGGCGCCACCTAGCGAGGGAGCGAGGGGCCGCTGACTTCTTTCGAGATGGGCCCCTCCTAGGCGAACACCTGGCGGAGCTACAGAGAGGCGCTCGACTTCGGCCGAGGTGGACCCGTCTCCGGGCGCCACCTGGCGAAGGAGCAAGAGGGCCCGGCTCGACCTCGGTCAAGGTGGGACCGTCTCAGGGTGCCACCTGGCGAGGGAGCAAGGGGCCGCCGGCTTCGACCGAGGTGGGCCCCTCCTGGGCGGACACCTGGTGGAGCGGCAGAGAGACGCTCGACTTCGACCGAGGTGGACCCGTCTCCGGGCACCACCTGGCGAAGGAGCAAGAGGGCCCGGCTCGACCTCGGTTGAGGTGGGACCGTCTCAGGGCGCCACCTGGCGAGGGAGCGAAGGGTCGCCGGCTTCGGCCGAGGTGGGCCCTCCTGAGAGGACACCTGGAGGAGTGGCAGAGAGGCGCTCGACTTCGGCCGAGGTGGACCCATCTCCGGGCGCCACCTGGAGAAGGGGCGAAAGGGCCCGGCTCAACCTCGGTCGAGGTGGGACCGTCTCAGGGCGCCACCTGGCGAGTTAGCGAGGGGCCGCCGGCTTCGGCCGAGGTGGGCCCCTCCTGGACGGACACTTGGCGAAGGAGCAGGAAGGCCCAGATCGACCTCGACTTCGGCCATGGTGGAGCGACATCCGACCTTGCTGGACCGATCCCGTTCTGCTGAAAAATTCCACGTGGCTCGAATCACGCCCGGCGGAATCTGAGACACTCCACGTTATCGTAACGGCCGTAACAGTTGCCCCCCATCCTCCGTTTCGTTGAGGCATTATGGAACGTGGGGATTTAATGCGGAGATGACGTGGGGAAGGCGAAGATCTCGCGCCATGATTGCCATGATCCTCGTTGCCGTTCCTCGTTGTGCCCAAGGCCCTATGAGGGGCTGCCACGCGTCACCCCTCCGGCTGCACTTAATGCGTCGCTTCGAAAAGGAGGCCATTTTCCCGTAACCGAAGCATCGATGTCGGGCGTGCATCCATGCGGCATCCATCTGATGGTCGGGAACAGAATGATGGGTACGGTCGCTGTCGATCGAATTTGAAAATGAGGGGGACTTTCCAGAACGAGGCCCTTTCCCTTTCTCGCGCTTCGTCGACGGTTGCAGCAGGCTATCCTTCACTCCCCCGGGTTGCCGCTTCATTTGCACAGTGGGTTTCAATGAGTGCCTTCGTCTGCCTCCATCCCCTTCCCTTAGCGATCTCTCTTCACCACTTCCTTCCCCATGGTGCGTCGTCGCCATGTTTCGTCTAATCCGGACGAGGCCGGTTCGTCCCGGCCGAGGACTCCATCGTCTTCCTCCTTGGAAGCGGAGGTGATCCCGGAGGAGATCCGCAGGTGGCTCCAGCCTGGGGGTGTAATCATAGGTGTCCCTAAGGATCCTAGGTCTCCCCCCGTAATCTCTGTGCGTCCTGTCTCTTCTCTTCCTCCTCCTGCCCTTTCTTCTGTTGGTCCCTCCGGTCACCTTTCATCGATGACCGAAGGTGACCTTTCTTTGCTCCGGGAAGTCTATGGCATCCCAGGGTCGATCCAACTTTCTCTCCCACGGCCCGGGGATCGCGTCACCCTAAGCGGTCCCGGCCGAATAGCCTTCTACGAGGACTTCCTCCTTGGAGGTCTTCGGTTCCCCCTCCACCCTTTCTTTCTCTCCTTTCTTAGCCATTATCGCCTAGTCCCGGCTCAGTTGGCTCCGAACGCCATCCGGGTCATCTTTGCTTTCATTGTTTTCTGCCACTTCCATGGGTCGTTGCCCGTTTCTCGCTCTTCAGGGCTCTTTTCACCCTGAAGTGTTATTCCACCGATGATGGTTGGTGGTACATTTCACCTAGGCCTAGGTGTCTCCGGTTCGACCTCCCTTCCTTCATTAAGGGCTGGAAGAACCGGTTCTTTTTTGCCTTGGTCGAGGACGTCGACTGGGCTTGGAGCGAGCCAGATCGGTCCCTGAACCGGAACTCCCAGGTCGAGCCGGCGGACCAGGAGGCCTACTCTTTGCTGCTGAGCGATGCGATCCCTACGCTCGATGTTCTGCTCTCGGAGCAGAACTTGTTCGAGGAGGGGATCAGTCCCATCCGGGAGCCGAGTGAGGCTTAGCCTTCCTTCCTACTCCGCATCTCTCCCTTTCTCCCCCTCTCTTTTTAACTGGGCTGACCGACCTTCGCTCTTTTGCAGGTATGAAGTTCTCCCTGGAAAACCTCCTGGAGGGCGCCGCTCAGAGGGATACTGCGGAGGGAGATGAGCCCGCGGCGAAGAGGGCTCGCACCGAGGCGAGCCGGGAGGCCGTGCTGATGCCCGCCTCCGGTCCAGTAGTGGCGGCTCCCGCATCCAGGCCACCTCGAACCCGGGTTGCCGACACTCCTGTCATTCACCTCGACGGGGCCGCAGAAGAGGGAAGCCCGGCTCCTTCCCGGGCAGCGCCCGTTTCCACCGCTACTCCGACGGCGCCGCCGGCAACTCCAGCTGCCCCGCCGGTGGCAGTTCCACCCGGGGGGATGGTCGCTCCTACCGCCGCCGATCTGTCCGCCCCGCCGTCGAATCTCACAAGCTGGTGCTCCGTGATCCGCGACCAGGGGCTCGTGGAGAGGGTCATGGAGTTCGCCTGCACCTCCCGGGATCGCCGACTGAGGGGCAACCAGGACTACACCGACGCCTTGCTCGGGATCCTTCCGTAGCTCTTCACGGTAAGTTCCGAACTCGAAACCCTCTCTTTTAAAGTTTCAGTTGGGTTCTGACTGACTTCTCTCGTTGGTGCAGATCGGGACCGACGTACTACTGCTGAAAAATTTTCTCGCAGGGCACGCCAAGAAGGATGCCGAGAAGGAGGAGAAGCTCATCAAACTCGCAGCCGACGTGAAGGACCTCATGGAGAAGGGGGTCGAGCTGCGGGGAACAACCAGGCCCTTCAATCCGACTTGGCGCGCGCCGAGGGGCGCATCAAAGAACTGGAGACCTCTCTGTCCGAGGAGAGGATCTCCAACCAGCACCAAGTGGAGGAGGATGCCGCGGAGAAGGCTCGCCTTCGAGCTCAGTCCCAGTCGCTGGAGCGCCGGGTGGAGGCTAGGAGGGAGACCAGCGCAGCCAAGGAGCGGAGCTCCTACATCAACGGCTTACTGGAAGCTTCAAAGCGGGAGGCGCAGGAGGCTGTCCCGAAGTTCCGGGCCTCCGACGAGTACATCGCGGAGGTTCGGGAGGCCGCCGTGGACTCCTTCCTGAAGGGGTTCCAGGTGTGCCGGGAGAAGGTGGGCTCCTTCTACCCCGAGCTCGATCTCAGCGGGGTGGTTCTCGGCAGTAGAAAGCAGGAGCCCAGCGGCGAGGCTCCAGTTGCAGCAGGCGATGCGGCTGTCACTCCAGAGCAACCCCCCGAGCAGCCACCGGTCGACGGCGAAGGTGGAGAGCGTGCGCCCCCGCCCGAGGACAGTGCCACCGTGCCAAATTAGCTTCCACTTGTACTTTTCCTTCCCTTTTTTTTTGAGGACTCCCAGCCTGTCAGGACTCTTTCATTGTAAAGCTCTTTCCAGTTAATGAAGAAACTGCCTTTTTCTTTACCAAGTCCCGGCTTTGTCTTTCTTATGTTCTCTTCTCTCCTTTTTTTTTTTGTTGAGATGTTTGCTAAGTCCTGTGGTTTGTTCCGAGCCGAGCTCGCGGGTAAACTGAGTCCAGTCGAGCCTTCAGATCGAAGTTCGGAGCTTCCGGGTTGGACGCCGGTAGAGTAGGCTTTGCGCAGGTCCTTCGAGCTTGCCGGGCTGTTCTTCGTGATCGCATGGGCGAGCTTAGCTTTGCCTCGCCTTCCGGACCAAAGTCCGGGACTTTCGGACTGAACCCCGGGGTCGCAGGCTTCATCCGAGCCTTGCGCGGCTTGCCGAGCTGTTATCCTTGATCGCATGGGTGAGCTTGGCTCTGCCCCGCCTTCAAGACCGAAGTCTGGGACTTCTGGACTGAACCCCGGGGCCGCAGGCTTTATCCGAGCCTTGCGCGGCTTGCCGAGCTGTTCTCCGTGATCACGTGGGCGAGCTTGGCTCTGCCCCGCCATCCGGACCGAAGTCCGGGACTTCCGGACTAAACCCCGGGGCCGCAGGCTTCATCCGAGCCTTGCGCTGCTTGCCGAGCTATTCTCCGTGATCATGTGGGCGAGCTTGGCTCTGCCCCGCCTTCCAGATCGAAGTCCGGGACTTCCGGACTGAAACCCGGGGCCGCAGGCTTTATCCGAGCCTTGCGCAGCTTGCCGAGCTGTTCTCCGTGATCGCGTGGGCGAGCTTGGCTCTGCCCCACCCTCCGGACTGAAGTCCAGGACTTCTCGCCTTCTCGGTCTTCGGTCACAACCGTGTTTGCCGAACTCAGAACTAAGCGTCTCTTTTCCTACGAGGTGAGAAGAAGCGTCTGAAGTAAAGGAATTTTATTGCAGGAGTTCGAGGAACCTTACATTATTGATAGTACATTCTCATATTCGAGGCATTACAGGTCCGGGGGAATATGGACCCTCCTAACTTTTCCAGGTAATAGGCCCCATGGGGGAGAACTTCCGCCACCCTGTACGGACCCTCCCAGTTTGGGGAGAGCTTTCCACACTCCCGTGGCTGAGATGCTTCAGCACGCCAGAGCACCAGATCTCCCGGGCGAAAGGATTTCAGTTGCACCCGGGAGTCGTAGTACCTGGCGACTCGCTGCCTGTACGCCGCCATCTGGACTCGGGCCTTGTCCCTCGTCTCCTCAAGGAGGTCCAGGTTCAGCATCATCCTGGCGGGATTCTCCACTTCGTCGTACTGCTCCACGCGTAGGGTAGGTAGGCTGAGCTCAATCGGGATAACCGCCTCCGCTCCGAAGACTAGGTTGAATGGGGTCTCGTCGGTGGCCGTCCTCGGGGTGGTGTGGTAAGCCCACAGGACGCTCGGGAGTTCGTCCGCCCATCTGCCCTTGGTCTGATCCAGCCTCGTCTGGAGGCCTTGCAGGATGGTCCTATTCGTCACCTCGGCTTCTCCATTTGTCTGAGGATGCGCCACCGAGGTGAAGCGATGATGGATGCCGTGGTCGCTGCAGAATTCTTCAAACTCCCGATAGTCGAACTGACATCCATTATCGGTGATTATGGTATGGGGGAGGCCGAAATGACAGATGATTGACTTCCAGAAAAACTTGGCGACGTTTGCCTCCGTGACCCGCGCCAGGGGTTCGGCCTCGACCCACTTCGTGAAGTAGTCAATGGCCACAATCAGGAACTTCCGCTGTCCAGACGCCGGGGGAAACGGTCCTAAGAGGTCCATCCCCCACTGGGCGAATGGCCACGGAGCCGAGAGCTGGGAAAGCGGAGTGGAGGGCTGCCGCTGCACCACGGTGTGCCGTTGGCACCGATCACACCTCTTCATGAAGTCGGCGGCATCCTCCTTCATCATCTCCCAGAAATAACCTTGGTGGAGGGCCTTATACGCTAGCGTTCTGCCCCTCACATGATTCCCACAGATGCCCTCATGGATTTCCTGGAGTACGAGTGCGGCCTTCGCGAGTCTCAAGCACTTGAGGAGAGGGTAGGAATAGGACCTCCGATACAGCCGCCCATCCATGAGGACGAACCGCGTGGCCTTCTTTTTGATAAGACGGGCCGCCGCGCGGTCTTCCGGCAAGGTGCCGCTGATAATGTAGTAGGCGTACTTGTCCATCCAGCTCGGCTCTTGGCTGACCTGTTGGACCTCCACCGGGGTCTCGTAGCTCGGGGCCTTGAGGCGCTCAACATGAGCACGACCCAGCAACGAGTCCGGCAGGGTCGCCATCCAGGAGAGAGCGTCCGCACGAGCATTTTCCCAGCAGGGTATATGAGAAACGCTGAAGCGCCGAAACCCGGCCGTGCTCATTCTAACGAGCTTCAGGTATTTCACCATTTGAAGGTCGTGCGCACTGTATTCTCCGGAGATCTGTCCGGCCACCAGCTGGGAATCAGTGAAGGCCTTAAGGTTGGCCACGCCCAACTCGCGGGCAACTCTCAGCCCGGCGAGGAGCGCCTCGTATTCCGCCTGGTTATTAGTCGCAGCAAACTGGAAGCAGAGTGTACATTCGGCGACGACCCCATCGCCGTTGGCGAGGATGACACCAGCTCCGCTCCCGCCGGAGTTTGAGGCCCCATCCACATGAAGGATCCACGCGTCCGCCTTGGGTCCCGGTTTCAATTGCTGGTGCAGAGGGTCCTCCTTTGTCCCCTTGCCTAGGCCGCGCACTCGACCAAGAAGTCGGCCAGCACTTGCGCTTTCATGGCCGACCTTGGCCGATAAGCGATATCGAACTCGCTAAGCTTGAGTGCCCACTTCGTCAATCGCCCTGATGTGTCGGGTCGGCTGAGTATCGCTTTCAGCGGCTGATCAGTCAGGACGGCAATGGGATGTGCTTGGAAATAGGGCATGAGACGCTGAGCAGACACTATTAATACAAAAATGAGCATTTCGGGTCGGGAATACCAGAGCTCCGCATCATGGAGGAGTTTGCTTGTATAGTACACCGGCCTCTGGACTCCCTGGTCATCGGTCCGAACCAGGACCGAACTGATGGCCTCCGGAGTGACCGCCAGGTAGAGGATGAGCTCCTCTCCTTCTTCGAGCCTGGAAAGTAGTGGGGGCGATGCAAGCGTCTTCTTCAGCTTGACAAACATCTCCTGGCACTCCTCAGTCCAGGTGAAATCGCTCATCTTCCTCAGCACTTTGAAGAAGGGCCGGCAGCGGTCGGCCGACCTCAAGATAAACTGACTCAGAGCGGCTATCCGGTCGGTGAGTTGCTGCACTTGCTTCTTGGAGGTGGGTTGCTCCATGTCCAAGATGGCCTGGACCTTTTCCGGGTTGGCTTCAATCTCTCTTTGGGTCACCATGAATCCCAGGAATTTCCCGGCGGAGATGCCGAAAGTGCACTTCGCCGGGTTCAGCTTCATCTGGTGAAGCCGGAGGTTGCCGAAGGTCTCTGCCAGGTCGCCAACATGATCCGAGAGGGGCTTGCTCATCACCAGCATGTCATCCACGTACACCTGCATGTTGCGGCCGATCTGGTCCTTAAAGACTTTGTTGACCAACCGCTGGTACGTAGCCCCGGCGTTCTTAAGGCCAAACGGCATCATCTTGTAACAGTAAGTTCCGCGATCGGTGATGAAGGCGGTGTGCTCTTCGTCCTCCGGGTTCATTCGAATCTGGTTGTACCCGGAGAAGGCATCCATGAAAGAGAGGAGGCGATGCCCCGAAGTGGTGTCCACCAGCTGGTCAATCTTCAAAAGAGGGAAGCTGTCCTTCGGGCAGGCTCAGTTGAGGTCGGTGTAGTCCACACAGATCCTCCACTTGCCGCTACTCTTCTTTACCATGACCATATTCGCCAACCAGCCGGGCTCTCTTTGCCGCCCGCCCGATTTCGCAAGAGATCATGCCTATCGGCTTTTCCGTCGGGCGATTATCGATCGCGGGGACCAGGGGAAGGGTCGCGAGCGGCTGTCCCTCCGCCGGAGCTTCTTTCCGCACGAACTTCCTGAGGTAGCCTCTTTTGATTAGCTCCTCGATTTTCTGCTTCAGATTGCGACACTCCTCCGTGTCGTGGCCATGCTTGCGGTGGAACTGGCAGTACTTTGACTTGTCGCGGGTGCTCCTTGGGTTCTGAGGGGGAGGTCGGCGGAGGTAGTGCTTGCCCTCAATTTCCATGAGGATCTTCATCCTGGGGGCAAGGAGAGGGGTGAAACTTCGCTCCGGGGTGGCTTCGCCCTTCAGCTTCGGATTTGGACGGGGGTCAGCAAGTGGCCCTGGCCTTCGGGTCCCTGGAACATCTCTCGGGGCCGGCTTCTTCAGGGTCCTCCCGTCCAGTTCTTGCCGGGTGCGATCGGCCTCCTCCGCTTGGATGTACTTGTGGACACGGAGGAGGAGCTCGGAGTACGTCCTGGGGGGCTTCTTGTCCAGGAAATAAGTCAGGCGGGACGTCTTGAGCCCGCGCTTTAAAGCCAGCATGGCAACGGGCTCGTCCAGGCTGTAGATCTCCAGGGCAGCGGTCTTGAAGCAGGTGATGTAGTCCCGAAGCGGCTCCTGGTCCTGCTGGCAGATGGAGAAGAGGCTGTCCACCTCTCTCGGCACCTTCCGACAAGCGTCGAAGTGCGCCACAAACTTTCCTTCCAACTGATGGAAGGAGCAAATGGATCCGGGCTCGAGACGGGTGAACCAGACTCGAGCAGCCTTCCGGAGGGTAGCAGGGAAGGCAATGCATAAAAGAGCATTCGTGGCCCCATGGACCCTCATGAGAGCTTTGTAGCTCTCCAGATGGTCCAAGGGGTCGGTGGTCCCATCGTAAGGATCCACCTGCGGCATGCGGAACCGACTCGGAATCGACTCCTCTTAGATTTCCTGGGAGAAGGGGGGCCGGGAGTCGTATCCCGCCGGGTCCGCCGAGGAGTTCTGCAGATCGGCAAATTGGCGGGCGAACTCCACCAGTTTGTGCTCATGCTCCTCCAGGCACCTCTCGGCCTGGAGCCTGATGGCCTTGTCAGTGGAGTCTTCCACCGAGGCCGCTGGTGAAGGGGGCGTCGATCGGTCTCGGCGAGGGGCTTTGCCCTGACACCGCCTGCTACGGTGCGCCATCTCGGCATCATCAGCCGGGGATCGACTCTCGCGATCCGCCAAACCGGAGTAATTTCTCTTCGCGGGGGTCTAGTGGCTCTCGTGGGGGTTGGAGGCTGCCCGCGGCTGGGATGGCCTGCCATGGTAGAGCGCAGGCTTCCGCGCAGCCCCGCGGCTCGAGCCGCGGGGGTCCCTGGTTAGGGCTGCGTGGCCAAGGAGCACTGCTGATGCTGTAGCTGCCGAACTGCTATCGTCAGGGTTTGCAGCTGTTGGATGACAGCTGCAAAAAGTCTGTCCACCGAGGTCGGCTGTGGCAGAAGAGGAGGGGGAGCGGGAAGCTCCCTCTTCGGGCTGCGTGGCCCCTGAGGGGAGGGGACCTCCCCTACTCGGCTGGTGGATGCTTCGCGCGCGCGTGTGACCATCATGGCCGGAGCGCGCTTCGTCCCACTTAGAGCTATCTCACATTGGGGGGTTGTCCTGCCCCCCTACCTGGCGCGCCAATCTGTTGCCGATCTCGCCGTCGTGCCTGTGGCTTCAGAGCAGTTGATTCGGTCAGACCGCCTCGCCCAGAGGTCTCCGGGCTCCCAGTCCTGCAAGATAAGGTCGGAACCCTGGCCGGGGATCCCGGCGAGGGAGCTCCGACGGTCAAGTTAAAAAATGGTGAGAGGGAACAGAGTCTCCAAGGCGGGCCCCCGAAGGAGTCCCAGGCTTAGAGATTGTGTTAGCAAGAAAGGTCACAGGAAGAGTAGAAATCCGGCCAAGTTCCTTCACCGGGCTTGCCCCAAGGGCCCCCTCTCGGGGTCTTGGATCCTGCTCTCGGTGCTTTTCCCTTTCCCAGCCTCCGTTTCTTGCTTACCTGGTCGTCCGCTCTTCCCAGCCTTTTATCCCATCATGCTGCCTTCCGGTTCCCGCCTTCGGGAGGCCCCCTCTTTGCTTTCACCTCCTTCCCTCCCTCTATTTCTCCTTTCCCTTTTGGGGTTCGAGAGCCCGGCGGCCTCCTCGCCTTGCTTGCCGGGCCTAGCGAGGAAAGAATAGAGGGAGGACGCCGGCCTGACCTTGGGCCGAGCGCGGGCGCTCTCCTTCCCAGCACCGACAGCGCCCGTTACCGAGTCCTGGGTTGTCAGGACTTCGCCCCTCGGCTGCGAGACCTGTCGGGCCTATGTAAACGAGGTTTCGCGTGTCGCTATCGATCGTACCGGCACTCCTCTTGGGGTGCGGCGCGTGCTGCTCGAGGGGAGGCCTCGAAACCCGTGCTCTTGTCCTTCAGTGGTCTTACCGTGCTGGTTAGTCGGCCCCGGCCGAGGTGGGCCCCTCCTGGGCGGACACCTGGCGGAGTGGCAGAGAGGTGCCCGACTTCGGCCAAGGTGGTTCCATCTCCGGGCACCACCTGGCGAACCACCTGGCGAAGGATTAAGAGGGCCCGGCTTGACCTCGGCCAAGGCGGAACCATCTCAGGGCGCCACCTGGCGAGGGAGCAAGGGGCCGCTGATTTCGGCCGAGGTGGGCCCCTCCTGGGCGGACATCTGGCAGAGCGGCAGAGAGGCGCTTGACTTCGACCGAGGTGGACCCATCTCCGGGCACCACCTGGCGAAGGAGCAAGAGGGCCCGGCTCGACCTCGGCTGAGGCGGGATCGTCTCAGGGCGCCACCTGGCGAGGGAACAAGGGGCCGCCGACTTCTGTCGAGGTGGGCCCCTCCTGGGCGAATACCTGGCGGAGCTGCAGAGAGGCGCTCGACTTCGACCGAGGTGGACCCGTCTCCGGGCGCCACCTGGCAAAGGAGCAAGAGGGCCCGGCTCGACCTCGGCCGAGGTGGGACCGTCTCAGGACGCCACCTGGCGAGGGAGCAAGGGGCCGCCGGCTTCGGCCGAGGTGGGCCCCTCTTGGGTGGACACCTGGCGGAGCGGCAGAGAGGTGCTCGACTTCGACCGAGGTGGACCCGTCTCCGGGCGCCACCCGACGAAGGGGCAAGAGGGCCCGGCTCGACCTCTTCCAAGGTGGGACCGTCTCAGGGCGCCACCTGGCGAGGGGGCAAGGGGCCGCCGGCTTCGGCCGAGGTGGGCCCCTCCTTGGCGGACACCTGGCGGAGCGATAGAGAGGCGCTCGACTTCGGCCGAGGTGGACCCATCTCCGGGTGCCACCTGGTGAAGGAGCGAGAGGGCCCGGCTCGACCTCGATTGAGGTGGGACCGTCTCAGGGTGCCACCTGGTGAGGGAGCGAAGGGCCGCCGGCTTCGGTCGAGGTGGGCCCCTCCTGGGCGGACACTTGGCGGAGCGACAGAGAGGCGCTCGACTTCGACCGAGGTGGACCCATCTCCGGGTGCCACCCGGCGAAGGGACGAGAGGGCCCGGCTCGACCTCGGCCGAGGTGGGACCGTCTCAGGGCGCCACCTGGTGAGGGAGCGAGGGGCCGCCGGCTTCGGCTGAGGTGGGCCCCTCCTGGACGGACACTTGGCAAAGGAGCAGGAAGGCCCAAACCGACCTCGACTTCGGCCGTGGCGGAGCGACATCCGACCTTGTTGGACCGATCCCATTCTACCGAAAAATTCCACGTGGCTCGAATCACGCCCGGCAGAATCTGAGACACTCCACGTCATCGTAACGGCCATAACAAGGAGAGTCCTCTCAATCCCATTCCGAAGAAAATAGGATGGGAAAAGTGTCAGACTGAAGCTCATCCAAACAAAATAAATAAATGAAAGATTAAAAATTATAAATAAAAGGAAATAAGAAGAAATAATAAAAGATAATGAAAAAAATGGAAGGAATGAAAAAAAAAAAAGGAAAGAAAAGAAGATAAGAAGATGAAAAAAAGGAAAGAAACAAACTAGAAAAGAAATAAGAAAAAAAGAAAAATAGAAGGCAAAGAGATAAGAAGATGATAAAAGATGAAAAATAAAGGAAAAAATAAACAAAGGAATGCATTAAAGAAAGGAAAAAGAGAACAAGAAAGGAACGAAATAAGCAAAACAATGGGTAAGTTTAAAAAGAAGAAAAATAAAGAAAGAATATAAGGAAAAAAAAGAAAGAAAAAAGAAGAAAATGAAAGAAATAAAATAGGAAAGAAATGTAAAAGAGATGAAAGAGATAGAGGGTGCTAATAAATTTTTGATCGAGACTATTGCCAAGACATGGTAATATAGTAGCTAGATATAAATTGCTCCAAATATGAACAATCCAAGGGATTTTTTGCAGAATGGATATCTTATTTTGAATGGGTTTCTACGTTTTTTATAAGTCAAATAAAGTAAGGGGGTGACTAGCATAACTACCTTTTCTGGGCATGACCATAAGAGCCGCCACTCCATTGGAGAAGGTCTGATATATGGTGACAACAAAGATGGCTCAACCCCTCCTCACCATATTGAGCATGATCCTAAAGTTTCACATCAAATGGATGAGTACGTCATCCCAGTCCCATCAAAATAGTCGGCATATCTCAGTCAAAGGACTCGACCAACCAATGCACCCACGTCTAGATCCTAAAACTAATCCTAGAATTATTCAAGTTGGCCGTGATGGCATTCTTCGAATCTGAGATGTATGGAACAGGGACTAAACCTGTTGTACTTGCACTACAACCATGGTGGTGAATGGGTTCCTACTTCACCAATAGTTTGGTTTGGGGAGGATGACTCAATCTTCTCTAACGGGTTTTGTGGAACAGAAAAACTCTATTTCGATTGGGATCTGTTCTTCAAGTAATCCGACATAAGACTTGGAAGGATCGAGTTGGGATGGTTTGGTTGACTCTATTTTGTTCCTTTAAAAGAAGAATGGCGACTTCTCTCGGTGGTGCTTGCTATCAGCTCCAATCCCCTTTGATTAAAAGAAGCCCTTGGGTCCCTACCGTCCTGGTTCAAAGCTCCCTTGAAGTCCTGATTACCTTTGTTAATCACCCTCGGGTCCCTGCTGATAATTATTAAAATTATGATAATTAATCTAACTTTATTTAGTTAAAATTGATACTTTTATATGGTATTTTGTAGAAATTGACTTCATAAATGTGTAGAGTTCGATTTATGGAGCCCAACATGCAAACCGGACCCAAATCGGAGTTCATATGAGCCCACAATCAATTTTAGAAGAAATTAGCATGGCTTTCAAAGCATAACAACTTTTGAAATTTTTATAGCCGGTTTATCATGGACCGGTTGATTGGTCCACGGATCTCCCACCGGTCCACCTTTGCCATTACCAGTGGTCCACGGAGCAGGACTGTGGTCCATAGAGCTCCGTTTGCATTCAAACTTGCTGGAGAACTTTCCCTGCTGCCACCCAACCCACCGATGCCTTCACCACCGGCCGGAGAGGTCTCCTTTGGCCGGAAACTGACTAGCTCTTCTTAACCATCATCCCATGCTGCCAAGACACCGATCCCTGTTTCAACCTCTCCACAGTAGCTCGTGGCCGGAAGGGACGCCTCTTCCCGCCAATCTCCTCCTCCAATGCTGCCGATCCACTCTCCCATCTTCACCGATCCTCTTGATCTTCTTCCTCGCTGCCATTACCAATCTGTCAAGAAGGTCCCGTAACCGGAAAAGAAGGCTGAGAAGGCCGCCTCTTGTTCATCGTCTTCGTCCTTCCCTGAGATACCTTGGAAACGACCGATGATCCACCTTCTTCCCCATCACTTCCAGGACTACCTGCATCTCCTCATTTCTCACCAACCGAAAAAGCTCCCTGCCCTGTCAGAGCCACCGCTCGAGCCACTGCACGCTTCTCTCCCTTCGGTTGGTCTCACTATGAAGTCTTTGGTCTCTTGTCGGAAGCAAGAAGTGTATGTCGGAAGTTGAAGTTCATGGTCGGACGACGCTGGATGGATGCGGAGGAGTTTGTTCGGATGAGGAGGAAGTTCATGGAGGCGGAGGAGGCTGCTAGGATCGTGCGAATGGGTGCGAGGATAGGGAGATAGCACCAAGATTCTTGGGCAGATTGAGATAGGAAATAACCATGGTTCCCATGCGGGCCCGACGCGGTGTTTTCCCATCTATAAAGCCCTCAATTATTCTCCGCTCTGGGGAGGATTTTGACTTCCATTATGCATCCCATTCTGCTCCGTCCCATTCCATATTATTTTGACTCTACTCTCTGCTCCACTCCGCCTCTCCTTATATTCCATCCCACTCCCATCCACCTGTCCAATCCAATTCCCGTATTCACCATCTGCGAAGCTTGATGTCCAGGATGGAAGGCTAATCATACTCCTCAAGATTTCACTGTAGTGCTTGGCATAGGACATTTAGTTTTATTTTCTAATCTTTTGTACTTACTTTCTATGAAATAAAAAGAGTTTCTTTCCAATATTTTTATGAGTCTTTATTTAATTTATTAGGCATAGTTTATTTTCTTGGGACAAGTTGTAATCAATCGGTACAGTTTGTGCTCTTGGAATAAATTATCTCTAAATTATTTTTTTTTTGTAATTTATATGTATCCGATTTCTGATTAATCTATATTTCAGGAGAACGGGCCATGATCGAATAGGTACGGATCGTGATCGCTAAGAATAGATTATATATGGATCGGAACATACAGATCATTTATATAGAAGTGGAGTGCCAGCCCACCTAGCAAGTAACAAGTTGGAAATCCGAGATTCTTATCTATTGCATTTATACTTTTTCATTATCTGTCTTAGTCAGTTAGTTAATTTATACTTTTCTATTATTAGTAAATATTAGCATTGGTGTTGAAAAGTTCTTTTTCGGAATAATCCAAAGTTCTTGTGGATTCGACCTTTACTCTCATTATTCTACTCTTAAGAATATTGGATTTAAGATTTTAAATCGATGCATAGCGACGTGCATCACCTGCTCTCTCAGTTCATCATTGCTTTCGATCCCCTATCATCTTTGTTTGTGCACTAGCCACCATGGGATCGTTCTGTGTTTGGGACACCGGTGAACCCAAAACAAGGTTGCTTTGTTTCTAGTTTTGGCTTGAGTTCTATTCTTTGTTTTGGTAGCCACCATGGGATCGTTCTGTGTTTGGGACACCGGTGAACCCAAAACAAGGTTGCTTTGTTTCCAGTTTTGGCTTGTGTTATATTCTTTGTTTTGGGTTTTATTGTGTGGCTCTTTGCGACAAGGTTTTTTCCTCCTGACCTATTGAGAGACCAAGGAGGTACTATTTATTTCTAGTATTCTCTTGATCACAAAGGCTAAGAAGGTATTTGTTGCCCCTTATTTGATTCATTTTGTTACATTCTATTGATTTATTTTGCCTCTTTGTGATTTATTCGAGACCCTTTTTTATTGGATATTTATATCACTTTTATATCCAATTCAGGTTGGTTATATAGTGGATTACTCATCCTTTCCATTAATGTAGGTAGATTTATCGAACCACATATATTTTTTATCTTTTTTGCACTTGTTATTTATGCTTGTGATGTGTTCGATGAAATGTTTGAATGAGATCAAGTATTAAATTGAAAGTCTAAAATATCCAACCACTGCGCGCAACCCCAACAACTAGTATTAGAGCATTTAGATGGCAAGTAATGGGCAACAAAGTTCCTTAATATCTCATGAGGTCTCTATTTTTCATTTCACTACTCCAAGGCATGAAGAGGCCATGTTTGATGGCGTGGGGGATTTTGTACTATTGAATATAAGAATGAAATACTTGTTAGTCAAGGAAGGTTTAGCAACCTCAAGGATATGAATGTAATTTCAGGAGATAATGATGTTAGATGTATGCCTTAAAAGCCAAGTTAATATGACATATTACATCTATTGTATGATATATATTTTTTCCTTAATTCATTGAAATCAAAAAATTGGACATTTTTACTTTACCATTCATATGTAATATATTTTAATGGATAATGACATATATTATCAAGAGTTAAGAATTTGAGATATGTGTCATTATAGGTTAACTCCTCAATACTTCCAGTCATTGGATCATCATGGAGATAGTGATCAATCCATCAAAACTGGTGTAAGGATCACTTTCCTTTAAAATAGACAAGTCTCGAGCTTACAATATAGGGATACTAGAGCAAGAATATAAATGATTGATATAGATCAACGGTACTAAGCATGACCAAGTAATGAGAAGTCATAGATAACTACTCACTCGTCAATGACTTCTTGATATTGTAGTTGTATGAGTAATTTTTTAATATACAGTGCTTCAACTACTTATAGTGGGATTGCTGTAGTTTGACAGTATATAAATATAGTCTAGTATGGGCACCAGACCTCTAATTAGGGTTCCAACTTTTCGGATCTTGTAATAAGGCTTCAAGCCTAAACCTTGTAATTTTCTTTAGCTTTGAATTGAGTCTCAAGTATCTGTGTCTAGTCTTGTACTTTGACCAAGTTGGTCAAGTCGAGTCCTATACTGAGTCCAATCATGTATTGAGTCCAGTCCGAGTCTGTTTGAAGTATGGGTCCATGCAAGACTGGTCTTGAAGTCAAGTCACTTTTGAGCCAAGCCATGAAGGAAGCCAACTCAGCTCAAGGGCGCCACCTCTTCATCCTATGTGGCACCATGTCAACTTGCCAAGTGGGCAGCAAATTTCAGATTTTGGATGCCCAAAGGAGGGACACAACACTTGACACACTTCCTCTTTCCCTCCCCCATATCAAGCTATTTTCCAAAAATGGTGGCCGGCCAAGAGAAGGTCAAAGGGAGTTAGAGTTTGGAGAATTTAAATCCCTTGCTTCAAGCCCTCCTATCAAGCCTTCTTCCCAAACTACTTGAACAACTATGGAAGGAATAGCAAGATCCATGGGCGCCTCCATCTCCCACTCCCCATATCATGTCTTGTACCAAAGGTGGATGCACAACCAAGGAAAGGAGGAGGACACAAGCCTTGCTCCAAGCCCCACTTCATGTCTTCTTCCAAAATAAGGGAGCGCCTTCACCTTCGGGTGTTGAGAGGTGTGAGGCCTCGTGTTATTATCTCTTCCGCAACTCCATCCTCCAACCTTTGAGTCAGAGTTCATTGGGATCATCCAACTGGGCGCCTAGCAAGAAGAACTCCACCCATCACCACATCAACTCTCATCCTTTCATCTATTGCTTTCTTTTTGATGAATCCTAACTCTTCTCTTGAATGCTCGCAGGTCCTCCAGGTGCCACAAACACGGAGTCGGTTTTCCTTACCTTCGGGACCTTCGGACAGGAAGCCGGCACATCCGCAGGGGTTGAAGGCTCAATCATCCAAACTGCATCCATGAGAGCGAGCGAACTCGACATCGGGCACTTCAGAACTTTAAGGTTTGCAACCCTAGACTCCTAAGTTGATATTGATTTGAGAGCTAAGTCCTAGTGATTTCTCAATCCTGGGGTCCTCTTTTTATCCTTGCTTAGAGGCTAATTTACGTGCTAGTAGTTCTTATCATTGTCAAATCCATAGATCTACTTTTGCTTATCTTCGGAAATCCATAACCTAATTTTAAAAAAAAAATCTAAAAATCACAAAGAAACAAATCACCTGCATTATTTCATCTTGGCATCTAGTTAGTCCCCCATCATAGTCCCTAGTGATCAAGGTCTTATGGTGTTTGTTGGCTATGGTAGGTTCACTGTTGAAGTAAAGAGTGCACTTATAGGAAACTATCGATCTTAGTAGTTGAGGTATAGTCCTATGTGACCTAATAGGCCGAGTTCTTAAATATGTAGCCATAGTAGCATAATAATGTAAAGGAATTTTTATGAAAATCATGATTGGACTCAAGCTAATTAAGTCTAGCATACGATGAATGCTTAGGATTTGAAGAGTTTTCATGACATGCATCTTATCAAAACATATGATAGAGGACTTGATCACACAATAACTACACACAAGGGTTCATCTTTCTAATTTATTGGGTTGCCACTATATATTGCTAGGTGTCACTAGTAGATTATGAAACTCACTAGGATTGTTTTCATATTAACAATCCTTGTTAGGGTTGAGTCGAAATAGTTTTGGTTCATTGAAAAAGTTTCAATGATATTATGATAAAGATCATAATATGCCTCACTACCAGACATATTTGAATATGAGAGGTCATACACAAAAAAGGCTTTATCTAATCAAAAGCCTAGATCAAACCTTAATTATCAATTGGATTGATGATTTAAAATTTGAATTTGCTATTTTATAAGGGTTACAAATTTAACAGCTACTAATTATTAGCATAAGAAATTTAATTATAAATATTATAATATAATTAGATTTAATTAAATTATGAATTAAATTTTAATTAAATTAAATTAAATTAAATTGAACTTGATTTAATTAAAGTCTAATTGGATTTAATTTTTCTTGTTGGACTTAAAATTAAATCATATTTAGAAGAGGATTGATAGTCTTTTAGAATTCGATTCGCGTTGGGCTTAATTTAAGTCCAAATCAAGTCAAATTTGAAGTTAATTAAATTAAACACCCAACTCAATTGGACTGGGCTTTATCCTCTCAGATTGATCAACCAGGAGAACGTTTGTACGATAGTTTTTCATAATGATTTATCCTTGGCATGCGATAAGTAACAAAGGGAGGCACTAATAAGGTTTCCCATCTCATTAAGACTCCTATTTAAATTATATTTTATCCTAATTTGATTGTATTTGAATAATGATGAAATTTATCTATTTTAGGCATGATTAATCTAGAGATTTGTGCGACAAACTCCATATAAAAAAGTAGGAAAGTGGGGCATGCGACAATCTTAATTTCTCTTCTCCCTTCTTGTCACTAGTCGTGATTTTACATCCCTTTTCTCCTAAATTCCATGCTTAAAAATCCTATAAAATAGAGGAGAAGAGAGCCAATCAAGAGAGGATTAAGAGGAAAAAATATTAGATTTTTTTTTTTCTAAGTATTCAAGGACAAATCCCTTCCACGGCACAAAGTGTTCCATTTTCAGTATTCTAGTTCTAATTCTAGAAGGAGACTGCTAAACCAAGCTAAAAGAGGGGCCTACGAAGGAGCTAGCACTCTAAAAATCTTGGGAACTCAATCAAGAGTTTATTCTATGCGGATACTAGTAGAGGTCATATATTTTCATGGCTCTGATAGAAATCCCATAATTCAATCAGATCCAGATCAGATTATAAGAAGAAAAAGGATTTGCACTTCAAGTAAGTGATTTTCTTCTTATTTAATTTTTATAAATTTAAACCTAACTTTTTCTATGATTCTAGGCATGTTAGTTTGTAATATAGATGATTATTTAATTGATTTTAAATTTGCATGCTCCTATGGAAAAAGGTATTTCATAATTATTGCTTCTATGATTAGGTTTACTTGAATCGTTTTTAGCATGCTTTTATCTATTGATTCCAACAAATAAGGCTACCAAAGAAGAAATCAATAAGAGAGCATTAAGAACTCCATTTTGGATTTGAGTAATAACGTCTTATGTAGTATTGTGAATCTTCATATAGCTACAGGAATTTAGAAAAAATGGACAGCTTGTATATGGCAAAGTCTCTTAATGAAAGACTGTATTTAAAGGAAAGTTACACACATTTTGTATAGTCAAAGGAACTTCATTCAAAGATCACTTGAATAAGTACATTAAGCTCCTGCTTGATTTGATAAATGTTATGTTGATGTTGATAAGGAAAATAAGGCTTTGATCCTGATCAACTTTTTGCTTAAATCCTTCAAGTATATTACTAATGCCATACTCTATGGAAGAGAGACTATAAGTCTTGAAGAGGTAGAAGCTATTTTGTTATTTAATGAACCTAGATTAAAAGTACAGCTATAGCATCAGGTTTCGACTCCAGGACTTACAGTTAGAGGCACAGATGAGTAAAAGAAAGGTCGACAAGGTAGATCTAAATCCAAACCCATATCAAAGTCTAAGCCTAAAAGACTAGGTATGTGTTACTATTGCAAGAAGCCAGGCCATTAGAAATCTTAAAAATCTGAGCATAGACTTCTACAGTCCAAGAAAGAGAAGGAATAGAAACATAAAGAAATAGATTTAGATTCAGCATCAATTACAGTTACATCAGAAGATCACATCAGTATCATATATAATGCAGTATTTATAGCTGCTTGTAATATTAGTCAAGCCAATACCTGAATCGTGGACTCTGAAGCATCTTTTTACATGATACCTTGTAAGAAATGGTTCTTTTCTTTTAGGCCATTAAGGGAGATGGCAAGGGGGTTGTAACTTCGAGTATCCCACTTCACTAATAAGAACTATTGGAATTGGAGCATCTAAATAAGGGAATTGTTTGGCTTTTATGATATTTAGGAAGTAGTGGATAGAGGCAATATGGAACCTCAAGAAAACACAAATATTGCAATGAACTAAACTTTCAGGTAGTCAAGCACGAAAGGAGAAGAAGGCACTCTTATTCATTTATCAAGCATTAGATAAAGTAAATTTAAAAAGGTTGCGGGTGCCACTACATCCAAACAAGTGTGGGAGATCCTTAAGAATGCCTACAAAGGTGTAAAAAAAGGTGAAGAAGGTTTAGCTTTAAACACTTCCGGTCAAATTTGAAGAACTATAGATGAAAAAAATCTGAAATCATTGTAGATTATTTTACTCGAGTTCTTTCTGTGGTGAACCAACTAAGCAGAAATGGCAAGAAATTTAATTTAAGAGGGGGTGTTTGAATTTGTAAACCAAATTAATATTATCTTGTTATTTACAATGATCTTTAGTATTTCTTAAAAAAAATTACTTAAAATTCTTCTACATGTATAAAACCAAAATATCATTTGCATAAAAATTAGAAATATAGCTTCTAGTATTTTGTACAGAGGGTAGTTGAAGATTATAAAATCCTTTATATAAGAAAATATGCTTGAACTATTTTGGATGAAGAAAGTTAAAAAAAATTAAATGAAATAAAAAATTTTCTTCCACCGATAGTTCTATGCTATTTCTCCCTTGTGTGAGAAATAGTACCAGTACTTCTCTTTTTCTCTACCTACCTAACAAGTTTATTCAATTTACTGACATATCTAATAACACCTCTTCCATCACTTAGCCGATCCAATTTCCAAAATTAATTTGCCAGCAAAACTACAAATTATGCTTTAAATTATGTAGACCTCATTGTTCTCTTTTCAGTGCCAACATGGCGGCAAGCTCATTGAAGTTGTAGATCTCCAGGATAACTGCTTTAAACCGGGATACGTAATCCCGGAGGGACTCACGATCCTGCTGTCGAATGGAGAAGAGGCTGTCGGCCTCATGTGGCACCTTCCTACAAGTATCGAAGTGCACCATTTCTCTCCAACTGCTCAAAGGAGTCGATGCTCCTTGGCTTGAGACGGGAGTACCAGACTTGGATCGCTTTATGGAGCGTAGCCAGGAAGGCGATGCAGAGAAGGGTATCAGTAGCCCCTTAGACTCACATGAGAGCCTTGTAACTCTCAATATGGTCGAGGGGATCCATGGTTCCATGATAGGGGTCCACATGGGGCATGTGGAGTCGGATAGGGATCGGTTCCTCCTGGATTCAGAGAGAGAGAGGTGGACATGTGTCATAGCCCATGGGCTCACATAAGGAGTCTTGAATCTAGGCAAACTGGTGGGCCAAGTCAGCCAGTCTTTGCTCTTGTTCCTCGAGATGCTTCTCCGCTCGATGGTGGATGGCCTTATCTGTGCACCCCTTCATGGAAGCTATCAGGAGAGAAGAGGGCGTGGATTGGAGGAACTTGCACTTTAGCTCCTGGTCGCATTGGCATCACCGATGTGACACCGCACCATGGTCTAAGAATGGGGAGCGGCTCTCCTGGCCAGTCGGATCGCCTTGGTGCCTCTTCCAGGCCTATTGCAGGCTTCCCCATGGATAAGAGGCCACACATGATGGCCCCTCTTGGAAGGACCTTAGACTGGCACGAGGATCGGCATCGTGGGTCATAGGTGTCTTCGGCTGCTGCTGTATTGCCAAGGATCGATGCTGGTGGTGTAGCTGGTGCACTGCCGCAGTTAGGGTCTGGACCTACTGCACGAGTATGGTGACCTACATTGATTGATCGACTAGAGAAGGTGGCAGAGGGAGAGGAAGCTCCGCCTCCTGGCTATGTCTGTCACCGCGGTGGGATGGGTCCCCCATGAAGTTGGCAGAGGCTTCTCGAGCGCAAGTCACCACCATGAGATCGTCGGGGATTGCTTGACACCCCTTAGGTGGGATGGACAGTGCTAGCACCTTTGCCAGCCCCCTTCCTGGTGCACCAATATGTTGCCATCTAGATTACCGTGGCCTGTAGCTCTAACGTGGCCTAGATGGGTTGATCTCCCCAGAGGTGCTAAGTCCTTCTTCCCTTTGACTTCGCGATCGATTGGTCCTACAAAAAAGAGAAGATACGGGCCGGAGATTCCAGCAGGAATACTTCGATAATCAAGTTAGTAGGAAGATCAAGGATAATAGATCCTCTATGATGGGAACCTATGGTGCCCCCGCGTAGAGAAAAAATAAGATAGAAGGAAAGAACATGAATGGTGCGGGCACCAGAATCAGAAAGAGACTCCAACCAATTCAAGCCCATTCCGAATCTTTATGGTTGGACTAGAGAGTTCGGTAACCTTTCTTTATTTTGAGTCCAAAAGAATCATGTAAGTCGAGTCCATGTTGGGTCTCGTAATCTTTCTTTTGAGTCCAAAATAATCATGTAAGTCGAGCCCATGTCGGGTCTAGTCTTAGTCCAATCCAAATGGGTCAACTAGCATCAAGCCTAAAGAAGACTCACAATGTATACCCCAAATCAAGACCAAAGCCAACTCAATTGGGGACCACATGCCACATCACTTGCGCCACCTCAACTTGGGACCACATGCCACGTCAAGAGGGGACCACATGCCACCTCACATGCCACCTCACCACAAGAGGGCGCCATCCCAAGTTCAAATTCAAGGAAGTTGGCCAAGGAGGATTTCAAGCAAGAAAATCAGCCCTCTCCCCTTATATTACTCCACTTGTTTGGGGATTTGAAATTTCAAAATTTGTGAGGCTTTATTTAAAGCCTTGGACGCTCCTTGTAAAGAGCTATTGATGAATGAATTCAAATTTTCAGAAATTTTCTATGTGTTTCTATGTGCCTATGTGGATCTTTGTGCCTAAGTGAACCTCTTCCTCTCCTCCATCATTTCTTCTCCCTAATCCTTCTCTTTACTCTTCATCTTCCAAGCAATCCTCTTCCTTCAAGGCGAATTAAGGACATCCTCACAAGAAGAAGATCAACACCAACACAAGCTTCCACCATGGTGCCAAGGATCATTTCCAACAAACTCTCCTTTGAGTTCCATCAATCTTCTCATTTCTAATTAAGCTTCTAATCATCTTGGTTTCTTTGTTGCAGGGTTCTCTAGGTTCCAGATCAAGGAGGAAGGATTACTTGCTACAAACCAGAAAGTTAGATGGCCCATCTTATGTGGTATGATCTTTCATTTGAGAACCTTAAGAGTGAATCCCTTGTGCTTGAGATTTCAATGCTTGAACTCCTAGTCTTTTAAGATCGGGATCATTAAATAGGGCTAGCTTGACTTGTGTGCGAATTCTAATCTTGTCCTATTTCTTTAAGATTTTGATAGTCCTCCTAGCTGGGTTTAAGTATAAGCATTTAGGGTTTCTTATTTAGATCTCCTTGATCTTATATGTTGAATCACTCATATGCAAGTAGGAATTGCTAATTAAATTTTGGTTAATCTCCTTTAGAGTCACATGATTGCATCCTCATCATGCATACCACACCAAGGAAACTAGAGCTTAGGGGATCTAGGTGCTCTCAGCCGGGAGCTCGACCTCCGAGTTGAGGTCGAGCTCCTGCATGAGGTCGAGCTCCCATCAAAGGTTGAGCTCCTAGCTAAGGTCGAGATCTTGCCTGAGGTCGAGCTCCCATCTAAGATCGAGCTCCTAGCTGAGGTCGAGCTCTTGCCTAAGGTCGAGCTCCCAGCTGAGGTCGAGCTCCTACCTAAGGTCGAGCTCCCAACTAAGGTTGAGCCCCCGGTTGAGGTTGAGCTCCCATCCGTGATCAAGCTCTTAGCTGAGGTCAAGCTCCCGTCCGAGGTCGAGCCCCCAGTAAAGGTCGGGCCACTATCCGAACATAGTCCTTGCAGGTAAGGGAGCAGCAGAGAAGGGATATGATCTCAGGATGATAAAAGAGCGTGAAGCCTTGGATTATGATATGAAGATGCGATGTCACCATCGGGCAGGCCATCGGTCACCTAGAGGCATGTGCCTTATTGGGGGCACAGGCCCTGGTGCATGCCACCCGCGCCTTCTATGTAATGTATGCTCCGTTGAAGCTCTAGGTCTCAGAGCATACCGTCCATATCCTTTGGCAAGCGCATGGTTCATCGGGGCCCCAGATCCCGTAACATGTCACATGCATCTCCCATACGAAGAGTGCTCTGCTAGGGCTCCAGATCCTGTAGCTAGGGATGGCAATGGGCCGGATTTGGGTCGAGTGCATAACTATCCAAGCCCAAACCCAAATATTCAATATACTACCCAAACCCAGTCCAAACACTATCGAGACTGGGATTTTTTTATCCAAACCCATCTCAATCGGGTATCGGGTAATTCGGGTTTACTCGGCCCGAATCCAATTGAGTCATATTAATTATTTTTTTATTTTTATCAACTTTAAAATCATCTATCATTTTATAAATTATACATACATTAAACAAATAAAATTTAACTACATTTTTAGTTCAACAGCATTTAATTTCATATTCAATCAAAATAAAATTTAAATTATCTTAAATAAATAAAATTCAACAAGACTTAATTCAATACTTATGAAGTAAATAAAGACATAAATATAATTTAAAAAGTATATCTAATTCGAAGTTCCAAGATGTAAAAAAATGTAAAGAATAATTCTCGATGAATCCTTAGTTGCAGCATCATTCTTCACCCGATCCACCTGCAAATAATTAATCATTGTTAGTAATGATTGATTATAATGATCATGAAGAATAGAATTTGTTGAAAAAATTACTAGAAAAAACTTTTACTTGAATTGTTGTCTTCAAATACAAAATTTTTAAAAACATCACAAATCTTCTCTTGCTCTTCTTTGGAAAGTATAGTATTAGTATTGTTGCCGCCAAGACCGTCGTGGCCCGTAGCTGCTATCGATGCTGGAGTGCGCTTCTTTCGCTGCCTGTCAATCCTCTGCTCCTAGACCTGCGAAACAGGGGTTAGTGATCCGGGCTGGGATTTCCGGCGGGGGCACTCTGACGATCAAGTCAGTGACGATCCAGGGGAACAGATCCTCCTGGTCGGGCCCCTCTTGATGGACTCCGCACTAGGAGGAGTGAAAGATGTGAGTGAAGGAGAAAACGTTGTAGGGGGAGAATGATAGCAAGGACAGAGGGGTTCCCTGTTTCTCCGCTTCTCCTTGTTTTCCTCGTTTTCCTTTAGCTGTGGTGTTGATGATGGCACTTCGCCCTCTTGGTCGAGCTTGCGCTTGTGCTGGTGGTGGATTGTTGTTGTTCATGATTACTGTTATTTTTTTTTTGCTGTTACCTTCCCCTCTTTTTGGGGGTGTCGACTGTTCTTTGTAGTTGAAGATTGGCCATTTGGTGCTTGCCTCGGGATCCTTGCTGGGTTGGCAGGCGCGTGCGGCAAGGTTCCATGCCGTAGACGAGACGCCTTCCTTGACAGGTGGTAGGGGAAGCTTCCATTCATTTTGACATCCTCTCCGGTCGCCCCATTCCAGAAAGCTTGACAGAGCCTCGATCCGAGGGTCACTGCCCTAAGGGTTCGTGCTTTCTAGCTGGCCCATCCCCCTGGAAGTACGACTGGTGTGGTATGCATGATGAGGATGCAATCATGTGACTCTAAAGGAGATTAACCAAAATTTAACTAGCAATTCCTACTTGCATATGAGTGATTCAACATATAAGATCAAGGAGATCTAAATAAGAAACCCTAAATGCTTATACTTAAACCCAGCTAGGAGGACTATCAAAATCTTAAAGAAATAGGACAAGGTTAGAATTCGCACACAAGTCAAGCTAGCCCTATTTAATGATCCCGATCTTAAAATACTAGGAGTTCAAGCATTGAAATCTCAAGCACAAGGGATTCACTCTTAAGGTTCTCAAATGAAAGATCATACCACATAAGATGGACCTTCTAACTTTCTGGTTTGTAGCAAGTAATCCTTCCTCTTAGATCTGGAGCCTAGAGAACCCTGCAACAAAGAAACCAAGATGATTAGAAACTTAATTAGAAGTGAGAAGATTGATGGAACTCAAAAGGAGAGTTTGTTGGAAATGATCCTTGGCGCCATGGTGGAAGCTTGTGTCGGTGTTGATCTTTTTCTTGTGAGGATGTCCTTAATTCACTTTGAAGGAAGAGGATTGCTTGGAAGATGAAGAGTAAAAGAGAAGGATTAGGGAGAAGAAATGATGGAGGAGAGGAAGAGGTTCACTTAGGCACAAAGATCCACATAGGCACATAGAAACACATAGAAAATTTCTGAAAAAAAAATTGTATTCATTCATCCCTTTTTACAAGAAGACTAAGAGTCTTTTATAGACTATTAAACCATTTTGAATTCCAACTACACCAAATATCATGGAGAAAAATTTGTGGAGAAAAATATGGGGCATCCCATGAAGAGTGGAGGAAGTTGTGGAGGAGGTTGTAGCCAATTCAAATTCAAATTCCCTTTTCTTCTCTTGGACGGCAACCTTTGATGGTGAGGTGGCATGTGTGATGTGGCAGCAATCTTGGATGGTGAGGTGGCATGTGTGATGTGGCAGCAACCTTGGATGATGAGGTGGCATGTGTCATGTGGCATGTGGTCCCCACTTGAGGTGGCTTTGGTCTTGCTTTGGAGTATAAGTCTTGAGTCTTCTTTAGTCTTCAAATGTGGTTTGGTTTGATTCTTCATGGATTGGACTTGACTCATTTGGACCCAACTCTCAAATACAAGGTTAATCAGGCTGGACTAGTCCCAACATAAAATTGAAATGGACTCGAATTACATAATTATTTGGATTCAAAATTAAAGAAAGGTTACCGGACTCTCTAGTCCAACCATAAAGATTCGGAATGGGCTTGAATTGGTTGGAGTCTCTTTTGATTCTGGTGCCCGCACCAATTCTCCCCGGGTGGGATGAACTCGACCCTGTCGAGTGATAAGTTTCTAATATATCTGGGTCGATTTGTTGTAGGTCCTCTTTGGTGATCCAGGAATCTTCAGATTCAGGACGTCCTTGCCATCGAACCAGATAGCGTTGGTAGCCCTTATTTCTAATAGTGATGATCTGGTCATTCAAGATCCTTTCAATTCTTTCCGTTCGCTCAGGAATATTTGGTGGTGGACACTCAATTGGCATTTCACTCTCAAGAGAAGTGTTAGGACCAAAAGGTTCATCCGGTATCAATGCAGGTTCCTTGTATTCTTTCAGATCGGAAACATTAAATGTAGAACTAATGCCATAACTAGGTGGTAAGTCTACTACATAAGCATTAGGTCCAATTTTCTTTATTATTTTGAAGGGTCCGGCTCCCCGGGCATGGAGTTTTTTCATAGTTCCCGGAGGAAACCTTTCTAGGTTTAAGCCTAATCATTACAGAGTCTCCTTCATTAAATTCCTTTAACCGTTTATGTGAATTAGCCATATGCCTATAGAGTTCATTGCTTGTTTGAATCTTCTGACTAATCTCCTTGTGCAAACCCTTAACATGCTGTGCATATGACTCAGCAGACTCAGATATTCGTGTATGTACTGATAATGGAATTAGGTCTAAAGGTTTCCTAGGTCTGTATCCATGGACCACTTCGAATGGACTTTTCCCAATAGACCTATTAATCGAACTATTGTAGGCAAATTCAGCGCGAGGAAGTAGTAAGTCCCAGTTTCCTAGGTTGTCGCCGACTAAACATCTTAAGAGATTTCCTAAGCTTCGGTTTACTACTTCAGTTTGGCCATCGGTTTGAGGATGATAGGCCGTAGAGAATTTCAGCTTAGTACCTAACATGTGCCAGAGGGTTTTCCAGAAGTAGCTAGTGAACTTGACATCTCTATCTGACACAATGGTCTTGGGTAAACCATGAAGCTTAACCACCTGATCTAAGAAAAGCTTGGCCACTTTCGAAGCGTCTAAAGTTTGAGAACACGGGATGAAGTGCGCCATTTTGGAGAAACGATCGACAACCACAAAAACAGAGTCATGTTTCCTAGAAGTTTTAGGTAGACCTACCACAAAATCCATACTGATATCTTGCCATGGACCATCAGGGACAGGTAAGGGCGTGTACAGACCGGTGTTCTGTCTTTGCTGTTTTGCAACAGCACAGGTCCGACACTGAGCTACGATCTGGGTAACGTTCTTTTTAAGACCAGGCCAAAAAAATTGTTCTTCCATTGCTAGGATGGTTTTGTTCCTGCCAAAATGTCCCGCTAAACCTCCAGCATGGACTTCCCAGATCAGAAATTCCCTAACAGAGGTCTTGGGAATACACAACTGATTTCCTTTGAAAAGGTATCCATCTAACAGTGTATAATCACTAGGCTCACTAGATGGTCTTTGTTGGAGGGATTGATAGATGTGACCAAAATCAGGACATGTGGGATATTCATCTTTCAATCTATCGAACCCTACTACTTCAGTGCTCACAGAGGTTAACAACATAGAACGGCGGCTCAACGCATCGGCAACCCTATTTTCAGTACCGGCACGATGTTTCAAAACGAACGTGTAAGCTTGTATGAATTCTACCCATTTCCCGTGCCTAGGGTTTAATTTCTTTTGAGAACTAAGGAACCTAAGAGCTTCGTGATCAGAGAACAGGACAAACTCGTGGGGTAGAAGATAATGCCTCCAAAATCGTAGAGCTTGAACGACAGCATACAGTTCCTTATCATACGTGGAATACCTTAGCCTCGCCTCATTTAACTTTTCACTGAAGTATGCTACTGGGTGATTCTCTTGACTCAAGACACCTCCAATTCCGACCCCAGAAGCATCACAAGCAACCTCAAACACCTTGGTAAAATTGGGTAACCTTAAGACAGGTGCTTGTGTCATTTTCTCCTTAATTGTTAGGAAGGCCTTACCTGCTGCTTTAGTCCACTCGAAATTTCCCTTCCTAATACAATCAGTGATTGGAGCCACTATCGTACTGAACCCTCTAATGAATCTCCTATAAAGGTGGCTAAACCGTGGAAACTACGGACATCATGGATATTCTTGGGTACAGGCCACTCTACTATTGACTGAATTTTCGCAGGGTCAGCGGACACCCCTTCAGATGTGACTACGAATCCTAGAAATATAACTCTATTTGTCAGGAAATCACACTTCTTGATATTGGCATAGAGACTATCTTTTCTCAGGACTTGACAAACTTGCTTCAGGTGGGTTAAGTGGTCTGCCTTTGTTTTGCTATATATAAGTATATCATCAAAATAGACCACTACAAATCTTCCGATAAAAACCTTTAACACCTGATTCATTATTCTCATAAAAGTGCTGGGTGCATTGGACAGACCGAACGGCATGACTAACCACTCATATAATCCATCTTTAGTCTTAAAAGCGGTCTTCCATTCGTCTCCAGGCCTAACCCTAACCTGGTGATAGCCACTTTTTAGGTCTATCTTGGAAAAAATTGTCGATCCAGCTATCATATCTAACATGTCGTCTAGTCTTGGGATTGGGAATCTATACTTTACAGTGATCTTATTAATGGCACGGCTATCTATACACATCCTCCAGGTGCCATCTTTCTTAGGGGTCAGCAGAGCAGGGACTGCACATGGACTTAAGCTTTCCTTAATAAACCCCTTCCTAAGAAGTTCACCCACTTGCCTTTGCAGTTCCTGGTGTTCAGTTGGGTTCATCCTATAGTGAGGCAAATTAGGTAAAGTCGCTCCAGGGATTAAATCTATTGCGTGTTGTATGTCTCTTAAAGGTGGGAGGTTATCGGGGAGATCTTCTGGAAACACATCCTCAAATTCTTTCAATAATTGGACCACCTCTTGAGGGTGTTCTACAGGCTTGTGGTCCTTAATTTCCTTAGCAGCTACTACCCAAATAGGTGCTCCCTCCATGATATCTTGCTCTAATTCTTTTGCACCTATTAAATTTAATCCAGTCTTCTTATCTTTCAAGCTGCTAGCTCCTCTCTTGACATTATCCTTAGACTAGGTTGGATGAATGACAATTTTCTTGCCATTGAAATTGAAAGCACAGAAGTTTGATCGACCAAAGATGGTCACATCATGATCAAACAGCCATGGCCTGCCTAAGATGATGCTACTTACCCCCATAGAAAGCACATCACACCAGATCTTTCCCTGATAGGATTGAAGCTGGACTTGAACCTGACATCTTGACTTGATTGGTATAGAAGTGGAATCGATCCAGGATACCTTATATGGATTGGAATGTGGTACAATGGGTAATCCTAGACTTTTGGCTGCGTTAGTGGAAATGGCATTGACACAGCTTCCACTATCGATGACGATCTTACAGACCTTTTCTCCTATCCTAACAAATGTGTGTAGGATGCTAGTTCTACGCCAGTCTTCTTGCTCCTTGGTCTGTGTCATGATACGTCTCACAACTCCTAGCAAATCTGATGAGTCTATGTTCTCTTCATCTCCTTCATACTCATCAGCCAAGCAATCCCCTGCTTCATAAACCTCCTCTTCATCATTCTCCAGGGGTTCTGATTCACCTTCTTCTGCCTCCCCTATATGTAAAGCTCTAGAGGGACATTGGCTCATGAAATGACCTGGTTTACGACACTTATAGCAGACTCGCTCCCTCTCACCTCGAACTTCAGGGCTCTTTCCTTTGTCTTCTCTAGGAATTAGGGGAATGGCAGGGTTGTGCCTAGGGGTTGGATTCGAGCTGGATCTTGGTCTATTGGTTGTACCAGGGACTGAACTAGGCCTGCTAACAGGAGGGTTAAACCTAATAGGTTCAGGTCGTCTAAATGTAGCTCTCCTTTGAAACCTCTCATAGTCCGTGGCAACTTGGTATGCCTGATCTAAATCATGGACTTCCCTTAAAAACAGTTCCCCTTTTATATCATCATTCAACCCTGATCTAAACCTTGATAAAGTGGCTGCTTCAGACTCGACTACGTTGCATCGCATCACAAACTCATCAAATTTAGCAACGTATTCAGAAACGGTCTTGTTACCCTGTGTCAATCGTTGCCACTGATCTAATAACCTTTGCTGATAAGACATAGGCAGATATTTCTCTCTAAGTTTCCTCTTCATATCTCTCCATGTTGCTATAGGTAAATCTCCCCTTTGCCTTGATATGCGTTCCACGTTTCCCAATATAACCGAGCCTGACGAACTAGTCTGATTCTGGCAAACTTAAATCTTCTCTCTTCAGACATATCATACCAGTCAAAATACTGGTCCATGCCAGCCTCCCAGTCTATGTACACCTTAGGATCTAAGCTTCCCTCAAAGGTTGGTGCATCTAGACGGATGTTCCTTAGGGCCCGATCATCCTGATCAAAAGTATCATAGTGAGGCCTTCTAGGAGGTGGCTCTGGAGTATGATCAACATAATCCTGATACGGTCTTCTTTGAATTGGATCAGGTGTGTGTTCCTGTCGTTGGGCTCTAGGATGAACTGAAGGTAATCTGGGTGAAGGTGGTTCAGTTGGGGTCAACCTAGCTTCTTCTAGGGCTCCTACCCTTTCCTCGAACTGACCAAATTTAGCATCCAAACGGTCCATCTTCTCGATCATAGATCTCATAAGGCTTTCCATACTAGTATCCATGGATGAACTAGGTTGGGCTTGTGAAGGGTGGTAAGGTGTGCCTGACCTAGTTGTCATGCAAACAATTAGACTCAGACCCGAACTACGAGTTTTCTAAACGGTTAGTCCAAATAAATTGAGTTGACTAGATACAATCAAATCAACAGCTACTCTCTTCCACTGGCCAGTCAGGAGGTGGGTCTGTGGGAGGTTCCCCCAGCTTTCACTGGGTCCTAATTAAAAACCACAAGAATCGCTTAGGCTTGAGCCACTTAACCTCTATCCTTGACACCAGCTTCCAATAATAGATGAAGAAATGGGTTGCACAAGCTTTCCCAATTGAATTGAACTGGACCTAGAGTTCCAAGCTAGTTGCCTAATCAAGGTGGCAAGCTAGATTGTAGTAACTCTATACTTGGCCAGGTTTTAGAACAAGGGGAGTGTGAGATCCTGTCTCTGGCCTACCTAGGCCCGGTGGAATTGGCCCGATAGACGGATCAGCACCCAAGCCCTTAGTCCCAATTCTAGACACCAAGTAATAGGGCACACACAAGACTAGTTGACACAATGAGTTGACAATAACCCGGGCTCGACCAAATTGATGTTCCTAACCCACTAGGGCAATTAATGTCTAATCAATTTTAGTTAGGGATTGGATCGATATGCAATTTGATGATTTTTTGGGCTAGGGACAGGTGATGAAATCCTGACCCTATGTCAATTTTATGCCCTTAATTTGATTTGTCATGAGATGCATGCAAATTTCAAATTTCAGGTGCAGAAGTAGTGTGTTGCAGTTTAAAAGTGATATTGATAAGTGCAGAAAGAAATGTCAGAAAAATCTAAAAAAATCATAAAAAACTCCTAACTTATAGATGACATACCAGATGAAACGAAATTTCAAAATAAAATCTGTACTATTCTAGGTAGATTCTGAAATGAAGATAATGAAAAGGAACAGAACAGACACCTTAATAACACTGATGGACTGCAGGAATTTTCATTTCTTTTGTAATTTTTTTCTCAGATTGAAATTTAAAACGGTGATAAACAACTTAAAATGGAATAGGAAAAAAAATATTCCAACGAGGAATGTGATACTTGCCTTTGGAGTTGCAGGCGGATTACAGTCAGCCTACAGAAAATACAGCAAGCAGAAAAAAAAACAGAACGTGCCCAATGCAAAATTCACAATGAAATCTAAGAAGTCCTTTGGCTTTCTTTTTCACGGGTCAATCATAATGGCACCCAGACACACCTTAGGAAATCCCCGTGGAATGGGAAGAGAGGGTGTTTAAACCCTACTTTCTCCTAAGACCGGACGGCCTGGTAACGCCCCCGATCCAAGTACTTCAAGGACTTAATGCTATGCAATCAGGAACTTATTCTACCATGCTCTGATACCAAGATTGGTGTGGTATGCATGATGAGGATGCAATCATGTGACTCTAAAGGAGATTAACCAAAATTTAACTAGCAATTCCTACTTGCATATGAGTGATTCAACATATAAGATCAAGGAGATCTAAATAAGAAACCCTAAATGCTTATACTTAAACCCAGCTAGGAGGACTATCAAAATCTTAAAGAAATAGGACAAGTTAGAATTCGCACACAAGTCAAGCTAGCCCTATTTAATGATCCCGATCTTAAAATACTAGGAGTTCAAGCATTGAAATCTCAAGCACAAGGGATTCACTCTTAAGGTTCTCAAATGAAAGATCATACCACATAAGATGGACCTTCTAACTTTCTGGTTTGTAGCAAGTAATCCTTCCTCTTAGATCTGGAGCCTAGAGAACCCTGCAACAAAGAAACCAAGATGATTAGAAACTTAATTAGAAGTGAGAAGATTGATGGAACTCAAAAGGAGAGTTTGTTGGAAATGATCCTTGGCGCCATGGTGGAAGCTTGTGTCGGTGTTGATCTTTTTCTTGTGAGGATGTCCTTAATTCGCTTTGAAGGAAGAGGATTGCTTGGAAGATGAAGAGTAAAAGAGAAGGATTAGGGAGAAGAAATGATGGAGGAGAGGAAGAGGTTCACTTAGGCACAAAGATCCACATAGGCACATAGAAACACATAGAAAATTTCTGAAAAAAAAATTGTATTCATTCATCCCTTTTTACAAGAAGACTAAGAGTCTTTTATAGACTATTAAACCATTTTGAATTCCAACTACACCAAATATCATGGAGAAAAATTTGTGGAGAAAAATATGGGGCATCCCATGAAGAGTGGAGGAAGTTGTGGAGGAGGTTGTAGCCAATTCAAATTCAAATTCCCCTTTTCTTCTCTTGGGCGGCAACCTTTGATGGTGAGGTGGCATGTGTGATGTGGCAGCAATCTTGGATGGTGAGGTGGCATGTGTGATGTGGCAGCAACCTTGGATGATGAGGTGGCATGTGTCATGTGGCATGTGGTCCCCACTTGAGGTGGCTTTGGTCTTGCTTTGGAGTATAAGTCTTGAGTCTTCTTTAGTCTTCAAATGTGGTTTGGTTTGATTCTTCATGGATTGGACTTGACTCATTTGGACCCAACTCTCAAATACAAGGTTAATCAGGCTGGACTAGTCCCAACATAAAATTGAAATGGACTCGAATTACATAATTATTTGGATTCAAAATTAAAGAAAGGTTACCGGACTCTCTAGTCCAACCATAAAGATTCGGAATGGGCTTGAATTGGTTGGAGTCTCTTTCTGATTCTGGTGCCCGCACCAACGACCGGACAGGTAGTTATGGCGGCATGGGGGGGCATCGTTCCATGGTCCTCGGGTGGCTCGCCGGTGTCCCGGGATGGTAGGGCTTGCTCCGGGTTGGATGCTCCGAGCTCGTGCGGTCACCTTGATGGAGAGTGCGGGCCCGGTCCATAGGGCGCGCACTCGGAGAGGCTCCACATTGGTGGGTGAGCGCTGAGCTCGGCCTCGACCACAGGGCTCTAACCTCCGAGGGTCTCTCTCTGGAGGGCGGAGGACGGACCCGGTCCAAAGGGCACGCGCTCGGAGAGGCTCCACATTGGCGGGTGAGCGCTGAGCTCGACCTCGATCATAGGGCTCTAACCTCCAAGGGTCTCGCTCTGGAGGGTGGAGGATGGACCCGGTCCAGAGGGCGCGCGCTCGGAGAGGCTCCACATTGGCGGGTGAGCGCTGAGCTCGACCTCGACCACAGGGCTCTAACCTCCGAGGGTCTCGCTCTGGAGGGTGGAGGACGGACCCGGTCCAGAGGGCGCGTGCTCAGAGAGGCTCCATATTGGCGGGTGAGCGCTGAGCTTGACCTTGACCATAGGGCTCTAACCTCCAAGGGTCTTGCTCTGGAGGGCGGAGAATGGCTACGGCCTAGGCATCCCGAGCTCGCGGGTGCGACCTGGTGGAGGACAGAGCTCGGCTCGTTGCCTTGTAAGAGCTCAGCTCAGCTCGATAGAATGGTCCAGGTTGAGGTGTTGCCTTGGCGTTCGACATGGCGGTCTCCTTTAATGTGGCGCCTGCCAGCTACCCACATCAGCGGTCTCGCTAAGAAGGTCTAGGTTGAGCAGGAGGTGCGTCGAGTTCTGTGCGCTTCATCGTACTACTGCACCCGCAGCGTGGGCACGCCAAGCTCGACGGGGATGACCTCTTCGGTGCCGAAGACGAGGCTGAAGGGCGTTTCGTTGGTTGCCGTCCTGGGCGTTGTGTGGTAGGCCCACAAGACGCTCGAGAGTTCTTCTGCCCACATGCCCTTAGCTTGGTCTAGCCTGGTCTGGAGTCCTTGAAGGATGGTTCGGTTGGTCACCTCGGCTTCCCCATTCATTTGGGGGTGGGCCTTTGAGGTGAACCAGTGTTGGATGCCGTGCGCTGCGCAGAATCCTCCGAACTCACGGTTGTCGAACTGCCACCCGTTGTCGGTAATGACACGATGGGAGAGCCCGAAGTGGCAGATGATTGACTTTCAGAAGAACTGGTGGACATTGGCTTCCGTGATCCGAGCTAGCGGCTCTACCTCGACCCACTTGGTGAAGTAGTCGATCACCACCAGCAGAAACTTTCGCTGCCCTGATGCTGGGGGGAACGATCCCAAGATGTCCATTCCCCACTGGGCAAAGGGCCAAGGGGCTGAGAGCTGGGAGATTGGCACTGTCGGCTGACGCTGTATGTTGGCGTGGCGCTAGCATTTGTCGCACCTTTTGACGAAGTTGGCAGCGTCCTCCCTCATGGTCTCCCAAAAGTATCCCTGGCGGAGGGCTTTGTAAGCCAGTGTTCTCCCTCCCACGTGGTTCCCACAGAGGCCTTCGTGTATCTCTTGGAGCACAAAGATTACCTCGGCAGGCCTGAGGCATCTCAGGAGCGGGTAGGAGTAAGATCGACGATAGAGTTAGCCCTCCATCAGGACAAGCCGGGGGGCTTTCTTCCTGACAAGGGCGGTTTCTGCACGGTCTTCTGGCAGGGTGCCATCAGTGATGTACCGGACATACTTGTCCATCCAGCTCGGCTCGGGGGTGACTTGATACACCTCTGTCGGGCTCTCGTAGCTGGGACTTTCAAGGTGCTCGATGTAGGCGCGTCCCAGAGACGAGTCCGGTAGTGTCGTGAGCCTGAACAGTGATCCGTGTGTGCGTTCTCCCCTCAGGGGATGTGGAAGATGTTGAAGCATCGGAGGCCTACCGTGCTCGCGCGGACCTGCTCCAGGTACTTCATCATCTGGGCATCCCTCGCTTCATATTCTCCAGAAACTTGTCCAGTGACCAGTTGGGAGTCGGTGAAGACTTTCAAGTCCTGCACACCCAGCTCGCGGGAAACCCTGAGGCCCGCAATGAGTGCCTCGTACTCCGCCTGGTTGTTGGTAGCGGCGAACTTGAAGCAAAGGGCGCATTCCGCCACGACCCCATCATAGTTGGTTAGGATGAGGCCTGCTCCGCTCCCACCTGAATTGGATGCTCCATCTATGTGGAGGATCCAGGCTCTTCTCCTGGCCTAGGCTCTGTTGTTGTCTGCTCTGGCTCCTCGGCGAACTCGATGCAATCGACCACGAAGTCGGCTAGGACTTGGACCTTTTGCGATGACCTCGGTCGGTACGCTATGTCGAATTTGCTGAGCAACAGGGACCACTTGGCCAACCTCCCGGATGTCTCGGGTCAGGTGAGGATAGTCCTCAGCGGCTGGTCCGTCACGATCACTATTGGGTGTGCTTGAAAATAGGGCATGAGGTGCTTAGCAGATATTATTAGTGAAAAAATGAGTTTCTTGGAGTGAGTATACCTGATCTCCATATCGTGGAGGATTTTTCTGGTGTAGTACACCGGCTTCTGAGATTTGTCCTTGTCTGTGCGGACGAGAACTGAGCTGATAGCTCCCGGTGTCACCGCCAGGTACAGCAAGAGCTCCTCTCCCTCTTCCGGTCTGGAGAGCAACGGAGGGGAGGCGAGGAAGTTCTTCAGCTCCTCGAAGGCTGTCCTGCACTCCTCGGTCCAGATGAAGTCGTGCATCTTGCGCAGCGCCTTGAAAAATGGCAGGCAATGATCAGCCGACCTCGAGATGAATCTACTGAGGGCAGTGACTCGTCCCGTCAGGCGCTGGACTTGCTTCTTGAAGGTCGGGTGTTCTATATCGATGATGGCCTGCACCTTCTCCGGGTTCGCTTCGATGCCCCTCTAGGTGACCATGAAGCTGAGGAATTTTCCGGCCGCCACCCCGAAGGCGCACTTCACCGAGTTCAGCTTCGTTTGATGTTGCCGCAGGTTGTGGAAGGATTTGACGAGGTCAGCTACATGGCTCGAGCCCGGCCTGCTCATGATGAGCATGTCGTCCACATACACTTGCATGTTGCGGCCAATTTGGTCTTTGAAGATCCTACTGACCAGGCGCTAGTAGGTAGCTCCTGCATTCTTCAGGCCAAAAGGCATCATCCTGTAGCAGTACGTTCCTTGGTCGGTGATGAAGGCGGTGTGCTCCTCGTCTTCTGGATGCATGCAGATTTGATTGTACCCGAAAAATGCATCCATGAAGGAGAGCAATCGGTGGCCCGAGGTGGCATCTACCAGCTGGTCGATCTTCGAGAAAGGGAAGCTATCCTTCAGGCAAGCTTTGTTGAGGTCGGTGTAGTCACACATATCCTCCATTTGCCATTATTCTTCTTGACCATCACTACATTCGCCAGCCAGCTCGGGTATTGGACCTCTCGGACGAAATCGGTAGCCAGGAGTTTGTCAACTTCTTCTTTGATAGCTGCCTGTCTCTCCGGGGCAAAACTTCTCTTCTTCTGCCGAACTGGCTTGTGCTTTGGGTCGACACTCAATTTAAAAGTAATGATGTCAAGGGGGACACCTGGCATGTCCGCCGCCGTCCAGGCAAACACATCCGCATTCGCCCATAGGAATCCCAGCAGCTGGGCCCTCTCTTCCTCGGGTAGCTGGGCTCCGATCTGCACCGTCTTTGTGGGGTCCTCTCCGAGCGGATGAGAAAGTAGATGCTCGACCGGGTCTCCCCTGGGGTCTTGGGCCCTTTGGTCGAGATCGTCCTGAGGGACCTTGGCCCTAGGAAGGGTTTGGAAATAGTGCTGCACCGGCTGGGGCGTTCCTCTCATCTCCCTGATACCATAGGAAGTTGGGAACTGTACAAGTGGCCTCTTGGTGGAGACAACGGTGTCAAGCAGGTTGAGCCCGGGTCGGCCCAATATCACGTTGTAGGTGGAAGGAAGCCTTACAATCGTGAAAGTCATCATGACGGTGCTCTGCCGAGGTGGGGTTCCAGCAGTGACAGGGAGAGTGATTTCTCCCTCTATCCTTACGGAATCGCTCGTGAAACCAACAAGGGGTGTGTACACGGGCTTAAGCTGATCCGGGGGAGAGATTCATCCTGGAGAAGGCATCATAAAAAAGCACGTCTGTGGAGCTTCCATTATCAACCATGATGCGCTTTACAGGATGCTTCACGATCGTCATTTTGACGACCATGGCATCATTATTTACATTTTTTCCCCCCCGTCTTCCCCCTCCCTCATAAAGGGGAGTACATTCTCATAGTCCCCTGCCCCCCAGGTCCTCTTAGATGCACAAGTAGCTCCCTAAGAAATCATGCCCACTGGCTTCTCGGTGGGGCGATTGTCGATGGTTGGAGCTGGCGGAAGAGCGACGAGCACCTGAGACTCCTCCTGAGGTCTGCCCCCCACGAACCTTTTGAGGTAGCCTCTCTTGATGATCTCCTCAATCTCCCACTTGAGGTTGCGACATTTCTCGGTGTTGTGGCCGTGGTCACGGTGAAAGCGACAGTACTTCGTCTTGTCGCGGCCGGTGGAGGTCCTCAACGGAGGTGGGAGCCTCAGATAGTCCTCGCCCTCAATTTCCATATGGATTTTCGTCCTCGGGGCGAGGAGAGGGGTGTAGCTCTCCTCGGGGACAGGGGTCCCTCTCAGTCTTGGTCGGTCCCTCCGGGAGCTTGGAGCCTGGGGTGCCAATTTCCGGGTCCCGGACGCTTCAGCGGGGGCCGACTTCTTCAGGGGTCCTTATCGAGCTCCTGCCTCGTACGATCTGCCTCCTCGACGCGGATGTACTTTTGGGCCCAGGGCAGGAGCTCGGAGTAGGTCTTGGGGGCTTCTTATCCAGCGAGTAGGTCAGGCGGGAGGTCTTGAGCCCTTGCTTCAGCACCAGCATGGCGACTGGCTCTTCAAGATTGTAGATCTCTAACGAGGCAGCTTTGAAATGGGCCACGTAGTCCTGCAGGGGCTCGCGGTCCTACTGCCGGATGGAGAAGAGGCTGTCTGCCTCTCGTGGCAACTTCCTGCAAGCATCGAAGTGAGCCACGAACTTTTGCCCTAGCTGGGCGAAGGAGCTGATGCTCTCCGGCTCCAGACGGGTGAACCACGCCCGGGCCGCCTTCCGGAGAGTAGCAAGAAAAGTGACGTAATGGAGAGCGTCGTGGCCCCCTGGACCCTTATGAGGGTCCGGTAGCTTTCCAGGTGGTCTAAGGGGTCGGTGGTCCCATCGTAAGGATCCACCTGCGGCATCCTGAACCGGTGCGGGATCGGCTCCGCTTGAATTTTTTGGAAGAATGGGGGAAGGGCGTCGTAGCCCACTGGCTCACTAGCGGAGCCCTGCATGCTGGCAAACCGGTGGGCGAACTCCGTCAGCTTGCATTCATGTTCCTCCAGGCACTTTTCCACCGTGCGCCTGACGGCTTCATCAGTGGATCCCTCTGCTGAAGGAGACGGAGAAGGTGACATGGATGCATGGCACCCGCGGTGGGTGATCTTGCTTTTCTTGCCTCGGTGGGGTCTGGGCACCTCCCACCCGATGTTCGGCGAGTGGCTCTCTCCGTTGGCAGAGTCGACTCGTTGTCTTTTCATCGGAGCTTGATGGCTGTCCGGGTTGTCGGTGGTGGCCCGCGGCTGCGATTGCCTTCCTTGAAAGGAGCGTAGGCTGTTGCGGGGAGCTGCGGCATGGGCTGCCAGGGTCCCTGGCTACTGGTGGGTGGTCACGGACCGGTGCAGATGTTGAAGCTGGCATACTGCGGTGGCAAGAACTTGCAAAATTATAAAAAATTAAAAATAATTTTAAATAAAAATTTGCAACCGAAATATCGGTTGCAAAAAAATTGATAAATTAATTTTTTTAAAAATATTTTTTTAAAATCTTGCAACCGAATTTTTGGTTGCAAAATCTAATTTAAAATTTATTTTAATATTTTGAATTTTGTAACCGATTTTGCAACCAATTTTTTTGATTTTTTTCCAGAAATTTATTTTTTTGCAACCGATTTTGCAACCGAATTTTTTATTTTTAATTTCAGAAATTATTTTTTTTGCAACCGATTTTACAACCAATTTTTTTTATTTTTCATATTTTTTTTATAACCGATTTTGCAATCGATTTTTTATTTTTTAAAATTTCAAAAATATATTTTTTTGCAACTAATTTTGCAACCATTTTTTTATTTTTTAAAAAAATTAATTTTTTTGCAACCGATTTTTTATTTTTTAAATTTTAGAAATTTATTTTTTTGTAATCGATTTTGCAACCGATTTTTTTTTTCAAAATTTTTTTTGCAACCGATTTTTTATTTTTTTAAAATTTCAGAAATTTATTTTTTTGCAACCAATTTTGCAACCGATTTTTTTTAATTTTTTTTTTTAAAATTTATTTTTTTGCAATTGATTTTGCGATCGATTTTTTTTTAAATTTTAAAAATTAATTTTTTAACTGATTTTGTAACCGATTTTTTATTTTTTTATATTTTTATTTAATTTTATAATCGATTTTTCTATTACAAAATATAATTTAAAATATAATTTAATTTTTTTAAAAATTTGTAACTGAAAAATCGATTGCAAAAAAATGCTTAAATACCGTCCTTTCATTGCCCTAACGTTTTTTACCCTTCGTTTCTTAGATTAAATCCCCTCCCCCGTGCCCCCTCGACGGCCGACGTCTCCCCGCGACTTCGGCATCACCCCTCTCCCCGTCCGGCTGGCATTTTGCTGCCCTAATTTAGTGGCCCGAGCTCTCGTCTCCTCTCCCATCCCCGCCTCCCGCTCTCCACGGCCCAGCAGACTCCGCTTTAGGGTTTGGAGCTTTCTGCCCTCGATCCATCACCCCCAAAATCCCATTTCCCACTCCGCCTCCACCTCTGATCTCCCTCCCTCCTCCGGTCCTCCCATTGCCAGATCTGCACTTTCGTCCGATCGATCTCGGTGCGGTGGCCGGTGAAAAGAGATCCTTCTCGAGGATCGGTGCTCACTGCCTCCACATCTGATCTCCCTCCCTCCTCCGGTCCTCCCATCGCCAGATCTGCCCCTTCGTCCGATCGATCTCAGTCCGGTGGCCGTAGAAAAGAGATCCTTCTCGAGGATCGGTGCTCACTGCCTCCACATCTGATCTCCCTCCCTCCTCACGAGCATGGTGGCTTCGGTCCAAAACCCTCTTCGCTTCTCTCTCGGCTCTCGGGACGACAAAGCCCTTGTAGGGTGGGTTCTGTCTCTCTACCACCGCCAACCGAGGTGAGGTCTATTGTCTGCTCGAAAAGTTCTACTGAAAAATTGCTTACCTGTTGATATATGTCATGCATCTAGTACTAGAAGTAATTGTTTTGTGTGTTAGGTCTAACGTTCCTCAGATTCGTCTCTGTTTTTAATTTTGTGTTGGTGGAGTCTTTGGGAAGAAAAAGGCTTTGTTTCTGTCTTTGATGTAATTAATGTTGTAATCTGAGTTCTTATGTTGTTGATGTGATTATGTTTTGAACAAAATTTCTTGAAGCGGTCGATTTAGATGCTCCATGCCTTGTTTGACGTCTTCGATCTAGAGTGTCTAGTAGACTATTCGTCTTAAAATTTTTACTTTGAACTGGTAGCTAGCTGGATCTCGCTTTCCGATTTTAATTCGCTGGACTGTGATGGGCGTTTGTTAAAAAGCTGCTTTTTTGTTTTGTTTTGTTTTGTTTTGTGGGGGGGGGGGTATATCTTGGTGAGTTTCTTTCTTTATTTCTTTTTCTGGGCTAATTTCTCAGTCCATGGTGAGTGAGGTACTCCACTCACCCTTCGTATGTGCTCTTTAAAAGAAGAAATTGGAAATTGATGTATACACGTGTACTGCAATCTTTTCAGCATTTTGTTAGAGATTTAACTACTAAGGTCTCTCTGGAAGTTATATCCCTTTGTTCCTGTAGTACAATAATGTACATAACCACTTTATTGTTGTTTTGTGAAAATTTTGATCTTAACTGGCTTTTATTGTGATTGTGGTTATTCAAATATGTTGCAATTGCCTTTAGGTATTACTATTACTGATCGGTGATATTATAAACTGGTTATTTCTTTTTCAGAAGGAAAATCTATTTTGTTTGCATGCTAAGTGGTTGCATTAACTTGAAGGACTTGCTCTAGAAATACTGTTCTGGTATTTGCTTGTTTAAAATATTTTCATGCTTTGCCCTTTGTCCAGTTTATGTATACTCATATGATCAATTAGATTAGTGGAGTCTTAGTTAATTCTTGTCTATCCTTCTGATTGCAAGAGGTTTTAAATCTAAATTTATCTTTATTGTTTTGATCTGGTGGCTTGTCTTAATCCAATGTGTGAAATAGGTTTTTTTTGGCTTTTTTTTTTTTTGCCTATTCTGAGTTATTTCTTCACGTTAGATTTCCAATTATTATACATTTTCTTCTAGTTCATGGTTGTTGTATTATCAATTGGGGGTTCTTAATGTTTGGTATATTTTTGCCTCTCCTTTTGGCTGCAATAGTTTTTAACTTTAAATGTCTATATGGCTTTGTTCTGGATGCATATGTCAAACTTAAATATCAGGGAGCTTTCATGTCTTAAGTTTTTCCTTATTAGCTCTGGACCTCAAACTCTCATACATGTGAATACAATTTGACTTTAGTCTTTTTCTCTCGGATTTTGTTCATTCAAATCAATACCATCTACTCAAGAGCCAACTGCTATACCTCCCAGTTAGGGGTTCAGTACAACCAACTATCATACCCACTGGTGAAGGGTTCAGTCACTAACAAGAGGTTTCAATCCATAAACATGACATTTTCTTCCACTTTTAAGAAAGCATAGTAATCTACAACATATCAGCTGATAAAGTATGATAACATGCTTGAATGATGAAGCACAAGTTCCAATGGAAACAACATGGCTTTACTCTAATAAATATGGATGTCAAGTAATTATTTAAAACACAAAGACAAAGGATTTAGCCAACTAAGAGAGTGCCACATCAAGTGGGAACCACTCTACTCTATGTGCCAACACAAACAAGGATGCCACAAAACAAAACAAGGTTATGATACATGCTTGCTCAGCAGACTCTACTTATTGTTTGACAGTTTTGTTCTGTTTTTGCTGTTTTATTATGCATTTTGCATGGATTGTCTCTTGTTACCTGCGGTTAGAGGCTGTGATGAGTTGCCTTGGTATCTTCGTGATGCTTGAAGTGCTGAAAGTGTATGCTGCATCAGACGATTTTGCATGGATCTAAATGGTGTTGCAAATTTGGATGGCTTGCTATTATTGCAAGCAACCATTTGCTGCCTTAGACCCTTTTCAATGTATAAAAATAGGCAATCCTAATCCTGAGCCTCTGAATGTTATTGTTTGACGGTTTTGTTTTATGTTTGTTGTTTTATTGTACTTCTTGGTAGATTGCCTCTTGTTATTTGTGGTTAGAGGCTGTGATGAGTTGCCTTGGTATCTTCATGATGCTTCAAGTGCTGAAACTGTATGCTAGATTGGACCATGTTGCATGGATCTAAATGGTGTTGCAAATTTGGATGGCTAGCTATTATTGCAAGCAATCATTTGCTGCCTTAGACCCTTCTCAATGTATAAATATAGGCAATCCCGAGCCTCTGAATCTTCTTGTTTTTCATTATATCTGACGATTAATTACAGTGTTCAAGTTATGGCTTATAATATTTTTTGGTTGTTTTAGCTTCATTTGAACTCGGTATTCAATTCCACTTAAACCCATTTGTAAATATGGCATTTTCTTTTCTACCTCAGCTTTCACAAATATTACACATGTGCTTTATTGCATATATCTGCAAGGATGCCTCTTCTCTACACCTTGATTATTCAGGCACCTTTTTTACCCAGATCTATTTTTCAGTTTTTTTCTTGCATTTTCTATCGGGAAATTTTGACTATCATTTTATATTGCAAAGTTTGACCAGTTTTTTGCTTTCAAGGGGATCATGAGATGTCAGTAAAATGCATTAAAACCATGCTTGGGTTGGTGTGATACCTGAATGCTTATAATATGATTTGATGTATGTAGCTATTATTTTTGGATAATTGGATGTGATTGAACATTGAAATGAATATCTGCTTTGTGTCTAAGCTGCCTAATGGATGTTTATATGTTGCCATTGTGTCTAATGGATGCTTTATACTTCTCAGTTTGTGATAAATTTGTAAAATCCAGGACAAAAATTCATTTTATATAATTTTTTTTTAATTATTCAATTTTAGCAACCGATTTTGCAACCGATTTTAAATTTTTTTAATTTTTTTTAATTTAACAACCGATTTTGCAACCGATTTTAATTTTTTTTAATTTTTTTATTTAGCAATCGATTTTGCAATCGATTTTAATTTTAATTTTAATAGAAATTATTTTTTTGCAATCGATTTTGCAACCAATTTTTTTTTTTTTTTTTTTTTTTTTGCAACCGATTTTGCAATCGATTTTTTTTAATTTTTCAATTTTTTTTTAGCAATTGATTTTTTTTATTTTTTAGAATTTTTTTTTAGCAACGATTTTGCAACCGTTTTTTTTTTTTTTATTTTTCAAGAAATTTTTTTTGCAATCAATTTTGCAATCGATTTTTTTTATTTTTCAGATTTTTTTTTTTTTTTTGCAATCGATTTTGCAACCGATTTTTCAATTATCTTTTGCAATCGATTTTTTTAAATAAAAAAATTAAAAATAAATAAAAATCGGTTGTTAAATTTTGTAACAAAAAAAAAATCGGTCACAAATTTTTGCTACCGACTAATTTCGGTTGCAATTAAATGTGCAATCGATTTTGCATTATTAGCAACTGAAAAATCGGTTGCTAAACCCGGTTTTTCTTGTAGTGAGAAATTAATAAGGCTTAACTACTTTCAGCTACAGCAATACCTATAAAAAGCGGTAAGAAGGAACCTCCAAGGTAAGCCATTCCATGCGAGTCTGAGCTGGTCTATGACTAGCTTGCACTATGCACATCTGACTCTCCATTCATTTCATCTCGTTTTTTTTTTTTTTTTTAGCTCTCCATTCTGAACTCTACAGATTTAGGTATTGGAGAGTCCTCCATTGGAGAAAATTCGATCATGAATTTATTTTACAGGAATCCAAAAAGATGAACTGATGACCTAGGTACTCTGTCTAGTCAGCAGGGATCAGTGTCAACCGTTCTTTTTTTAAGGCTTAGGCTTAGTATTGATTTTTCATAATTATTGTTCCCTGTAATATCGTTATGGTTAAAATTGTTTACCAGTATTCTCATTCTTATATTTATGTACAAGTCTGAAATCGTGTTTAGTGTCGTTTCAGACGTGATTGTTTTGTTTTACATACTTTTAAAATTCTGTGTTGTCTCGAGGATGGAACATATTTCTCTTTTAGAGTCCAACCTAGTTAACGGCTGGTGATGGGAATGTACCTGGTTTTATTTAAGGGAAGTTCAAATATGCCACATGCACATCAACAAGCGAGATTCCAAGGCGATACATATCTTATTCTGATAATGCTATTGTTTCTACTAGTGGCACCATGTACTGGCGATGATAACAAAATACAGTATAGTAGTTCTTTATGAAGGTGAGAGCGATGGGAATTGCAGCAATTACCAACATGGTCAGGTCAGCTAAGGATTTCAGAAACAACCGGGCTTCATATCGACGTACGAAGTAATGCCATTGTTTTCGTCTTTCTAAGCAAAATGATGCCATGAGTATTGTGATAATCCGAAGACATCAGATAGCTAATCCGCCATTTCAAGGCAGAGTTAAAACATAAAAAAAAAAAAAAAAAAAGGGATAGGAGGAAGCCTTATGGAACGAACTTTACAAAACAAAAAATTAGTGATAACAATAATAGCAGGTCATTATCTTACAATGTAAGTATTTATCTTACTGAAATATTATTTTCAAATTCAAATTTTTATTTTAACTATAAAAAATTATATAAGTAAATATTCAAGAAAATTAGAGACCGATATTCTTCATTGTGGTCACTTATTCTGTTATAATGCATAAAAGCAGCCAGTACCAAATGTACCTGGTCCAAGTTAAATCGGACAAGTAACAACTAATATTTTGGTCGGAGGAAAAAAAAGATTCAGGAAGTGCCTCTCATTTGGTGATATTGGTATCGATGAAACCACGAACAAAACCCCTTAAAAGAGAAAAGACAAATCAAGTTCTCTTTTCAATGCACCACTTGCACTTTAGGCTAGGAAGCATATCTATAATACTGAACCTGCAAAAAGAATTTGCAAGGTACTGACTTATAGAAAATGAAAATATTCAACCAACCGCTAAACTCTGATTTTGATTCCGGTTCCTATTCCGGTGACAAATCAAACACATCCTAAGAGTAGTTAATTAGAACAGAATAAAGAAATAGGCATATAAAGCCAGACAATAAATAAATAAATAAATAAAAGTAAAAACTACAAACATGACCTGGATAGAACTTCACAGAGGAAGAACAGAACGTTGAGAGGTTCAATCTCTTCCTTATCTGATTGCTTATTGAAGAGTTTATCAGAAATACTAAATAAAGTTGGAAGGAACTTGCTCAATATGATATTCCAAGGCCCATGTAAATAACATCACGACACACAAATAATGAATGATAAATCAAAAGATTGACTGATACCTGACCTATACTACTTGAGCTACACTGATACAGTGATGTTATACTATGTTCCTAACATGTCTGTCCAAACCCCCAGCAACCTGATGTCTTGTCCTCTCAATTCAATCTCGAGAAAGGCTAGGTCTACACAAGTTGCCAGCATAGCTTTCTGGTCTGTAGTTGTACTAGACTAGACACCAGGTCCAACTTCCACCTTCAGCGGGATTCTGAGAAGAGTTCTATGTTGTGAATCTGGTTTCTGTGATATGTGCAGCACTTCGTTGCATATATTTCCACTTAAATTTGAATGATGGACTCATAATAAAATTGTCTGCAATATATACGATCAGCGTATTCTCCATTTACTCTCCCTTTTTTTCTCTATTTTTATTTATCTCAGAATAACATAAACGGATAGCTTTATATTTAATATAAAAATGAAAGTAGAGATATATTTATCATGAAGGGGATGAACATAGAAAATCAGAAAAGAAAAATGGCATGCTTAAGGACTTTTGCTCAGATGGCCTGCTCTAGAAGTCATGGAAATGAAGTTCATGGAATGGAGATCAAATGAAGTAGGTAAAGTTGTCTGGGTCTCACTTCAAAGTCTTTTAGTCTAATAATACAATAGGGGTACAAGTTATAGAACAAGTCAAATTTATCCACCTTATCAAAGTTAACAAAATTTCAACGGTCCACAAGCCAATGGGTGTCCGGTATTAGCCTCCTGATTTGAACTATCAAAAGCTAATATAGAGTTCGTAAGTTCATAAACTAGAACAAAGGGAAGCAAACTTTAATTTCTCTTTCTTCTTGTCCCTTATTTCATGGGATCTGTTTTAGACCATGTAATTGTTGTCCTATGTAGAATAACACGTTACCTAGAAAAACATAATATGTCCGTTCAAGATCTAAATAAATAATTCAGGGAAGAAATATCGGAAGAAAAAAAATTATGAGAGAGAAAAACTTTATTAAAAAATTGATCCACGTAAAAGTCTCTCATATTTCAGCAAAGAGAGGTCTCAATCCTCTCTCTCTTTTACAATCTTTTATACAATTTTTCATGTTCTTCTCACATACAAAGGAGATACCAAAAATTTCTTTAAATAAAGTACCATGCGGGTAGGAGTTGGACTCCTATCTTAACTCATGAAACCAAAAACTCATTAAAATACTATTACGTCCCGAATCCAGCACCGAAATCGGCTACGCGATCGGCCGCATAAATCCTAAAATACTTTCTAGAATTTATGCAAGGTCTAAAATATTTTTCATTATAACCTCAATTATTCATAATAATATTGATCATAATTCATAAGAAATTACCTAATACAAAGAAAACTTATATGGTGATAATCTTAATCATCTTTTAGTCATCCGACTGATATTAATAACTCTTTAACTATTCTTTATTTCTTCATGAATCCCAATCTACTACCAAGCTTGAATATCTACATAACTCTGCGAAGGAAAAATAAATAGGGGTTGTGAGCTTTACAGCCCAGTAAGGTTTCTATATGATCACACCAGTAACAATATAATTATGAAAATAGCATGAACATACTAGTATATCATATCATGCAGTCAAACAACTCAGATATCATGTATGACAAAACTATGAGAAACTATATTTTTCTTCGCTAATTTTCATTAATCAATCTTTATCTTTCGGGTTTTGGACTAGCCACGATCATGTACCAGTCCATGACTGGTAACCGCAAAGCGACCATGCATACTATGGTCGGTCCTATTCATGTACTAAGCCCGTGGCTTAGGCTGTGTAATCACGGTGCTACCGTAGCATGGTTAGTCCAAATACCATATTTACTTCATTAACATTTCATCAATGTAGTCAAAACATGTCTCTCATGATTTCTTAATAATCGGTGTCATGGTCCAATCCATTCAATAACTGGTATCGTGGTCCAATCCACTCGATAACCAGTGTCATGGTCCAACCCATTCAATAACTGGTATCGTGGTCCAACCCACTCGATAACCAGTATCATGGTACAATCCATTCAATAACCGGTATCGTGGTCCAACCCACTCGATAACCAGTGTCACTTTCCTTTAAAACATGGTATATGAAATACAGATTATAATAATAATAACAACCACAATGTCCATCATAAGAAATCAACTATGCCATGCGAGATAACACCATGCATCAAATGTATGTATATATATATATGCTCAGATCAAACCAGGCCATGTAAAATACATGCATAAATGGGTGATCGATACAGAATTTCTTACGTTCAAGCGCTAAACCAAAATACTCGGTATCAAAACCATGCCATGTAAAATAATATGTAGAACTGGTGATCATGTCCAGAATCCATATCTCACAAGAGACAATTACATTCCTGATATGGTTCATATTCGGAACTCGTACAAAATCATGCTACTCAGAGGCTACGTACCCCTTACAATAACAACTCTTAATATAAATAAATAATCCTAAATCAATTATAAAATCCTGAAACCTCTTACCTGGATTTTTCGTCAGTAGTCCATCCGTAAAGTTCTATCCTCACGTTCCCAAGAAAGGAGACTTTCCAATCATCTTTCTTCATATTCTCTCTCCTCATTTTCTCTTCTCTTTCTTCTCTCTCTTCTCTCTTCTTTCTCTCTCGTCTTTCTCCTCCTCTTCTCTCTTCTTTCTCTCTCTTTGGGTTATAGGCTTTTTTTTCTTGCTCTGTCGACGTCCCTTAATAAAAGAGAAGGAACCAGTCTAAAATCAAATAGAATCCCTCGTCTAAGAAATTCTAAACCACCAGAAAAGCTCCTAGACCGTTAGATCTGAGATCAATGCCTCAAACAGTATCAAAATCCGAATCCAAAAACTCCTGATCAAGCCTAAACTCCCTCGAATTGATTTCAGCCATTCGATCGAGCAATCGGACAGTCCAGATCGTGCAAAAAGCCTGTGGACCGTCATGGACCTCGAGAAACGGGCAGGAAAATGCCTGAGAAACGTGTGGGAAATGTCCTTACGCGCGCTGCTTCCGACTAGGCCGAGTCCACGCGCCCACGCACGCCACGCGCACGGGCATCGCCCTCGTCGCTCGCCCATGCATGCGTCTCCCGTGTCGCGCGCCCGCTCATGCTCGCTCTCGCCCGTGCTCACATCGCACACCCGCCGTGCTCACGTCGCATGCCCGTCGCTCACGCTTGACTCGCTGCATCTCTGGGCCGCACGCTGGGTCTGGGTTGGTCCATTCGGGTGGGCCGGCCTGGCTCCCCCTTTTTTTTTCTGGGATGTTACATTTTCTTCCTGTTAAAATAATTTCGTCCTCGAAATTAGCTTGATTAAGATTTTAAACCTTAAAAATATCCAACCCTCATGTCATTATCAAACTCTCAATTAATCTTTCTTGTAGGGCACTTGTTTCTCAAATCTGAATCATAACGATATCATTAAATATTTAAAACTTAATCTTTTCCATTTACAATCCATATCGAATTTTTTCGAGTTCTTCAAAAAGAACACTTATCTTTCAATGACACTATAATTAATTATCCTTGATCAATTCTACAGAATTTCATGATAGCCCAACCTTAGATATACATAATTTAACATCATCCTCAAGCTTCTGTATGGTCCCTTTCTTAGATCATTTTCTTCATAAGTTCATAACAAAATTATACCACATCTCAATTCTCGTTCCTTATGATTCACGGTACATAATGAATTCTTTTAGTTTCTTTCAAATGAACATTAACATCTCAACCTCAATATAAAATTCTTTGCTTCTGAAATTTTTTCTCTTGATTAACCTTCACATGAAAATCATAATCGGTCTACTCTATTCTTAACCAAAAATTGAAGAAGACTTGAGCATTAGATACTTGCCATGGTCTATAACATTCTTTCTTCTCTTACACCTCTCCATGACTTTACAATCAATCCTTAATCTTATAGAAACCTCGAGCCCTCCTTAAATAGAGAAATCATAATGTCAGGTGCCACAAATATTCCCGATCCAAATCGGTTAAAGGACCATCACTTCTTTATTCTAGATTTAGTGATGTCCAAAATTCTTATTTACTATAGTCCTCTACACCAGGGAACCCATTGAGAAAAATTATCTGGCAACACCTATAGACTAGTCCAAGGATCATCTACATTATCTTTTCATCTTGTTACTGAAATTCAAATCAGTACTTCCCATCACAATACTTCTAAAATTAAAGTTAATATTCATAATTGATTTCAGGATAGCTCAAACCACTATACTTTCACTGTGCACTCTGATAAAATTTACTAAACCATCTAGGTTTACTATATAAATCCCTCTAAAAATTTATCTTAGTACCAGAAAGATCCAAAATTATTAAAGTAAAGCTACTGGATCTCTTTCTCCTTTACATCTCAGGTATATCATATCAAAGTTTATTTTGATCAAGTTTCCACATTGAAAGTTCTTCAAAATCTCACCATCCTTTTAAGACACCAATAACTCTAATTCGAGTCCAGATTAAACATACTTTCTTTGACAATTCAAATAGACAATCTAGATCAACTTTTCTCTTGAAAAGTTATCATTAACTCTAATGAGATAAATGACTTTCAATTAATGCTCTTATGATTAGAATCAATCATCTTATCGTTCATAGAACGATCTTATCATATCTCTTAGCATCAATTAACAAATTATCTAAAATATTGTCCTTATAGGCTAAACCCATATAGATCTTCCAATACCAAATTCTCTACTTACTATAGTTCATATAAGTCATCCAACACCAATTTCTTTACTCAAAACAACATTAGCAGTAGGGTAACTAAAATATTTCCATAGATCTTAAATTTAACTTAAGTTGGACACACCCAAAAATATCCAACAATTATAAGGATGATCAAGTAGTTCAATCCAAGACTACTAGTTTAACCCATCAAAGATACCACCAATATGTGCATGGCATGTGCACAAAATATAATTTAATCCACTAATAGCATATTAGCGATCTATGCATTATCTCAAATATATTTTTCATTTCATAATTTTATTAATAATCCATGTACAAATTCATCGAAAGAAAATTCTCCTTCTTAATATCGTAAACTCTTTCATAACCTACATCCGAAATATCTTCTTGCAAGAATCCCAACGATTATAGGGTAGACTCAGTAATCCAATCTAAACTGCAAATATAGACTATCAAGATTCTATCAAAATAATACATGCCAAGTTGTCATGATATAATGTAATCCACCAATATAGAGTTATAAGCTATACATCATCCCAAACACATTTTTCTTTATATTTTTTCAATCATAATCCACATACAGATTATCAAAAGCATATTCTTTTAATATCATTAAACTCTTTCATAACTTATGCTCTAAACATTCTCTTACAACAGTCCCAAAAATTTACAATTTGATAATTAACAGCAGAACTAGCATATTATCATCGTTCACATCTACACTAGGTTCAAGATTCCAAAATCATCCAATTATAATAATTTATTATAATTCCAAGCCAGTACTCTTGATGCTTGGGCCTACCCACTTATCAAAGATGAGGATACATCCCCATCCAACTCTTCTATACCCATAATATGCTCACTTATCATGATTAAAAGTATAATCATCCAGCTCTTTACATTTATCCTAGATCAATCCCAGTACTTACTTTACAGATCAAATATCGTGTTCCTCTTTGGTACTAATCATATGCTAGATCTTGCATACTATCTAAAGATTATAAATTCAACCTTCAAAACTATTTTCTTCCCAACTTTATATCTCGACTAGTCATGACACTAAATTTAAATACCTCTCTTAAATCACAGTTCATATTGATCATAACTCAAATTTTAATATCATTCACATCATATCCCAATCACTTATGTCACAATCCTAAGGGATCATACTCTGACTTTGGTATTATTCATATCATGTCCAAACTATTTATATCATAGTTCAAGTAATCATAAACTAAGGTTCAACATCATTCATATCATGTCTTAATCATTTACATTACAATCCTTAGTAAACATGAGTTAAGCTTCAATATTCCTCATGTTATGTCCCGATCACTTGTGTCGTACTTCCAAGTAATCATAACCGAAGTTTTGATATTATTCTGCCATATCCTAATTGATATGGCAACATCGGTGATGTGGAGTATATGTCAGATTCAGCTGGATGCCAGCGGTGCCACATGGATTTTTTCTTTCGAAGTTTCCCCCGGGTGGCTCAACCCGCGATCGTCCTCACCCGGGACCAGGCGCTCCTGCTCCTTCGCCAGGTGGCACCCCGAGATGGGTCCACCTCACCGGAAATCGAGCCTTCCTCTGCCACTTCGCTAGGTGTCCACCCAGGAGGGGTCCACCTCGGTCGAAGCTGGCGGCCTATGCTCCCTCGCCAGGTGGCGATCCAAGACGGGTCCACCTCGCCGAGGTCGAGCCAGGCTCTTCTGCTTCTTCGCCAGGTGGCACCCCAAGATGGGTCCACCTAGGTCGAAGTCGAGCCTTTCTCTGCCACTTCTCCAAATGTCCATCCAGGAGGGGTCCACCTCGGTCGAAGCTGGCGGCTCCTGCTCCCTCGCCAGGTGGCGTCCCAAGACGGGTCCTCCTCGCCGAGGTCGAGCCAGGCGCTCTTGCTCCTTCGCCAGGTGGCACCCTAAGATGGGTCCACCTCGACCGAAGTCGAGCCTTCCTCTGCCACTTCGCCAGGTGTCCACCCAGGAGGGGTCCACCTTGGCCGAAGCTGGCAGCCTCTGCTCCCTCACCAGGTGGCGCCCCAAGATGGGTCCACCTCGTCGAGGTCGAGACAGGCGCTCCTGCTCCTGAGACAGGTGGCACCCTAAGATGGATCCACCTCGGTCGAAGTCGAGCCTTCCTCTGTCGCTTCGTCAGGTGTCCACCCAGGAGGGGTCCACCTCGGTCAAAGCTGGCGGCCTCTGCTCCCTCGCCAAGTGGCGCCCCAAGACGGGTCCACCTCGCTGAGGTTGAGCCAGGCGCTCCTGCCACTCTGCCAGGTGGCACCCCCTGATGGGTTCACCTTGGCCGAAGTCAGCCCTACTTTGCAAAGCCTCCGGGGACCAGAGACACGAGCCACGAGGTCGCTACTAGAGTTGGCATGCGGCGCATCCCGTACAGGGCACCCAGTACGGCCCGCAATGATGTGCAGAACCTCGTTTACACTAGTTAAGGAGGGCCCCGTGATCGAGGTATTGAATCCTTGCAGACAAAGGCCTGGAACCCAGAAAATCCATAGTCAACGCCCCGAGATGAGGGCTCCCGCGCTTGGCTCAAGATCCTGCCAGGTTCCTCCTTTCGTGACAGCATGTTGGATGAGGCAAGCTCGCCACTTAACTCCCATACTCGAAGAGGAGGGGAGAAGGGGAAAAAGGAGCCAGGGACCTCCGGGAGCCTTCGAGAGGGGAGGAAACAAAAGCTGAAGGTGGTTCGATGGTATAAGAGGGACGGTGAAAGCAGACAGAAAGGTAAGCCACCGAGAGGAAAGAACACCTAGAGAAAGGGATAATGATTCTGGGGCTCCCGGAAGTTCCCAGATGCAAGCCCGGCGAGTCCAGTGCAGGACTCTGGGTATCAATTCCTCTCGTTCCCACACTTCTTTAATAAAAAACCTCCTATAAGTACGAAAATCCAGTGGAGACCCGCCTTAGTAGATCTGTTCCATCTTGCCGCTCGCTAACTTGACCATCGGAGTGCCCCCGTCGGAACCCCCGGTCCGGGTCTCGACCTTATTTTGCAGGTCTGGAGGCTTGGAGATCCCGAGGCGAATGAGTCCAAGGTCCGGCGCCAACACATAAGCTATAGGCCACAGCGGTAAGATTGACAACAGACTGGTGCACCAGGTAGGGGGGAGCTAGAACAGTAACCCCTGCGTGAGCAAGAGAGCAACTCGACCGCAAGCATGGTGGTGACACACGGACGTGAAGCTTCCACCAGCTGGGCGGGGGAGGTTCCCTCTCCTCCAGGCCCGCGCAACCCGGAGAGGGAACTTCCCACTCCTCCTCCTCCTCCTCCCCCTCAGTTGTTCTTGGTGGACGGCCCTATTGCAGCCATCATCCAACAGCTACAAACGCTGACTACGGCTGTACGGTAGCTACAGCATCAGCAGCGCTCCCTGGCCACCCAGCCCCAGCCAGGGACCCCCACGGCCCAAGCCACGGGTCCCCGCAGAAGCCTGCATTCTATTCAAGGCAGGCCGTTCCATCCACGGGCAGCAACCAACCCCCGCGGGAGCCATCAGACTCCCATGAAAAGAAACCATACTGGGTCAGTGCATCACGAGAGTCGATCCCTGGCCGACGATCCTGAAGCAGTTCAGCATAGCAGGTGCCACCGGGGCAAGGCCCCTCGCCACGATCGGTCAGCACCTCCTTCTCTAGTGGCCTCGATGGAAGGTTCCACTGACGAGGCCATCAGGCGCATGGCCAAGAGATGCTTGGAGGAGCATGAGTGCAAGTTGGTCGAGTTCTTTCGTTGCTTTGCCGACATGCAGGGTTGCCCTAGCGAGCCAGTGGGCTATAACGCCCAACCGCCCTTCTCCCAGGAAATCCAAGAAGAACCGATCCCGAATCGGTTCCGCATGCCTCAGGTGGATCCCTACGATGGGACCACCGATCCCTTGGACCACCTGAAGAGCTATAAGGCTCTCATGAGGGTCCAGGGGGTGACGGATGCCCTCTTATGTATTGCCTTCCCGGCCACCCTCCGGAAGGCTGCTCGAGTTTGGTTCACCCGCCTCGAGCCGGAGTCTATCAGCTCCTTCCATCAGCTAGAAAGAAAGTTTGTGACACATTTTGATGCTTGCCGGAAGGTGCCAAGGGAGGTGGATAGCCTCTTCTCTATCCGCCAGCAAGACCAGGAGCCGCTGCGGGATTACGTCACCTGCTTTAAGACTACTGTCCTGGAAATCTATAGCTTGGACGAGCCCATCGCCATGCTGGCATTGAAGCAAGGGCTCAAGACCTCCTGCCTGACATATTTCTTGGACAAAAAGCCTCCCAAGATGTACTCCAAGCTCCTCCTCCGTGTCCACAAGTACATCTGTGCTGAGGAGGCCGACCGCACCAGGCGAGAGCTAGACGGGAAGCCTCCTAAGAAGCCTGCCCTAAAGGATGTCCTTGGGACCTGGAGGCCCGGACCACCCGTAGACCTCCGACCGGGACCGAAGCCGAAGAATGGCCTCGTTCCAGAGCGAACCTTCACCCCCTCCTTGCTCCAAGAATGAAGATCCTCATAGAGATCGAGGACGAACGCTACCTCCACCGACCTCCTTCTCAGAACCCAAGGAAAAGTCGCGACAAGATGAAGTACTGCCAGTTCCATCGCGACCACGACCACGATATAGAGGAGTATCGTAATCTGAAGCGGGAGATCGAGGAGCTGATCAAGAGGGGCTATCTCAGGAAGTTCATGAAGAGCGAGGCCCCGGTGGAGGACCAGCCACTCGTGGCTTTTCCCCCTGTCCCTGCAGTTGACAACCGCCCTACGGAAAAACCTGTGGGCATGATCTCTCGGGAGATGGGCGCACGTTGAAGAGAGCCCGGAAGGTGGGAGACCTGGAAAATATACTCCCCTTTGAAAAGGAAAATGAAAGTGAAAATGTAAATAATGATGCAGTGGTGGTCGAGATGACCATCGCCAAGCATCCTGTACATTGTATTATGGTGGATAGTGGGAGCTCTACTAACATACTTTTTTATGATGCTTTCTCTCGGATGAATTTATCTGATGATCGGCTAAGGCCAGTGCACACCCCTCTCGTGGACTTCACCAGAGATTTCATGGGGGTCGAAGGGGAGATCACTCTCCCTGTTACCGCCAGATCCCCATCCCGGCAGAGCATGGTCATGGTGACTTTCACCATCGTCTGACTCCCATCGCCTTATAATGCTATCCTGGGCCGTCCGGGGCTCAACCAACTGGAAACGGTCATCTCTACCAAAAGGTTGCTGGTGCAGTTCCCTACCGCCTTTGGGATGGGAGAAATGAGGGGGACGATCCAACCTGTCTTGCATTGCTAACAGGCTATCTTGAGGGCCCGAAATGCTGAGCTCGGCTCTGACATCGATGACCTCGACCAAAGAGCACAAGATCCCAGGGGAGGCCTCGTAGAGCGCTTATTGACGTACCCTCTTGGCTCAGACCCTTAGAAGACAGTGCAGGTAGGAGCCCAACTCCTGGAGGACGAACAAGCCCGCTTGCTGGATTTCCTCCAGGAAAACGCGATTGTGTTTGCCTGGTCTGCTATAGATATGCCAGGTATTCTCTCGGAGGTTATCACCCACCAACTGATAATTGATCCGAGATGCTGCCCGCCCGATCTGCCAGAAGAAGAGAAGTTTCACCATAAAAGGCAGAAGGCAATCAATGAAGAAGTGGAAAAGCTCCTCACCGCCGGCTTTGTACGAGAAGTGCAATATCCTAGTTGGCTAGCGAATGTGGTAATGGTAAAGAAGAACAACGGCAAGTGGAAGATCTGTGTGGATTACACCGACCTCAACCGAGCGTACCCGAAGGATAGCTTCCCACTTCCTAAGATCGACCAGCTCGTGGACACCACCTCGGGACATCGCCCCCTCTCTTTCATGGATGCTTTCTCAGGGTACAATCAGATCCGAATGCACCCAGAGGATGAGGAGTACATCGCCTTCGTTACCGATCGTGGGATCTACTGCTACAAGATGATGCTGTTTGGCCTCAAGAATACGGGTGCCACGTACCAACGTTTGGTCAACAAGGTCTTCAAAGACCAAATTGGCCGCAACATGTAGGTGTACGTAGATGACATGCTGGTGATGAGCAAGCTAACCTCGGACCACGTCAGTGACTTGACGAAAACCTTCAATAACCTTCGCCTTCACTAAATGAAGCTGAACCCTGTGAAGTGTGCTTTCGGCGTGTCGGTGGGGAAGTTCCTCGGCTTCATGGTGACCCAAAGAGGGATAGAAGCCAACCCGGAGAAGGTTCAGGCGATCCTAGACATGGAGCATCCCACCTCCAAGAAGCAAGTGCAGCGACTCACCGGTCGGATAGCTACCCTGAGCCAGTTTATCTCGAGGTCCACTGATCGCTGCCAACCCTTCTTCAAGGCGCTAAGGAAGATGCACAACTTCGCTTGGACGAAGGAGTGCCAGGAGGCATTTGAAGAGCTGAAGAAGACATTGGCATCGTCGCCACTGCTCTCCCGGCCAGAGGAAGGAGAAGAGCTCCTTCTGTACTTAGCGGTCACTCCGAAGGCCATCAGCTCGGTCCTGGTCCGAACGGATGACAAAGGGATCTAGAGGCTGGTGTATTACACGAGCAAACTTCTCCGCGGCACGGAGCTCAGGTATTCTCGGACCGAAAAACTAATTTTTGCACTAATCGTGTCCGCCCAGCACCTCAGGCCTTATTTTCAAGCGCACCTCATCGCGGTCCTGACGGATCAACCACTGAAAGCGATGCTAAGCCGACCCGACATGTCCGGATGCCTAGTGAAGTGGGCGCTGAAGCTCAGCAAATTTGACATCTCCTACCGGCCGAGGTCGGCCATGAAGGTGCAGGTACTCGCTGATTTTTTAGTTGAGTGTATAGGCCTGGGTGAGGAGCCGGAAGAGAGCCCCTAGGATAGACAATCAAAGCTTGGACTGGAGGAGGACGTTTAGATCCTTCATATGGACGGAGCCTCAAACTCTGGTGGGAGTGGAGCTGGACTCATCCTCGCCAACATCGAGGGAGTTGTTGCTGAGTGTGCGCTCCGCTTCCAGTTCGCCGCCACCAATAACTAGGCGGAGTACGAAGCGGTCCTCGCGAGGCTGAGAGTTTCCCGCGAGCTGGGTGTGACCAGCCTCAGGGTTTTCACCGACTCGCAGCTGGTGGCCGGGCAGGTCTCGGGAGAGTACGAAGTGCGGGACCCCCAAATGGCAAAGTACCTGAAGCTCATGCGAGCAAGCACGGCGGGTTTTAGGCGCTTCAGCATCTCCCATATCCCGCACGGGAAAAATGCTTCGCAGACGCCCTCTCCCGCCTAGCAACCCTGCTGGACTCGTCGTTAGGCCGCGCCTACATCAAGCACCTTCAAGCCCCAAGCTATAAGATACCTAGGGAGGTCTAGCAGGTCACTCCGGAGCCCAGCTGGATGGACAAGTACATCGATTACATCACCAACGGCACCTTGCCGGAAGATCATGCGGCGGCCGGCCTCATTAAGAGGAAGGCCGCATGATTCGTGTTGATGGACGGGCTACTGTACCGGAGGTCCTACTCCTACCCGCTCCTTAAATGCATGAGACCCACCGAGGATGCACTCGTGCTCCAGGAGATCTACGAGGGCATATGTGGGGCAAGACCCTGGCATACAAGGCCCTCAATCAAGGCTACTTCTGGGAGACGATGAGAGAAGATGCAGCTAACTTTGTCAAGAGATGTGATCGATGTCAGCGGCACGCTGTCGTACAGCGCCAGCCTGCTGTGCCACTCTCCTAGCTCTCTGCCTCCTGACCGTTTGCTCAGTGGGGCATGGATCTCCTCAGACCCTTTCCCCCTGCATCCGGACAGCGAAAGTTCTTGATTGTGGCTATCGACTACTTCACGAAGTGGATCGAAGCCGAGCCGTTAGCCCGGATCATAGAGGCGAATGTCACCAAGTTCTTCTGGAAGTCAATTATCAACCGATTCAGCTTGCCCCATACCATCATCACCGACAATGGATGCCAGTTCGACTGTCGGGAGTTCGAGAAGTTTTGCAACGACCTTGGGATTCGTCATCGCTTCACCTCGGTGGCGCATCCTCATACCAATGGAGAAGCTGAGGTGACAAACAGAACCATCTTGCAAGGCCTTCGAACAAGATTGGACCAAGCCAAGGGAAGATGGACGGAGGAGCTTCCAAGCATCCTATTGGCGTACCATACCACCCCAAGGACGGTCATAGATGAAACCCCCTTCAACCTCATCTTCGGTGCGGAAGTAGTTATTCTAGTAGAGCTTAGCCTACCGACCTTGCGTATAGAGCAGTACGACGAGGCTGAGAACTTGGCGCGATTGCTACTGAACCTGGATCTCCTTGAAGAAATGAGGGACAAGGCTCAAGCTCGGATGGCGGCTTACCGGCAACGGGTGGCCAGATACTACAATTCCAGGATGCGACCGAAATCCTTCCGCTCGGGAGATTTAGTGCTGCACCGTGCTTAGGCTTCCTAGCCACGGGAATGCGGCAAGCTCTCTTCAAATTGGGAGGGCCCTTACAGGGTGGCCAAAGCACTCCCCTACGGAGCTTATTACCTAGAGGAGCTCGATGGATCATGGTTTCCGTGGACTTGGAATGCCTCGAACTTGAGGATGTACTACCAATAATGTAAGACCTTTTAAACTTTAACAATGATTATATGCAATGCCCGTTCTCCTCTCGTAGGACCATCGCCATCCAATTTTAAGTTTGGCAAGCAAGGACATGGAGGGAAGCCCACAAACGGCCTGTAAAGATGCAAAGTCCCAGTCCTTGGCACGAAAATCTCACGGAAGTCGGACCTTCCGCAAAAAAAAAATCCCGGAGTTCAGTCCGAAGTGTCGCATGAAAATAAATTCTAGCGTGCGGCCCCGAGTTTAGTTCGAAAGAAGTTCCGGAGGCTTAAGTCCCGATCCCACAAATCCCAGAGTTTAGCCCGGAAGGTCGTGCAAGACTCAACTCCTGCCTACGGCCCCGGGGTTCAGTCTGGAAGTTAGCACGGAACCCAATTCCAGAGCGAAGTCCCAGACTCTGGTCTGGAAGGTGGAACGGAACCCAGTTCCCCCACAAGATCTCGGAGTTCAGCCCGGAACGCCCCACGGGATTCAGTTCCGATGGTTGGCCCCGGTGTTCAGTCCAGAGGATGCAAAAAAAAAAAAAGAAGAGAGGGAGACAAATTAGAGTGATTAAAAAAGATCTTCATTTCTGCTGAAGGGTTTCTTACAAAAAGAGGGCCCCGACAGACTGGGAACCAAAAAAATAAAGAAAAAACCTATACTAGAAATACAATAAAAGAGACCCCGAGGTCTCTTTGCTGCAGCCGCGTCCTCCTTCGGCTGGGGGGCACCTTCGCCACTGGCGGCATCGTCAGAAGGCCGCATGGAAGCCTCCACGCCGGCACCCTCTGTAACTGGTTCTCCCTCACAGGGCTGCTCCCTTCGGTCACCCAAGATGACCCCGCTGAGATTGAGCTCGGGGAAGAAGGAGCCCACCTTCTCCCGGCACATCTGGAAGCCCTTCAGGAAGGAGTCGATCGCCACCTCATGAAACTCCCACTTGAACTCCTCAGATGCCCGAAATATTGGCACGGCCTCCTACATCTCCTTCCGGGCTGCTGGAATCCTTCCGAGAAGCCTCTAGTAGCCCGTTGACGTAGGAGTTCTTCTCCTTGGCTGTGCTCAATTCCTTCAAGACCTCCTCGACTCGGCGCTCTAGTGACCGGGACTGGGCCCTGAGGCGTGATATCTCTGCTGCATCATCCTCGGCACGGTGTTGGCTCAAGATCCTCTTCTCAGACAGAGAGGTCTTGAGCTCCCTTACGTGCCCCTCGGCATGACCTAGGTCCTCCCGGAGGACCTGGTTGGTCCCCCGCAGCTCGTAGCCTTTCTCCATCAGGTCCTTCACATCGGTCGCAAGCTTGCTGAGCCTTTTTTCCTTGTTGGCCTCTTTCTCCGGGAGCTGGAGAGGAAGTTCCTCAGCAGTAGTACATCAGTCCCGATCTGCATCAGAGAGAAAATAAGATGTTAAGGAGACCCAACTGGAGCATTAAAAAGAGAGAGAGAGCTCGAAGCTGAAAGGATTATGCCCTGCAAGCCAATTAAAACTTGTAATTTTATTGGGATATCCTAAAAACTTCCAAACTTTTGTATTGACAATTATATATATTAAAAGGCATTTTTTCATCATATGCTGTGTCTTAGATTTATGATATGATGAACCCCATAGACTAGGGCTATGGTTTTAAGGGTTAAGATGAGATCATACCAGTAAGACTTAAAACCTAAAAATCCTAATCTTAAGTATTCCTAGTCAAAGGGACATTGAGTAGGGGATCAATGTTTTCGGAAAGACTAGCATATCCTTTGTATGCTCATTAATGAGGGTAATTGATCTTACAATTACTTGTGTAGGACACTAATACAAGGACATGGGTGCTCATTAGAGAATGAGTTCACTGAATTTGATCCAACTTGAAAACATCTAATGGAGTCTTATCTACTTGTCAATAGATGGTTTTCATAGAGGGAGTAGTGCATGTAATCCTTTGACCTGAGACTACCATAGTGCCTTGTATGCATGAACCCATGTTTTGGTTCACACTTATTCATGACATTGAGTCATGTACAGGGTGATACTGGATATGGTGAATTGTATATGGAGGTTGTGAGTAGGTTGAACAAGGAATCGATCAACCCTAGTAAGAGGAGATCGCATCCAGCTGATTTCGATCAAATGGTGGTTCAGGGAAATTTTGATCGAAGTATGAATATTAGAAATAGTTTCTAATATTTCATCATTTGAATCATCATTATTAGATTAAGAAAGAATTGAATGTGATACTGGATTTGACATGGTTCTATATCCAAAGTCATATTCAGGGTGCAAGCTGATCGAAGGATTGAATTGCACGGTAACTTTCACTGAAAGGTATTTTTGGTATTTTCACTAAAATTCTACACCTTCCGGGTAGGCATGATACGTTGCTAGATGTCAATCTTGCCTTGTGGATTTTTGATTTAATTAAAGATTTTAATTAGATCAAGAATTAGAAAGAATTCTAATTATCAATTGGGTTAGCTCAATTTGACCTAAATCGGCTAGGTTAAAGGCTAAATCAAATTAGATCAAATCGCACCCAACCCACTGCTGGCTAGATGTGGAACCCAATGGGTCACACACAAAGAGAATTGATTAAGGATTTAATTGGATTAAACTATGTTTGCAAGATGAACATGCTAGCACATGTTGCAAACCATTGCACCTTGATTCGAATTAGGTTCGAATCGGGTTCCGATTTGGGCTGATTTGGTCTAATTAAGGCTAAATCAATTTAGGCTCATGTGTTGGGCTAACCCTTGGCTAGTTAACCAAAGGATTGGACTTTTAAATCAGCCACATGGCTGGTTTAATTCAGATTGGACTCTATCCTAAATTAAGCGCCTAAAGGTTTGACTGGGTCAAACTATTTCTACATAATAGTTACGTTAAAAAATTTTATGAAGAGGCGCCATATTAGAAGAGTCCTTCTACTGTTGAAACACAGTAGAGGACCAGATAAACCATCATCCTTGCCATCCCTTGTAGATAAGTCCTTGATATTTTTCATGCACCATTTCCTATGACCCGTCAAAGCAAGAAAGACAAGGGGCGTGGACTCTTCCTTCACGCCCCTTGATGTTTCACGCCATATGGCATTTGGCATGGATAAAGGTGGCCATTTGATGGATGATGGGTGGCCATGATGCAAGGATATTTGTGCAACATAAATAAAAGGAAGCGACTCTTGGTAAAGTTTTTTTTATCCCGAAGAGTCCTTCTGTTTTAATTCTCTTAAGTTTTGAATGAAGAGAATTATTGTCTGGATAAGGGACACGTTCTATTGGAAAGGACATGTCTTATGGCATGGAAGGGATGTCTTAAAGCATCCCTTAGATTGCTATTTAAGGAGATGGGTGCCCGGGGAATGGTATTCGGAGTTTTTATTCCGAAAAACATTTCTTTCCTGCATTCTCTTTCTTTGTCCTAAAAGATCTTTAGTCAAATTAAGACAAGCCCTTAACTTTGGTTAGGAGAGTCCTATTTGAGTGATCTTACAGGCGTTGGAAAGAGAAAGAAAGAGGAGGAAAGAAAGGTTGATAGGAGGAATATCAGTCCAAATAAGAGGAGTTTCTGCCTGAATTAAATTAGGCCTTAGAGGTTTAATTGAAGGAACCGGTTTTGAAGCGGTGCATTTGTCTTGATCAAAGCCCTGTGTGGATCACCATTGGAGGGCGAACACTTGGGCGCCTGGTGAACAGATCAGAAAGACCAGATTAAGGTTTCTACATCGAATTGGATTTTTGCGATCAAGGTTGGTGTTTAAACCCTAATTTATATTTTTTATGATTTATGTTCTTAATAAGGTGTTCTTGGGATTAAGGGTTAGGTTATGATTTCATAATATTTTGAAATCCATGCTTCCGCCCTAGTAACCGAACCCATCAGTGGTATCAGAGCCACCTTATTAGGGCTAAATCATACAAAATTTGAGGTTACCCATTTTGGTAGGACTCTACAAAATTGAAGTTGCCCAATTTTGTAGGACTCTTGAGGTTGCCCATTTTGGTAGGACTTTACAAAATTGAAGTTGCCAATTTTGTAGGACTCTTGAGGTTGCCCATTTTGGTAGGACTCTATAAAATTGAAGTTGCCCAATTTTGTAGGACTCTTGAGGTTGCCCATTTTTGTAGGACTCTACAAAATTTGAAGTTGCCCGATTTTGTAGGACTCTACAAAAATTTAAAGTTACATATGATTGATATGTTTATGCATATATGTATGCCACTGGTTAGGGTTTTCACTTAAACCTTAACCGATATAGAGATATGTTTAGCTTTCTAGTCATCATACTGAAATAAGGTTGCCCTGGCATAATGGTGGATCTATTATGTGGTAGATGGTTGTCCTAGTATGATGACACACTTGGCACATTATAAAATGATATATGATACATGGTTGATTGAATGGTAATATTAGAATGTGCTTCTATTTGAATTGCCCTCTAATAAAATAATATTAAGTTGTAGTGTCATATACCAAAAGCAAAAATCAATGATTAGTTGATCATTCGGTGTCTAGGATAGGTGGTTCATGATTGGTAAAGAGGATGTGGTTTTTAATTGCTTCCGTTGTCTGACCTGGCCAATTTATTGGTGACTAGAAAAGCAACGGGGGGACTCCCACTACTCTCCCACTTACCTAGCCGATTTTATTAACTTAATTCTTGATTGATATGCTTAGTGTAATGTTCACTACATTAGGCCTTCCTTCATGCTAAGTCATAATTATGTCATGATCCATTTTAGGTTTGTTTGTGCTAACACAAGACCTATTATGGGGACTAACATAGTTATGGTTTAGTGCATTTAGATGCTTACAGCATATTTGATATAATGCTTTGTTGTGCTAACACAAGGGCATATATATACAAATATGACTGTATGATAATGAAGGGTCTAACTTAACTAAAGTATTATAGTTTGTTGTGCTAACACAAGACTATTAATGTTTTAGAGGCCAGTTTTTGTTAAGAATTGCATAAGATGCAATTGGAAAGAGTTTTTCTACCTTTGAACTTGTAAAAGGTTTGTTGTGTAAACACAAGATCTTTTATAAGGAATTAAGATCTCGATCCCACTAAGAAAACCAATTAAGGTTTCTCGATTATCATAGGGGAGGGTTATGATGTTCGATAAAATAGTGGGAGGCATAATTAAATTAAAGTCCTAATTTAATTATGTTTTGTCAAACATTGGTTGTTTGCTTATGTAATGTTCTTTGTTTATGTAGATATAAATGGCTTCTTCACTATCATTACGTTGTATACTTGATACCAATAAATTGACTGGTTCTAATTATGTGGACTGGTTGAGGAACTTAAAAATTATACTCAGTCAAGAGAAACTTTCCTACGTTCTTGACACCCCTAATTTAGAGCCATTAAGGGAAGATGCTATTGAGGAAGAAAAGTCCACATTTAAGATGTGGCAAAATGACTCCCTTACTGTTAAATGCATCATGCTCGCCTCAATGAGTAATGAATTTCAGAGACAGCATGATGGCATAGACACTCAATCCATATTGCTCAACTTAAAAGAGCTTTATGGAAAACATAGTAGGACTGCTAGATATGAGATATCTAAGTAGTTGTTCCGTGCCAGGATGATAGAAGGAACATCCGTACAAGACCATGTGCTAATGGTTATTGACCTGATCACTCAATTAGGTCAATTAGGTTTTGTGATGGATGGGGAGTTGAACCAGGATATGATCCTGCAGTCACTCCCAGAGTCATTTTCTCAGTTTGTTCTAAATTATCATATGAACAAATTGAATGTATCACTGCCTGAGCTGCTGAATATGCTCAAGACAACAGAGAGCCATATCAAGAAGAATAAGGCTCCTCTTTTTCTTCTGGATGGGATCTCAAAGAAGAAGGCAGGTAAAAAGGGTTCAAAAAGGAGGCCGAACCCTAAAGGTGGCATCAATAAGAAGAAGAAGGGAAAGAAAGCCTCTAAACAATCAACCTGTTTTCACTGCGGCAAAGCAGGTCATTGGAAAAGGAATTGCAAGGCTTACCTTGCAAGTGTGAAGACTGGTACTAGTGATGCACCAAAAGGTATGTATGAGATACATGCAATTTTGTCATTAGATTCTTCTAATTCAAACTCTTGGATATTGGATACCGCTTGTGGTCACTATATCTGCAAATCATTGCAGGGACTGCAGAACATTAGAGTTTTGAAGGAAGGAGACTTCGAGCTCTACGGTGCTGGAGGAGATTCCATCTAAGCAGAAGCTGTAGGGACTTATATATTGAAGCTACCTTTTGGGAAGATCTTAGAGCTAAAAGACTGTTATTATATGCCTAAGATCATTAGAAACATTGTATCTATACTGTTGTTGTTAAAACAAGGGTATGTACTAAATGTAACGAGCAATGGTTGCTCGATTCTTTTTTTTAATGAAATTATTTGTTTTGGCATTTTCAATAATGGTTTATTGACTCTATCTCAGAATGACAAAATTCTTCACATTGATAAGAAACGAAAAAGAGATAAAATAAATCATACTTTACTTTGGCATTGTCGACTTGGTCATATTAGTGAGACAAGAATTAACAAGTTATACAAAGAAAAAATCTTTGATCCTTATGATTATGAATTATTAGGAACTTGTGAATCATGTCTTATGGGAAAAATGACCAAGACTTCATTTAGTGGATATGGAGAAAGGACAAATGAGTTCCTGGGACTAGTACATACAGATGTATGTGGTCCTATGACAACTCATGCTAAAGGTGGATACTCTTATTTTATAACGTTCACTGATGATTTATCAAGGTTCAGATATGTGTATCTTATGAAACATAAATATGAAGCCTTTGATAAATTCAAAAAATATCAAAGTATGGTTGAGAAACAAACAGGAAAAAGTATTAAAATTCTTCGATCAGATCGAGGGGGTAAATACTTATCCATGAAATTTCTTGACTATCTTAAAAATAAAGGGATTCTCTCTGAATGGACTCCTCCTTATACACCTCAATTAAATGGTGTAGCTGAAAGGAGGAATCGTACTATATTGGATATGGTACGATCCATGATGTGTTTCACAAATCTACTTATTTCCTTTTGGGATTATGCCCTGGAAACCACAACTTACATTTTGAACAGAGTACCATCTAAGTCTGTCTCTAGGACTCCTTATGAAATATGGAGAGGAAAAAAACCCAATCTTAAGTATCTTAAGATATGGGGATGTCCAGCATATGTCAAAAAAAAATTTGGACATAAGCTGGATGCTAGAGCAAATAAGTGTCTATTTATTGGATATCCTAGAGATAGTATAGGATATCTATTCTACCACCATGCTGAACAAAAGGTATTTGTCAGTAGGCACGCCACTTTTATGGAGAAAGAATTTATCATACAAAAGGACAGTGAGAGAAATATTGAACTTGAAGAAGTTCAAAATAAATAAATAGACACATCTCAACCAATAGAACACATAGTTAGGGTAGAACCAGAACACACAACTCCTCTCCGTAAGTCTAATAGAGTACGACAAGCACCTGAGAGGTTTGGGTTCATTATTGAGAATAATGAAGCCCAAATCATTCAAAATGATGAACCTCTGACTTATATGGAAGCTATCATGAGTAGGGACTCAGACAGATGGCAAGATGCCATGAATTCCAAAATGGACTCCATGTATGTCAACCAAGTATGGACTTTGATTGATGCACCAGAGGGTGTTAACCCTATTGGGTGCAAATGGGTCTATAAGAAAAAGATTGGAGCAGATGGCCAAGTCGAAACCTATAAAGCCAGTTTAGTGGTTAAAGGTTTCAGACAAAAACAAGGTATTGATTATGATAAAACATTCTTCCCTGTTGCCATGCTCAAATCTATTTAGATCATGCTTGCTATAGCAGCATATCATGATTATGAGATCTGGTAGATGGATGTAAAAATAGCCTTCCTTAATGGTTTCCTTGAGGAGGAAGTTTACATGTCACAGCCAGAAGGTTTTGTCTTAAGAGACAAACCTAATTAGGTGTGTAAGCTTAAGAAATCCATTTATGGATTGAAGCAAGCTTCAAGGAGTTGGAACATCCATTTTGATGTAACAATCAAAGAGTTTGGTTTCATCAAAAATGTGGATGAGCCTTGTGTATATAAAAAGACTAGTGGGAGTACCATAGTCTTCCTGGTTCTGTATGTAGATGACATACTTCTCATTGGGAATGATATCCCAATGTTACAATCAGTCAAAATTTGGCTATCTAGTAAGTTTTCCATAAAAGACTTGGGAGAAGCATCCTACATACTTGGTATTAAAATCTATAGAGATAGATCCAAGAGGATGCTAGGCTTATCCCAGTCTAAGTACATTGACTTAGTGTTGAAAAGGTTCAGCATGGATGGGAGTAAACGATGTTACTTATCCATGAGTCAAGGCATACACCTCTCTAAAAGGATGTCTCCAAAGACACCTGAAGAGAGAAATAGAATGAGTTCTATACCTTATGCTTCGGCAGTAGGCTCAATAATGTATGCCATGTTATGTACCAGGCCTGATGTGGCATATGCCTTAGGCATAGTCAGTAGGTTTCAAGCTGATCCAGGAGAGGATCATTGAAAAGCTGTGAAAAATATTCTTAAGTACTTGAGAAGGACTAAGGATATTTTTCTAATATACGGAGGTTCTGATCTTAAACTAGAAGTGTACTCAGATTCTAGTTTTCAAACAGATCTAGATGATAGCAAATCCATTTCAGGATATGTCTTTACCCTAAATGGTGGGATAGTAAGCTGGAAGAGTACTAAACAGCAGACTGTAGCTGACTCAACAACAGAGGTAGAATACATAGATGTTAGTGAAGCCACCAAGGAAGCAGTCTGGATGAAGAAGTTCATCACTGAGTTGGGCATGGTTCCTGAGATTGAGAATCCAGTACCACTTTATTGTGACAATACTGGAGCTGTTGCTCAAGCTAAGGAACCAAGAGCTCATCATAAGTCAAAGCACATTCTGAGATGCTTCCATCTCGTTCGAGAGATTGTCGAAATACAAGAAGTCTGCATCAAGCGAGTAGAGACAAAGAACAGTATAGCAGACCCATTCACTAAGGCTCTACCACAGCGAGAGTTTGATCGCCACCTCAATAGTATGGGGATTAGATATAAGGGTGATTGGCTTTAGTGCAAGTGGGAGACTAAAAGGATTATGCCCTGCAAGCCAATTAAAACTTGTAATTTTATTGGGATATCCTAAAAACTTCCAAACTTTTGTATTGACAATTATATATATTAAAAGGCATTTTTTCATCATACGCTGTGCCTTAGATTTATGATATGATGAACCCCATAGACTAGGGCTATGGTTTTAAGGGTTAAGATGAGATCATACCAGTAAGACTTAAAACCTAAAAATCATAATCTTAAGTATTCCTAGTCAAAGGGACATTGAGTAGGGGATCAATGTTTTCAGAAAGACAAGCATATCCTTTGTATGCTCATTAATGAGGGTAATTGATCTTACAATTACTTGTGTAGGACACTAATATAAGGACATGGGTGCTCATTAGAGAATGAGTTCACTGAATTTGATCCGACTTGAAAACATCTAACGGAGTCTTATTTACTTGTCAATAGATGGTTTTCATAGAGGGAGTAGTGCATGTAATCCTTTGACCTGAGACTACCATAGTGCTTTGTATGCACGAACCCATATTTTGGTTCACACTTATGCATGACATTGAGTCATGTACAGGGTGATACTGGATATGGTGAATTGTATATGGAGGTTGTGAGTAGGTCGAACAAGGAATCGATCAATCCTAGTAAGAGGAGATCGCATCCAGCTGATTTCGATCAAATGGTGATTTAGGGAAACTTTGATCAAAGTATGAATATTAGAAATAGTTTCTAATATTTCATCATTTGAATCATCATTATTAGATTAAGAAAGAATTGAATGTGATATTGGATTTGACATGGTTCCATATCCAAAGTCATATTCAGGGTGCAAGCTGATCGAAGGATTGAATTGCACGGTAACTTTCACTGAAGGATATTTTTGGTATTTTCACTAAAACTCCACACCTTCTGGGTAAGCATAATACGTTGCTAGACATCAATCTTGCCTTGTGGGTTTTTGATTTAATTAAAGAGTTTAATTAGATCAAGAATTAGAAAGAATTCTAATTGTCAATTGGGTTAGCTCAATTTGACCTAAATCGGCTAGGTTAAAGCCTAAATCAAATTAGGTCAAATTACACTCAACCCACTGCTGGCTAGATGTGGAACCCAATGGGTCACACACAAAGGAAATTGATTAAGGGTTTAATTGGATTAAACTATGTTTGCAAGATGAACATGCTAGCACATGTTGCAAACCATTGCACCTTGATTCGAATTAGGTTCGAATCGGGTTCCGATTTGGGCTGATTTGGTCTAATTAAGGCTAAATCAATTTAGGCTCATGTGTTGGGCTAACCCTTGGCTAGTTAACCAAAGGATTGGACTTTTAAATCAGCCACATGGCTGGTTTAATTCAGATTGGACTCTATCCTAAATTAAGCGCCTAAAGGTTTGACCGGTCAAACTATTTTTACGTAATAGTTACATTAAAAAAATTTATGAAGAGGCGCCATATTAGAAGAGTACTTATGCTGTTGAAACACAGTAGAGGACCAGATAAACCATCATCCTTGCTATCCCTTGCAGATAAGTCTTTGATATTTTTCATGCACCATTTCCTATGACCCATCAAAGCAAGAACGACAAGGGGCGTGGACTCTTCCTTCACGCCCCTTGGTGTTTCACACCATATGGCATTTGGCATGGATAAAGGTGGCCATTTGATGGCTGATGGGTGGCCATGATGCAAAGATATTCGTACAACAGAAATAGAAGGAAGCGATCTTCGTAAAGTTTTTTTTATCCGAAGAGTCCTTCTGTTTTAATTCTCTTAAGTTTTGAACGAAGAGAAGTATTATCTGGATAAGGGACACATTCTATTGGAAAGGACATGTCTTATGGCATAGAAGGGATGTCTTAAAGCATCCCTCAGATTGCTATTTAAGGAGATGGGCACCCGGGGAATGGTGTTCGGAGTTTTTATTCTGAAACAGCGAGAAGCGGGCAACGAACCCGTGAAGGTGATAGAACACAATGAAGTTGAAGATTACCCGGATGGAATTGGGAGCCAACTGGGCCGGGACCAGATGGAAGTGGTTGAGAAAGGAGAGGAAAAATGGATGAAGGAGAAAATGAAAATCCCTGACAAGGAAGTCCTCGTAGAAAGCAATCCTTCCTGGTCCGCTCGAGGCTACTCGGTCCCTCGGACATGGGAGCGAAAGCTGGATTGAATCCGGGATCCCATACGTATCCCGAATCCAAGAGAGATCATCTTCGGTCATCGTCGAGACATAGCCGAGGGACCAGAAGAGGAGGTCTCTGCCACTGGAGGAGGAAGGGCAGAGATGGGACGTGTAGAAACAACGGGGGGAGACCTAGGACCCCTGGGGATGCTTATGGTCACAGTCCCTGGCTGCAGTTGCCTCAGGACCTCAACTGGAATTTCTTCCCCCTCTGAGGAGGAAGGTGATGGAGTCCTCGGCAGGGAAGGACTGGCCTCGTTCGGATTGGAAGAGGAATGACGGTGACGGGCCATCAGGGAGAAGAAACGAGAAAGAAATGGGTTCGGGGTGACACGGAATCGAAAGGTAGAAGAGCAAGAGAAGGCATCGCAGGCACTCACCAGGATGTTTTGTATCGGAGGAATGGCGACCCTGGGGGTGAAGAAAGATCGCTGCAACCGCCGGCGATGTGTGAGAAAGCCAAGAGGCCTCGTTTCTAGAAAGTTCCCTCCTTTTCAAACTCAATCAACAGCGACCGTCGTCTCTTTCTAGCCAGAGTCATCAGATGAACACCATGTGGAGACATGCCCGACATCGACGCTTTGGCTCGATGGAAGCTGCCTCGGGTTCGGAATGGCGTATTAATGGCCCGTCAGGCACGTGGACGTGGCGGCCACCGACTAGGCCTTGGGCATGATGGACGTAGCGGCGGTGATCATGGCAATTATGGCACAGGATTTTTCTCTTTCCATGTCATCTTTGTATTAACTCCCCACATCCCAAACCACGATGCTCCGATGGGACTTGGGGATGGGGGCCAACTGATATGGCAACATCGGTGACGTGGAGTGTATGTCAGATCCAGCTGGATGCCAACGGTGCTACGTGAATTTTTTCTTTCGAAGTTTCTCCCGGGTGGCTTGACCTACGATCGTCCTCACCGGGGACCAGGCGCTCCTGCTCCTTCACCAGGTGGCACCCTAAGATGGGTCCACCTCGATCGAAGTCAAGCCTTCCTCTGTCACTTTGCCAGGTGTCCACCCAGGAGGGGTCCACCTCGATCGAAGCTGGTGGCCTCTGCTCCCTCGTCAGGTGGCACCCAAGACGGGTCCACCTCACCGAGGTCGAGCCAGGTGCTCTTGCTCCTTTGCCAGGTGGCACCCCAAGATGGGTCCACCTCGGTCGAAGTCGAGCCTTCCTCTGTCACTTTGCCAGGTGTCCATCCAGGAGGGGTCCACCTCGGTGGAAGCTGGCGGCCCCTGCTCCCTGGCCAGGTGGCATCCCAAGACAGGTCCACCTCACCGAGGTCGAGCTAGGCACTCCTGCTCCTTCGCCAGGTGGCACCCTAAGATGGGTCCACCTCGATCGAAGTCGAGCCTTCCTCTACCACTTCGCCAGGTGACCACCCTGGCGGGGTCCACCTCGGTCGAAGCTGGCGGCCCCTGCTCCCTCACCAGGTGGCACCCCAAGATGGGTCCAACTCATCGAGGTCGAGCCAGGAGCTCCTGCTCCTTCGCTAGGTAGCACCCCAAGATGGGTCCACCTTGATCGAAGTCAAGCCTTCCTCTGCCACTTCGCTAGGTGTCCACCCAGGAGGGGCCCACCTCGGTCGAAGATGGCGACCTCTGCTCCCTCACCAGGTGGCACCCCAAGACGGGTCCACCTCGTCGAGGTCGAGCCAGGCACTCCTGCTCCTTTGCCAGGGGCACCCCAAGATGGGTCCATCTCGGTCGAAGTCAAGCCTTCCTCTGCCACTTCGCTAGGTGTCCACCTAGGAGGGGTCCACCTCAGCCGAAGTTGGCGGCCCCTGCTCGCTCGCCAGGTAGCGCCCCAAGACAGGTCCACCTCGTCGAGGTCGAGCCAGGCGCTCCTGCTCCTTCGCCAGGTGGCACCCCAAGATGGGTCCACCTCGGCCAAAGTCGAGCCTTCCTCTGCCACTTCGCCAGGTGTCCACCCAGGAGGAGTCCACCTCGGTCAAAGCTGGCAGCCTCTGCTTCCTCGCTAGGTGGCGCTCCAAGATGGGTCCACCTCGTCGAGGTCGAGCCAGGCGTTCCTGCTCCTTCGCTAGGTAGCACTCCAAGATGGGTCCACCTCGGTCGAAGTCGAGCCTTCCTCTGCCACTTTGCCAGGTGTCCACCAAAGAGGGGTCCACCTCGGCTGAAGCTGGTGGCCTCTTCTCCCTTGCCAGGTGGTGCCCCAAGACGGGTCCACCTCGTCGAGGTCGAGCCAGGCACTCTTGCTCCTTCGCCAAGTGGCACCCCAAGATGGGTCCACCTCGGTCGAAGTCGAGCTTTTTTCTGCCGCTTCGCTAGGTGTCCACCCAGGAGGGGTCCACCTCGGTCGAAGCTGGCGGCCTCTGCTCCCTCGCTAGGTGGCGCCCCAAGATGGGTCCACCGTCGAGGTCGAGCCAGGCGCTCCTGCTCCTTCGCCAAGTGGCACCCCAAGATGGGTCCACCTCGACCGAAGTCGAGCCTTTGCCACTTCGACAGGTGTCCACCTAGGAGGGGTCCACCTCGGTCAAAGCTGGCGGCCTCTGCTCCCTCGCCAGGTAGCGCCCTAAGACGGGTCCACCTCACCAAGGTCGAGCCAGGCGCTCCTGCTCCTTCGCTAGGTGGCACCCCAAGATGGGTCCACCTTGGCCGAAGTCGAGCCTTCCTCTGTCCACCTTGGCCGAAGTCGAGCCTTCCTCTGCCACTTCGCTAGGTGTCCACCCAAGAGGGGTCCACCTCGACCGAAGCTGGCGGCCTCTGCTCCCTCGCCAAGTGGCGTCCCAAGACAGGTCCACATCGCCAAGGTCGAGCCAGGTGCTCCTACCACTCTGCCAGTAGCACCCCCTGATGGGTTCACCTCGATCGAAGTCAGCCATACTTTGCAAAGCCTCTAGGGATCAGAGGCACAAGCCACGAGGTCGCTGCTGGAGTCCGCGTGCGGCGCGTCCCGTACAGGGCACCTAGTATGGCTCGCAACGGCGCGCGGAACCTTGTTTACCCAGTTAAGGAGGGCCCCGCGATCGAGGTATTGAATCCTTGTGGACAGAGGCCTGGAACCCAGAAAATCCACAGTCAACGTCCCGAGATGAGGGCTCCCGCGCTTGGCTCAAGATCCTACCAGGTTCCTCCTTTCGTGACAGCACGACGGACGAGGCAAACTCGCCGCTTAACTCCCAGACTCGAAGAGGAGAGGAGAAGGAAAAAAGAGCCAGGGACCTCCGGGAGCCTTCGAGAGGGAGGAAACAAAAGCTGAAGGTGATCCGATGGTATAAGAGGGATGGTGAAAGCCGATGGAAAGATAAGCCACTGAGAGGAAAGAACACATAGAGAAAGGGATAACGATTCTGGGGCTCCCGGAAGTTCCCAGACGCAAGCTCGGCGAGTCCAGTGCAGGAAATTGGGTGTCAACCCTTCTCGTTCCCACACTTCTTTAATAAAAAACCTCCTCTAAGTACGGGAATCCAGCGAAGACCCGTCTTAGTGGATCTGTTCCATCTTGCCACTCGCTAACTTGACCGTCGGAGTGCCCCTACCGGAACCCCCGGTCCGAGTCTCTGACCTCATTTTGCAGGTCCGGAGGCTTGGAGATCCCGAGGTGAAGGAGTCCAAGGTCCGGTGCCAGCACATAAGCTACAGGCCACAACGGTAAGATCGGCAATACTAATAATCACCACATTATTTCCTAACTACTTGTACCACTGTCCCAAATAATTATAAATCAAACTTGACACCATTCTGTCATGTCTTACTAATCATCATGGTTCCAGGTAATCATAACCTAAGATATCACTCAGTCATGTCTTAATAACCATCATACCATTATGTGATATACCAATTCACTTATGTCCAAGTCTCGAACAATCATGACCTAAATTCCAATGTTACTCATATCTATCATAATCACTTATACCACAGTTTCATATCACCATAACCTAAGCCCTGACACTATTTTTATTATATCATAATAACTATCATGTTTTTATTATTTTAATCACTTATATTATCATCCCAAATTATCATAATCTAAGCTATGATACCACTCTATCACGTCCCGATCCAGCACCAGAATCGGCTATGCGACTGGCCGCATAAACCCTAAATACCTTCTAGAATTCATGCAAGGCCTAAAACATTTTCCATTATAACCTCAATTCTTCATATAATTTGATCACAATTCATAAGAAATTACCTAATACAAAGAAAACTTATATGGTGATAATCTCAATCATCCTTTAGTCATCTGATTGATATTAATAACTCTCTAGCTATTCCTTATTTCTTCACGAATCCCAATCTACCACCAAGCTTGAATATCTACATAACTCTGAGAAAGAAAAACAAATAGGGGTTGTGAACTTTACAACCTAGTAAGGTTTCTATATGATCACACCAGTAATAATATAATTATGAAAATAGCATGAACATACTAGTATATCATATCATGCAGTCAAACAACTCAGATATCATGTATGACAAAACCATGAGAACCATATTTTTCTTTGCCAATTTTCATTAATCAATCTTTATCTTTAGGTTCTGGACTAGCTACAATCATGTACCAGCCCATGACTGGCAACCGCAAAGCGACCATGCATACTGTGGTCGATCCTGTTCATGTACTAAGCCCGTGGCTCGACTATCCCACGTACTAACCACTCGTGGCCGGCTCCCACGTACAAAGCCCGTGGCTCAAGCTGTGTAACCACGGTGCTACCGTAGCATGGCTAGTCCAAATACCATATTTACTTCATTAACATTTCATCAATGTAGTCAAAACAGTCTCTCATGATTTCTTAATAATCGATGTCATGGTCCAATCCATTCAATAACTGGTATCGTGGTCCAATCCATTCAATAACTGTATTGCTCTCGCCCGCGCTCGCGTCGCACGCCCGCTGCGCTCGCGTCGCACGCCCGCTGCGCTCGCGTCGCACGCCCGCTGCGCTCGCGTCGCACGCCCGCTGCGCTGGCATCGCACGCCCGTGCGCTCACGTCGCCGCCCGACGCTCGCGCCTGGCTCACTGCGTCTCTGGGTCGCATGCTGGGTCTGGGCTGGTCCACTCGGGTGGGCCGGCTTGGCCCCCTCCCCATTTTTTTTCTGGGTGTTACAAATACATACTATAAACCAATTAAAATAATTTTAGAAATCGAGTCCTATTTAAATATGACATATAAGAAATAATTAAATAAAATCTTAAAGATATTAAAACTAATGATCAATTAAAAATAAAATCCTGATTGGAGTAGGATTTGACAATGAATCTCAATATTCTGTATCATTACATAGTCCATGTTAACAATACTGAATTGTTGATTTCGTAAAATACTATAGTAGTTGTTGCCATCATCTCCACTGTAACAATAACTATAGTGATTTATTGAACCAACAATTGAATAGAAAAATCATGTCTTGATTTGAATAATAACTCTTTCGTTTGCTTATTCTCTTCCATGTATATGTTGAAATCAATAATATCCACAAGCACATTTTTCAACATGACTCCACGATCACAATGTCAAGATTCTTTTGAGCATCCAGTTTATCCTAATGGATATTAAGTTACCAGTTGCAATAGCTATAATATCAACCATTACCTACGAATAAATAAAATCAAAAGCAAAATTTTTGTTATATACCATATCTCCATCTAGGGAGCTTCAATTATCTGCATATATTACTTTTTTTTAACACGAAATCAAATCCTCTTGCATAGAATTTTCTACTAGCTCAAACTTTAAAATAGCTTCAAAATTAATTAATATATCACCGTGACTTATACATAAATAAATCAAAAGTAATATTTCTGTTATATGCACTTGTCTCCATTTAAAGAGCTTCAATTATATGCATATAATTACTTTTTTTAACAATAATCAAATCCTCTTGCATAAAATCTTCTACTGGCTCAAACTTTGAAGTAGCTTCAAAATTATTAATATACCAAGAATTTTGTTGACTGCCAAGAACAACAAAAATTATCTCTACCAAGCATATCTTTATATTGCTTAATATTCAAAGCTACTTCAAATTATTGGCTTTTCGTCCGCATAGCTGACTAAATCTTTACACGAAATATCTCTAGATTTTAGATAGCTTCGATATAGAACTCTATCGCATAATTGATTTCTCAATACGGATCTCCATAATTAAATCAACCATTACATTCTATGACTTTTTTTGAGAAATTTAGAATCAACGAATTCTTCGATCACAATCTTTCTAAACTTGCTACAGTATCCCCCCTTCTCTCTTCTTCTTCTCCCACGATGGCGGGGAGACCCTTGGTGAGCCATCGGCGACAGTTCAGCCACCAGAAATCAACCTGTTGACAAAACTCTCCAAGTAGATACATTTTTTTTCTTTCCCGATCTTCTCTCCCCCACCCCGACTTCTATTTTGGCTCGGCCAAACAGAAAAGCCACTTCATACCAGTGATAGACAGATAAAACAAAAGCGTTCCGGCCATGGGTAGCAACGAAAGAGGAACAAGAAAAGCCACTTCATATCGGTGATAGACAGATAAACAAAAGCTTAGGAGGAGGAGAACTTACCGACGATAGTCCAGGAAAGATCAGCCACCGGAGAAGAGGTAGAATCATTGGAATAACTTGGTGGATAGGGGTTTAAAGAAAACTCCCGAGCGAGCTCTTCTTTCATTTGGGAAAGAAAGACTCCGTCGATCGGAGTCCCAACCCTTTCCAAACTTATCGCCAGCCTGGCCCCTGCCCTTCACGGTGGTCCAGCAAACTACCCGACGAGATTTCCGGATGGATAAGAGGGAAAAACGAATCCCCTATTTTCCATCATTCAGCCCCCTTTTTTTTTTGAGCTCCGAACTGAAGTCGGCAAGGACTACCGACTTCAGCCTAAGACGATCTAGTTAAGCTGGGCCTTACAACTTGTCACCCCGCCATACCCCTCTGGTAGCTCTTTCGTAGCTTGTCACCTTGCCGCAACCCCTCCCCCGATTTCTCTTCCATGGCCCTTCCAAACCCTCAGAGCTTTTCCACGCTTGGACTACCGACTCAGCCTAAGACGATTAGTTAAGTGGGCCTTACAACTTGTCACCCGCCATACCCTCTGGCAGCTCTTTCGTAGCTTGTCGCCTTGCCGCACCCCCTCCCCCGAGCTTCTCTTCCGTGGCCCTTCCAACCCTCGGAGCTTTTCCACGGTTGCACCCTCACAATGCACCCCCCTCCCCCCCCCCCCCCCCCCCCCCCACCCCCCCCCCCCCCCCCCCACCCCCCCCCCCCCCAAAACCAAGGCTCCCCCATGCCACCCTACTCTGCTGCATAGTGAAGGCTACCCCTATTCAGGCACTATTCATGATGAAGACACCTAGAGATGCTTTGATCAAGAAATTTTTTTTTTAATCTTCATATGAAACCATTCTAAACTTTGAAATATTTATAGCACCAGTTATGTACCTTGGCTTTCAACCGATTCAAATTCAAACAATCTATTTTTAATCCAACGATCAAAAATAAGCAAATAGTAAAATATAAAAATAACCTTCGGAGTACATAGCAAAATCCTAATTTCAATAACCATATGGCCAATTTGAAACTGTCACTTGTTGATAAAATTATGGGTTCTACTCTTAGTTCATCTTTTTAAGATTATAGGTTTACCAATAATTTATCTTTTATTAAAATCAAGATTCAACTCTTTTCCTTTCTTCAGTTTGAAGACAAAAATATCTTTTTCTCTTTCTTAGCAGGTTTTTTTTTTCTTCGATTCCCCTTTGGCCAGACAATACCCATCCTCTCTCCCACTTTTTTCTCGCTCTCTATGACTCTCTCAATTTTATATTTTATTTATTAATCTTTTATTATTTTTATTCATTTTATTTATTAATATTTTATTTAATATCAAATAAATAAAATATATTATTAATTATTATATTTAATAAATTTTTAATAAATTTAATATAATATTTATTAATATTTATTAATTTTTTATTATTATGTATTTAAATAGTATCACTTTCTAAACCTGAGTGACCATCTATAGAACCGTGCCATGTGAGGGTATGGCCGACATAGCAGTGCATGGCTCCATTGCACGTAGAGGACAATAGGGCATAAAACAGTAGTGGTCAATGCAACATCTGAAGATGGCATTGTCTTCTTGAACACTCATGGTGTGCCCCCGTTACCATGCACGATGCCGATCGTACCGTCTTATGTGTACATAACATTGTTGACATCAGGGGGGTCACATGGATGCTACTTCACCGCTGCCATGCCAACTCTGATAAAATAAATAAAATAAGTCTCTTAATATTTTATTTATTGTATATATATTATTTCTCCATGATCAATTAGTAAAAATAAAAATGATAATTGATGACATGATAGAGAACTTAACATCCACCCCATGGTCTACGATCCATATTGGTGCATGGCATTATGGTACACGACATCCATTGATATGGCAAGGTAGATGACAACAGCTATAGAGGCGGCGAAAAAATGAAGCAATCTTTACTTTATCGAGGTAGATTGAAGTCTCAAGAAATTAATAACGAAATGCTATGCTCGATTATCTAAACCACCTTTTTCTATTTTTTTTAATTTTAATGACAAGATACTGTGCTCCCTGTAATAGCTTTTTTTTAATTTTAATACGATAAATGCTAAGTTTTCCCATCTGTCATCATTATTTATTTTTACTTTTTTTTGTTATTGATCATGAAAAAAAATAATATATATAATAAATAAAAATATTAAAAAATTATTTTTATTATTTTATTGGAGTTGTGTGCAATAGTGAAGTGGCATTAATGCAAGTGCCCCGAATGCCGACAATCACAGATGCACGAAAGGCAAGTCATGCATGAAACGGGATGCATTGCGAGTGCTGATGGAACAATATCATTTCAGATCTTGCATCGATCGCTACATGCTTCATGCCCTACTACCTTCATGTATCATGAAGTTATGTTGACCGCACCCATCATATAGCACCGGTCTATAGGAATGACCGGTTTTAAGTTTAGAAGATAAATTATTTAAATAAATAATGGTAAAAAAAATATATACAATAATAATAAAAAAAAAGGGGGGTGAAATTGAATCCATAATTTTATAAAAAAAAAAATAAGGGTTATAAATTTATCAAAAAAGTGGCCTGTTCAATTGGCCATTTGGAATTAGGGGTTGAAGTCGTAATTATTTTCGTGGTTAATAAATAAGTTAAAAATAGCTGTAGTATTATAATTTTTTATTAAAAATAACATTTATTTTAGAGAAAAAAACTCCTCGAAGTTCCGGTTCCGATTCGCCACGCTCCATTTCCACGTTGCGACGAGGCGGCCGCCAGGAACCCGGAATGGTGATAGCTACCCGGTCGACCCTCTCAATATGTTTTTTAATTCAAATGAGACGGTCCTCGTTACCGTTTCTCCCATCGTTTCGCCACCTCGATTCCCGTGGCAACTACTGCTCCCTTCCCTTTTTCCCTTCCCAAGCACTCTTCCTCTCTCCGTTCTACTTCTATCCGCCCTCTCTCTTCCCCGCTTCGATGGCATCCCCGCTCGCTCGTCCCCCATCGCCTTCTCCGGTGGCGCCGCCTCCGCCGGCGACGACTCCTACCTGGTACTGGACCCCAATTCCCAGGCTGGCAGCGCCGCTGGGAGCCTCCAGGGCGAGGGTCTCCTCGCCGGGACGGCCGGCGGGGCTCCAACGGCGGATGGAGGAAGTGGAGGCGAGGTGGAGTTCGGGTTCCGCGACCGGAGTTCGGGCGGGGGGCGCTGGTGGGAACCGTCCAGATCTACGACCGCCACGTGTTCCTCTGCTACAAGTCGCCGGGACGTCTGGCCGTCGCACGTCGAGGCGGCGGAGTCTGACCGTCTCCCCCGCCTCCTCTTCGCCGCCCTCAAGGCCCGGAAGGGAGACATGAAAAAGCGGGTGAGTTTTTTTCGTTGTCCGTTCTTCTTGAACACAATCTAGGGTTGTCTATTTCGTTATCTTCAATAGATTTTGTTAATCTTTCTATTCTATTTAGTTCTTTATCTCGAGTACATTCGGTAATTTGGGGGTTCCGGGGGTGTTTAGGAGGAATTAGGATTTGAGCTCTGCTGATGATTAGTGGATTCATGGAGTTTGAATTTGAGGGATTTTTTTTTTGGTTTTTATCTACTGGAGTATGGACATTCTGTATTGGGATTTTTTTATAAGTGAGTGAAGAAAGAGATCAACCATTCAAAGATTTGATCGTTCCTCTTTGCGGCAGTTTGGTACCGGCCACCTTTACCGTTGGCTGCTTATATATGTGTTGCTGTTTTGGTATATGGCTGCGGGTGAGATCGGGTGTATATTTTGTTAGACTCGATCCCATTTAAAGAACGGCTTTCTTTATGTTCTTTTACCAATTTCAGAACAAATTCCTTGATCAGTAGTATGTTAGATGAGATCTTGTGAGGATTAATATGATTCTAAAAATATATATCCTTTTAATAACAGTCCTGTTTCCTCATATGGCAGTCCAGGTTATGACCTAATTAATTGCTAACGGTTTTGAAATTGATCATTCATTTAGATTTGTTTGCACTCATATGCATGATTCTTTGGCTTTTAATCTATATGTGTGATGCATATGCTCTCTCTGTGATTACTTTGGATATTATTGACGTTTTTATACATGGAGAAGCATATGGCTTGAGTCTAACAAAAATCTTTATGGTGCTACTGTAATTTTCCTAATGCTAATTGGAGTCGTCTTCGGAAAACAAAATTGGTTTTAATGCTCCTGTAAAGCCAGGAAATCCACAGTCCTGTTTGCACTCCAGGAAATCAGTGCTAAAACAGTTATTCATAGTATAGTGCAAGATTTTTTTATATAGAACTCATCATGATCTCTCCAGAGTCATTACTTGTCTACCAAACTCTCTTCACAGTGTATATCTCATGTACGAGTTGCTGACATTTTCAACACCTATCAGCAACCATAAAGCCTTGCCTCATTTGTATGCTTCCCAAAACTCTGAGGGGCATTTGTATTTGCTTAACTACCACCATGTCTCGAACTCCTAACTGCTCATCATAAATTGTATAATGGCCTAGGTAGGGGCATTTCCCATTTGTGTGTGTATATGCATCTGTAAAAGTTTAAAAATTTCCAGTTTTATCTTGTTAAGTTATCAAACTTCAGACCAAAATCTTTCTTTCTGATGGGATTTGGTTTGGTTACCTGGAGGTTTCAAATACGTCAAAGTATTTTGAAAAGCAGCCTCCTACTTAGATACAGGCATTTGTTTTAAAATATGGGATGCTGTTTCTCATGTCAAGCTCAGTATCATACTTGGATTAATTTTTGCTCCATCTGAATATGTTTCTCTGTATTTTCTTGATATTTAAGATTTTTGGCATATAAAAATATGTGCGAGCTAGTTATCGGGTATTCTTTTTAGTTCAAATATTTTTTTATTTTTTTATAGAATGGTTACCTTAAGGACCGAGGAAAGTCAAAAAAACTAATGCATAGGCTTTTGTAAGAGTGGAGTCAGATATCTCTTAGTGCCACTATTTACTTATTAACCACATTCAAAAAATAGAGTAGATCATTTGTGTTGGTTTGTTGCTTCCATTCTGATGATGTGATTGATAATGCTGTCAAAGTACCTTCTTGTGATCATTTTACGCTAAAATTTTGCTTACCATCTTTTACAGAAGCTTCTGTTGGAAGTCTTTTGCTATCTTGATGCTTCAATTCTCTTTCTTATATATGGGTTTATTATAGTAAATTGTTTGTGCCACCCTTGTTTCTTCCCCTCTTCAGAAATACTTTATATAAGACTAAGTTGAAATAATCCTATGATCTTGAAGTCCCAGTCTTAAATCAAAGTGCCTTTTGATGCTTTCTAGATTGTCTTTGCAATACCTTTTCAACAATCTTATGGGATACTTTTGAGACTTTAGTTGTTCTTTATTTGGTCTTTGCTCATGGTATTCCTAGATTTACATTGCATTAGGTTCTTTCACTATGATGCTATGAGTGTTCCTATGGACTTGCAGAATAGGGCATGAGACAAAAATATTGGACCATTGTATCATGGGTGTCGGTCCCCTATTTTCTGATAGACCTTGGTGTGTGACCAGCATGGCATGGTGATAAATGGTATGACTACTGTCCTATGAGAGTTAGTGACCAGCACAATTATGACAAATGTTGCTTAAATCCTCTCTCTCTCTCCGTGTGTGTGTGTGTGTGTGTCTTGTTGTGTGTGTGTGCGTGTGCATGCACATGTGCAGGACGTGTGTGTTGAGAGCGGAGGTCATATAGAGGATGAGGATATTGCTTTTTTGTAAAAGTTGACTTCTATGTTACTTAAGAGCTTGCCTTTAATTACACTTGCGGAAATATTCCCCGGAGAAGTCTCTCTGCACATTTATTGATATATTATGCCTCTTTTTGCATTAGAGATGGAACAATTATGCCCTTTTTATGTTTTAGATACTATCATACACTATTGTTATAGTTAATGTGTTTATGTTGTATGGGTGTGTGCATGCAGGTAGCTGTGTGTGTTAGATTGCACTATCCTTTCAAAATCAATGATGAACCATTAAAATTGATGAATGTTTGTAAGAAAGACTACAACATTGAAGATCTGTATAGATTGACAATTCTATTTTTTGGGGTCTATGACCCAACATTGTTCTAGTGAGTAGTGAGCAATTTCCTATAGGTTATATGCAGGCTGCTTTGCTTAGGACCTGCCACTTTGGCATCTGCTAAATGCAAATAGGTGGTGGGCTAGCTGCTGACTAAGTTGCTTAGGCCAAGGTGGATCAGGTTTGCTTTATTTTTTGGGCTGTTGGAGTATCAGGCAGTTAGACTATGAACCCCATCATCTTTCTCATTTGCCCAGACATCTTGATTTCCAAATTGGGCTAGTTTCGATTAACTGTATGTTTTCCAGTTTATATTGGCCATTATTTGGTAAGTTTCTTTTTTCATTAACTTGGACTATCAAACATGTTCTTTAGATAGTCAATTTAAACTTTTATATATGGAAAACAATCATAAGCTCACTGGTTACATGTCTTGTTATACTATATTGTTTATAGTAAATGTAGTAGTGCTTATTTGGTGTTATCTTCTATTTCGGTTGATTCTTCTGATCTCTTTCAAATTCTATAATTGTTTTCATATGTTTGTGAATCCTATTTGTTTTTTATTATTTTTAATGTAGTCTCTTGTACAAATCACCCAAGTGCTTATCTTCTACCTGAGCACTATGCCACCCTCCAACAGCTCACATCCCACAGCTTCCTGTTTTAAGATGTTTTGATCATGATCAACAGTGCTGGTAACATGTGGATTTCCTAAAACACATTCTATACAATAGCACTACGGAAACCATCCATTTGAGCATACTCATTCTATAAGATATCTCAAAAACTTATTCATTTTGCTCCTGGGTTTTGAAATTATGTTAGTTGTGATGAACAATTTGGATCCTCAGTTTGGTTGGCCATCATTAATTTCAGGGCCAATCCTACCAAGAAAGTCCTAACTCAGTTCTCTATACCACTATAATCAACTGCTTTAACTTTGGCTTTGTTATATGGAACTTCTATATAACTAAAACTTAGTGTGGTTTAACTAATCATCAATTAGATCACCTTAGATTAACCCATGTTGGCCCTCAAGGAGACCACTTACTATTAAGCATTAAGTGCCCAGACAGCTTAACCTACTTCAGCACCAAAGTCGCTGCCCATGACAACACAGATCAAGATGCATGCCATGCACTACCTTCCCTGGTAACATATGTAATTTTGGAAGCACTTCATACATTAGAAAAACAATATTCATGTTATGCTCCTAGTGATTGCTAGGGGAGAATAGTTCTGTGATAAAGGTGGAAGCTGTGGTACTAAAATTCAGAGGAATGTTGTACGCAGAAAATTAAATGACTCAAATGATGGAATTGGAAGACATTGGAAGACATTGCGCTAATGGCCTAGATTGGAAAACAATAATCATGTTATGTTCCTAGTCATTGATAGGAGAGAATAGTTCTGTGATAAAGGTGGAAGTTGTGATACTAAAATTCAGATGAATGTTGTACACAAAACTAAATGACTCAAATGATGAAATTGGAAGTCATTCTAAGTTTCGGAGGTGCAACTTTGTATGGCCGTACCTATAGCAAAAGAAGTAACAATGTTAACCCATTCTTAGGAGCAAGGATTAAGAATACTTTTTTGTCCTTTTGTGCAAGAATTATGTTTTTTAATCAGGCTTTTGGATACCTTTTTTATGGGAACCATCCCTCTTTCCTGACCTCATCTACAAATAAATCCAATTTACCTCTTCTTACCCTAGCCTTCTTGGATCTTTGAGACTTATGCCAGAATCATCTTAATTGGTTCTCTCACTGTAAGACCTTTGAATGGTGCCTAGCAATCTATTGGTTTCAAGAGTATAACTGGTGTGTCTTGCAGCATATTTTGTGTAGCAGATGTCTTTTAGCAATTTGTTCTTATTCCTCAATCAATGCTGCTTCTCAGCACCACCGCCTTCCCTGCTCAGCATGCCAGTCCCTTTTGGCAGACGGGGATTGGTGTGGTACATGGGGGTCACATGGGTGAGAAGTGGGCCCACATGCAAGTCAACCGATCACCATGGCTGGTACACTGAGTAGGAAAGGGAGTGGTGTGGTGAAGCTTTTACCTTTTTGAATCATATTTTTCAGAGAGAAGGATGCATTGGTGAAATTATTACTGCCAAAGATCTGGATAACCATTCTTTATGGACCACTATGTTATATAGGCTTCCTCTGATGCAAGTCCAGGGTGATCTAACTGATACCTTGTGAATGATGAATTTAATTTTTTACTAGTTCATTATTTTTAGTTTGATAATGTAGACCATCTCTCTCTCTCTCTCTCTCTCTCTCTCACACACACACACACACACACACACACAGCTCTTTTAAGTTCAGGACAATGTAGGCCTTGGAAAATTTTACTACCATTCTTTGATAAATTAGACAAAAGATCAAGTTGTCTCAGTGCCTTGATAATTTTTCTGCAGACTCGTTTGACCATATGTGAAGGAGAAGATGGTACTGATTCATCAAATGGAGATGTTCTGATCTTTCCGGACATGATTAGATACAGGTTTGACTGCCATTTAGTTTGTTGACCAAATTACTACTTTTTATCCTTAGCCTCACATTTTAAATTTAAAGCCACATGTTACTGGTGTCAGGAAATTGACACACTTCGATGTTGATACTTTTGTTGAAGAAGTGCTCGTGAAAGACATTGAGTGGCTTCCTGGAGCAGCTGAACAACTGGCTGGTTCATATGTTTTTATATGTGCTCATGGAAGCCGAGATCGGAGATGTGGTGTTTGTGGTCCTGTTCTTGTTAAAAAATTCAAAGAGGAGATAGACCTTCATGGTCTACAGGGACAAGTGTCTGTGAGCCCCTGCTCCCATGTGGGTGGTCATAAGTATGCAGGAAATGTCATTATATTTAGTCCCACTATCAACGGAGAAGTAACTGGTCATTGGTAAGGAGGAAAATGCTGCATTTGAATTACTAGTTCTCATGTCATCGTAGGATATTTCATGTTTCCTTTATGACCTTCTCTCAGAAATTTTTTTATTGGGGAATACATAGTTTTATCTTTTCATTGCACAAGTTAACGATTGGCTTTTGTGTTCGTCTTTGTAAGGTATGGATATGTCTCTCCAGATGATGTGCCTACGTTGCTTGAACAGCACATTGGGAAAGGAAAGATTGTGGACCATCTGTGGAGGTAGTTCCTTTTCATTATTTGAGCCTTTCCTTTCTCCTTATTCCTCTTTGATGAGTTACCGTTAGATTTAGTGTTTAGACACAAATTAACTTTAGGACAAACATGACATGATATCTAGCTCATTGTATCCTAATTCATTAAGAACACCAAGACCAATGATTTTTAGATACTTAATCCAATCTTTGAGAACAATGCTTGCATATCATAAACGCTTTGTTGCCCTTTTTTTATTAGAAAATCTGGGGGGTTGTTGGGTGGTTGGGGGGAAGCATGCATCGTGCATCTAATCTGGATGAAATTACCATTTGAATCAGGGGGCAGATGGGATTATCTGAGGAGGACCAGAAAAATGCTCACAACCTTAGACTCCAGCTGAACGGTGGAATGGACCAAAATACTGCAAAGGAACTTGGCGAAACAACTGGAATTGATGGTGCTGTGAATGGCTCTTTGGTTGGAGCTGGTGGATGCTGTCAGGGCACTGGCAACTTCAATTGTTGCCAGAACATGCCACCAAAAGACAAATCAGAAAATGATCAAATTGGCGAACAGAGGATTCAGGACATCGGGCAGAAGAAGAGCAACAAAGAACCTAAGGCCAGCAGTAGCAAAGCTTCCTCCTGCACTCGTAAAATCTGTGCGATGCCCACCTGGTTTGAGAGCTGGGAACGGGAGGATACCTATGCAGCTCTTGCGGTGGTTGCAGCCATTGCCTCTGTTGCTGTTGCCTACAGCTGCTATAGGCAGCTGAGATGAAATTTAGCTCTTCCATGACTAGAACTTTTGCTGGCTTAAGTATCAATGGTCTTCATGATACTAAGGTACCACATAATGTATTAACAATTGACAATAACAGTCATAGCTCCATGGCAAAGCACACACAATGATGGAATAAGAAGATACATGATGCTTAAGACCTGTTTTGAAATGTTATAGGTTTGAAAGACAATCATATTACCCTGCTTATGTACATCATTGCATGGTACAGACAGTATAATCTGATATAAATGCCTGGACATGGATGTCAGAGATGTTTTTGAATTGAGACAATCAGATTGGCTTCTCTCTCTCTCTCTCTCTCTCTCTCTCTCTCTCTCTCTCTCTCTCGTTGCACATTCTAAGTATCTTTTCAGGCACAGGAATTTGTTTAAGGCAATACCTTGATAGTTTGTTTCTAACAAAAGCAATGCGCTGATAATTCAATCTATGATTGCTGGTTGAGATATCAAATGCTGCGAGGCGTCAGGTGGACTGATTACAGTTGATAGTAAATAATCTATGCAATACATTAGAGTTTAGAGATCTCTTGGTCCGCCATGTGTCGAGCTCCAGATCCTTCGTGATGGTGGTTTTTATTTGTGTTGCGTGGTCCCTATTTAGAGTTTTTTTAAAAAAAATTAGCAAGATCTACTCCGTATTTCCTTCTTTTCACGGATCTCTGCGCTCAACCTTTTGGATCTCCATCAGGTGCGCATCTTTTTCAAAACTCTTCGACGAAAAAAATAATGAAATGAAAAGAAAAAGAAATAAAAGAAAAACATGGGTAAAGGTTTTACCTCATGTCCTTAAATTGAGTAATTAGGTGCACGTAAAATTATAAATTATTTAAGTATCTTTCAGGGTATAAAATTTACTTCTAAGGTAAGTTTAAAATTAATTGGCACCTTATGGTATAAAGCATATTATAATTGCAAGGTTGTAGTAAAGATTTATGATAATATTTTTAGTATAATCAATATGCTAAAAATGATTAGCTCATGTACTATATTAAACTTATAATATATTTTTATTTACTAAAACTGAATATATTTTATTTAAAAATATTTTGATATATTTATTATTTTAAAATATAAATTAAACAATACTATTGAAGTCATCAATCTTTATAATTTTTAAAAAATTAAATTAATAACTAATTAATATCCAGCACTTACTCTTGCAATAGGTATAAAATGTGATAATGTAGTTTATCAATTATTATAAAAAAATGTTATTTACATATTTTAAAATATATTTGATTCATAAAGATTTATTGATAGTAATATATAATTTCAGGATCTCTAACATAATTTCAAAAAACGATCTTGATTTGATAATTTACTAAAAAGTTTTAATTCCAAATATCCTGCATATAAGTTTTTTTTTTGATAAATCGATCGTTCAAGATACAATCCTGGAGTGAGAACAGCGAAGAGAATCAGACAAAAGAATATCCCTCAACGGTGTAGATGTCTCCGCTAACTGAGACCAGGAGACTTCACCTGAATGATTCACCATAAAAGAAGTCACCCAATCCGTTGCTGAATTGGCTTCTTGGAAGACATACCTAACGATTATCCCTAAACATCCTTGTAAGAGACTAATGATGTTCCAAATTTGAGGGTGAACAGGAGTAGATCGGAAAGCACTATGCATCCAGGAGATAACCGTCACAGTCCCCCTCAATATTAAGACGATCGAGATGAAGCACCATCTTGGCATACCTGATCTATGCCCAGGCTCCATGAAGCTCTGCCATCGGGACAGTAGGGACAAAGAGATAAGAACCCCCCACAGCAAAAAAGCCAGCTTTCGATGCCCAAAAGCAGCACCCTCACTCCCGCCTCTGACACTCCCATCAAAGCTCACTGTGGCATAAATCGGAGGAGGGGGCTTCCAAGTAATAAAAACCCTATGAGGTGCTTGAAGAGCAGAATCGAAATCCCATATCTCTGAGTAATCCACAGTCAAACTCTGATACTCCATGGAATGAGTCCTAGCTCTCTCAATAATGAACCTTGTCGAACAAATGTCAGAGCTGAATACCATAGCATTCCGGGTAAGCCAAATAATATGCTAAATAGGCCAGAAAACACCGAAATAGGTAAGGGGGAGGACAATGAAGGAGGTACAAAAAGGTATCAATAATGTCCTCACCATGGTACAACAAACTACTGCATCTAGCCATAGACCAGACCTGCCTGGCTTGCGGACAATAAAGCAATACATGCCTAAGGGAATCATCCTCCGCCCCACAGATAGGGCAGGAAGGAAGCAGGTGGAGCCCTCTAGAATTCAGGAGAGATCTCGTAGGGAGCCGCCGCCATACCACCTTCCAAATAAATATTCTCATCCTAGGGTATACTACCAAGGACCAGATCCATGCAACCTGAATACTCCTCGGAGGCTCTGGATAATAAATAGAATAGAGATCAGCCAGAGGGCTTTAGAAGAAGAATATCTTCAAACTCTAACATCTGAGCAAGGGCTCTTCGGAATCTCAATAGATAAGACTCTTTCTCCCAACACATCACCAATACCGGGGAACGACAACCAGATCCCACTTGTGCACCCGGAGGAGGAGGTCAGCAATGGTAATGGAACCCGAAAAATCAATAGAGAGAAAAGTAGGCCATCTGTCCAAGGCAATATATGAAATCCAAGGATCAGACAAAACCTTGACCAATCTGCCATCCTCCAAAATCCATCTCATGTGATTGATAATATCCGAAGCCCTCCAACCATCTCCCTCCAAATAGCAGAGCCGCACTGGGAGTGCGCTGCCTCCCCCACCTCCAAGGACTACAGGTTATATCTATCACGCATAATAGAGGACCATAAGCTATCTGAAGTCAAGAAGAGCCGAGTGACATGACGCGCCAAAAGGGCCTCCCTCCTAGCAACAAGCGAATGAATACCTAACCCTCCATCCCTAACCAGCTGACAGACGGACTGGTAACCCACAAGATTAACTCCCCTTGAAGCACCAGTCGACCACCATAAGAAAGCCCGAATGATTTGCTCAGCTTTAATAACAATAGTCTTAGGGATGACGCATTGGAGAGCATGTGAACCAGTAGAGAAGTAAGGACTGACCTAATCAAGGTGAGCTTACCCATAGAGGATAGAGCCCGACCTTGCCAGCCCTCCACCCTATCTTGGACAGCCTTCAACACCACGCTATAATCATCTCTGCGAAGAGTACCACCGAAAATAGGAATACCTAGATAATGTAAAGACCCCTCCTCATTTATCTCCAGAATAGAAGTAATCAAATTTCGTTGACGAGCTGAGATCTTGGGGCTAAAGTGAACCTCCAATTTAGTAAGATTGACCCTCTGCCCTGACGACAAGCAATAAGAATGAAGCACTCTCCTGAATCCCTGAGCCATAGCCACAGATGCCCTGCCTAGAAGTAAGCAGTCATCTGCAAACAAAAGGTGCGAGATCAGGAACACTATCGGAGTAGCAACATATAGCTGGATTGCCAACTCCCACACATAATCCTACAAAGCTCGCAAAAGAGAGTCAGCACAAATAATAAATAAATAGGGGGAGAGGGGATAACCTTGCCTCAGTCCAATAGTGGAATAGAAAAACTTCGACGAAGAGCCATTAATGATAATAGAAAATGAAGGACTGATAATACAAGCCATAATCCTGGATATCCAGAGGGGGTGGAAACCAAAGTCCACTAAAGGCTTCTCCAAGAAGCTCCACTCCATACGATCATAAGTCCTTTCCATGTAAAGCTTGATACCCATGAGACCCCGCATTGCAGGAGCTTTTCGCAGATCAAACATAAATTTTTGAGTCAACAGAACATTATCAGAAATACTCCAACCATCAATGAAAGCTCCTTGCTCAGGAGAGATGAGATGGGATAGAATATGCTTCATCATGTTAGCTAACAACTTAGAACACATCTTGTAGAGAGTATTACAAAGGTTGATAGGCCTAAAATGAGAAGGCTGATAAGTCTCCGAGCGCTTGGAAACAAGGGTGACATAAGTCATCTTCCAGTATCCGGCATCTGACTAGTGGAAAAGAAGACTTGAACAGCAGATACAATATCATGTCTAATGATACTCCAGTATCTCCTGAAGAACAGAGGGGGATAGCCATCCGGACCAGGAGCTTTGTCTTCCGTGAAGGACCAGAGAATAGCAATTACCTCAGCCTCAGTGACTGGAGCAAGAAGAGCAGCATTTTGTATATAGGAGACCAGAACCTCCGGGGGAGACACATGGAAAGGATGAGGAGACTCGTTTGATGGGGGACGAATTTGATGAAATGGGTGGTGGGGATGTGATCTACTTACCTAGCAACAACATATCAGCATTAGAGCTCCAGATATGGCTGAATTCATGGGTAGAAGGGATGAAGAATTTTGAGCTAGAGACTAGGTGAGTAGAAAATCTGACACCCTTGTGCAAGCTTCCTTTCAAAAAAATTAAAAGAGATGATCTAAGGGCATAGAAACCCTCAAATTAGGCTAAGCAACCTTTAAGAACCTCAGATCTAAGGATCAAGAAGGTATTTTTCCAACAATGAGAAGAAATCAAAGCTCAAGTGGAAGGGAAGCACTCACCACTCAAAAATTGAAGGCTAGAGACAAGATCTATACTCCCTTCTTGGATTCACCATTGGAGCTTTGATCCATGGCTTGGAACCTTCATCTTTATCTTTAAATCACCAAGAAGAACCTGCAAAGAGTCAAGGTAAGGTCAAAATTGAAAGAAATTAATGGGAAAAGGAAGGAATCAACAAGAGAAGTGAAGAGTTGCTGGAATTTTTTGGGCAGCACTTCCTTTTCTTCTTGGACTCTTTGGATCTTGTGTAGAAGAACTTGGAAATGGAACTATGGCACTCCAAAACTCAAAGCACTCATTCCAATTTAAGATCAAACTCAACACTCCAAAGAAAACACTCAAAATTCTAGGAAGAACTCAAGAGAACTAGGCAAGATGGAAGAGAACTCAAGCAAGAACACTTTCATTCATTCAAATCAATCAATGCTTACAAGAAGGGGGCCTCGGTCCCTACTTATAGGCCAAGGGCATCTCCTTTGGGCGGCAAGAAAGAGGATTAGGGGACCAACTAATTTAAGTTTAGTTGGTAGCTAATTACAAGATTAGTTCCTAGCAACTAATTCCTAGCAACTAATCCTAACAAGAGAATTCTAGAAACTCCATGTGGCACCATTTCCTTGCAACACTTGGCTTCATCTCATCCTTCCACATGTTCTTTAAGGTTTGGTCTTCAATTAGGCTTCAAGGTAGAGGATTTCTTCATAGCGTGGTCGGCCCATGGGCTTGGAGAATGAGTCTTTACTTGATTTTGTCTTTAAACAATTCAATCTTGCTTCATAAAATTAGGGGTCTTCAAGAGATGCTTCATAATTTTATGGGAACCTAAAAAAGGAAAACAAATGGGACTACAACCAAAGATCATTAGTTTATAATTTCTTCCTCTTGCCAATGTCCTCATTAATTCTTCCCGGGTGAAAAGAACTTGGCCCCGATGAGTATGGATCATTTTGGCTTTGGTAGTATTCAAGTATATCTGGATTGATCCTTTGTAGTTCTTCTTGAGTGATCCATGAATCTTCAGAATCAGGTCTGCCTTGCCAATGGACCAAGTATCGTTGGTAATCTTTATTCCGGGTAATGACAATCTTGTCATCTATGACCCTTTCAATTTTTTCTCCTCGCTTTGATAGTGTGGCTGGTGGATACTCTGGGATTGGTTCACTCTCAAGGGATGGATTAGGTTCTAAAAACTCACTGGGAATCATTGTGGGCTTCTTGTAACCTACCAGATATGAGATATTAAAAGTAGAGTTAATGCCAAAGTCATAAGGTAGGTCTAGCACATAAGCATTAGGTCCTATTCTTTTTATTATTTTGAAAGGACCTGCAACACGGGCATTGAGTTTCTTCATAATTTCCGGTGGAAACTGTTCAGGTTTTAGCCTGATCATCACAAAGTCCCCTACTTAAAATTCTTTGGCCCTTCTATGAGAATCAGCCATATGCTTGTAGCTCTCATTGTTTATTTGGATTTTCTTGCTAACCTCTTTGTGCAAATTCCTAAGATGTTGTGCATATGATTCGGCAGACTTATGCATGGATGACACCAAATGACAAAAATAAACTCAAATGATACTAAAACAAAAGACAAGCTCAAATGGGCTTTATTAACTAATGACTGAACTTTTTTTTTCGGCTAGGAAACAAAGTTCCTATTTCTAATGGTGGGTGAAAGAATTCAGTTTATCTCCAGATTTGTGTCATAGGGCTTTCTAAAATTGCTGATGACTCCGATAACCCCATTCGACACAGCAGGGTTTGGTAGGTTCTACAACATATCCACTTCTTCTAAAAATGGTTTGGCCACTTTAGAAATATCAAAAATTCATGAACAGGGTAAAAAGTGTGCCATGTTGGAATGTTGGGTTGGGTTCATCCTATATCGTGGAACTGAATTGATAGCACGCTGGTGGTCCCAAGATGAAAAGTGATCAAACAAAGTTTCAGGAAGTTTGTCTTGAATTTCCTCTAAAATTTTTATGACTTCTTGGGTTCGTTCCTTAAGGTTTTGCTTCTGGACTTCCAGACAGGTCATCACCCCAATTGATGATTCCTTAATGATTTCTTGTCTTGAACCCTTATCATTGATTAACATTAATTCTGGGTCCTCTTCTTTTATCTCCTCAGGTTGTTCTTTATGATTTTGTTTCTGGGCTTCCCTGAGGGCCAAAATCCACATGGGTGATCCTTCCTTGATTTCTTTCTCCACATCCTTGGCATTAATTAAATTTAACCTTTGCTTCTTCTCTTTCAAGTCACTAAACCCTCTTTTGATATTGTCCTTAAGTGGGGTCGAGTTAATGACAAGCTTCTTTCCTAGATGGGTGAAGGCACAAGAATTGGATTGACCATATAAAGTTACATCATGGTCATATAACCATGGTCTACCTAAAATGATACTACCTACCCCCATGGAAAGAATATCACACCAGACTTGTTCCTGATAGGACTGGATTTGAATGGGAACCTAGCATCTGGGCTTGATGGGGATTGAAGCAGAATCTATCCAAGAAACTTTAGATGGATTAGGATGTGGAATAGGGGTCAAGCCTAAGTCTCTAAGGGCTTTGGTTGAAATCACATTTATACAACTCCCATTGTCTATAATGATTTTTTAGACTTTCTCCCCTATCTTGACAAATGTTTGGAGGATGTTAGTCCTTCTCCAATCCTCCTCCTTAATTTGGGTCAAAATTTTAACAACACCTGATGTCTTATCATAACCCCTTTCTTCTTCTTCTTCTTCGTCATCATACTCATTGATCAGATTGGATTTAGCTTCATATACTTCTTCAAACTCTTCAGTGGGATCAGTCTTTTCATCAACTAGCTCTCCTATATGTAAAGATCGGGTAGTTTATTGGCTAGCAAGGTGTCCCATTTTATGACATTTGAAATATTGGACATTTGGGCTACCACTCTTTTGAACTTCAGGGGCCTTACCTTGGTCACTTGATTGGCTTGATGGGGCTGGAGGGGTGGTGCAGTTTTGACGTAATTGGTTGAACCCTTGTTTCTGAATAGGGGTACTAACATTAGTTGGTTCAGGTCGTCGAGTTATTGGTCCCCTATGAAATCTTTCACAATCCCTGGCTATCTGGTAGGCTTGGTCTAGGTCAGTGACTTCCCTTAAAAAAAAATTCCTTTTAATTTTCTCTCTTAGACCAGCTCTAAACCTAGATAGTGTCACAGCTGCCGACTCATTAATGTTGCATCTCATGGCAAACTCATCAAATTTGGCAATGTACTCCGATACAGTCTTAGTACCCTGATACAATCTTTGCCATTTGTCTAACAATCTCTGATTGTAGGACATAGATAGGTACTTCTCTCTCATCTTAGCTTTCATTGCTCTCTATGTGGTTATAGGCATGGCTCCCCTTTGTCTAATTATTCTCTCAACATTTTCCCAATATAACCTAGCTTGTTGAACCAATATAAGCTTGGCAAATTTGTACTTCCTATCCTCGGTCATTTCATACCACTCAAAGTATTGGTCCATCTCCCCTTCCCAATCAATGTAAACTTTAGGGTCCAGGCTTCCATCAAAGATAGGAGCCTCCAGTCTAATGCTTCTCATGACCTTGTCATCTTGGTCTAAGTAGTCCTAGTGGGGTCGCCTAGGGGTGTGATCATGGGTGAACTCAGGTCGATAGGCTTGGTGAGTAGGTCTGGGTGACTCATGCTCGAAGTGGGCTCTCCGGGCCTCCTCTACAAAATCAGGGTGAAGTCTTCTAGGGTTGTACTAAGGGGTGTGCTCAAAATGTTAGGCTCTGGGTCCTCTTGGGATTGACCTAGATAACTCGGGTTCAGTGGGGGTCTTTTTAAGGGTCCCAACTCTCTCTTTGACTTGACCTAGTTCCTTGTTAATTTGTCCTAATTACTCAGTTACATGGTCAAATTTCTAAGTTAGGGTCCTCATGATGAATTCAAGATTGGGATCCATGGGTAACAACCAGACCGAGGGTGGATAGAGCTTATAGGACACAGTACAAGGGTAATCAATTCAATGGACAAGCAAGCAAGACCTAATGCTAGGGTTCCTAGACCTAGAGTTTAAGAATACAATACTTAACTAGGCACTACTTAAGAATGTAATTATCCTGTCCACTGGCCAGGTAAGAGATGGGGTTACGGGAGGCTCCCCTCGCTTTCGCGAGGCTCTAATTAAAAATCGCAAGTCTGCTTAAGGCGTTTGCCATTTGACCTCTAGCCTTAGACACCAATTTCAAGGAATAAGTACAAACTCAAATAATGCTTTATCTTACCTTGCACTTAAACTCGACCCGTGGGTGTCCCTAGTTTAGGTTCCTACTTGATTGTACTTTAGGATTTAGGTCAATGCAAATGTGGGTAATTGTTTTGGGCTAAGGAAAGGTAATGACCTCCTTCCATTATGTAATATTGAATGCCCTTAGGATATTTTAAAAAATGGATGCAAACAATTTCAGCATAACAATAAGTACAATCATTATACCTAGCATAAATGGATGAATTTTTAACCTAATTTCGAAATTTCAAAAATGCAAATTTAAATTGGTTAGTTCAAATCTTGAAGTCTAAATCACAGTAACCAAATTTTAAATTTTAAATTTCGAAATTTGATTAAAAAAACTCATCCTTGAAAGTAAAGTGGTTTAAATGTAAATTTCAACTTCTAACTAACCTCCAGCTAACTTGAATTTAAAAATTCGAAATATAAGATTTTTAAATCCAAAAAAATTGAAATAAAATTGATTTGGTTATCTCTCAGATATGGGATCTTGGACTTTAAATTTCAACTTCAAATTAATTCAAATTTTGGTTGAGAAGGTAGTTTAAAAATAGTTGCTAGAAAATTCCAGCAGTTCAGCTAACTCTTAACAACCTAAATTCAAATTTCGAATTCCGAGCTATAAACCTCTCTAAAATTAAAAAATTTGGTGGAAAATAACAAAACTTGAGGTCTGAATCTCATATATAAAATTATAAAATTAAAAAAAAGTATTTTTGTATTTTCTTGAAAATTAAAGGAAATGGAAGGCAGAAACAGAATTCTGGACAGAACTTCAGAAATGACAACTTATATTTTTAAATCTAGAAATAAAAAAAATAATATTTTTTTGAATTTTATATTTAGAATCCTACCAACCTAAGGTACTGTAAAAGTATTTTTTTGGATTTTTTTTATCAATGTAAAAATACAAAAATCACTGAATCTCGGAAGACAGTGAGACAGAATTCCAGCAGACTGCAAAGCTTAACCTAGAACCAAAGCTCTGATACCAAAAAAATGATGGGGGACGAATTTGATAAAATGGGTGTGTGGGGATGTGATCTACTTACCTAGCAACAACATATCAGCATTAGAGCTCCAGATATGGCCGAATTCATAGGTGGAAGGGATGAAGAATTTTGAGCTAGAGACTAGGTGAGCAGAAAATCTGACACCGTTGTGCAAGCTTCCTTTCAAAAAAATTAAAAGAGATGATCTAAGGGCATAGAAATCCTCAAACTAGGCTAAGCAACCTTTAAGAACCTCAGATCTAAGGATCAAGAAGGTCTTTTCTCAACAATGAGGAGAAATCAAAGCTTAAGTGGAAGGGAAGCACTCACCACTCAAAAATTGAAGGCTAGAGACAGGATCTATACTCCCTTCTTGGATTCAACATTGGAGCTTTGATCCATGGCTTGGAACCTTCATATTTTTCTTCAAATCACCAAGAAGAACCTAAAAAGAGTCAAGGTAAGGTCGAAATTGAAAGAAATTAATAAAAAAAGAAAGGAATCAACAAGAGAAGTGAAGAGAGTTGCTGGAGTTTTTTGGGCAGTACTTCCTCTTCTTCTTGGACTATTTGGATATTGTATAGAAGAACTTGGAAATGGAACTATGGCACTCCAAAACTCAAAGCACTCACTCCAATTTAAGATCAAACTCAACACTCCAAAGAAAACACTCAAAATTCTAGAAAGAACTCAAGAGAACTAGGCAAGATGGAAGAGAACTCAAACAAGGAAACTTTCATTCATTCAAATCAATCAACGCTTACAAGAGGGGGGCCTTGGTCCCTATTTATAGGCCAAGGGCAGCTCCTTTGGGCGACAAGAAAGAGGATTAGGAGACCAACTAATTTAAGTTTAGTTGGTAGCTAATTACAAGATTAGTTCCTAGCAACTAATCCTAACAAGAGAATTCTAGAAACTCCATGTGGCACCATTTCCTTGCAACACTTGGCTTCATCTCATCCTTCCACATGTTCTTCAAGGTTTGGTCTTCAATTAGGCTTCAAGGTAGAGGATTTCTTCATAGCTTGGTAGGTCCATGGGCTTGGAGAAGGAGTCTTCACTTGATTTTGTTTTTAAACAATTCAATCTTGCTTCATAAAATTAGGGGTCTTCAAGAGATGCTTCATAATTTTGTGGGAACCTGAAAAAGAAAAAGAAATGGGACTACAACCAAAGATCATTAGTTTGTAATTTCTTCCTCTTGCTAATGTCCTCATTACCGTTGGTGGCCCTCCATCTAGATTTGAAGAAGGAGACAACCTCCCGCCTGATATCCTCTTCCCCCTCAATCCACTATGAAGCATCTGACTTTAGGGCCACAATCCGATTCCTATGCCTTTGAACAAGAGTGACCTGATGAAAGAAATGAGTGTTTCTATCCTCCTCTACCAACCACTGCACTCTGGATTTCTGCCTCCACATAATCTCCTACCGGGTAAGGAGAGAATGATAAGAAGCCAGATTTCTCTGCAAGGAATGCAAATCACCATCCTGCAATCCCCCATCCCTCTCCTCCTTCACCTGAAGTTCATGGATTATCCTCGTAGCCTCCTCCAATCTATTAAAGATGTTTCCCACCTCCTCCCTATTCCATCTACAAAGCCGATGCTTGAGGAGCTCTAACCTGCGAGTAACCCGATATTGAGCATCTCCATGCACCGGCATTCACCAAACCTCCCGAACTATATACCAAGATGTAGGATATGAAAGCCAAAGCCTTTCAAATCTAAATGAAGCATGAAAAGAGGCCTGAGGGGAGGTAAAGAGAAGAATAAGGCAGTGATCAGAGGCAACTCTATCCAGGTGACACACCACTTGCTGAAGATAAAGATTAAACCAACCCGGCATGGCCAATGCTTTGTCAAGCCTCTTCCATACCCTCGCCCCTCTAGACCTGTTGTTACACCAGGTGAAGCGAGGTCCAACAAACCCCAGATCCAATAGCCCATTGGAGTCCAAGAAGTGGCTAAATTTCCTAGAGGCCACATCCTGTATAAAAGGTTTACCACCTCTCTTGTCCTCAGCCTTAGTGATACAATTAAAATCCCCAACAACAATAGTGGGAATCCCTTGATCAATCAGTAGAGATATCTCATGCCAAAGAGTTCTTCTTTCCTTGTAGTTGGTACTAGCATAAACTTTCGATAGGAGCCATGTCGGTCCCAAAGTTTTAGTCACAACCAGAATAACATGCTGAGGAATTTATGGAACACATCAATTCTGGCTGCTCCTTGATCCTATGCAACCACAATGCCACCCGACAGTCCCTTGAAATCGATAGCATAGAAGTCCCAATCCCTCGGAAGACTCTAGCGAATCCTTTGCAAACTAGACCCACCAAGTCTGGTTTCAAAAAGAATGCAGATATCAGGATGATAAAGTTGACAGTCTTTGAAAAGAAGAGGCAAATGATGGTTTCCCCGCCCCTCTTACATTCCAAGATAGGATTTTCATTACAAGGATTCAATACTCCTTAGAAAAGCCCTCCCATGGCCCTCCCTCAGAAACATCATTGATACCCTTCCCTACTACTAAGGCCTCTCCAACACTGAACAATGCCACTTTCAACTTCCTCACAACCTCCTCATGCCCTGGAGATTTCCTAGCATCTGAGATTCGAACTAGGATAGCAGTTACTGGGGTAGCCGATGCATTCTCTTGAGCAGACTGATATACTAAAGATTGAACTGGATCACCTCCCATGGTCCTGCGCCGTCCCCTGTTCAGGCTCACCTTCTCATCAGAATTCCCATCGGTACCTTTGAAATCCCTTCCACCCTATTCAACTTCAAATCCCAGATCAGCCAATGGTAGCTTCCCTTTGGAGTCACTAGCAGCCTGCTCGCCCTGCCCAACTGGTTTCAAAACACTGGGAAACTCCTGGCCAATCGTTGCAGCGACTGACCCGGCATCACCGGACATCTTGCCAGAAGGAGACAAAGTAGAGAAAGGATTTCCTTTACCCCTATTTCCCCTTCCATACACGGTTCAGAAGGACATACCTTAGCCACTGTCGATGCCATTGCAGACAAATCAGTCGATGAGGATTTTAGCATCGCATAGAGGCTCCTCTTGATCTAGGAACAGGCGAGTCAGAGGGCTTCGGCCTCGCTTCAGGGACCCTAAGCCAAGGTCCACCATGTGCTGGTCCTTTGGACTGGCCTCGATATGGCCCAGATCATGCAGTCACCCAGAGGACATAGAACCCCAAAACCAAAGATCGGCGTAGCTCCATCGCCAGAAACATCCCCCAAACTAGCACCCGATGATCGACGACCTGCCACCTTGCTCAGTTTTTGCCATCCATCCGAGTCCGGCGGTGAGCTTGGAGTGGACGTGCTGATCATGGGAGAAGCTCGAGGGGGGAAGGAGGAGGGGAGATCAAGGGAAGCACTCCTAGATACCTTGTCTCTTCCAGTTTCCTTCCTTACCTTCACCGGAGCTCTCGTTGGCCGCGGTTGCCGGATGTGAGTGGTGACAAGCCACGGCCCAAGTCTTGGCCTGGTAGCTCCTTCCACCTCCATACCATCCACCCTCGTCGCCGATGGAGCTGCAGAACCTACACCCACTGTAGGCCCACTGTGGTCACACCCCTCTTGAGGATCTAGACTAGCATCCGAAATTCCCGATTCAAAGAACCTACATTTATCATCTCCATGCACCATCCTCCCACACCGGTAGCAAACTCCCAGAAGGTTCTCGTAGATGAACTGTTGCCAAAACACCTTCTTCCCATGGACAAGGACCCTTGGTTTGAGAGGCCGACCTGCATCTAGTTCAACCCGGACACGGGCATAACCCGTCTTCTTCAGATGATCTGTGAAGCCATCTATCGAGAGCAGTCTTCCAGCTTCCTCCGCCACTACCATGATGGACGTCGGCTTCCAGAACTCAAGTGAGAGACCTGAAAGATGGAGCCAGACCACCACCTTCTGGATCAAGCACTGGCCCGGAACGAAATCCGGCTCCCAGTCCTCCATCGCCAAGAGCTACCCCCGACGAACCATGGCCCGCTGGACCTCACGAAGGAGCACTCCAGCTCCAATCTTAGTCGCACCACATGGTGGTCCTCCATTAGTGGGAAGACCTTTGGATCTTAATCCAAGTTAACTTTAGATCTAACCTCCTTGGCCGCCCATTCCGCCGACACCTGCTTACCCAAACTTCGGACAACGACTGCCAGACCAGAGCCACTCCCGGCGCGCATCCTCCAAGTCGGATTCCGGCAACTCCAAAACCTTTGTGAAATATGCCTGGAGCTGCTCCAACTCCTCCGTGGGAAGCTTGTGGGCCGTTCAAGAGGAGCCACAAGATTGCCCTTGGACCACCCTGGACCAAGTTCGATCACCTTCAGCAGAGCTCAACGAGTCCTTGCCCGTCGTCAAACGCGATCTCCCTTCCTCCACCATGGACTATCACCTGTTCGACGCTTTGACACAAAAAGAACAGAGATAGGCATAGATCCCAAGCCAAAGCTATAGTCAAGCGCTAAAGCAAACTCCCTGCATACAAGTTTAACAATAATCTATTATTGTAACTCCTAAAATATATATTCAAATTGAATTTTTTATAAAATACCATCTCAAATAATTATCGAATATAATTTCGTAACATACCTTAATTATTAGTATATTTTTAATTTTTTTGAAAGTAATTTAGTTTTAACTATCACGGGTTATTTTCAATTCAGAATACTGTATTTCTTTTTTATTTATATTTTCAATTTAAATGGAATAGTTAAGGAAGAAGATCATTAGCATGGATGTAATTTGAATAATTAATAAAAATACTAAATATTATGTTTAGTGAAAATATAAAAGATATATACACATAATAAATTTAAAATTATTTTATATATAAAAGATAAATAAATTATTTTATATTTAAAAAATATAGATTTCCAGCAAAAATGATGCGTGTCGAGGGACAGGGAGGGAGGCAAGAAGGGGATCTGGAGGAGGCCCGAGAGAAGGTTTGGGCATCGGGGAAGGATAAATAAAATAATACCAAGAATAGAGAAGCATACCATGTAATAAAGAAGCGACACTCCACCACTACAGTGGTAGCGCGGCTCTGCTCTTGTAAATAATCCATTGGTCACGGGTTCGAGGCATGATTCCATCGATAACTCGATTAAATTCCAGAAACTCTGGGCCCACGTGACTGGGGGCGGAGCAGCTAGTACTCACCGGTTGGTGGGAAGGGTATGCGAAAAAATTTGCGGCCCCACCGGTTGGTGGAGAGGTACATGAAAAAATTTGCAGCCTGAATCGAACAATCACCTAATGTGCGGAAAAATTTGCGGCACGAATCGAACAATCACCTAATGTGCAAAAAAATTTGCGGCTCCACCGATTGGTGGGGAGGGTATGCAAAAAAATTTGTGGCCCGAATCGAACAATCATCTAACACCGTAGTACGGTTAAGTTGACGTACTCACCGGTTGGTAGGAAAGGTATATGAAAAAATTTGTGGCCTGAATCGAACCATCACTTAATGGTCCGGGAGCCAGAAAGGGGAGCTACACCAGGGTTTACCCCCCTCCCCCGCCCTTTTTTTTTTAATCTAAAAAAAAATAAGCGACGCTCCCTTGGTCGAAGTAGCCGTACGGCGCCATGAGTTTCTTTGTCGGAATGGTAGTATGCCCGGAGGTCCGCCACATTGCCTTGCTTGCTGGCCCCCACCACCTCCATCTGCTGCACGAACCCCAACCTCCTTGAGCCTATGTCGTCGCTAGGGATGGCAATAAAATCCAAACCCATGGGTACCCGACCCGACCCGACCCGATTGGGCCGGATAGTCAACGCTTTGACCGGGTTTGGGCCGGGTTTTGGTAAAATCCGAATGCCTAACTTTGGGTTTGGGCCGGGACTGGATAGATATACACCCGACCCGAACCCGGCCCGAATTATTTTAATATTTAAATAGTAAATATATAATAAATATATACTTTATTAAATATATTTTATTAAATATTAATTATTAGTTATTAAATTTTAAAATACTTAATTATTTTATAATTAATATATTCTTTATAAATTATGTTTATGTTTTTATTTACTTCATAAGTATTGAATTAAGTCTTGTTAAATTTTATTTATTTAAGATAATTTAAATTTAATTTTGATTGAATATAAAATTAAATACTGTTAGACTAAAAATGTAGTTAAATTTTATTTGTTTAATGTATGTATAATTTATAAATGATAGATAATTTTAAAGTTGATAAAAATAAAAAATATTTAATATGACTCAATTGGGTTTGGGCCGGGTAAACCCGATTATCCGATATCCGATTGAGATGGGTTTGGGTAAAAAAAATCCAGTCCCGATAGGGTTTGGGCCGGGTTTGGGTAGTGTATTGAATATTTGGGTTTTGGCTTGGGTAGTTATGAACTCGGCCCGAACCCGGCACATTGCCATCCCTAGTCGTCGCATCCCCTAGCACAGCCTTGTAGGCCGTCCCGAAGGTGCCCTTACCTAGCTCCTCCGTCGAAGCCCTCATAGCTGCAGATCCTCCGAGTCAAAGGTCGAAGAACACCAAATGTTGAAAATTATCTCCTTTTCTGGGAATTATCCTGAAATCATATTTGAAAGCGAATCCCAAAAAATAAATATGTAATATCATTGAGAATAACCAATAATAAGAAGAAGGTCTATCTCTGTATCGCACGGCTAGCCTTCCAGGTTCACACGGTTTCTTAAAGAGCATTTTTTTTCTTCTATGAGATTTTTTCTTCTCCGATGATGGGATATCGGAGAGAAATAAATAACTCCGCATGATCTGGGGACCATAACTGCTTTTATATAGAAAACAATATTATTATGATCTCTATTTTTGTCCATCATAAAAATAGAAATTATCCTTAAGCCTCCGTACATTAAAAGCACACACCCTATTATATACATTAAGGCCCCAATTAGCTCAAAACTTAATTGATCACTTTTAAGTGGGACAAATCTTAAATGACAGTACATAAAGTATTATTATTTACATATAAACCCCATATTGAATTAAGGATCCAACACCAAATGGTTGATCTCGATTCTTGTCCAGACACCCTGCCATGGCCTTCTCCAGAGACCGATCTCCCTTCGATCCCTTCCTCAAGACCACTGCATCAGCATCCTTCTTGGAGCAATGGACATATAGAAAGAGCGTGATCCCTACAAAGATTACAGCACGGCCGCCAATGATAACTGCGAGAATCGCCGACTATACGAGAGATTATGCCCAAATCTACGATGCCTCTTCCATTCAACTGGGATACGTTAAGATCGGTTTTGTCCTTTTGCCGCATTACCTCATTAAATATATATATATATATATATATATAATATATATATATAATCATTACGGTGATAGCGCGGTTGATAGAGATGCAGCCTTGTCTCTCTCGGATCACGAGTTTGAGGCATGATCTCATAGATGACTCGATTAAATTCCAGTTCATTTGGAGCACATAACTGAGGGACGGGATGGCTACTACTCTGGTACCGTAATGAGTTCAGACTGATATACTCACCGATTGATGGAGAGGGTACGCAGAAAATTATGACCCGAATCGAATAATGTCCTGTCAGGATAGGATATGATGGGAGAGCTATACCGAGAATTTATCCCCCGTCACTTTTATATATATATATATATATATATAAAAGGGGAAAGACAAAAGAAAACATGTATATGGTTTGCGCTCTTCGACAGCGTCGACATTCGAGTTGACTTGCGATTGCCCTCCAAGGTGGAGGCCGAGGGTGTTGAAGACGGTCAACTTGTAAAAGAAAAGACAAATTGGAAGCGAAGGGTGATGAACCAAACGTAACCTACGACACCACCGAGGACAACTGCAATGGCTAAAGGTTCGATGATTCACTGACCCACGATGTTCTTTAAAAGGAATGGGGTCAGCAGAGGAGCCTCGGTAGCTCAAGAGAACGGTAGTTTGCAAGGGTTAAAGGCTGAGAATGTTTTTATATCTCTTATTTATTGGGGTTTTCATTTTTTTTTTTTTGGATTTGAGAGCTGAGAGATTTTTCAGGTAAAATATTGGTCATTCCACGGTCCATGCGTCATAGTTGGCCTCTCATGCGAATACAGTGCAGGCTATTTTTGGCAATTTAGTTGGTTCCATTTTTGCATGTTATTATCTAATTTCAATCTTGAAATTGTTTGTTATGCATAACCTCAAAATAAAATTTAAAAAAAAAATATTGATGGAAGACCTTCTTTGATGCCAAATCCGAATAGATAGGTATTTTGGAAAATTATTTCTTACATGATGTGCAACATATGACCATGCATCACGTTAATTATCTTATCTTTTTTAAGCTTGCCGATGAATAATGATAGTTGGTATATGATCCTGCTAGCAGGTAATAGTAATTGTAGTTAATATTTTAATAATTAAGATCCTATCATGAATATAATAGTAATCGACAAATGAATGAATAATTGTAGTTAATATTTTGATAATTAAGATCCTGTCATGAATATAATAGTAATCTGGTATTTAATCTAAGAGAAATGATTAAACCATGACATAGTTAAATAACGAATGGTTTATGATGATACTAAATACTTGGAATCATGTTTATGAAGTACTGATGATTTATATAAGTATAATGGACTTATGATTTATAAAATCAGTATGATCTATAAATTTATTTGTGCTATACATTGGAAACCATATTTATCTAAATTGCCTGATTCATATATAAATAAGAGCATGATTGATTTATAGTATATTGCTGATATGAAAAGTGTTACTTTTTAAAGATAATTTTCTCTAAATTATTTATTAATGTATGTATAAACTCATGCTTGATCCAATAACATAGCATAAGGTTTACTTAGCTGGTATAGCTCATATCTTTTTTCTAGACGAATTAGATCATAAATAAAGGATGATTCAAGCTTGGAGTCTATGCTAGCATGCTTGAAAATTTTGTAGTTGAAATTAGTTATGTGATGATTATGGACTTCTAATCAACTATTTGTGAATTTTAAGATATATGCTTGGATATTTTATTTCAGATTTAGTCGCTCTAAACTAGTTTTTAGTTAATTATTCAATGGATGATAATTGGATCTTATACTTTTATTTGAGATTATGAATGATTGTCTTCATATTATCATGGTTGTATTCCACAGTAGCGTCGTCATGTTATGTCCTAAATTTAGAGCATGGCATTTAGTATATAAAGATCGATGCGGGTATATATTTAATCCCATATTGGTTATTCACTAAAAAAATCTTAGACACTTTATAGGGCCAATATATCCAAATAGTTCCTTCTGGCTAGTCTTTTAAGTGAAGTCTTGGATTGTTACAAATGGTATTAGAATAGACTTATTCCATTACCTATGTGGACTAGAGAATGCTGCAGCATGGATTCATTAGACTGATCATGAATTAATCATGATGTTTATGAATGAATGAATGAACTTGGATCCTTAATCTAACGAGAACATCAAGGCTTAAACAAGAGTATGAGGATATGCGTGAGCGTGTATTTAATCTTACATCAATTATTCCTTAAAAGGATCTTGGATACTTATATACAATCAGTGAATCCCAATAATATTTTTTGACTAATTTTTTTGGATAAAATTTTAAATTATTACAAATATGCTACATTCATCGTGCACACATCTTAGTGTCCACCCCATAACAAAATACGAGGTGATTGGCAGTTTACGGCCATGTTAGTGAATGCCGTAAAGAGTATAATTTTCACCAATTAGAAAGTTCTAGAGCGATAAAGTCCGGCAAAAGAGAGGTTATGAGCGAGAAAGGAAAACTTTATGTTAGGGTTTTCTCAGATCTCCCCTGGGGGAAGAGGGGCCAAGAGGTGAGGGAAAAAAGTTTGGGAGGTCTGTTCTTCATGGACAAAGCTCATGTTTTGGAGATAGTAAGGGGAGGGAGTCATCTTCTCACCAAACTCAGGGACATATTGCTTTGGGTCCAAGAAACTCATTGAGCAGAGTCAAACCGAGCAATGACGAGGACCAACGAGCTTCTTCCGATCATCCTACAAGCTCGAATGCAACAATTCAAGAATTCTCAACTGGAAATACAAAAGAAAAAGAAGGATTTACCATGGACTCAGTGCGTAGCTGGTCCTAGGTAGTGCAAGGGGTTCGGAGATTCCGTTGGGAGTCTTCTAGAGCCACTACTAAGGACATTGTAGCTTTGGAGGAAAGATTTTCGAGGGTTATTGCTTTCTCTCCTAATGAGGAAAGTCAAGCTAGACTTCTTAAATATGCTCTTCTAGGTAGGTTTTTGGGATGGGGTTTTTCTCTCGAATTCATTCAAAAGGAGCTCAAGCTCCAATGAGGTTTAAAAGGGGACTTCATCATTTTCTCTTTGTCTAAGGGTGTCCTCTTTCGGTTGCAATCCGAGAAGGAAAAGGCATGGGTTCTTGTGAATGGTCCCTGGTCCCTAGCAGGCCAACTCCTGGCTCTAGAAGAATGGCAGTCGAATTTCAAACCTAGTCGTGATGAAATCCATCAGGTTAGGATTTGGATCTGGCTGCCGGATTTACTAGTGGAACTATGGCAAAAGGAAAAAATATTAAAGGTTGCATGTGCTGTGGGTAGACCCTTATTCCTTGATGAATGGATGACAAATTCTACTCACATGGGTTATGCATGGGTTTGTGCTCTTATTGATGCTTCTCAAGCTATTTGTCCGAGAATTAAAATCATGATAAATAATGACTGCTAGTGGCAAGAGTTTATATATAAAGGTTACCAGAAATTTGCTACACCTGTGGACACATCCTATTAGACCCCTCTGTCACCTGTAAATGCTTGGATTTATCAGAACAACTAAGAACTAAACCAGTGTACAGCCCCTGAATTTGAGTTGCTAGAGTCTTGATGCAGACTCAAGCATCAGACAAATATAGTAGGACTAATATTACCCCTGAGAAAGGGGAGGCCAACAATCAGTGGATCCGCAACAACAAACAAGCAAAAAGAATATCTCCTATCAAACATCCTCCATCACCGCAAGACGAATTGCTAAAGGGTTCTGGATTTGCTCCATTGAGCCAAGTTCAAGAGGACAATGCTACCCGAGAGATGGAGGGTGTCCAATTCTCCTCGAAAAAGGGAGAAACATCGGCTCTAGTGCTAATAACAAAAAAAAGGAAGCGCTCTCTAATCAAATTAGCCGCTAAAGGAAGTCCTCCTAGAACTGACTCCCAATGCTCTTCTAAGGTGCCAATCCATGAAGAGAGAAGTCCGGTGCAGGATCCTGGCACACAACTGGTGCTCTATATGCCGAAGCAAGAGAGGAAGAATACAAATGTGTGTGAAATCTGGCAAACAATTATTCCATCTATATCGAAGCAAGGAATCTCAATGATGGAATGTGAGGGTTCCCATCAAATGAATCAAAATGAACACCAGGTACATCAACCGAAAGGTACAAGTACGCATTAGAATTATGTTACTCAATTATCACATGTTCTTTCACATCCGATCAAAGCTGGGGAGTGTCAATCATCACCATCACACTACCCTGATCCAGAGTTATATGATGTCCATGTTGTTGAATCCTCCTCGGTTATAAAGCCTTCTCTAGAGGTGCCCAGAGGGATGAAGTTGTCGATCTCTCCAAAATGAAACTTTTAGTTTGGAACTATAGGGGGGCTACTAAGTCTCCTTTTGTCAATTATCTTAAGAATATATTACATAATTATCAACAAGATGTTTGTTATTTTTTGGAAACTCGGTTGTCTTCTTAAGCTATTGATCATGTTAAACATATTATGGGCCTAAAATGGGGGGTTTAAATGATCACCTCAATAGGCCTATTTGGGGATATTATTATCTCTTGGAAACTTAACTTAGGTCAATTAGATTTCACGCATAGTAATAGATAGGTAGCTTTTGGGATCATTATGCCTAACATTGGTCAACTCTGGAAGATGGCTTTTGTCTATGCAGTACTAGGGATATAGAAAGAAGATTGCTTTGGGATCAAATTCTTTTAGCTAACTCTCTAAACTTACCATTTCTTGTTATTGGAAATTTTAATTACATTTTAAATAAGACAAGAAAGGTGGCAAACCCTATCATCTTACTAGGGATATTAGAGAGTTCCACCAATGTATTTCCATGGTAGGTTTTACAGAAATATGCTTTACAGGCCCTTCTTTCACTTGGTGCAACAACAGACTTGGAAATGCTAGGATATGGGAAAAACTTGATTGCACATTTACTTCTTAGAGTTGGATGGCATTATTTCCTAAATCTACCCTTCAACATTTAACTAGAACTGTCTTAGATCATTGTCCTATCCTGCCTTCGGTGGTTACTCAACATTGAAGAAGAAGAATTCCTTTTAGATTTGAGAGGATGTGGTTAAAGTGTGAAGGGATCCGTCATATTATTTCAAAGGCTTAGAATTCTAAAGTTACGGGTTCTCCTCCGGTAAAGTTATCTAAACTTCTATATAAAACTAAGATTGCTTTGATTAAATGAAAGAAATGTTTAGGCAATATATTTTAAAAAGGGCAACAATTGCAACAAAGTATCTGTGACCTGCAACTCAAAGAAACTCATTTTGATGAATTTTCTGAACATGATCATAATCACCTTTTATCTTTACTTCGAAAGTATCATTCTAACCTACAAGTTCAAGAAACTTTTTGGAGATAGAAATCAAGAATAACATGGCTTAAAGTAGGCAACTCTAATACAAAGTTTTTTCATCACTTGACAATTCTTTGAAGAAGACAATACACCATCCAATATCTGATAGATCAAAATGGGAACCAAGTTAAAGAGGAGGGGATAAGAAGACTTATCTACTCTCATTTTCTTCAAAGATGGCAGACTCTTGACCTTGAAAAGACTGATGTCTTACCTTCCTCAACTACTACTGTAAGTCAATTTCAAATAACATATTGATCAAACTTGTTTTTGTGCAAGAGATTATTGATGTGGTTAAGGAGATGCCATCTGATAAAGCTCTGGGCCTGGATGGTTTTCAGACCCTATTCTTTCAAAACTTCTGGTCAATAATTTATAAGGAAGTTCTGCAAGCAGTTATCTTTGTATTTAATCAGGACACTATGCCTTATACTTGGAAAAAAACTTTCATTACTCTAGTTCCTAAGAAGACAATCCATCTACCATTAATGATTATCGGCCTATCAGTCTATATAATACCATTTATAAAATTGTTGCCAAAATCTTGGTCAATAGACTGCAGCCTATTCTTCATTCGTTAATCTCTATTAATTAGGGTGCTTTTGTACCCGTTCATAGCATTATTGAAAATATTATTCTCACCCAAGAAATTATGCATTCTTTGCATCAGGCTGATTGGACAAGAGGTCTTATGGCTATGAAAATGGACATGGAGAAGGCGTACGATAAGATATCGTGGTTCTTTATTCAAAGAGTAATGCAGCATTTTGGATTCCATCCTAAATTCACCATATGGTCTTTTTCTGTGTTACAAATTCTCAATATGCCATTTTAATAAATAGAACCCCTATACATTGGATCTCTTCGAATAGAGGACTCCACCGAGGTTGCCCTCTATCCCCTTATTTATTTGTTTTATGCACCGACATTTTCTCCAAGTTTATTAATTATGCAGTGTGTCAAAAGTTGCTTAAACCATTTACTCTAGGTATGAATAGCCTTATTGTTCTCAACTTCTTTTTGTAGATGACATGCTCTTGGTTACTCGTGCAACTACTAGAGATGCTATTTGCCTTAAAGCCATTCTTGAAGCCTATAATATCATGTCGTGCCAATCAATTAATGTCGCCAAATCTTATGTGACTTTCAGTCCTTCAATTTTGATAAATATTAAAAATAGTGTATGCTCGATCTTGAAAATATCGAAAAAGTGAGAAAACTGGAATTATCTTGGACTTCCGCTATCTGCGAACAAATTAGCAACAACTGACTTTAATTACCTTTCTGATGTAGTGAATAAGAAGATTGAAGCATGAAAGTCATGGCGGTCATTATCTTTTGCTGGGTGAATGACATTAATTCAATCAGTCTTATCTTCATTATTCAACTATACAATGGTGGCTCTCTATATTCCAAACCCTATTCTAAAGTGCCTTGAAAAGGACTTTAGAGCTTTTCTCTAGAGGCATCCCACTGACCGAAAAGGTATGCATCTAGTTTCATGGAAAAACATATGCGCCCCTAAACATGAAGGGGGCTCGGTATTGTATTGCTATTTGACAAATGCAAGGCTTTATTTGCTAAATTGGCTGCTCAAATAATCCTGAATCCTACATCTTTGTGGGGCCAAATTATTAGTGCCAAGTATTCTTTTCCAGCTACTGGGCATAATTACAAGAAACTGCTTAAATGCTCTCACACTTGGGCTCAGATAGTTGATTTTGATCACAAAATCGGCTTCCATTTTATTTGGACTATTGGTTCTGGAGAGAGCATCAACTTTCTTAAAGATCCTTGGATAACAATGATTCCCTTATCTGCCTAACCTATCTATCTCAATATGGATATTGATGTTTAGCGATGGAACATCAATCATCTCATTGCTCTCGATAGAACCTGGAATACTATTTTATTACATAAACTTTTCTCTGATGACATGCTGTAGTAAATTAATACAATCCAAATTCCTGTGGGGAATTGGAAGGATAAACTTACTTGGAGCCCTATGGGTCAGGCGCGATCAGCCAGAAGGATATGTATCCTATTTTTACTGTGCCAACTAGGTAAGTTCTCCCTGTTTCAGTTGGATTTGGAAGTTACAGATCTCCATGAGAGTCAAGACTTTCTGCTAGATAAACTGCCATCTAAGCAACTTCTTTGCCACAAGGGTATTGTTAATGAGGATCAACTCTTTTGTGATATATGTTCTTCTGAAATTGAAGACTTTGAGCATATTTTTATTAATTATCCTTTTGTAAAAGATTGTTGGTAGTTATTGACTTCTTTCTATGGTTGGTCGTACAATTTTGATTCCTTAATAGACCTTTAGTATACTTTGTCTCATACTCAGATTGATAAGGATACAAAATGTATAATTGCTTATGCTGTTTGGCAAATTTGGAAAGCTCGGAATGCTAGATTATTTCAAAATATATTTATCACTCACATAGTTAGGATCATACATGCATTTCACATTGCTAACAAGTCCAATATCAATATCATGGAGTTTAAGAGTTAGTCATGGAACTCAAAAGATCCAAGCCCTCTATCTTCTTAGCTCAAGGGTTCCAATATTATTTATTGGCTCCCCCCCCATGGGAACTCTCAACCTAAATTTTGATGCGTCCATCACCATAGATGCTACCCCATCGCTTATATTATCCAAGATTGCTACAACCAACTTGTTCACGCAAGGGGTAAGCTGATTACTCATTCTACTATTCCTAGTGCTGAGCTTACTGTTACCTGGAATGGAATCAAAACATCTTTACTTCATCTGCTAGCTGATAAGCTGATTGTTGAAGAAGATTCTCGAACGGCCATAAAGTGGATGAATCAAAATCATGCTCCTACTTCAGCTATCAACCCTCTTTTGCAAGATATTTTTATTGGAAATCTCTTTTTCATACATTATCTTTCCAACATGTTTATCGTGAAGCTAATCGAGTTGCTGACTGCTTAGCTTCTTTAGCTTGAAAAGGAGATTTTACAATCCATCGCAATGAAGCGGTTCCTTTGGATCTTACGGCTATCTTGTAGACTGATCTTTATTGCATTGGTTTTCTAAAAAGATGACTATGATAAATATAATTCACTACAAGAGCTTTGCATCTTCTATCTTTCTGCTATGTAGGTTATCTTTGCTTGCAGTACGGTCAATGGAGGTTGCATGCTTGCACTGACTCCTGATCTGCTGGATTATAACCTTAACTTAGGTTGCGCCAAAACTCCATCTCAGTTTTCTAGGGGTCATCACACTAGCTATTTTTTTATAAACCACTATGAATGTTCTATTTCCACAGCTCATCGAAGTTGGAAACAAAGGAAAAAATTGGTTCAAATTACAAGAAAAATGATGAAAATTGAAAAAAAAGGAAAAACAGAACAGAGTCAAAATATCATGAGAGGAAAAGAGATGGAGAGAAAAAAATGTGGTAAAGGATTTTTCTTACCTATTTGTTTTTATGTGCAGGGGCTTTCTTATAGTTGAATATTACCTAATCAATATCCAGCTCTCTTATTGTTTCATCTTATGGACTCTAAATGTACTTTCCCATTTTCATCAACTATTTCTATGCATTCTCTACATCGAAACTGCTACCTTTATCTGCTTTTTCTCTTCTCCAGCAAAATTTGCTATGCCTAATGATTCAATTCCTCAGCATTTCTGCATCATCATCCTCACAATGCAAGTCTATTATTCATCTGGAATGGGTGTTCTTTCAATGAATTCGTCTTTGTATGCTGCTCCGCTCCTCAAAAGTAATAATTATAACTGCATTACTTGTTGCTGGTTCTACATACCTTCAAGCACTCACCATATATGTACTTGGTTTGTGCTCTTACTGCTTTCTTCACCACCAAGATGTCACAACTTACTACACTGTCACATCATCATGCTATATCTACATAAGCTTTATCTTCTACTCTGGACTTGCTGCTATGCAACTTTGCCATTCTATGTATTGTATTGGTTTATCTATTCATATCTTCGGCTGCTCATTATAAACCTCGCCATAATGTTCCCTTATCAAGTTACGGGACCTGATTCTTATTGGAATATGAATCAACATCCTAACTATGGTCTGCATCAATGTGCACAGCTTCAAACGCAAACTGCAGGCTTCGTTCATGTGGCCAGAGTTCTGGATGTAACTGCTTGCTCTCGAGATTTACCAAAAGTTGGTTTCAAAGATCCAAGTCAACAATTACAGTTAGGCCTTCAGCAACTTATCATTCATGCCTTTCAAGTTTATCTATATTTACAATGCCAGGGCACCGCCTCACTGGACTATGCATCTTATGTTTTGGTTCCATATCACAGTGACAAAGCCACAACCTGATGAGGAATTCTGCTGCTTTACCCAAGTTCTCTCTGCATAATCATTAATCATTCTGAAGCTCATGCTGCAACTGTTACTCAACCACTATGCCATACTAAGCTATTTCTGCATCCAAATCAACTATCTACAGACTCAACTGCTGACGTCTCTTAGTATATTGCTTGCTCTCAATACACCCATATTTTTCTTTACTAAGGTTATCTGCACATCTAAACCGGCACACTATCGGACTGTCTCATCTATTAGGAAGGAAGTGCATATATTGTTCATGCTCAGTTATGGTACTTTCTACTCTCACACAGTAATAGGTGGAAACGGGTGGCATTATCAGGATGGAAATACTGTTCTTTTGGTTTTTAACTATCTGTTATCTTCTTTGAGGAATTCTATGATTCTTCCTCTCTAGAATTCAATGCAACGGATACACATGTTATTATCACTGGGAGACTTTTTCTTATAATTCATGCTAATCTACAGGTTCTTCACCAGTTTTACTCGTGTATCTATGGAATGCAGAGTACAGTTTGCTCTATTTTATTACCCTATTTTGGGCTGCAGTATTTCTCTGTCCTATGTTTATATTAAACCTGTTGTAATCTGTTATACTTTGTCTCTTATCGATATATCGAAGCTCTGGAGCTTCTCTTTCTACCAAAAAAAAAAGAGTAGAATTTCCGTAGCTATTTCACCAGATCCTATAGCTCAGTATAAATGTGGGACAAAAGAAAAAACAAGTAGATAGGTTGTAAAATCAAGTATCACCGGACCGGTCTATGATGCCGTGAAGTCTATGTCAAGCAAAGACCATATATGCGATTCTAGCCCTGCAACCAGAGCATCCTAATAATTAAGAGAACAAAATATTGCCCTGTTTCAAATAAACCGAAGCAAAGAGAGAAGCTTCAGCGTTGGCAAACTTCACCAAATGGTCCCTCGAAGTGGCTACATATGCATCAGTAGAGTCTACATTTTAAAAGCTGTGGCATTTTATACAGTGTCAATTTTTTTACCTTTTGATCTGACAAAGGCGGTCTTAGCTACCTTCTAAGGGAGATATTACCATGCCCAAGGGCATCACAACATTGATGGGAAACTATTGACTAGTACAAGATGAATGATGGATGATAAGTGCATTAATTTATAAATTATCTTTATTTAATTAAAATTGATATTTTTATATAGTGTTTTATATAAAAGAACCTTACCAATATAAAGAGCATAATTTTTTAAGTCCAATGGTACAAACAGCACTCAAATCGGACTTCAATTGAACCAGAAAGTGAATTTTAAAGGAATTAATAAGAAGTAGCATGAATTCTGGAGCAACCGGTCCACTATGGACCGGCTGTCCAGTTTATCAAAAGCCCATGGACCAGCCGTTGGTTCACAAATCATCCCACGGACCACCGGCAACCATTGTTACCAGTCCATGAGCCTTATCTATGGACCACTGCTTTCCTTTTCATTGTCCGAAGGATCCGAACCAAGCCCACTAGTCCGGCCTTCTTCATGGTTGCCTGTCTCTGCTACCAAGCCATCTTCTTCCCTGTTCCCGAAGATACTGCCCGAGTTGCCTTCTTCCTCCCATCAATCCACCGTCTCCTCCATCTCAGGCCACCATGTCGCCATCCACGCCATCGGGATCACCTGACAAACATCACGTGGTCGAAAGGGATGCCTAAAGGCTGGTCTCCGCCGTCTGATCCATCTTCCAAATAGCCGGTTCCTCTTCCTCTGTTTTCCCAAACGGAGAACCCCATGGAATGACTTCACCGGAGAGGAGGAGCCGTGCCATCTAAGCCATCACCTAAGCTGCTGGCCTCTTCCTCATTCCATGATTTTCCCATGTGTTGTTGTCCAAGCTGCCGGTCTTCTTCTTCACTGATTTTCAGCCCCTCTTGCTACAGGCCAACATGAGTCATCACCTCCCTGTAGGGTTTTGTGAGGTGCTCCCAAACTTTGGATAGACTTGGAAGGCCATGACATGGATGTTCAAGGCGATCCCTGGATGCTTAGAGGCGTGCCAAGTAGTTTCTGGAGGTGTTCCAGGATTCCTGAAGGTGTTACAGGGAAGGCACATAAGTTAGGGAGGCTTAGGTTTATAAGTTTCTAAGGCCCCCGGTGGTGCGGAGACCAGGGCTGACACCAGGGCCAGAAGGAATCAACAGGTCAATCCCACATCCCTGTGGATTACATGTGAATAAAAATCCAAAGCCCCAAGCCCCAATCACTTGTAAATATTTATTTTAAATTATATTATTTTAGCTTAGTTGGGTTTAGCTCTAAATCCCAATTTCAATGGGGTCGTAAATTATGTTATAATGGTCCAGTGTTATTTAACCCTTTTTACCAACTTTAATTGGATTTTATATTTGCAAGCTTAATTAAATATGGTATGGTTCAATTATGAATTAATTATGCCTCTTGATCAATTTGATAAAGTTGAGCCTTTAGTCATTTGTTGGTTGTGTCATGTGATTAGTTATTATATCCCGTAATATAAGAGGGAACCAAAATCAAGACCCCATGTGATACCATGTGCCAACTCAATGTCAAAAGAAGGTTGTCTTTATTATTTATCAAACATCTAGACATTGGGACATTTAGACAACATTTAAATTTCAAGATTATCCAAAACGGAGAAAAGGAGGGCACCTCAATTTGTCGCCCATTTGAAAGTCATTTGTCGCCCAAAACCAAGGAGCGTTTTATTCTCATTTGGTCGTCCACATCCAAGTGAGGTCGCCACTTCAAACTAATCCAAGGGGTCCATGTAAAGCCAAAGAAAGTTGAATTCAAATGGAGATATCTTTCAAGTTTGAAATGCAAGAGGATTAAGGACTCTAGGAGAAGTTAACGCCCAAAGGGAAGAAGATTGGACGCCCACTATTCATGAGTTGTCACCCATTCACTTGAAGTTTGAATTTCAAATCGAAGGGGAGTAGACACCAACATGAGGGAAGGAATTATCGCCAATTTTGAGAAAGCCGGTGCCTCTCCTCATTTCTCCTCATTTTGTTGCACATTCAAGAGGAGCACTCCATTTCACAATAAGGAGTCCAAATGAAGAAGGCACCTATCCCATTTAAATTTCAAGGAGTTTCCATCCAAGTCAAGAAGGAGAGTAGAGTCCAATGTTATCTTTAATTATCTTGTGTTCAAAGATAATTCAATGTTATCATGCTACCTTGTATGGAAGGTCTATAAATACCACTCCATTTCTCCCTTGTAACCATCTTTGAATCATTAATGAAACTCTGTAAGTTTGCTTCTACAATTACTGGTTAAGCATTATAATGTGAGAGTGCTCTGCTGGGTAAGCAGTGCATCTGTATGTGTGTAGGGTGCTGAAGCCCTAGTTATCTCCCAAGTCCAAGTTCCAAGAAGCCAGGCACCTTCACCTTTCAACCAGTCCAGATCTAGATCCAAGCCGACCATCATTCTTTCCCTCTCTTTTCAAATTCTTACTTCTTTTCCACCTCTCTAATCACAGTTCTCTTGTAGGATCCCTAGTGTTCTCGATCAGAAGAGAAAGTTTTCCTTGCCATCCAACCATCAACGGAAAGATCTGCTCTAAAGGAACTGATATTTGGAATCCTACCACGAGATCTTGAGAGTCGAATCCATATCTGCTGCAATTGAGGAGGGAAAATCATTATTGGTAAGTAACCCATCCGAATCTCATAGATCTGATTCTGTGAAACAAGGAAGTCTTAGTTTCGGTGGTTTCCTAATCATCGGATCCAGGGTTCTTTTTTTTTAGATTGCATGCGAATTATATTGCAGGTAGTTAGTAGTAATTTTAGTCTATCTTCCTTAAATTTATTTGATAGCTTATTTGAGTTTGCTGCCATTTCTCATTAGAATTAAACTCTTAATTGTTAGATTAGTTTTGTATCCATCCCACATCATCTTTGGTATCAGAGCATCTTGCATCCCACATCAGTTTCGATATCAGAGCCAAAGGTTAGACCAAGACATTTAGTGACTAGCTAAAATTTCTGCACTATTCTAGCATTGGATCTAGAAGGCTCTTTCATAGCTCTTCAGATCTTAGTCTCTTTTGCATTAATTTTAGTGATTTAGCTAGATTAAATTCAGATCTATAATCTGATCTCATATATTTCAGATCTGAAATTTTTTCAAAAAAAATTGCATTGTTTTCTTAGTATTTTCTGGTGGAAGGAAATCACGCCTCCTGAGCGGGTATACGAAAGTATATTGTCACGACCCATGGGAGTAATGAGTTATGGCCGACGTGATAACCCAATATTGGAAATCAGTTGTGCTTAATGTATGCTTGTTTGAATTGATAATTGCTTGAAAGATTGCATGTTAATCTTCTAAGCACAACTTAGGATAAGATTTTGGCACATCTAGAGTTTTGAAATTATCCAATCTAATCCCCAAAAAAAATTAAAATTTAATTTCTACAATTTAAAATCTGAAATTAAAAATTTTAAATTCAAATCTGAAATCCAAATTTAAAATTTGAAATTTAAAGTTTAAATTTTGAGTTGTAAATATTATCTTATCTTATCTTGTTATCTAGTTGATTGGTTGTGCATTCATCTTATCTGAAGCTATCTTAAGGGCATGCTATCATAAGATAAGGGAAGGATTTCATCACCTTTCCTTAGCCCACAAACAACCAACCTCATCTTGCATTGTCCTAGCCCTAATCTAAAACTGAGTAGCAACCTAACATGGCTTAGGGCACCAACAAGGTCGGGCTCCAAGTATTGTGTTAAAGTTAGTGCACCTAATCCTTTGATTATCACTTGAATCTGGTGTCTAAGGCTAGAGGTCCAGAGGCAAACGCCCTAAGTAGACTCAGTTTTTAATTAGGACCCTGTGAAAGCAGGGGGAGCCTCCCACGACCCCACCTCTTACCTGGCCAGTGGACAGGGTAATTGCTGAATTAGTTATAAACTAAGCTGACCCATTCTACTTGAGCTCTAGGTCTAGGAACCCTAGAAGTTAGGATTGCATTGCATAACCCCTAGATTAGGAGCCCAATACCAGTAGTCTCAAATCCAACCCAGTCTGATTTGACCATGGAGTATACTATAGAATCTTTACTGAGGACCTTCAATGAACAATGTGCCCTGATGGACAATAGGTTTGACCGACTGGATAAGCGACTCGACAACCTAGAGAGAATCTGTAAGACCCGTGCTAGCCCTGGTTCACCAAAGCCAACTTCCCTTGGCTCGAGAACCCATTAACCCGAACCCATTAGGATCTATGCACCGAGTCAGAACTCTAGAATCAGTCAATTTTTCCTTAGCCGATCCAATCCTACTACTCCATTGGTTCATAAGGATGACATTAAAGAGGAAATACATGTAGCCGACCCAGAGTTAATTGACTATGAAAACACTCAAGCCATAGGACAAGTGGACAAAGAGAACCAAGAGGAGCCTATCCCTACCATTAGAGCTCTACCTGAGGAAACACTAAAAGAGAGCCAAGCTATAGAGCCTAGTCCTAAAATTCGAGAACCCAAAGTAATTAGTGAAGACTTGATCTTTTCAATCCAGCACCCTCAGGTTGAATTCACCCCTTTGGTCCCAATTGAAGATTTCTTTCTTGAAATTACCAACTTAACCTTCCATAAGGTGGAGTTTTTGCTGCCGGTAGATCCATGCCCATACCTTAAGGTCACCCCCATGAATCCAGGCCCAATTGTTGAACCCACCTCACATTTCCTGCCTTCCCTGAGGCTTCCGATGTTTTTAGAACCACCCAGTTGCATTTTGTTGAGGTTAGCATGTTTCATCAGTCTTTTGAACCCATTCAATTTGATACCTACTTTTGGAAGACCTTATGACACTTATTAGGAGTCCATATCAAATTTTAATCTGCATGTCATCCATCAACTAGGAATCAAGCCCAAAGTTATAGTTGTAGACCGAATAAATTCCATTTGATAGGAATGCATAGTTGAGTCTATTAGATGTTGATATGAGTCATATGCACAGCATATTAAGGAATTGTATAAAGAGATAAATAACAAAATTAAAACGAGCAATAAATCTTATGAGCATATGGCTAACTCACGTAAATATTTCAAAAATTTAATGAAGGAGACTTCTTCATACCTGGTGTTGCCGCCAAGATCGTCGTGGCCCGTAGCTGCTGCTGGTACCAAGGTTCGTTCCCTTTGCTCCCTGTCGGTCCTCTGCTCCTGGACCTGCAAAACAGGGGTTAGTGACCCAGGCCGGGGTTTCCGGTGGAGGCACTCCAACGGTTAAGTCAGTGATGATCCAGGGGAACAGATCTTCTTGGTCGGGCCCCTCTTGATGGACTCTGCACTAGGAGTAAAAGATGTGAGTGAAGGCAAAAATGTAGCAGGGGAGAATGATAGCGGGGACAGAGGGGTTCTCTGTTACTTCGCCTCTCCTTGTTTCTCTCATTTTCCTTCAGCTATGGTGTTGGTGGTGGCGCTTCGCCCTCTTGGTCGAGCTTGCGCTTGTGTTGGTGGCTGATTGTGGTTGTTTTTGGTTACTGTTGTTTGTTGCTGTTACCTTTCCCCCTTTCGGGGGTGTCGACTGTTCTTTGTAGTTGAAGATTAGCCGTTTGGCGCTTGCCTCGAGATCCTCGCTGGGTTGGTAGGCGCGTGTGGCAGGGTTCCGTGCCATGGACAAGATGCCTTTCCTGACAGGTGGTAGGGGAAGCTTCCACTCGTTCTGACATCCTCTCCGGTGGCCCCATTCCGGGAAGCTTGACAGAGCCTCGATCCGGGAGTCACCGTCCTAGGGGTTCGTGCTTTCTGGCTGGCCCATCTTCCTGGAAGTACGGCTGGACAGGTAGTTATGACGGCATGGGGGATCCCATTTCGTGGTCCTCGGGCGGCTCGCCGGTGTCCCGGGATGGCAAGGCTTGCTCCGGTCTGGATGCTTTGAGCTCGTGCGGTCACCTTGATGGAGAGTGCGGGTCCGGTCCAAAGGGCGCACGCTCGGAGAGGCTCCACATTGGTGGGTGAGCGCTGAGCTCGACCTTGACCACAAGGCTCTAGCCTCCGAGGGTCTTGCTCTGGAGGGCGGAGGATGGACCCGGTCAGAGGGCGCGTGCTCGGAGAGGCTCCATATTGGCAGGTGAGTGCTGAGCTTGACCTAGACCACAGGGCTCTAGCCTTCGAGAGTCTCGCTCTGGAGGGTGGAGGACGGACCCGGTCTAGAGGGAGCGTGCTCAAAGCGGCTCCACATTGACGGGTGAGCGCTGAGCTCGACCTCGACCACAGGGCTCTAACCTCCGAGGGTCTCGCTCTGGAGGGTGGAGGACGGACCCGGTCCAGAGGGTGCATGCTCGAAGTGGCTCCACTTTGGCGGGTGAGCGCTGAGCTCGACCTCGACCACAGGGCTCTAACCTTCGAGGGTCTCGCTCTGGAGGGTGGAGGACGGACCCGGTCCAGAGGGCGCACGCTCGGAGAGGCTTCATATTGGCGGGTGAGCGCTGAGCTCGACCTCGACCACAAGGCTCTAACCTCCGAGGGTCTCGCTCTGGAGGGCGGAGGATGACTCTGGCCTAGGCATCCCGAGCTTGCGAGCACGACCTGGCGGAGGACGGAGCTCGGCTCGTTGCCTTGAAGGAGCTCGGCTTGTTGCCTTGAAGGAGCTCAACTCGACAGAGTGGTCCGGGCTGAGGTTTTGCCTTGGCGTCCGTCGTGGCGGGTCTCCTTTAATGTGGCGCCTGTCAGCTACCCACATCAGTAGTCTCGCCATATCATTTGCCCCCCACTCCCAAGGCTTGTTAGTGCATGGTGCTCAGGGCGAAGAAAGTAACTGTGGTGCTGATGTGGAAAGGCAAAAATTTGGTGTAATGATGGCCATGGTCACCGGCGCTTCGAGGGATGGCCCTGCCGGCCAGTGCGGGGGTGCCACGTGGCCATGTCCGAGGAGTAGTTAATGCTGGTGCAGATTCTGAGTGGCTGGGTCTCCTTTTTTGCCGATGGGCAGCATGTGGTGCAAATCCGTTTGCGAGGGGGTCATAACAGCACGGATTTGATGCGCCCTTTTGAAGTGAAAAGAAAAAATTTCTTACTCAAAATTTCCTTTCTTTCAAATCCTTCGTGCTTGTCGCAGTGCCCAGACCCTTCCTTCTCCGTGATCTGCACCCGTTCTTCTCTTCTCTAGGGGACCAGACCGGCTTTTGTCCTTCTCCCTTCTTTTCTTCTGGGGTAGGCTTCTTCCTTCTTAGATCATTTTTGCATCATGTCTTGTCCGGAATTCCCAGTTGATGGAGACCCCCAGCCCGGCGGTCTAGCTAGACAGTAGTCATTCCTTGCTTCCTTTATGCCTTGTTCTTTTTCTGTACTTAGCAGGGCCACCCGGCATGTCGGGGGCCCGCAGGATGCTTGTAATTGATACTTAATCAATAAAGTGCAAATTTTCTTGCAACCATTTTTCTTATCTGGCTCTTCCTCTCTTTCACTTCCCTTCTTCTCTTTCTTTCTTTTTGATGAATGGGGAGATCAGAGAGGAAGGTCTCACCCGGCGTGGAGTTGAGTTGTTAGACTTCGACACCGATAAGCTAGGCGCAAGTTGATGGCACTTAAGAGTTGCTGGGCTCGAAGGTCTCTTGGCCGAAGGTCTGAGCTCCGATCTTGAGTTGGCATCCTGGAGCTGGGCTCAGGGACGTGGATGATTGAGAGTTGCATGGCTCGAAGTTCTCTTGGTTGGAGGTCTGAGCTCCGTCTTAAGTTGGCATCTTGGAACGTGGATGATTGAGAGCTGGGACGTGGATGATTTCTCTGGCGAAGTGGCTGAGCTCCGGTCTTGAAGTTGGCATCTTGGAGCTGGGCTCGGGGACGTGGATGATTGAGAGCTGCAGCTCCGGTCTGAAGTTGGCATCCTGGAGCTGGGCTCGGGGACGTGGATGATTGAGAGCTGCTGGCTTGAAGTTCTCTTGGCTAAAGGTCTGAGCTCCGGTCTTGAGTTTGGAAAGTGGTAGCTTCGATGCTGTATTTCCCTCCCGTTCTCTTTCTTTCCTTCCCCTCTCACCTTTTTGATGAGCAGGGAGATCAGAGATGAGGGTGCTCGTCGTGTTCCTCTTTTGTTCTCTTTCTTTCCTTCCCCTCTCTTCTTCTTTTCCTCTTTCTTTTTTTATTAGTGTGGGGAGATTAGAGAAGAGGATGCTTGCCGTGCTCCCCCCTTGTTCTCTTTCTTTCCTTCCCCTCTCGTCTTCTTTTCGAGTGGGGAGATCAGAGAGAGGATGCTTGCAATGCTCCCCCCTTGTTCTCTTTCTTTCCTTCCCCTCTCGTCTTCTTTTCGAGTGGGGAGATCAGAGAAGGGGGTTGCCCGGCTCCCCCCATTGTTCTCTTTCTTTCCTTCCCCTCTTGTCTTCTTTTCGAGTGGGGAGATCAAAGAAGGGGGTTACCGGGCTTGATTGCCTAGGAGCTAGGCTCGAAGCCTTCCTGGACGTGGAGCTAGGCTCGGGCCCAGGGGTTGCCTGAGGTCTTGGCTTAGGTCTTTGGCGCCTTGGAGCTAGGCTCGAGCGTTGGTGGGAGCTACGTGGCCCCATGATCTCTTGGCATCTCGGAGCTGGGCTCGGAGATGTTTGAGATTGAGAGCGGCTTGGCTCGATGATCTCTTGGCTGGAGGTCTGAGCTTCGGTCTTGGATCAGCATCCTAGAGCTGGGCTCGGGGACATCATTGATTGGGAGCGGCGTGGCTCAATGATTCCTTGGCCGGAGGTCTGGGCTCCAGTCTTGGATCAGCGCCCTGGAGCTGGGCTCGGGGATGTCATTGATTGAGAGCGGCGTAGCTCCATGATTCCTTGGCAGGCGGTCCGGGCTTCGGTCTTGGATCAGCGCCCTGAAGCTGGGCTCGAGGACGTCGTTGATTGAGAGCAACGTGGCTCCACGATTCCTTGGCCAGAGGTCTGAGCTCCGATCTTAGATCAGCATCCTGGAGCTGGACTCGGGGACGTCATTGATTGAGAGCGGTGTGGCTCCATGATTCCTTGGCTGGAGGTCTGAGCTCTGATCTTGGATCAGCATCCTGGAGCTGGGCTCGGGGACGTCGTTGATTGAAAGCGGCGTGGCTCCATGATTCCTTGGTCGGAGGTCGGAGCTCTGGTCTTGGATCAGCGTCCTGGAGCTAGGCTCGGGGACATGGGCGGAATTCTCCTGCAAGACAGATAGACACTTGCACAAGGAACAAACCATTGTTATTATCATTGCTGGGAAACCTTACATTATTGATAGTATTTCTACAAGTTGCAGGCATTCCATGTTCTAGGGAACCTGACATCGTCGAGATCTTCAAGATAATAGGCCCCTTGTGAGAGGGCTTCAGCTAATTTGTAGGGGCCCTCCCAGTTCGGGGAGAGCTTGCCGCACTTCCTAGGCTGGGACACCCTTCGCCCGTCGTAGCACCAGGTCTCCGTGCTTGAAAGCTTTTGTCCGGACACAGACATTGTAGTACTGGGCCACTCTTTGCCGGTAGGCCACCATCCGTAGGCGGGCTTTGTGCCTCACTTCTTCAAGAAGGTCCAAGTTGAGCAGGAGGTGCATCGAGTTCTGCACTTCATCGTACTGCTGCACCTGCAACGTGGGCACGCCGAGCTCAACGGGGACGACTGCTTCAGTGCCGAAGACGAGGCTGAAGGGCATTTTGTTGGTCGCCGTCCTGGGCGTTGGTGGTAGGCCCACAAAACGCTCGGGTTCTTCTGCCCACATGCCCTTAGCTTGGTCCATCATGGTCCGGAGTCCTTGAAGGATGGTCCGGTTGGTCACCTCGGCTTCTCCATTCGTTTGGGGGTGGGCCACCGAGATGAACCGGTATTGGATGCCGTGCACTGCACAGAATCCTTCAAACTCACGGTTGTCGAATTGTCGCCCGTTGTCGGTGATGATACAACTAGGGAGCCCAAAGCGACAGATGATTGACTTCCAGAAGAACTGGCGAACATTGGCTTCCGCGATCTGAGCTAGCGACTCTGCCTCTACCTACTTGCACCACCAGTAGGAGATTTTGCTGAGCTAGACGCTCTGCCTCTACCTACTTGGTGAAGTAGTTGATCACCACCAGTAGGAGATTTTGCTGCCCTGACGCTGGGGGGAACAATCCCAGGATGTCCATTCCCTACTGGGCAAAAGGCCAAGGGGCTGAGAGCTAGGAGATCGGTGCCACCGGCTGACGCTGTATGTTGGCGTGGTACTGGCATTTATCACACCTTTTAACGAAGTCGGCGACGTCCTCCCTCATGGTCTCCCAAAAGTATCCCTGGCGAAGAGCTTTGTAAGCCAGTGTTCTCCCTCCCACGTGGTTCCCGCAGAGGTCTTCGTGTATCTCTTGGAGCACAAAGGTTGCCTCGACAGGCCTGAGGCATCTCAGGAGTGGGTAGGAGTAAGATCGGCGATAGAGTTGGCCCTCCATCAGGACGAACCGGGAGGCTTTCTTCCTAATGAGGACGGCTTCTGCGCGGTCTTCTGGCAGGGTGCTGTCAGTGATGTACCGGACATACTTGTCCATCCAGCTCGGCTCGGGGGCGACTTGATGCACCTCCATCGGGCTCTCGTAGCTGGGACTTACAAGGTGCTCGATATAGGCGTGTCCCAGTGACGAGTCCGGCAGAGTCGCGAGCCTGGACAGCACATCCACACGTGCATTCTGCCCTCGGGGGATGTGGAAGATGCTGAAGCATCGGAGGCCTGCCGTGCTCGCGCGGACCTGCTCTAGGTACTTCATCATCTGGGCGTCCCTCGCTTCATATTCCCCGGAAACTTGTCCGGTGACCAGTTGGAAGTCGGTGAAGACTTTCAAGTCCTGCATACCCAGCTCGCGAGAGACTCTCAGGCCCGCGAGGAGTGCCTCGTATTCCGCCTGGTTATTGGTTGCGGCGAACATGAAGCGGAGGGCGCATTCCGCCACAACCCCATCATAGTTGGTTAGGATGAGGCCTGCTCCGCTCCCACCAGAATTGGATGCTCCATCTACGTGGAGGATCCAGGGCTCTTCTCCTGGCCCGGGCTCCGTTGTTGTCTTCTCTGGCTCCTCGGCGAATCCGGTGCACTCGACCACGAAGTCGGCTAGGACTTGGACCTTTTGTGACGACCTTGGTCAGTATGCTATGTCAAATTCACTGAGCAGCAGGGACCACTTAGCCAACCTACCAGATATCTCGGGTCGGGTGAGGATAGTCCTCAGCGGCTGGTCCATCACGACCACTATTGGGTATGCTTGAAATAGGGCCTGAGATGCTTAGCATACATTACTAGTACAAAAATGAGTTTCCCGGAGCGAGTATACCTGATTTTCGTGTCGCGGAGGATTTTGCTGGTGTAGTACACTGGCTTTTGAGATTTGTCCTCATCTATGCAGACGAGAACTGAGCTGACAGCTCCCGGTGTCACCGCCAGGTACAGCAAAAGTTCCTCTCCCTCCTCCGGCCTGGAGAGCAACAGAGGGGAGGCGAGGAAGTTCTTCAGCTCCTCGAAGGCTGTCCTGCACTCCTCAGTCCAAGTGAAGTCATGCATCTTGCGCAGCGCCTTGAAAAATGGCAGGCAACGATCAGCCGACCTCGGGATGAATCTACTGAGGGCGGCGACACATCCCATCAGGCGCTGGACATGCTTCTTGGAGGTCGGGTGTTCTATGTCGATGATGGCCTGCACCTTCTCTGGGTTTGCTTCGATGCCTGACCATGAAGCCGAGGAATTTTTCGGCCGCCACCCCGAAGGCGCACTTCGCCGGGTTCAGCTTCATCTGATGTTGCCGCAGGTTGTGGAAGGACTCGGCGAGGTCAGCTACATGGCTCGAGCCCGGCCCGCTCATGACGAGCATGTCATCCACATACATTTGCATGTTGTGACCAATCTGGTCTTTGAAGACCCTACTGACCAGGCGCTGGTAGGTAGCTCCTGCATTCTTCAGACCAAAAGGCATCATCCTGTAGCAGTACGTCCCTTGGTCGGTGACGAAGGCGGTGTGCTCCTCTCTTTCAGATGCATGCGGATTTCATTGTACCCGGAAAATGCATCCATGAAGGAGAGCAATTGGTGGCTCGAGGTGGCATCTACCAGCTGGTCGATCTTCGGGAGAGGGAAGCTATCCTTCGGACAAGCTTTATTGAGGTCGGTGTAGTACACGCAGATCCTCCATTTGCCATTATTCTTCTTGACCATCACTACATTCGCTAGCCAGCTCGGGTATTGGACCTCTCGGACGAAACCGGCAGCCAAGAGTTTGTCAACTTCTTCTTTGATAGCTGCCTGTCTCTCTGGGGAAAAACTTCTCTTCTTCAGTCGAACTGGCTTGTGCTTTGGGTCGACACTCAATTTATGAGTAATGATATCAGGGGGGATACCTGGCATGTCCGCCACCGTCCAGCGAACACATCCGCATTCGCCTGCAGGAATCCCAGCAATTGGGCCCTCTCCTCCTTGGATAGCTAGGCTCCGATTTGCACCATCTTTTGGGGGTCGTCTTCGAGCGGATAAGAAAGTAGATGCTCGACCGGGCCTCCCCTGGGGTCTTGGGCCCTTTGGTCGAGGTCGTCCGCGCTGGGGTCATCCTGAGAGACCTTGGCCCCAGGGAAGGTTTGGAAACAGTGCTGCACCGGCTGGGGCGTTCCTCTCATCTCCCCAACACCATAGGGAGTTGGGAACTGTACAAGTAGCCTCTTGGTGGAGACAACGGCATCAAGCAAGTTAAGCCCGGGTCGATCCAATATCACATTTTAGGTGGAAGGAAGCCTTACAACCGTGAAAGTCATCATGACGGTGCTCTGCCGAGGCGGGGTTCCGACAGTGACCGAGAGAGTTATTTCTCCTTCTACCCTCACGAAATCGCCCGTAAAACTAACAAGGGGTGTGTGTACAGGCCTAAGCTGATCAGGGGAGAGATTCATCCTGGAGAAGGCATCGTAAAAAAGCACATCTGTTGAGCTTCCACTATCAACCATGATGTGCTTTACAGGGTACTTCGCGATCATCATTTCGACGACCACGGCATCATTATTTATATTTTTCTTCCCGTCTTCCCCCTCCCTCATAAAGGGGAGTACATTCTCAGAGTCCCCTGCCCCCCGGGTCCTCTTGGATGCACGGGCAGCTCCCCAAGAGATCATGTCCACTGGCTTTTCGGTGGGGCGGTTGTCGATGGTTGGAGCTAGCGGAAGAGCGACGCGCACCTGGGACTCCACTTGAGGTCTGCCCCCGACGAACCTTTTGAGGTAGCCTATCTTGATGAGTTCCTCAATCTCCCACTTGAGGTTGCAGCATTGCTCGGTGTTGTGGCCGTGGTCGCGGTGAAAGCGACAGTACTTCATCTTGTCACAGTCGGTGGAGGTCCTCAATAGAGGCGGGTGCCTCAGATAGTCCTCGTCCTCAATCTCCATGAGGAATTTTGTCCTCAGGGCGAGAAGAGGGGTGTAGCCTTCCTCAGGGATAAGGGTCCCTCTTAGTCTTGGCTGGTCCCTCCAGGAGCTCGGAGCCTAGGGTGCTGGTTTCCGGGTCCCGGACACTTCAGCGGGGGCCGACTTCTTCAGGGGTCCTCCGTTGAGCTCCCACCTCATACGGTCCGCCTCCTCGGTGTGGATGTACTTTGTGCCTGGAGAAGGAGCTCGGAGTAGGTCTTGGGGGGCTTTTTGTCCAGCGAGTAGGTCAGGCGGGAGGTCCTGAGCCCTCGCTTTAGTGCCAGCATGGCGACTGGCTCTTCAAGATTGTAGATCTCCAACGTGGCGGCCTTAAAACGGGCCACGTATCCCGCAGGGGCTCACGATCCTGCTGCTGGATGGAGAAGAGGTTGTCTGCCTCTCGTGGTAACTTCCTGCAAGCATCGAAGTGAGCCACGAACTTTTGCCCCAACTGGGCGAAGGAGCTGATGCTCTCCAGCTCCAGACGGTGAACCATGCCCGGGCTGCCTTCCGGAGAGTAGCCAGGAAAAGTGATGCAAAGGAGAGCGTCAGTGGCTCCCTGGACCCTCATGAGGGTCCGGTATCTTTCCAGGTGGTCCAGGGGGTCGGTGGTCCCATCGTAAGGATCCACCTGCGGCATCCGGAACTGGTGCGAGATCGGCTCTGCGGATTTCTTGGGAGAAGGGGGGACGTGCATTGTAGCCCGTTGGCTCACTAGCGGAGCCCTGCATGCTGGCAAACCGGCGGGCAAACTCCGTCAGCTTGCATTCATGTTCCTCCAGGCACCTCTCCGCTGTGCGCCTGATGGCTTCATTAGTGGACCCCTCCATCGAATGAGACAAAGAAGGTGACATGAGTGCATGGCACCCGTGATGGGGGGTCTTGCTTTTCTTGCCTCGGTGGGGTTTGGGCACCTCCCCCCGAGGTTCGGCGAGCGCTCTCTCCGTCGACAAAGCCGGCTCGTTGTCTTTTCGCCGGAGCTTGATGGCTGCCCCGATTGTCGATGATGGCCCGCGGCTGTGACGGCCTTCCTTGGAAGGATCGCAGGCTGTCGCGGGGAGCTATGGAATGGGCCGCCGGGGTCCCTGGCTGCTGGTGGGTAGCCACGGACCGGTGCTGGTGTTGAAGCTGGCGCACTGTCGTGGCAAGGACTTGCATTTGCTGGGCAAGTGCAGCCATCTGGACTTCCGGTGGAGGTGGCTGGACCAGAACGGGTGGCCGCTTCTTGGTGGTGTGGGTTCCCTTAAGAGGGGGAGTCCCCCGCACGGCTGGTGGAAGCCCTGCCGGTGTCGGGGTGCACTCCCTTCGCTGCCTGTCGATCCTCTGCTCCTGGACCTGCGAAACAGGGGTTAGTGACCCGGGCCAGGGATTTCCGACGGGGGCACTCCGATGGTCAAGTCAGTGACGATCCAGGGGAACAGATCCTCCTGGTTGGGCCCCTCTTGATGGACTCCGTACGAGGAGGAGTAAAAGATGTGAGTGAAGGCGAAAATGCAGCAGGGGAGAATGATAGCGGAGACAGAGAGGTTCCCTGTTACTCCGCTTCTTCTTGTTTCCCTCGTTTTCCTTCAGCTGTGGTGTTGGTGGTGGTGCTTCGCCCTCTTGGTCGAGCTTGCGCTTGTGTTGGTGGCTGATTGTGGTTATTTTTGGTTACTGTTGTTTGTTGCTGTTACCTCTCCCCCTTCCGGGGGTGTCGACTATTCTTTGTAGTTGAAGATTAGCTATTTGGCACTTGCCTCGGGATCCTCACTGGGTTGGCAGGTGCGTGCGGCAGGGTTCCATGTCGTGGACGAGATGCCTTTTCTGACAGGTGGTAGGGGAAGCTTCTACTCATTCTGACATCCTCTCCAGTCGTCCCATTTCGGGAAGCTTGACAGAGCCTTGATCCGGGAGTCGCCGTCCTAGGGGTTCGTGCTTTCTGGTTGGCCCATCCCCCTGGAAGTACGGCCAGACATGTAGTTATGGCGGCATGGGGGGCGCCATTCCGTGGTCCTCAGGCGGCTTGCCAGTGCTCGGGATGGCAGGGCTTGCTCCGTCTGGATGCTCCGAGCTCGTGCTCACTTGAGTGCGGTCCAGGGCGCGCGCTGAGGCTTTGGTGGGTGAGCGCTGAGCTCAACCTCGACCACAGGGCTCTAGCCTCCGAGGGTCTCGCTCTAGAGGGCAGAGGACGACCCGATCCAGAGGGCGTGCACTCGGAGAGGCTCCACATTGGTGGGTGAGCGCTGAGCTCGACCTCGACCACAGGGCTCTAGCCTCCGAGGGTCTCGCTCTGGAGGGCGGAGGACGAACCCGGTCCAGAGGGCGCGCACTCGGAGAAGCTCCATATTGGCGGGTGAGTGCTGAGCTCGACCACAGGGCTCTAACCTTCGAGGGTCTCACTCTGAAGGGCGGAGGACGGACCCGGTCCAGAGGGCGCGCGCTCGAAGAGGCTCCACATTGGCAGGTGAGCACTGAGCTCGACCTCGACCACAGGGCTCTAACCTCCGAGGGTCTAGCTCTAGAGAGTGGAGGATGGCTCCGGCCTAGGCATCCCGAGCTCGCGGGCACGACCTGGCGGAGGACGGAGCTCGGCTCGTTACCTTGAAGGAGCTCAGCTCAGCTTGGCAGAGTGGTCCGGGCTGAGGTATTGCCTTGGCGTCCGTCGTGGCAGTCTCCTTTAATGTGGCGCCTGCCAGCTACCCATGTTGACGGTCTCGCCACATCACCTGGAACTATAAAGAAACTACATGCCCATAGTGCAGGACCATACAAGATCATAAAGAAAATTAGGTCTAATGCCTATGTGTTAGAATTACCACCTGAATTAGATATTAGTCCAACCTTCAATGTATCAGATCTTGTTGAGCATAAGGAGCAAATAACGATTCCTAGTGAGCCATTTGGGCATGATTCCATCTTTGAGAGTGACCCTACCCCTGAGTGTCCACCGCCAAATTACCAAAATGGAGAGATAAGATTGAGCAGATTTTGGATGACAAAACTATCACTACTAGGAGTAAAGATTATCAACGTTACTTGGTTTGATGGCATGGTAGACCAGAATCTGATGATTCGTGGATCACTCAAAAGGATCTATAAAGAATCAACCCATACTTGCTAGAGCATTATCATAGCTGAGTTGATCCATACTCGATAGGTCGAGTTTCTCCCATTCGGGAAGAATTGGTGCAGACACCAGGGTTAACACCAAATTGACACCAGGGCCAGAAAGAATCAACAAGTCAATCCCATATCCCTGTGGATCACCTATGAATAACAGCCCAAAGCCCCAAGCCCCAATCATTTGTAAATATTTATTTTAAATTCTGTTATTTTAGCTTAGTTGGGTTTAGCCCTAAACTCCAATTCAATGGATCGTAAATTTTGTTATAATGCCCAATGTTATTTAACCCTTTTACCAACTTTAATTTGATTTTGTATTTGCAAGCCTAATTAAATATGGTATGGTTCAATTATGAATTGGTTATGCCTTTTGATCAATTTGATCAAGTTGGGCCTTTAGTTATTTAGTTGGTTGAGTCATGTGATTAGTTATTGTATTATGTAATACAAGAGGGACCAAAATCAAGACCCCATGTGACACCATGTGCCAACTCAATGTCAAAAGAAGGTTGTCTTTATTTTTTATCAAGACATCCAGACATTGGGACATTTAGACAACATTTAAAGTCCAAGATTATCCAAAAGGGAGAAAAGAGGGTGCCTCATTTATTGCTCATTTGAAAGTCATTTGTCACCCACAACCAAGGAGCATTTCATCCTCATTTGTCGCCTACATCCAGAGAGGTCACCACTTCAAACTTATCCAAGGAGTCCATGTAAATCCAAAGATAGTTGAATTCAAATGGAGATTCTTTCAAGTTTAAAATTCAAGAGGATTAAGAAGGACTCTAGGAGAAGTTAATGCCCAAAGGAAGATTGGACACCCACTATTCATGAATTGTCGCCCATTCACCTGAAGTTTGAATTTCAAATCCAAGGGAAGTAGACACCAACATGAGGGAAGGAATTATCACCAATTTTGAGAAAGCCGGCGCCTCTTCTCATTTCTTCTCATTTTGTTGCACATTCAAGAGGAGTGCTCCATTTCACAATGAGAGTCCAAATGAAGAAGGCCCCTATCCCATTTAAATTTAAGGAGTTCCATCCAAGTTAAGAAGGAGGTAGAGTCCAATGTTATCTTTAATTATCTGTGTTCAAAGGAATTCAATGTTATCATGCTACCTTGTATGGAAGGTCTATAAATACCGCTCCATTCCCCCTTGTAACCATCTTTGAATCATTAATGAAACTCTGTCAGTTTGCTTGTACAATTGCTGGTTAAGCATTGTAATGTGAGAGTGCTCTGCTGGGTAAGTAGTGCATCTGTGTGTGTGGGTGCTGAAGCCCTAGTTATCTCCCAAGTCTAAGTTCTAGAAGCCAGGCACCTTCACTTTCAACCAGTCCAGATCTAGATCCAAGCCGACCATCATTCTTTTCCTCTTTCTTTTCAAATTCTCACTTCTTTTCCACCTCTCTGATCACAGTTCTCTTGCAGGATCCCTAGTATTCTCAATTAGAAGAGAAAGTTTTTCTTGCCATCCAACCATCAACGAGAAGATCTGCTCCAAAAGAATTGATATTTGAAATCCTACCGTGAGATCTTGAGAGTCGAATCCAGATCTGCTACAACGGAGGAGGGAAAATCATTATTGGTAAGTAATCCATCCGAATCTAATAGATCTGATTCTGTGAAGCAAGGAAGTCCTAGTTTCGGTGGTTTCCTAAATATTGGATCCAGGGTTCTTTTTTTTGAAATTGCATACGAATTACATTGCGGGTAGTTAGTAGTAATTTTGTCTATCTTCCTTAAATTATTTGATAGCTTATTTGAGTTTGCTACCATTTCTCATTAGAATTAAACTCTTAATTGTTAGATTAGCTTTGCATCCATCCCACATCATCTTGGTATCAGAGCATTTTGCATCCCGCATCACCCAGAGTCATGTTGGGTCAGGGGTTTGACCCAGGATTTGAGAGAACATGTGAGACATGGGTGTACATGGGCTCGAGTTTAAGGGTTTTCTCAATTGACTTGTTAAGAAGGAGTTTTTTAAAAAAATTGTAACATAACCCAGTTGGTCCAGGTCTAGCTAGCTACCCCTTTAGCATGAAAGGGGTTTCAGTTGGTTAGTATGTTAGCTTAGTTGGTTAGATGGTTAGTTGGTTAGCTGTAACCACTTAGAAGCTTGACTACCCAAGCAGTCCTAACTGGTTTGGGTCCAAGAAGATGAAGTCTAACAACCCAAGAAGTCTTAGCCCAACAAGAAGACCAAGGTCAGGAACTAAACCACCACCCCATCTATCTTAAGAGAGGAGGGCGTGCAATGGTTTGGAGAGGAACTCCGATTTGTGTGAGGGGGTCTGTGGGGGATCACCCCCTTTGGGGCATCCACGATTATGAGATAGGACCGTGAGGCTTGGCTCACAGTCCTGGGATGGCATCTTCTTGATGTGGGAGGCCTACGGTTCAAGAGAAAGAGAGAAGGGTGGTGCGCGTGAGGTGTTGTTTTCACATAGAGGTTCTTCTCCCTGGTTTGACCATTAAGCTTCTTAGCTTGGTGAGAGATGGCTTCAGGTTTGGAGAAGGGTGGCATCTTGAACGTGAGGATTTTCACGTGGGTCTTCTCGGTTATGAGAGGAGGTGCTGGTATCCCGTTCTTGTATCTTGTAACAAGGTTCTTCTCCAAAGAAATACAATCTCTCTTTTTCTCCTACATATCTTCTACTTCTTGTTTGCATGATATTGAATCCAATAATAGGTTGTTGCTGGTTTCTTGAATCAAGAAGGTTGGTTCTTGATCTCTCTCTTGCTATTTCCACTGCGTAGGCACTGATCCGAATTCCCAGCAAGTGGTATTAGTGCCTAGGAATCTCTACACTCCCATGGCTGGAAAGCATCCGATTCACCTCCCCCCTGATTGAGCATCACCAGTTTTCTTCCTCCATTCCAAGCAATCAGACGTTGCCTGCTGCTCTTGATGTCGGTCCAGAAGAAGCATGTTGTCGGAAGATTAGATGTCCAAATGAAAAAGGGGTAGGAAGGAAAATCGACCACGGGCTCTAGGTGGATAACACCAGAGTTTGATTTTAAAATAAACAGAGTCACGAAAATTTTGCATGGTCGTTGAACAGGTGTGGTGATAAGAATAAGGAACCGAAGTTGTTGAGGCAATCACAATGAAAAATTAACACGGTTCCCACATGGGCCCGACACATTCCTCTTCGCCTATAAAAAAATATCATCTCTTCGCTCCCGAGGAATAATCTCCCAAGGCATTCCGCATTTCACTTCTAACCCGTATTCTTCCACTCCTTTCTTCTTACCCCTTCCAATCTTTCTTCCCACTTTCTTCCACCCTTCTAACATACAGAAGAAGAGTGAACTAAGGAGGGAGAACCTCTGTCAGGTTCTAGTTTTATTTTTTTTTAACTCCAAGTCCTGCTAATGGCTTAGGAGTAAATAATATATTTTAAATTTGATTTAGAAATTAAAGTTTATTTTTTAGTTTTAATTATCTTCTTGCAACTTTTTAATTCAGCACTATATAGTTTACATTCTTGCAATTTTATTTTTGTAATTTAATTTCTGTAATTAGTGTAATTTATTTATGCATATTTTTCAATTTTATAATTTACATTTCAGTAAGTAGTGTAGAATTGATTTTATTTTTTAATAATTTTTAAAGTTTAATTTAGATCATGTCTAGCTAAGCAAAATTTTTAGGATTGGTGATGAAGTTAGACTATGATTAGAAGCCATTTGTTAGGATCACTTCTTGGATTTTTAATTTTTAAGAGTCTTTCTTTTTTTAAAATTTTAGCCAAGAGACTTGATGAGTTATTGTTGGATTTCAATCCCTTCATAGTTCATACTTGATTTCCTTGTAGATGCAAGAAGGGCAATAGATAGAAGGCTCACAATATTTTTAAATTCTTTTATCTTCTTCCTTGTAGAAACCTTAATGGATTATAGTTGGATTAAAATCTCTTCATAATTCATACTTGATTAATATAAAGAAAAAAGTTGAAAGGACATTATAAAAGAAATCATAGAGAGATTTTCTAAATCATTGATCTAGTGGATTCAAAAGTTCTAGATCATTAAATTATTTTTTTTCAATTTAATTAATTCTTGCTTCAAGTAGAAAGTATCTTTATCTCTGTTAAAGCTCGCATAAGCAAGGATTTGAACATAATTCAAATACTCGATTTCTTATGGGATCGATCCGTACTCACTGAACGTGCTATCCTGCACACCGTGCACTTGCGGTTCAACATAAAATTCACATTAGTTTTTGGCACCGTTGCCGAGGAAATTGATATGTTTTAAATTATGTTTCAAAATTCTTATTCTTTGTGCTTTCAGTTTAATTTTAATCTGATCTTTCTATCATCTTTGTTTTTTTAATTGGTGAGTGCTGGAAGCCAGGTACATAATTTAAATTATCCCTTTTTCTTTCAGTATATTATCTTGATCTTAGTTTAGTTTAGTATTTAATTTAAACTTGTTTGTTCTTTTTGGTTATGCATAAATATTTTTTAAAAAAATTACTCTAAGGGGACAAACCTAAACAAGATAAGGTGAAAAGTTCATTACCCTTCCTTAGCCCACAAACAAGTCTTCTTCATTTGCATTAACCCAAGCCTCTAAATAAAATCAATTAGACGCTGACCCCTAGGGATATCCAAGCTCATTAGGACAAGGATACCTAAGAGTTGTACCAAACTAGTTTCGATCATTGAATTGGTATCAAGGAAAGTGGTTCGGGGATCTTAGTCCAAGAAAAGTTATTCTTTAATTGTTCCATTCGCTGACCTGGCTAATCTAATTGGTGTCTAAAAAATAATGGGTTGGAGGCCAAATTGTAACCTTGATGCATAGGTTAGAGGCCTTAGACTTCAGAGACTAGCCAGTGTGAACCAAGTGTCTGCACCTATGTACAATGGGTGCAATGCACCAGACCATGTTCTTGAAGAACGTCCCCTCCTAATGAACCTAATAAAGAAACCCTATGATGACAATCCATCACCACCAGGCTTCAATAACAATGATAAGAGACTTGGTTCTTTAGAGAAAAGCCTGGAACCCTAACCAAATCCAATGCTGACACAATGCCACATTAAATAATTTTATGCAAATCACGGGCCAACTCCTAAATTCAAACTCCTAGGCCATAGCCTGTTTGAAAATGCAGTGGGTAATTAGCATCTACCATTAATGAAAAGAACGAGATAGGCTACCTAGCAACCTGAGCCCAACCCAAGAAACCAAAATGTTGACCATCCTAAGAAAACCAAGTTAATCAAGTGAATGCTATTTACTCTTTAAGATCAGGAAAATAAGTGGATAATAAGGTAGATACATCTGACACTAGAGAGGACTTAACTGCTGAGCCAACTGAGCTACCCAATGAACAACCTACCTTACAAACTCAAGCTTCTGAAACAAATAGTACACCAAACCAGGTGCCCACAATTCTAGAGCTCCCTTTCCAAACGATTAAGATCTAATAAATAATCGAAATATTTAGATAAAATGTGTTACAGCCGTGACAGTGACGTGGCCCGGCTCAGGTATCGCCGAATGCGAGCGAGCCACGTGTGAGTTTTCCTGCCAGAATCAGCGCCACGTCCTCAAGGCTGGGGTCGGCAAACGACCGCCCGATATGTCTGGAGCAAACAGCTCCCGTCGAGGTCGAGTTCGGCGCGAAGTTCCCCCACCGACTCATCTGCGCCCGGGCTCAGAGGAGTCCGCCCCGGGTGAGGTCGGCCGAGGTCGGCTGACCCTCCGCCTTGCACCAGGTGGCCACCCGGAGACGGGTCCACCGCGGCCGAAGCCAGGCGATCTTCTGCCACCTCGCCAGGTGTCCACCCAGGAGGGGTCCACCTAAGCCGAGGTCGGCTGACCCCCGCCAGGTGGCCACCCGGAGACGGGTCCACCTCGGCCGAAGCTAGGCGATCTTCTACCACCTCGCCAGGTGTCCACCCAGGAGGGGTCCACCTAGGCCGAGGCCGGCTGACCCCTCGCCTTGCGCCAGGTGGCCACCCGGAGACGGGTCCACCTCGGCCGAAGCCAGGCGATCTTCTGCCACCTCGCCAGGTGTCCGCCCGGAGGGGTCCACCTAAGCCGAGGTCGGCCGACCTCTCGCCTCTCGCCAGTCGGCCCCCGGAGACAGGTCCAACTCAGCCGAAGTCAGACCGCTCGTACGAAGAGGCCCCCGGGGAAAGCGATGGATCCCGAGGCCATCCCTCGGGCCGTACCGACCCCAGACGGCGTCCCGTACGGAGGGCGGCGGCACGCGGAACGTGACTTACACTGGCCCGACAGGTCCCGCAGTCGAGAGATCCGATCCTGACGGAACAGGCCCCGTAAACGGATGGCGCCCACGCTCGGGGAAAAGAGCACTCTCACGAAGCCCGAGGCCTGACGACTGGCCGCTCTGCCAGCGCCGCCCTCCCTCCTTTTCTCTTCTGTTCTTGCCTTCTCCCTGCTGGGCCCGGCGGACGAGGTCGGAAAGCCGCCTGGCCTCCTTCACCAAAAAGGGAAAAGAAAGGAAGACAGGGGGGAGGAGTTTTCGAGGAGGAAAAGGACAGGCACACAACGGAGGGAAATAAAGAGGGAAGAATCCGGAGACTGCAAGGTAAGCCAACTAGCCTGGGGACAAGGAGGAAGCACCGGCACAAGGCCTCGCTCCGAGAAAGAAACCAGAGATCCCGAGAGGGGAATACTGGACGCGAGCTCGGCAGGCAGGCCCAGCCGAGATTCCGGTCCCCGGCGCTTTCCCTTCACTAGTTAACTCTCCAAATCTGGGACCCTTTAGAGGGCCTGGGAGGGAGAGTCTGTTCCTCCTCGTCGTCTACTGACTTGACCGTCGGAGCCCCCTCGCCGGAATCCCCGGCCAGGGTCCTCTAACCCTTTTGTTGCAGGTTTCTCGCAGGAAGGGGGGGCTCCCTTGCCAGGCGGTCAGGGAGGATCGGCTGATCCTCGGCACGGGCGCGGCGACAAGGACGGCAACAAAATGCTAGATGTGTTTAAGCAAGTTCAAGTAATTATTCCTCTACTAAACATGATCCAACAAGTTTTGACTTATGCCAAATTCTTAAATGATTTTTGTACCAAGAAAAGGACCACCAATATACCAAAGAGCGCTTTCCTAGCAGCAACTGTAAGCTCATACTTGCTAAATCACATGCCCAAAATATACAAGGATCTAGGGTCTCCAATAGTTTCATGTATCATAGGAGAAACCCATATTGAGAAGGCCTTACTTGATTTAGGGGCTAGTATAAATATTCTGCCTTATTCAATTTATGAGCAATCGAGATTAGAAAAACATAAGCCAACAAGGATCACATTATAATTAGTAGACTGATCTTTTAGGATCCCTAAAGGAATAGTAGAAGATGTCCTAAATATATTGGCAATTTTATCTTTCCTGTAGATTTTGTCATTTTGGAAACTGAGCCAGTATTAAATCCTAATAGTCATATCCCAGTTATTTTATGAAGACCATTCCAAGCTATTGCTAATGCTGAAATCAATTATCGAAATGGATTTATGAAGCTATCTTTTGGGAATATGACTATTGAGCTAAATATATTCAATTTGGAATAGGAATCCACCAAGCATGCTAATGTAAATATAATCCAAGATGAGATTTGTTGACTCTGGTTTTGATTATGACAAAATACTTAAGTATATTTGAGTACTAATTGTGCATAAGTGTGTTAATCAGTTATAGATACTCAAGATTTTAATTTAGAAAAGTTTTAGCACTGGTGCAGCCAAGTGTCGACTCAAAATGTCAACTCATGAACAGTGAAGTATCGACTCAAGGCCTGAGACCAAATAGGATACAGAACGTGGTGATCTTAGGAATTTGGTCAAGTGTCGACTCACGGAACTAAAGTATTGACTCAACATGTCGACTCACCAGATGAAGTGTCGACTCATCAATGCAGAGCAGAAGACTTCAGAAGATATTTTTGGTCAAGTGTTGACTCAAGAAAATGAAGTATCGACTCAAGGTGTCGACTCATGAAGGTCAAGTATCGACACTTGCTATAACAGCTAGTTTTTTTAAAGTGCAGAACTTCCCCAACTTGGCTCCAATGGCTATAATTTCTCCTCCAACGGTCACAAACAGTCAAAAAGGTATGGAGGGCTATTTATACATCACTAAGCTCTTAGAGAAGAAGAGAATCCATGGTTTGAATGATAAATCCTTTGGTTTACAAGAAAAAATATGTAAAAGATTTTTAAGGATTCAATATTGAGAGTATTGAGCCTCCAAGGATTCAAAGTGAAGAGGGAGCTTCTAAGAGTGGCATCTTCAAGCATCCATTGAAGCTTCTACAACATGGAGACAAGCTCAACACAACAATCAAGTGCCTCAAAGACAAATCTATTTTTTGTAAGAAAGCTTTTATATTTTCATTGTTATTCTTGTACTTGTATTGCTTATCAGTTTCAATGGAATTGAAACTAGTATCTACGTTATTGGTGAGCCTATGTAATAAAAATCAACAAGAATTTTGACTTGTGAGCCCGTGAAAATAAGTTAGGTTGTTGGTTAGCCTGGAAAACCATCAAAGTTGTTGGTTAGCCCGAAAAACCTTCAAAGTTGCTGGTGAGCCCGTAAAACCAACTAGGTTATTGATTAGCCTACACAACCAAGGAATTTTTGTTGAGCCCATGAAAACCAAGGGGTTCTTGGTTAGCCTACAAAACCAAGGAATTTTGGTGAGCCCGTGAAAACTAAGGGGTTTTTGGTTAGCCCATGAAAATCAAGGGATTTTGACTTGTGAACCCAGAAAACAAGTTGGCTGTAATCTTGGTGATTATAGTGAATTCCCAAGAAAAACTTGGAAAGTAGATGTAGGTGCCTTGGAGTGTACCGAACAACTATAAACTTGATATGTTTGTGATTATTTTTATTCTTGTATTTATTTCTTTATTTTTGCTGCACTTTATTATCATGCTCACAAACATATGCTTTAAATTGACACATTATTTGAAGACTTGCAAAAAAGTTTTAAAGTCCAATTCACCCCCCCTCTTGGGTTGCATCATCATTGGGCAACAAAATTTATGAACCTATAGATATTAGCGATGAAGAAGTCGATCTTAAGTCTAGCATCTGGCCAACCCATGAATATGAGAACATTGATAAAATACTTAGAGATAATAAAAATAGCCAGAGATGGGAGCCTCCTATTGAAACACTCATGAAAATGGCTAAACCATCAACCAAGCCATCAATAGAGGAGGCACACAAATTAGAATTAAAATCCCTCTCCAAGTACCTTAAGTATGCATATTTATGTCCAAAGGAAATCTTGCCTGTAATTATTGCCTCGACCTAAATCCTAAACAAGAGGAGTTATCAACTGTTTTGAGAGAAAATCGAGAAGCAATAGGCTGGACCATGGCAGATATTAAGGAAATAAGCCCTTCCATAGTTCAACATAGAATACACCTGGAGGAAGAGGCTAAACCAACTAGAGATGCCCAAAGAAGATTAAACCTAGCCATGAAGGAAGTAGTCAAGAAAGAGATTTTGAAGTTACTTGATAATAGAATTATTGACCCCATTTTTGATAGTTCATGGGTAAATCCTGTACAAGTAGTACCCAAAAAGTCTGGAATAACAGTGGTTCAGAATGAAGCAAATGAACTTACCCCAACTAGGATCCAAACTAGATAGAGGGTCTGTATAAACTATAGAAGATTGAATACAACAACAAGGAAACATCACTTTCCTTTACCGTTTATTGACTAGATGTTAGAGAAATTAGCTGGACAGGAGTTTTATTATTTTCTTGATGGATACTTTGGCTATAACCAGATCCCCATAACTCTTGAAGATCAGGAAAAGACCACATTCACCTGCGCATTTAGAACCTTTACTTATAGGTGCATGCCTTTTGGGTTATGTAATGCACCAGCAACCTTCCAAAGATATATGATCGATATTTTTTCTGATATGATAGAACGATTTTTAAAAATTTTCATGGATGATTTTTCTATATTTGGCCCTACCTTCTCCGAATGTATAAACCATTTGAGACTAGTTCTAGAAAGATGTAAGGAGAAGCATTTAGTTCTTAATTGAAAAAAATGTCAATTCATGGTTAGAGAATGTATAGTTCTTAGCCATGTAGTTTTAAAAAAAAAATAGAAGTTGACAAGACCAAACTTGACCTGATTGCAAGTCTTCCACCACCCAAGTCTATTAAAGAAATTCATTTAGTTTTAGGACACACTGGATTTTATAGAAGGTTCATACCTAATTTTAGCAAAGTGGCTCACCCTTTAACAAATTTATTAGCAAAGAAAACAAAATTTAAGTTTACTCCTAAGTTCTTAGAGTCTTTTGAATTTCTTAAAAATGCATTCATTTCTTCTCCCATTATTCATCCACCTATATGGAATGAGCCCTTTGAACTCATGTGTGATGCATCCGATCATGCTATAGGTATATTTTTAGATCAAAGAATTAATAAGTTGTCTAGAGTTATTTATTATGCAAGTAAAATTTGATGCGCAACTTAATTACATGACCACTGAAAAGGAGTTCCTAGCCATTATCTTTGCCTTAAAAAAATTTAGATCCTATTTGGTTGGGTTGCACACTATTGATGATACTTATACTGACCACTCAACCATTAAACATCTCCTAGCAAAGAAAGATGCTAAGGCACGCTTAATACGATGGGTTTTGCTCCTTCAAGAATTTGATCTAGAAATTAAGGACAAGAAAGGAATAAAAAATACTATTGATGATACTTATACTGACCACTCAACCATTAAACATCTCCTAGCAAAGAAAGATGCTAAGGCACGCTTAATACGATGGGTTTTGCTCCTTCAAGAATTTGATCTAGAAATTAAGGACAAGAAATGAACAAAAAATGTTGTAGCTAATCATTTATCCTGAATCATAATCATACCATCTAGTGCACCACCTGTCAATGAATTCTTCCCTGATGAACAACTCATGTCTATGTCCATTGAACCATGGTATGCTGATATTATAAATTATTTAGCCATTAATAAAGTTCCTTCTCATTGGACTATTCAGGATAAATACAAATTCTTTTTCCAAGTAAAGTGCTTAATTTGGGATGATCCATACCTGTTTAAATAGTATCCTGATCAGATCATTAGGAGGTATATCCCAGATAATGAGGTTAGAAGTATTTTATTATTTTACCATGACCAAGCATGTGGTGGTCACTTCATATCTAAGAAGACAGCTGTCAAAGTACTCCAATATAGATTTTATTGGCCTAATTTATTTAAGGATGCATATATGTATCGTAAAAGTTGTGTTCGATGCCAATAAATAGGTCGAATCACCAAGAGAGACATGATGTGCCACTCAATCCAATTTTGGTAGTCGAAATTTTTGATATCTGGGGGATCAGTTTTATGGGACCATTTTCAAAGTCCTTCAAAAATGAATATATTTTAGTGGCTACCGATTATATCTCTAAGTGGGTAGAAGCTATTCCATGTAGATCCACTGATAGCAAAGTAGTCATTAATTTTTTTAAAAAAAATATTCTCTCATGTTTTGGTATTCCTAGGGCAATCTTAGTGATTGGGAGACATTTTTGCAACCGACCCTTTACCATATTAATGAAAAAAATATAATGTTACCCATAAGTTGGCCACACTATAGCATTTTTAAATTAATGGGCAAGTAAAAGTGTCTAATAAATAAATTAAACAAATCTTGGAGAAGACCGTTAATACTAATAGAAAGGATTGGTCTTTGAAATTAGTTGATGTACTTTGGACATACCGCACCGCCTATAAAACCGATCTAGGAATGTCTCTTTATAGGATTATGTTTGAAAAATTATGTTACTTGCTGTTGAATTAGAACACAAAGCTATGTGGATGATAAAAAAATTAAACATGGACTTGGACATAGCCGAAAATCATAGAAAGCTTCAGATTAATGAATTAGAATAAATTAGAAATGAAGCTTACGAGAATGCTAGGGTATACAAGGAAAGAACAAAAGCATTTCATGATCAAGCAATTCTTAGAAAATTTTTTATTCCTGGACAAAAAGTTATATTGTATAATTCAATGTTACATCTTTTTCCTAGAAAGCTTAGATCTAAATGGATAGAACCTTTCTTAGTTAAAGAAGTCTTCCCTTATGGGGTTGTAAAAATTGAAAATCCAAGTAATGGTGTTGTTTTCAAAGTTAATGGTTAATGACTAAAATCATTCTTGGAACTATCCACAGAATCTATAGAAGAAGCTATGATTCTCTATGAACCAACATATCTTGGTTAGTTTGCTGTCAATGTTTAGTCTAGCTGAAGACTTTAAACTTAGCACTCCTGGGAGGCAACACAGCTCCCATCTTTCTAATTATTTTCTTTGTAATATTGTTAAGTTTTTCAGATCTTGACTCAAATGAGCTCCATTGGCTAAGTTGGGGGGAGAACTCAACAAAATTCCTCCTCAGGTGTCTTCATTTCCATTTATACCATATCATGCTTACATTTAAAAATTATTTTTATTCATGGGAAAATAAAAAGTAGAATAATGATATATATTTGGAGCTACCTTCATCTTATTATTCTTATACTTATCGATCTTAGACTTAAGGTAAATCACACAATTTTGATAAGTAATTGATTGAACAGTTTAGATAATTTTTGGAATACTAAGGGGCAAAATATTGATAGACTCAAGTAAAAAGGGGTAAGTAAGAATGAAATCAATTTCTGAATAATTCCAACCCTCCTATTCGCATTGAAGAAGAATCTACTTCTTGGGTGTGTGTGGGGGTTGAAAAATGCAAAGTTTTCTTTATTAGTTAAAAAAAAGAACAAAGAATGAGATAATAAATACAAGTTCTAAACATTGTTCTATCAAGTAACCGAGCCTCTTCGTCTAAATAAGCATTAAGCCTCGCATCAAAAAATGAAGATGTGAAGAAACTTTACTATACAGCCAGTTTTGATCTGTAGCCTTTTTGACTCAAGTCAGTAAGCCCGAGGGGTGTTTTATACCTAGTGCCCTAAGGCTAACTGGTCTGGGAGATATTGATCAAAAACTTGTTACAAGGGTCAGATAGAAAGCTTAAGAGATTAAGGCATTGCACGGTCTGTATTAAAATAATGATGAAAAAAAAAGTGAAAGAAAAGTGTAGTAATAAAAGGAACATACTTGCACTAAAATAATATCTCACCGCTCCATGGGAGTAAAAGATTTGGAGATAACAATAAGAGTTGGTCAAGAATTATTTTGGAAAAAATAAAAAGTTTGCACTTAACCAATTTACTAGAAGCTATTAATATTCCAATGACTTGTTTCATCTACTATCTAATGAAAAATCTTCTACTTATAAAAAGGATATGAGAACAACCTTTGAGTTCGAGTAAACTTGTATATGGTATTAAAAATTTTTGCTAGCCTCCTTAGTTATTTTTTATTAAGCAATTCATGAACTATCTTTTATTTTTACTCGAGGACGAGTAAATTCAAGTTGGGAGAGTGATATGTGCATTAATTTATAAACTAAATTATCTTTATTTAATTAAAATTGATACTTTTATGTAGTGTTTTGTTTGAAAAAATCTTATCAATATGAAGAGCTCAATTTTTAGAATCCAATGGTGCAAACGACACTCAAATTGGACTTCAATTGAGTTGGAAAGAAATTTTAAAGGAATTAATAAATAGCATGAATTTTGGAACAACCAGTACACCATGGACTAGTGTCCGGTTTATCAAAAGCCCATGAACTGGCCGGTTGGTTCACAAATCATCCCACGGTCCATCACAGCCATTGCAACCAGTCCACGAGCCTTATCCATGGACCACCGCTCACCCTTTCATGGTCGGAAGGATCCGAACCAAGCCCACCAATCCGGCCTTCTTCATGGTTGCCTGTCTCTGCTACCGAGCCATCTTCTTCCCTGTTCTCGAAGCCACCACCCGAGCCGCCTTCTTCCTCCCATCAATCCACTGTCTCCTCCATCTCAGGCCACCATGTCGCCATCCACGCCGCCGAGATCACCTGAGAAACTTCTCATGGTCGAAAGGAATGCCTAGAGGCCGATCTCCGCCATCCGATCCATCTCCCAAATAGCCGGTTCTTCTTCCTCTATTGTTCTAAATGGAGTACCCCATGGAATGACTTCACCGGAGAGGAGGAGCCATGCTGTCCAAGCCATCACCTAAGCCACCAGCCTCTTCCTCATTCTACGATTTTCCCCTATGCTGATCTAAGTTGTTAGTCTTCTTCTTCACCAATTTTCTGCTCCTCCTGCCACAGGCCAGCATGAGTCATCACCTCCTGTTGACGCTGAATCTCCGTTGACCGGATGGAATGATCCTTCCGCCGCTGGGCCGCCGCGAACCAGAACCTGCAACATAGATCCCTGACCGGAGGTTTTCCGGCGGGGGACACTCCGATGCCAAAGTCAGAAGAGACCCAAGTAACAGCTAAATGGAAAGCTGGTAGAAGCAAGGATGAGGAAGAAAGGGATCGAAAAAATGATATACAAGCCCCTGAATCTGGATCCCTGGAGCATCCCCTCTTACCAGTATTTATAGGCTCCAACGTAACTACTTACGGTTACAGAGGTTGTCAAGCGCAACCATTTTTTAAATGCAAGTAGTGGCTGTCGGAAAAGCCGTTATACCCGGGATTTGTTTATCTGAGGTTTCGGACCATGTGGGTGGTTGCAACAACCTAAACAGATTTCAACCGTTTATCAAAGAACCCCACGTGTTCCCGAATCCTCATCTTAAAGCATAGATCCGAAGTGATCTTTACATTCTCTTTAGTAGTACTCCTGAAGGGAATGTCAGTTTTACACTTCGGATCTTTCTTAGACAATGAAAATAAATACTTACAATCTTTAGGTTGAAGAAGTAAAGTCGAAGATATTTGCCCAAAAGATCAAGTCTTCGGATCAAGACCGTTGTATGGAGCCGAAGACATTCAATATCGTCTTCGGACTGAGATAAAAATACGAAGCCGAAGATCCAGTGTACAATCTCCTTTAGACAATAGGCCGAAGATAATAAGTACAATCTCCAGACAAGAATAATAATATGAATCCGAAGACAGAGAAAGCATCATGGATCATAGATGCGAAACCGTATACTTTAGGTATAGTCTTCGGATTAATGTGGATGTACGAAATCAAAGATAGTAATCAATTTGTTTTCCAAACAATCAAGCATCATCTTCGGACTGATAATGATACGAAGCCGAATACTTAGGGTCAGTAACGAGAAGATAACAGCATGAAGCCGAAGACTCCTCTTGCCATCTGATACAACCTTATAAAATAAAAAATGATTAATTAATTGAAATAAAATAGGGATATCATAACAGCTGTCCCCCACTCCCAGTTTCGAAATGATTATATTTAGAAAAATGGAAGTATTTTAGTTTTATCTTTTATCGATAACCGTCAAATAATGATAGCAAAACTCTGATGCGCCTTTTCGCCAATACTGTCTGGTGGCTTAACAAAACGTGGCAAGGACACGCGTCACTCTATCATAAGCGTTCTCAAAAGAAAATGCCTCGATTCTAAAAAATCTCGAAAAATTCTCAGAAAAGGGGTTTAAAATTGACAGGGATTGGACACGTGGTGGTCATCCTGAATGTGGAGATCTCGTTGGCATAATCTTAGCCAATACCACAGTTTCACGTGGATCGCCACGACTTGTCCCATTAATGAACCATATCAAGGATCGAAACCGCCAATACGGCGCATAACCGTTTAGTCTTCCGAACCGTCTCGAAGGTCTCCCCCTTGTTCATCTATAAAAAGAGAGGTGAATTTGAGAGAGACTCTCTTTCGCGTTCGTGCCCTTGGATATCCAGTTTTTACTGCAGTCCTTCATCTTCCTCAGTGGTCCAGTCCACCATCCTTGTCCTTTTACAGGTTAGAGGTCCTTCTTCTCTTTTGTTTTCTTACTCCTTTCAATGTCAGGGTCTTCTAGGGATTCTTCCTCCACTTCCGGCAATGGTTCGCCGGTAAGTGAAACGAGTAGGGTTCTACCCGAACGAGAGGCCGTTAGGATCCCGTTGGGAGGTGATGTCGGTAGGGACCTTCAGGGTGAATCCAGTAGGGAGAGAATTTTTCGTAGGAAACGGAGTCCGGAATGGTTACCGGATTCCGTTCAGAGTTCCTTTACCCTTGCCAAAATAGAAGAAGTAAAACAATGTTATCACATTCTACGCACCTTCAATATGATCCTTCCATAATCCGATGAAAGGGTAGATAAGCCTCCCCTCCGATCCATAGCCATATACGAAGACCATCTTAAGGCGGGTCTTCGGCTTCCTCTTCATCCTTTTTTTGTAAAAATCTTTAACTTGTATCAGATAGTCCCAACTCAGTTGACCCCCAATAGTTTTAGAAATATTTGCGGATTCTTAGTGCTTTGCAAACTTAGGAATGTAGAGCTGAAGACATCCCTGTTCACCTCCCTGTTCATGTTGAAAAGAGACTTCCACGGCAAAGGGTGGTGGGTCATAAGTCCTCGGCCTGGCCGAAGACTATTGAAGGAACCCCCAGTGCGATACATGGATGGAAGCCTTGCTTCTTTTTCGTGTATTATACTCACTAGGGCTTCAATACTGAGTGGTCGACCCAGCGCTTGGATGCGAATACCGGCAAAAGGGTATTAAAGGCCGATGTCAGAGACTTCGAAACCCTGTCAAAACCGGAGATCCCTTCCCTTAAGGAGCTGCTGAGGGAAGAGAATCTTCATCGTGCTCATATCAGCGAAGTCCCGACATTAGGTATAGAATAAGTGGTCTTCGGATTTTTCTTGCTTCTCGTCTTCATTCGTATATGCATTACAATGTTCTTATTTTCACTTGCAGGCAAGAAAATGAAGCCTCAACTTGACAAGGTTAGACAGGCTTCTAGAAAAGGGGGGTAGCCGCTCCCGCAACAACCGAAGCCCGAAAGAAAAGAAGGGCAGAAGAAGGTTCTAGTACGTCTCCGATGAGGCCCGTACTAGATGAGGACAGTCCCTCTGCTTCTCCGGTGCCAACTGGTCCTACCAGAAGCTCGCCTCCGAGGACATGTCCTCCGAAGAGCCCTCAACATGCACCATCCACGAGCCAGCGAGATAAAAACTTCAACAAAGAATCCGTGATTGCCCTTCCAGAAGACAGAAGTCAAGAGAGGGCAAAATACCGATCTGAAGAGGACCCCAGGTGGAATGCTACTTCGGAGGGAGGGTGCAACGTGGATTTTACTACCTTCTTGGATCGAGAAGGTTTAAAGAATCCCGAACTGGCAAGAGAATTATTCAAGCGCACTCTTCTCCCAAAGGATTAGGACAACGTCAAATCCCGATGCATCGAAGAAATCTCGGATTCGGTGTTCTCCTCCGCTTTGAAGGTAAATTCTCATATTGTATTATACTTAGTTTTATAATTACTAATCTTTTTCTCTGTTATGGCAGATGATGCACAACATTACTCACATGGAGGAGAGCATCTTTGATTTTCGAGTCACTTACAGGAAGATGAAGAAGGAGATGAAAACGGCCAAAGCTAAAAAGACCATAGCCAAGGAGCAAAGACAAGCCATGGAGGAGAAACTCGCCCAAAATGAAGCTTCGGTTCAAAGTCTGAAAACTGAAGTGGATAAACTCCGATCAGAGCATGCCGAACAAGAGGCGAGATCCAAGAAGAAGAAGGCCAAGATTCGGTCTTCGGAGGCCTCTCTTAAGGAAGCAAACAAACGCTCCAAAGAAGCCTCCAATAGAAAAGAAGAGGCCATTAAGGAAAACCGATCTCTAAAGGATCATTTAGAAAGGGCCGTAGAAGATTATAAGGCATCTCCGACCTTCGAAGCTGAAATGGTTGAGGCCGGGACTCATGGCTATCGAGGAGGCTTCAATGACGGAGTAGAGGAAGTACAAAAACTTTATCCGGACTTGGACATTTCAAGCATCCAGTTATTTGATCTTGAAAGTCCAACTGCTCCTGAACTTCAGGCGGACTCCGAAGCACTAGTATTGGTCGAAGAAACCACGGGTCCGATTGATTTAGCCGATGAAGCTCCTTCAGGAAATTTATAATTTTTTTTTTTTTTAGAAATGTAAGAAAATCATTATCAATGAAAACTCTTTTTGGAATTTTCACTTGCATGTAATAAAATAAAAATTTTCTCAAGTTCAAAGTCTTCAGCCTTAAGATAAGAGAAATCCAGAGAATAATCAAGTCTCTTGGACTGGAATTCATACTAAGTCTTCAGGCTTAGGATATAAGAAATCCAGAGAATAATCGAGTCTCTTGGACTCGAATTTATACTAAGTCTTCGGACTTAGGATATAAGAAATCCAGAGAATAATCGAGTCTCTTGGACTCGAATTTACACTAAGTCTTCAGACTTAGGATATAAGAAATCCAGAGAATAATCGAGTCTCTTGGACTCGAGTTTACACTAAGTCTTCGGACTTAGGATATAAGAAATCCAGAGAATAATCGAGTCTCTTGGACTCGAATTTACACTGAGTCTTCGGACTTAGGATATAAGAAATCCAGAGAATAATCGAGTCTCTTGGACTCGAGTTTACACTGAGTCTTCGGACTTAGGATATGAGAAATCCAGAGAATAATCGAGTCTCTTGGACTTGAACTTACACTGAGTCTTTGGACTGAGGATATAAGAAATCCAGAGAATAATCGAGTCTCTTGGACTCGAACTTACACTAAGTCTTCGGACTGAGGATATAAGAAATCCAGAGAATAATCGAGTCTCTTGGACTCGAATTTACACTAAGTCTTCGGATTTAGGATATAAGAAATCCAGAGAATAATCGGGTCTCTTGGACTTGAATTTACACTAAGTCTTCGGACTTAGGATATAAAAAATCCAGAGAATAATCGAGTCTCTTGGACTCGAATTTTTACTAAGTCTTCGGACTTAGGATATAAAATTCCCTTGAATCAGTTGGAGGTTGAGGTAGGCTGATCGGACCTATCTCGGTAATTTGTAAGGTAGATCTGGAGATCATCCTTATGCCATTTTGTATTAATAGTTAAGACAGGCTGATCATGTCTACCTCGGCATTTCGGGAAGTAGATCCTGAGATCATCTCCATGTCTTTTAGATTAAGATGAACCATTTTGGATCCAACTCGGCACTTCGGGAGGTAGATCCGGAGATCATCTCAATGCCTTTTAGATTAAGATGGACCATTTTGGGTCCAACTTGGTACTTCGTGAAGTAGGTCCGGAGACATCCTTATGCCTTTAGAAAATAGAGTGAAGAGAAATAGATAGAATCTGCATAAATGAACTTAAACGAAACCTTTATTGATAATACTTTCGGAGGTTTTGTATATTCCATGGTCGGGGTAATAAAGTTCCTTCTAAAGTTTCAAGCCGATAAGTTCCAGGTCTAACAACCTCTTTGATCCGATATGGCCCTTCCCAGGTAGGAGAAAGTTTACCCTGTTCTGCTGGCTTTGACACTTCGGACTTTCATAGAACTAAATCTTCTGAAAGAAAAACCCGTTCTTTTACGCGAGAATTGTAGTATCCCGTAACTTTTTATTGATACATAGCCATTTTTAGCTGTACCCGAAGCCGTGCCTTGAAATAAATCCAAGTCAATTCTTCGGCATTCAGAATTTTCGGGCTCTTTAAATTGATCAATCCGAAGAGAGTGTAAAGAAACTTCTAAGGGAAGAACCGCTTCGGTGCCATAGGACAGGTGAAAGGGAGATTCCCCAGTGGCTGTTCGAGGAGTGGTCCGGTATGCCCAGAGAACTAAGTTCAACTCATCAACCCAGGATCCCTTGGTATCATTTAGTCTAGTCTTCAGACCATGAAGGATAGTCATGTCTGTTACTTCAGCCTCCCCGTTGCACTGAGGATGCCCCACCGAAGTAAGTTTATGATGAATATGATACTGAGCGCAAAAACCTTTGAACTTTAGATTATCAAACTGCCTTCCATTATCAGTTATAATAGAATATGGAATTCCAAAACGGAAGATAATGAAGTTCCTTACAAAATCTTCAACTTTTGCCTCTGTAATTTGTGCTAATGCTTCGGCCTCGACCCATTTTGTGAAATAATCAATGGCCACAATGAGAAACTTTCGTTGCCCAGAAGCTGGAGGAAATGGTCCAAGAATGTCCATTCCCTACTGTGCAAAAGACCAAGGAGCTGTCATCAAAGTTAATTGACTAGCAGGCCATCTTTGTACATTGGCATATCTCTGGCAATGATCACATCTTCCCACAAATTCTGCAGAATCCTTTTGGATAGTTGGCCAATAATAACCTTGACGGATTATTTTGTATGCCAAAGACCTACCCCCAGATGATCTCCACATATCCCTTCATGCACTTCCCTGAGTGCATAATCCGTAATGGATGGGCCTAAACACTTTAGCAAAGGTTGTGTAAAAGACCTTTTATATAATGCTTCATTCAGGATGACATATTGAGAGGCTGTCCATTGAAGCCGTTTAGCTTCTAACTTGTCTTCAGGCAAGACGTCATCCTTTAAGAATTTGAGGATTGGATCCATCCATGAAAGTTCATGTTCAACTTGACAAACTTCAACTGGGGATCCGATATACTGGGATCTTCAAGATATTCCACATAGGTTCTCCCAAGAGAATCTGGTGCGGTGGTTGCAAGTCTTGATAGAGCATCTGCCCGAGAATTCTCTGTTCTTGGCACATGAACAATTTCAAAGTGCTCCAATTCAGATATCAGGCTTCGAACCTTTTCAAGGTATTGAATCATATTTGGATTTCGGGCTTCAAAATCACATTTTACTTGATTCACTACCAATTGTGAATCGGAAAAAACTTTGATCCTTTTAATCTCCAATTTTTTGGAGATTCTAAGCCCGGCAATGAGTGCTTCATACTCTGCTTGATTATTCGATGCTTGGAAAAAAAATCGAAGAGCATATTCAATAACCTGCCCATTCGGACCAGCAAGAATTAAGCCTGCACCACAACCATCAGCGTTTGAGGCACCATCAACATGTAACATCCAAATGAACTCCAAACTGTCTTCGGTTTTTCCTCTCGGCCTTTGGTTGAACTTCTTCAAATCTCCATGTGCACTCGGCTATAAAATCAGCCAAAACATGTGCTTTCATTGTCGATCTAGGTTGATAATCAATATCAAACTCCCCCAATTTAACAGCCCACTTGGCTATCCTTCCAGAAGTATCAGGACAATGAAGAATGGCCTTCAAAGGCTGATCTGTCAAAACCACGATAGGATGAGCTTGAAAATAAGGTCGAAGATGCTTTGCTGCTACCACAAGCGAAAAGATAATTTTTTGCACTCTAGGATATCGGACCTCTGCCTCATGTAACACTTTACTAGTGTAGTAGATTGGTTTCTGCACATGCTTAGTGTCTTTCCGAACCAAAACTGAACTAACTTCCTCATCAGTGGCGGATAAATATAAGTAAAGTGTTTCTTCTTCATAGGGCTTAGAAAGCAACGGCGGGTTCCAAATATTCCTTTAATTTGTCAAAGGCGACTCTGCTGTCTTTTGTCCACTCAAAATTCTGAGTCTGGCATAGAACTTTGAAGAAGGGTAAACACCTTTCTGCAGAGCGAGAAATAAAATGACTCAAAGAGGCAATTCTTCCTATCAGCCTTTGAACTTCTTTCTTGCAAGTAGGATGCCCCATAATCCGAAGAGCTTGTATCTTTTCTGGGTTAGCCTCTATTCCTCGCTTGGTAACCAAGTACCCTAGGAACTTTCCTGAGGTCACACCGAAGACACATTTGGTTGGATTTAGCCTCATCTAATGGCGCCTTAGAGCATCAAAAGACTCTTTTAGATCTGAGATATGATCGAAGTCGTGAAGACTTTTCACAATCATATCATCAACATAAGCTTTCATATTTCTTCCAATCTGGTTCTTGAAAACTTTGTTGATGAGCCTTTGAAAAGTTGCCCCAGCATTCTTCAAACCGAATGGCATTACCTTATAGCAGTAAAGTCCTTTCTCAGTGATAAAAGACGTTTTCTCTTCATCTTCATGGTTCATTTGGATCTGATTGTAACCTGAGAAAGCATCCATGAAACTCAACAATTGATGACCGGCAGTAGCATCAACCAACTGATCAATTTTTGGCAATGGAAAACTGTCCTTTGGGTATGCTTTGTTGAGATCAGTGTAGTCTATGCAAATTCTCAACTTGCCGTTTGACTTCTTTACCATGACTACATTAGAGAGCCAAGTTGGGTACTGAACTTCTCTTATAAAGTTAGCTTTTAATAATTTGTCAACCTCTTTATTAATAACCCTCTGCCTTTCTGGAGCAAAATTTCTCTTCTTTTGTCGAACAGGTTTATGATTAGGAGAGACTTCTAGGCAATGTGTAATTACATTGGATGGGATTCCAGGCATATCCGAAGCTGCCAAAGCAAAAATATCAGCATTATCCCGAAGAAAAGCAATTAATTTTACCTTCGATTCTTCATTGAGCAAACTGCCAATTTGTAGCTGCTTGGTAGGATCGTCTTCGGATAAATGTATGAAGAGTGTTTTTTTCACTGGTTCTCCGCCGTCTTCGGATTCATCTCGAGGATCCAGCTGATCAAGTGTTAGCGATTTAGCCAATTGTTTGTCTTGAATGGTCAAACATTGATGTGCAACCCTTTAATCTCCTCTTGCTTCCCCGATGCCCGTTCTGGTGGGAAATCGTACCAAGAGATGGTATGTGGAAACAATAGCCCGGAATTTGTTTAATGCCGGACGTCCCAATATTGCATTATAAGCCGAAGAGGTTCTAACCACAATAAAATTGATGGGAAGGGTTCTTTGATGTGGTTCAAACCCAAAAGTCATAGGTAAAATTGTTTCTCCTTCCACCCTGACTTGATTTCTGCCGAAGCCCGTAATTGGAATAAGAGAGTTTCGCAATTTATGCCCAGATAACTCCATTCAAACAAATGCATCATACAGCATAACATCAATTGAGCTTCCATTATCAATCAAAATTCGTTTTACATCAAAATTGGCAATGACTGCCGAGACTACTACAGGGTCATCATGGGGGAGTTGAACTCCCTGAATATCCTCATCAGAAAATGTGATGGAGTTCTTTCCCTTCAATCTCTTCGAAATATTTTCTTTAGCTTCGACACTCCAGGTTGACGGCCGATGGAGCATTCTAACATCCCCACCAGTAGGCTTCTGGTGTGGCAGGTCGGCTTCATCGGATATTCTGGGAACAGTAATGGCTTCAGCTTGAGGCTCAGGGCGGTTGACATACTTTCCCAAATAGCCTCTCTTTATGAGATCTTCAATGGCGTCCCGAAACTGAAAGCAATCCTCAGTGTTATGGCCATGATCCCGGTGGAATCTGCAGTATTTGCTTCTGTTCTTTGTTTTTGCTGGTGTCTTCAGGGGACATGGCTTTTGGAAATACTTTTCTTTTTCTATTTCCAGCAGAATCTTCTCCCTAGGTAAGTTAAGGGAAGTATAGGTATCAAAGCGATTGTTCTGCTGCCTGGACCGAGGACTACGCCTAGGGGCCGAAGAGTTATTAGAGGAACTAGACATATTGGATCCTTTAGTATTCTTCTTTTTAGAAGGGAATCTTCCTTCTGCCACTCTTCGGCACGCCGCCTGCTCTTCAGCGGCTGCATATTTCTGAGCTCTTGCCAACAGTTCAGCATAGCTCTGTGGAAACCTCTTATCCAGGAAAAAAGTAAACTTGGATGATTTCAAGCCTTTTTTCAAGGCAGACATTGCCACATGCTCATTTAGATTAGGGATCTCCAATGTGGCTGAGTTGAAATGGTGAACAAAGTCTTTCAAATTTTCTCCCTCCTGTTGCTATAGAAGAAACAAGCTATCGGTATTCCGCGGCATTTTCTGGCACGTCCTGAAGTGCGAGACGAACTGCCGCTCTAACTCAAAGAAAGAATGAATTGTCTTCGGCGGGAGGCTTAAGTACCACATTCGTGCAGACCTCTTTAAAGTGGCTGGAAATGCAAAGCAATAAAAAGCATCTGTAGCTCCTTGGACCATCATATGAGCCTTAAAGCTCCCCAAATGGTTAAGAGGATCTGAGGACCCATTGCAAGCTTCCAACTGTGGAATCTTAAAATGCCTCGGAATAACTTCCGCCATTATATGATCAGAAAAAGAGGGTTGTGAGTTGAAAGATGTGACCTTATCGTTTCTTCTTAAATCTATGACTCTTGCAATCTGTGCTTGCATGAATTTGAACATCTCTTCAAATTCATAATTGATCTCCTTCTGTCTTTCCTCCTTCAAAGCAAAATTTCTAGAAGAAACAGAGGGAGGTCGCCAAACTCTTTTCTTCTCATTATGATCCCAGGCTTGCCGATCTGATAGAGAAGCATGGCAACCACGAGATGACTGGACTTGTGAAAAATTGGGAGTGATTTCCTGATGTCGACCCTCTTTCAAAGATTGTCGGCCAGAGTGTGAAACTGCTGGAGGTGGTGGCTGCCTTTGAGCTGCAGCCTCATGTAGATGCTGGACTAAGGCTGTCAGGGCTTCAATTTTATTCTGGAGATCTTCGAACTATTGCTGGACCACCATTATCATGGGAGGCCCTCCTTGATCTGCCAGGAAATTACCTGTCGGAAGGTCATTTCCTGGTTGCTCCTGACTTGTGGAAGCATTTCGGGCTTTCCCTTTCACCATTTCTACTTCCGAGTAAAGCTTTCCTTTATCAGGGGAAAAATCGCTTCTCCCCCTTCCTGGCACGCCAATATGTTGACACTGAATCTCCGTCGACCGGATGGAATGATCCTTCCGCCGCTGGGCCGCCACGAACCAGAACCTGCAACATAGATCCCTGACCAGAGGTTTTCCGGTGGGGGACACTCCGATGCCAAAGTCAGAAGAGACCCAAGCAACAGCAGAATGAAAAGCTGGTAGAAGAAAGGATGAGGAAGAAATGGATCGAAAAAATGATATACAAGCCCCTGAATCCAGATCCCTGGAGCGTCCCCTCTTACCAGTATTTATAGGCTCCAACGTAACTACTTGCAGTTACAGAGGTTGTCAAGCGCAACCATTTTTTAACTGCAAGTAGTGGCTATCGGAAAAGCCGTTATACCCGGGGTTTGTTTAATCTGAGGTTTCGGACCACGTGGGTGGTTGCAACAACCTAAACAGATTTCAACCGTTTATCCAAGAATCCCACGTGTTCCCGAATCCTCATCTTAAAGCATAGATCCCAAGTCATCTTTACATTCTCTTTAGTAGTACTCCTGAAGGGAATGTCAGTTTTACACTTCGGATCTTTCTTAGATGATGAAAATAAATACTTACAATCTTTAGGTTGAAAAAGTAAAGTCGAAGATATTTGCCCGAAAGATCAAGTCTTCGGATCAAGACCGTTGTATGGAGCCGAAGACATTCAACATCGTCTTCGGACTGAGATAAAAATACGAAGTCGAAGACCCAGTGTACAATCTCCTTTAGACAATAGGCCGAAGATAATAAGTACGATCTCTGGACAAGAATAATAATATGAATCCGAAGACAGAGAAAGCATCCTGGATCATAGATGCGAAACCGTATACTTTAGGCATAGTCTTCGAATTAATGTGGATGCACGAAACCGAAGATAGTAATCAATTTGTTTCCCAAACAATCAAGCATCGTCTTCAGACTGATAATGATACAAAGCCGAATATTTAGGGTCAGTAACGAGAAGATAACAGCGTGAAGCCGAAGACTCCTCTTGCCATCTGATACAACCTTATAAAATAAAGAATGATTAATTAATTGAAATAAAATAGGGATATCATAACACCTCCCATGGCCAGAAAAGCAGTCGATTCACCTCCCCCCTGATCGAGCATCACCAAATCTCTTCCTCCATTATAAGCCGTCAGACATCGCCTGCTGCTCTTGATATCGATCTAGAAGAAGCATGTTGTCGGAAGGTTAGATGTCCGAATGAGAAAGGGGTAGGAAGAAAGATCGACCATGAACTCTAGGTGGATAACGTCGGAGCTTGATTTTAAAATAAACAAAGTCACGAAGATTATGCACGGTCGTTGAACGGGTGTCGGGATGAGAATAAGGAACCGAAACTGTTGAGGTAGATCACGATGAGAAATTAACGTGGTTTCCACACGAGCTCGATACGTTCTTCTCCATCTACAAAAAAGATATCATTTCTTCTCTTCCAAGGGATAATCCCCATAGACATTCCGCATTCCACTTTCAGCCCATATTCTTCCATTCCTTTCTTTTTATCCCCTTCCAATCTCTCTTTTGCTTCTTCCATCTTTCTAACATACAACAAGGTGAGTGAGATAAAGAGAGAGAACCTCTGTCAGGATATAATTTTAGATTTGTTTTTTAAACTCCAAACTCTGATAATGATTTAAGAGTTAAATATTATGTATTTAGATTTGATTTAGAAATAAAAATTTATTTTTTAGTTTTAATTATCTTTTTATAATTTTTTAATTTTAGCACCAGGATAGTTTACACTCTTGCAATTTAATTTTTATAATTTAATTTTTGTAATTAGTGTAATTTATTTATGTATATTTTTAAATTTTGTAATTTACATTTCAGCAAATAGTGAAGAATTGATTTTATTTTTTTAAATAATTTTTAAAGTTTTAATTTAGAACATGTTTGGTTATGCAAAACTCCTAAAATTAGCGATGAAGCTAGACTATGATTAGAAGCCATTTCCTAGAATCTCTTCTTGGACTTTTAATTTCTAAGAATCTTTTTTTTCTTTTTAAACTTCTAGCCAAGAGACTTGATGAGTTATTGTTGGATTTTAATTTTTTCATAATTCATACTTGATTCGATACAAAAAACAGGTAATAGATAGAAGGCTCACAATATATATATTTTTTTCTTCTTCCTTGTAGAAACCTTGATAGATTATAGTTGGATTAAAAGCTCTTCATAATCCATAATCCATACTTGACAAAGAAAGAAGTTGAAAGAACATTATAAGAGAAATCATAAAAAGATTTTCTAAATCATTGATCTAGTAGATTCAAAAATCCTAGATCCTTAAATTATTTATTTTTTTAATTTAATTAATTTTTATTCAAGTATAAAATATCTCACCTTTGTTAAAGCTCACCTGAACAAAAATTTAAATATAGTTCAAATATCCAGTTTCTTGTAGAATCAATCCATACTCGCTAAACATGCTATCATGTATACCGTATACTTGCAATTTAACTTAAAATTCGCATCAATGGATATAGGTGAAACCCCCTAGCATGTTCGTGAAGTTTTGCTTTCTAGAGAACCGGATCTCGGAAAAATTGCATTCTTAGGCATGAGGGACATGGTCTAGCACTTGAATATCTTACTGGAGAAAAAAATGGTATCTTATATTATTGGACCACCTCGAATGTCATCTTGTCACAAAAGCAAACCAAAATGATCCTTATTACTGAGCCTGGAAATAACAAAAGATAGACCTTCAGACAACTATTATTCATATCTCAACCGGATTAAAAGTCTAACAAACCATTTAAGAAATAAAAGAAACTGTCTCGTGTTATCAGAAAAATTCATTTTATTATGCCCCGAAAATTAGAGCAGGTCATACAACATACAATATATCCTTCAATATGCAAGATACTACATGATGCTTCTGGTAATTAATATTTAACTTACAGAAAATAAGTATTTAGGCTACGGAACAATTGCAATATATTTTAAGATAAGTTACACTATGACTAGCAACTTCCTCCTCCTACCTGTCTAAATATTAGAGGCCTTCGTTGCTGTCTCCACCCTCCTATAGAGCACTGAGAGAGTGCACCCACTTCTTGTACATCAACAACTGCAACTGCGCCTGGAGCGAAAAACAACAGAGCACATTATTGATTTGCTGCACAATCCGCTGGAACTTGTTAGGGCATTAGCAAGGGCAAACTGTAGTTTTAGATATTATCCCTAGCTAGTGCATTTTCATGCACCGTCAATTTTAAGGTCGTTCATTGAGTGGGTAAGCCCATTTCGGTCATCGATCTTATGGAGCTCAGACTCTATAGTTTTAACAGTTCCCTCAAGCTCCGGCTCAGGTACATCTACATGGAAGGATCCTTGTTTGATGGGAGCAACGAATTCCTGTTGTAAGGCTTGCTGCTTGATGTAGCTGTAGAGCTGTTGCTGAAAAGGATGATCTAAGGAGAAGCATTCATCAGCTCCAGAAGAATAACGAGACGATCCAGAACCTTCTCTTCTACAGAAATGTGGAAGGGATGCATAGTCCATTATCTACAGGGTACCAATTAAAGAAAGTTTTTTGAGTACTTATGATGTATGATACAACAAAATAAGCAGAACTATGATATATATGCAAACCCATGCAAAAAGTTGGCAATCAGATACTCCCAGAAAGTCAATAACTAGACAAGTTTAGTAAACTTGACTAACCCAAAAATAAGATTAGCTTGAACCCTACCTGTTTGGATTCTCACCATGGAACAGAAAGTAATGTTCAAGATAAACACTTGTTCGTTACACAGCATAAAGGTAAAGTTCAACATAAACCTATGTTCCTTGCACAGCATAAAATGATCAAGAAGCAAGTACAAGATCCGTTAGGTTTGTCCGTTTAGAACCTCCACATGGTGGTTTACCATTGACTTCAAATAGAGTAAGTTTTATGTCTTGGGCTTCCATAGCATAAGGTTGGCAGGACAGCTAACACGAATACACCATGAGTACTGGAATGCCATTATCATCTACCACATGGTGATTAGTTGTCAAGATCCTTGCTACGGGCTAGGATGTGGACGAAAACCTCAAACATTGCACATTGGTCCATGAATGCTGAAATCCAATGCCAAAGCGACATTTAATCATTCTGTTTTGAAATATCGTTCGAGGATTATTGTTTTCCGCTGATACCACAAAGTGCCAATAATGTAAACCATATTTTCAAATTTTTTTGTTTAATGATTGACAATCAAAGATAACAAGATAACAATTAGAAAATTTTATGTTGGGAAAACTGCAGTTAAACATGGTTTAGTTTTTGGACAACCATGAGCTGGCTTCCGGCAGATTGATTTTGTTTTGCTTGCCAAATATTCTGTTTATTGCATAGTTTCAAAAACTCTAAAAAAAAATATTAAAGTCATTAATATCAGATAATTTAAAATTCTTACCTTCAATAATTCATCTCTGCCACAACCTTGCAGTACTCGCACTTTCCTTCTTGTCCTTTCTTGCAAAAGAGGCTTCACAACCTGGCCAATAAGCAAAAAGAGAAACACAGGTTGGAGTAGAAATCAGACTAGATCTATTGCTTAAGACGGCAATTGAATATACTAACACCAATCTGTAGAAAAACAAAAGCATCAAAATTAGCATAATTAGAGAAGCATAAAGGCTTCATGCAGAAATCTCAATTCAAAAGGCATGGAAAGTTACCTTCCAACATGCTGAAAATATATATGGAGCATTGACTATATAGTAAGTTCCTGTCTTCTCTGGATAGTTTAGGTCATCGACAGTAGATATGATGGTTAATAGCTGCAATATATTACCAAAACAAGAAAGGACATTTCAACATTTGGTGGTATAAGCATGAACAACATGATTTACATAGGATTATTATAATTAGAAAGCAACTTGTTGGCTAGGAACTAAAGAAAAGAAAATTGCAATAGAATGCAGCATATAAATTCACCGACAGTAATGAAACATAAATGATTAGAAAAAATACTTAAAAAATTTCACAGCAGCAAAACTAGGAACAATTTTCATGAAATGCTGAGAATATTTTAGATAAGAAATTGATCATGTCAGAATTCATGCTGGGGTCCCAGCAGAGTAGAATAAAGAAGGTTTGCAATTCAACAAATTTCAACAGAATTCTGCAAAATAATCTGAATTTCAAAACTTAACTGATTATCATTTCCTTCAAAATGAAAGTACCAATAGTAAATGTATAATCCAACATCACATGAAATTAAAACAACAGTTATTGTCTTCCTAAGTAAAGGATAATACTTTCACTAGCATCTAAAACTCGAAACCTTCCTAACAGTTATAAGAGAAAATTTACAGTTAGCACAGATAAAACATTATTTTGGAGAATACATTTATACATAAAAATTTTAAAAAAGCAAAGACATACCTTTATGTGACTTAATGCAGAAAGCTTTAGTCCAGTCATATCGAAGACTTTCAGGCATGTGCCTATATGCCTCCCATACTTCTTTGTTGCAGCAGGCTAAAAAAGGAACAAGTAAATTAGAAAAAGAAACTGCAAGTGCATAAAGTATGGAGAACATGTAAATGATTGCTTACCAGAACTACACGATCCCGGTACTCATTAATTTGAATGTGTGACTGCACATAGTAGTGGACCTAAATGATGCAAAATAGAGTAACCAAAAATTGGACAAAAGGACATGATAAGTGTGAAAATTTTATAAATGTTTGTAGAAAATGCTGTGCATATTTCAAAAGAATGCAGTTACTTGGTTTTGGTTTCAACTGAGCTTAAAAACTTTCAATTTTGGCAGTTTCGAGGCTTCAGTTTCACAATTTCAGCAAAAAAAAAGAAAACAAAGATATAAGAGAAAAATAGAACAAGCCTCGGAATTATATATCACACAAATGAGCATAATGTCTCATGTAATCTCTGGATTCATAATTTCATCAAGTCTGGAAATAAGAAAAATCACACATTTCTGTTAGAATAGTACTAGGCCTTCGCATATGTGCAGGCCAAAATGATCTGCTCACACTGTAGGCCTGCCAGTTGTGGTAACCAGTTTCACCTGTTCGGAGAGGTTTCTAATTAATTAGGATGTTGGGAAGGGTTGAATATAAGCCTCCTGTTCTTTTTCTTTCCTATCTTTGGTCTTCCATAACCTTAGACTTCCTGTGAGCTCATCAGGTCAATACTTGACCTGCAAAGGCCAATTTGTAGCTGTATGCACAGCAAGCTATCAGATTGCTGCTTTCCCACCCTTTTCTGGGGAAAAAAAAATCATACAGAGGTGAGATTCATCTATTCCTCTGCTTCAATGCCTCCGCTGACCAAAGAGTGATAGATGTAACAGGTGAAATATGACAGGGACTTGCAGCATGCTTAGGGAGATGGCTGCAGCTCCAACGTTGAGTTTTCTTGGATTTCAAATACAAAATTCCAAGAGGCAAAATAGTAGCAGCAGCAAATTTTAACAAATTACAGTCCGGTGTCTTCAAATTGATAGGCTGTCAAAAGGCAACTTATAAAGTCCTTGTATGCTCATGCATTTCAGAGATATGCATCCAATCCAAATTAAGTTAATTAGTTTTGATAATTCAGTTGGTCCATAAAAGTCTAAGTCTTCAGTCAATAAATCTGTGATCTCATCAAACTTTTATTTGTTGGATCATTTAAGAGAATGACTTGTTTTAATCACAAATCTTGCAGTGAATTCAAGGTTCTCCAACTTCTTTTTCATCATGGGAACGTGATGATAAATAGGAACTTGCTTTAGCAGATACATTTTCACACTTGCTTTTGCTCTGTTTTCACTAAACATATAAAACCTATACTACCTGAATAGAATCATGACTGTTTTAGTGGATACATTTTCAGATGCCTTCCTCCATCTTGAGCCAATTCTTATGCATAACTTGCTTATGAATAATAGCAATAATAATCCCTTAGTAAGTTTCTATTAATTCCTATACAATAAAATCTAGCATCTTTAATTTTTGACAATCAAAGTTACGACACTCATTTCATTAACTTCTCTGATCTTCATACTCAAGACAAGCAAGACATCTTTAATTTTTGCCAATCAAAGTTACGGTACTCATTTCCTTGATTAACTTCTTCAATCTTCATACTCAAGATAAGAGAAGACCATCCATTGGAAGTTTTTTTTTGTGGATAAGAAAAAGGAATGGGAGGGCGACTAGTGTACCTATCCCCTCTAAGCATGACCATAAGGGCCCCCATTCTGCTGGAAAATATTCGATTCATGAAGACAACTAAGATGGCTCAGCATTTCCCACCACATCCAAGTGATATGGGTGAGTACGTCACCCCAGCCCCACCAAGACATCAATCGGTCCAATAGCCAATCCCACACACCCCACGTCCAGGCATTAAGGATAAATCCTTTCATTTGATCTACTCTATCTCGGCTCGAATCTTACACATGAGGATTATAGGACCACAGCCAGTACGAACTGAGCTACCACCTTGGTGGTGTCCATTGGAAGGTTAGTGCTGGTGGCACTGAAAGAAAAATTGGTGCCAATGATCACCAAATAAAAGAGCTGGATCAACAAGGAAAGCCATCAAAACTCCTCTCTTTACTTTTTACATAAAACATCTAATGTGATCCCTTCCTAGACAAACAAACTTCTTCCAACCAGGGAAAGTCATTACCATGACATGTGGCAAGCCTAAAGCATGAGCAGTCTTATCATTCACCTTTCTTTTTTTACCCAATGAAAATGTTTAAAAAACTATATTACATTTTATTGTTCAATAACATAAATTATGTGACTATAGAACCATCATGAACTTGATATAATGATCATTATATCAAGAACCTAATACCAACATAAATCATAATTAGCAAAGCATATAAAGACTACAACTAGATGTCTTATCTAAATTCCAAATAAAAATTATGCAAAAAAACTAGCAAACCGGAGAATAAATGGTGCTATACACTATCCAGTGGGCTCAATCTATACAATAGGCCTCTTTTCTCCTCTTGACCATGAAAGAGTCTCTTTGGGTATGTTCTTTGATGGGTAAATATCATGAACAAGTTTATCAACATTAACTAACTTACCCATATTCTTATGCTTCTCTAAGTGGGTAAATGATTTTTTCATGGATAGCATTTATCCACTAAAAGAGAGGAAAGTCTTATCCACCTAGGAGGTGGGTAAGACAATTTCTCATAAGCCAGGAAAGTAAGCTTTTTATTTTGTTCCCAGTACATCCTTAATCATATAATCATAATAGTCATAATAATAATATAATACTGATATAATATAATATATATTATATTATATTATATCATAACATAATATATACTATATTATGTTATGATATTATTATAATTATATTATATATAATATAATCTAATACAATAATACATAATATATTATTATACTAATATAACATATTTTATAATAATATAGTGTTATTATATTATTATATTATTATAATTAATATATTATTATAAACTAATTTATCATTATTATATAATATATTATAAGATATATAAATATAATATAGTATTTAATATATAATATTATAATAAAATAAAATATATTATTTATATATAATATAATATAATATAATATAAATTATAATATATATGATAGATATATTTATATAATAAAGGGTATTATGAAAAATATGGATAGATCTTAGCAACTTACCTAGGAGAGTAGTAATGCAAAAGAACATAGATAATAAATTCCGAAGCCATTTTTCAATGCATAAAAGAATATGGGTAAATTATTTTTCTGTCTAAATATTGTCTATAAAATACTTATCCAAGAAAATAAAGATTTTCAGGTAAGTTATTTACCCTCCAAAGAATAGGCCCTTATAGACCCACAATGATCCATTTAAACCTTTAAAAAAACAATGTTTTTCCTGGCATTTTCAAGCCAAACTCCCAAATTCTTGAAATTTTCTTAAAATTTTCAAAATCTATGTATAATGCTAATGATGAAGTTAAATTTATTATCCATGACTATGCAAGCCCTCTTGCGACTGACTAGTCAAAAGCAACTGTTTGTAGCGATTGCATGGAAACATCATAAGTTCATCATGCTTAATTGCATTCACTAAGGTCTAGATGATTTTATGATTTGATTGGTTAATATTTCCTTATATGGCATGCTTCTTTAAAGGGAAAACAAGGTTAGTTTTGGGTGTAATTAGCTATAGAGGTTCTTGTAGAAATTATGATATCCCTCTCGACCATTATATGCAATTCATGAGACATATTTGACACCTAAATTAATTTGGCTATTGAAATAAATTGAAAGGACACACATATTAGTACACGTACCATACCCCGAAACAGACTTTGATATGTTGTCAAATATTACATACAGTCTGGGTAACCCGCCCCTCCTTATCAGTGTCAAGCACAAACACCCACAATGGTACCAAGCAACATGTCTTAAGGCAGTCATGTCTATATAATCAAATCCTTAGTCAATAAAAAAAACAAATAATAACACAAATTATGAAGGAACTTCTTGTTTATAGTGAAACTACTTTTCAGTGCCATGTAGGAGCATATATAAGGGGCATAAAGAATGGAGATCAGAATGTTACAATCAACATATGAACGTGTCATAGATCTAAATTTCTTATTGATGTATTTATATTCACTATCTGAAACATGACAATTTCTTTCATATTTTCACCTAATTATGCTACCAATTTTCTGTTCCATATAGATTTATTTCTGATATTAAAATATATATAATGCTAAATACGCAATGTTTCATGCATAAAACCCTTTTTCTGTGGTTGCCAGTTCCATCTTTTCATAAATAACTGGAAACCAAATTTCCAAAGGATAATAAAATGATAAAGTATAGCACAAGAACCAAACAGAAACAACTCATATAAGCATTGAAATGAAAACTAGCAAGGGTATTCGGCGTGATAAGTAACATTATGAAGTACATGATAGGCAAATATTATGGCCTAAGTTACATCAAAAGTCTTGATAATGCAGTTGGTCAGGTATGGCAGATGAAATGATACCATTAGCAATACGAGGTGCCATAGAAAAATAAATAAATAAACCTGAAAAGACTACCTGCCCATCATTTTACATACATACATGATAAGCAATACCTTCATATTAATTTTACTGGACATGGCAATGGTATAGCAACCACGTTGGTTGCTATGAATCAGGTAAGTGTCATCGAAAACAATGACACAAAACAATGACAAAACTACAGGACATCAAAGACAATATGCTTAAGACATCATTCTCATCACAGCAGTTCTCTTAGTATTACATGGTCATCAGGAAACTAGCGATCAACAGAACCAAAAACACTATAATGCTTACAGATGCCTTATCAAAGGTGCTGAGTCCAACACCAAATGCAAACACTGGAAGCCCCTGTCAAAAAGTAAGCACAATGATAAAAAGTTTTCAAGGATATTTTATTATAACTATAGTATTTCTTTTCTAATACTATGATATTCCTCTATAGCATATAGACATGATACCAGCAGAATAGGCATTAGCAGCTAGTTTAACCAACATATCTAATTACTGCTTATAGGAAAAAAGACCAATTTCAATTTGGCATGAATATTATATAAACAAGGTTGTAAGCAGGAAAGATGAAGCAATAAAACATAATTTATAAAGAACCCAGTTTCCAAAATTGTTTTGAATGGTGATGATAAACTAGTTCCAAACTAAAAATACCTGAAAATAACACCCCCCCCTTTGCCGCGCCCCCCCACCCCCCTCCATTAGTCTCCTCTATTACTTCTATTCTCTCCATTAGTTCTGCACTTCACCTTTGTTTATCTAATTCTATTCACAATTTACTGATGATATTATTTATTTGGTCATCAAATTTCAGTCAATGAATTTTATCTCAGATTAATCTCCTGGGTTTAAATATATCAGTCTGTTCCTCCTAAATTGCACCACAAATTTCACTGATAAAATTAGCTTCTTACGTTCTGTTTATTTCTATAATGCTGAAATCTGATTGTAACTCTACAACTGAGTTTTCAGTCAAGCCTTAAATTTGTTAAAGACCTCTTTCAACCATCTTCCCTCACTTCAAAATCCTAAATAGTATCTTCTTTTTTGATCTACCATTGCCTAAATTCAATATTATTACTTGCTAACCTGTTCTCAGGACATGAACTGCAAGTGAGAAAGCTGATTTTAAACACCAAGCTCTTTATACCCTACGATCCTCTCATGCAATGCAGGCCACCCCAATTTGGTCCAGTAATTTGCTATCAGAGCTGAAAAGTCCTACTTTATTCTTTCATTCATTTCTCGATCCTTTTCAGTTCTTATCATTTCTTTCCCTTTAATCATATCATGATATGGGGAGCTTAGTTTCAGACCTAATGATCTCCATGAAATTGTCAACTATGAGAAGATCATTTGCCAGATGGACAATAAATTGGCATCTGTCAACAATGATGTGATGTCCATGAAAGCAATATTTGCAGCAGCTAAAAGCTCCCTGAGGTTGAACTACAAATCAAAGATCTTAAAGGTGAAGAAACCAAAGAACTGATGCTTGAAGAGCCCACAATTGATTGATGCTTTATCATGTGAGGAGTCTATGGTCGAGGATCTGTCATGCAACAAGGCCATCATCAAAGATAATGTTAATTGAGAATCCATTCTTTGATGATCTATTGGGCTTCTCAAGGGCAAAAGATCAAAAAAAAAAAGATGCAAGTGAAGAAAGATCAAGTTACTAATCTAAGTCACTTATCAACATCAAGCCATATGAAGATCCATTCCCTATTGATTTGTTGGATTCCTTGAAGATTGCCATCAAACAGATGATCCACATCTTGTTGCTTATGAAACAACATATATCAAAACAACTAATAAACAATCTGATTGCAAGAGAACTTTATGTGGACCTCCATCATCGAATCATAAAGACTCAATGGAGGATCAAGCTTCAGGAAAAAGATCTGGGCTGCGAGATCCACACAGTGGAAGCAAATGATGCAGGAGCATAAAAAAATCCAACATTTCAGCCTTTTCTATTTTATTTGGTTAAAAAATTGTTTAGGTCTGATTTATGTATTTTATTTCTATAATTGACATGTTTTAGATAAAAAAGTATCTAGGAGTTACTATTTGAGCTACTGCAGTGCAAACAGTATGCGCTCCAGCAATCATGATCTTTAAGGAATCCTACCAAGAGACAAATAGGTGGCAGTTAATTCAATTTTAAGGAGATTTCTTTTTATCATCTGTATGAGTGCAAGATGACTCAAATGGTTGAGATTATAAATGGTCCAAAAAGATTATTAGCCAGGCTCAAAATGTGCCTTGAGCTCGTCTCACTTTCTAATCCAATAAACCTGGAAAAGCTAATTAGCGAGCCTAAATCATGATGTCAATAAATAGCGCAATCCATTTGCATCCCTAATCATGCATCGTAAAAAAAGGATAGGTCAGGAATGGGCAACTCCTAGGCCCCAGCTGATCAGGTAACACCTTTAACATGCTTACAGCCCTCATAGGCTCATACACTCAATAAACCTTGACCCAATACATTTTAACACACAAAAAAGACAAGACGTGAGACTAACCAATTTGAATATATTCATGTAGGCTTTGTCTATCCCAAGGCATTTCCATCCTAGCATATATAGGCATATGTGTTTCTATGTTCAGTAGCAGGAATCTTCCACCTGCTTCAAAACCTCTGCAGAAACCAGTTTCCTAAACATCCCTTATTCATATTTTTAAGAGACCCAATGCTCCATAACCACACCCTAATCTACTTTGCACCTATTCTGTCAACTAAGCTCCGATCCTATGCATATAACCTCTCCCCTTGACATATCATAAACAAATCTGTCTCCTCCCAAACCCTAGCCCCAAAACAATGCTCGTTCAGTTTTGCTATTTGTGCTACCCTTTTGATCTCTCAGAATAAGCCATGCCCTAGACCCTTAAATCCAACCCTAAGTTACTAGTTCTCTCTCCCCATTCTAAAAATGTCAAAAATTAAGTACTACCTTATCAAAAACAAAGACGCAAACAATTGTTTTTTCATTTTTTTTTAAACAAACAGCATCTAGCTTGTAATTTAGGCAAGGAAATAAAGAGCAATATAGAGCCTCTGTAAGAAAGAACTGAAAAATCTTTAGGCTTCATCATAAAAGTAGAGAGAGAGAGGGGGGGGTGGGAGGGAGAATGCAAGAAGCAACATGTGAACAACCATTACCATCTCTCTCTATCTGTAACAACAACAGAACACAGAAGAAAGAGGCGCATAAACTAAAAGAGGAACATTTGTCCTACTTTGGATTGTATTTTGATGAAAAAGAGGGTGCCTTAGTCCTATTCTAGAGTAGCATAATATAGTATACGTGTTCCAATCTAGAATGAATCATTCTGATCAAGGAGAGAACATATGTACCGAAATATAATGCATCCCCTGGGGCAAAAAATAAAAAATGAAAAAGAAAAGGAAATAAATAAATAATTTTAAAGAAAACCCTGATCTCAATAACCAGCATAGGCATTTCATGTGTTAAAAAGTTTATTGTGAATCACGATACAATACAGATTTGCAGATATAAGGTCATCTAAGTATCAAAAAAATAATATTTAAATGTAATAATAGAACAAGCATAAACGAACAAGGTTACTGTTATAAATACAAGATGGATAGTTGTACCTCCTTTGAATATCCAGACAATCCTATGAGATAGGAATCGCGTATTGCTCTATATAGATCTGCTGGAATTATGGGTTTCTGCATTAAGAACGTCACATGAGAAATGTGATTCTCATATTTGACAAATTTGACAATTAAATACCCTTGGAAGGACAATTAGCCTCAATTTAACTGAAAGCCATTGGATAGATTTTTCAATTGTAGAATATGACATGGGCGGGTTTGTTAACTTCTGGATTTGCATCATAGTAATTCTGGAATCTATGGAAACCTAAGCAAGCATGCAGTTATTGGTGCATTTCAAATAAAGTATTGACAGGCAAAGAAGCTTGTTTGAAATTGGATATCACAACTGCTAAATTTGCAAAACTCGAGAAATATAAGCTCTCCTTAAAAACTTTTCTTAATCAATATTTTATAGATATCAGGCTTAAATATGCTGAGAAGATTATTTATACAAAAATATTAATATTTCAACCACAAAGGATTTTACATTAAGTGGGAAATACTCACAGACAAAATGTTGTCAATCCCGTTTTGAATTCTCCAATTCAAACAATCCACCAACTGCAACAGGGATAAGCATCTTAAATCAAAGAAATAAATGATAAACATCCACTTATGTGCTAAAACTAGAATTTAGATATCTTACCATTTTATGAGCTTTACTGACATTCCACTCTCTTGCCTTGAGAAAGCGCACCAAAGTTTCATTTGGATATCCCTGGTGCATGTTCTGCAAAGGAAGCCAATGTAAGGAGCCATGACTTCATCTAATCAACTAGCACGACCTTTCTCTTTTCCTTAATGAATAAAGGATGCAAGTCATTATCGTACAGACTCTCCCGTATGACCAAATCAGCAACAGAACCATAAATTCCCTTGCAATCCCAGATCAACACCCAACCAACGATTCCGCAGTCTCAAGGACAGACAACCTCCATGTTAAGCAATTCGAGGAAAAGCCCCATAATAAAGTAGGAATACGAGAAGTACCATGACAAATCATATGACTTTGCCTATGGCTCTTTATCAACACCTTGTCCATGACCACCAACCAAGAGAAGATAGCAATATAATGAGAAGTGTTATGCCTCTGGACTTTGACACACGTGAAGATGACTCCCCAAGACCTGACTGAACCAAGTTGCACAGGATTGTACTAAACACTTACCATCCTTAGACAAAAGCCAACCTCCCATTGCCTTTTTCTGCCATCTATCTCATTCCACAGGCCAGTAATAGTGGACCATTGAAAACTGTCAGATCATTCCTGAATTCCAAAAGTGACAAATTCATGCACCCACAAGGCCATAATACACAGCACAATTTCACTTCTTGATAACATAACCAACAAAAATATTCAAATTCTTAACAAATAGTTTGGCATACGCTGACTTTCCAAACCCCATGTTAGGTGTCCATATGATTTAGCAAATAATATTATCATGGAATCTAGATATATATCATGTAAATCGACAACTGTCAATCTTCATCATTAGTGGCACTTCTTCTCCCAATGCTACGACACCTCAAGCTCTTTCACCTTGTGGACATCTAGCATATATTTCACTAACTCTCGATATCTTGTAAATTTTGTTATCATAAATTATATTGTATATACAATAAGACCAGTTTCCTAGTAAACCAACATCTAGACATACGCATGGTACTAGAACATGCATGTTCTTTCCAATTACATGGAATACAATGAAAGTATGGTTTGAGAAATCGTTCCAAGTTTCTATTCCTTCCTCATGAAGAAGCTGAGGAGCCATGTGATCTTTTTCTTGAATAAAGTTGACAAACTTTGAGATATAAAGTTACCCATGAACTCACACAAATGTTCATATATGTTCAAATTTCTCAGCAGCACAAAATCAGTGTTTACAGACTAACACGTCAATTTTTTTAACACCATTAGAAAAAGGTCAGCCCCATGCATGAGGCTTTGTCACTATGTGTCTAAGAAGGGTCAAATGTATGCAGTCTTATCCTTGGATGGGGGCAGGCTTTTTCCATGTTTCAACTTGTGACACCCAGATCACCATGAAACAATCTTGCTACTGCATCAAGGCTCACCCTCATCAATTTTAACACTTTTATAGAATTAAAATTATAATGAAGCTAGCAAAACATGACAAAAGCATGTGTCAATGGACGCTTCCAAAACTTCCAGCCAGTAAAGTTATCCCACCAGTTACCCTGCAAAATGAGACAAATGGCAAAAGTACCAAAAGATAAATCCAATGTTCTGCATCCTCATTATCTTAAATATGATTACCAATGCCACCCAGCATATTGAAAAGCTTAGACAAATCCAGAACAATGACTTCATCTCAGCCACAATCCAGGTTTGTATCCATATAGGAAAACTCCATAAAGAAGATCTTGACCCCTATAGCCTCAGCCAATATTAAACCAATAAATTCTAAGATGCTGGTTGATATGGTATAAACATATCAGCCAATATATTTCAAACAACTTTTCACTTCCTTAAATAAGTTTTCAATTAATAGATTTCAAAATAGTTGTTAATCTCAGATTTACCAAAATTGGCCGAGAACTCCAAAGGTCTTCGATCTTTTCTTTTTTTCCCGTTTTCGATTTCAGCTAAAATAAGCTGAGATCTTAGTTCATCCCAGTCTCAATCGTCCACCTTGATAACCAATATCTTGGATGTTTAAAAACTTGATCCAGAGCTACTCCTTATTGATACAAATTTGTAAGCTTAATCTTTGACCAAAAGGCAATCTAAAAATTGGCTATTAGATATTGGAGGTCAGACAGTATATTGTAACTGTGGATCATTTGCATTCTGATCTAAAATAATATGAGGACTAAGAGGCAGCATTTTCCTGAGTCATCGAGTACAATTTTACAATAGCATGAAGCACACGACAAGGAAACTGTATCAAACCACAATTTGTCAAAAAATATCATGCAAAAATCTAGCAGAGTGACAAAAGCAACTGAACTCCAAAGGTTTGTATGCTGCAAAACCAATCTGACAGACAACACTACTGCCAGCATATCCAGATGCCGAATTGACTTGAAGACAAATTAGAAGCTCTCATCTCGGTTGAAATCAGAAGCCCATCACTCCCCATTCTGATTCCAGAACTCTGGAGCGCTTTCTGTTCGAGATCTCACCAGAATACAACTATTTCTCTTCAAAACCATGAAAATTGGAAACGGCTGCAATATTTCATGCCAGAAAACCCTAATTCCCACCATTGCACCACCCAATTGTGCATCAGATCATGCATGATCCTAATCTTAGCGGAAATCACGAAGACAGAACTCATAATAATCCAATTCAAACTAATACACCAATACGATAGACTGCAGTCAACCAAGTCAATTGAGTGCCCTATCTGCTAATTAGATCAGGAAACAAGCATTGCTTCCGAGCAATACCAACAACGAAAACTCAAAACATTTTAGCAAGAGTCAGGATCCGATTGCAGATTTTACAATTACTTCAACACAAAAAACCGACCAAAATCCCAACTATAACCCGTATTTAGTTAGAAGAAAGGCCAGATCCATCAAATATACGAAAAAAGTGCAAGAAAATCACGGATCTACAGATCCACATAGATCCTCACCTGAAATGTGCACTTCAGCGGCTCATCCACTGCAAGAATTCAACGAAGAAAGGATCAATGTTGCCAAGAACAGAAACCGAGCCAAACTCGGAAAGAGCCGAAACGAACCCCAAGAGACGCGAGAATGGGAGAGGGGAGGGGGCAAACCTTGGTCCATGAGCGCGGCGAGCTGCTTAATCGCGTCCTGGGAGGCCATCGCCATTGTCCCGAGGCCAATCCGGAGGGGAAACAAGAACCAAATCAACAACCAGCGCTGTTTTTTAGTGTTAGGATCAAGGTTAGGGCCGGGAGGAAGCAGGCGACGGTCAAGAAAGGCGGGGCAGCCGAGAAGTCTCCGTCCACCTCTCAGTTTCAGGCTGCTCCAACTCCATCTCCAAGGAGGACTAAATATAAAAGACTTGATTAAGTAATTAATTATAATTCAATGTTTTACATGGAATTAAAATAAAATATTTGACGAGTTACTTTTTGAATATTTTATGCCTTATCGGATATTTTTTATTTGGTGATTCGACAAATATAAAGGGGTCCCAAAATCCCGACATAAAAACTTGATACACGGACCATGCACGAGGGTTGTTGGTTCTTGTGTGGGGCCCGCTCCTTTGTTGGGACGTGGCAAAACATGGAACTTGTTTGCGGTGTTGCGTGTTGGAGGTGTATAATAGGATGGTGTCCCGTCCGGCGCGTCATTGATCCTGGTGGAGCCGCGTGGTCGGAGCCCACGACGTGATAGGGACGCCAAGAAATAGCAGTAAAATCGAGAACTTTTTAGGGGACAATCTTTCAGTTTAGCCCCCCGACAGGCCTGAGTTTGTAACCAGATACTCGAGGGGGACTCCTAACAAGTTTGTAGGAGTTAATTTATCATCATTATAGGTAGGACCTGTCAAGTCTTTTGGTCCGGATTTTTTCTGGCTTGATTGGAATGCTTTTCTCCCGGATTCTATAAAGAAGTCCAACAAATCGATGATGTTCCGGTGAAAATCTTTCGATGGCTAAATTAGCGAGAATTTTTGAGCGATAGAATAGAAGAATCAAAAAAAAAATAGTTCATGAAAAAAAAAAAATGATCCTTACCGTTCGAAGTCCTCCATTTATCTTATATAGACATGAAACACTACCAGATTTTATTAGGAACTAGATTAAAAATATCCGATCTACCTCCAGAAGAATCATGACGGTGGCCAGGTGGTACCAGGACGTGGCCACGTCGTGAGATTTGTTATAACAGAATTCTGGTATCAGCTGGAAAGGGCTTCTGAAGCCTCCTGATTAGTATGGATCTAGCTAAAGCAGGTCAGTCGGATCTCGAACAGGTTGGTCGGATCCTTGCTGGAATGGGTCGTTCGGATCTCTGACAAAATGGGTCGGTCGGATCCCTGGTGAAGTGGGTCGCTCGGATCTCTGACAAAGTGGGTCGGTCAGATCCCTGATGGAGTGGGTTGCTCGGATCTCTACCAGAGTAAATCGTTCAGACCTCCAGTAAAGTGGGTCGATCGGATCCTTGATGGAGCAGGCGCTTGGACCTCTGGCAAAGTGGATCAATCGGATCTATGATGGAATGTGTTGCTTGGATCTCTGCTGGAGTGGATTGGATTTTCGTTCCGGTTCAGAAAAAAATTGATCGGGTGTAACATGACCAACTCACAAATTACAATGGTAAATGTAAATTTGGGATTGCAGTTTATTATCATATTAGTTGTAGGTTTACAACTTTGATGGGTCCACCGAGGCGCTCGATTTGACTTATTGTTTGGAGAGTCATGTGAACATGTAGATAATATTGATTAGATTTCAAATAAAATATCAATTAAATGATACACTACTCCCAACATGCCATTTAGTTTAGATATAAGTTTTTTTTTTTAAGTAAGACTTGCATGGTTATTATTCCTTTTCTCTTTTCTCATCTTGTTAAAATATTATAGAAAAAAATAGATGATAACAAGGAGATGAAGCAAAATGTTACAATCATGTTGTCATGGATCAAGGCAAGTGCAACTTTAATGGTGGTGGGAAGATTCCAAGGCAATGTGGTGGAGGTGAAGGCGGGGGTGAAGGTGACGAAGAAGTTAACCAGCAAATTTGATGGTTGAGAGTGGGAAGAGAGTAAAGGTCATTAAGTAGTGGCCAATCCCCTGGCCAACCAACACAAGCATTTCTCGGCGATGAATGTTTTTTCTTAATTATTTAATCTTTGCCGCTTTGGGATTTCAACATATAAATGGTTCGTGACGTGAAAGCATGAAAAAGGTGGTGGAAAAAGCTTCCAACACTAATAGACATGACAATAGAATTCGGAGGACACGGTGGAAGCGCATGCGGCCCCGTTTAGGAACCCACCGAAAAGAAAGGGGTAAGGTAAGCCACCGTATTGTTAAAACTTAAAATATTTTTAGGAGGAGAGGAAAAAAAAAAAAAAGAGAGAGAGAGAGAGAGAGAAAGAGAGAAAATTTTATATTTATTTTTTCATCAAATATGATATATTTTAGAAATTATATATATTAATATATAAAATTTGTATAAATCAAATAATATTAAATTATACTAAAAAATATATATCATAAATTGATATAGGTCGTTACGTAACATCCAAAGTTATGCTAATAAATTTCAAATCCAAGTTTAGATGGGCCTAAGATGGGATCGGAATATTTAAAATACTATGGTATCGGCACAATTGTGAGGCCATACGTGATACTCAAACATTTGGAGGGACGAAATAAGTTTTTCTTCCATCCACATGAATGATGAATCATGGAGTGCGCTTGCACTCAACCACATAATAGAAACTTTGCGACGCATGCGGTGCATCACAATTTTGTAATTTAAAAATTCTTTCGGGCATAGAGTTAGGCACTTTTTTATTTAAAAAAAAAAAAAATCAACTTTATTGCTTTTAAGAACTCAAGAGAATCTTGGCAATATACGTGGTAGCCTGCTAATTTTGCCTATCGAACCACGGAAAACCAAGGAAGTCTCCTACAAGCTACAAGTTTTGATGTGGCATGCATGGAGCTTTATTCCAGGATAACTACTAACGGACAACGAGTGGCACCGTCCAGAAAATGAAATTAAATGGAATGGAATTAATGAAGAAAAATCATAAATTTAGTGGTCCATGCATAAGGATGAACGCAATGATGGCTACACTGTAGCCGTTAGTTCGTGATATCAGACAAAGGACATGAATGGCCTGCACAAAACTGGAATTAGATCCAACATGACGTGGGTCTGGAATCGTTTGGAAGGTCCGCGTCCAGATGACGACATGAGCCCATTTGGTGTCACTTTTCGAGCTTGTATGCCTACCTACATGCTTGCTTTTTTTTTTTTTTCAGTTTGAATTCTCAGCTTGATTTGCCACGTACCGATTATTTAAATTTAACCATGCTTACATGCATTTATCTATGCGAGATAAAAATATGTGGTGCGTGCATGACACATCACTCATTATTGCGTGTAAGCTAATGATGAGGGTCAAATTGGTTAGATGATTTTATTATATTGAGTTCAAAATAGGAAATAGATGCTAATTAAATGAGAATTCATGAAGTAATCATGAATAGTTGGGATAGAGCTTAATAGTTGTGCAGGGATATGCTAATATATATAGGACTCTTTAATGTTCACCAGCACCCAGCTTGAAGGATACGGTTCTTATTAGATTGGGATTGCATGTGATGTGATTCAACTCGCCTATATGAAACTTGCTTATCTATTGCAAAAGGCTACGTGCAATAATTTGTTAGTTTTATTTATTTGGTAACAAGGTCACTAATAACCAAATTATGTTCAAATTTCTTAACCAATTATAATTGCCAATTTAATTACCGATAGAAAGGTAATAATACTGTGAGGCCCAACCCATCCGGCTGTTCGATCCAGACGGGTTTGGGCTGAAGTCGGCAACTGGGTTGCCGACTTCAGTTCGGAATTTCTTTAGGCACCGGACTTCGGAATAATCGACGGAAGCTGCGGAAGCCGGTCGATCGGTGCAGGGGATAAGGGTTTTCTCTGGCTTTAAAGGCTCCTCGCGTGCCTCTCTTCCAGCCGAACCCTCCACCTCCGATGGACGTCGAAGATCGACGCCGATCGTGCCGGGCGTTTCCCTCTTGTGCCACGGCTGTTTTCGACGGTCATTCCTTTCTCTGGTGCTACCGAAACCGTCGCCAACCTCGCCAGTAAGCGCCCTATCCCCTGTCTTCATCTGTGCGTGGGCATCTAAGGAGATGGACGGGAGTCGTCTCCTCTCGAGCACGGGCTTGGATAGGGACAATCGGGGCAGGGTCGGCGAGCGGCGATCATGGAGAGCTGCTACTACCGGGTGACAGAGCCATAGGGGCCGTGAGGGGAGGGGGGAACAGTGGAGATGGGCCACTGGTCGGTGGTCAGCCGGTGAAGTCCACCATTGAGGGTGAAGTCCGCCGTCGAGGGTGAAGTCCGCCGTTGAGCGGAGATGGGCCACTGGTCTGCTGGCTTTGTAGCAGAGGCGGTGGCGAGGACGGATCCTAGGATAAGGATCGTCGGCGGCAGTGAAGAGGCGGTTGTAGAGGACCTCCGTCCAGCGCAGCGAAGAGCGGCTATAGAGATCTCCGCGAAGCAGAGGACCTCCGTCGGAGTGCCAAGGTCGGACGTGGACTCCCGGATCTTGTCTAGGGACTTGGCGGCCAGATCCAGATCGGCATCACGGGCGGAGGGCGGAGGGGCGTCGGGGGTGGAGGAGCGGGTTGAGGAGCGGATCGAGGAGCGACGTCTGGAGAGGGCGGCGAGAGAGGGTTTTCGTCGGGAGAGGGCGGTGGCTTGGTGAGGGCGCGTGGGGAGAGAGAGAGGGTTTGGATCAGGTGTGGGCGAAGGCGTTGAGGGAGAGAGATCACGAATGTTTAGGTGAGGAATGTTTACAATAAGCTAATTAACATTGGCGTTGTCCATTTCATTCAGAATTACACCAGATTCTATCGCCATTCGCGAAACAGTACGAGGGCTTCATAAAGGATCATTGTTGATCTTGAAAGACTCGGTTTAGTGTTGGATTGTACTAGTTGGTGGAGGCTCTTCGGTAAGTTATCTTGACCTCTGATATGTATGTCAAATATATATATTTATAACTTAGTAGATATATGTTATATATCTACATTTGATTGCATTGGATTGCGTGCATCATGTTGGTGTGGGTACATTGTGGGATTGCTTTGGATTGCGTGCATCGTGTTGATGTGGATGCATTGTGCTGGTGTGAGTACTTTATGTTGGTGTGAGTGCATTGTGATGGTGTGAGTGCTCTCTAGTCTGACTATGATCATACGAGAACCTAGTCTCCTTTTGGACCTCCAGCAGGGCTATTGCTGGCACATGATCGTTGAGCAGTATGTGACACAGGAGCTAGTTGCCTTATTTTAGCCATGCGTGGTGGGCACATGCAGAGGATGCATGTTCTCGTGTGATACTTAGAGCTAGTTTTCCTTTTGGGCCTCTAGCAGGGCTATTGCTGGCACATAACTGTTGAGTGGTATGTGACACAGGATCTAGTCTCTTTCGGGGCAAGCCATGGGCCGATCGTGGCCATAGTCTGAGGGACTAGGAGAGTTAAGTAAATGGTTGGCCATCTATAGTTGTGTCGTGTCTGTGTCGGTTGCATTTAAGTGTACATATTTGCATCAGGTTGTTGATTATATTATTATATTGCTGGACATCTTGTTGTATCATGTGTCATGCTTGTTGTTATTAGTGACATATTGGTGTATGTATATTGGAGATGTTAATAACTTACTGAGCCTGTGTAGCTCATCCCTATTTTCTTATATTTTTGTTTCAGATATCGAAGATCATTTGGACTTTGGGACCAGTCAGTGAGGAGCTAGGATTTAGGTGTTAATCCCTGAGTTTATATTTTATTTATATTTTATTTTCTGTTAATCTTTATGGAAAGTTGTTCCCTATCATTATTTGGATGTTGAATTGAAAGTTAGGCCTGGCATGATCTCTAGGGGATACCTAGGATTGTGCGGCCGGTCACGTAGCCGATTCTTGATCTGGATTCGAGGCGTGACAGAATGGTATCAGAGCAAAGGTTTAAGATCAAGATGTCATAGTTAGTGAGAGTGGGGTAGAATTAGGATATTGAAAGATATTTGATGATTTGAAAATTTATATCAGAGTGCGCAGCGGAAGTGTGGTAGACTAAAAATATTAAAATTAATTTAAAGTGTGTATGATGGAAGAAGAGATGCTCTTATTGAATTATTGAATTTGGATAGAATGGTACTTGTGAGTATTGAATCATACAAGTTTTGGATTGCGCATCTTTGGGTTTAGAAGACTTAAATTTCGATGACGAAATTTTTTTTTAGGAGGGAGAATGTGAGGCCCAGCCCATCCGACTTCGATCTAGGCGGTTTGGGCTGAAGTCAGCAACTGGGTTGCCGACTTCAGTTCGGAATTTCTTTAGGCACCGGACTTCGGAATGATCGACGGAAGCTGCGGAAGCCGGTCGATCGGTGCAGGGGGAGATAAGGGTTTTCTCTGGCTTTAAAGGCTCCTCTCGTGCCTCTCTTCCAGCCGAACCCTCCACCTCTGATGGACGTCGAAGATCGACGCCGATCGTGCCAGGCATTTCCCTCTTGTGCCATGGCTGTTTTCGACGGTCATTCCTTTCTCTGGTGCTGCCGAAACTGCTGCCGACCTCGCCGGTAAGCATCCTATCCCCTGTCTTCATCTGTGTGTGGGCATCTAAGGCGATAGACGGGAGTCATCTCCTCTCGAGCACGGGCTTGGGTAGGGACAATCGAGGCAGGGTCGGCGAGCGACGATCATGGAGAGCTGCTACTACCAGGTGACAGAGCCACAGGGGCCGTGAGGGGTGGGGGGAACAGTGGAGATGGGCCACTGGTCGGTGGTCAGCCGGTGAAGTCCACCATTGAGGGTGAAGTCCACCGTCGAGCGGAGATGGGCCACTGGTCTGCTGGCTTTGTAGCAGAGGCGGCGGTGAGGACGGATCCTGGGATAAGGACCGCCGGTGGCAGCGAAGAGGCGGCTGTAGAGGACCTCCGTCCGGTGGCAGCGAAGAGCGGCTGTAGAGATCTCTGCGAAGCAGAGGACCTCCATCGAAGTGCCAAGGTCGGACGCGGACTCCCGGATCTTATCCAGGGACTTGGCGGCCAGATCCGGATCGGCGTCACGAGCGGAGGGGCATCGGGGGCGGAGGAGCGGGTTGAGGAGCGACGTTTGGAGAGGGCGGCGAGAGAGGGTTTTCATCGGGAGAGGGCAGTGGCTTGGTGAGGGTGCGTGGGGAGAGAGAGAGGGTTTGGATCAGGTGTGGGCGAAGGCGTTGAGGGAGAGAGATCACGGAGGTTTAGGTGAGGAATGTTTGCAATAAGCTAATTAACATTGACGTTGTCCATTTCATTCAAAATTACACCATACTCCATCGCCATTCACGAAACAGTACAAGGGCTTCATAAAGGATCATTGTTGATCTTGGAAGACCCGGTTTAGTGTTGGATTGTACTAGTTGATGGAGGCTCTTCAGTAAGTTATCTTGACCTCTGATATGTATGCTAATATATATATATTTATAACTTAGTAGATATATGTAATATATCTGCATTTGATTGCGTGCATCATGTTGGTGTGGGTACATTGTGGGATTGCTTTGGATTGCTTGCATCGTGTTGATGTGGATGCATTGTGCTGGTGTGAGTACTTTGTGTTGGTATGAGTACATTGTGACGGTGTGAGTGCTCTCTAGTCTGACCATGATCATACGAGAACCTAGTCTCCTTTTGGGCCTCTAGCAGGGCTATTGCTGGCACATGACCATTGAGCGGTATGTGACACAGGAGCTAGTTGCCTTATTTTAGCCATGCATGGCGGGCATATGCAGAGGATGCATGTTTCTCGTGTGATACTCAGAGCTAGTTTTTCTTTTGGGCCTCCAGCAGGGCTATTGCTGGCACATAACTGTTGAGCGTTATGTGACACCAGATCTAGTCTCTTTCGGGGCGAGCCATGGGTCGATCGTGGCCATAGTCTGAGGGACTCTGTGTCGGTTGCATTTAAGTATACATATTTGTATCAGGTTGTTGGTTATATTATTATATTGCTGGACATCTTGTTGTATGATGTGTCATGCTTGTGTTATTAGTGGCATATTGGTGTATGTATATTGGAGATGTTGATAACTTACTGAGCCTGTGTAGCTCATCCCTGTTTTCTTATATTCTTGTTTCAGATATCAAAGATCATTTGGACTTTGGGACCAGTCAGTGAGGAGCTAGGATTTAGGTGTTAATCCCCGAGTTTATATTTTATTTATATTTTATTTTATGTTAATCTTTATGGAAAATTGTTTCCTATCATTGTTTGGATGTTGAATTGAAAGTTAGGCCTGGCATGATCTCTAGGAGATACTAGGATTGTGCGGTCGGTCACGTAGCCGATCTTGATCTGGATTCGGGGCGTAACAAATACACTCGAGGATTGGTTGACCATGGCATATGGAAACTAGCTTATTTTGCATGAGTGTAAAATAAATGGACAAAAGATGGTCGGATAGTTATTCAAAAAACAACTGCATGTTGAACACAGAATCCAAAAGAGAAGAACAATATTTTGTAAACAAGTCTATGGTGGAATTGCGGTCTAACTACTTAATAAGCCAAACCTCCTGCTGAATGGTACCAGGATTTGGCCAATAGTTTAATGATGTGCTTTGCTGGTTGTGTTGAATTCTTCGTCATTGTCATATTCGTGATTTTATGGCAAAAGCAATATTATGCTTTATTTTCCAATATACTTGATATTTAATTTATTGTTTATCCAAACATATTTTGGAGAAGTTTGGCGAGTTTCCTGCTGCGAGATTTAAATCCTAAATCCTTCCTCTTCTCGAGAGAGAGAGAGAGAGAGAGAGGATGCTAGCGATTCTTATAATATAACCTCCTCTTGTTACCAACTCCAATACTCTGGAGTCAAAATCTTTTATTGGATCCAATGCACCTAAATCATGTAGTGAGGCACGGAGCAAACTATGAAATCAAGTTCTGTCCATGCTAAGTGAAACTTGGATGATTGGAGCCCGCACTCCTGATCTTTTATTTTTTTGGCCTCCTCCCCCACCAATTAGATCTCCATGGGTACCTTATTCGTAGCACCAATTTCTTAAGAGATTCTCTTATTCCATTCTACAAATGGCGGAGCCAAAGTAAAGTGGCATATAAAGGTCTAAAAGTCAGAAGGGAAAAATGCAACAGAAGCTACGGTAGTGCATCAAGCAAATTTGAACTGTCAAACTTTGGTATTCCAAAGAATGATAAAAAAAATTCGAGCATATATCAAGATATATATTCCCTTCTTTTCGGCCCGATCGAATAAATACATCTTAACCGCCAACAAAAGTAAACTTAATAGTTCCATTCATGAGATGGAAATAAATAAAAAATAGCTATAATTGAATTTGATGGCATCTTCATGGTCATACCACGAAGAATTTAAGACCAAAGGAAATTTTTTTTGAATAAAAAAAGAGAAAGAATCAGGCGTTTTTTTTTAAAAAAAAAATCTGAAAGAAAAAGTAAATGCAATCTTGATAGCAACAGCACGGTGAACATATTTACCACGAATAAAGGCAAAGATGTATAGACTTATTGTCCCTAAATACAGGAATATATGTCGTACATCTGAGTTTCAGAGATTTCTCCTCCATTGTTAGGTTGACAGCACGTTTTATTCGTGTTGATCCTCTAGAAGGGTTTGCAAGTTGATGGCAATATTGCTTCGCATTAAATTCTTTGGAAGAAAAGTAACAACTAACAACGCGTGTTGGAAAGACTTTGAGAGCGCTCGGGGTTTGAAAACCGGCGCGTACTTTATTGAAAAAAGTTGGATTCCGTTATAGCAATAAATGGCTCATGTCCCCCGTCATCTAGTCAAAATAGGAATCGACGATTCATGTTTGTCATTTGGTCAAAAATAAAAGTTCCATTTGGTTTACATTTCAAAAGACACTAGGAATGCTTCGATTCTCCACTATCCAATTCTTGATTTTCTTTTAAGTAAAAAAAAAAAAATTAAATTAAAACTTATTTAATTTTGACTTCTATTTTGATACACCAGAAGATTGATATGGTTAATCAATTTTCATTCCAACCTATTTTAATTCCGTGATTCCAATGGCAAAGCAAATGCCTCATCGTTTTTTCATCCTTATTATTATTATTTTATTATTATTTGATAAAAAAAAAAGAAACCGTGGGAACCGCGGAAGATGGCGGGATGGGAGAAGTGGAATCCCTCGCTCTCGCCGCAAGCTCCGAAACTTTTATGCGAGAGGACCAGTAGAGGGCACGTGCCAACGAGACAAAAGTATGACGTCACGATGCTATGCCGCGACTTTTGGAAGCGCGCCGTGCTTGCGGTGCGCTGCAAGGTTGGAAGTTTTTTTTAAATAATATTTTTAAATAAAAATATATTAAAATATAAAAAAAAAATATATTAAAATATATGTTTCTGGGATATATTTATCGGGTGTTTGGTGAGGGGCATCTAAGTTCGGCTTTTCAAAAGACGAAATTGAATTTCATCTTTTGAAAAGACGAAATTCTATAAATCAATATTTTTTTATTTTATTTTAAAATTTAATTGACACGTAATAAAATTTAATTTGATACGTAATAAAATTTGATTGACACGGTGATGCAATGTTGAATTCGTTTTCTTGGAAGGGCGAATTCAATTTAAATTCGTCTATCCAACGAATTCAAAATCAATTTTTTATAATTTATAAATATTATTATTATTTTTAAATAAAATTAATAAATTTTAATTTAAATAAATAAATAATAAAAAAAATTAGTATTAGTTAAAATTTTATATATTATTTTTGATAATATTAATTATTATATTATTTAAAGATAATATTAATTAAAAATAATATAATTAACTATATAAAAATAATATTAATTTAAAATTAATAATAATTTAACTAAAAATAATTTAATCAAAAAAAAAAATAAAAAATAATCATCATGTCGATACTATTCAGTCGCTAGCCGGTACCAGTTCGGTCGACAGCCCGGTGTCAGGCCGATCCCTTGCTCAGGAGCGGTGGCAGGAACCCGACGACCGGACGGCGATCGGGTTGTGGCATGACTGGGGCTAGACCGGTGACAGGATTTGGCGGTCGGATAAGTAATCGGACCCGGGTGGCCGGACCGGCTGCCGGATCGGGGGCCGCAACTGGGGTCGGACCGGGGCCGGATCGACGGCCGGACTGGGACCCGCATCGGGGGCCGGACCGGCAGCCAGACTGGGGCCCGCATCGGGGGCCGGACTAGCGGCCGGACCGGGGTCCCCGATCCGGCCCCCGATGCGGGCTCCGGTCCGGCCCCCGGTCCGGCCGCCGATTCGGCCCTCGGTCGGCCCCAGTTGCAGCCCCGGTCTGGCCACCCGGGTCCGACTTCCTATCCGGCCCCCGGTCCGGGACCCCGGTCCGGGGACCCGGTCCGGCCTCTAGTCCGGCCCCCGGTGCGGGCCCCGGTCCGGCCCCCGATGCGAGCCCAGTTGCGGCCCCCGATCCGGCAGCCGGTCCGGCCACCCGGGTCCGACTTACTTATCCGACCGCCATCCGTCCTCCCAGCCACCGGTCTAGACTCCTATCACCGGTCTAGCTCCAGTCATGCCACAGACCCGATCGCCGGTCCCGGTCGTCGGGGTCCTGCCACCGCTCCTGAGCAAGGGATCGGACTGACACCGGGCTGTCGACCGAACTGGTACCGGGCTAGCGACCGAATAGTATCGACATGATGATTATTTTTTATTTTTTTTATTTTTTTTAAAATTTTTTATACTATATTATAAAAATTATAATATATAATATAATAAATTTTAATATTTCTTATATTTTATATATAAAATAATAATTATAATATAATATATTTATAATATCTTTTAATTATATTATTTTCGATTAATATTATTTTTAGTTAAATTATTTTTAATTTTAATTAATATTATTTTATATAGTTTTAATATTATTTTTAATTAATATTATCTTAAATAATATAATAATTAATATTATCAAAAAATAATATATAAAATTTTAACTAATACTATTTTTTTTTATTATTTATTTATTTAAAATTAAAATTATTAATTTTATTTAAAAATAATAATAATATTTATAAAATTATAAAAAGAAATTGATTTTGATTCGTTGTTGGAAAGACGAATTCCAAATTGAATTCGTCTTTCCAAAAAAGATTTCAACGTCGCATCACTTAAATACGTGTCAAATCAAATTTTAAAAAAAATTAAATAAGATTTATAAGAATTTCGTCGTTTCAAAAGACGAAATCTAATTTCGTCTTTTGAAAAGCCGAACTTAGATGCCCCGTCACCATCACGTCGATGCAAAACACCTACTTCGGTAATATATCCCGAAACACCTATTTTAATAATTTTTTATTTAAAAAACATTATTTAAAAAAAACTTCTGCAACGTTGTGCTACGTCCATGGAGGACAGAGTTTTTTTTTTAAATAAAAATTATTAAAATATGTGTTTCGGGATATATTATCGAAGTAGGTGTTTTGCATCGACGTCGCGGTGACGGGGCAACTAAGTTCGGCTTTTCAAAAGACGAAATTGGATTTCGTCTTTTGAAAAGACGAAATTCTTATAAACCAATATTTTTTTATTTATTTTAAAATTTGATTTGACATATAATAAAATTGATTTGATACGTAATTAGATGATGCGACGTTAGAAATCGTTTGTTGGAAAGACGAATTCAATTTGGAATTCGTCTTTCCAACGAACGAATTCAAATCAATTTTTTTTATAATTTTATAAATATTATTATTATTTTTAAATAAAATTAATAATTTTAATTTTAAATAAATAAATAATAAATAAAAAATTAGTATTAGTTAAAATTTATATATATTTTTTGATAATATTAATTATTATATTATTTTAAGATAAATTAATTAAAAATAATATTAATTAACTATATAAAAATAATATTAATTTAAAATAATAATAATTTAACTAAAAAATAATAATCAAAAATAATATTAATTAAAAGATATTATAATATATATTATATTATAATTCTTATTTTATATTCTAAAATATAATGAATATATTATAATTTATTATATTTATTTATAATTTTATAATTTAGTATAAATTTTTTTTAAAAAAATAAAAAAAAAATAAAATAATCATCATGTCGATACTATTCGGTCGCTAGCTCGGTACCAATTCGGTCGACAGCTCGGTGTCAGTCCGATCCCTTGCTTAGGAGCGGTGGCAGGACCCCGACGACCGGACCGGCGATCGGGTCTGTGGCATGACTGGGGCTAGACCGGTAACAGGATCTTGGCGGTCGGGATAAGTAATCGGACCGGGTGGCCGGACCGGCTGCCGGATCGGGGGCCGCAACTGGGGTCGGACCGGGGGCCGGATCGACGACCGGACTGGGACCCGCATCGGGGGCCGGACCGGTGGCCAGACGGGGGCCCGCATCGGGGCCGGACTAGCGGCCAGACCGGGGTCCCCGGACCGGGGGCCGGATAGGAAGTCGGACCCGGTGGCCAGACGGGGGCTGCAACTTGGGGTCCAGTCTAGCCCCAGTCATGCCACAGACCCGATCGCCGGTCCGGTCGTCGGGGTCCTGCCACCGCTCCTGAGCAAGGGATCGGACTGACACCGGGCTGTCGACCGAACTGGTACCGGCTAGCGACCGAATAATATCGACATGATGATTTTTTATTTTTTTTTTTTTTTTAAAATTTTTTATACTATATTATAAAAATTATAATATATAATAATAAATTTTAATATATTCATTATATTTTAGAATATAAAATAATAATTATAATATAATATATATTATAATATCTTTTAATTAATATTATTTTCGATTAATATTATTTTTAGTTAAATTATTATTAATTTTAAATTAATATTATTTTATATAGTTAATTAATATTATTTTAATTAATATTATCTTAAAATAATATAAAATTAATATTATCAAAAAATATATATAACTAATACTAATTTTTATTTTTTATTTATTTATTTAAAATTAAAATTATTAATTTTATTTAAAAATAATAATAATATTTATAAATTATAAAAAAAAGATTTTGAATTCGTTCGTCGGAAAGAAGAATTTCAAATTGAATTCGTCTGTCCAACGGATGATTTCAACGTCGCAGCAATTTATTACATGTCAAATCAAATTTATTACATATCAAATTAAATTTTAAAATAAAATAAAAAAATATTATTTATAAGAATTTCGTCTTTTCAATAGACGAAATCCAATTTCGTCTTTTTAAAAGACGAACTAAATGCCCCGCCATGTCGATACAAACACCTACTTCGATAAATATATCCCGAAACACTATTTTAATAATTTTTTATTTAAAAATATTATTTTTAAAAAAAATTCTGGAGGACAGGTGTCCGTGGCACGGACGTAATTTGGCGGCCAGATCTTCGTGCGGATCGACTGCTCAAGGCAGCGTCGGCTCAAGGGATGAGTACGAAAACAACTACAAAGAGATAAAGAAAACCCCCCCAAAAAAAAATCACGGTTAGCACGGTTAAGGAAAGATTTTTTTAATTAAAAAAACTAATATCAAAACATCGATCGATATGGAGGTTTAATCATTAATTATTGTTTTAATTTTTAAATAAAAATTAGACATTCAACATCAGTATATTGAGATCGTGCTTATTGATATTTGAATGTATTTTAATACAAAATTATTCATGCGTGGTTTGCTAATTTGATTTTGACTAATAAAATTTTGATATCTCTCACAAATTCATGAAAATTATGAGAATGATGTATTTAGCTAATCCAGCAATAGTAGATTGGATTTTTTATTGTATTTATGGATAGAACAATTTATTTAGATATATAACCATATCAACCCAGCGTTGTCTAATCCGAGTCTCGTGATCGTAAAAGTAAAATTTTTTTATAAAAAAAATATAATCTTTTCATCCAATACAATATAGTACAATGCAATATAATATATACATACTTCGATAAACAATTATTAGTTGCAGGCCGGATCTTGATTTCTACCTTGGAAGCATCTTCAGCCATGATTACTTTAGAATAAGCAAAAGCATCCTGGCAATGGTAAATCATGTTATCCTTTCAAATTCTAGCCGGGCAATAATTATTTTAAAACGAACCTTCCTTCGATGCAAAGCCAAGAAAGAATTATTTTTGAAAAGAAAAACCCATCACATGTGATCCAGTGCAATCTTTATTCGGCCAATTTTGTGGCTCGAATCGACGACATCCATTGAACGTGACGTGGGAGAAACATGATTTATTTTAGACATAACGAAGCAGAAGGCCCTCTCTCCATGACACCCTCTCGATCGATGCATGGTTCGATCATATTTAGCGGGGACCAAAAAGAAATAGCATTCCACGTTGACGTGTTGAGTCATGATTGAAGTATCAAGTACGGCCCTTGGGCCGTGTCACTTAAAGACGTGTTGGGAGCGCATGGGCCACTCGATGTTGGCAGCTAAAGAAAGAAGCTTTTGTGATACATAAGCTATCATGTTGGAAAGATTTTACTTGACTACTAATCACTCATATCATATGCTACATAAATATAGGTATGAAGAAGTAACTGCCTGAGAGAAGTTATTGTTGGAAATAGCTTTGAAGGGCTGCAAAAAAAGGCCTCATGATTGACTATCTCTTGCATTCTGCATTCTCGTAGGAGATTACAGGAAGTAAGCCATGCATCTATAACGAATGGGCTACTCAAGTCTTCTTATTTTAGAAATAAAATTCAAATTCTTCTTTAGAGTAGAGGTTCGATCGGTAGGGTTTTGTGTGGTGCTCCTAATCCTTGGAAAGACTTGAAAGACCATGACAGTGATGCTAGAGGCGATCCTTAGCAGCTTGGAGGCGTGCCAAGCGGAGTGTTCCAGAGGGTTCCTGGAGGTTTCCAAGGAAGGCAATTATACAAGGGTCCCAGAGTCATGTTGGGTCAGGAGGCTTGATCCAGGATTGAAGGTTTTCTCATATTAATTTGTTGGAGGAGTTTTTTGAGAGATTGTAATATAAGCCAATTGGGTTATAGAGTTGGGTCCAAGGGTTAAGTTGGTTAGTTGGTTAGTAATTGGTTGAATGGTTAGTTGGTTAGGTGGTTGGTCCAAGAGTTCTGACCACCCATGTGGACTAACAAATCAAGAACTCTAACTAACCAAGTATCCTAATTTGTTTGGCCCAAGAAATCCAAGTCCTAACCGTTCCGTCCAAGAAGTTGAGTTCCAACAACAAAACCACCGCCCACCTATTTGAAAAATGGAGGGGGCGTGCATTTTAGATGGACCGGTGAGGCCTCTTGGTTTGGGAGAAGGCCGACGGTTTGAGAGGGGCTGAGAACGTCCCTTGGGGGTGTGACTGTGGGAGACCTCCTGGGTTTCAAGGAGGCCATGGTGAAGAGCTTTAGAGGCGCACGTGAGGAAGATATCACGTGGAGGGCTTGGACCGTGGATGTTCCACGGGGCTTTGGAGAAGGGAACCTGCATTGAGGTATTGTCCACGGGTGGAGCTTCTTCTCGGGTATCAGAGCGGGGGTTGTTATTGTCTTGTCTTGTAACAAGATTTTTCTTCAAAGGATTAAGGAATAAAGCAATATCTCTTTTTCTCCTACATCTCTTCTCTATATCTCGTTTGTTGCATGATATTGAATTCAAGAACAGGTTGCTACCGCTATATATAGGCGCTGATCTGGATCTCCCACTAAGTAGTTTCAATGCCTAAGAATCTCAACACGATCTGCTGCACCTTAAGTTTAATGTATTAAAGATGCGTGAAATCAGATTGAATGATGATATAATATTCTCCCTCTTTTTAATCTTATTTCTCTTTGGTGCTCACCTTATTTTATCTTTTCTTTCTCCGCCGTATGTATTAGATGTATGATGTATCGGTGATGGTATGAAATTAGATTAAATAAAGATTGATTCAAGCCCTTTAATTTTATCTTATTCATGCTTTTAGCGCATATTTTACATTCCTTCTTTTAATCGCTCATTAAGTCCTTTTATTTGAGACGTGGAAAAAATTCAGGGATTGTATAGAAGTACATGATTGGTTGGATGAGAAAAGGAATGGGTTTTTTTTCTAAACTCTTCTAGAGGAGAGCTGTTTAAATATATCGAATCATATTTAAACAAAGAAGCCCTTAAGTGTGCTTTTGCTCTCCAAATAAGAAAGCGAATAAATCATAGAAAACTATCGAGGAACAAATTAGGGATTAAATATATCTGAGCATCAACAAATTGTGCTCTTTTTCTTCACTTAGTAGATTATGTCATGCCCCAAATTCAGTACCTAGATCGGCCACGCGACCAGCTGCATGAACCCTACAACACACCCTAAAGATCATACAAGACCTAAAATATACAAGAATCTCATCATCTCCAGAAATTAAAATTAAATAACTAAATACCATCAAAATAAATTTATAGTAACTAAATAATCAACTTATTCGATTACATTGGTATCATAAATAAAACTAACTAATCAATTTAATAAATCTTGACCCATGCTATGCATCCTGCGATTTTGAAAAAAAAAGAAAAGTAGGGGATGAGCTTTATAACCCAGTAAAGATTTTTATATAGTCATACCAATAATAATATGATTTGAAAATAACAAGGAAACAATAGTAGAACAAGGAATCGTAAAATAACATGTCACATAATCAAAAACAATTTAATCATCATATTTGATAAAACTATGTCTTATTTTTATGTTCCAGTTTAATCATCCATCTTTTTAAGATTTTGGACTAATCACGGTTATGTTTCAGTCCATGACTAGCAATCCCGGTATCACATTTTAGCCTGCAACTGGCAATCTTATTATCACACTTCAGCCTGTGAAAGCAATCTCATTGTCATACTTTAGCCTATGACTGGCAATCTTAGTATCACACTTCAGCCTATAACTAGTAATCTCAGTATCATATTTCAGCTCGTGACTGACAATCTTAGTAATCACGATCCTGTCCGTGGCATGGCTAGTCCAAACACCCTTCTTCTTATTTATCACTTTATCAAATCTTAAACATGTTATCAAATCATGTTCATTTTCAATAACTGGTATCACAATCTAAATCATCCAAAAATAATCATGTTTGATAAAAATATAACATAAAAAAATGTAAATAATAATATCGACAATCACAAATATCCATCATGTAAAATCAAAATATATAACGCATAAATAATCATGCATGCCTATGCTCATATCCAAGGATCAAAATCATGCCATGTAAAATATGTTTACAAACCGGTAATCGTGTCAAAAAATTCTTACCTTTAATGGGAACAGATTTAACATGTCTGATATCAGTCTGCACCCTAATTCTCGATCTAGGTGCTACAGAACTCAATCAATACCTTCCTGCCTGAAAAATTATCCTTCTACATAATAATCTTATTTTAATAAATAATTTTATGATATGGTAGTTATAGATCTAGAACTCTCTATCTAGGTCCATCAACTATCCACTTACTGATCCCTGCTCTCAACTTTATAACTTTTCCAATTCCTAGGAAAGAGAAATCTTTAGAGAGAGAAAATTATAAAGAGAAAAAATTATAGAGAGAGAAACTAGAGATAAGTAGAGAAAGAAAGTGAAGAGAGAAAAATTAGAGAGAAAAAATGGAGAGAGAAATAAAGAGAAAAGAGAGAATTATTTATCCTATTTATTTTATTTATTTTTTTTCTTTTTCTTTTCTTTTTTCTTTTTCTTCTTTTTGTTTTCTTTTTCTTTTCTTCTCTTCTCTTCTCTTCTTTTTTCACTCAGTCGAATAGGGAAAACCCCTCCCCTCGCCCTCCTTCCCTCCTCTACAAGGGTGACGGCTCTCGACTGGCCATCGATAATAACTTCAATAATGGTAAAGTAGAGAATGACCCCGGTAGAGGTCCCAACTGTCGCCGGTCAGCAAAAAAAAAGAAGAAAGAAACAAGGGAGGCCCTGCTCATGCCCAATTCGATGATTCGTTGATATGAACCCAAGCGATGACTAAGCTAAAAGATTGAAGGAAGGAGAGCGAATAGCTTAGCACCAATCTTGGTCGAATGGGATTTAATGTTGAATCAATGGTGGGTCTCGGAATCCTCTTCCATGGAACAATCAAGAAGAAACCCAATGATGTTGTCGATAAAAGATCGAAGATGGGAGGGGAGGCATCAAGGGAAGAGTTGAGAGCCCTTTTATAAATGAATTTTTAGGATTTTAGTTGAACTAGGATTGCTCTAGTTCTCTTAGCACCACCAAAGTCAGAAGAGGAAGAAGACTCGGTTGAGGAGTCAATGAAGTCTTCTTCTCCTCAACATATGCAAGGCACGTATGAGTAAAGGGCTAGTTCAGGCTAGCACACAAGAGCCTAAATATCTAGGTTATTACAAGTTATGTGGAAGATTGCCGCTTCCCCAACAAAGATTCCAATGCCCATGTCTAAAAGGCTTTTTGTGGTCAACATCCATTGTCTTATATCTAGCAAAGCAAGGATATATGCTTAGTGGTGGGCATCACTTTGACTTAATGAAAGTTGAAATAACCTAATTATCTACTAAATTGATACCACAAACTTGTGAAGCAATATATGATCAAAGCGATGATTATTTCTAAAAGAGGTTGTCCTTTCTTTTTATTGTTCCTATTTAAAGATGAAGTGAGCAAGGTTAGGAGATGAGATGACACCTCAACCACACTTTCACTAAACTTAGAAACTATAGATTAAATTATATAACTAATGAATAGGAAGTTTGCTAATGTCGGAAAAGAGTAGAGAGGTGTTTTCTCTATTTTCTAATATTACTCATAGTGGGGGTTTCATGGGATGGCAGTATTACTTAAATTTCTTGCAACATAATGTGATTACCAAGTAAGAGATTGAATACACTATGCTAGGGTTTGGATTGTATCGTTTACATGAAAAAATAATAAATCTTCTTTCATGATATCGATCGTTGGATCATTCTCTATATAGATCTCAATCTAGGCACTTTGAACTCCTTCATCTTGTTGCATAGATTTCAAAGTGACCTTTGTATGATTCAATGGTAGATTCATACGAAGGAAAATAAATCATTCTTTCATGCAAAAGATACAACTGCCATCCCTATGACACTACCCCAACAACTTACATTGGTGGATAAAGAAGGGAAAAAAGGTCAAAAGAGCTTTGGCCCAACCAAACATGCATCAAATTGCACTAGTTTTCTCCTTTTTTTTTTGTTTTTGTGGGTTCAAATGTAGAGGCATGAGTGGATATTCCAAACCTAAAGTTTTGGAAGCCACCAATATTAACGATAACACTTAAATCACTTAAAGCAAGATTATATTATAAGGATGGGTACTATCATGGTCTTTGATAATAAAAATTAAAACTTTTTACTTTAATTAAATAATTCCAAAGTAGCTATATATAATTGTTGCTGCCAGTAGCTAGTTTGATCAGAACATCAAGCTAGTTGGTATGCTGGAGCACTTAGACATGTATTGAGTGGACCGAAGGAGTCAACCAGAGATCTCAGCACACCTCTCAAGCTAGTGGATGGTAGTTGCTGGGACTCAAAGATGATCATTGCAGAGTTGATTGCACCCAAAAGGTGGCCAAGGGAAGGCGGCCATGCTCGATCATGATGTCAAACTTGGTTCCGAAATAGCATAGATAAGAAAGCCCTCTTATCGGAGAGTATCCGATAGTTGTCTTTTAATGTCTAAGTCAAATAACTCTCAGGGAACAATAGAAATGCTACAAGAGTGGCGGGGTAATAAGAACTCAAGAGCACTTAGGACTTAGAGTTAAGACTTAGAATTTGGTCTTAGAACTTAAGATCAGAGTCCCTCTTAAGGTGGCTTATATAAGCGAGGGACAATACCCGTCATTATGGAATCTCGATACATGTGGATCGGCTATTTATATAATCGATCTTATATCCTAAATATATCATGCGGGTGATTCTCCCCCACACAATTTTTCTCAGATTCCATGGTTATGGAAACTGTTTGTGATTATGGATAAGCTATTGCCGGATGAAGGAAGATTTGGACATCTCCGCATGCCTCTAGATTAGTCACGTTGAGGAAGCTAATTCACTAGGGCAGAGGCTTCGTTGCAAGCTCTGATTGATTGGTTTACCATGTCAATTATGGTATGTTCTAAGGCATATCAATATTTATGCGTATTTAGTTAGCTTGTGGATATAAAAGTATTGAAAACTCTTACTATATTGTCCTTCTTTTCTTGTATAATCTTATTGAATGATCAAGTTATGAAAAGCGACATCAGTTTTGCTTCATGACCTCATTGAAGTGAAATCATACGATACTATATACCATCAATGTTTCAAATATTCGAAACTGTTAAAATATTTGTAGAAGAAGAGAGAGAGGACTTTACATTTATGTTCCATTACATTCGATATATTTCAAGAGTTATTATACTAGTATATAAACTCCATAAAAAAAAAAAGAAATAATATAGACTATTATAGGATTATGCTAATAAAAAATTTATTATGATATGATACAAATTGTTACATGATCCTTCAAATTATGCAAGAACCCCTTCCCCTTAAATTCAATATGGTACTATAGGTGTCAACTTAAATTTGGAAACCAAGTTATGAATGTACTTAGAAGCTGACATGATAGATCATGAGCTAAAGTATTGGCTCAAAAGTTGACATGGTGGTAGATCATGAGTTGACATGGTAGCTCAAAGGTTAAAGTGAAAGATTAAAAGCTAACATAGCAACATAAATATTGATGTAGTAGATCAATAGCTATCATAGCAGTTCAAAAGCTGATGTAGTGGATTAGGAGTTGGCATAGCAACTTAGAAGCCAATAATAAACTGATGTACATGTCAAGTTAATGTCACAATACAGAAGTTGCTATGATAGATCATAAGGTACTATGTTGCTCAAAAACTGATGTGGCTGATTAAGAGTTGGCTTAACACCTTATAATCTGATATGGAGACTGATATATCAAGCTAATATGATAATACAAAATATGATATGGCAGAGCAGGAGTTGACATAATAGCTTAGAAACTAATATAGTAGATCGAAGCTAGCATAGCAAACCAATATGTTTGATAATGCTAAAATAGCTAGCTGACATGGTAGACTAGTGTGTCTACTAATGTGGTTAACTAACATGGCAAACTATTATGTTTGTCTGACATATTTGACTAATATTATAGACTGATGTATCTACCAATATGGTTGATTGGTGTGTCTGTAGCAAACTAATGTAATTGACTAACATATTTAATAACATAGATTATTGTATCTTCTTAGTGACTAGCATGGCTCTCATATTGCAGTAACATGGCAAAACAATTGATATGGCATGTTTTGCAGCTGGACAGATAATGACATGGTAGGATAACATAATTGATCAATGACAATGTGGCTAGATGATATATCTTATCTATGCTAATATGGTAAGTGACTTGTCAATTATTATAGTTGTTTTAGATGGCATGGATACACAGAAGGTAGTAGTTGTAGTGAGGATTGGAGTTAAGAGAGAAGGCATCCAAAGATTGATGATTCTCGTAAATAGAGGCACCATGGAAGAGGAGCTAGAGATCTCGAACTGGATAGTTATGGAGCTGGAGGCAACAAGTAAAACTAACGATGGAGAGAAAGGGACTAGACAATAGTAAGGAGAGATAACAAAAGATCTAAAGCATAGGAGAAAAGTGATATAGAAAAGCTAAGAATCCACTAGGAAACAAAAAGATCTTTGAATATAAATTTATTGGAAAATAGAGTATTTGTAAATCTACTAGGAAACATAGGATCTTTGGAAATTGATTTACTAGAAAATAGAGGATTTGCAGGAAAATGGAGAATCTGTGAGTTTACCAAAAATATAGGATCTTTAGATATTGACTTACCAAGAAACTGAGGTCGATAGATTGGTAATGGGACTCTTCAAGGCTTCCAAACATGGCAACAATGACTATAGTAAAGGTGGAAAAGATGGCATCATCATATTAAATGATCGGTGAATTTAATAAGATATTAAAATATTCATAGAAGAAGAAAAAAATAAAAGAGAAAGAGAAAGATGACTTTATATTTTAGTTCCTCATATTTGGTACATCTCATGGATTATATATATTTATTGGTGCCAAAATTCATCAAGCACCGAAGGAAGAGTTGGAGCTGGTGCTGAAGTAGGTGATGCAAGTTGGGCTCTGAGAGGCGGTACGTATAAAAAAGCCCCATCGGGGGCGGTCCTAGTAATGGCACTCCGATACTCAAGTCAGTATCAATATCAACAGCATTGAGGAGCATAGGCAGAAAGAGTACATACTTTGAGGGCTCTTGAGGAGCCCCCTTTTGTAAAAAGTAGAAGATAAGGGAATCATTCAATGGATCTAAACAAATTCGATGGAAAATGACAGGCATATCATGTGGGCTATCAAGGGCTTCTTATTGGCAGAGAGATGTCCTTTCCTTATTTATTGGTGCCTTATCGTTTTGCGGAGTGTTCCTGTATTTTTTTGTTGGTAGCGTGGATTCCACTCAAGCATGAATTCCTCTTAAATGCCAAAATGTGATAATGGCTATCAGAGGTAATTGGACTTGTCAGGTTTTTAGGTGCAAAGATGAGCATCAGTCGGTCCTTAATTAACTAGGGTACGTTGCTTGGAGGGGCCTGATTGGCTTGACTGTATCTTAGCTTGAATGAAGTGCCCAGGATGGTTTGAAGAGGCCTTTTGCATACTATGGTTGGAATGATTGCATGCTTGGAGTTGGATTTACTGCTTCTGGGATCGGATTGACCATTTCTAGGATCGAATGATCGCATGACTTAGTTATTTCTGGGATCAGATAACGTTCTTGAGATTGGATGACTGCTCTTGGGATCGAATAACCGCATGACTTAGTCATTTATGGAGTTGGATTGATCCTTCTTGGAGTCGGATGACTACTCTTAGGATTAGATAACCACTCTTGGGGTCGGATGACCGCATGACTTAATTATTTTTAGAATGAATTGACTGCTCCTGGGATCGAATGACTGCTCTTAGGGTAAGATGACCACTCTTAAGATCGGATGACTGCTTGACTTAGTCATTTCTGGGACCGGATTGACCACTTCTGGGATCGGATGACCACTCTTAGGGCCGAATGACTACTCCTAGGATCGGAAGACCGCCCTTGGGATCAGATGATCACTCCTGGGATAGGAGGATGACCTCATGACTTAGTCATTTATGAGATCGGATTGACCAATCGAATGACCACTCTTGGGATCAGATGACTGCTCTTGGGATTGAATGACCGCATGACTTAGTCATTTCTGGATAACTGGATCAGCTTGGATAAGCAATGATCAGCTTGAATGAGCAATGATCGGCTTGAATGAGCAGGGGTCGGCTAAACTATATACCTTGTCATTTTTGCATGACTGGATCAACCTGGTTGAGCAACAATCAGCAAGACAGAATAACAGTCAATCTAGATAAGCAGGGATCAGTCAGACTATATGTCTTAGTCATTTCTACATGATTGGATTAGCGTGGATGAGCAATTATCAACCAGACTGGATAACAATGGTCAGACTAGGTAACGATTGGGCCATACTACATATTTTAGTCATTTTTACATGGATGACCTCATTTTATCCTAGATGACCTTGATTTTGGCATGGATGATCCTCATTTTGTCTTGGATGACCCTTATTTTGGCCTAAATGATCCTTATTTGACATAATGATCTCAATCGGCCTGGATGAGTGTTGACCTAGATGATCATGATCATTTCTGGATAATTTAGTCTGCAGAAGAGCCCTAACCTCATAAGCCCTAACTCATAGATGTAGTAATGTCAAAATCAAAAAAAATTATCAGCTAATCAAAGACTAACCGAACTTACTATCTTGGCTTCATATCCTTGGTCCAAGCAAAATTATCTCCAATAAATATCCCTTACTCTCTAGTCCGAGTATTGGGTGGGATATTGGAGTACTTGTTCAAGAGATGCCAAGGGTGTGGAGCCCAGACTGGCCCAAGCTTCCTCTATCAAGTGGATTGGAGACTGGTGTAGCTTTGGAGCTCTGATCGATCTAAGGTCACTTAGAGCATGGATGTTGAGTGGCCTTAGGACTCTAACTTAGAGCTACTTGATCACTTGGAGCCAATGGATACTATATGGCCTTGGAGCTCTGACCAAGAGTTACTCGTCACTTAGGATAGTGGGTGCTGTGTGGCCTTAGGCTTTGACCGAGAGCTACTCGATCACTTGGAGCCAGTGGGTGCTATGTGGCCTTGGGGCTCTAACAAAGAGCTACTCAGTCACTCAAAGCTAATGAAAATTATGTGGCTTTAGGGCTCTGACCGAAAGCTACTCAGTCACTTGAAACTAGTGGATATTATGTGTCCTTAAGGCTCTGACCAGAGCTACTCGATCACTTAAAGCCAATGGGTACTATGTAACTTTGGAGCTCTGATCGAGAGCGACTCGGTCACTTAGAGTCAGGGATGCTAATCTCCTTTTGGACTCTGACCGATCATCACTTAGAGCCAAGGGTGCTATCCTCCTTTTGGGCTCTAACCAATCATCATTTAAAGACAGAAGTGATGTCCTCTTTTTAGGCTTTGATTGATTGTCACTTAGAGCTATGTACATTGCGGGCTTGAAGCTTTGAGGCTTCTTCAATTTCCTCAAAACAATCGGGAGCTTGCTTCCTTTGGGGGCTTAGGCTTTTTGGGGGCACAGCTTTTGAGCGATCAGCTTTGAAAGATCGGCATCCATTTTGGCCTTCAAGTTGGAGGCTCAATTTTGATGGCATGCATTCGGCTACTGCATATGCATTGATCGGAGCCATCATTCGAATGATGGGTTGTGCATTGGGCTGTTGTAAAAGGTCACCGAGAGGGTTGGCAAATGGATTGGAGTTATCCTCTACGATAAACTAGCACCAATAATCAGCCCAGCAACCCATGGAATATTTATAATTACTGTTGGTGATGGCCATAAATCCTAGTACTCCTTTCTCCCTTGATTTTGGCGTGATCGCTGCCACTGGCTTCCACGACGAGATCCGTTTCCACCTTCATCAATTTCTCAAATGACCTAGCCTCTCCCCTCACTTGTTTTTTCCTCTTTTGTTTTCTGGCTGACCAAGGCCATAGCCATTGCCAATCAGCTAGGGGAGAGGCTGAGGAGTTGCATAGCAACTGCCATCGATTGAAGAGGCCAAGGTGGTCGGCTTTCCACTGCTCCTCACAAGAAGGAGATGAGGTAGAGATCAACAAACTCTCGTGATCAAAGAAGAAATGGTGCTGGAGTTGAAAGCACCATTTGCAGAGGATGGAGATAGAGGTGGAGAGCCTTCGGCAAGCTTGCCATGGGCGAGACGAAGACAGGGGTGAGGAAGCCTTGCAAACTTTTGTTAGGGTGGCATTAGAAGTGATAGGAGGGTGCTACATTTTCCTCCTTTTTATCTACTTATTCTCTTATGCAATAAGTACTCATAAGAAGTGACAATGACTCTCCTATTTTTTGCTCTCTCATGCAAAAGGTATTGATAGTTAGAGAGATGTCATCTCTATCTCTTTTTTTTTTATTTTCTTTCTTCTCTTATATTAGAGATACTTATGAAAAGTGACAAAGTTAGAGAGGTATTATTTTTCTCTCTCTTATACAAAAGATAACAGAGAGCTAGAGAGACGTCATTTTACTCTCTCTCTTTCTCATTTTCGTATACAGATAATTATTAGAAGTGGCAGAAAGCTAGAGGGATTTCACTTCTCTCTCTTTCCTTTTCTCCTCCTTTTTTTCTTTATACAAATGCCCTTATGGGAAGTGACGTAGTCAAAGAGATTCCACTTCTCTCTCTTCTCCTTTTTTTTCTTTTTCCTTATGTAAGACATTTATGGAAAGTAACAGAGAGTTAGAGAGATTCCACTTCTCTCTTTCTCTTTTCTTCTTCTTTTTTTATGTAAGAGATACTTATGGAAAGTGATAGAGAGTCGAGAGATCATTTCTCTCTCTCTTTTCTTCATCTTTTTCTTTATGCAAGAGGTACTTATAGAAAGTGATAGAGAGTTAGAGAGATCATTTCTCTGTCTCTCTTTTTCTTCCTCTTTTTTCTTTATGCAAGAGGTACTTATCGGAAGAGATAGAAGTCAAAAGAGATAATTTCTCTCTCTCTCTCTCTTTGTTGCTCAAATGGCAACCACTTTGAAGCCTTTGGATGCTCCGATAAAAATAGCATAAATAAAGAAAAATTTCACCCACATCCTTTCCATTCATTTATTAGTGCAAAAGTGCTGACATTTTGTTTCAATCTAGTGGATCAGTCAGTTGTGTGTTGGTTGCTAGGTTTAAAGGCACCCTTCTCTTGATTTTTACCACACAACCACCCCTAGTTAGGAAGGAGCCCGTGTACAGCTAGGATATTGTGTAGTTGGAGGGACCCTCCTTCTAGCGCTATCATTTACTTGCTACGACACCCCCTAGTGATGGTGTTTCCTATCCCAACTTGTGCCCATGATTGTTCTGGTGATGGTGGAGTTGCTATGGCATTGCATCAGGCCACAGGAGAGGTTGCATTGCAGGGAACAGTACAGGAGCAGCTAGAATAATTTGAACGGTCAACATCAAGTTTGAAGCCTATTGCAAGAGCAAGATGAATGCACCGTGCTTACTCTTGTCGGCTGTAAAGGTTTCTGGCATAGGTGATGGGACCAGGCCATTGGCTTGACTCTCAGCTAGTTGAGAGGTGCTAGTGCCTGTATGGCGAGATGCAACTCCTGCCTTTGTTTGGCACTTGTCAATAGTTTTTAGACCCTTCCTCTAATCTATTGGTACCAAAATTCATCAAGTGCCAAAGGGAGAGTTGAAGCTCGTGCTGGAGTAGATAGTGTAGGTCAGGCTCTAAGAGGCGATACCTGTAAAAAGCCCCACCGAGGATAGTCCTGGCGATGGCACTTCGATACTCAAGTCAGTATGGATGCCAACAGTATTGAGAAGCATAGGCAAAAAGAGTGCATACCTTATGGTTTTGCGGGGAGCCCCCTTTTATAGAAGTAGAAGACAAGGGCATCATACAAGCATATCATGTGACATGTATATCACATGGACTGTCAAGGGCTTCTCATTGACAAAGAGATATCCCTTCCTTATTTATTAGTATCTTGTCATTTTGTAGAGTAATCATCTATTTTTTTATTGGTAGCATAGATTCCACACAAGCATGAGTTCCTCTTAAATGCCAAAATGTGACAGCAGCTATAAAAAGTGATGTGGCTTGTCAGGTCTTTTAGATATAGAGATGAGCATCAATTAACTCTTAGTTAATTAAGAAAATGTTGCTTGGAGGGGCTTGATTGGCCTGACCATGTCTTAGCATACGTGGAGTGCCTGGGATGGTATGAAGAGGCCTTTTGCATGCTGTGGTTGGATTGATTGTATGCTCGGAGTTGGATTGACTGTTTTTAGGATCAGATTGATCGTTTCTTGGATCGGATGATCGCTCCTAAGGGCGGATGACCGCTCCTAGGATCGGATGACCACATGACTTAGTCATTTCTAGGATTGGATTGACTACTCCTAGGATCGGATGACCGCTCCTGAGGTCGAATGACCACTCTTAAGGTCGGATGACTGCTCTTAGGGTCAAATGACCAACATGACTTAGTCATTTATGGGTTTGGATTGACCGCTCCTAGGATTGGATGATCGCTTTTGAGGTTGGATACCACTTCTGGGATCGGATAATAGCATGACTTAGTCATTTTTGGGGTTGGATTGACTGCTTCTAGGATCATATGACCACTCTTAGGGTCAGATGACCGCTCTTGGGATTGGATGATTGCATAACATAGTCTATTCTATGATTGAATTGATCACTCCTTGGGTCGGATGATCGCATGATTTAGTCATTTTTGGGATCAGATTGACCGCTCCTGGGATCGGATAACCACTCTTGGAGTTAAATGACTGCTTTTGAGATCAAATGACCACATGACTTAATCATTTCTGGATAACTAAATCAGCTTGGATAGGCAACAGTCAGCCTAGATGAATAGGGGTCGGCCAAATTGGATATCTTATTATTTCTGCATGATTGGATCAGCCTAGATGAGCAACAATCGACCAAATTGGATAACGATCAGCCTGGATAAGCAGGGGTTGGCTAAACTACATGCCTTAGTCATTTCTGCATGATTGGATCAGCCTGGATGAGCAATGATCGGCTAGATTGGGTAATGGTCGGCCAGACTAGGCAACAATTGGCCAGATTGGCTAACGTTCAGCCAGACTGCATACTTTAGTCATTAATGCATGGATTGCCTTCATATTGGCATGGACGACCCTCATTTTGGCTTGGATGACCCTCATTTTAACCTGGATGACCCTCATTTGGCATGGATGACCCATATTTTAACCTGGATGACCTTTATTTTGGCATGGATGACCCTCATTTTGGCATGGATGATTCTTGATTGGCTTGGATGAGCATCGGTCTAGATGAGCGTTGGTCATTTCTGGATGTTTTAGCCTGCCGGAAGAACCTAGCTCATAGATGTAGTAATGTTGAAATCGAAAAAAATTGTCGGCTAATTAAGGACCGACCAGACTTGCTATCTTGGCTTCATATCCTTGGTCCAAGCAAAATTATCCTCAAAAATACTAGTGCACAAACTCCATATAAAAAATTAATATAGGCTAATATAGAATTATGTTTAAAAAAAAGTATTATGATTAAATAGAGATTGCCAAATGATCACTAACATTATGCTAATAGAAACTTTTCACTTTAATCAATAAAGTAACAGTGAAGGAGTATGAGTCCAGGAGTGAGTTATTTTTCAACTTGTACTTCATTCTATTAACTGACTTTGGGGTTACTTCAAATTTTTAGGATTAGAAATATCAATGCTAAAGCTTCACTAGGTTCCTTGCATCTTTTATCAGGCGAGAAGAAATAAACGGAGAAATTTGCAAGGTTGTTAGTCATTTATAATATCTTCCAGAGATAGCAATAGGTCAAGATGGCTTCGGTTCAGGTCAAGTCAAATTACAACAATAATATACAAAAATCTGACTCATATCAGGCCTAATCTGAAATTCATGTTTTATTTCCATGCCCATACCCTGTTTGACTTCTTGACTTCCCCGGTCCATACAATTGTTGGGCCACGTTTAAATGGATCATGAGTTGTTTGGGACGAGAAAAAGTTATACCAAAGATATTAATTTATATTAGCATAAACGGGTAAAACTTAAGTTTTGTTGAAAAACATGATTATTCTTTTTGTATGTTCGGATATTTTATATTGATAAGAAAGCTATTTGGATATTAATAAGCAGATGAAAAAGAAGTCTTATTTTTTGTTGATACTAGACAATTTCACCCTTCAAATCCCTATTTTTTTATAATATATATAATATAGATTAATATTATAAATATATATTAATATTATAATTATTTTCATAGTAAATTATAACATGAATATTGTTGTAATTCTGTTTGAAACTTGTTGACATGGTTGGAGATGGCTTCCAAGTCGGATGGCCCCGGCTATCCTTCCGAGAAGCATAAATATTCCAGAACCTGCAAAAACAAGGAAGATACAGAAATCGCTAGAGCAAATAAAAGAAAGACATCTGTAGCTTTTTAAATGGATGAAATTGTGTAGCCATGGAGTGGTGTCAAGATGGAGTGGAGGCGGGCAAGATAATAGAAGTGGTAGATGGATGTGGTCGAGTGTGAGCAAGGCACAGGAGGGAGTGGACGAGGGTTAGGCGAAGAAAGGTAGTCCTAGCCTTCATCCGAATAGCGATTTAGAGCTTCGAGTGGCTATGAAAGGATTGTTGAGGCTTTTAGAGGACCTGGGACTTTCAGAAAGCTTGCTTGAAGAAAGCTTTTTTAAAAACTTACCTAGAAGATCCTGGGAATGGTTTTTATAAGAGAGGTATATAGAGTACCTGATGTCTAAAAAATATTCTGTGATGTAGAAAGTGATGATTAGCACATCACTGCAAAATGCATGCGCTTGAAGGAATAGCTTGGAGTGGCTAGAAATGGCATGAAGCTCGTCTTCACAACAAGCATATCTCTATAGCACACCTGCATCAATAGAAGTGATCGGTGTCAAAGAGCTGGTACTGAATTACCCACTCCCTTACGAAAAAATAGCTCGTTTAGGCATCCCAACACAACTTCTGATGATCATGTATCTGGATCTAAGGAATTTGCTTCTACGCTAAGCTAGCAGGTGAGGTGACAAACCACGCAAAAATCTACGTAGACTTGACCATTTTCACATATATTAAATATAATATGAATATTAGATGATAAGGTTGTATTATATATTGTAATATAATACTATGATATTACATAATAGTATATAATAAAATTTTAATGTGAAAATATTATATAAGCATCAAGTATCAACTCTTACATGGTTTAGGTCCATCTTCAACTCTGACCTATAGTTCCACAAAATTATGACCTACTAACCATCTTAATGAGATGTGCGTTTATACCTAGAATTACTCAAACACCATAAGCGAATTAGACGTCCGATAGGTAGAGAGGGCTACAAATAGGAATTGAAATCGGTGGGTTAGATCAGGTTCATGGTCAGCTTAGGCCCAAACCGACATTTTGAGACCACTGTCAGATCCCAACCCCACCTTTAACCTGAGCTTCTCAACCCAACCCAACTTCAGTTATTTGAGCTCAGATTCAAAATCAGGTTGTTTTGGTTGGGTCATGCCAAGTAAACATGGTTCAGTATAGAGGTTTGCTGAGTGCGGTCTGAACTAAACTCGGTGACTTGGGAAGTGTGCTGCTAGATTCTTCTCGCTCCTCTCTGGTTTCTTCCGTGGGTTTTGATCTCCTTCAAAAATGGCGAACGATGAGAAGTTGAAGGCTCCGGCCAGCTTCAACCGTGGGGATCGGGTCGACGGTGAGCAATCGTGGGCCAACATGGTACAAGGGCATCTCGCTCTCCAGTTTGGTCTTCGTACGATTTCGAAGGAGGACATTGATCATCTGCAATAGTTCTTCTCCAAGGTGCTAAAGCTGCTGGGACAGCTACTGGAAGACTCTCACCGGCAGTGGGAAGGATATGCAGTCATCTTTCAGAGCTTGGGTCACCGGATTTCGCCATCTGGGCTGTCCAAGGAAGTGCGACTGAAACTCAAGTTGAGCTATGAGCCGGAAATGTTCCTTATAGGTGAGAACCACTTCGTTGTTTGACTGAGCTCTGTTGCTGACTATGCTAGGGTGAAGGGGGAAGGGCCATGGTTCGTCGGCGGCCAACTGCTGGCTTTGGATATATGGGTTCCCGACTTCTTGCCGACTCGGCAACCAGTCACCAAAATAGTGGTCTGGATGCATCTCCCGGAGCTCCCGCTGGAGTACTAGCTCCCGTCGGCGATCACGGTCGTCGCAGGTGAAGCTAGGGACCCGTTATCTATAGACAACTTCACCGACCAATTGAAGAAAACTGGATATGCACGGGTTCAGCTGGAGTTGGACGTGGCAAAGCCGTTACTTCTCGGTGTTCTGATCCAGGGGCAACAGAAGGTGTTTTGGCAACAGTTCATGTACGAGAACCTACCCCCGGTGTGCTTCAACTATGGTCGGATTGGGCATACTGTGGAGGCTTGCTGCTCCCTGGGCCAGGCGGAGCAGGGATCAGGGATGTCTCTGTCTCTGGCAAGCTCTAGGTCCGAGAACTTGGTTGATGTTGGGGTTGAGGAGGGACTGAAACAAGGTCCTCCGGTGAAGATGGGTTCTCTGCCACTGGTGCTTCGCCCATCGCTGCCGGACGTTTGAAGTTTGGCCCGTGGTTGGTGATGTCTAGAGTTCGTCAACCACGGCCGGTGGGTGTTCCTCCGAAGTCTGCTAGTGAGCCCGACACGAGTAAGACCCCTGCTTCCTCGGATCCTCCTTCGTCATCGCCACCCCGCTCTTCAGCCATGCCTGTCTCGACTTCTCTGAATTCGCCACCCGACTCAGATGGATGGCAGAAGCCATCTAAGGTGGCGCGCCGTCGCTCACCTGAGGCGGGATTGTTGGACCTATTGGATGGTAGAAGCGGGTCAAAGGGGGCCTTCGGCCCCTTGGCGAACTGCATGGAGCTGGTTCTGATCGTCGCAGGCCCGAGGGACCAATGCATGCTGGAGTACGGGGCCGTGTCCCTGAAGCGTGGCCGGAGCCCTCCAAAGTCCTCCGCCACCTCATTGCCTAAGGCTGCTCCTACCTCTCCTGGTCGGGTAAGTCCTCCTATGCCATGCTTGCCTGCTTCGGGAGATCCTTCCCCTGTTCTCTCTGATGGTCAATCGGGGGTCCTGATAGTGTTCTCTGGGGGTGGGGCGAAGGGCACTGTGGATGGGAAGGAGGGTGTTGTGGAAGGGAGGGAGGCTCTATTGGGGAGGGGTTGAGTAGTGATCTGGAGGGGGCCTCTGATGTGCTGGTGTCAGTCAAAGCTCAGGGGCTGGCTGCTGCTGTTGGCCAGGTGGGGGTTTCTGGGAGGGCAAAGCCTGGTAAACAGGGTTCCAGAGGTCGGGGTCGTGCTGGGGTCTCTGGATCTTCCTCTTCGGTGGTGTCATCTTCGACACTTGACCGGGTAGTGGGGGCTTTGGTGGTTGCGGATTCTGGAGCTTCAGTGGGGAAACCTAAGACCCAGAACCTGGTTCCCAAGGGGTCTCTGACTCTGCCCAACCTGTGCCTACCTCCACTGTGTCCCCTATAGGTGAGTGCCAGAGCTATGAGAAAATTTCTATGAAGTTGAAGGAAGCTTTGGGCTCGGTGGGGATGGCTTCTGAGGGTCTTGTATAGGGTGATGCCCATGTCGAAAATTTGGTTTAGGGGATTGCTAGTCCCATGCCTGCTATCCCAGGGGATGTTTCCGGACAGGGATCCGGATCATCCAAATATTGTTAATTTTGTAATGAAAACTCTTTTATGGAACATCCGGGGGGCGGGGAAACCTGCTTTCCTGTCTACTTATGGTAGATTTCTGCAGCTATGTAATCCTCAAATGTATATTCTGTTGGAGATGAGACTATCGGGGCCTAGTCTGAAGCGGATGCGCCACTGATTCTCCCGGAAGTGGGGTTTTTACTCTATTGAGTCTCAGGGTTTGGCGGGTGGGATCATTGTTATATGGGATCTGGAGGCTGCCAAAATTGATGTCTTTTATCGCTCCTCTCAAATGGTGGCCATTGTCATCACGAAACCCAATCATCCCTCCTGGCTCCTATACGGCATCTATGCTAGTACGTCGTACAGGAAAGGAGGATCATTTGGGCGGAGGCATCGATTTTATTGCTCAGGGCATTCCCACTATGGTTGTTGAGGATTTCAATGTTATTGATCGGGCTGAGGATAAAAGGGGGGTTAGACCCTTTATCGAAGACACTGCATCTTTTGAATTCACAAACTTCATTCAAGGAACCGGGTTGGTTGACATGGGGTTTGTGGGCCCTCGCTATACTTGGTGCAATAACCGATCCGGTGTAGCTAAAGTCTGGGAGAGACTGGATAGATGTTATGCCACCCCTTCTTGGCTCTCTCTATATCCGGTTCACTTGGCGCGCCACCTCAACAGGATTGCCTCCGACCACTATCCCCTCCTTCTGATTATGGATGTTGACGCTCGGGGCTCCACCCTTTAGATTTGAAAAGTTCTGGCTTTCTTATCCAAAATCCAGAGATATTGTCAGAGAGGTGTGGAGGATCCCAGTCTGGGGTGATGCATCCTACCGGATTTCTCGTCGTTTGGAGCTTCTCAGGAGGAGGTTACTTAGGTGGAATAGGGTTGAGCTCGATAATGTGATGACCAAGCTGAAGACTATTAAAAGTACTATTTCTGATCTGCAGGTAAGGAAGATAGGGTGGGTTGCTTATCGCAGGTGGATATGGACACTCTTCGTTCTCAGCTATATTTGCACCTCTCTGCTTCTTCATCAAGAGGTTATCTGGCGACAGAAGTCTAGAGTTCAGTGATTGCAGAAAATGACAAAAACACTCATTTCTTCTACTTGGCTACTATCATCTGCATGCACAGTAATTCTATTCGGTCTTTGCTTTCATCAAATGGTCAATGGTTGGAGGATGATCAAGCTATCAGAAAGGAGATCTTCATGTTCTTGACTTCCCGATGGATGGATTCTACCCTTATCTATCCTTTATCTTATTTCCCCCCGTCCACTACAGTCTCCTCTTATCATAATTCTCTCCTTCTGGCTTCAGTTCTCGAGGAGGTTCGATCGGCCTTGTGGTCCTTAGGGAAGGATAAAACTCCGGGCCTTGATGGCTTTCCTCCCTTCTTCTTTCGGAGATATTGGGATATTTTGTCTTCTGGTTTTATTGCTGCAGTGCAACTATTTTTTGTTTCAAGTACTATGCCCAATTCCTAGAAGCGGACTTTCATTACTCTCATCCCCAAGCATCTTGATGCCTCCGAGCCCGGTCACTATAGACCGATCAGTTTAGTAATATCTCTATAAAGTCTATGTTAGATTGATGGTTACCAGGATGAAGATTAATCTTCCATATCTGATATGCCCAGAGCAGGGGGAGTTCGTTGGACGGTGCTATATTTCTGACAATGTGCTTATTGTCCATGAGTTATGTCGAATCTCCGCTGTGCTTCTATTAGACACAGTCTTATGGCCATCAAGCTCGATATGAGAGAGCCTATGATAGAGTTAAATGGGACTTTCTTCTCAGGGCTCTACAGGATTTTGGATTTCATCCGACTTGGATCTCCAGGATCTTCTCTTGTGTTACCAGACCTTCCTTCTCTCTTTTGATTAACGGGTCTCCTACGGATTATTTTACTTCTACTGTCAGCCTTCGTCAAGGTTGCCCTCTATCATCTTCCCTCTTTATCATTTATGTGACTTTCTATTGAGGGTGCTGCAGCAGCGGTGCGAGAGTCGATTGTCCAATCGTTCTCTCATGCTCATTGTGCTCCTCCGATCTCACATCTTTTATTTGCAGATGACTGCTTACTTCTAGGTAGGGCTTCGGTGTCCAGTGCCCAGGGGTTCCGGGAGATCTTGGAGGACTATTGCTTGGCCTCGGGTCAGAGAATTAATCTCCAAAAATCTGATATCTATTTCAGCCCCAAGACTCCTATTCGGACCCGTCACAGGATTGCAGTTATTCTTGGAATTGAGGAGTGCCAAGGTCCTTTTAATTATTTGGGAGTGCTTATATCGGGATCCAGGCTGTCCAGGATAGAGTGCTCCTCGATGATTCTTGCTATTCATGAAAGGATTGACGGATGGCAGGACAGATCCCTCTCCTCCATAGACAGGATCATCCTTATTCGTTCGGTTCTTACGTCTCTTCCGATCTATCTGCTTTCTAATGCTATTATTTCCAGGACCATTATTCTCAAACTGGAGTAGATGATCCGAGCTTTCTTGTAGGATTTCACTCCGTCCTGGCAGAGGATTCATCTGGTTGGCTGGCAGGCAGTCTGTCAACCAACTCAGTATGGCGGCTGGGGATTCACTCTCTGCTCACCAGGAGAGAGGCTCTTCTATGAAGGCATGTGGCTAGATATTTTCTGTATCCAGCCAGCATGTGGTCGACTATGATGAGAGCTTGGTATGATGACCATTATGCTCTTCTCGATGGCACTCTGCGACCTCCTAGACACTCCTCGGTCATATGGAGGAATATGCTGACTAGGGCACCTCTCATTACTCCTCACCTCTCTTGGATCATTGGGGATGGTAGATCTACTCGATTTATGCTAGACCCATGGATTTCTGATCTTCCTCTCATTAAATGGCCCACTTTTATCTCAGTTGATATTCCAGACTCCATATCCATTGCTGATCTCATGGTTCCTGGAAAGCCTCTATGGGACCATGGAGTTGTTACTTCTATGTTTAGGGATATTCTCGGCCTCCAGGTTTGCTTTATTAGCCTGCCCATCACTCCTGGCCCGGATGTTAGAGTTTGGATGCATTCCTCTTCTTCCACGGTGCCGATGTCGAATCTCATGACCATTTTTTCCCCAAAGGTTTCTACTCCCATCTCAATGGGTTGGATCTGGTCCATTCCGGTTCATCCGAGGGTTTCGTTGTTCATCTGGAAGTTGGCTCGCCATTACCTTCCAACCAAATACCTCTTGGCTACTAGAGGTCTTTATATGTCCACGAACTGCCCTCTTTGTGGTGACATGAGGAGACCCAGGATCATGCCCTGTTTTCTTGTCGTCGGGCTTGACGTGTGTGGCAAACGGTAGGTCTTGCTCACCTTTTTCTCTGGATAATGATAGACAGGGCTCCTTTATTGGGATCCTGCGATCGGCTACTACCATTCCCTGTGCTGCTCTCCTGGCTTACATCGTCTATCATATTTGGTTGTCCAGGAATGAGTATGTCTTCAGCTCGGTCAGATGTTCTCCTTGGCTTCTTGTCCAGTGAGCTAGTATTTCTGCCTTTGAGTATCAAAGATTGACTGGGAGATTTTCGGAGATCTGGGGTTCCCGCCCCGTTCTATGAGCACCCCCTCAAGTTTTCATCTCTTGAGAACCCCCTCCTCCATATTTCTTCACAGTCAATTTTGATGGGAGTCTTCGTCATAGATTGGGAGGTACGGCTTTCATCATCCAGGACTCCCGTTTGGGCTTTCTAGGTGCTGGCGGTACCCCTCTTTTTGACTCTTCCATCCATGCGATGGAATTGCATGCTACCTGGGCTGGCATCAGATATGCCCATCGGATTCTCCACTTGGACCATCTGATCGTTGAGGGAGATTCGCTGACGATCATTATTGGATTCGTCAGTCGCTCAGAGCTCCATCGGCTCATCCTATTATTCGAGACATTGGTCTTCTTATACAGGTTGAGTTGAGTCTCTATCTAGATTCCTCCTTTGTGGCCCAGCATTTTATTCCCGTTCTCTGGTACGACCGGTGGGCCTCCCTGTACAGTTTAGAGATATTATCTTGTCTAACTTTCTTGACTGTATTCACTCCCATTCTGTTTAATGAATACATTGTTCTATCAAAAAAAAAAAAAAACAATATGGTTCAGTTGGTTGGATCAATTTAGCTAAATCACTTTTAAATGCTCCTATGCTATGCGAATAATATCAAAAAAAAAAAGGAAAAGGAAAGTTTTAAAAAAATCCAAGAATAAAAAAAAATAATTAAATATATCTATCTTTGCAATTGTTAGCATTGCTATCATCCAAACAGCTAGAACATTACTTAACCAAGCGCCCCCCCCCCCCCCCCCCCCCAAAAAAAAAAAAAAGCTATAACATTTGATTTTTATAAATTCTTTAATTTTCTAATTTTTTTTTGATAAAATCGAGCATTCAACCAAGGATCCTAGAATGAATACAACTAAAAAAATTAAAAAGGATAATGTCTCGAAGGGGACCAGGCACATCTCCCAAACCATCCACAATGCATTACCGGAATGATTGGCAACAAAGAAGGTAATCCAATCCGCCGTCGAGTTCGCCTCCTGATAAACATGCCTAACTATAATGTCCGAGCATCCCTGCAAGAGGAAAGCAATGTCACGGATAAGAGGGTGCAAGGACATCGATCTTATAACGTCCCGAATCCAAGTGATTTGCTTTCACGGATAAGAGGGTGCAAGGACATCGATCTTATAACGTCCCGAATCCAAGTGATGACGTGACTGAATCATCCTCAATAATAAGGTAGTTCGCTTGTAAAATCCTCCGAGCATAAACTATGCCAACCCAAGCATCCCAAAACTCCGTCGCCGAGACAGTCAGCTCAAAGAGAAAACTCCCATAGCAACAACTATACGAAATCCAGAACTCCAAATAACAAAGCTAGCTCTATCCTATCTATCCATGATACTTCCATCAAAGTTGACCGTAAAAATGTCGAAAGAACTTTCAAGAAATGAAAATCCCGTGGGACGCCCAGGACCTCTTCCAACAAACCAAATATACTTTCCCAAAGTAAAATAAAATGAGCTAGAGATGACAACATGGGAGTGCAATATAGATACTACTTTTAGATAGGTGGAATGAACACTAGCGAAACCTTGGAAGATGGAGCCCCTGCAAAATAACATCCCTTCCTCAAAGAATATACAAGATTTGATTTGAGTCACGAGAAAAGAGAAGGATTGGATTCTAGCCTAGGAAGCCTGCTGGATAGCCTCGTAGCTCCAACAAAAAATCAGGAAGACAAACAACGCACGTAGCTAGTCTCAACTTCGACTCTGGTCGATGCTTAGCCAGTCGTTCTTCACTATAACATGAAACAAACAATTTTAATATGTTCATGGGACATTCTTCCTTTGCACAAACATCCGTTTTCACAAACCAATCCTCAAAGATAGACCATAAAGATGAGAGAATTTTTGGCATTTGTTGAATACAGATTTGTATTTGAAATAGTCCAACTTGACAACAGCAGCAGCATTACAGACACCGATCAAAATCTGTATAGAAGAAATTGCTAGCATTCTGAAAACATTCACAAACTCTACGTCTTCCATCAATTCAATAAATTGGCACCATTTCAGATGAAACAATTAAAAGAAATCAAATTCCAGATAGTTGCCAGAACCTTTCTCGATGGCAGCTTCGACCTTCTGGCTTGTTGATGCTGCAGGGCATGGAGGAGTCTTGACCTCAATGGGTTTTGGGATCTCTGGAGGGCATGCACACCGTATCAAGGCCCAGTTCAAGCCCTCAAAGAATGGGTGCTGTTTTATCTCCGTGGCACCACGCTTGTAAGCGAGCCGCTGCTGTGGCTCCTTCACAAGCAGTCCTCGAATGAGATCCTTTGCGGAGAAGCTCACAACAGGTAACTCAGGGAAACGCAAGGGCTGGCCGACTACATTAAACAGAGTAGCTCTGTTGCCTGATCCCTTGAAAGGGGTTTTCCCAAACAAGAGCTCATATAAGAATATCCCAAAGGTCCACCAATCCACGGCACTCCCATGACCCTCGCCCTTGATGATCTCGGGGGCCAAGTATTCATGCGTACCAACAAATGACATGGACCGAGCATCTGTGGGCTCTGCAATGAGCTCAGGTAATGGGCTGACCTGGTTGCCGGTCTCAAGCTTCACTTTCCGCTCCTTGGACTTCGAGAAGAAGAGGCGAGGGGAGAAGCATGTGGTGGGAGCTACACACGAAGGCTGGATGCAGGATGGCTTGATGCAAGCAGGCTGGACACAGTAGACAGGGCTGTTCCTATGGAAAACTTCAGAGTCGGGGTTCGAGGACTTGATGAGTGTGGGGCTAACGGCACAACGGAGCGAAAGGTCGAAGTCAGAGAGCATGATGTGGCCATCCTCTCGGACAAGGACGTTTTCTGGCTTGAGGTCACGATAGATGATGCCAAGCATGTGTAGGTATTCCAAAGCAAGAAGGACCTCAGCTACATAGAACCTGCATTTATATAAAAAAAAAAAGTATCAGTGAAGGTTCCCTCAATCTCCAAACACAGAATTTAATGATATTTTTTTGATTAGTCAATGCCATGTGACCTCAAGAAGAAAAATGAAAATAAGGCCTTGGTTCGGAGTTTTGGAAAGAAAAGAAAAGAGAGGAAAATATTAGTGAGAAGAGAAAAGAAAGGAAAGGAAAGGAAGTGCCTTTCTTTTTCTTTGGTTAGGAGTTCGAGAAAGGGAAAGGAAATAATTTCTGTTCATCATGATTGGAAATAGAGAGGGAAGGAAAGAGAAGAAATGTTATAATTTTTTTTACTATTATATCCTTAAACCAAGGCGTTAGGTGTTGACAATAGAGAAGAAAGGAAAGGATAAAATAGGAATTATAAAAAAATGACTAGACCTCAATTCCTTTCCCTCCTCTCGATTTGAGAGAGAAAAAAAATACGGAGTTGAGGGGATTAGCATTCCTTCTATTTCCTCCCGATTCCTTTCTTTTCATTCATGAAAAAATTTCCAACCAATGGAAAGTAAATACTTTCCCTCCTATTCTTTTCTTCTCTCCTGCTATGCTCTCCCAACCAAGCCCTAAATGTTGTCCGGGTCTCAACTGTATTAAAAGCAGATTGATGGTTTCAGAACTAGCTGAAAAGTAGTGTGAGAATCGCATCTTGTAAAATAATTAATGCATGGGGTGTCTAATTTTTAATCCTGCCTCATAGAAGAAGTTTTGCTGCTTTCATGTGAATAAGCATATGCCTAAACATCGCCTTATAATGCATGGATAGAACAAACTCTTTATAGTTACTCGGCATTCTTATAATTAGATCAGAAAGCAAAGACCAATGTCTCATAGGCAACCAAATATTGATTTGGGGGCTAACCATAAAGAATGCTGCTACGTTGCAGGAGGCTGTTTATTTTTGACTTTGGATAATTGCAGTCTCAAACCTGTATCTCTAGCATGAAGACTCGAGTAACAGTCATAAGGTTGCCAAAAGGTCATAAAGATTTCACAACTCCATGTTCTTTAAAAGGATGCGTTCTCTGTTTAGTCGCCCCCTGGTGCACTTCTATCCATAGAGAACAGAGACTTGACAAGGTCTATTAGCAAAGATATTATATCTCAGTCATGCTGAATAATCCTTTTCCTTGACGTTCTACATTGCCTTTCAACCAAGACATACAGAAAAATCATCCTCAAGGAGAACATTTATAAAAATGTCACATGCATAATTCTTCCAAAATTTGTTTATTACTTTATCTTCTAATGCCTCTACAACGTGCCACAGGTATGTGAAAGGATTCTAAGTATCCTGCCCTTTATTGATGTAAATAGCAAAGCAAAATTCATTGTACCCAACAGGAAATAAAGCATGCTAGTTCCTGCGTTTATTACAGTAGGAAACAGCTCGCTACAAGCAGTGATCATATCCACGACTAAAACAACCTGAAGCAACCCCACCAGGATGCAGATAATTCCAAAGCATGCTGGTAATTGGCACTCAAAGGTAATGATCCTCCACCTATCCTATCATGTAGATATGGCCTCATGGTAGGTCTACAAGTCTCTCCTAGGTTTTTCTTGTGACTAACACCAATGATCTGATAAAAACTCCACTTTTCATATGCAAGCATAAAACCGGCATGAATTAAAATCTCATTTCCTTTCATGTGGAAAAAAAACTTGAATAGTAGAAAGATCAAAGATCTTTCAGGATGCCCGAAGCCCAAATGCGAATCCCAGCCATCTCCAACCGTAAATAAGCTTCCTTTTGAAGTAATTATATTTGCTCTCTAAGAGATCCACCATTCAACATGGGATCCCAACTGCCATGTCCAAGGTCCACAGTTTTGGTACAGGCACCACACTGCAACTTAACCAGCATGATATGGTATTGTACCATACCAACACTCAGTACACAAATGTGTACCATTTTGGTACTGGTACGGCAATTTTTGGCCCCTTTCTTTTGCATTTGAGGATTACTCTAAGATTCATGAATATTTAAAAGTACTCCTTTGGTGCACTTTTAAAGTACCCGATTACGGTTTTATGAATGTCAAAGTAATTAAGAAATTTCCAAATAACAAATATAGACATTTTAAAAATTGAAATTTGAACAGCATTAGCAATAATTAGAAATTCAATGGAATATCTGTATTATTCAGACCACTACTGTCAACAGCTGGCCTCAAAAGATTCTAAGAGCAACTGAAAAGTAGTATTATATTAACTCTTAGGCTAAGAGATCAACCATGCAAATAAATATCGAGAAAATCATTAAGCTTTAAAGTTTAAAAGTCCCAAGCTTTTCATTAGATATTGTTGGTAAGACTTGATTTATATGCCATCAATCACTTTTAACATTCTCGATAACATTTTCAAGCTCCAGTTATTAATCCTTAAAATACCATAATAGAATTAGCAAAAATAATACCATTAGAGCTAAACCACGTGAAAGCACAAAATAAATATAGACTAGAGAACAAATTGTCAGAAAAATAAATGGTAAGACATCTGCAACAATTTGGAATATTCAAGTCTAGTATTTTTGTATTTACTAATGCATCATTAGATGCTTAAATTCGTAACACTGTCCTCATAGATCAATCAGGGAACATGAGGCATTTAGCTCATTATGATTAATGACTATTTGAAAGTCTCCAACAACGACTACTCAGATAGCATAGAAGAAAAGGAAAGAGAGAAAGGAAGGGAAGGAGAAGAAATGGGAAAGAATGAAAGAAGGGAAGAAGAAGAAAAGGAAAGAAAGAAATGAAGGAAGGAAGAGAGTAAAAAAGAAAGAAATGAGGAAAATCTAAGAAAAGGAAAGAAAAGAAGGAAGGGAGAAAGAATCAAATGAAGGAAATAAGAAGAAAAGGAAAGAAAGAAACGAAAGGAAAAGCAAAGGAAAGGAAGGAAGAAAGGAAAGAAAAAAGAAGAAAAAGGAAAGAAAAAAAGGTAGGGAGAAGAAAAAGAACATAGAAAGAAGGAAAAAAGGAAAGAAAGGGGAAGGAAAAGGAAAAGGGACAAGGTTAAGAGGCCTTAAACTGGAGTGATTTAGCGCCACTTCAGCCTGGTTCAATAATTTTGTGAAGTCTACCTCCATTTATCTTCACCAGAAGAAATTCTCAACACTGATTTTTCTACCTAACTTAAGCACGTAAGATCAGAATTTTTTTTTTTAAAAAAAGGTACAATTCTTTAAATATTTTCCAGTCCACAAGTCTTCACCTAAATTTTCGGCCATATGATGCTTTTCTAGAAGCGGTTCTTCCAAAATCCAGACAAACCATTTGTTTAGAATTCCTATCCAAATTCTGTTTTTTCTTCTTCTCTCCTACTTCGTTTATTGGTTCATTTTATTAATTTAGAAGTAACAATTTTTCCATCCTCAGCTTTTGTGCAGCATTCCCAGATAACTAAAAAGCCAAGTGAAACTCCAAGAAACATGCACAAGTTTAGTAGCACCAAACATATAACTTGCAAATTGCATAGGAAGGATCATTATACCATTTGATATGCAAGCTTTAATGCTAATTTTGGAAAAAAAAAAAAAAAAGGAATGATCAGAAGGCCTGAAAAGGTATTCTAAATTTTCATTTGAAGCATGATCATCTAAAACATTCAATGGCCAGCAACTAAAGTCGCACAATAAATACTCTCATAAAAAAAGCAGTCCTTAAATTCGACAAAGAATGCAAATTGCTAAATGACAAGTGCCCTCCCCCGCACCCTCTTTTTTCTCAGGAAGGACAAGCCTTTTTCTTATATCATATATCAAAAGTCAAATTGGATCCTGATTTCATGTTTTCATTATACCAAGCTAAAACTCACCCACTCTCTCTCAGTCATGCACCCAGTATCAGGGACCTTTTGTATTGCTTACCATCTAGAAAGACAAATTGTCTTGGATGTCTCAAACCCTCAAGTAAGATTTTTGTAACAAGAAACCCAACATCCATCCTCCTCCAAAAGTGATGCCTACCACTTTCAAAATTCTAAGCCCCTTCAAGTATCGTGTAGTCCTTTCGCATTAAAACATAATGATTTCAGCACCAGAAACAATCAACTATTATTTAACAGGAATAATAGAACTTATTTCAATAGAATGCCTAAATAATTGATGAACAATGTCATCCATCAGAAGGTTGCCATGTAGACGGATAATGCCTTCTGACAATAAAAATGCCACTGCAATAGTTATCCGGCATATATCTATGTTAACAAAAGGTCTTTCTTTGTGCAGGTGTCTTAGTTTCAGTGTTTGGTTCCCCCCCTCCCTTCCCACCACCGCGCCCCCACACCCCCCCCCCCCCCCCCTCCCCGCGCCCAAAAAAAAAAAACAAAGAAGCAACATGGGGAGGTATAAGTCTATTGTGAGAACCAGTGCTTACATGTACGTAGTGCTACATCGGTTATTTGCTGGAAAAATCTTGGGTACCTATACATCGGTATAAGTCTATTGTGAGGATTCATGTGGGCATGTATTTAGTCTACATTGGTTATTCACTAGAAAAAACTGGATACTTATACTGGGCTAAAGATCCAAATAATGCCTTCCACATAGTCTTTTTTGGATGGAATCCTGGATTGTTACAAATGGTATCAGAGCTGACCCGGTATACCCTATGTGGACTAAGGGACACTGCAACATGGGTTCATTGGGCTAACTATAAGCCAATCGTAATATTTATGAATGGATACAAGGATTTGGATCCTTGACCCGGTGAGGATGTTGGGACTAAAATGAGAAAAGTATGTGAGGACTAGTGCAAGCGTGTATTTAGTCCCACAACGGTTACTCAACAGAAAAACCTTGGATACTTAAACAACGCCAAGGAATCCAAATAAAACTTTCCTGCTAGTTTTTTTGGGTAAGGTTTTGTGTTATTACATCTATTCTATGAAAAAGACAAAATATACTTATACCACAAGATACGCCTGTCCTTATTCTCTTCAATTACCATTTTGCCCTTATCCACTCTATAAACACTCAAAAAAGTGATAGGGCAATTTGATCTTTGCGATAAAAACCAAAATATTGTGTGCACATTAAATGCAGCTTATTTCCTTCACCTATTTTCTGCACTTATTCCTCAACCAAACACCAAAACACACCTATTCCATGGAATAGGCCTGCTCCTTTGACAGCACAAGGAGATCCCTCCTCCTCGCTTATTTTGAAACCAAAAACCACCTCAATGTCAGATTTATCTTCTTAAAGACCCACATCCAACGGTCAGACTGGTGCCCATGGCTAAGTGTCAGGTTTGGATGCTTAATGCTAAACCAAAGTGACATGGAAATATAGTCCATATTAGAACATGGGACAATTAGAACAATCATTTCAAATATGCCCACCAGCCTTTCTAGCTCAAACCTGCCTTCTAAAACGAAGAGCACCTAAAAATTCTCTTCTCCAACTCAAGTTGCAAAAGTGCTCAACATTTATTAAAACAACTAATTTTACAACAACTATAAATGTACAACACCACACACTTAAATGTCCAATTACAATCTTACCTTCAATTTAAAAGGCCATAAGCATAAACAAACCATTGGGGCACATCATAAATTACAAAAGTAAAATTGTTGAGGATTCTAGTTTCAAAACTTTATAGATTATTATTTTATTGAAAAGAATTTAAACATCCTCACATTGAGACACTATCTAGACAACAGCACTCAAATACATGCTTAAAAAAGCCCCTCTCAATGGAAAAGAATACCAGAACTTACTCAAGTAACATATAAATAGCTCTTATAATTTGTAAATACACCCTAGTGAATTAAAGTTTAAATAGTGCAACATTAACTAACCAGCCAAAATCCAAAATAAGCATACATAGCAAGCAACAAAGTATCCTCTGCACAGATTAAAATACATACATACTTATGTATACATATATGAATGTACAAATAGGTATAATTATGTATACATAAACTTATACAGTGATCCATGAAACACAAAGACGTACATTTAGTACCCATGCACAAAAAGTAGTCAACCATACTATCACGTGCATGAGTAAAACCCTTAAACAGATTGTGGAATACATTATACTCAGACTGGCATAAAAGAGGACAGCTAATATACATGTATGCGTTATATATTAGGCTGCAAACCAATGCGAGTTTAATCAACTTACATAGAGATGCTAACCAGAACAGCTTTTAATATAATTACATACAAGTCAATTTGAAACCTATTTCCAGAAATAACAAAAAAATATAAAACTCCAATGGTAATATAATTTTGCAGCACTACATTTAGCTGAAAGAAACTAATAAACCTTGGCCAAGCGGAGAGCATCATGAGAAACACTTACTCTTGCTATTTATGTATGGGACCCCCACCATGAAAATTAGTATTGATGGCATTGGGTCAAATAAAAAGGCTGGATAAATAATAAAATTTTAAGTGTTGGTAATATATTCTGCTCCTAAATATAATATAAGATAACAAAAACCGCCTTTAAATTTAATAACGAAGCAATCTATAGACTATATATCTAAAGTCTACTACCTTTAGTAACATTAGAAATACAAATGGAATGCATTGGGAGGGTCAAAAATTGCACTTACAGGGATGTTTTGAATCAGGTTCATCTAGCTACAATCTTATTGGATTGGACCTAGGTGGATCCATTTGACTGAAAACCAACTACCCATCATGGTTACGACTCCTAAATGAATAATACCAATGAAGAAAATCTAATAGCTAACTACTCTCCCTTTCTGTCGTAGAGATTCTGTCCCTCATTCCTCACCAGAAAGTTAGTTTTATCTTTGCAGTGCCTTTATTCCTGTAAGCAGTAAGTTGAAAAGATTCTCAAGTCCGATCAGATTGGATAAGAAGAATAAAGGCATGCTCTATAACAGTACAGCCAAGTTGAACATAGATTCAACATGATGTAGATGAAGGTGGGCTAAGTCAACCATAAGCTAGCGCACTCGCAACTCTAATGAGAATAAAAGAACAACATAATTAAAGCCTAAGTCAACAAGTTATTAATTGATCCTAAAGACATCAATCTGTTAACAAGTAAAACATTGCCTGTATGGACACATTTGTTGCTTATAGATTCTATGTCCACAAGTTTCAGATAACAAAGTCATATCGGCCAGTATTAATACAGTATTAATGATGGACATAACCCAATGTTTGCTGAGCTATTACTAATATCTGTTTCCACAAGTCAAGTAATTCTAACACTTTGAACGGTAATTTGTCTCTGCATATTCTTTTTTCCTGCAAAGCTAGCGATAACAACAAATACTAATTGATGTCTTGCCTAATAGATCATAGACTATCTTTAGATAATAGGGCACCTTGGTTTGCTGCAGCACATGTTACAAACAATTTGAGGACTTTGTTGAACTTCCGCTGCATCCCTAGGTTGATATTTTGGTTTCAAATTCTTATTAATGCTCTACTTATTAACGTTCAAAAAGATGAAGCAGCTCAGAAGCATTCAGATCAATTCAATTGCAAAACTTATATAGGATAACACATGTAGAGTCTAGCTTATGGATTAAAAAAAAGACTGGATGAAGAATATCATGGGAGGATAAAAAGTAGAGAGGATATCTTTATAAACTAATTGAAAGAGAAATTAACATAATTGGGACTTACAATAGTAATCCATTTGTGCAGCCAAGCACCAGTAGTGATAGTGTCAAACAGGTTTTTAAATCTTTTTACAGGTCAGTCAATCCATAGTAATTTAAAAAAAGATATACTACCTTTTGTCCATAATACAAGGAAAACAGTAGGAGTTCTATTATATGATTTATTTACCATAAACAAACATTAGAACAAAACTACAAGGCAATATGGTTTACATATACACATGTCTAAAACAAGCAAACAGGAAGGCTCATCAACCCATGCAACTAAATTCTATAGACAGAAAATACACATATTTTATAACTAAATAGAGATCATAAGATATGGATTCCTACTTGACAGCCTGTTCTGGAAAGTATTTTCCCGTTGCCTCTGACGAAGCATATGCAGATCTCCTCCTGGGCAAAACTCCATGACCAAACATGAGAATTTATCTGTCTCAAAGTGTGTATATAATGTTGGTAGAAATGGATGATCCAAGCATTGCAATATCTCTCTTTCAGTCTGGGCTCTAAGCAGCTTTTTACGACTTGCTAGAGATTCCTTGTCCATAACCTTCATTGCAAAATAACATTTAGAGCCACTCAATTCCGACAAATACACATTGCCAATATCACCACAGCCTAATCTCTTAAGTAGCCTGAAATGGCTGAAACCAAGAACACCATCTCTAGCCTTGATGGCCTGAATCGCTTCCCATCTTGGATCATTTGCTTTGTGTGGCTTGTTTACACTGCTGCAAAAGCTACTACAAGTGCTTTCATCACTCACATCACTGCTTGTACTAACCCTGCACATGCTACTCTTGCCACTCTCAATAAAATCAGCACGTTCAAATATTTTAGCACTTCCACTAGTCTTTGTCGGACAGCTGGTGCCATCACTAGCTTGAGCAGAAGCCAAGCTATCCTTCACACCACTGTGCTCACAATTGTTCTTTTGTTGACCTCCACTGCCCTCCAAGGCTGCAGTTCCATTTAACTGACACAGCTCCACAGGATCACCTTGTTGGGTAGGTTGCCTCAGACCCAAATTGTTTGGCTCAGAACACTTGGTAACCTTTGCAGGAACCTTTTCAGTTGTTGAGCCAGAAGACCCCTTATGGTGGTGATTCAATTGTGGGTCTGTTAGAACCGCTGCCGCTGTATTTTTTGATGTGTTCATCAGCACAGATTTTTGCAAAATTCTTGGTGTGGTGGGCTCTGACTTGCTTGTCTTAGGAATTTGCAAAGAGGAAAGATTGTGGGAAGCTGGTTCCACTACATGACTACCAGGTGTTTTCTGTAGCCGTTCAGAGCAGGCCTTAGGAGTAGTATTTGAAGCCATTTATCAGACCACTGATTGTCGAATATATACGACCAATACAATCCAAAACCCTTTCTATTGTTAAGAATGAATGCTACACCAAGGCACCTCATCGACAGCATAGAATGCCTCTTCCCCCATCACACACTTCCTGATACAGCAATGAAATCAATCTTTCTCTAGAATAAAGCTTCCATAAAAAACACTTAGTAATCAAGCAAGACCATTCAAAAAAAAAAAAAAAAGAAAATCATCAAGCTCCGTTGCAACTTTAGCATTTCGATCATATTACTAAAGAGAATCCACTGAAAAACCAATCCATATAAAGGTAAAATCTTCCTCCAGGAGACAGAAACTTGGACCAAATCCCACCAAGAGAGGCATGATTCTCATCAGTTATAACAAAATGCAGCAGGTTAGCGGTTATCCATTCCTTGATCAAATCCTGTTCCCCGAAACCCAAAGTAAAACAATTTAGCAAGGAAATTAAAATTAACAGACAGCCAAAAACAAGGGCAGGTGATCGATCCAGCAAAAATTAAATCTTAATAGAAAGAAAAACAATAAAGTCCAAAATCCAATCGGTAAAGGGGTGCTGACAATAACAATAATAATAATAAAAGTAATAAATGAAAACCGAATAGAAGAGGGAAAAATCAGAAGGGTCACAAGAATCCCGATGGAATGCGAAACCTACGAAGTCCCCGAAGTCCTTCTTCCTAACGCAGATGCAATCCTCTCAAAGCTTGACAAAAATAAAAACAAAGAAAGGAAACCGTAGATGCCAAAAACCCTAGGAGAAGTGAGGAGGGGGGAGACCGAACCATACCTTGTCCCCCAAAGATCGCAACTTTATGATTCCTTATTAGTAGATGAGACACCGTTCAGCCTGTAAACCTTCCTTCGTCTCCAAGAGAGAGAGAGACAGGAAGGCGAGAATGGAGGACTGGTCATACGTGGAATGTGGGTGGTGCCTTGTGGACTCATTCAAGGGGACAGTGGGCAATTAAAGCCAAGGCAAAACTTTTTTAGTGCTCCCTCAGTTAATCATACTCATTTTGCTTTATCCTGCGTCCCCAACCCAAAAACCAAGCGGCCATGGGGAGCCCCTCCCCTCTCGCTTTCCCAACGCCCTTAAAATTTGTACAAATAACTTGGCGCTATTTACTGTGATACCAACCGTACTCATATTATTTATTAAAAATAATTTTATATAAAATATAAATTTTCATATCATAATATTATTATTAATATTATAATTAAAATAATAAAAATATAATTTAATAAAATATATAAGATTTTATTATAAAAAAATTATTTATAAGATAAAATTTTTTTATTTTTAATTTTATATAATTTTTTTAAAAAGTAGTTTCAAATCCTTCACAAATCGTTCAATTTTCAAGAAGAATCTCTAACTTCTACATACTTTCTCTACCATTATCATCCTTCCTGAAAGTTCTCTGCATTCTCATACTAACCTCTTTAATCCTTGTTCTTTTTATAGCTTCTCTATCGAAAAGCACTTCGATGGAAATTCAATAATTCAAATCGTATTGAAAAAGGATTTTAATTTCTTGTCCAACTCTTGTTTGACCTACAAAAGATCTATGGTTATCCAATCATCATCAAACATACAAAACCAGCTCGAACAGCATCCAATCAGATTCTGCATCTCTCCACCGCCTCAGATCTTATCTTAAAACATTCGGAACTGTCCAATCATGGAAAAAAGCATGCCTCTACCTTCGTAAATCGCGTGAAGCTTCTATGGACCATCGCAAATCGCCTCCTAATATGAATCGGCCATAAATTGACCACGCCCCGCAAACCATGCACCACCATGTCATCTTTTGCCCACTCGGTCCACGCCCAGTCACGTGGACCGTGACAAATGGTGAGAAATGCCATGGACCTTATAAAGCGATCCAATGGACCATGCGAAATGCTCCGTGCAATGTGCTATATGGTGGGCCACATGCGCTACATGCTAGGCTACATGCCTGGCTAGGCTAGGCCCCCTTTCGCACTCCCGGCTAGGTTTAGGCATGGTCTGGGTTTTAGTTTATGCCAGGCTCGAGGATAGCCTAATAACCTCCACCTCGACTCAATGTCTGACCTTCATCTGACTTTAAGAGCTTGTAACTACCACCCCTATGCCATGGGATAAATACTTACTATTCATAAACCAACAAACATAGAAATGGAGCTAGGCTGCTCAATTTCATCTCCGTCGTGTGATGTGCCCATCTTGATCCGAGACCTACTCGGGAAAGTCTCTTGCGGTAATAAAAGCTTCACCATACAATGTCGCCTATCATCTTCCTAAGTCTCTCATCTCGTGCCCGATCCACCTACTCCCTAAGCTCCACCTTATACTATGCTCCCATCTATATTAGGAACTCACCACATACTGGACTTCTTGTCAAGAGATAATATCCTCTATACTTCCTTCCCTGTAAGATAATCCTATTACCACGGATAACTTTTCGGTATCTATCACTAACTCTCCATATACAACTATTTGAATCTAGTTTACTCAATTAGATTAGGTATGTATCATACCTCATCCAGTTTCCTTAATGTTCCATCATAAAACTTTAAGATGGCTATCCTTTCATCTTTGATCATACAATTCTATCCGTCTGGTAGGTGGACAGTACCCTCTCTACTTTCTAGAGAGTCGAACAATTACTTTCTGTGACATACATAATAGAAACATTCATAATTTAGAATCCACTATTGGGAAGAAGAAAATACTTCATCAGATACATGAGTGTATCACTATATTCGTCACTATATCAACCACCAATGTAATAGCCTTCATTCGATTCTTGAGCTATAGGCAATCTCTGATATGATGCCTCAGCCTGTCGCACTAGTAATACTTGATCTTGTTAGTGTCTTTTGACTTGGACCTGAATCGCCCACCATATGATCCTCTGCCATTCTGTCCTTTATCACTAGCTCCTCCAAAGATCGCTAACGCTGAGTTCCTACATGAACTGAAAACTTAGTTCTCCCATCTAAGAACCTCATTCTGAAGAAGTGCCGAGATAATCTCCTATATCTTAATGATGCTCTTCCCTACTCGAAGAGCAATCACCAAGGACTCAAAGGACGGCAGAAGTAACGATAGTAAGACCAACATCCTGGTCTTCTCTTCAACTTTCTTATCTATACTAAGAAGATCAGTAATGATCCTCTAGAAATTGCTCAAATGTTCCTACATGCTATGTCATTTGCTCATCTGTAATTGATAAAATTACTTCTAAAAAAAGAGTGCATTGGTGAGAAACTTTGCCATGTACAACTCTCGAGCTTCATCCATAGCACCATCGACAAAGTCTCTTTCAGCACATGGATCATCATATTATCCACTAGGTACAAGTGGATCATATTCACCTTCTACATCTGAAGTCATCTCCAACTTTTCTCTTCCATGGTAGTCAGCCCATCCTCGCATGTGAAAGTGTCAATCAATCCCTAATGAATGAGCATGTCTTTCATCCTTGCTTACCAAAGAAAAAAATGCTCTCCAATCGAACCGACTGATATCGATTTTGATTGTGCCTATCTTCTCCTTTTTCTTCAATCTTGATCAATAGGGATAATCTGGAATTCTGATACTAGTTGTTGTGGTATCAACTACACTGATACCACTTATTAGAGAATCCATCATATGGAATATAAATCCTCGTGCCCAAGATCATGATGTCATTGTTGATACTGTAAAAGAAAGATGAAGAGAAAATAGAATAAAAGATAATTTAATAGGGTATATTAGACTTCACTATAAGAAAAATAATCAATTATAAGATAAAAAATTTACTTTCAATCATGATGTGACTGGAAGCTGACATACTGACATATAATCCCTGTTAGATGCCATGTCAGAAAGTCCGCCACGGTGGACACCCTATCTCAATCTCCTTTGGCCGGGCCAAGCTCCCCCAGATCAACAAGGCGGCCCGTCAAAGCCGAGCTCCATCCTCCGCCAGGTCGGCACCCGCAAGCTCGGGGCGCCTAGGCCGGAGCCGAGCGACCTCCTTCGCCATATCGAGCCCTTCCGAGGCTGAGCCCCCTGAGCAAGAGTCGAGCTCAGTCCTCCTCTGCCAGGTCGAGCTCCTCCAAGGTCGAGCTCTCTAGGCTGGGGTCGCGTGTCGACTTCCTCCGCCAGATCGAGCCCCTCCGAGACTGAGACCCCTGGATCGGAGTCGAGCTCTGCCCTCCTCCGCCAGGTCGAGCCTCCCCGAGGTTGAGCCCTCCGAGCAGGAGTCAAGACCTCCTTCGCCGGGTCAAGCCCCTCCGAGGTCGAGCCCCCTGAGCCGGAGTCGAGCTCAGCCCTCATCCGCCAGGTCGAGCCCTTCGAAGGTCGAGCCTCCCGGATCGGAGCCGAGTCCCAGCTCTCTAGTACGGCAACCAGCTTGGACGACACCGCCGGCCAACAAGGAGGCGGAGCTACCTCCCTAAGACACCGACGATTAGCCCGAAGGCCGCGAAGAAGCACCTATCAAGCCATGATGGCTGTCTGCGATCCACCGCTTACACCAGAAAGGCAGGAAGCCCCCTGACTAAGGTGTCACGCTCTCCACCAACTACCTGCACCACCCGAAAGAGGAAGTCAACCAGGAATTCGAATCCCGGGGGCGGCGGCCCCCCGATCGAGGCACTGCAAGGCTTCCTGAATTGGACGACCGGAAGGAATGTCAGAGCACATGACAGTCTCCCTTATCATGAATCGGGAAAGACATCCCATCCACGGTACGGAACACCGCTGCACGTGCCTGACAGCATGGAGAAGATCCCAAGGTAGGCGCTCAACGGTCACCTGGACTTAAAAGAACATTCGACACCCCCAGAGAGAAAAAATGGCATGCAACTGCAAACTCAGCTATAGAACATCATCCAAGCGAGTAAGGGAGAAGAAGCCTCACTGGAAGGCCAGCCCACCTCGGCTACCACCTCTCTCGGCACACTCGCATTTCATTCTCACACCATTCACTCCCCTAGTGTGGAGTCCATCAAGAGGGGCTCGACCAAGAGGATCTGTTCCCCTGGGTAGTCACTGACTTGAGCATCGGAGTGCCCCCGCCAGAATTCCCAGCCCGGGTCACTAACTCCTGTTTTGCAGGTCCTGAAGCATAGGCTAACCCCGAGAAGACGAAAGGGGCAATCCGACGTCTACAGCAGCTACAGGCCACGATGATCTTGGCGGCAACAAATCCTATACAATTTCTCTCAATAAGAAGTTCCAAATCTCTTACAAAGCTCTCAATTCTTAAGGAGACCCTCTAGCCTCTATAAGCTTTCTTTATCACTGCCAACCCTCCTGAAAGCCTCCTGATGATGCGGATATCCTAGCATAGATCTTGATGCACAACCAGCACGAATCCTGAAGTAGATGGAATGTAATTTTTTTTGGATGTTTTTTTATGGGTGTATGGGGTTTAGGTTATCTCCGAGTCAAAAGTTTTTAGGATTAGTTTGCTTCGAATAAATTATTTTAGGATCGGAGTTTTTTTAGGATTAGTTTGTTTCAAGAATAAAATTTATTGTTTTAGGATTTATTTTATTGATGTTTTAGGATTTGATCTTATCGGATCTTCCAGTTTGTTGGAAAGTTTTGATTATTTAAGTCTTGTAAGTCTCAGAGTATCGACAATTTGGAATAAATTATTTAAAATTTCCCGACTCTCTCTTTCTCCCTTCTTTTCCTTCCCTCCTCTTCTCCCCCCTCCTCTTCTTCTTTCTTATCTTCTCCTAGTTCTTCTCCTTCTTCTTCCTCTTCTCTCTTCCTCTTTATCCTGGTTCCTCTTCTTCCGAACTCTCATTCTGGACCCTCCTTCTTCTTCCTCTTTAGCTCTTCTTAATCTTCTCTCTTCCTCTCCCTTGGTTCTTCCTTTACCTGGTCTCCACTCTTCCTTTCTCTCTTCTCCTATTCTTCTTATTCTCCTCCCCATATTCTCTGCTTATTCCCTTCTCATTCCTCTCTTCTCTTCCTTATCCTCCCTGAAACTTCTTCTTTTTTCTTCTTTCTCTGCTTCTTCTTCTTCTTCTCCCTGTTGCTCTAAGTCCCCTGTTTCCCAACTCCCGACTACCAAAACTCGTGCCTCCCATGCTCCACCACCTCCCACCATCACACCGCCGCTTCTCTTGCCTCTCCATCCTCGGCAACCCATCCGACACCACCGATTGAGGCCCCTCGGCTGTTTCTCCAACCAAGTTGGACCTCCCTCCCTCCAGACGGTCACCCACCATCGTCTCTCCCTTTCGGCAGTCGACCCACCCCCAAACCATCCTCCCATTGATGCCCAACAAGCACCCCATCTTCTGCCAGATCCATCAAGCTCCTCCTACGGCCATCGTCAAGCACTGGAATCAAGCCCTCACAACCTATTTTCTATGCCGCCGACCACCAATCTCGTCGAGAATCTCCCTCCGGTCCAGCACCGTCGTCGTCCCCCCTTCCGCCTGTGAGCATAACCACCATCGAGCAGAACCACCCCAACCTTATATTCGCTCGATGCCTCCCATCATATCTCCTCCCTTCCACCGTCGCCAGCCATCGCCGACTCCATCGTGACCACCGCCACCCTGCCGGACTCCTTAGGACGATCTCCTCCAAGCTCGTCGATGGATTCTCGCCAGAATCTCTCTCCGCAGGCCCTCCTCTGTTCCACTGCTTCGATCCTTAGAGAAAGGTGACATCTCGCACGAACGTGAAAGCAAGAGGAGAGCCGCACGAATCTCAGAGCTGCACGAATCTCAAAGCACATGGATCTTAGAGTCGCACGAATCTTAGAGCTACACGAATCTGAAAGCTGCATGAATCATAAAGTTGCACGATCTTCAGAGCAAAGCCTCCTCTTTACTTCAAGCCTATTTGGATTTATTTGGGTTTGTTTGAATAATTGGATGAATTGAACTAACCTAGCCTGACGGTCATTTCTTAATGACCAACGATCCATCCTCTTAAAGTAATTTTGATCGGGTTGTCCCGTATCACCTGAATCCTCATACTGACCTCTTTGATCCCTGTCCCTCTTTTTATGGCCTCTCTATCAAAGAGCACTTTGATAGGAGTTCGGTGAATCAAATAGCATCAGAAAACAATTCTAGTTTCTTGTCTAACTCCTATTTGATCCATAGAAGATCTCTGGCTGCCCAATCATCATCGAACTTGCAAAATTAGTCTCGGACAATATCCAATCAAAGTCAGCATCACTCTATCACTATTGGATGTTGCCTAGAAACATGCGGAGCCATTTGATTGTATAAAAAATGCGCCATTACTTTCGTAGACCGTGTGAAGCTTTTATGGACCATCGCAGACCACCTCCCCATGTGAGCTAGTTGTGCACCAGAACCAGTCATGCACCCATAAACCACATACCACCATGTCACCTTTCACCTCCTGGTCCATGCCCAATCACGTGGACCACAAAAAAATAGCAGGAAAATACCATGGATCGCATGAAACGGTCCAATGAACCGCGTGGTACACCGCGGTCACTAGGCCATGCATGCATGCTGTAGGCTGGGTTGCGTGCCTGCACATGTCTGGCTGCATACCTTTGAGTGCCTGACCAGGGCGAGCCCCTTTTTGCACTCCAAGCTAGGTTTAAATGTGGTCTATGTTTTGCTTAGATCGGGCTCAAGGTGCAGTCCAACATAGCTTCCCATGCCCTCCCAATTAATCCCATTATTTTCGTGGTTCGTCCTTGGATGATCATTTGTGGTTTATCAAAATGACAAACACATCTTCCCTCATCTCTACCTTTTGGTAGTGCAGAATCTGAAAAAATCCTTCTTAAAGCTTTCGCTTTTAAAAAAAGAATTATCCCGAAGGATGGAGAAGGTACGCAGAAATTTATGGCCTGTATCGAACAAAGGTCTATCAGGCTGGGAACCATAATAGAGTGCTACACTGGAATAAAACCCCCTATCCTTTTTTCTTTCTATCAAAAAAAAAAAAAAAAAAAAAAATCACATCAAAACATGCGGGACCGCTCACAAATGATGCTTTTTTTTTTTTTTTCCAGAACGAGGATATATATTTGGATTGCCCGCTGCAAAGCTCTCCATGGTATCATTTCCACGGAAATGAGAGGATACTTCTTGGAGATGGTGAGATGCTTCAGAGATTTTATGCAGTAATAATAAGCATCTAGCCCGTTTTTGAGATGGATATTGCGAACCTTATCTAGATTACTTGTCTTGATACAATTATTCTAAATAGTTATCATGCTCCACCATGATTATGTGAGATGGATAAAAGACAGACATAAAGCAAGATTTATTAATAATACATTTTTAAAGCACCATGTCATCACATTTGTCTACAGTCATTTTATCTAGCAGCTGTAACAACAATAAAATAAAATCAAAAAATAATTACATTTCCGATTGACAATGGTCATATTACTTATATAACACAATTATAACAACCAGAGTGATTATGCAGATGTGAACATCATTGTTTGTACGTTATTGTAACGGTTATGTTGCTTTGTTTTTAAAATCATGTCAAAATGCTTATTCAAATGCCTCCCTTCTACTTGGAAATAATTCCACGGAAACACTCACTTGTTATTTTAAATTTTTTTGCCGACAAATCAATCCTTCTTCACCTCTCGTTGCTCCGTGCATCCGGGACTATAAATCTTAAATTTGATGATTCATTTGCATAGTTTTCTCAACTCACTGCAAAACAAAACAAATTTGGAGACTCATGTTGTAGGGTTGGAGGTCCCATCTTGCTTTTTTTGGCAGGAAAATTCACGTAACTCAAAATAATAAATTAAAGTAATTAATAAAAATCATAACATTTTGCTTCCCTATTATGGATTACACAATAATATGATATCATGTACCCAAATTTTATAAGAATCGGTTACTTGCAAAATGGCAAATATAATAGGTCGCAGAACCTATTATAACTAATCTTAATTTTTGCCATAATGGATATTAACTATAAGCCATTTGGCAAAATGAGGATTAATTAATTTTAATAGATATTAACTACAGCATAAGATAAAATCTAGGATTAACTTGCACACTCATCGGACTACAAAAATAGGCGGTCCAATGAAAAGAGAGTTTGGAAATTGGTATAACTTTCTACTTAAAAAGTTCCATGCATGACAACCATTTTTATAGCACAATTACTAAATGATTTCCGAATGAATTATAAAAAGTCCTCGATGCCAAGACATTTGGTTCTTCGCTGCTACCCTGCATATCACCAATGGTAGGCAAGGAATAAGACGATTTTTTAGGAAAACATTTGCTTCACCACCATATTCTTAGAATTGCCACACACCACAAACTGATGAGTACTTTGGATGGATATATTAACAACCATTGAATCTAATCACTTGGAGGAAATCATAAATGCACAAACTGATGAGTACTCTTGGTGCAGTTGCTCAGGAGATGGGCTTTGATGTCTTGATGAGACCTCTGAGTGGGGACTCTTGCGTTGCTTCTTATGGTAGCAGGCTAGAAGTTACTATCTTTCTAAGTTGGTACAGACGTGCCACTTAATTGGCTGTGGGACAATGACAAATCTGCACCACTGGTGCAACATGAATGCTTGTTAAAGCTCCAGAGAAGGGAGATGGAGGACCACTAGTTGGCATTCTCATGATAGTGCTTTATAAACGGTGGGGAAATGGAAGTGAGTGAAGTTTGGACCATGCAACATTGGATAGTTAGTGCTAACGCTCGATATGTTTCTAATTGATATGGCAGTACTCCTTGGCTAGTGGCATTCTGCTTTACTTTTATCCTTCCTCCTCCACATGGTCAGGCTTTATATATATATATATATATATATATATATATATATATATATATATGTAATTCATTAGTACAACATCAGATCACCAGCCAAGTATTCGCATGCATTGTTTTAGATTGCCTCCTCTTGGTTGAAATAAACAATGTCTATAAGATTTCAAAACAGGAAGTCACAATCGATGGTGCCAAATATGGGTGGTAGCCCTGACGAAACGTGTATCATCTATCCTGTGCTGGGGATTGTGTCCTCTAAGCCTCTCCACGTAGAGTAGTTATCGTGCCAAGGAGGTCGCCTTCAATCTGACGGCCTCTCAACAGCTACATTCTCTCCTTTATCATCTTTCTTTCTTTTTTTTCCCTCTCCCATCCCGACCTCTAATAAAAGGTGGTCCATAGGCAACTGCACATGGGTAATGGCTTGTGAGAGGTATGTATCGAGGATCAAGTCAAAGTTAAGCCATCGAGCATACTTTACGAATTCATTGAAGTCTCCGGCAAACCTTTTTTTTTTTTTTTAAAAAAAAATAAGGGAAAAGAGAGGAAGAGATGACACCCAACTTTTGTTATAAAGAAAGTTATATGCATATTTACAAGGGAGAAAATTTAAGAGGTAGAAAGTAGAAAACTTAAACTGCTCTAGAAGACTAAAACAAGACGATAAAAGATACGGAAAAAGGAAACATAGAGAAATCTCGTAAATATAAAATTGAAAAATAAGATAGGAGTTTCCATCAAAGAGAGAGAGAGAGATGCATAGGAGCATCCATAAACAAGAATGATGGCTGATTAATTGCGTAGATAAGGGAAAGAACCACTGGCAGCTGCTTAACCTTATCCCAGATTCTTCCAAACTCATATAAGAGCTTATCATCACACGAGGAAGACCATTTTACCTTGAGAAACAATAGAAGCGATGAAAGATTGCTTGTTAAGGAATATCAATGCATTTATTTCTTTCCAACACATCCAAGCCATAGCTCCAAACAGCATAATAATATTTGTTACCATCCAGATCATCATAGCCTGTAGCTCTGACATGTCGTGGACATGTCGAGCTCCCGTTGGGTGCTCGACTCTCCTTTCTGGTCGGCTCCTTGATCGAGTTGCCCTACAAAAAAAAGGAGATCCGGGCCGGAGATTTTGGCGGGAACACTCCGACAATCAAGTCAATTAGGACGATTAAGGGAAACAGAATATCTATGACGGAGAGCTCGAGATCTCTCCACGTAGAAGATGAAAGATGGAATTTATGAAATGGAAAGACAAGGTGAAGTGGAGATCAGAGAGCGGAAAGATTATCATGGTTGGTTCCTTGTCTATTTGCTCTCTGTATCTTACCGGTTACCTCTCTCCTTTGCTGAGGGTCCTTTCTTTGATTTTATGTGAGTGGAGTAGCCCAGACCAAGTCTGGGGTTTCATCTAGATGTCCCTTTTCTGGTATCCCATTCGAGAGGGGTCTTCCTTTGCCTACAGTCTTCTCCCTATCGAATCAGTCCTTGGAAGGAGATCCTCTATTGGGGGTGTTCACCAGTGTAGTACATGTCTTGTCCCTTTGGCGGTGTAGTTTTCCATGAGGGGTGCAGGCGCCGTGTCGCTGAGCCCCGAGCCATGGTAGGGCATTTCTATTCCAGGAGAGATCGTCGGAGTGTCGCAGGGCTTGTAGCCTTAATGGGATACTCATCTTGGAGGAGGTACAAGTTCCGTGTCGCAAGGGCTAAAGCCCCCGGTTGCACAGTCGTTGACGTGGCGGCGTGCTACAAGGCCTAGAGCCTGGTGGAGCATGCACTGCGCAGAGCATGCGGATGGCATGTTACAGAGCTTGAATTTTTGGTAGGACATGCACCACCTCCTGGAGGTTGCAAGTGACCAAGAACTTTCCTACCATGATCTGGACTTCTACCGATCCTCTCCTTTTTATTTATGGTGAGAACTTTGGTTCTAGAAAGAGGGGAAGCTCTATCTCGAGAGCTCGATCCTGAATGGCAGGAGCGTAACCTCTGCTGGGCGCTAGAACTCGGACAGGAGCTGATCTCGGAAGACGGGAGCGTGACCTCGACCGGGAGCTCGACCCTAGATGGGAGCTGACCTCAGTCGAGGGCTCGATCTCGGAAGACGAGAGCATGACCTTGGCCGGGTGCTCGACCTTGGATGGGAGCTGACCTCGGCTGGGGGCTCGACCTCGGAAGATGGGAGCATGACCTCGTCCGGGCGCTCGACCTTGGATGGGAGCTGACTCGGTTGGGGGCTCGACCTCGAAAGACGGGAGTGCGACCTCGATTGAGTGCTCGACCCCAGATGGGAGCTGACCTCAGCTAGGGACTCGAACTTGAAAGATGGGAACACAACCTCGGCCGGGCACTCGACCCCAGACAGGAGCTAACCTCGACCACGGGCTCGACCTCGGAAGACAGGAGCACCACTTCAGCCAGGCGCTTGACCCTAGATGGGAGTTGACCTCGATCGGGAGATCAACCTCGGAAGACGGGAGCACGAGACCTTGACCGGGTGCTCGACCTTTGATGGAAGCTGACCTCGACCTCGGATCTTCATTCAGTTGCCATGTACGGGTGGCATCTCTTGCCTGTGTGGTCACCAGCTAGGTCTGATGCTGGTTTCACGTCAGCGGTTGTGCCACATCAATATTGGTTATGTAACTTCAGTGAAATTTCTTCTCCAATCAAAACAAATGTTTTCTGTCGTGCCCCCGGCCACAGGTTTGCAAATCGAAAGTGTGAGCAACCACCGAATACCTATAAGAAACTATTCTTATAGGCATGCAAGGCATTCTACCTATCAATGTATTCAATATAACCTAAAAATTATACAATTCATATACATAAGACAATAAATATCAGAATAACTAAAGTATTAACATCTAAAAATCACACAAACTTGTAACACCACCATCACTGGCTAAGTCACAGGGTTCTTTCACTTAAATCTATAATCCAAAATTCAAGTATTTAAGTTATCTAATACATCTACTAGTAATTTATATATGTGTTAACCAACTAAAGCTATCCTTTACAAAATCGGCCTTGCCTTTATTACTTTTCTAAAATATTGATTTCACTCTAACTATCGACCCCTGGATTTGAAAACAATATGTAAATATTATAAGCTTCACATCTCGGTAAGTAACAAGTACATTTTATAAAATTGATTAAAATCATATTCATAATACAATTCAATGATGTCATACAAGATATGATGCACATATCTGTTCGATATCATAATCATACAATCAATGATATTTACATCAAGATTTCATTTTATCTTTTCTATAATATCAACATAAAAGTCAATATAATATATTAAAGTCCAACACAACCTTTATAATAATAATATAATACAATTTAGATATCCAATTCTTTTAGCTCTGTAGCCTTTACTGCATTGCATTTTACTATCCCTGTAGCTCAGGTATCACCATGTTTCTCCCTGACGGGATCTGTATTTTCTTATTCCTGCAACTTAGGTATCACTATGATTATTCTCGTAGCGGAGATCTGTATTTTATCGTCCCTGCACCTTAGGTATTACCATGATTATCCCCGTGGCAAGTATCTAATATAAATAAGTCTGGACTCATATATAGTAGGGCTGAGAGTCAACTGACACGTTTATAAAGATATACAAATTGTATTCTTCATTTCTTTAATTTTTCAATATAGTCTTGAAATATATAAATAGGCAACATTCAAGATTTTGTATGCCTGACTCCAATCATAACAAATATCATCATTATTTCAATTCATGAGATTCAATTAATCAATTATTTATTTCTATAGAAATCTCAATATAATTAAACATAAATTAATCATCACAATTTGCATTATTTTGAAATGAGATAACCTTCATTTAATTATGATTTATTAATATAAAATATAAATATTACTTAACTTGCAACTATCAACCACTAGCAATTTAAGTACTTTTTCGGGGCTTCTCAAGACCTAATAACCCAAAAATCATAAACATACATCAGAACAGCGACACGATCATATTTTCAAATTAATTTCTAAAAATCCTCAAACTTTTTCAAAATTCTAAAATCTGAATTTCTATACTAATTATTGCTATAATATGAAAAATAACCACTAACCATACTTTTTATTATGGACAAAATATGGACATGGAATAGTGGAACCGCTAATAAAGAAAGGAAGAGAGATAAAGAGAGCGAAGAAGAGATTATTTTCCTCTTTTCTTTCTCTTTTTTTCTCTTTCTCTTTCTTTCTTTCTTTTTTTCTTTCTTTCTCTTTCTTCCTTTCTTTTTGTTATGTTCTTTCCTCAACCGATGAAAAAGGGAAGAGGAAAAAAGAAAAGGAAGAAGAGCAACATAGAGAGGGAGAGCATCAGAAGAGACGATGCAGAAGATAACATGAGAGGGAAAGAGAGAACGTGGGAGAGAGAAAACATGGAATTGTTTATGAGAGGGAGAGGGGATATGGGAGAGAGAGCATAAAGGAGAGAATAAGAAGAAGAAGAAGAAGAAGAGAGGGAGGAAAATGGCGGTAGGCTTCGAGGGGAATAGAGGAGAAATCCTCTATTCTCCGATGGATTAAGAGAGGGAACTGTCTTAATACGGGCCCTACTTTTTTTTATTTTTTGTTTGGTTTGGGCCGGGACCTGGTCCAAATATCACATTCTCCCATCTTAAATAAATTTCGTCCTTGAAATTACATACCTAAGTTCTCAAATATATGAGGGTACTTTGCTTTGTTTCTTTTTCTAATTTTCTAGTAGCCTCTCATACAAAATGATTTCTCCACTGGATTTTGATATATGGAATTATACATCTTTGTAATACTTGATCCTTCCGATCTATAATTTGTACCTGGTACTCTACATAGCTTAGATTTTCTTTAGTTGTAAAGGTTCATATTCTATAATATGATTAGGATTTGAAATATACTTCCTCGGCATAGATACATGAAAGATATTGTGTACTCTGGCCAGTGAAGGAGCAGTGCAAGTCTGTAAGCTACAATACCAACTCTTTCCAATATTTCAAATGGACCAATATATCTAGGGCTTAATTTATCCTAGATCCTAAATCTTATAACTCCTTTAGTAGGCAATACTTTTAGAAATACACGATCCTCACTCTAGAATTTTAGTCTCATCTTCTAATATCTGCATAACTTTTCTGTCTACTCTGAACTGTATGGAGATACTTTCTGATTAATGGAATCTTTTCTACTATTTATTGTATCAATTCAAGTCCTAACAATCTTTGTTCACCCATATCATTCCAACATATTAGGAATCTACATTTTCTTTCATATAATGCCTCATAAGGTGCCATTTGTATACTGGACTTATAACTATTGTTATAAGCAAACTTTACTAAAGATAAATGTTCTTTCCAAGGACCTTTTAGATCAATGACACAAGCTCTTAACATGTCCTTTAATATTTAAATAACTCTTTCTGACTATCCATCTATTTGAGGATAAATAGCAGTACTAAAATTTAATTTGGTTCCAAGGCTTTATGCAATTTTTTCAAAACTGAGATATAAATATAGTATCTCTATTTAATACAATGGTCACAGGAATACCATGCAACCTCATAATTTCTCTGATATCAAGTTTAGCTAACATTTGAAGAATGTGACTGACTCTGAATGCTAAGAAATGGGCAGATTTAGTTAATCTATCGATAATCATCCAAATTGCATCATTACCACTAGGTGTTTTAGGCAAGCATGTCACAAAATCCATTGTAATATACTTCCATTTTCATTCAGGGATAAGTAAAGGCTGCAGAGATCTACCCGATCTCTGATGCTCAGCTTTTACTAACTGACATGTTAAACATTAAGCCATATATTCACCAAAAGATTTTTTCAAATCTCTATATATTTTGATGCTGCCATGGTGCATGGTATAACTAGCATTATGAGCTTCTTCCAAGATTTCTTTCTTTAATTCTGTAATATTAGGTACACATATTCTACTCCTAAATCTCAAGGATCCATTCTCATGAATTTGGAATTATAGTTTTTTTATCAGAACCCACATGTTCTCTGATCTTCTACAATTCTGAATCATTACTCTATGCATCTTTATTATTTCAATTAGATTAGGATGTACTCTAAAATGTGCTATCTGTGCCCTAAATTCATACTTCCATACTATATATCATATTTTATTAGATCTTTCATATATGCTTATGTGTAGTAACTAATAATGCCAAATTACTTGAAATTTTTTTACTCAATGCATCAGGCACCACATTAGCTTTCCTGGATAATAATTGATAGATAAATCATAATCCTTTAACAATTCTAACCATCTTCTCTATCTCATATTCAATTCCTTTTGAAGAAAAATATATTCCAAACTTTTATGATTATGAAGATTTCACAATATTTACCGTATAAATAGTGCCTCCAGATTTTAAGTGCAAAAATTACTGCTGCAAACTCGAAGATATGTGTAGGATAGTTTCGTTCATAAGATTTTAACTATCTAGATACATATGCTATAACTTTATCATGTTGCATTAAAATATAACTTAAACCGTTCTTTGAGGTATCACTATATATTATAAAACCTCCACTCTTAGAAGGTATGGTAAGAATGGGGCTGATATTAATTCTCTTTTCAATTCTTCAAAACTTTTCCCATGTTCTTCTGACTATTTAAACTTAATTCTTTTCTGAGTCAACTGGGTTGATGGTATAGCAATTTTAGAAAATTCTTCAACAAATCTTTAATAATCTTTAGCCAACCCAGAAAGCTATGGATCTCAGATACATTAGTTGGCCTACTCCAACTCATTATAGCTTCAACCTTTTTAGGATCCACAAAAATACCTTCTTTAGATATTACATGTCCAAGAAATGCTACTCTATCTAGCCAAAACCATATTTGCTTAACTTGACAAATAATTTCTTTTCTCCTAAAATTTGAAGGACACATCTTAGATGCTCTCTATATTCTTTGTTTTTAGAATAGATCAAAATGTCATCAATGAATCCACTACAAACTGGTTCAAGAAAGGCTTAAATAATATGGTCATTAAGTCCATGAATGCAGCTAGAACATTGTTAATCCAAATGGCATCACTAGGAACTCATAATATTCATATCAGGTCCAAAAAGTCATTATAGATATATCCTCTATTTTAATCTAATTGATGATACCCTGACCTGAGGTCAATTTTAAAAAATACTTGGACTCCCTGTAACTGATCAAACAAATCATCAATTATGGATAATGGATACTTTTTTTTAATAGTTACTTTGTTTAGTTTCCTATAATTAATACAGAGTTATAGGCTCCCATCCTTCTTTTTCACAAATAAGAGTGAAGCTCCCCAAGGTGATATACAAGGTCTAATAAAGCCTTTATCCAGCAATTCTTAGAATTGTTCTTTTAACTCCCTCAATTCTGTAAGAGCCATTCAGTACAGAGCTTTAGAGATTGGCCCTGTACCAAGAACTAGGTCAATGGAGAATTCAATCTCCCTATCTAATGGTAATCTTATCAAGTTAGTTGGAAATACATCAGGGAACTCATGTATAATAAGGATATCTTTTAGTTTTTGCTCACCAAATTGCATATCCCTCACCTTAGCTAGATACCCTTCATAACCCTTCAATAACATTCGACTAGCTTGTAAAGCTAATACTATTTGCAGAGGGATAATTCCTATACTTCCCATAATCTAAATTCTAGCAGATCAAAAAAATGAAAATTTACCATCTTATTACGACAATCCACTGAGGCATAGCAGGAAGTTAACCAATCCATTCCCAGTATAATATCAAAGTTCCTCATTTTTAACACTATCAAGTTGCCATCAGCTCTTTATCTGCTATTCTAATGACATAGGACTTACAAACATAATCAGTGACTAATATATCTCCAATTGGGGTTTCCACGTATAATGCAGTCTTTAAAAGTTTATACAATATACCATGTTTTTCAACAAATACAGTAGATATGAAAGAGTGAGTAGCACCAGGATCAAACAAGGCATGAGCATAAGTGTTGAATATTTGAAAAGTACCTGCCACCATGTATTGAAAGCCTTGGCATCTTGCTGAGTAATAGCATATACTTGTCCTTGAGTCCGATGCTTTTAGCTTCCCACTCTGCTTTGTCCCGTAGTAGGCATTCTGCTTACTGATCTTTGAGTTGGCAAGATATAGAAGGTGTTGAAATAGTCTGACTTCCTTCTAGTATAGGACATGTTGTTATTCTGACTTCCTTCTAATTATTGAAACAGTCTGACTTCCTTCTAGTATAGGACATGTTGCTATTCTATGACCCATCTACCCACATCTAAAGCAAGCACTAGTGATCAAAGGACAATCCTTATTTAAGTAATTCTATCCACACTGATAACAATGATTTGAGCCTACTTGAGGTTATCTAAATACTTCCTACTGGATTAGTTTTTTGAATGCCAAATTGAACTTTGTCCACTATGTCTCATATATGGTTTTAAACATCTTTCTCTGACCTTCTTTTTTTTTGTTCTGCTCAATTTTCTTTCTATTATCCATGCAGTATTTACAATATCTGTATAGGTGGGTCAACTGCAGGGTTGCTACTCTTTTCCTGATCTCTGTCTTTAAACCCATCTGAAACTTGCAAATCTTGGTCTCCTTAACTTCTACCAGTTTAGAAGCAAATTAGTTTATTAAATTTACCCTCATACTGTGATGTAGTCATAACTTTTTATTTTAAATTAATAAACTCTTACTTTTTTTACTCTAATACTAGAAGGAAATACTTTTCATAAAAAGCTTTATAGAATTTCTCCAAGTGAAGGGCTCCACATTAGAAGGATGCTTGGTTTGCACTGCTCTCCAATAATCAGGAGCTTCTCCTTGAAGCATATAGGAGGCATAGGTTATCTTATCCTCCTACAAACATTTTGTTATAGCAAGAACTTTTTCTATTTATTCTAACCAAACTTTAGCCTCTAACGATTCGGTAGTTATTTTAAAAATTGGGGAAGCCATCTTCTTAATTTTGCTATTTCACACATTACACTGACTGAAGCCCAACACTGGAAGATTGTGATTTTTTTTACTATAATAATTTTTATTATTGTTGCAAAAACAACTGCTGCATCTACATTAAATCTACAATTGCTACTCTTAGAACCACTTTTATTGTTCCAGTTGTTGGTCTCTAAATTGTGTTGATGATTGTGCTGCTATCATTACTGCTTGTTGTTTCTTAATCTGCATCATTACTGCCATATTTTTCTTAATCTGATATACTGCAGGTGATTGTACCGACTCAGTCTAAACATTTTCTGTGGCCACCCTTGCACTCATTTGCTGATCTTCTTTATCAGCTTGCTCGTTTGAAGATTCACCTGTTTGAGGTAATCCACAATACCGGTAATCTTTTTAGCATGACGAGGTGCCATTTCGGATTTATATTGAAACAATAATAATGTTCACTATGAAGTTACATATAGTCTAAAATTTAAAACTAATAACCACAATACATAGAAGTCTATCAAAGTATTTGCTACAGCCCTATCTACTTTCAACATACATCCTAAAACCTAGGTAAGTTCTATAAATATAAACCTAGCTCTGATTCACTTTAATTGTCATGCCCTTAACCATAAGTTTGCGAATTGAGAATGTGAGTAGCCGCCACATACCAACAAGAAACTATCCTTATAGGCATGTAAGGCATTCAACCTATCAATGAATTCAATATAACCTAGAAATTATATAATTCATATACAGAGGATAGTAAATGTCATAATAAATAAACTATTAACATCTAAAAGATCACGCGAACTTATAACACCACCATCACAAGCTAAGTCATAGGATTCTTTCACTTGAATTACAATCCAAAATTCAAGTTTTTAAGTTATCTAATACATTTACTAGTAATTTATACATGTGTTAAACAACTATAACTATCCTCTATAAAATCGGCCTTGCCTCTATTACTTTCCTAAAATGCTAATTTCACTCTAGCCATTGACCTTTGGATCTAAAAATAATATGTGAAGATTATGAGCTTCACAACTCAATAAGTAACAAGTATGTTTTATAAAATTGATTCAAATCACATTAATAATGCAATTCAATGATGTCATATCATCTGTGGCTTGGTTTATGACTCTCAAATTGACAAAAATTACCACGGGTGCTATAAGATCATCCAAATAACCTGAAATAGCATTACGATATCCTAGTTCAAAAGTTACGATATCCTAGTTCAAAACTACAATCCTGCAGAAAATATAAATTAAAATATTTCTAATCCTTTTTACCCATATTTCATATCATCTGTGGCTTGGTTTATGACTCATAGATTGACAAAAATTGCCATGGGTGCTATAAGATCATCCAAATAACCTGAAATAATATTACGACATTGTCACGGGTGCTATAAGATCATCAAATAAATCTGAAATAATATTACGACATCCTAGTTCAAAAGTTACGACACCCTAGTTCAAAATCTACGACACCCTAGTTCAAAAACTACAACCATGCAGAAAATATAAATTAAAATATTTCTAATCCCTTCTACCCATATTTTATATCATCTGTGGCTTGGTTTATGACTCCCATATTGACAAAAATTGCCACGGGTGCTATAAGATCATCCAAAATAACCTGAAACAACATTACGACATCCTAGTTCAAAGTTACGATATCCTAGTTCAAAATCTACGACATCCTAGTTCAAATGCTACGACATCCTAGTTCAATTACTACGACACCCAAGTATAAATACCATGACACACTGTCAAAAAACATAACATTCCTTATATCATCGTCACAGCAATGAAGAATTACAAAATATTGATTGAATGAATTACATAAAACTACATGTAATAAGACAATGATATTCAAAACAATACAGGTTGAATGAATTATAGAATTTTCCTTCGAGAATGATGCTTAAAATATAATCCTCGAGTTAGTTACAAATTTGTGTAACATATTACAGAAGTGAATGAATCGAAAAGAAAGAGTACATAACAAATAATTTGCTTTTATAGACTAATTTTTAATAGCACTTTCAATCTTTTGATTCAGACTCTCTCTCAAAATTCTTGCTGCTAACTGGTGGCGGTACACGCTGATATCTTTTTCTATGAAATTCCAAGTATCAGGCCTATCCCTGCGAGCAATAAAATCCATGTATTTCAAGCAAAACAAATCGCAGTCCAATGATCCTGTAGCTTGGAAGGGCATTCACTAATCTCTCTCATGGACCATTTGATACCTCACTATTGTCACAGAATATATGAACATTAGACCTACTATCTTGTGCTACTTCCTGCATTTGCCTTGTACTTGGAATTGCATTTTATTGAATTCAGATGCATCAAATTTTTTCTTGCATGTCAACCGCTACTAGGTGCCAGTAGGAATTGTCCGAGTTTATGATAGTGAAGAAAAATCAAAATTCCTTCTTATCTACATCACTGACTCTATCAAAAATCATATTTTTCGGCTGTTCCAGCAAGTTCATGATACAGTGATGCTGATGTTAGGCACATGCCAGAGGTCATTACAGGTGCAACTATACTCTTATGATATCTTTCTGCATTCTCGGTCTAGTTCTTTGTAATGAACTCCTGCCCGGCATCAATTATCTGTCATACAATATAAACTAAATGATTAATTATAATAACTTGATTACATAAAATTCTGAAAATGAATATAATAATTATTAGAAAATATATCATTACATACATAAAGATTACACAACAAATGATGTAATACTCCATTACTTAAATCATCAACTATCATGTCATTATTTATCAGATCAAAAAGATTTTTCCTAGTGATAATGCCTCCGAATTTGTTGTTGTATATGACATCTCTGAAATTAATAAATAAATTGTTATTATATTCTCGACTATAAATTAGCATACATATTAGAAAAAATAGGTGTAACTTACGAGTTCATCTTTTCTTTCAAAAATGTGTTGATCAAATTTTCATCATCTTCAATTTGAAGATTCAAATTTGATTCCTCGGACTGAGATGTGCCCACTATCTTTATCTTTTTTTTTTGATGGACCTGTTTCGAAAGCAAAATCAGCTACAATTTGGGAGGCCTTCCGCAGCCTACGTTCTTTTTTTACCCTCTTGATAATTGAAGGAATCTAGATTTCTTCTTTTTCCCCCTCAGCTCACTTCCTCACTTACAAGGTATCCTTCAATTTTTCATCAAGAATTTATTCACCTCATCCTCAGTATCTTCAGTATCCTCTCCCTCAGCCTCTTTCTGCCCTTCTTTATTGCATTGGTACCTTTATTTACTAATGAACTAAGAAAAGCTTCAACTATTACAAGCTTCTTCTTTATCTCTTCAACTTCAGCCTCACCTATGCACAGCTTTCACAAGTTTTTTCTTTTTCAGAGGATGCTGTTGTTATGTTTCTTTAGTGAGAAGCAATTGTTCCGTTATCGTAGGCTCAATAGCTCCCTCCTCCTGCAAGCCAAGAATAATAACAAAATAACCATATTTAATCATAATAATATATTGTTCATTAATATTATAATGAAAAATATTTTTATTTCCAACTCATGAGGCTTCAAGTTTGTAAGCTCAACAATCTTTGTCTTTAATTGGTTGTCATAATCATTTTAACAGCCTAGGCAATTATTTGGATATGCTGAGGCTCTCAAGGTACTATGCTCAAGGAACCAAACTTGTATATAATAATCATGTATGTTAAATATATGAAAGATTTAAAATAAAGCAATTATACTTTTGCTGCATATTAATAATACTTACTACATAGCAGCTATACACCCATACAGGGTTGGCTGCCTCCTAACCTTGTCACTTCTTTTGGTTAGGACTAGCTGGTCGGATCTCAAGCAAAAAGCAGTATCTGAGAGAGACATAAGAGTTACTCCCTTATTGTGGAAGCCTAATTTATTTGACCTAGCTGGGATAAATCATCCAGTAGGGATGATAAATCTTTGGCAAGATTGATTTGACTTTGGCACAAGAACGTTGTAAATATATATGCATCCATAATCTCACAGTGTCATCGACATCCTCTTATAAATTTAATAATGAAGTTGGACAATTAACTTCTCCAGTCTCTTATTTTGCAGATTTAATTCTCTTCCAAATCATCTAAATAACTAACCTTTCTTAACTTGATCTTCCATTTTGATTTTCTTTCTGTGGCATGGCAACCCAAAATCAGGGTCAGGTCTTCGATGTTGAATATAAGTTCCTTGCCACAAAAATTAAACTTGTTTCGCCCTTATAGCATCTAATAATTTCAGCTAGTAGACGTCCGTCAACAACAAATGGTTGCTGTCTATGAACGCATTGAAAGGAGTCTTTTGGTTATTTCTAAATGATAACTTGAGATACTCATCTTCAAAACTTTCTGCATTGGTGTCATAGGTTGAACTAGGATGTCGTAATATTAATTTTGGCTATTTTGATTAATATTAAGCATCTACAATTTTATATACTCGGAAGTCATAAAACAAGCCACGGTTGCATGTATTAGAGGTAGAGGGGTTAAAAACTTATTTTCATAATTTCTGTATTGGTGTCGTAGGTTTTGAACTAGATGTCGTAATATGTTTTGCCATTTGATTAATGTTACAGCATCCGTGGTAATTTTTAATACCCTGGAGTCATAAAACAAGCACGGTTGCCATGTATAGAGGTAAGGGTTAAAAACTATTTTTCATAATTCTTGCATGGTGTCGTAGGTTTTGAACTAGGATGTCGTAATACTGTTTTGGCCATTTGATTAATGTTACAGCATCCGTGGCAATTTTATAACACCAGGAGTCTAAAACAAGCCACGGTTGCCATGTATTAGAGTAGAAGGGGTAAAAACTATTTCATAATTTCTGCATATTGGTTTTGATCGTAGGTTTTGAACTAGGATGTCGTAATACTGTTTTGCCATTTTGATTAATGTTACAGCATCCGTGGCAATTTTATAACACCCTGGAGTCATAAAACAAGCCCGGTTGCCATGTATAGAGGTAGAGGGTTAAAACTTATTTTCATAATTTCTGCATGGGTATCGTAGGTTTTGAACTATGGTATCGTAAATATTTTTGGCCATTTTGATTAATGTTACAGCATCCGTGGCATTTTATACACCTGGAGTCATAAAACAAGCCACGGTTGTCATTATAGAGTTGAGGGTTAAAAAACTTATTTTCATAATTTCTGCATGGGTATCGTAGGTTTTGAACTAGGGTGTTGTAATATTATTTGGCCATTTGATAATGTTACAGCATCCGTGGCAATTTTATGACACCTGGGATATAAAACAAGCCACGGTTGTCATGTATTAGAGGTAGAGGGTTAAAAATTATTTTTCATAATTTCTGCTAATGTCGTAGGTTTTGAACTATGGTGTCGTAATATTTTTGGCCATTTTGATTAATGTTACAGCATCCGTGGCAATTTTATAACATTCTGGAAGTCATAAAACAAGCCATGGTGTCATGTATTAGAGGTAGAGGGGTTAGAGGTAGAGGGGTTAAAAACTTATTTTCATAATTTCTGCATAAGTGTCGTAGGTTTTGAACTATGGTGTCGTAATACTGTTTTGGCCATTTTGATTAATGTTACAGCATCCGTGGCAATTTATAACATTCTGGAAGTCATAAAACAAGCCATGGCTGTCATGTATTAGAGGTAGAGGGTTTAAAAACTTATTTTTCATAATTTCTGTATGGGTGTCGTAGGTTTTGAACTAGGATGTCGTAATATCTGAACTACGGTGTCATGATTTTATACTATGAAGATAATATTTTTTTAAAATTATCGTGACATCCCTTTGTAGAGATAAATTTCAAAGATTGACATTAAAATAGTAAAACAGAAATCACGACATCCTAGTTCAAAACCTATAATACCCTAATTCAAACCTACGACACTCTAGTTCAAAACCTATGACACCCTTATTCAAAACCTGGGGCACCCTAGTTAAAAAACTTCGATACCCATGAAGAAATTGTAAAAAAAAAGATCACATGCCAAATGTCAACTCCAAGCAGGAATCAAAAATTTTCCTTATCTGTTTCTGCTTCTGTAGCATTCTTGGGGATGGATCTTAAGAGGGTCTCATCACCTCCTGAATAAACAACAATCGCAGCACTTCCTTCCTCCATATGCATTTCCTTCTTGCGTTGTTTTCGTGTTCATCGTCTGCATTGAAAGACGAAACCACTTGTCTCTATTTTTCCAAGATTTCGAAGATGTATCAAATGTTGAAGGAAGATCACCAACGCTTTCTCGACCACCAAAGAAGAGCAAAAACATAAAATGGAGGTATCGAGATATCCAAAAACAATGGACGAACTCTGGTATGGGGCTTCGTACTGCAAATGGATTTTTTTTCCTGTTTGCAGAATAAGAACCGTTTTTCCTGTACCGAAAATGATGAAGACAGAATGGTCATTTTGTACGGTTGAAAAGACTGCAAGGCAGTGTCTGCAGTTTACGTATCGTAGAGACCCGTCCCATCCGTCATGCTAGCATGGATCAATAGCCACGTGCGGTGCAAGCCATGCTGGATTTGCTGCACCGTACGTAGTGCACAAAGAATTACTCTTCTCTGATGGATTAAGATGAACAATCACCTTAGTGCGGGCCTGATTGTTTAATTTTTTTGTTCGATTTGGGCTTGGGCCTGGCCAAAATATCATATTTCCAAAAGCAGTCTGCTAATGGAGTAGTGATAAATTGCATGTTGTCTTGAGGACCGCTGAAAAAAAAAAAAAAAAATAGTCTCTACTCTATTTGCTCCAACAACTCAATACATATTAGAGAGCCTCGGCAATTACAAGGGCTTCTCCGAGCATCATGTTGCACGAGCTTAAGTGAACCAACCTTAACCATTCTAGAAGCCCTCGCACACGCTTTAATTGCCAAGGGAAAAAAAGAATGAAAAGAAAAGATTTCGAGAATTATTTTGTACTTGGTTAACCTTCAAATTGTTGAACAAGTTGTGACTTGGATATAATTGAGTTGACTTCAAACATTGCACTATAGAAATTTCTCTAGGAATCAGTGTCACGAAGAAAGAATTCCCTTGAACGCTCAAGAACTTCATCCATTTATACTTGTGTTTCCTAAATTTTCTTCATTGCAAAAGAAACCCAGAGAATACCACAAAGTTCTTTCTTGTCAACTAGGTGCTTATAAGCCGAATATTCTGGCGAACCAAACCATACTTATGGAAGCTCTTTTTTTTTTCCCCCCTTAAACAACAATCATGGGAGCAATATTGTATTTGATTTCATTAAAAATAGGCTCTAGCATCTGGGGTATATCAGGTTAAGACTTCTTCATATCATGAATTTCTCAAAGTAGCAAAGAAGAATGGCAATGATTTGATCAACATGCAACCTATAGATAGTCAGCATTGACCACTTTAACGACCATGTGATATATTGGTTTAAACTCCCGTGATCAAAGCTGATGCAGATTTCTACATTGACACAATCCAACCTACGTCACATTTATCACTTGAACTTGCGGTATCCATTGGACAGCTTTATTCAATAGAAAATAAATACAGGTTTGTTGGCATCAGAATCATTCACCCAGTTTTGAATCTAAACTGCACAATTACAAGCAAGTTGGCAATTGTTTCTCTTAAGTGAAAGATGCTCATTGCTTCGATGGAAGCCAGTTTGGACAGAAGCCTAGCAGGCAATTAAAATTATGTTCTTTGAGAAAAAAAAAAAAAAAAACAATGTGGTACTTATAATTATGTTTTTAAATTCAAAATTGATAACTTCAAATGCACTACCAAATATGCACTTAGGATCTTTTAATAACAATGTGGAATTCAACCTCAATCACAACCATGTGCACCCGGATCCCTCCCCCGAAACCTAGCTGGTATATTTAAACGAGTACTGCACCAAGGACAAAACACTTAGGTTTCCCTGATGAATAAAATGGATAATGTCCCATTCATAGACAATTATATTGCTATGATATTTATAGTCTCGCCATGAGAGTAAAGTTCAAGGGAAGCGAAGACCAGGAACACTGTTACATGGGTTACCTAACATGGACAAGTAACAAGCGTCACAAGAAAGATCAATATCACTCGAAGACCAGAACACTGTTACATGGTTACCTAACATGGACAAGTAACAAGCGTCAAGAAAGATCAGATATCACTCGGTCGCACTTATCTTCCAAGATTTTCACAGCTTCAGTAAACACAACTTCTGGAGGTAAAGCAGCAGCTGATTCGATAGTAACTGCACATTTAAATTCAAGCAACATACGTTAAATTTGCAAACTCAAGTAGCCATATTTTTAATTAAAAAAAATGATCTCAGAAAAAACCAACAACCATCAAGGAAAAAGATCAGAAGGCAGCTCTGAGATTCAGTTTCAACAATAATTAGGTAACACCAAATAAACCTAACAAAAGACACACTAGTGCTTCATTAAACTGATCTCATGATTATTTAACTTTTTTATCCACCAAGGATCTGGAGAAGAAAATTAAAAAATATGATGTAGAAAACATATAACATCACTTGATTACTTTTATCTTATATGTCAGTGTGAATTTATTGCTTCAATACTTACAGATGAAGTGATCTTTAACACGCCTTAGTTCCACAAGTTCCTCGTTCATCCCCCGAATACATTCTCTACAAAGCGTACAAGCTCGGGGCTTGGATACCACTGCTTTCTTCTCACCTGCTCAGGGTCAAAAGCATCAACAAGATAAGCACGAAAGACAACATAAAGCACTATAATCATCCAATTGGTAGTAAAAAGCCGTAAACATTGTTTACATCAAAAAATCAAATCATAATTAGTGGCCAGGGAATCTCATGCTCAGGCTGAAGGATTATTGAATAAAGGATACCAAAAAACATCAAAATGCGCGAAACTTGAAGATTACTGCCATACATAAAGCTGATCCAAATAGATGGAACAGAAATGCTATGAGTTATTAAAGTTGACATACTAGTGATAGTCCACAATTATCATGATAGATAACAAACTTGCCCCCAACTTTTTTAGGGATGATTGTGACAGCAAGGTCTTGCAAGAATGGTCTAAAATAATTTGTGAAGATTTATGTTTTATAATTAACAATGTAACAAAGAACCACCGGTGCCTAATGGAATCTTGCAGTTTAAAAGATCGGAAAAAATGTACTTGATGCAAGAACATGTTATGCACTAGATTGCTTTTGGTGCATTGCCGGACAATCTTGAAAGTAACGTGGGCTGCCAATAATATAGATTACAAGCAATATAAATTTCAGATAATGTGGATTATTGTATTTAATATATACAGATAATGTTACATAATATAAATTAAATTTTTAAATACTCCTAAGTTAAATATATTTTTATTTATAAAACATTTTTTTATACTTTATATATTTATTAGAAATATAATTTTTATTTTTTATATAAAAAAAAAAAATTATTTTATATTAAATAAATTTAATATAAAATTTTATATATTAAATTATCAAATATAACCTAATATATATATTATATTATATATATGGAGACGGGCGATGGAGGGATCGCCAGGGAGGTGGAAAGGAAGAAGAAAGAAGAAAGAAATGATAATATTATCCAAAGATTACCAGGGAGGTAGTGATCTAGATTACTACTTTTTCCAAAGGTGAACCAAATTGTTTCATAGAAGGCAATCCAAATTACTTGATAATCTGGATTGCCATTAAAAAAATTGTACCAAACACAATAATAGTACGAGGCTCTATTAAATTATTAGCAATCTATCTAGATTGCCAACCCAATACAATCTAAGAAGATTCACAAGCACTCTATTCAACAGCTTAAAATAATAGAAATCCAGAGGGACAAGCACGATATTGAAATAGAGGTTAGACTAGAAACCCAAATAACAAAAATTCCAGAACTCTAATATTTAATGATAGATGACACAAGAAACAATCAAAATCATTAAAAAGGCATATATTTGAAAGAAATGGGAATCCCCTCTAGGAGATACTAAATTGTTTGAAAGGTAATATAGCAACAGATCAAGTAGAATGTACAATATACCTGACCAGTTGGGCTGAAAGCAGATTGAATATTAATATCCATATCCAGATTTTTTAGTGGATACAACTATGGATAAAAATATTAAATGGATATCTATATTAGTATCCATATTTCATCTAAACGGATCATGAATACAAGCTGGATGCTAGTTATATTCATATTATTTTGATTCAAATATGGATGTAAGTCATATATTACTATGATATAAATCGAATTTTAAGCGATTTTTATAATGAAATCCAGCATGACATAGTCGTAAAAGATGGTATGGGGACATTGGGCAGATAGATGTAATTGGACCAATTGGCTTTGTATCTATAACATTATAATATATTCATATGATATTCATATTATATTATAATAATTATATATATTATATATTATAATAATAGATAATATATTATAAGAATTATACTAATATTATAATTAAAATATATTATAATATTACGAATAACAACTATGTATTATATTATATTATTGTTCCTATATCTAATATTAAAGCAAGTTATTATAATTACAATAGCATAATAATGTATAATATTATATGATAATTATAATATATTTACTCACCAAAGAATGGGCTCTTATGTTTAAAAAAAGAGGGAGAGAGGGAACCAAACATATTTTCCATTGTAAGATATTCGGAAAAAGAAAAAAAAGAAAAGAACACAGGTTTTTTTTTTGTTTCCAATTTTTTTCAAAAAGAAAAGTTGAAACAATACGAAGAGCAGCCTACATATTTCATTTTTTATCATAGTGAAAGGATTGATGTTTTATCAAAAGAATGAGTATATAACATATGAAAAATCTATCCTTGCGATATAAACAAGTTTTAAAGAAGTATAATAAAATGCCAATATAGAGCAGGAATAAATGTTATTTCAGTGATTGGGCGGTTGGTGACCACTGACCAACTCAAATGGCATTGATTCGATACTTGATAAGAGCAGTACTTTAGATATTTCTTTACCAGATATCCATCCAACAAAATTAATGAATGTGTATCTAAATCCGGATCTAGATCCGTTCGGATTCAAATATTTCTATCCAATCCAATCCAGGTGTGGAAACTGATACAATCCAATAATAACCAACTCATTTTCAGCCCACTTAACAAGATAAAGGAACCTCCATGCCTCTGATTTTAATGAAGAGAAGAAATATTAAAAGGAAGAATTGATATTTGAGCTCCATGATTGGTTCTGAAAACTCTATATTTATTGATTTTGATAGCAATTACCATTATATTGAGCTGCAAGTCTAACATGACAATGGGGTTGTATCATGTGCTAATCTCTATCAATAATTAGCCATCCTTGCCTTAATGTTTCTGATTTGCTACAATACAGGTCAGAACAAGTTGGTAAACTATACGACTATACAGACTATTCAAGCATCTTCCTAAAATCATTGTTCATGTAACCATAAGAGTTAAATAAAAACTTTTAAAAAGCAATATATTATCCATATTTGATTTTAATGAAGTCCTAGTTTGTTTGATTCTGTGGGTTTCATATCTTTGAACATCATTATCAATTCATTTTGCTTGTCTTTGTCAGCAACAATATGAGTTTCTAATTTCACTTAAAGAGAGAGATTCTTTCTGCGGTGCACAAAAATGTATGTCTCCAGCTAAATAGCAATTAATATAATCTATGTGCCAGAAGAATAGGTTTATGTAGCATATTTTAAGTGCTTTGGAAGTTCCAATGTACAAAGCCAGATGTGAAATTTTATTAATTGCTTCCTCCCTTTGTAGATGTTAGCAAATATAAGACACGATATGCAATTAAGCTGCCAAAAGCAAAAGAGTTCTAACCATTTCCAAGATCCTCGATATCAAAGACGTTAACTGGACATCTCTTCACAAGCTTTTCTGCATCATCACCCTTTATGTCTTTCAATAGTACAACCTATTAAAAAATTACATTTAGGATTAGGAAGCATTGCAATCTTTAATATCAAAGCATCTCTTTATAGAAATGAAAGTCAGAAAAAAGTATGCTTCCCATTTACCTCTGGAAGCATCCTATACCATGCTGTAGAAACAGGAGACCACTTAGCATGAACTTTGCCAATGCCTTTCACAGCATGTGCTTCAAGCTCAATTGCCTGCAAAATTAAATCATATTTGCAAAAATAAGATTTGGCACATGGTACACACTCATATAAGTTAAAGATGAAGCTAAAAGATTCTGAAAAAAATTGAGGAATTAAGATCAAATCATGTCCATGAGTAGTACATACCAAAGCTTACATGCATTTAGCACAACACCAAAACTAAATAAAGGATAGGTAAACTTATTATTTGCCAATATTAAATGATTCCACTAGAATGCTTCAATACACACACACACCACACAGAATGCTTTAACTAGAACGCTTCAATACACATGCACGTACACGTTTACAAAAAATCTGTGGAGTTATGTCATTTGCGTGGGAGACAGTTTTTTTTCTTTTTTCCTTAAAGAAATTTCACACACGCACACACAATAATCAATTCCACATGGAGTTAATGTCATTTGCATGGGAGACAATTTTTTGTCTTTTACACGCACGCACACACATGTTGATCATGAATAATTAGAAAACATTGGCTTACGAAAAATCCATGGAGTTATGTCATTTGAGTGGCAGAGACACACACACATACATAGATATATAGACACACGCACACATTGGCTTTCATAGACTTCTTCGGTCCCTAACTTTTCCTCGAATTAAGACCTTCCTCAAGAATCAAAACTTTCAACACGTGCAAAATTCAGATTCCCATTGTACTGCAAATGAAAGATATCAAACTTCTTTGAAACACAATTTTAGTCCTTTGAAAAGATTCCCCACCCAACAATACCTAAAGTATGACTTATAGAAATGAATCATGTAGAATAGGACTCAAGGTTGCGGAAAAGTGTAGGCGGAGCCACTCAATGGAACCCCTGTAGGACCTAGGCTGAAGCCTAGGCCATCAAGCAGCTGCCTACGGAGGAAAAGATTAAATGGATCCCTTTCTCATCATATATGACACCAGCAATCTGCCAGTGAAGAAGAAGAATCACTTGCTGTTGCCAGTGGCACCACTGGTGGCTGATGGTCTCTCTCCACAACACAGCCTGGTTCAATGGTAGTCCACTGCCTGGTTTGGTGACCAGCATAGGAAAACAATAGGGAGACAAGAGAGATTTGCCAACAGAGGAATATGGAAAAGGTGGAGAAGTTTAAGCAGCATGGGCCCAGGCACCCCAAACAACTAAAGTGCCCAGAAAGGTATATTTAACAACACCCACAGGAATACAAAGCCTGGCAAAAGATAGCCTAAGGAATGAATCCTCAAGATACTATAACAATGAAAACAAAACGCTTGAACTGCAATTGATCCTCTTCAAACAAAAATATGAAACAATGATCCTGAATCAGAAACAACAACTATTCCTCCATTTATCAACATCATGGATCCCAAAAATTACCTGTCCTGGCCCAAGTTTATCAATAACAATATCTTCATGCTTCACGCCCAGTGGTTTCTTGGAGAATTCAGGCATGGAATCTTGACTACAACTGAATGAAGTACAACTTTTTGGTTTTGCAGATTGGTTAGGGGGTGCCATTTCAAGCTCACTTCCATTTGGCAACCATTTCAATTGATCTGACTTCACTGTACATAATCAGCAAAATTATTATTAGACCACAAATCAAAGCTAGAGTTCAGCACCTTAACAGCAGCAAAGAAAGCACCTGAGGGCTAAATTACTGGAAAACAGGGATTGTATGGAAGCAGAGGCGAAAGGATAAAACTCTAGAAAGCCAACAGAAGAAGTTGGCACTGAATGAGATGCAATCCTTCATAGGAATGAACAGGGATGAAAAACTGGAAAACCAGTCCTCCAATCATACGATAAGGCTTGTTCATCATGTTGGAAGTGATAACCATGAGTTAAATCCCACCAAGAAGTGAAAAAAATTGTAGCTGCACATGTTAATTAAGTCTGCAAGAATGATACCTGTCATACGTGGGCCACCTTTTTTACATGACACATCCAGCTTATAGACTATTGTATTGTGCTCATTCGGAGAGTCATTTTCTACAAAAAAAAAAAAAAAAGAAAAGAAAAGAAAGAAAAAAAAATGTTACAAGTATGCACCCTGACAAATTCAATGTATAGAGGGCATTCCATCAGCATTACTTGGACAAACCTGAGCGATACTCAAATAGTCTTGGGTCAGCATTGAGAGGAATAAGGCCAAGCCTATGAGCAAGCACTTCATCTGTCATAACTGATGTATTGTTAACCATGAGAACCGTCTCAATAGCCATTGTAGGAACCTGGAAAGATTATTAGCTACAATCAGACAACTATAGGGTCGATTAGAGTAGATCATGGACATGAGTTAAATATCATATTCAGGGCATAAAATACAGAGTACTTGTTTATATTAAAAAAATGCACATACAATGATGATTCAAAATAAAACAATATCATAATAAGGTGTGATATAACTAACAAATCAAAAGGCAAGTGGTTGAGAACTGTTTTTTCCTACATAGTTTTAACAAAAAGGAGATTTTCATATGATTCCCTACCTCAGCTATAAGAATTCTTCTGAATGCATTAGCCAATGAAGCATCGATACCAATCATATCAAATTCAATCTCATCCTTGGTAAGCCGGATAACTTCAATTTTGAAATTCTCGCAGAAACTTTCCAGCCGCAAGCTATTATCAACCCCCATCGATGCATAAGCCGCAGAATATTGAATAGCCTCTGTCTACAGATATAAATACACATTTTATCATGAGTGAATCAATATGAACAATAATAATCTTTATGCAAGATATTAGCAAAGGAAAAACAGAACAAATGATGAAGATCCAGTAGCACAAAACTAAACTCACAAAAATAATATCAAACTTCATCATCCTTTTATCCCTTTCTATCCACACCAAATGTTGACGAAGAGTAACAAACCTGTTTTTACTAATCCAAAATTCTTATAGAATTAATTCAGATTAAAGAGCACGGAGGGTGAAGCACCGAGATAAATTGTATGCCATGACCTAACCCGGGATGAGTGACTCGAAGAAGCCTTTTTAGATAAAAAAAAAAAAAGCTTTTAGATATATAAACTATAACTTATAATGGGAATAAATAGTTACAATGGAAACCTCTAAATGAAGCAGGGATCCTGATTGCATTATTAGAACCCAACTCTGGGTTCACTTTTCCAACCAAATGGTTATGCCAGAAGGGTGCAAATGTATGACCAGTGACATCCAAAAGATTCTGCTGGCTGGTTTATTGGTGAACGAAATTGTTGGTAACTTCTATAAGCAAGCAATTCAGAATATCATTTACGTGTTCAAAGAAAGTTCAAAGAGAAGCAACCAGGTCCTGCTTCCTCCTCATTCCCTCGAAAAGAGAGGCAACTAGGAGAACATACACAAAGCCAAAAAAAGTTAATCTCTCAAAAGATCTAAATTTTTTTTTTTTTTTCCCTTTCAGTTATCGTCCCTTTCATTTTTCCTTTACAAAAAGCCCCTAAAACGAAATCTAAAGAAACCAAACTAAAAAACTCCCTTGCTGATGGTAACCCCAATACAGACACAAGCCAACAGCCAAAAAAGAAAATAATTTACAGTATTTTCGTCTAGTCCGCGTCGATGGGTTCGGGATGATGGGGTTGATGAAAGGCTTACGACATACATGGATGGGGGCGTCGGCCTTGCAGACGACGCGGGTCCGCTGGAGCTGGAGGTGTTCCGGGAGCTGCCCCATGGGCACGTCCGGCATATCCAGCGCCGAGACCCTCGGCATCTTATCTTGCACCGCCAACGTAGACCAAAGAGACGAGAGAAAGAGAGATGAGGGAGAAGAGTGGGAGCGGCGAGGGAAAAGATGGAGAGAAACAGGGGCAAGGGTTTTAGGAACCTCCCCGCATGGAGGTTCCAACTCGGAGGGCCCGCGTCACGTGCTCGGGAAGGTTTTCGTGGGATCCGGGTCAAAGTATGGCTGCGCATGTTATATACCGGCTGAGTTCCCATACGATTAGACTTCTCCATGGCACACGACAAGAGTTTTTTTAAAATATTTTTTTATTAAAAAATAATTTATTTATTAAAAATAGGAGGGATAAATCATCCTGTTAGTCCGATATTCCTCCAGATCAATCCAGAAAAATTTTAAATTTAATCGAACATCTTTGATAGACGACGAGTTTTTTTCAAAAATAATTTTTTTATTAAAAAAGATAGGAAGGATAAATCTCCCCGTCCGGTAATGTTCGATATTCCATCTAATGGTAAGTAGGTCAACCAAAAAACTGGATTTAATAATTCCTACCAATCGAACTACCTTAGTAATAAAATAATATTTTTTAATAAATATTTATTATAATATATTGATTTAAAAAATATTTATCAAAATAAATATTTTGAAATGAGATGGAGGTCACGAAATGAAATCGCATGCATATAAATTATTTCTAGCGATGAGGTGGAAGTCACATAGATTCATCCCCCTACATGTAAGGGTGCAAATGGATCGGGTCATGAATGATCTCGATCCAATCCGATTCTTTGACAGAGTTCTAATATTATATCCAAATTCAATTCATTAGAAAATCAGATCGGGTCGGGTCAGATCTATTATCAAAATTTTCAATTCAATGGATCATTCGGATTGGATCGAGTCCATAAATAATCCGGTTCTAATCTAAAAAATTTAGATTTAAAAATATGATCCGGATAAAATATGGACAACTATATTTTAATTATTATATGACCGGCTATTATTAACCATAAAATAGATAACAAACAATATTATTTTTAAAATAAATTAAGAAATCAAAATAATTATAACTCTATTTTCATGTTAAAAATAAGTTCTATACAAGTTTTAAATTATAATTTAAAGATCCAAATAGATATAATCATAATAGTATTAGTATGTGTTGCCGATCTCGCCGCCGCGGCCTGTAACTTCAGAGCTGGTGGCGGGATCAAACCGTCTCGTCTCGAGGTCTCCGGGCTCCCGATCCTGCAAGACAATGTCAGAAACCGTGGCCGGGGATCCCGGCGAGGGAGCTCCGACGGTCAAGTTAGAAAACGGCGAGATAGAACAGAATCTCCAATGTGGGCCCCCGAAGGAGTCCCAGGCTTAGAGATTATCTTAGCAAAAAATGTCTCTGGAAAAGTGGAAATTGGGCCAAGTTCCTTCACCGAGCTTGCGCCAAGGGACCCCTCTCGGGATCTTGGATCCTACTCTTGGTGCCTTTTTCTTTTCCCAGCCTTTTTTCTCCTTACCTGGTTATCCGCTCTTCCCATCCTTTTATCCCATCACGCTACCTCCGGCCTCCCGCCCTTGGGAGGCTCCCTCTTTGGTTTCACCTCCTTCTCTCTCTCTCTCTCTCTTCCCCTTTCCCCTTCGGGTCCAGGAACCCGGTGGCCTCCTTGTCTTGCTTGCCGAGCCCAGCAAGGAAATGGTAGAGGGAGGACACCGGCCAGACCTTAGGCCGAGTGCCAGCGCTCTCCTGCCCAGGCGTCGACAACGTCCGTTACTGGATCCTGTCTGCCAGGACTCCGCCTCTCGACTGCGGAACCCGTCGGGCCGATGTAAACGAGGTTTCGCGCGTTGTTGCTGACCGTACGGCACTCCTCTCCAGGTGCGGCATGCGCTGCCCGAGTGGCGGTCTCGGAACTCGTGCCCCTGCTTCTCGGCAGCCTCACCACGCAGGGTAGCCGGCTTCGGCCAAGGTGGACCCCTCCTGGGCGGACACCTGGCGGAGCGGCAGAGGAGCGCTCGACTTTGGCCAAGGTGGAATCGTGTCCGGGCGCCACCTGGCGAAGGAGCAGGAAGGCCCGGCTCGACCTCGGCCGAGGTGGAACCGTCTCAGGGCGCCACCCGGCGAGGCAGCAAGGGACCGCATGGCTTCGGCCAAGGTGGACCCCTCCTGGGCGGACACCTGGCGGAGCGGCAGAGGGGCGCTCGACTTCGGTCGAGGTGGACCCGTGTCCGGGCGCCACCTGGCGAAGGAGCAGGAAGGCCCAGCTCGACCTCGGCCGAGGTGGAACCGTCTCAGGACGCCACCCAGCGAGGGAGCAAGGGGCCGCCGGCTTCGGCCGAGGTGGACCCCTCTTGGGCGGACACCTGGCGGAGCGGCAGAGGAGTGCTCGACTTCGACCGAGGCGGACCCGTGTCCGGGCGCCACCTGGCGAAGGAGCAGGAAGGCCCGGCTCGACCTCGCCGAGGTGGAACCGTCTCAGGGTGCCACCCGGCGAGGGAGCATGGGGCCGTCGGCTTCGGTCGAGGTGGACCCCTCCTGGGCGGACACCTGGCGGAGCGGCAGAGGAGCGCTCGACTTCGGCCGAGGCGGACCCGTGTCCGGGCCCCACCTGGTGAAGGAGCAGGAAGGGCCGGCCCGACCTCGACTTCGATCGTGGTGGAGTCACATCCGACCTTGCTGGACCGTTCCCGCTTTTCCAAAAAAAATCCACGTGGTTCGGATCACGCCCGGCGGAATCTGAGACACACCACGTCATCGTAACGGCTGTAACAGTTGCCCCCATCCCCTCGTTTCGCTGAGGCGTCATGGCTCGGAACGTGGGGATTTAATGCGGAGATGACGTGGGGACGGCGAAGATCTCGCACCATAATTGCCACGATCCTCGTCGCCGTTCCTCGTAGCGCCCAAGGTCCTATGAGAGGTTGCCACGCGTCGCATTTCCAGTTGCACTTAATGCGTCGCTTCGAAAAGGAGGCCGTTTCCACGTAACCGAAGCGGCGATATCGGGAGTGCGTCCACGCGGCATCCATCTGGCGGTCCGGAATAGAATGAGGGGTACGGCCGCTGTCGATCGAATTTGAAAAGGAGGGGGACTTTCCGGAAACGAGGCCCTTTCCCTTTCTCACGCTCCGCTGGTGGTTGCAGTGGGCTATCCTTCACTTCCCTGGGTTGCCACTTCTTTTGCACAGTGTATTTCGGTGAGTGCCCACGCCTGCTTCCTTCTCCCGTCCCCTTTCCTTAGCAACTTTTCTTCACCCTTTCCTTCCCCATGGCGCGTCGTCGTCATGTTTCATCTAACCCGGACGAGGCCGGTCCGTCCCGGCCGAGGACTCCATCGTCCTCTTCCTCGGAAGGGGAGGTGATCTCGGACGAGATCCGCTGGCGGCTCCAGCCTGGGGGTGTAACCATAGACGTCCCTAGGGATCCTAGGTCTCCCCCTGTAGTTTCCGCCCGTCCCATCTCTTCTCTTCCTCCTCCGGCCATCTCTTCTGCTGGTTCCTCCGGTCACGTCTCATCGATGACCGAAGGTGACCTTTCTTTGCTCCGGGAAGTCTATGGCATCCCGGAGTCGATCCGTCTTTCTCTCCCGCGGCCCGGGGATCGTGTGACCTTAAGCGGCCCCGGGCGAATAGCCTTTTACGAGGACTTCCTCCTTGGGGGTCTTCGGTTCCCCCTACATCCTTTCTTCCTCTCCTTTCTCAGTCACTACCGCTTGGTCCCGGCCCAGTTGGCTCCAAACGCCATCCGGGTCATCTTCTCCTTTATAGTCTTCTGCCACTTCCACGGGTTTGTTGCCCGCTTCTCTCTCTTCAGGGCTCTTTTCACCCTGAAGCGCTATTCCACCGATGATGGCTGGTGGTACATTGCACCTCGGCTTAGGTGCCTCAGGTTCGACCTCCCTTCCTCTATTAAGGGTTGGAAGAACTGGTTCTTTCTTGCCTCGGTCGAGGACGTCAACTGGGCCTGGAACGAGCCGGATCGGTCTCCGAACTGGAACTTCCAAGTCGAGCCAGCGGACCAAGAGGTCTATTCCCTGTTGCTGAGTGATGCGGTCCCGACGCTCGATGTTCTGCTCTCGGAGCAGAACTTGTTCGAGGAGGGGATCAGTCCCATCCGGGAGCTGGGTGAGGCTCAGCCTTCCTTTCCACTCCGCACCCCCCCTTCTCCCTTTTCCTTCTTAACTGGCTTGACCGACCTCCGTTTTCTTTCAGGTATGAAGTTTTCCTTAAAAAACCTGTTGGAGGGCTCTGCTCAGAGGGATGTTGCCGAGGGAAATGAGCCCGCGGCGAAGAGGGCTCGCACCGAGGCGAGCCGGGAGGCCATGCCGATTCCCACCTCCGGTCCAGTGACGGCAGCTCCCGCCCGCCTGCCGACCCCTGTCCGACCTCGACGGGTTGTAGAAGAGGGAGGGCGCCCCGGGCAGCGCCCGCCTCAACCGCCACCCCGACCAGCCCCCTCCCAGCTGCTCCGTCGGTGGCAGTTCCGGTCTAGGCCTGGTCCGGCCGCCGGTACGGCCCTTGGTACGATCACTGGTCCAGTCCACTGTAAGGCTGCCAGTCCGGCCACCGGTACGGCCATCGATCCAGGCCCGGACCGGGGGCCGAACCGGTGGACGTATCGGCAACTGTGCTGGTGGCCGGACCGACGACCGTACCGGAGGTATATTATTATATATTTTTAATTAATTTTATTTTCAATTAATATTATAATATTTTTTAAATTTTGTTATATATTTTTAAAATTTTTATTATATTAAAATTTAATTAAAAAATTATCATTTATCGATGCGGATATATTTTTTAAAATTTATTATATTAAATTTAATTAAAAAACAGCATTTATGAGATGTCAGAAGCATTTATAATAGATTTTTATTAAATTTCCTAAATACTCTTTATTGAAATAACTATGAATAATATTTTCGTAATTAACCGAATTGTATTTTTGTAATTAAACTGAATATTATGAAGGATAATTTGGAAATTAAAATTTTTAAAATCAGGACAGAAACATCGAAAATTTAATTTCCAAAATGCCATCCATATTGTTTGATTTAATTACGAAAATACTATTCAGTTAATTACGAAAATAACATTACTAGTTATTTGAATTTATTTTGTGGAATGGTATTTTGAAAATTTCAGGACTTGATTGGGTTGAAATCAAATTGAGAAATCGTCGGTTTCTCACGTCACGACTTGGGGTGGATGGCTGGGAGTTGAAATTGTCTTTTAGAAAGATGATTTCTCAACCTGAAATCATCTTTTCCAAGAATGATTACAACCTAGCTGGCCACCAACCTGCCACGTGACAGATATTTTTGGCGTTCCGTATCCACGTCAGCTAAAAATATCTATTTCCATAAATATATGATACGATATCTATTTTTGAAAAAATTTTTTAATAAAAAAAAAAAAATCGAAACAAGTGGCAAAACTGACTCAGAAACGGGTACAATCCAAATCTACCCAAAAAAAAAAAATAATTGCAACTTTGTTTTCTTTCTTTATTTTGCAGTTATATTTGCCTTTACGGTTTTACAGACCAGTATTCAGTTCATAGCTGATCTCTGTACCGTGAGTTTTTCCCACGCTATCACATGGTTTTGAATAGTGCGAAGGTCTAGAGCTGCTTTACATGCAACCCCTAGCTCTTGCCCATCGGTTAGACCCTGTAGTCCTCTCCGCATTGACATGTAACAACTTGTGAAATGCCCTGTGGAAAAAACGTAGAAGAGGTTACTACAAATATTGAGCATCACAATAGGAGTTTCTCTAATCACATGCACTGTTGCAACGCTCTGTAGGATTTGCTACGGGCGAAACTAGTAGCTGTTATCATTTACGGGTGTGAATAAAAAGGGAAAAGATAAGCATTTCTTCCGTCCATCATAATCAATAAAGATGCATTTCTTTGCTTTAAGATTTAATTTATTTTATTTGAAAGCTGGACATAGCATAGACAACCAAATACCTTAAAATGCTTGACACTTGATTTTTCTTTAAATATTAGCTCATAAGGAGACTTCATGTTAATCGAGCTAAGAGGAACTCGATTAATAACATAAATTACAGTCGCCATACCTTCTACCCAAAAGGTCTTAAATAAATTCTTTGCATGTAGCAAACTTCTACATGTTTCCACGAAATGACAAATCTTCCTTTCTGCCATGCCATTTTGCTGCGGTGTTTCAGTACAAGAAAGCTCTCTTTTAATTCCATGCTTTTGACAAAATAAAAAAAATTTCTTTGAAGTGAATTCTCCTCCATTATCCGTCTATAATCTTTTGATTTTCTTATCAAGCATATCTTCAACAGTTATCTTGAAATCTTAGAATTTAGAGAAAATATCTGACTTCTTCTTCACAAAATACATCTAGATGAAATGTGTGAAATCATCAATAAATAATAATATATATTTACAGCTAGAGAATGATAGAGTGGGTAGGATCCATCAAATCACTATAAGTTAGTGGAGCCTTGCACCTTGAAAGAGAATGATCAAATGGCCTTCGATGTGCTTTGCCATATTGGCAACCTTCACAAACACCATCATAACTGAAGGAAGATAAATTGGGAAGCCCCCGAACAAGGCTATTGACCACCATAGTCTTTAACTTGTTCATATTAATATGGCCAAGTCATGCCAAATAGCCATACCATCATTTGTACTCATTTTATCAATATAAGAATTAGAAGCTGAAAGAACATACAAGTCTTTGACCCGCTTACCAGTATAAATAATATTCGCCTTCATGTCTGAGGTTTCGAAGAAACTTCATATCATTTGGGCCAAAAAGAACATAGTGACCGGCGTCTATTGCATTAGCCATAGAGAAGAGATTTTTCTTCATATCTAGTACATGATATACACTCCTAAGAGTGATAAGGTCACTATCATAGATTGGATAGTGACGGTTCCTTCCTTTTCCACTTGATGAATGATGTTGTCTACAGTAACTATTGCATCATTCTCTTCATAATGATAAAGATTAGTAAATTTGGAATCATTACCAGTAAGATGGTGACCACACCCAGATTCAACGATCCAATCATCTTGAAAGTTGATGGAAGATAAAACTCCCACAATTGTACTTTTTTGTCATAAAGCACTTATCACAGTCCTTTTCGACTTCATTTCGTTCACTTTCATTATTAGCAGTATTTCCTTCTTTGAGTTTGACTCGGTAATTTTTTTTATGTGACCAAACTTGCCACAACAATAGCACTTGATCTTTTTCTTATTGTCATCTTTATTGAAAGATTTCCCCTTTTTGTTACTATCCTTCTCCTTGTCATTCTCCTTATCAAAATCCTTCTTTTACTTAAAGAAAGAACTCCTTAAAAGAACTCCTTCCCACTCGAAAGAGAAGTACCCGCCATTTGACGAGCTAAAAGTTCTTGAGAAGCAAAAGATTCTCCAACTCTACCAAGGATGGTTGATTTTGCCACCCTTAAATTGATGTAACAAAAGGAATATACTCCTTTCGAAGACCACGAATAATGAATCGCTTCATACGTGCCTCCGAGATAGCCTCATCTTGATCCAAGAGAGAAATTTCCCAACATAAATTCTTAACTTTCAAGAAATATTGAGAGATAAGAAGATCACCTTGAATAAGATTTGCCAATTCATTCTCTAAAAGTTATAATCAAGCAATGTTTTTCTTGTTAAGAAGTGATTCAAAAGTGGTCCATATCTCCGAAGTCGACTTGCATGTCATAATATGCTCAAAAAGATCAAGAGAGATGGATCTCTTTAAAACAAACTCGACATTGGCATTAGCGATTCTCCACCTCTTCACGATATCCGCATCTGTTTCATTATTTATAGGCAATGTTGTATTATTACCACCAACTATCTTCCATAGGTCTTCACCTATGAGATACAACTCCATGCAAGTCCTCCAAATTCTATAGTTGGAGTGATTTAGAAGCTCTATACCAAGTCCGCCCATCAGAATCCATGATCGAAAATAGAAATCCAATTATCTTCTTCACCAATGAGATCTTGAAATCTTCGCCACCATTATGGCTTTGATACCATATGAAAGAAAGAGGGAAAGACAACCCTTTCTTACATAGTGGCATACTTAGCATCACTAGCCCAAGACCACACAACCCAAAAGAAGAAGAAATAATTGGAAAGGGAAATGATTGATAAAGACTTCACTAGAATGGAGCTAGTACAAGTCACTTCATACTTAAAACTCAAAATATAATACCTTATATATAGATACATGAAGATGACTCTTAGTCTACCCTCATGAATACAAAGCAAACCTTGAATTTTTAAATGACTCTTAGAATTTCTAAACCTAATAAAAGGCTCTTAGACTTCTAAAATACATTAATAACAATATGACTTTTAAACTACCAAGATACATTATAATTGTTGTGTCCAGATTGCTATGATGCTCAAGCTTAGATCGGATTCGTTGGAGATGACTTCAGCAGGTTGATCTATCTCTTCTTCATCGCCTGATGGAATTCTTGGTTAGTTGAATCGATCTTCCAACCCTGCAAATAAATCCTCTCACCGGAAAAGTTCTGATGGAAGGACACTCTGATGCTCAAGTCAGTCACAAAGTCTAGACTAAAATAGATTAGATATGAGGGAAAATTAGTGCTGTAGGGTGTGCGAGAGTTTCTCTATTTTGAATCAAACTTATCGCCGAGGCCCCTTACTTACCGGTATTTATAGACTACGATCCTAACCGAATCCAACTAAGAAAACTGTAAACGGTTAGTTCGTTAGTAGACTAGCACGTGCAGTAATCGTTATCTGTTATAGTCCTCATGGTTCACCTTCTTTGACCAATCCGTCAGATTGGTCAATATAGCATCAGGGTTGACTTATTAGATCATCTTCAAACATCAGTCGGCTATATATTTAAGTTAGCTTAAATAATAAACTTTTTTTAGGCATTGGTTGGCTTTGCACCCGTTGGGCGTCGATCGGCCTTGTGCCTCATTGATCGGCCTTGCCCCCTTAGGCATTGATCAGCCTTATGCCTCTTGGACATTGATCGGCCTTGCGCCCCTTAGGCATTGATCAGCCTTGTGCCTCTTGGGCATTGATCAGCTTTGCACCCCTTGGGCATCGATCGGCTTTGTACCTTATTGATCGGCCTTGCACCCCTTGGGCATTGATCACCCTTGTGCCTCTTAGGCATTGATCAGCCTTGTACCTCTTAGGCATTGATCAGCTTTGCACCTTTTGGGCGTCGATCTGCTACTTGATCAACCAAGATCATTTCTCATCGATCCAACACAAATAGGTTAAATCTGTCATATCCCAACACTAGTCCCCCCAGCTTCTGAATTCATTAAATGAATGTCAGAAGCTACCAGAAGCTTCTTTTTGTTTTCTTTCTTTTATTCTCCTTCTTCCTCTTTTTCTCCCTTTCTCTTTTTTTTTTTTTTTTTGCGAACCGACGCTCCTGTTCTTGAGCAGTGCATCTTAATGATGTGTCAATCTCCGATAGGAGCAGTTATAAAAAAAATTGACAGCCGTAGCCTGCTATCATCATTGCCATTTTCGAATTTTACGAAGGCCGAAAGACCATCATCGTCGAATAAATGCAAACGTCTTGTCACCGATACGTCTGCCGTCGGATCATGAATAGTCGCTTCGGTTTCCCGAAGAGCCGTATCTTTTCATCGGATATCATGGACAGGTGGCACGATCAGAATCAATCTCGCAGTTCGAGAAAAAGTTCTTAACCGTTGAATGCCACTATATAAGCATCATCCCTTCCAAGAAAATAGGTTTTACGCCATTCCAATTTCTTCACCTTAGGAGCAAAAGAATCCCCTCTAGGTCGGCCTCTTCTTTTCCTTGCATTCTTTTTCAAGTTAATCTCTCTTTTTCTTCTTCCTTTTTCCATGGCCAAAATCTTAGAGACCAATCGTACTAACGAACTCGAGGATTCTACTTCTCAGAGGAAGAAGAATGAAGCCGAATCAATTAGAATAGACGCCATTAGGACCTTCTTGACAGATCATAGGGTCCTCATACTAAAGAAATACTATAATATTTCAGATGACTTCATACTAGTTATCCCAAACTTCGATGAACAAATAGATCGACCACCTCCAAGTAGTCTGGCAGTTTATGAGGAACATTTAAAAACCGGACTTAGGTTTCCACTCCATCCTTACTTTATCCAGATTTTTAAGTTATACCATGTACTCCCTGCTCAGTTGACCCCAGCAGTATCCGAATAATCTACACCTTCTTGATCCTTTGCAAGGATGCAGACATAACTCCCAGAACATCTCTCTTTACATCCTTGTTTGTATTGAAACGGGGTTTCCATGGCCAAAGGTGGTGGGTGATCAACCCATGCCACGGTCGAAAATTCATCATAGGGCTTCCTTCAGCCATCCATGGATAGAAGCCCTGCTTCTTCTACATAGTTTCTAGGATCCCTTGGGACTTCAACATTAGTCATAAAGAACCCCGATTAACTCTAAACGATGAAAAAAAGATGCTAACAGCATATAAGGAAGATTATGAGAAGCTAATGGGAATGGAGATTCTCCCAATAAAAAAACTTCTCAACGAGAGAAGATTATTTTCGGCTGAGATCAACCCTAATCCTTCCCTAGGTATCTCATTGCCGATGCTATTTCCTCATTTATCTTTTGATGATTACTTCTAACATTCAATTCATCAGATTATGCAGATACAACCATCATGGTGGACGTTCAAAGGCTTCGGCATATGTCGAAGAAAAGAAAAGCTGTGGCCACTTCGATCGATCAAAGGGAAGGAGAGGCCAAGAAACCCAGGAAGGCAAAGTTGGCCATTTCATTGGCTCCAGAGTCTCCGATACTGATAGCGAGTGTATCGGATGAGGACGACGTACCTATTTCTACTTCTCTCTAGCCTCCCTCACAAGAGAGACGATCAACCAGAATTCCTGTTACTGACCCATCATCATCCCCAACGGGCCAGTTGATAAAGGAAAAGCTCCGATGGTGGAAGAGGAATAGAAATTTTCTGCTGAAGATACCACCATCTTCTTCAATGTATACATGGATGAATCTGGTCTGAATGACCCGACATTGGCCCGTCACCTTCTGAGGGCCACCATGATTCTGAAAGACTGGAAAATAACTAAGTCCCAGCAAATAGACGAGATAATCTCGTCACTTCATCCTACGATGCTCAAGGTATAATACTAAACTTTGTTTCAAATGATTAAGTAAATGATTTTTTTTTAAATCCGATCAAATCAACTTACGAAAATAAACAAAGCTTGAAGAGTTTCAACCAACTCCGCCAAGTTATGTGCAATGAAATAAACAAAGCCAATGCGGAAAAAGAGGTTGCCGAAGAATTAAAAATAGCTATGAAAAAGAAACTAGAGGAAAGTGCAACCCAAACATTAATTCTGGAGATAGAACTTAAAGCGGCTCAATCGAAGTTAACCAATATGGAATCGAAACTAAAGAAGAAGAAGAAGCTTCGATCGGCTACAGCCAAGCTCGAGAAGCCGAAGAGAGGGTCGTGGCAGCAGAAAAGAAAGCAGAGCAAGCTGCCAGGGAAGCCGTTGAAAACTATGAAGGATATCGGCTTTCCAAGATAAGCTTCACAAGGCTGGTGTCAAAAGCTATGACTTTGGCTATGCTGATTGTTTAAGCAAAGTAAAAAGATGTTATCCGGATCTGGATGTTTCCAAAATTGAAGAAGAATCCGACGAAGAAGGTCAGGCTAAAGCACCAGCTGAACATCAATCTGAAGAGTCGATGCTAAACGCTCTGACCCAAGAAAAGCAATACCAGACTCCATCCCAGAGCAGACTGAAGAAGTTAATACAGTTGAACATAATGTAGAAAATTAAATCGTATAACTGATGTACGAACTTGTCTTACTTTTGATATGAAATGAAAACTTTTTCTTTCATTCTTGTCTTCTAAATTGTATGACCATGCAACGAATGCAAATCAAAATAACAAATCAACTTATTCGATCCTTTTTAGACAAAGATCGTTGAACTTTAAATAAGACAAATATCTTTTTTGAAAGAATCCTAGCTAAATACCAAATATGATAAATTGCTCGATAAGTAACAATTTTATAAGTAAAAGTTTAAACTTTCACAAGTAAAAATTTTCTAAGCATGAAACCATCGGATCATACAAAGAAATTTTTAAAAAACCAACATCATTGATGAAAAAGATTTATTAAAAAATACGAACGATTAGTTCAAGTATGAAGTTATTTGAATAATACGAACGGTTATCTGATATTGTCATATTACAAACATCGATAAAGCATTCGGAAATATCTGACCGAATCAATTTCGAACAAATCCGATAAACCAACATCATTGATGAAAAAGGTTTATTAAAAAAGATAATTGCCCATTTCTCCTAAAGAAGAGATTATCACTCATTGAACACTTAAGGGAGCTGATCTTTAAATTAGTCAACCCCTAGGTTAATCATAACGAGATGTCATTTAACTTTCCAGGCTTATCAGGGCCTATGATAATCCAATATTCCAGTCGGATTCGTCAAATATCTCTTTTCTCCTATCTTTTGAGAAGAAGAATCTTCATGAGATATTTTCAATATTAACTCTGATACGCCATAATAAAATGGCCATATCATTTTTACCAAATGCCGCCTTCTTATTGGAAGGGTAGCTATTCTGCAGGTTGTGAAACTATATCGATCAATATTCCAGAAACCATACATAATTCAAATTCAAACCAAATACTATCTTTTTTCCTTCCATAACCGATTTTCTGAAAATCAGTAACGTCATACGAAATCCCACCAAATTAAGGTTATAGACGTGTCGTAATCTCGAGACATCTCAAAATTTGGATCATAAATTATAACCATCGGTGCTCTCTATATAAAGGAATTTTGGGCCTGCTTCTTAAGCCAATTTTACTTTAAGTATTTTGAGCACTTTCTTCTTTGAACTTCTCTGTTTTGGAAAACCTCGAAAAAGCCTTTGTCATATCTTGGAGATGAAACCAGATAGCGAGAGATTTCGTCGGCCACTCAAGAAGAGAGCCAAATCCACACGATTTAGAGAACAAAGATCATGCGTAAAAAGAATTTGCTTATCGAAAAGCACTTCTGCCAAGCAAGAATCACCCGAATATGTCGCATCCTCGTCTAATGAAGGAAAATTACAGCCATCTGATCCTTCATTGAGAGAACCAGAAAGCGGCCCGTCTGTCAAACCTACTTCGACAGAGAAAGTTAAAGTCCCGATTGCCGAAGAGTTATCCAATCTGGATGACAGCAAGGGCATCCAGATACTTATCGCAGATGTAAGCTTTGACAATCCGAAGCTAGCAAAGACTGTGTTGCAGTCTGCTATTCTTCGGAAGGATTGGGAGGTGACACATAGGCATGGAGTGGGAGATATTTTCTCCTCTATTTATCCAGGAATACTAAAGGTAGGTATCAATTCTCCCTTTAAAGAATCTTCTATTCCTGTTTTAACAGTATCCTGACTCTTTTTGTCAGTTCATCAATGATATTTCCATGATCGAGGAAGACTGGCTCCGATCGACCAACTCTCAAGCAGATTTTCGAAATCAGTTGATATCGATCAAAGAAGAAAAGGACAAGGCTGATATCTGTCGAACAGCCTTAGAATTAAAACTAGTCCAAGCAACCGAAGCGAACTTGTCGTTGAAAAGACAATTAAGAATGATTGAAGACCAAGCCATGAAACTTTTAGCCGACATACAGAAAAGGAGAAAAATACTCCAACGGATGGATGTAGCCATAGAGGAAAAAACTTGGACTTATAAGGAGGTAATGAGCCAGAAGTCCAGTATGGAAGAAAACATGGCTTCCCTTGAACAAAAATTTGAACAAACCGAACAAAAGGCTACTTCGACGATTCAAAAGTCTTCATGCAATTGAAGAATTTAAAAATTCTGAAGTTTTTAATGATAAAATAGATGAAGCAAGGACAGAAGGTTACAAAATCGACTTTGAAGACTATATCGAAAAGATCAAAAAGTTGTATTATGATCTTGACGTTTCTTCCATTTTCATAGATAAGATTATGGAAGAAGATAAAGCAAAAAAACCAATCAATGATCCGATAGCTTCCCCAGCTGAAGAGGTACCTGTTCAAGAGAAAGCTGCCCTTGCTCTAATCCAATTAAGAAAGAGCTAAATAATACTTGTCATAAATTTCTGATGAATCAATGTTTTCTTTTAATTGACTATCAATGAAATCATTTCTTTCCTTCTGATGTTTTGTAGTTAGCATATTAAGCCAACTATAACAATCAGTTTAGGGCTAACATATTGGACCATCCCTCCAATGTCTTCGATATTTTAAGATAATAATGCTGATAGAGTGGTAGATTAGACATACTCTTATTACCTGAATCGTGGTCGACGTATTAGGTCAACCTTTTAATCGATTGGTTATTCCAATATTAGTGTACCGATGAGATGGTAGGTCAGACCAACTCAGTTTGTCGGATTGTGGTAAGCGTATCAGGCCAACCTTTTAAGTGATCAGCCATTCTGATCATAGTATACTGATGAGATGGTGGGTCAGACCAACGCTATTTATCAGAATGTGGTCAACATATCAGGCCAACCTTTTAACTTGTAAAATACATCAACTTAATATTTCCTTTCAGATAGAAAGAATGGAAGAGAGAAAATCCCTTTATTGATGATACTTACGAAAATTTTCTACATTCTATGGTCTAGCCATTGGATAGCCATCTAGGCTTTCAATTTGATAAGTTCTTAGTCGCACAACTTCAATGATGCGATAGGAACCTTTCCAATTTGGGGCAAGTTTGCCTTGATCAATTGGTTGGGATATCGCCGTTCGACGCAGGACAAGATCTCCAGACCGAAACGTTCGAGTCTTGACCCTTGAATTATAATATCGAGCCATCCTTTGTCGATATGCTGCCGTTCTTAATTGTGCTTGTAATCTAGAGCTTTCAAGCAGATCCAAATCAACTTTTCTTTGATCAGCATTATTCGACCCTTTAAGACAATATGTTCTTCTAGAACGAAGAACAATTTCTATGGGTAGCATGGCTTCACTACCATATGCAAGGTTAAATGGAGATTCTCCTGTTGTATATCGAGAGTTGTACGATAAGCCCAAAGAACGGAATTAAGTTCATCGGCCCAAAGTCCTTAACTTCATTCAATTAGGTCTTCAATCCATGAAGGATAGTCTGATTGGTTACCTCCGCCTCTCTATTAGCTTGTGGGTGTTCGACGGAAGTTAATTTGTGAAGGATGTGGAATCGAGCGTAAAAATCACTAAATTTCTTATTGTCAAATTGCCTTCCATTATCAGTAATGATAGTGTGAGGAATCCTGAATCTATATATGATGGCATTTCTAACGAACGCCTCAACTTTACTTTCTGTGATTTGGGCCAAAGGTTCAGCTTCCACCCATTTGGTAAAATAATCAATGGCTATGATCAAAAATTTTCGTTGTCCAGAAGCCGGGAAAAACGAACCAAGAAAACCCATTCCCCATTGAGCAAATGGCCATGGAGCAGTTAATTATGTCAACTGACTGGCAGGACGTCTTTGTATATTTGCATATCTTTGACAGGGATCACATTTCCTTACAAAATCCGCTGCATCTTTCTGTATAGTTGGCCAATAATATCTTTGCCTTATGATTTTATAAGCCAATGATCTGCCTCTCAGATGGTCACCATATATACCTTCATGAACTTCTTTGAGAGCATATTCAGCATCCGAAGGATAAATATTTTAGTAATAGCTGGGATAATGATTTTTTATATAATAGTCCGTCTAAAATGACATATTAAGAAGCGGAGCTGTTTGGCTTCTGTATTATTTTCATATAACATTCCTTCAGTCAAATATCCGATTATAGGGCTCATCTAGTTCAATTCTGGTTCTATCTGAAGGACCTTTTCTTGGTTGTCCACAGAAATACTTGGAGTTTTCAATAGCTCTAGGGACGACTGATATCCCAAGAATCAAATAAAGCTCCAAGTTCTTGAACTTTTTCCAAATATAGGGCCAAAGTTGCATCACGAACTTCGAAGTCTTCTTTTACCTGATTGATGATTAACTGAGAATCAGATAATACTTTCAATCTCCGAATATTTAGTTCTTTTGCAATTCTTAATCCAGCCAGAAGAGCCTCATATTCGGCTTGATTATTAGAAGTTCTAAAGGAGAATCGGAGAGCATATTCCATGATGTCTCCATTTGGACTAGATAAAATCAATCCAGCCCCACAACCTAAAAAATTTGAAGCTCAGTCCACATGGAGAACCCAAGGAGGATCAATCTTCTCTGCTTCAATGGATACTTGAGCTTCATCTTCATTGTTATTCTAAGTACATTCGGCTATGAAGTCAGCCAGCACTTGGACTTTCATTGCAAAGCGAGGTTGATAGGTAATATCGTATTCACTTAACTTTATTGTCCACTTTGCCATCCGACCAGAAGTATCAGGACATTGTAAAACAGTTCTTAAAAGTTGATCGGTCAATACGATGATCGGATGAGACTGAAAATACGGTCTGAGGCGCTTTGCTGATATCACACCAAGGTGTAAGTAATTTTTGGAAGTTTTGGATATCTTGTTTCAGCATCATGAAGAACCTTGCTGATATAATAGATGGGCTTGTATGATCCATCGGTTTCTTTTCTTACCAATACTGAACTAACTGCTTCATCGGACGCAGCCAAGTAAAGATATAGATTTTCTCCCTTTTCAAGTTTAGATAATAGGATCGGATTCATTATAAACTTTTTAAGTTCCTCAAATGCCAGCTAACAATTATCTGACCAGTTAAATTCCTTAAACTGTCGTAAGGCTTTTAAAGAAAGGCAAGCACCTTTCAACCAAACGAGAAATAAATCGACTCAACGAAGCGATCCATCCGGTCAACTGTTGAATCTCCTTATTCACAGGATGCCTCATGTCTAATATGGCTTGAGTTTTTTCTGGATTAGCCTCAATCCCTCGCTTTGTAACCGTGAAACCTAAAAATTTTTCAAAAGTTATACCAAAAATATACTTAGTCGAATTAATTTCATGTGATTTCTCCGTAGAGTATCAAAAGCTCTTTGTAGATCTTTAATATGATCATCGGCCTGATTACTTTTGACGATCATGTCGTCTACATACACTTCCATGGTTTTACCAATCTGATCTTCAAAGATCTTATTCACTAATCTCTGATATGTAGCTCCAGCATTTTTAAGACTAAAAGGCATTACCTTGTAGCAGTATATCCCTCGGTCTGTAATAAAGGATGTCTTTTCCTCATCTTCTGGACACATTCGTATCCGATTATACCCAGAAAAAGTATCCATGAAAATCAAGAATTTATGTCCTGCTGTAGCATCAACAAGTTGATCAATTTTAGGTAAAGGAAAACTGTTTTTAGGACATGCCTTGTTAAGATCGGTATAATCTATGCATATCCTCTATTTCTCATTGGCTTTCCTTACCATCACTATATTGGCAAGCCAGTCAGGGTAATGAACTTCTCTGATAAATCCGGCATCAAGTAATTTGGCTACTTTCTCATTGATGACTTTTTGCCTTTCTGGGATAAAGTTTCTCTTATTTTGATGGACAAGCCGACTAAGTGGATTCACCTTAAGTTCATGCATAATCACTTCAGGAAAAATTCCCAACATAAGGGCGACAGTCCATGCAAATATATTGGCATTCTTTTATATGAAGTCGATCAATTCTCTCATTTGATCTTCACTGAGCGAACTTCCAATCTGAACGATCTTAGTCAGATCGTCTCTTGTCAAAGGGACATGGATAGTTCTTTCTACTTGAGTGCTTGTTCCTTCAGTCTGATCACGTGGATCTATTTGCTCCGAAGTTAATCTATCGACTGGTTGTTGATTTTGAATCATTAAACATTGACGAACCATCTGTTGATCTCCTCTTACTTCTCCAATCCCATTTTGGGTCGGGAATCTCATTAGCAGGTGATATGTAGACACGATGGCCTGAAATTTGTTCAAGACGAGCCTTCCTAAGATTGCATTATATGCAGAAGAGGTCCGAACAACCATAAAGGTGAGAGGGAGAGTCCTTTGTTTTGGCATTGCTCCGAGGGTTACAGGAAATATAATTTCTTCCTCTACTCCTACGGAGTTTTTGCCAAATACAGTCAACGGCATACGAGTTCTTCGTAGCTTATCAATTGACAAGTTCATTTTAACAAAAGCATCATAAAGCAAAATCTTAGTAGAACTTCCATTATCAATCAGAATTCTGCGTATATCATAATTTGCAATTATCGCAGAAATTACTACAAGATCATCATGCGGCATCTGAACTCCCTGTAGATCATCGTCAGAAAAGCTAATGCTCCTTCAAAGTCTCTTTGCAACCCTATCATCTTCGTAACATGCTTGGTGATGGATCATTCTGACCATTCCATCGGTTGGTTGTTGATTGGGAAACTCTGTCCCATCGATAATCATTCTCGGGGCCGTCAGCCTTGGTGCTGCTGCTTCAATCGGTCGATTCTAATTTTGGTTACGAACATACTTGCCTATATAACCATGTTTGATCAGATCTTCGATCTCGTCCTTCAATTGGATACATTCTTCTGTAGTATGTCCATGATCACGGTGGAATCGACAATATTTAATTTTGTCATGCACAGTAGCCGGAGCTCGCATTGGCCTTGGCCTTTGAAGGAAATTTTCTTTTTCTATTTCCATCAGTATTTTTTCTCTTGGAAGAGTCGGTGGGGTGTAAGCATCAAACTTGTTGGTGTAGCCTCTACCGATCAAGTTTTTCAGCTTCTAAGCTTGCCGTTGAATTGGTCAGACTCAGGGAGATCGAAGCCTATCCTCTTTGAATTTTTTCTTGCTCGGCGTCGATTTTCTTTCACTTGGCATCGACTCAGGACTTGTTCTTCAGCCTAAGCGTATTTTTGGGCACAAGTCAACAGTTCAGAATAGCTGATCAAATATTTTTTATCTAAAGAGAATGTGAACCTAGATGTTTGCAGTCCCTTCTTCATGGCTGACATTACCAGTGTTCGTTGAGATCTGGGATCTCTAACGTGGCAGAATTGAATCTTGCTACATAGTCTATTAAAGTTTCTCCTTCTTGTTGCTGAATGAAGAACAAACTATCGGAGTTCCTTGGCATTCTTCTACTTGTTCTGAAGTGGGAGATGAATAGCCTTTCCAACTATCCGAAGGAATGAACGGTGCCTGGCTGGAAGCTAGAGTACCACATTCTTGCTGCCTTTTTCAGAGTTACTGGGAAAGCAAGGCAGTGAAGTGCGTCCGATGCTCCTTGGATCAGCATGTGAGCTTTAAAATTGCCCAATGGTCAAGAGAATTAGCCGATACATCATACGGTTCTACTTGAGGGATTTAAAATGGTAAGGAATCCTCTCCTCAATTATTTTCTTGGAAAAAGGAGGCAGGATGTCATAGAGGTTGGAATTGCATCTTCCGTCTTCCTCTGTTCATCAAGCCTGGCGATCTGTAGTTCCAACTTTCTAAATTTCCTCGCAAAGTTATCAGTCCTTCCAAGATCTGGAGTCTGAGCACTGCCAGAGGTTGATTCACCGGAAGATGTCGAGTAAGATAGATGGCGCTTCCCTCTATCCCACCTCTTAACATGATGGTGAGATCAGGGACGTTGTTTCAGGGGAGAGTGTTGCCCTGAAGAGTGTTGACAAGGTGAACGTCTACTTGGACCTGGGCATCCGCTTACATGAAGAGAAGATCGTTGGCTGCTCCTTGAAGCAGCGGGTCGTGGTGGCCCACTTGTAGCTATTTCTTGGAGATTCTGGACTACTGCAATAAGCACTTCCATTTTATTCAAAAGGATATCCAGTTGTTCTTGATCCACATTACCAGCAGAAACAACATACATTCCATCCAAAATAGGATCATTCTCTCTTGGAGAACGATGAACTTCTTCAACAGGAAAATTCCGCATTCTACCTTTTACCATATTTCCCTTCAGATTCCTGAAAACTCTTTCATCGAGTCCCCTACCTGGCGCGCCAATCTGTTATGTTCAGATTGCTGTAACGCTCAAGCTTGGATCGGGTTCGTTGGAGATGACTTCAGCAAGTCGATCTAGCTCTTCTTCATCGCCTGATGGAATTCTTGGTCAGCTGAATCGATCTTCCAACCCTACAAATAAATCCTCTCACCGGGAAGGTTCTAGTGGGGGGATACTTCGACACTCAAGTCAGTCACAGAGTCCAGATTAAAATAGATTATATCTAAGAAAAAATTAGTGCTGTAGGGTGTGCGAGAGTTTCTCTGTTTCTATTCGAACTTACCCCCGGAGGCCCCTTACTCACCGATATTTATAGGCTACGATCCTAACCAAATCCAGCTAAGAAAACTATAAACGGTTAATTTGTTAGTGAACTAGCACGTGCAGTGATCGTTATCCATTATAGTCCTCATGGTTTACCTTCTTTGACCAATCCGCCAGATTGGTCGATATAGCATCAGGATTGACTTATTAGATCATCCTTAAACATCAATCGGCTACATATTTAAGTCAGCTTAAATAATAAACTTCTTTTGGGCAATGGTCGGCTTTGCGCCCCTTGGGCGTCGATCGACTTTGTGCCCATTGATCGGTCATGCACCCCTTGGGCATCGATCGACTTGTACCTCTTGGACAATGATCAGCTTTGCGTTCCTTGAACATTGATCAGCCTTATATCTCTTGGACATTGATCAGCTTTGCACTCCTTGGGCGTTGATCGGCTTTGTGCCTCGTTGATCGGCTTTGCGTCCCTTGGACATTGATCAGCCTTGTGCCTCTTGAACATTGATCAACTTTGCACCCTTTGAGCGTCGATCTGCTACTTGATCAACCAAGATCATTTCTCATCGATCCAACACAAATAAATTAAATCTGTCATATCCCAACAATAACTCTTAGTGTTCCTTAAATTAACTCTTGATTTATTCAATATCATAAATACAAGAGTTAACTCTACAACATAATAAATACTAGATTTTTAAATTACTAGTATTAATGATATCATTAATGCTCCATAAAATTTAACTTTATCATAATATAACAACATGCACTTGTCCCGTTACTAGGTGCTAAATTCATTAAATATTGGGAAACAAAACAGAAGCATCGGGCAATGTTAATTGAACCTGCTGCACCTGCGCAGCTACCAGGATTCCGGGTACACTAGGGGCATCTGGCTTGTTGAGCAGTAATAAAAAATCAACTAAATTCATTTCAACACTCATTATAACAGTTACCTTTGCATAACAATATATAACATCGTTAAGTATTTAATTATTCATTTCAGCTACTTTGGACCTTCCATTAGCACTCAACAGGCAATACTAAAAGCTTGCAGTGAGGACCGTAATTTCAAATTTTAACCACAAGGATCTGATATTCACTGGAGCATATTTAGAAACAAAAATCTATTACCTCCAGTTGATTTATCTGATCCTCTAGAGAGTGCATGTATTCCATTTCTCTGGCTTTATCAGCCATCAGGGCTTTGTATTCCTCTTCCAGAGCATTATCATCCATTTCCTTCAAAGGAGACTGCATGAACCAGTGCATTATATGAACATACATGAAGCAGAAAAGATTTCTAGACTGAAATCGGAAGGAATGACAGTAAATTATCTATGAATTTGGTTTGATGGACTAACTGGAACACTCTTGATTTGGTGCTTTAGTTGCTCGACAAGCTCCTTTAACTGTTGAGGAAAAAATCATTTGCATTTTCTTATTGTTGGATGTTCGACTCAGCATATTAGACTCCATCTATGCAAATTGATTCCATCATTTGTGATAAAAGACATACCTTGCTGCTTGCTATACTAATTGCAGATCTTCTCGCTTCTACTTCTTCAAGCTTATTTTTTGCAGACTCCAGCTGAGTCATCAGATCCTTGTATCTCCCACCCATCTCAAGTCCCTGCTTTAAAGAAAATGATAAACACATGGTAATTTAGAAACATAGTAACTGCATCTCATACCATATTCTCCAAGCTTGCTATTTTGGAAAGCATAATACTTGGGTTTCCTGCATATAAACAGTTAAAAACATAAATAGCAGCAGATTGCTCAACCAAATCAAGAGAGGACTTTCTGAGGAAGATTGCAAACATTTTCATTATGCAGCTGTGCCTTCTGTATTAAATATCAAGTATATAAATTCCTATAGAATAAGATAATTAAATAGGATATAGTTTTATTCTTCCTCAATGGAGAAACAAGAATATCCTGCCACACAATTCCACCATCTTTTGTTACTAACAGCAAATTATGTGTAAACCAACAAGAAAATAATATGTATCAGAAGCATCATACCATCAATATGGTTGTCCATTGGCTTGCGGGGATATTCCTCAACCTGTGTCAGTAACATCATCAAATTAGTTGGTAGAACCGGTAATATTTTTATCTAATTGATAGATAATAACAGTTGTACTATGATAAAAGAGGTTAGACTTTATTGTACAATCAATGTTCTTTTTGGTACAAATACAATCAATGCTTTTCAGTGAAGAAAAATGAACTTATAAAAAAGAGCAGCTGAGGTTAGTCCAACTTGGTGCAACAAGAACCACAAATAAGGATGTCAACTATCATGTTCTTCCTGAAAATAAACCATAGCATAGAAAGCAAATTGGTACTGCACCTATTTTCACGTTAAGCCTATAAAGCCAAACCAGACATTAATCAAGGAGAGCACATAATTCATTATTGTATAATAGCATGGAGAATGTCATGGTGAGTTTTAGTGAAAGCTTACTGGCTGACAACCTTCTATCATTTTCTGTTTATGTGAGTTAAACCAATCCTACAAACACAAGGCAAAGGAAGAAAAACATTAAAACTTTTTGTTATACATGCTTGCAAATTAGAAGCACAAGACATGTCAAGGGGAGGCGTGACAAGTCAAAAGAAATTTGAAAGATTTCATTCGAGCCTACCTGCTGTTCCTTTAGTTTCATGTTCAACTCCTCTGTGATATTTGAGTAGTATGATCTATTGAAGACAAAGCACACAAAATTCACTATCTATATGATGAAAATGAAATTGAACTCTCACTCTGATGCACACCTCTTTTCTTTAATTTTTACTGATAGGATGACCATTTCTTGTTGAAGAAGCTCCAGTGTCTGCAATCAAGTAGAGCCAAAACAAAAGTGAGAAACAGGATGTATCAATATGTGCTGACAAATTTACAAACCAGTTACAAATTTCACTATACTTTTGTTCTGTACACATCAATATGTGTCGACAAATTCACACACCAGTTACAAATTTCTATCCTTTCATTCCATTCTCTTTGCTGGGTTAGAACATAAAATGCTAGAAGCCCACGAGAACCACTCATGCTCACATCAAGAGAGTCATAGGATGAACATAAAAGAAAATTCAGTCATGCAAAGCATCGTCTAAGGAGATCCTCATGGAGGTATGAAATTTTAAAAGCCAAGACCAAATTTAATTCAAATTCTCCTTCAAGCTCATCAGCATATAGAACCATTACCAGATCATACAAGTAGTCTGGGCAGGTAATGGAAAATTTAAAGTTGGATATGTGTCGCATAAACAAACAGTCATCAGGAGAAGCAAGAGGCAGAGTTGTGGAACAACGGAAGATTTAGGAAGGTGAATAGTTCTTAAATCCTATACAAAACTAACCAGATAAGCTGGTTATTGCCCTTATTTTGGTGTTAAAAAGCTATGTTTCAATTAAATTTCATTTATGTATTGATTTTTCAACCTGCAGTTAACCCAACTTGCAATACACACACACACACACACACAATAATTCAGAAAAAGGTTCCATATATTTATCTATATCACATCTACATTGCAACACAAATATATTATATAGATGCAAAAGAATCACAGTGAGGTTAACTCCAATAAACAAAAATTCAAATATATACAGATAATTTAATTGATTTTCTAGACAAAAAACTGGGCTTGCCTCTGACCAGCCCAATTAAAAGCTTTCCTTATGAGCCCAAAAATAGAGCAACTGCCCTTTACATGATGTCTGGCTTCAATAATAGAAGATCGATTTGCAAGAGTAGTTGACAAATTGGTGTTACTGCACAGGAGAAGGAGGAGATGAGAGAGAGAGAGAGAGAGAGAGAGAGAGAGAGAGAGAGAGAGAGAGAGAGAGAGAGAGAGAGAGAGAGAGAGAGTTAAACAAATACCAACACAACATCAGTTCTGCCATCCAGTTCTTCCCAGGTCAATCGTTGCCAACCATGTATCATACCTCTCCAATTAAACTCACAATAATCTACACATGCAGTTGGGTGAATATGTTTTGTAGAAGGGTGCTGTAAAACTTTTATGTGGGCATCAATATAGGAATACGAGTCTCATATGCAACAACACTTTATATCCATACTACACGCTTGACAACTTAAATTATATTCAAATAAATAATACCTATGCATGGTCAGCAGATAAGCAAATATAACAAATTAAGTGTACAGTCAGTTGCACAAAGATTCTTGGATTGATATGGATATCATATATAGACATAATTAACAATTGTGGATGACTTAGAATAGGATGACCTGGGAAAGGGTGGAGGATTCTTTCTGCATGGATGAGAGTATCCTCTGCTTCTCTGTGATCTTAGAGTTGATATGGGCACTTGTCTTCACCATTTCTTCAACCTCCTCCTTCAACCGCTTTGTGTCTGATCTCACTACCCTCAATATCCCAAGATGTTGTTAGTAATTACAATAAACATACAGAAAAATGAGAAATCAGAATCTGGTATCCATGGTATACGTGTCTGACTGAAATGTGAATCAAGGCACTTGCAGGGTGAACTATAATTTGACTATTAAAAATGGATGCTACTGTCAAAAGGTTAAAAGTATCCACACAGGACAACCTCTCAAGTACTGGAAGGTCCACTACCTTTATTTGTAGTGGGAGAGTCACACCTGATCTTTCCCAAACAAAAAGGCAACAAGAAACTGATGCCCAAATTTCCTTGAAAAGATGCCAATGAGCATCGATTATGTTAACATTGCACCTTTTTTTAAACACTGCTATTCTTCTGTATAACTGATTTTTTGATCTGGCTCTTTAGAGAGTGAGAGAGTCTTTTTTCCCCTATTGTAACAGCTAACAGACATTATCTGGCCAGATAAGACTGGACATGGATAACATGGGCTGTTATTTTTCATATAATGGTCACAAATTGCAACATGCAAAGCCATTGTGATGGGACAAAGGTACTACTTAAAGTCTCAATTCTCCAGTAAAATGCATTGTCCTCTTGCTAAAAAGCACTGCAGAGGGTGCTTAAGAGAGAGACCAAGAGGGAGAGAGAGATTTGGCAACTGAGCAACAAGAGAAATTATAAAGACAAATACAAAAGGAAAAAAGGGATTATCGGGGAAGGAGAAGAAGACCTAGCTGGAGCTCCTTTTCCACGGTCTCAACCAAGGTCTTCTGCTTCTGCTCCTCAATGGATCTCATTGCTGCATCCTCCTCAATCACTAAACCCCCAAACCAAAACAAAACACGGTGAGACATAAATAGAGAGAGAATGGAAGAATATTCATCCAATCTACCCAAAACTCATGACATTTAGAAAAGAAGAGAGTAGAAAGAATCACCATGCATCTGAGAACGTAAGCTTTTCATGTTCTCCAAGTACATCTCCATCTCCACCATTCTCTCACGCCTCAATCTGTCTTTGATTCGTGTCTGCCTTAGAGATCAAAGGATCTGAAAGAGAAACTTCATAGAAAAAACACAACCATCAGAAGATAACAAAATCAATGACAAAAATTTAACTAATGATTTGAGTGGTAGAAGAAAAGGAACAGCTCAGGCAAACCTCATGCCCCTGACTCCTCTAGTCATAAGCCCTGCAGGCATGTGAGCTTGAGACAATGGATGTTCATTTATTTTTCTAACATAATGCTAACGGGCATGATTGCTTACTTCTCGTGCAGTAAAAGAATATCCATAAATGTTTGACAGGAGAGAAGACTTGTTGACTGACACTTAACATAATGCAACAAAAAGAGGTTGACTAGGCTTTGATTGGAGACCTCCATAACTTATCATTTTTTTGAGAATGTATAACCTCAGTAGTTTCAATGTTTAGAATACATAATCCCATAGAGGCTGCATTAGTTGATGATTATTAAATGCAAAAGATTAAAGTTAGAGCATGCCAAAACATAATAATGAACGGCAATGCAATTGCAAAAATAGCAAATGATCACTAAAAGAATAGACAACATGACATTTCATCGCATTAGCACACATAGAACAGAGAAGCTGAGTTTATTCATGTAAACCTGGTTCTTGGGAAGAAATGAATTGAAATCATGAGTAACACATCCCATAAAGAAGGCGATTACAGTGAAAATGGCTTTGACAAAAAGAAGAAAAAGTGGAATTGCCAAAGGATCCAACAATCTAAGACCACCAATAACGAACTGATCCTCACATTGGAATGTGTAAAAAACAAAATCTTAAGTATATTTAGTCCCTAAAAAAAAAATTCAGCAAAAAAATATTAACATCAATGATGACACTAGATCAACTACCAAAGCAATACCGAAAAACTTCAAACCAGCGTACACCTCAGGCAAGTTATTAAAAAAGAAAAAATCTAAAACAAAATATTTCTTCCGAAACTGAATCTGGAAAGTTAAATCATGTCATCTGTTGTCTGTAGAAAACCTTGATTACGGATCATGCAAAAGCAAATAAAAAAATAAAGAAAAGCACTAATTACGGTTCAAGAAAACCCTCAATAAACCCAATTCGGAATCCAAGATAAAGATATTTAATTCCCCAGAAAAAACACCAAGAGCTCTCAAAAGAGATCATGGATCACCTATGATCCACTACTGCCACAGCTTCGATACCATTCCATTTCTTGGCGACTCCTAATTTGATGACTGGACTTGGAATATCGGAAGAACTATTCACAACATCCCTGGCATGGAAACCTTATTTTCTCCACGAAAACTCTAGTCCAGAGAAATAAAAAGCATGGAGAAACACCCATTGAAATCCTTGGTCGAAAACCTAGATTTTCTTATGAGAGATTACGAAGTACGATCTCGAGAAACGGATCGAAGCCATATGAAAAAATATATATATCTTAAGAAGCGCCAAGAACGATCGAGAAAAACAAGAAGAAGGCAAAGAACTCATACCTCGAGAAAAAGAACGAGAGAGAGGGCCAAGAAAAGGGTGAATGCCAAGAACTCATACCGGAGGAAGAAGCGCTAAGAACGATCAAAAAAAAAGAGAGAGAACACCCGGAATACCTTTGACCCAGGGAAAAGAAGAGGAGCTTCGTATGCGTATCTTCTTCTCCGGCGATGGGCGAATGGAGGATACCGATCCTATCGGGGAGTTGGTCGTGAATGAAGAGCTTGGCAGCTTCGGGGAATGCTCGAAAGGAAAAAACAAAGAAACCCACCCGTTAAACGTTTCGACAGAAGGCGGGAAGGAGGGAGCCGACTCGCTCGACAGGACGGAGTAGGGGGACGGTGGGGCCGCTGCGGTAGCTTAGAACTGGAAACCGGAGGTGATATTTATTATGGGCCACGACTGGATACCATGTGAGCCGGGTAGAGTGACGTTATAATGTATGGACATCGCATGGTTCGGACGCGCTATACGGTGTGAGTCGTATAAAATACACTTATGTATAATTATTACTTACACAAAGACGGTTAGTACTGTTGGACACGACCATACCAAAAAATAATTATTATTATGTATTTGGTATAAAATTGGACGAGCAGCGTTGGTCAATCAAAGGCCGGGCAACGACCAATCCATCAATCCAGTACAAATATGTCACCAAAATGATAAGATTAATGCAGGAGATAGGTTTCCACTCCATTCCTCTTGGCCAGTGGACTGCCATGTTGAGCGTTCTTTCATTTTTTTTTTTTTTTTAATTCAATATATTTAATTAAGAAGTCTGGAATGAATATAATTTATAAAATAAGAAAAAAAAATCTCGAACAGGTTCGAGGGCATCCTCAAATAGGTTCATAAAATCTTTTCGGAGTGGTGAGCAAGGTGGCATCCTCTTGCCGCCAGCAAGCTGTTGAGCGTTTCATAACAAACCACTTCCTTACTCGAGATATTTCACGGTGTATAATTTAGAGAGGTATCCAAAATCTAATCATGGGTACCCAAAAGCTAGTAATGCTGGATAGATACAGTAATGTCCATGATGTCATCAATGCGACGAAAACAACGAATTATGGAGGACCATGAGTTGGGTAAGGCTAGGTCATGGTCTAATTCATCGAACTTAGTTTCACGTACTGCAATAAGAATACTATCTTTACACAAAGCATCTGGCAATATGGATGGGGCAAAGGTTTAAATGTTGAGTAACGAAATGCTTCCATATATCTTGCAGATAAAACATAACCATCTTCAATCTTAAGTGCACAGTTTATCATGTCATCATTAGCACAACGTTCATAATCGATACATGCCGTAGAACAAAAATTTTCTGGTTCATGCATCAAAGAAAATTGTATGAAGCAGGATTTTTTTTTTTTTTTTTCCACATCTTCCTTAGCATGCATTTTAATGTGGAAACCCAAGAGTCATATTAGGACATGATTCCTCGGGAGTCTATTCATCCTATAATTTAGGGGGAAAAAAATGCAATACACGCATAAAGAGCTGAGGCCACTCACCTGCCTGCATCCTCTTTTTTTTCTCATTAACCCTCTCTCCGTTCATGAGACTTTTCTCCTCTATCTATCCATAAGATTTTTTGTTCCAATGAAAATAGCAGGGTTATTTATAGAAATCCAAAAGTTTTGCATTTTTTTCCAAATATAAAAGTTGAAGTTACATGATACGGAGTTTGAGATTAATATATACTTGATATATTATTGATATATATTTTAAACTTCTTTGATATATTACTTATTATTGATATATTATTGATATATTACTTATTAGTATATAATATATGGCCAGATAATATGCATCTTATATATTAGTCATCCAACAATCCAATATACCTCTTTGAACAAAATTGACATGCAATTTTCAGATCATTGTATTTATTAGTATATAGTTTATGCCTAAGTAATACATACTCATTAACTTTCTAATACATAATATAAACTTCTTTGACACATACTCAACAATGATCCAATATATATATCTCAAGATAAATTAATACATAATTTTTATAATATGATATTCATCACTATATAATTCCCGGATAGGTGATGCATATATCTAGTAAATTAATTATTGCCACCTGGATCGTCGTGGCCCGTAGCTCCGGTACGTCGGGTCCTCCCGCTGGGCGCTCTGCCCCCGACCTTGTGAATCGACTCCCTCTGTTGGGCGGACCTGCAAAACATGAGAGACCTGGGGATTCCAGCAAAGACACTCCGACGATCAAGTCAGTGGAACGATCGAGGGAACAGAAGACCTCTGAGGTAGAGATCTTGGGGAACTCTCTGCTTCCAGAGGGTGATAAAAATGGAAAATAAATGAAAGATAATGCAGGACCGAAGAGAGTTTGTCATTCCTTCCCCCTTACTTCTTCATGCTGGTCTTATGTAGACGAGCGACTCTTGTTGTTTGGGGAGGCATGCTGGTCTTGGTATAGACCTGTGAGGCTTCTGTTGGCCTGAGAGGTTTAGATGGATCGGTGAACCTCCTTCTTCTGGGTGGTTCAGGAAGTTGGTGAAGGAGCACAGTGCCTTGGATGAGCTCCTTCCTGATTGGTATAAACTGTAACCTGTGAGCTTTAATATAGCCCTCATTGTAGGAGACGCGCTATAGGTCTGGCAGGGACAGTGATTTTACGTGTCAGGGCTGCCATCCAGGTCTCTTTCGTACATGCACTTTGAAAAGCATATCTGGGCGTCCTGCCGGGTTGAGCGCGCGGGCGGAGGAGTACCGGTGTGCGCGGGCGAGCCGGACGGAGCCGGACCGGAGCTGGGTGCGCCACGGGCAGAGGCGGAGCTGGAGTCGACCGGGCATCTGGACTGGGCATGGAGGTGAGGTGCCCTGGCATGGGCGAGGTGCCCTGGCACGGGCAGAGTCGAGGTGCGGACCCCTGCAGGCGACCAGGCATCGAAGCAAGCGGAGCCGGGGTGGTTGCGCATGCCGGACCATAGTTGGGTGCGCCGCAGGCGGAGGCGAAGCCGGAGTCGACCGCGGGCGAGACCCTGGCGCGGGCTTGGTGCCCTGGGCAGAGCCGAGGTGCGGACCCCTGCAAGCAACCAGGCACCGGAGTGGGTGGAACTGGGTGGTCGCACGTGCTGGACCGGAGCTGGGTGCGCCGCGGGCAGAGGTGGAGCCAGAGTCGACCGCGGGCGAGACCCTGGCACGGGCTTCTGGACTATGGCACGAAGGTGGAGCCGGATTGGCGCGCGGGTGAAAGGACCCCGCGCGGGCATGCCAAGCTGGAGCTAGGTGTGCCGCAGGTGGAAGAGCTGGATAGCGGGCGTGCCGCGGACGGAAGTACTCCACGTGCGTGGAGTAGGGGCAGCCTTGGGCATGCTGAGCTAGACTGAAGCCGGAGCCGGGGCTGCCACGGGCGAAAGGACTCCGCACGGGCAGAAGGACCCCGCACGGGCTTGCCGAGCTAGACCGGCACGGGCTGAGATGCTGAGATGAATGGCCGAGGTGGGGCCGAGGTACTGAGGTGCATGGCCCAGGTGGGTTCGAGGTGCCGAGCTGAGCTGAACTGCCATTGGACTTCATGCATGGCCGAAGTGAGGCCGAGGTGGCGAAGTACATGGTCGAGGTGGGGCCGAGGTGCCGACCTGGCCGATCTCCTCATAGAACAAGCGAACCCACCGTCTTCTTTGGATGGGAGACTTTGAGATAACCGTGAAGCATGTGGCCACGTCAGCCACCAAGAAGGATGTCGTGTCAGGCCGAATGGATTTTTTTACTACTGTAACAGATGCCCCCACTCCCTGAGTCCAAAATGTCAACATTTTGGATAAAGGGAGTACCGTTATCCATTTGGTTCTACGCCTCAGCGGGCTCTGTAGTGGCTGCAAGAAGTCAGTCGCTAGATGGAACTGAACTTACCGGAGGTTAGCCGTCGGTCTTTAAGAGGCTAGATGAAGGTATCGAGTCTGGCCAACCTCTTTATGAACGGAGAGTGGCCCGCAAAATAAAGTAGAAGGCGGTGTTTCTGAAACTTACTTTCCTGTAGGTGCTTCGACCTTAGGTTAGTTGTGTTATAATGGTGCTAGTACTTTAGTCTGACTCCTCTTTGACCGGATAAAAGGTGGTGCCATGGAGGAAGAGGTTGGTGAGGTGCACAACTTGGATGCAAACATGTATGACCGGGCATGTAGTTGATGTGGCCGAGCTCAAAGTATCCCTCAGAACCTTTGATGAAGGCATAGAAGTTGCTGGACGATGGGAGCCATCCTGGCTGAAGAACTCAAGGAGCAGGAGTTCGACTCCAGCCAAATGCTCGACCTCGGGGGAGCCATCCTGGGGGAGGAATTCAAGGAGCAGGAGTTCGACTCCAGCCAGATACTCGACCTCGGGGGAGCCATCCTGGGAGAGGAATTCAAGGAGCAGGAGTTCGACTCCAGCCAGATACTCGACCTCGGGGGAGCCATCCTGGGGGAGGAATTCAAGGAGCAGGAGTTCGACTCCAGCCAGATACTCATCCTCAGGGAGCCATCCTGGGGGAGGAACTCAAGGAGCAGGAGTTTGACTCCAGTCAGATGCTCGACCTCAGGGGAGCCATCCTTAGGGAGGAACTCAAGGAGTAAGAGTTCGACTCCAGCCAGATGCTCGGGGGAGCCATCCTGGGAGAGGAACTCAAGGAGCAGGAGGGGGAGCAGTACAGTGCATGCACTTGTAAGCTTTATACCTTTCAATTCCTTTGTTGCATGGAGTGACTGGATCATTATTTGCATCAGGCTTGCATGGAGCGGAGGATTAAATCCCACTCTTTGTCCTTGTATGGTGTGCATGAGGTGACGGGGCCTTCCCTTCTTCCAACTTTAGGAATCGCACCTTGTCACTGCCTTCCTTCAGCTTGGCTTGATGAGGAACTTCAGAAGCTTCCTGGCTTTGGTACGGGACTTCTGGCATTCCCATCTTGAGGCACCGGGGTTTTCGGTCTTGAGGTGCCGAGGTTTCCGGGCTTCCATCCGGACTAAACTCTGGGCTATTATGCCGGAATGGATTCCGGGCTTTCATTCAGACTGGACTCCGGGATTTCATGCCAGAACTGGGTTCCGTGGCATCTTCTGGACTGAACTCCAAGATTTCATGCCAGAACTGGGTTCCGTGGCATTTTTCAGACTGGACTCCGGGATTTCATGCCAGAACTGGGTTCCGTGGCATCTTTTGGACTGGACACCGGGATTTCATGCCAGAACTGGGTTCCGTGGCATCTTCCGGACTGAACTCCGAGATTTCATACCATAACTAGGTTTCGGGCTTCCATCCGGACTAAACTCCGGGATGTTGTGCCGGAACGGATTTCGAGATTTCATCCGGACTAGACTCTGGGATTTCATGCCAGAACTGGGTTCCGTGGCATCTTTCGGACTATACTCTGGGATTTTGTGCCGGAACTTGGTTCCGGGCTTCCATCCAGACTGAACTCCGGGTTGTTGTGCCAGAATGGATTCCAGGCTTTCATCCGAACTAGGCTCCGGGATTTCATGCCGGAACTGGGTTCTGTGGCATCTTCCAAACCGTACTATGAGATTTTGTACCAGAACTGGGTTCCGGGCTTCCATCCGGACTAAACTCCAGACTGTTGTTCCAGAACGGATTCCGAGCTTTCATCCGGACTAGACAACGAGATTTCATGCCAGAACTAGGTTCTGTGGCATCTTCCGGACCATACTCCAGGATTTTGTGCTGGAACTGGGTTCCGAGCTTCCATCTGGACTGAACTCCGGGCTGTTGTGCCGGAATGAATTACGGGCTTTCATCCGGACTAGACTCCGAGATTTCATACCAGAATTGGGTTCCGTGGCATCTTTCGGACTGTATCCAGGATTTTATGCCAAACTACTGGTTTCCGTGGCATCTTATCCGGACCGTACTCTGGGATTTTGTACCGAAACTAGGTTCCGGGCTTCCATCTGGACTGAACTCCGGGCTGTTGTACTGGAATGGATTTCGGGCTTTCATCCGGACTAGACTCCAGGATTTCATGTCGGAATTAGGTTCCGTGGCATCTTCTGGACTGGACTCCGAGATTTTATGCTAGAACTGGATTTCAGGCTTCCTCCAGATTGAACTCCTGGATGTTGTGCCGGAATGGATTCTGGGCTTTCATCCGGACTAGACTCCAGGATTTCATTCCGGAACTGGGTTTCGTGGCATCTTCCGCACTGGACTCCGAGATTTCGTCAAGAATTATTGTGGGCAATGACAGGCTCTGGCGGACCGTAGTGCTTGCCCTTGATGGTAGTACAGGAGCCTTTCCTGTAGAGCTGAAACATGGTTTTTCATGTTTGTAAATATAACAGAAAAAGGAGTTACATGTTGAGCTCCGGTCATGAAAAATATATTTTTTCCTTGAGAAAGCTAGAATTAAATTCGCCGACCACCATTTCAGGAGAGAATGGGACTTTCTTACATGGCAGAAGATGGGTCTGTTGTGTGGGAGCATGAAGCTCCGTTGCATGGGGGAGAGCTCCGTTGCATGGGAGAGAGCTCCATTGCATGGGAGGAACAAGATTCTATTGCATGGGAGAGAGCTCCGTTGCATGGAAGAGAGCTCCGTTGCATAGGAGAGCAGGGCTCCGTCGATGATGATGTAGGAGCTCTTCCTGCAGGACTGAAATACAGTTTTTTACGTTGCAAAGATTACGGAAAAAGGAGTTACCTTAGGAAAGAATAGGACACCTCTGCATAGAAAAATAGATCTCTGTATGGGGGAAGAGGACTATGTTGCATGGGAGAGAGCTCCGTTGCATAGGAGCATGGAAGGAGCTCCGTTGCATGGGAGAGAGCTCCGTTGCATGGGAGCAGAGGACTCCTTTGAATGGGAGAAGAGAACTATGTTGAATGGGAGAAGAGAACTCCGTTGCATGGGAAGTGCCTGGTGTTTGACAAGACCACCAGCATGATACTATATTTAGACCCTTTTTCCTTCTCCTCTTCTCTTCTTCTTCTATTTTCTTTTCCCCTTTTTTTCTTTTTCTTTTTTTTTTTTTTTTTTGGAACCTATGCTGCCAGCCACCCATGGCATTGGTGTGGGTTTGAACATTCCTTGCCTGATCTTGCCGGGATAACAATATCCCGTTCAGACTCGGTCGGAACCTTTTCTCGAGACCACTCCCTAGAGTCCCGAGAGATGGGGGAAGCTTCCGTGCCCCCATCCTCATGCCCCCAGTCTGCCCCCGAGGGTAGAGGACGAAGGTGGCTACTGTTGTCCACCTGTTGAGGAGTATTGATCTGCCCCCCTTCCTGGCACGCCAATCTGTTGCCACCTGGATCGTCGTGGCCCGTAGCTCCAGCACGTCGGTCCCTCTCGCCAGGCGCTCTACCCCCGGCCTTGTGAATCGACTCCCTCCATTGGGCGGACCTGTAAAACAGGGAAGACCTGGGCCGGGGATTCCGGTAAAAATACTCCGACGATTAAGTCAGTGGGATGATCGAGGGGAATAGAATACCTTTAAGGTAGAGAGCTTGGGGAACTCTCTGCTTCTAGAATGTGATAAAAATGAAAGATAAATGGAAGATAATGTAGGACTGAAGAGAGTTTGTCATCCTTTCCCCCTTACCTCTTTATGCTGGTCTTATGTAGACGAGCGACTCTTGTTGTTTGGGGAGGCGTGCTGGTCTTGGTATAGACCTGTGAAGCTTCTATTGGCCTGAGAGGTTTTGATGGATCGGTGAACCTCCTTCTTCTGGGTGGTTCAGGAAGTTGGTGAAGGAGCACAGTGCCTTGGCTGGGGCACTCCTTTCTGATTGATGTAAACTGTGACCTGGGAGCTTTAATATAGCCCTCTTGTAGGAGACGTGCTACAGGTCTAGCAAGGACGGTGATTTTACATGTCGGGGCTGCCATCTAGGTCTCTTTCGTACCTGCACTTTGAAAAGCATATATGGGACGGTGTCAGATGGGTCGTGGCATGCGGATCGAGATGATGCAGGCGAAGGCCCTCCATGCACACGGTTCGAGGTGCACGGTGCAAGGCATGTAGGAGTCCTTGCACGCGCGTGGATCAAGGGGTGGCATGCAAAGTCTCTCCATGCGCATGGAACCCCACTGGAGCTGGGCACGCGGGCGTGCCAGACTGAACCGGCCTTCACACGGGCGGAGCCGGACCCCACGTGGGTAGAGGGTGCTACACCGGGTGCTGCCGGACTAGGCGCGCGGGCATGCCGGACTGGGCATGCGAGCGTGCCGGACTGGGCTCCATGCATGACGGGCATCTGGACTGGGGCGGACTGGTGATGAACCGTGCCACGCTTCTGCGAGCGTGGCCGAACCAAACAGAGGCGCACCGGACAGCGCCTGGCATGCCGGACCGGGCATGCGAGTGCCTGGGCTCCATGCATGAGCTCTGGACTGGGACTGGTGATGAACGTGCCACGCTTCTGCGAGCGTGGCCGATGAGGCACCTGCAGCGCCTGGCACGCGGGTGGAGGAGTACCGATGTGCGCGGGCGAGCCGGATCGGAGCTGGGTGCGCCGCGGGTAGAGGCGAAGCCGGAGTTGACCGGGCGTCTGGACTGGGCATGGAGGTGAGGTGCCCTGGTGCGGGCAGAGCCAAGGTGCGGACCCCTGCGAGCGACCGGGCGCCAGACCGGGCGAAGCCAGGGTGGTCGCGCATGCCGGACTGGAGCTGGGTGCGCTACGGGCAGAGGCAGAGCCAAAGTCGACCACGGGCAAGACCCTGGCGCGGGCTTGGTGCCCTAGGCGGAGCCGAGGTGCGGACCCCTGCGGGCGACCGAGCGACAGAGCGGGTGGAGCCGGGGTGGTCGCGCTTGCCGGACCGGAGCTAGGTGCGCCGCAGGTGGAGGCGGAGCCGGAGTCGACCACGGGCGAGACCCTGGTGTGGACGTCTGGACTGTGGCATAGAGGTGGAGCCGGACTGGCGCCCGAGCTGAAGGATCCAGCGTGGGAGTGCCGAGCTGGAGCTGGGCATGCCGCAGGCGGAAGAGCTGGACCACGGGCGTGCCATGGATGGAAGGACTCCGCGCAGGCGGAGCAGAGGCAACCTTGTGCGCGTCATGGTTGTGCCACGGGCATGCCGAGCTGGATTGGAGTAGAGCAGGGGCTGCCACGGGCGGAAGACTCCGCGCGGGCGGAAGGACCCCGCGCGGGCTTGCCAAGTTGGACCGGCATGGGCTGAGATGCTGAGATGAATGGCCGAGATGGGGCCGAGGTACTGGGTGCATGACCGAGGTACTGAGGTGCATGACCGAGGTGGGGCCGAGGTACCGAGCTGAACTAAACTGTCACTGGACTTCGTGCATGGCCGAAGTGAGGCCGAGGTGGTGAAGTACATGGCCAAGGTGGGGCCGAGGTGCCGACCTGGCCGATCTCCTCATAGAATAAGAGGATCCACCATCTTCTTTGGATGGAAGACTTGGGGATAACCGTGAAACATGTGGCCATGTCAGCCACCAAGAGTGATGCCATGTCAGGGCCGAATAGATTTTTTTATACTGTAACATTAATCATTTGACAATTCAATAAATATGTCGAGGGGAGAAAAGCTTCATGGATAGATGAAAGACTTAATTAGGAAGAAGAAAAGATATGGATGGCAGATGGCTGCATTTATCGTAATTATTCTTTATTTTTCTACAAAGTTGCGAGATGGACAAACTTCATTAACGAGAGATGTCCCATCCCAATATGGCTTTTAAGCTTTCATATTAAAATACATACTATAGAAAACATGGCAAAAAAGGAAGTCCAGGGGCTTTATTTGCTGTTGGACGGACTGCTACTGGGGAGGAGTGGGGTGCTGAGAAATTGAAAGGTGCTGGATTGGGGACTAGCTTCACTAAAAGCACATAACTTATTGTAATAAGAATTCTAGTTTGAAACATTTGGGGGCAGGGAAACCCTCCTTCTCGAGACTCGTCTTTGTAGTCTTAGTTTGGAGTGTATCCAATGGCGGTTCCCAGGGGATTGGCATTTTTATGCCATTGACTCTCAGGGACTATCGAGAATATTATTATAGCTTAGAACTGGGAGACAGCTAAAGTTGATGTTTTTCATTGTTGCTCTCAACATGTAGCTATAGTTATTTCTGAACCTAATGGGCCGACTTAGCTGTTATTTGGGATCTATGCCAGTATGGATTATAGGGAGAGGAGAATTTTGTGGCAGGAGGTTTCGGTCCTGATTGATCAGGGCACTCCAGTTGTGGTGGCGGGGGATTTTAACTGTATTGATTGTGCTGAGGATAAGAAAGGTGGTGGACCCTTTATTGAAGATATTGCTTCTTGGGAGTTCAACCAATTTGTGCATTCCAATGGATTGTTGGATTTGGAATTTGTGGAGCCCCAAATTACTAGTATAATAATCGATCTGGGGGAGCCAGAGTCTGGGAGAGAATTGATAAAATCTTTGCTAACCCTACCTAGCTTCAACTGTACCCAGAGCATCTAGTTTGGCATCTTTCCATAATAGCTTCTGATCATTGCTTGGTCCTCCTTTCCACTACTGCTTCGGCCCCTTGCTTTGCTCTGTTCAAGTTTGAGAAGTTCCAACTCTACGAGGAAGGTTTGGAGGATGCCGGTCCATGGCGACGTGAGGTACCGTATTACTCCCAGGTTGGGGTTAGTCAAAAGGTGGTTACTTCAGTGGAATAAGGTGGAGGTCGAAGATATTTTTGCTAGATTGGAAACAGTGGAGAGCTCTATTAATATTCTCCAGGAGGAGAGGGAAGGGGGTTTGGCGGAGGGCGATTTGGTAGCATTTCGGAGCCATCTTTCTATGCACAATGCCTTTCTCAATCAACAAGAAATTTTGTGGAGGCAAAAATCCAGAATGCACTAATTATGAGAAAGGGATAGGAATATCCATTTCTTTCATCAGGCCACCACTATTTGTAGATCTAAAAATTGAATCAGAGCTTTGCAGTCCTCTAAGGGCAGTGGATTGAGGATGATGATGAGATCATGAGGGAGATTTCTTTGTTCTTTAGATCCAGGTGGTGTGACTCCATTGGGGGTCTTTTTTCCTTTAACTCTCCGCCTCCTACTATCATGGTTTCTCCTCTAGAGAATCATAGCCTTCTCACTCCAATTTTTGCTGATGAGATTCGGGCTGTCCTTTGATCTATGGATGAAGACAAAGTTCTTGGTCTTGATGGGTTCCCTCCCATGTTCTTCAGGAGATGTTGGTTCATTATCCGTTGTGATGCTGTTTCTACTGTGCAGAAATTTTTTATCACTGGTCATATGCCTGACTGCTGGAAAAAGATCTTTGTTACTCTTAATCCTGAAACATTCCGATGCTTGCAAGCCAAGCTATCTCAGGCCTATTAACTTGTATAATACTCTTTATAAATTATGTGCCAAATTGCTGGTGATCAAGATGAAACCTATTCTTCCACATCTTATTTCTCCGGAGCAGGGAGCCTTTATCGGGGGTGGCTATATTTCTGATAATGTTCTTATAGCTCAGGAGTTTATATATGATCTCCGAAAAGCCTATTTTCATCGTAGTCTAATGGCTATCAAGCTTGATATGGAAATGACTTATGATTGTATGCAATGGATGTTTCTGGAGAAAACTCTAGTGGACTTTGGCTTTCATCGTTGTTGGATTTCTCGGATTATGGCCAGTGTTCTCAAGCCTTCCTATACTATTCTCATTAATGGCTCTCCCTCAGAATTATTTTATTCCAATATTAGTCTTTGTCAAGGTTGTCCTCTTTTTCCATATTTGTTCATTATTTCTATGACTACTTATCACTAGTATTGAGGGTAGCGATGCAGGAGTCGATGATCTAGCCATACCTCCCCGCTCTTGGTGCTCTCCTGATCTCGCATCTCTTATTTGCAAATGATTGTTTACTTTTGGACCGGGCTACTTGGCTTGTGTGCAGGGTTTCAGGATGATGCTTGAGGCCTACTATTTATCTTCTGGCCAGTGGGTTAATCTTCTCAAGTCTGAGGTTCACTTCAGTCCGAAAACTCCTATCTATCTTTGGCATTTGATCTCAGACATCCTTGGGATTGCTGAGCATAAAGGTGCTCTTCGGTATCTCGGGGTTCCCATCTTCGGGGGTAGACTCCGTAAGAGGGAGTGTATTCGAGTGGTTCAGGCAGTTCAGGAGAGGGTGGAGGGCTGGCAGGGTAGAGCCCTTTCTTTCATGGATAGGATCACTTTGATTAGGTCGGTCCTCTCTTCGCTTATGGTATATATGCTTTCTAATGCTGTTATTTCCAAGCTTGTTATTCTTAAGGTGGAACAAATCTTTCAGGTTTTCTTGTGAAGTAATGCCTATGCTGGGCGGGGGGTTCATCTTCTGAGGTAGCATATTGTTTGTCAGCTTATTCGGGATGGAGGCCTGGGTATTCACTTGCTTTTTGTTAGGTGGTAGACTCTGTTGGCAAGACATGTTGCCAGACTCTTCTTATGCTTGGACAGTATGTGGACCTCAATGATGAAGGCTAGATACGCCCCTCTTTCTGCTTTCTCAGAGGGGGTTATTACTGCTTGTCAGCATTGTTCTCCCATCTAGAGGGAGATGGCAGCCAGGGCCCAACCTATTCTTCAACATACGAGATGGATTGTGGGGGAATGGCAGGCTGATTAATTTTATAATGGACTCTTGGATCTCAAATATTCCTTTGGCTCGATGGCCTACCTTTATCTCTATGGATATTTCTGATACCATGTCTATCACTGATCTCCTTAATCACGATGGTACTATGTGGAATCCTTTGTTGGTCTCTCAGACTTTAGGGGATGTTCTTGGCCAACGAGTCTTATCTATAGTCTTGCATGTTCATCCCATTAGTGATATTACTGTTTGGAGGTCATATGTTCTTCCAAGAGTCTCGTTATAGGATTTGATCCCTATATTTTGCCCTGAGTCATAGAGAAAACTTGATATTGGATGGATATGGTCCCTTCATATACATCCTAGACTATCTCTCTTTTTGTAGAAAGTTGCTTAGTGCCTTCTCCTGATGAGATTTCTTCTTTCAGCTAGAGGTCTTCACCTGCCCCCCTCCTACCTGGCTTTTAGGATAGATAGAGTCTCTAGTGCATGCTCTGTTCCTCTTCTCGAAGGCCTGGCAGGTTTGGCGGATGGCTGGGTTTGAGAAGAATTTTATACATTCTATGGATTTAGTGGATACCTTTCTTAGCTTCCTTCAGTCAGATAATTATTATCCTACCTCTACTTTTATGGTCTATATTGCTTACCATATCTGGCTCACCCGGAATGCGATTGTCTTTAACTCTTTTACTTGTTCCACCAGGGTTATTGTTGAGAGAGCTTGGACCCACAGGGAGAAGTATTTGAGGTTGACTGGGAGGACCATAGAGATCCGGGATTCCAGTTTGGCTCTTTGAGTGCCCCACCAGGTTTTCATTTCTTGGGAACCCCCCTCTCCGAGATTTTTTACGGTCAATTTTGATGGGAGCATCAGGGATAGCCAGGGGGTGCTGCCTTCGTTATTCATGCTTCTGGGGTTGGTTTTGTTGCTGCTGATGGATGCCATCTCTTCGACCCGACGGTTCCTATGGCAGAGCTTCGAGATGCTTAGGAGGGTATTGTGTATGCCTGGAGGATATTACACTCGGATTGGGTCATTATTGAGGATGATTTAGCTACTGTCATTGCTAGAATACGGGAGGCTCGGAGGTCGACACCCTCGCACCCCATTATTCATGACATTGCTCTTCTTTTGCAGGGTTGCATGACGATTATTATCTGGCATGTTTATAAGGAGGCTAACTCTGCGGCTAATGGGTGGCTTCCTATATTGCCAGATCTTGGATAATGTCTTGTAGACTCGGTTGGATGATGCCCCTGTCCCTCTTTGGGATATTATCCTTTCCAATTTTCTTGATTATATTCACTCTAGAATAATAGTTTGAATACTTCGCTTTACCTAAAAATAAAAAAAATCACTTTATACAATTTTCTCTGGCGTGCACATTCCATGTTAAATATCGCATGCCATCGACACAAACCTGTATGTGCCAATGATTATGAGCAGACGAAGACATATCATCAAATTTTTTCCCCTTTAACATGGATTTTCATTCACATTTATACACCTCCTACAGTATCCATAACTCTGTAGCTTGCAATTAGATGTATAGCAGAAACGGTAGGGAAGGATAATAGCTGCAGACTTAGAAGGTAATGAAAAACTCCAAGGTAAAAGTTAGCTCCGGCTTCATAAGCCCTTTTGGGTTGGCACTGCTTCGTCAAAATGCAACGCGAACCATCATTGCCCCTACCAAATGCTCATTTGATCTTGTTAGACCCTTCACACTAGTTTTTTTTTAAAATAATATTTTTTGTTAAATATTCATAAAAATGGATCCTATCAAATATATTTTTTAAAATAGATTATGGGTTCGATGCGTAGCTCTACGAAAGACTCGATTAAATTCAGGAATTATCCCCTGAGCCCGTGATCGTTGGGTGAGTAAGAGGCTAGGATCCTTCTTCTTCTCTATTTTGACCAGCTGGTACCTTGATGGTATCGGATGGGGAAAGGATGCGAAAATCCTGCATCTTGAATCGAACATTTCTCGGCAGGATCCTGCGAGGTAGTTACACTGGATTTATCCCCCCTATCCCTTTTATTTACAAAAAAAAAGATTATTTTGTATACATGAAAAGGATGGGGCTTTACATGGAGAAATCACAAATTGTACCTATTATATCCAATCAGCTCTTCTCCAAACTAGACCAAAGATCCGACCAGCTCAAGGGCCGACCGAGCCGCTCCAGCAGAGGTCCGACCGACCCGCTTCAGCAGAGGTCCGATCGACCTGTTTCAGCAGAGGTCCGACCAACCCGCTTCAGTAAAGGTCCGAACGACCCGCTTTAGCAGTGGTCCGACCGATCCACTTCAGCTATGGTCTAACCGACCCACTTCATCGAAGGTCCGACTGATTTACTTCAACCAGGTCCGTATCAATCAGAAGGCTCTAGAAGCTCTCTTCAGCTGGTACCATAATTCTATTATAATAAATCCCATGACGTGGCCACGTCCTGGTGCCACCTAGCCACTACCATGATTCTCCTAGAGACAGATCGGATATTTCCAGCCTAGCTCTTAACAGAATCTGATAGTGTTCCGCGCCTATATAAGGTAAATAGGGAACTTCGAATGGTGAGAGCACTTCTCCTTCTCCACGAGCTGTCTCCTTCATGATTCCTCCATTCTGTTGCTCTAAAGATCCCTTGCTAACTTAACCATCGAAGTGTCCTCCGTCGGAACACCACCGGCCCGTGGAACTTCTTTGCAGGAACCGGGAGAGGAGCGCTCCAGCCAAACCGAAGGAGCTCGGTCCAGGAGATTTGGTAGCAACAATACCTATGATTTCTCGTTAAAAAATCATAGGTACAACATATAATTTTTTACTTCAAAATTTAATAAAAAATAATAATTTTTTTTAAAATTAATAATTCTTTTAAAAAATTAAAAAAATTAAAAAATAAAAAGTATAATAACATTATATGATAATAATATATTATGATATATTTTATATTATAATAATATATTATGATATATTTTATATCATAATAAATATTTTATATTCTAAAATATAAATAAATATATTATAATATATTAAATTATATATTATATATTATAATATAGATATTTATCAATGCACGCGTACTAGTCATGGCAGTGGTGGCGTCGCGTCGAGCCCGAGCAGCAAGGCCATATACCATCGAGCAGCAAGGTCGGAGGCAAGGGGTGCGAGGATGGTGGTGTCGGTACGAGCCCGAGCACCCACCTGCCTGTACCCCTGAGACCTGATCGTGCTGCACAACGGATCCGGTCACCAGCATGGCACGCAGCTCCACCGTGCACGGTATCTGCCGATGCGACAAGGTTGATGAAGGTTATCGGTACATCAATCGCCATTCGACACGTCGATGGTATATGGCCTTGCATATGTGCAGTCACCTAGTCATACCATTGGGATGTTACCAATGATCGTGCCATGTAACGGGTTCAACCACCATGAAGGTGCGCGATTCCACCGCATGCGATGCCCGTCGATGTGGCAAGGTTAACGGAAGCCACCAGGATGGCAGTCGTTGCTCGGCATATCTGTAGTATTCAAATTTGCTCATATACAGCAATCCGATTGCACCATGGGGGCATTCCTATTGGTTGCACCGCCCGACCAGTCTAACCGCTATAGCAATGTTCGGCTCTACCGCATGCGACACCTGTCAGTATAGTATGGCTGGCAGGAATACCCTATATTAAAATCATATATTATAATATAAATAATAATAATATATATTATTACTTTTAAATAATATATAATAACTATATCATTATTTTAGTAACAAACTCTTACGGCCGTTATGATGACGTGGCGTATCCCAGATTCTGCCGAGCATGATTCGAGCCACGCGGAGTTTTTTCGGCGGAACGGGAGCGGACCAGCAAGGTCAGGTGTGGCTCCGCCTCGGTCGAAGTCGAGGTCGGTTAGGGCCCTCTCACTCCTTCGCCAGGTGGCGCCCGGAGACGGGTCCACCTCGGCTGAAATCGAGCGCCCCTCTGCCGCTCTGCCAGGTGTCCGCCCAGGAGGGGCCCACCTCGATCGAAGCCGCTGGCCCCTTTGCTCCCTCGCCAGGTGGCGCCCTGAGGCGGCCCCACCTCGGTCGAAGTCGAGCCGGGCCCTCTCGCTCCTTCGTCAGGTAGCGCCCGGAAACGGGTCCACCTCGGTCGAAGTCGAGTACCCCTCTGCCGCTCCGCCAGGTATCCGCCCAGGAGGGGCCCACCTCGGCCGAAGCCGGCGGCCCCTTGCTCCCTCTCCAGGTGGCACCCTGAGGCGGCCCCACCTCGGCCGAAGTCGAGCTGGGCCCTCTCGCTCCTTCGCCAGGTGGCGCCCGGAGACGGGTCCACCTCGGCTGAAGTCGAGCGCCCCTCTGCCGCTCCACCAGGTGTCCGCCCAGGAGGGGACCACCTCGGCCGAAGCCGGCGGCCCCTTGCTCCCTCGCCAGGTGGCGCCCTGAGACGGCCCCACCTCGACCGAGGTCGAGCCGGGCCCTCTCGCTCCTTCACCAGGTGGCGCCCGGAGATGGGTCCACCTTGGCCGAGGTCGAGCCGGGCCCTCTGCCGCTCCGCCAGGTGTCCGCCCAGGAGGGGCCCACCTCGGCCGAAGCCGGCGGCCCCTTGCTCCCTCGCCAGGTGGCGCCCTGAGACGGCCCCACCTCGGTCGAGGTCGAGCCGGGCCCTCTCGCTCCTTCGCCAAGTGGCACCCGGAGACGGGTCCACCTCGGCTGAAGTCGAGCGCCCCTCTGCCGCTCCGCCAGGTGTCCGCCCAGGAGGGGCCCACCTCGGCCAAAGCCGGCGGCCCCTTGCTCCCTCGCCAGGTGGCGCCCTGAGACGGCCCCACCTCGGCCGAGGTCGAGTCGGGCCCTCTCGCTCCTTCGCCAGGTGGCGCCCGGAGACGGGTCCACCTCGGCCGAAGTCGAGCACCCCTCTGCCGCTCCGCCAGGTGTCTGCCCAGGAGGGGCCCACCTCGACCGAAGCCGACGGCCCCTTGCTCCCTCGCCAGGTGGTGCCCTGAGACGGCCCCACCTCGGCCGAGGTCGAGCCGGGCCCTCTCGCTCCTTCGCCAGGTGGCGCCCAGAGATGGGTCCACCTCGGCTGAAGTCGAGCGCCCCTCTGCCGCTCCGCCAGGTATCCGCCCAGGAGGGGCCCACCTCGGCCGAAGCCGGCGGCCCCTTGCTCCCTCGCCAGGTGGCGCCCTGAGACGTCCCCACCTCGGCCGAGGTCGAGCTGGGCCCTCTCGCTCCTTCCCCAGGTGGCGCCCGAAGACGGGTCCACCTCGGTTGAAGTCGAGCGCCCCTCTGCCGCTCCGCCAGGTGTCCGCCCAAGAGGGGCCCACCTTAGCCGAAGCTGACGGCCCCTTACTCCCTCGCCAGGTGGCGCCCTGAGACGGCCCCACCTCGACCGAGGTTGAGCGGGGCCCTCTCACTCCTTCGCCAGGTGGCGCCCGGAGACGGGTCCACCTCGGCCGAAGTCGAGCGCCCCTCTGCCACTCCGCCAGGTGTCCACCCAAGAGGGGCCCACCTCAGCCGAAGCCGCTGGCCCCTTTGCTCCCTCGCCAGGTGGCGCCCTGAGACGGCCCCACCTCGGCCGAGGTCGAGCCGGGCCCTCTCGCTCCTTCGCCAGGTGGTGCCCGGAGACGGGTCCACCTCGACCGAAGTCGAGCACCCCTCTGCCACTCCGCCTGGTGTCCGCCCAGGAGGGGTCCACCTCGGCCGAGGCCGGCCAATCTGTGTGGTGAGGCCTCCGAGGAGCGGGGGCATGGGTTCCGAGACTGCCCCTCGAGCGGTGCACGCCGCACCCCGAGAGAAGTGCCCGTTCGGTCGGCGGCGTCAAGCGAAACCTCGCTTACATCGGCCCGACAAGTTCCACAGTCGAGAGGCAAAGTCCTGACAAAACAGGACCCGGTACCGGGCGTTGTCGGTGCCTAGGAAGGAGAGCGCTCACGCTCGGCCCAAGGTCTGGCCGACGGTCTGGCTGGCGTCCTCTCTCTACTCTTTCCTCGCTAGGCCCGGTAAGCAAGGCGAGGAGGCCGCCGGGTTCTTTGACCCAGAAGGGAAAGGAGAAAGAGAGGGAGGGAAGGAGGCGAAAGAAAAAGGGGGGCCGCCCGAAGGTAAAAAAGGCAGCGTGGGGAGTTAAAAGGAGGAGAAGGGTAGACGACCGGGTAAGCAAGAAACAGAGGCTGGGAAAAGGAGAAGCACCAAGAGCAGGATCCAAGACCCCGAGAGGGGGCCCTTGGCACAAGCTCGGTGAAGGAACTCGGCCGGATTTCTGCTCTTTCTGTGACTTTTCTTGCTAGCACGATTTCTAAGTCTGTGACTCCTTCGGGGGCCCGTCTTGGAGACTCTGTTCCCTCTCGCCGTTTTCTAACTTGACCGTCGGAGCTCCCTCGCCGGGACCCCCGGCCAGGGCCTCTGACCTTGTCTTGCAGGGCTGGGAGCCAGGAGACCTCAGGACGAGACAGTCTAATCAAATCAGCGGCTCTGAAGCCACAAGCGCGGCGGCGAGATCGGCAATACAAACATATTATATATTATATATTATAATATATAATATATAGTATATTATATATAGTATATTATATATATATATATATATATATATATATATATATATTTGTTGTAACTAGTATGTATGCATCAACAAATATACTATATTATAATTTATAATTTATAATTTAATATATTATAATATAAAATATATCATAATATATTATTATAATATGATATTCTTATATTTTTAATTTTTTAAAAATCTTTTGATTTTTTAAAAATTATTAGTTTTTTAAATTTTTTATTATTTTATTTTTATTAAATTTTGAAGCAGGAAGTAGTGATTTCTCCATGTAAATCCCTTCCTTTCTATAATCTATTTTGAGAAATATATTTGATAAGGCTTATTTTTGAAAAAATATTATTTAAAAAAAAAAAAACTTTCCTTTATTCGCATGATTCGATTAATTGCTCCGTACCGATGATCAAGCATTCCTTCGAATGGGTTTTGTCGAACCGCGAGCAGGAAAAGGTGGTATGATAAGAAAAAAAAAAAAACCTGCCTTCCCTGTTACCACGATCCCAATTCCATCACTTATACCTCAGAAGAGATGGCTACAATATCGAAGTTGATTCCATCCAAACAAACGAAGAAGGCGATGTCCCTCTCTCCCCATCGAGAAAACTACCCCCACACCTCTGCATTCAGTCTCTTACCCGGTTTTCCTTGACCGGGGAGGAGCATGTGGATTCGACTTTCCGGAGGATAAAGGCGAAAGAGGTCTCCAGCTCCATCCTCGATCCAGAGAAAGCGAAGGCAGTCGGGGCGATGGCTTGATGCCTTCTTAGTTGTCTCCCTCTTCCCATCTTCCCCTTCTTAGGTGGCTCTTCTTGATCATTGAAGGTTGATCTTTGGTACTTCGTACCGTATCTTATCTGTAATGTTGACTTTATTAAAAAATATTTAAAATTTTTTTCATCAATCATTTAATTATATGGTCGTTTTATTTTTATTTATTTAATCGTTAAAGTTTTTAATGATTTGGCCGCTAGAATTTTTAATGATTTGATAGTTGAAGTTTTAATTATTTGACCATCATACTTTTAATTATTAGATTTTTAATTTTCTAACCGTTGAACTTCTGATTAATTTTAATAGATCAATAAAAATCCAAACGTTCAAGTTTCAAATGGCTATAAAAAAAATTATCTTGGAGCCCTAAAGACACAAGTTTTGTTGATGTTTCATACTTTCTTCTTTTTTTTTTTCTCTAGTATTTTTTCCTTCAAATTTTTCTTGTTTCCAAGTTATTTTACTGGATATTGAAAGAGTTTCCATCAACCTCCTCTATGATCGTGCTCGCAGGTAGAGGAATCCCGATCGTATCTTGGGACAGTATTTCTGATAATTTCTATATGAAGGATGGAAATATGCTTCAAAACAGTGTCCCGCATTCTTTCGGATTTCATTTAATTTTGATTCTTCGATTTTCTATAAATATTTTACTGTTTCTTTAGTTATATCTATAACTTTTAAAGATATGTTCTAACAATCCAAGACATATACCAGATAAAGGCCATATAGCAGAGTTGAGCTTTAAAGATGTTGTATGCACACTATATGCCTGATGGATGACAAGACAATGAAACCATCAAGCAATAATTTTCATATTTTCAGTTGTCTTTCACATCTAACCAAATTGCTGATGTAAATTCAGAAGAGATGCAACATAAGCTTGTATATGCAACATACGCAGATGCAAGATAACATTACAATAACAGAATCTCCTACACAAACTTATAAACTAAATGAACTCTTTAAACTCCTGATCTGTATGTCATATCCATCCAATTCAAAGGAAGAAAACAATCGACACAGCACTAGAAACACATGAAAGAAAATCTAGGCATGCTTATAAATGTAAGATTCTGACTTTTTCAGTTCATAATGTTCTTTTCGTGAAGACAATTAAGATACAAAGATTTTGAGCCTGTTTGGATGCCAGTAAACTTATCCTGTGCATGATCTCCTGAGAGGAGTTGCTGAAATTAAGGAAGAGTGATAGGAAGGCAGGGAGTGAGTCTTCAAATAAATTAATCCCAAAAATTCTGGATAAAAATAAACCAATTAAAAGTGATTCATAAATCTCTCCGTTTTACTGTTTTATTTCTTCAGCCCTCTGCAGCTCTGCAGGTAATGTCTAACAGATATGTTGTGTTACATCCCAGTAAACTAAATTTATAAGCACCTGATATTGCACTCTCTATTTTGTTGTCCAACATAGAAAAATCTGGCATTGCTCAAACAACCTCTTTTCGAGGCAAAAGGCTGTGGATAATGAAGATGAATGCACAAAAAACATCATTTATAAGGTGGATCAAAAGTGGAAATTAACCATGTAGAAAAAGGTTGTACAGGCCCATGAGCCAGCAGAGTTGAAATGCTTCCTTTCATATGACAGAAAACTTGATTATATACCTGATTTATACATAGTTCAAGCCCAAAACCCACTCGCGACATATGGAAAGCATAGCTTAGTGAGCTTCAATTCTTTTATCGATTGTATCGAACAAGTTTTAACTTGAACATCTTCTTGCATTTACATAAAAGCTGTATACATAAGTATGATTTACTCAACAAGTGAACTCAAAAAAGTGAAGGGACATGGACAACACCTCTCTCTCTCACTCATGCTTCTATCTCCATTCATTTTGTAATTGAATCATATTTGCATGATAAATTTAAATTATACATATATTTACATATTTGATGTGAATATCAGAAATGATGTAGGGAAATATCATGGGCTCAGGGGTGTATAACACAAAAGAGGCATCTGAAATCCCAAAATATCAACAAGATATTGTCTTGCACTTCCCTCTAATTTCTCTAAATTAGCAATGAAATATATGGACATGCAAACCAGCCAGTATTAGGAGGCAAGCAGCAATTTTATATTAATATGCTTAGGCATATCAATGGGCTAGAACAGGCCTGGTGTGGCCCAAGCCTGAGACGGCATGCTCCATAGCTAGCCCAAGGAGGACAGGCCAAGACCTGAGTGGAGTCTGGGTTTCTTATCAAGCTGAGCCTGGTTTATGCCCTATTCATACAAAAGCTTGTAAAGTAAGTCTTTCTGCACCACGTGCGATGCAGGAAATCCTATCTGGCTCATACCGTTATTTCTTCTTGGTCCACGTCGATCCTAACTGGCTTGACGGGACGGGATGGGAGTCCATATCACTGACATGAATAACAGGTTAAATGTTAAGCGTGATGTTCATTAATTCCCGTTTAGCTTTTTTCTGAATTTTTTGTGCAGACCAAAATACTCTTTTCCTCTAGCCTACTTTTTCCTGCCATCTTGCTTGGATTTTGGTGATTCTAAAACATTGTTCCTAGTACTTCTAGCTAAATGTTTCAGTTTTCTAAAATATGCTCTGATTTTAAGGCCCAAGAAATCAATCAAAAATTGAAAAAAGAATCTCCATCGCTCTGAAATGTACTCTGACAGCCCTGTCATAGGAATCAATTGTTGAATGTTAATATAAGCTTCTTCCTTACTCTAAAAAAGTACTTTATTTTTTCAGTCTAAGGTATCAAGTAGTATTCGAGGATGAAGAAGATTCTTCCTGGATCACAAAGTGTTCTGAGTTACAGGTATAAGGAAAAACTTTTGGTCCGAGATTAGAACAAGCCACCGAAGACTTCTTCTATAACTTCAAGATAAAATGTCATCTCCAACAGAAAGTAAAAAATCCTTCATAAAATCTTGTTCCTTCATAGAATTTTGTTTAGTTTTCTTTTTATAGTTCATTTATTATACAACTATTTTAGTAGTTAGAGAAAGTTAATACATTACGAAACTATATAATACTCCTTTAGCATCCATGAAATTTTATGATACTCTGAGAGTCATAACTCAGTCCACATATGATAGATATTTCTGGTATGAGGGGATAATAAATATAGTTTTATGTTTTCTACAGAGATGTCATAATCTTTTAAATACGATATCATAATTTCTAAACTATGATGTCATTATCCGGTTTTTGCATGCAGTTATAATTCTTTAACATCTATGGCATGTTATGATATTATAGAAGTTATAATTCAGTCCACAAGTGATAGGTATTCCTTTTAGGAGAGGTCAATATTTTTAATTTTACGTTTTCTATAGGAATGTCATAATCTTTTAGCTAGGATGTCATAATCTTTTAATTAGGATATCGTAAGTTCAAATATCATATTTCAAAATATTATTTTTTTCTGATTTTTTTATCACAATCTAATAATTTTATTCAAGCCAATACACGGATGAAAAGTCCTATGACGGAGGATAAAAGCCTTCATTTTCTATTTTGCACCGAGTTGTTCATATTTCAATATTTTTGATACTGAAATTTTCTCAGAAGCATTTTATTACAATGTGGGTGTCATATATCAGCAATGCATATTTAAACACTCATGTTATGCAGGATCAAAATATCCAGTTTATGATTTTGTGCAAGGATGTTGTAGTTTTTTAGCTAGGATGTCATAATATTTAAACTAGGTATCAAAATCCCATTTCAGCATATATTTATGATCCTTTAGCATCTATAGCATGTTATGACATCCTATGAGTCATAGCTCGGTCTGCAAGTGATATGTTTTACTGGTAGGAGGGATTAATATATTTAGTTTCAGGTTTTATGATCAAATGTTATAATCTTTTAACTAAGATGTTGTAAGTACAAATATCATATTTCAAAATTTTATTTTCTCCTGGTCTTTTTATCATAATCTAACAATCTTATTCAAGCCAATGCACGATTGAAAAGTCCTATGACGGAGGACAAAAGTCTTCATTTTCTGTTTTATATCAAGTTATTCATGTTTTGAAATTTTTGATACTGAGATTTTCTCATAAGCATTTTATTATAATATAGATGTTATATATTAGCAATGCATACTTAAACACTTCTGTTACATAGGATCAAAATATCTTATTTATGATTTTATACAGATATCTCATAATTTTTTAACTAAGGTGTCACAATCTTTAAACTGGGATGTCATAATCCTATTTTAGCATATATTTATAATGCTTTAGTATCCATAGCATGTTATGATATTCTATGAGTCATAACTCAGTCCACAAGTGATAAGTTTTCTTGGTACGAGGGGTTAATATATTTAGTTTCATATTTTATGATAAGAAAAAAATAACAATCTTTTAACTGGGATATCGTAAGTTCAAATATCATATTTCAAAATGTTATTTTTTTCCTGGTCTTTTTATCACATTCTAACAATTTTATTCAAGCCAATATATGGTTAAAAAGTCCTATGACGAAGGACAAAACCCTTCATTTTCTATTTTGTACCCAATTATTCATGTTTCGAAGTTTTTGATACTGAAGTTTTCTCAGAAGCATTTAATTACAATGTCAGTATCATATATCAGCAATGCATACTTAAACACTTCTGTTATACAGGATCAAAACATCCAGTTTATGATTTTATACAGGAAAGTCATAGTTTTTTAACTAGGATATCATAATCTTTAAACTAGAGTATCATGAACATGTTTCAGCATATATTTGTAATCCTTTAGCATCCATAGCATGTTATGACATCCTATGAGTCATAACTCAGTTCACAAGTGATAGATTTTCCTAGTAGAAAGGGTTAATATATTTAGTTTTATATTTTATGATTGAGTATCATAATCTTTTAATTAAAGTGTCATAATCTTTTAACTAGGGTGTTGTGAGTTCAAACATCATATTTCAAAATATTATTTTCTTCTGGTCTTTTTATGACAATCTAATAATCTTATTTAAGCTAATGCATGGTTGAAAAGTCTTATGACAATGAACAAAAATTTTTATTTTCTACTTTGTACCGAGTTATTCATGTTTCAAAGTTTTTAATATCGAAATTTTTTCATAAGCATTTTATTACAATGTGGATGTTATATATCAGCAATGCATATTTAAACACTTCTGTTATGCTGGATCAAAATATCCGGTTTATGATTTTGTACAGGGATATCATAGTTTTTTAATTAAAGTATCATACTCTCTAAACCAGGATGTCATAATCCTATTTCAGCATATATTTGGGATCTTTTAGCATCCGTAACATGTTATTGCATCCTAAGAGTCATAATTCAGTCCATAAATGATAGATTTTTTTGGTAAGAGGGGTTAATATATTTAATTTTATATTTTATGATCGGATATCATAATCTTTTAACTAGGATGTCGTAAGTTCAAATATCATATTTTAAAATGTTATTTTCTCCTGATCTTTTTATCACAATCTAATAATATTATTCAAGCCAATGCACAATTGAAAAGTTCTATGATGGGGACAAAAGCCTTCATTTTCTATTTTATACCGAGTTGTTCATATTTTAAAGTTTTTGATATTGAAAATTTCTCAGAAGTATTTTATTACAATGTGGGTGTCATATATCAGCAATGCATACTTAAACACTTCTTGATATGGCAAGATCGCTGACATGGAGAGATTGCTGACGTGGCGCATGCGTTAGATCCAACTGGCGGTCAAGCAGCGCCGCGCGGTGTTCTCTTCCAAGCTCTTCCATTAAGTGGCTTGACCAGCGATCAAGCCCACCTCGGGTCGAGCTCGGCACCTCTGCCCCTTGGCCAGGTGTCGACCCAGGAGGGGTCCACCTCGGCCGAAGCGGGCCTGCCTCTGCACCTCCGCCAGGTGGCACCCCCATATGGGTCTACCTCGGCGGAGTCAAGCCAGGCACCTCTATCCCTTCGCCAGGTGTCGACCCAGGAGGGGTCCACCTCGATCGAAGCGGGCCTGCCTCTGCTCCTCCGCCAGGTGGCACCCCCAAATGAGTCGACCTTGACCGGAGTCGAGCCAAGCACCTCTGCCCCTTCGCCAGGTGTCGACCCAAGAGGGGTCCACCTTGGCTGAAGCAGGCTTGCCTTTGCTCCTCCGCTAGGTGGCACCCCCAGACGGGTCCACCTCGGTCGGAGTCGAGCCAGGCACCTCTGCCCCTTCGCCAGGTGTCGACCCAAGAGGGGTCCACCTCGGTCAAAGCGTGCCTGCCTCTACTCCTCCGCCAGGTTTCACCCCCAGACGGGTCCACCTCGACCGGAGTCGAGCCATGCACCTCTGCCCCTTTGCCAGGTGTCGATGCAGGAGGGGTCCACCTCGGTCGAAGCGGGCCTGCCTCTGCTCCTCCGCCAGGTGGCACCCCCAGACGGGTCCACCTAAGCCAGAGTCGAGCCAGGTACCTCTGCCCCTTCGCCATGTGTCAACCTAGAAGGGGTCCACCTCGGTCGAAGCAGGCTTGCCTCTGCTCCTCCGCCAGGTGGCACCCCCATACGGATCCACCTCGATCAGAGTCGAGCTAGGCACCTCTGCCCCATCACCAGGTGTCGACCCAGGAGGGGTCCACCTCGATCAAAGTGGGCCTGCCTCTGCTCCTCCGCCAGGTGGCACCCCCAGACGGGTCCACCTCAGCCAGAGTCGAGCCAAGCACCTCTGTCCCTTCACCAGGTGTCGACCCAGGAGGGGTCCACCTCGGTCGAAGCGGGCCTGCCTCTGATCCTCCACCAGGTGGCGCCCTAGATGGGTCCACCTTGGTCGGAGTCGAGCTGGGCACCTCTGCCTCTTCGCCAGGTGTCGACCCAGGAGGGGTCCACCTCGGCCGAACCTGGCCTGTCTCTGCTCCTCCGCCAGGTGGCACCCCCAAACGGATCCACCTCGGCCGAAGTCAAGCCAGGCACCTCTGCCCCTTCGCCAGGTGTCGACCCAGGAGGGGTCCACCTCGACCGAAGCGGGCCTGCCTCTGCTCCTTCGCCAGGTGGCACCCCAGACGGGTCCACCTCGGTCGGAGTCGAGCCAAGCACCTCTGCCCCCTCTCCAAGGTCGACCCAGGAGGGGTCCACCTCGGCCGAAGCGGGTCTGCCTCTGCTCCTCTGCCAGGTGGCACCCCAAGACGGGTCAATCTCGACCAAAGTCGAGCTAGGCACCTCTGTCCCTTCGCCAGGTGTCGATGCAGGAGGGGTCCACCTCGATCAAAGCGGGCATGCCTCTGCTCCTCTACCAGGTGGCATCCCCAGACGGGTCTACCTAGGTCAGAGTCAAGCCAGGTACCTCTGCCCCTTCACCAAGTGTCGACCCAGGAGAGGTCCACCTCGGCCAGAGTCGAGCCATGCACCTCTGCCCCTTCGCCAGGTGTCGACCCAGGAGGGGTCCACCTCGACTGAAGTGGGCCTACCTCTGATCCTCCGCCAGGTGGTCCTAGGGCTGGAAATGGACCAGCCCAAAACCCATCATTTGGAACTGGGCTGAGCCAGCTCAATATACTTCGAGCTGGCCTGAAATTGGTTCAGGATGCGGACAAAATTTTAAGCATATTGGACTAGTCTTAGGGCTGTAAAATAGAGTCCATTTAATTTTTGGACCAAAGGGATGCCCAGATTCGGTCCAAAAATTTTTAAAATATAGTCTTTAGGCCGACCCAATCTGCTTTGGGCTGGCCCATTTCCAGCCCTAGGTGGTGCCCTAGACGGGTCCATCTCGGCCAGAGTCGAGCCGGGCACCTCTACCTCTTTGCCAGGTGTTGACCCAGGAGGGGTCCACCTCGACCGAACCTGGCCTACCTCTGCTCCTCCGTCAGGTGGCACCCCCAGATGGGTCCACCTCTGTCGAAGTCGAGCCGGGCACCTCTAGTTCTTCGCCAGGTGGCACCCCCAGATGGGTCCACCTCGGTCGAAGTCGAGCCTTCTCCGTGGAAGCATTGAAAGGATCGAAGGCACAGTACGGTGTGCCCTTCCCAGATCTGTAATGGTGCATGAAACCTTGCTTGCACCAGTTTGGGAGGGACACTTTGGTTGAGGTACCGAATCCGGTGGCCGGTGGCGTGGAGCCCCTTGAAGGGGAGAGACGCAGTCAACGCCTCGAGTCCAGGGGCACCTGTGCCGGGATCGAGGTCCCGCTTAGTTCCCTTTTTCATGACAGCATGGCAGACGAGACAAGCTCGCCATTTAACTCCCGACCGGAAGGAGACGCTACCTCAGGGGAATGGCCAATGGGCGCCGTTGACCTCCAAGGCTCCCAAACGGGAAAACCGAGGCACCGAATCACCCAACGATTTCAAAAGGAAATGAACGGGCAAGAAAAGAAAGGTAAGTGAACAAGAGGGCAAACGCACGGAAGGAGAGAACAAGCGACTCCGGCTCCGAGAACTCGTAGGAACGAGTCCGGCGAGCCCCGTCGTGAAAACTAGAGTGCTAACCCCCTCATTCTCTCTCACTCTCACTCATCTCCTCATTAAAGATTTCTCTAAGCATGAAGACCCAGCGGGGATCCGTCTTAGTAGATCTGTTCCACTTTACCGCTCGCTAACTTGACCGTCGGAGTGCCCCCGCAGGAACCCCCGGCCTGGGTCTCTAACCTTATCTTGCAGGTTCTGGAGAGTTAGGATTCCAGAGTAAAGGGGATCGAGGTCCGGCGCCAACTCACAGCTACGGGCCACAGTGGTAAGGTCGGCAACACTTCTATTACGCAGGATCAAAATATCTGGTTTATGATTTTATGCAAGGATGTCGTAGTTTTTTAACTAGGATATTATAATATTTAAACTAAGATGTCATAATCCTATTTCAGCATATATTTATGATCTTTTAGCATCCGTAGCATGCTATGACATCCTTTGAGTCATAACTCAGTTCACAATTGATAGATTTTCTTGGTAGGAGTTAATATATTAGTTTCATATTTTATGATCAGGTATTATAATCTTTTTACTGGGATATCATAATCTTTTAACTAGAGTATTGTAAGTTCAAATTCATATTTCAAAATATTATTTTCTCATGATCTTTTTATCATAATCTAACAATCTTATTCAAGTCAATGCATGATTAAAAAATCCTATGACGGATGACAAAAACCTTCATTTTCTATTTTGTACCGAGTTATTCATGTTTCGAAGTTTTTGATATTGAAATTTTCTCTGAAGCATTTTATTACGATATAGGTATCATATAGCAGTAATGCATACTTAAACACTTCTGTTACACGGGATCAAAATATATGAGTTATGATTTTATGCAAGGATGTCATAGTTTTTTAACAAGAATGTCATAATCTTTAAACTAGGATGTCATGATCCTGTTTCAATATATATTTGTGATCATTTAGTATCCGTAGCTTGTTATGACATCCTAGAAGTCATAACTCAATCCATAAGTGATAGGTTTTCCTAGTAGGATGAGTTAATATATTTAGTTTCATATTTTATGATCGGGTGTCATAATCTTTTAACTAGGATGTCATAAGTTCAAATATCATATTTTAAAATATTTTTTTTTCCTGGTCTTTTTATCATAATATAATAATTTTATTCAAGCCAATGCATGGTTGAAAAGTACTATGATAGAGGATAAAAGCTTTTATTTTCTATTTATATCGAGCTGTTCATGTTTCAAAGTTTTGGTATTAAAGTTTTTTCATAAGTATTTTATTACAATGTGAGTGTCATATATCAACAATGCATACTTAAATACTTTTGTTACACAGGATCAAAACATCTGGTTTATGATTTTGTACAGGATGTCGTAGTTTTTTAACTAGGATGTCATAATCTTTAAAGTAGGATGTCATAATCTTGTTTCAGCGTGATATCCTACAATGTGTCTTTAAAATTGATCCTTTATTATGTTTATATATATGTTTGGAATATATGGTATTATGTATGATATGGCGCATCCACTGACGTGGAGCCCTTGCTGGAGGTCGTGCTAGTAAGAGACCCACCACCTGGACACGGTGGCCAAACAAGGAACTAAGACGAGCCCTCATGCCGAGGTCAGCTCCCAGTCAAGGTCATGCTCATAGGGCGAGCTCCCCGTCTGAGGCTAGCTCCCGGTCAAGGTCGTGCTTATGCTGCCAAGGCGAGCCCTCCTACCGAGATCAACTCCCAGCTGGGGTCGTGCTCATAGGGCGAGCCTCCCAGTTGAGGCCATCTCCCAGTTGGGGTCATGCTCATGCTACCAAGACGAGCCCTCCTGTCGAGGTCAGCTCCCAGCCGGGGTCATGCTCATGGTGCGAGCCCCCTGTCTGAGGCTAGCTCCTGGTGGGGGTCATGCTCATGCTGCCAAGGCGAGCCCTCCTGTCAAGGTCAGCTCCCAGCTGGGGTCGTGCTCATAGGGCGAGCCCCCCATCTAAGGCTAGCTCCCGGTCAGGGTCGAGCTCATGCTTCCAGTGACAAGGCTCCCCCTGCCTCGCAGGGGGCCAATATTCTTGCCAACGACAGGAGAAGGAAGGACTAACAGAAATTCAAACCATGGCAAGAAGGAGCTCGATCACCTGATACCTCTGGGAGATGGCTCACGCCTTGCCATAAATTCAAACTCTGCAACATGCCACTACCATGTCTTAAGCGACGTGCGTTCCGCCAAGCTCTGGGCTCTGTAACCTATCGCCACATCGATGATTGTGTAACCGGGAGCTTAAAACCTTGCGACATGATACCTGAACCTCCTCCAAGTGGAGTATTCCATGAAGGCCCCAGACTTTGCGATGCTCGCACGGACCCTCTAGGGATGGAAATACCCCACCATGGCTAGGGACTCAATGGCATGGCACTCGCCGCTCCCAAAAGGAGTCGTACCATCAAAGAGACACCTAGACAAAGCTCCAAAACTGGTATGGGCCACCCCACATATATAAGATCAAAGAGAGAACAAAGGAAGGATGGTAAGCAAGCGAGAATAGGGAGCAAACGAGCAAGAAACCAGCCAAGAGAACTTTCCAAGCTCCTTGATTCCATCTCGACCTTGTCTTCATATCTAAATCCTTTTCTTTCACCCTCTACATGGAGAGTCTCCAAGCTCTCTACCACAGAGGTTCTATTCCCCTTGATCATCCTCGTCTGACTTGATCGTCGGAGTGTCCCAATCGGAATCCCTGGCCCGAGTCCCCTCTTTTTTGCAGGACAGTCGGACCAAGGAGTCGACCAGCAAGGAGAGGGACGAGAGCCCGATGCATCGGCGATGCGTTGGAGCTACAAGCTATGACGATCTTGGTGGCAACAGATTAGAATGCCAGGTAGGGGGGACGGCAACGAAGGGTCTTGATACCAAGTCCCCCACTGTGAGAGAAACATCCATGGAAGCCCATGGTCCGATGGTGACCACGCGAGCCCGCGAGGCTTCCGCCAGCCGTGTGGGAGATCCCTCTCACCATGGTGAGCAAAGCCTGGAGAGGGAGCTTCCTGCTCCGCCATCGCCACCTACGGTGAACCTCCAGATCACCTCACTGGTCCAGCAGGTCCATGCCCTGGCTGTAGCGGTGCACCAGCTTCATCAGAGGCAACGGTCCCTGAAAATACAGTAACAACCAGGAACGTCGATGGCTTGTGCCATCGATCCCTGTACCAGCCCACGGTCCTTCCGGGAGGGCCGTTGCACGTGGCTTCTCACCCATGGGGAGACCACCAGGTGGTCGGGAAGAAGCAGCAGCATGATCCGACCAGCCAAGAGAGCCACTCCCCGGTCTTGGACCATGGTGCATGCTCGCTTCAATGACATCGGCACGGCCAGGAACTTAGGCAAGAGTTCCTTTACTCCGACCCCCCTTCATCTCCTACGGTCTCTGCCGAAGGGTCCATAAACGAGGCCATCCACCGTCAAGTTGAAAGCATCTCAAAGAGCAAGAGCGCAAGTTGGCGGATCTGGCCCACCGGTTCGCAGAAGTTCAGGGCTCCCCTGGTGAGCCCATGGATTACGACACCCGTCCCTCTTTCTCCCCCATAATCCAAAAGGAACCGATCCCTAGCCGATTCTGTATGTCGCAGGTTGATCCCTACGATGGGATGACCGATCCCCTGGACCACCTGAAAAGCTATAAGGCCCTCATGAGGGTCTAGGGGGCTACTGATGCTCTTCTTTGCATCACCTTCCCGGCCATCCTACGGAAGGCCGCTCGGGCCTAGTTCTCCAGACTTGAGTCTGAAAGTATTGACTCTTTCTTCCGGTTGGAGAAGAAATTCGTGGTGCACTTCAACACATGCAGGAAGGTGCCACGTGAGGTTGATAGTCTTTTCTCAATCTACTAGCAGGATCGAGAGTCTCTCCGGGACTACGTCTCCCAGTTCAAGACCGCCACTCTGGAGATCTAACATCTTAATGAGCCAGTTGCCATGTTGGCTCTGAAGAGGGGGTTGTGGACCTCCCGCTTCACCTACTCCCTCGACAAGAAGCCTCCGAAGACTCACTCGAAGCTCCTCCTCCGAGCTTACAAGTACATCCATGCGGAGGAGGCCAACCATACCATGAGGGAGTTGGACAGGAGGCCCCTCAAGAGGCAGGCCGTTGGGGAAACATCTGCTCCCCCGACTCAGAAGACGGTACCGGCCCAATAACCGGGGCCGAGGTCCAGAGTTTACCCCACTAAAGAAAAGAAGTTTACTCCTCTCCTCGCCCCGAGAGCAAAGATCCTGATGCAGATTGAGGGTGAGCGCTTTCTGCATCGACCTCCCCCATTAAGGCCATCAGCCAGGCATGATAAGTCCCATTACTACCGCTTTCATCGGGATCATGGCTATGATATGAAGGAATGCCATCACCTGAAGAGAAAAATAGAAAACCTGATCAAGCATGGCTACCTCGGCAAGTACGTGGATGGGGCAGCGCCCCCGGTGGCCCAGAACGAAGAGCCCCGTCCGCTCGCCACTGACAACCGGCCTACTGAGAAGTCGATGGGAATGATATCCTGGAAGGCAGGAAGAACCCCAAAGAGGACTAGGGGAGAGAGGAGAGTGATTTACTCCCCTGCATGGAAGAAGGGTCAGCTGGGGAGGACAATCCAAATAATGATGCTGTCATCGTAGAAATGACGATAGCAAAACATCTTATAAAAAGAATCGTGGTTGATAGTGGAAGCTCAGCAGATATCCTTTTTTATGATGCTTTCATAAGGAAGAATCTATCTGCTGACCAAATAAAACCGGTATTCATGTCCCTGGTGGGCTTCACCAGAGATTCGATCAGAGTTTAGGGAGAGATCACACTCCCAATAACTACCGAGACACCACCTCGGCAAAGTACTGTACTGACGATATTCACCGTTGTGAGGCTTTACTCACCTTACAACACTATCCTGGGCCATCCCAGACTCAATCTGCTCGAACCACCATCTCTACAAGGCACTCCTCATTCAGTTCCCGACCCCTTGGGGGACCGGGGAGATGAGAGGGTCGCGTTAGCCAGTCCAGCACTGCCTGCAGATAGTCCTGAGGCCTCGATGAGCCGATCCAAGTCCAGTCATTGACCAGTCGAACCCGGCGGAGTCAGAGCCAAAGGGCGGACCGGTTGAGCCCTTATTATCCTTCCCTTGGGAGAGGACCGCTAGAGGACATTGCAGGTTGGAGCCCTACTACTCGAAGAAGAAAGATCTCATTTGCTTGGCTTCTTACGGGCCAACACAGACGTCTTCACCTGGACTGCTGTCGATATGACTAGCATTCCACCTGAAGTAATAACTCACAGGCTGAACGTCAATCCCAATCATCACCTAGTCTGGCAGAAGAAAAGGAGCTTCACCGTGGAGTGGCAAAGGGCAATCGATGAGGAAATCGAGGAGCTTCTCATGGCAGGATTTATATATGAGGTACGATATCCTGACTGGCTCGCTAATGTGGTGATGGTCAGGAAAGCATCTGGGAAGTGGAGGATCTGTGTAGACTATACCGACCTCAATCGAATGTATCCGAAAGATAGCTTCTCACTCTTCAAGATTGACTAGCTGGTGGATGCGACGTCAGGCCACAAATACCTCAGCTTCATGAACGCATTCTCTGGATACAATCAATCCGCATGCATCCAGAAGACAAGAAGCATACAGCATTTATGACTGACAAAGGTACATACTGCTACAAGATGATGCCTTTGATCTTAAGAATGTAGGGGCCATATACCAGCGCCTGGTCAGTAAGATCTTCAAATACCAAATCGACCGCAACATGCAAGTCTATGTAGACGATATGCTCGTAATGAGCGGCCCGGAGTCGGACCACATTACCAACCTAGCGGAGGCTTTCAATAACCTCCGCTCGTACCAGATGAATTTGAACCTCACCAAGTATACTTTCGATGTTGCAGCGAAAAAGTTTTTGGGATTCATGGTCACCCAAAGGGAAATAGAAGCCAACCCCGAGAAGATCCAGGCGATCACTAACATGAGGCATCCCATTTCCAAGAAAGAGGTGCAATGCTTGACTGGGTGCATCGCGGCACTGAGCCGCTTCATTATGCATTCCGTCAAATGCTGCCAGCCATTCTTCAAGGTGATGCAGAAGATGAACAATTTTACTTGGATGAAAGATTGCCGGGAGGTGTTCGAGGGACTGAAGAAGCTCCTCACCTTACCGCCACTACTGTTCAGGCTGGAGCCTAGAGAAGAACTCCTACTATACCTAGTGATTTCACCCAAAGTGGTCAACTGAGTGCTGGTCCGCAATGATAAAGATGGCTCTCAATGGTCGGTCTACTACACCAGCAAGCTGCTCCACGATGCGAAAACCAGGCATACCAGATCCGAGAAGATTATTTTTGTACTAATAATGTCTACGCAACGCTTCAGACCCTACTTCCAAGTGCACCCCATTGCTGTCCTCACAGATCAGTCTCTAAGGGCCATTCTAAGCCGCCCTAACACTTCAGGATACCTAGCCAAGTAAGCATTGAAACTCAATGAGTTCGACATCACCTATCACTCGTGACCGGCATAGAAGGCCCAAGTCCTAGCCGACTTTCTGGCAGAATGCATCTGGGTAGATGAAGACCCGAAGTTGGAGGGCCGGCAAGCCGAGCCTGGGCCGGACTCGACCCCAAAAGAGATGACATGGATCTCCACGTCGATGGTGCATCCAATGCCGGAGGGAGCGGAGCCGACCTTATCCTTGCCAACCCCGACAGTGTCATCATGGAGTATGCATTAAAGTTCCTATTCAAGGCAACCAATAACCAAGCTGAGTATGAGGCACTCCTCACGGGACTAAAAGTGTCTCGCAAGCTAGGTGTCAAGAGGCTAAAGGTCTTCACTGACTCCCAACTGATGGTGGGCCAAGTTTCTAGCGAGTACGAGGCTTGGGATCTCATGATGGCGAAGTACCTGGACAAGGTGCGCTCATACATGGCAAACCTCCAGCACTTCAAAATTTTCCATATTCCTTGAGCGGAGAACGTTCGGGCTGACTCCTCTCTAGACTGGCCACCCTGTCGAAGTCATTGCTAGGGCATACCTTCATCGAGTATCTCGAGACCCCCAACAATGAGTCTGTAGCTAAAGTCCAACAAGTCATCTCTAAAGCTAGCTGGACAGATCCCTACATCAAGTATATCATTGCTAGTACCTTGCCTGAAGATCGAAAGGAAGCTGACCTGCTCAAGAAGAAGGCCACGTGTTTTGTGATGATGGACGGGTAGCTGTACCGGAGATCCTACTCTTACCCCCTGTTGAAGTGCCTGAAGCTCTCAGAAGCCGGCTACATGCTCCAAGAAATACACGAAGGCATCTGTAACAACCATGTGGGAGGTAGGACCTACCTACAAGGCAATTCGACAAGGATATTTTTGGGAGACGATGCAAGAAGACGCTGCCAACTTTATGAGGAAGTGTGACCAGTGTCAACGTCACGCCCACATCCAACAGCAGCTAGAAGCCCCATTGTTGACTCCACTAATTGATTTTGATGATAAGCAAAACAGTTAAGTATAAGTTGAGGACTAATAATTTGCTTTGAATGTGTTTTTTATTGAAAGGGTGTTCACAAAATTTGAAGAAGCCTAATTATTTTGAAGGGGCCAAGTTTGTAATGAAAAGATTGATCAAAAGAAGACTTGGACACTTAAAAGATGGTTGAATGGATAACTAAGTTAAGTGGAAACCTGTTCAGCTCAAAATCAGCAGCTTCTGTATATTTTTTCAAGTGATGTGTCGACACATGACATGAAGTGTCGACACATGAAGATGAAGTATCAACTTAGGCCGGTACACAGCAAAGTTTCGAATGGCACATATCAAGTGTCAACACATGGACCTAATGTGTCGATTCAAGGTATCGACATATAGATCAACACATCACCTGAGACTTTCAAGCCACAGAACTTGCAGAAGTTGAAGGAACGGTTAAAGTATCGACACATGGAAGCAAGGTATCGACTCAATGTGTCGACTCAACTTAGAAGGTGTCGACACATCTGAGATTTTCAGAGAATTTGAATGGAGCTTTTTGAATTATGTGTCGACTCAAGAAGAACATGTATCAACCTTATGTGTCGACTCAACTGAGAAAGTGTCGACACATGAAGTTCTGACAACAATAATGGCTAGTTTTTCAAGTGTAACGGCTAGATTTCGATTTTGAGGCCTTGGGAGGGTATTTATGTACTCCAAATCAAATCAGAAAACAACATATTGAATACCATTGAAGAGTCTAGAGAGAAAAGAAGATATAAGAGCCTTAACTCCTATTCATTCAAGTTTCAACCACTCTTAAGCTAAAGAAAGCCTTCAAGCATTCAAAAGTCATCAAGAGCATTGAAGATCATTCAATCTTGGGCATCCAAAAGGCTTCATCAAGAGCAAAGCAACTCTACATCGAACTACATCGACATATTCGCTTTGTTATTGAAAGCTTACATTGGTTCTTTATTTCTAAACCTTATTTCTTATAAGGGTTCTTGGTTAGCCTATTGTAAAACCAAGTGTTATTGGTAAGCCTTGAAAACTAATTAAGTTGGTGGTTAGCCCGCAAAACCACTAAGATTCTTGGTTAGCCCGGAAAACCAAGGGAGGTTGTTGGTTAGCCTTGTGAAAACCAATTAGGTTCTTGGTAAGTCCGTAAAACCAAGAGAGGTTGTGACTATGAGCCTTGTAAAACAAGTCGGGTTTTGATTAGTGAGCCCGAAAAACTAATCGACTGTAATCGTGTGATTATAGTGAATTTCCAAGGAGATCTTGGGGAGTGGATGTAGGTGCATTGTTAGCACCGAACCACCATAGCTTTTGATGTTTGTGATTGCTTGATCTCTCTCTCTTTGCTCTTTATTTATTGTACTTAATTTTCGCTGCACTTATATCTTAGAGCATTGCATTTGATTCATAGTATCTTGATTTATATATTTGTTGGATTGGATTGCTTTCATTGAGCTTGTAATTTGTGATTAGCTTAAGTTTTTTAGAGACCCAATTAACCTCCTCTCTTGGGTTGCTTTTTGGGCAACACCCACTCCCCCAGTTATCAGCTCCGTGGCCATTCATCAAATAGAGAATGGACATCTTCGGTCCCTTCCCTACTTCATCCAGTCAACAAAAATTGCTGATTGTGGCCTCGACTACTTCACCAAGTGGGTCAAGGCCGAATCTCGGGCCCGAATAATGGAGGTGAAGGTCCGATCCTTCTTCTAGAAGTTTGTAATCTATCGATTCGACCTCCCGCACTCGATTATCATCGATAACGGGAGGCAATTCGACAACCAGGCTTTCGAGGAGTTCTGCACATACCTCAACATCCGCCATCATTTTACTTCGATAGCTCACCCTCAGACCAATGGTGAGGTCGAGGTGACTAACCGAACCATCTTGCAAGGGCTCCGCATGAGACTGGACGAAGCCAAGGGTTGATGGGCTGAAGAGCTACCCAGCATGCTGTGGGCTTACCACACTACCCCTTGCATGGCAACCGGCAAGACGCCTTTCAACCTTGTCTTCAACACTGAAACCATAATTCTGGTGGAACTTGGCCTACGCATGCTGTAGGTAGAGCAGTATGATGAAGCCACGAATCCAGCCCGTCTCCTCCTTAACCTGGATTTGTTAGATGAGATGAGAGACAAGGCCCGACTTTTGATGGCGGGCTACCGGCAACGCATGGCACGCTACTACAATTCCCGCGTTAGGCCTAAGGTGTTCCATCCAGGCGACCTCGTCCTTAGGCAGGTAGAAGCATCCCAATCATGGGAGTGCAGAAAACTCTCCCCGAATTGGGAAGGCCCCTACAGGGTGGTCGAGGCCCTGCCAGGAGGAGCCTACTACCTCGCCGGGCTCGACGATGCCCAATTCACGCAAACCTGGAATGCTAGCAACTTGAGAGTATATTACCAATAATGTAAAACTTCTTCTCAATCATTAAAACTTCCTTTTTGGTGCAATTTTATTTTTCACCTATGTAGGAACTCTTCCGTCCAACTCCAAGTCCGGCAAACAAAGCCAAGAAACTTATAAAGTCCCACACTCTTAAGCCGAGAAACTTACAAAGCCCCACACTTCAAGCCGGGAAACTTACGAAGCCCTATACTTCAAGCTGAAAAACTTACGAAGCTCCGCAACTCTCAAGCCGAGAAACTTACAAAGCCCCACACCTCAAGCCGGGAAACTTACGAAGCCCACACTTCAAGCCAGAAAACTTACGAAGCCCCATACCTTAAACCAGGAACTTACAAAGCCCCGCACCTCAAGCCGGGAAACTTACAAAGCCCCTCACCTCAAGCCAGGAAACTTATAAAGCCCTGCACCTAAAGCTAGAAAATTACAAAGCCCCGCACTCAACTGCCTTACTCACAGTTCAGAGATGTCGGCCAGGAGACTCCAGAAGTCCTGCCATCTATCACTTGACTCATAGTTCGGCACTTCCAATCTGAGAAACTTATGAAGTTTCACACTCAACTACCTTACTCACAGTCCGGAGATGTCAACCAGGAGACTCCAGAAGTACCGCCATCTATCGCTTGACTCACAATTCGGCACTTTCAAGCCATAAAACTTACAAATCCTCGCACTTAGCTGCCATGCTCACAGTCTGGAGATGTCAACCGGGAGACTCCAGAAGCCCCGCCATCTACCGCTTGACTCATAGCATGGCCGATCAAACTAAAGAGTTTTTGAAACTCAGAGGATCCGCCACTCAATCACCTCGCTCACAGTCCAAGGATGTTAGTTGGGAGACCCCTAAAATCTCACCATCTACCGCTTGACTCATAGCTTGGTAGGGTAAGAAGATCCAAGAATCCTGCACCTAAGCTTGCACGATTTAAAGACCAAGAAAAAAGGGGACGATGCATTCTCAAGAACCTGCATGCTAATCCTAAGGCCACAAAGTTAGCCCAAAGTGACTAGGGCCTGGGAAAGGCTCCCACATAGGAATTGAAAGGAAAAAGAAAGCGAGACCACACTAAGTTCGTTGGTCAAATCAGCTTGTACCTTCATTGCAAAAATGAATCCCTTGTACATTTTAAAGAATGTCCTGGAAACACACCAAAAAAAAAAGAAAAAAGAGAAGAGAAGAATAGCAGCCATGAAGAAAAAGATGTTTTCATTTCTAAGTCTTCTCTTGCATCCTATGAAGGCTCCCGACATGCCGGGAGACCTTCCAAAATTTTAAGTTATAAAATAAAAAGGAAATAGGCTTAGGCCTCCGTTGCGGCTCCTCGCCTGACCAATGGGAAGGTCCTCTCAATGATGGCGCAATGCTTGCCGGAGGGGCATCCCGAGCGGCTTCAGCTCGGGGTTCCAACTCTGGACTCTACCTCCGGGACCAGATGGAGGCATTCCAGTCCCTTCTACCCGAGAGGCGCCCTTTCTCCGGAACTTTCTGGATCCTTGAAAGGAGTCCAACAATGCATCCGCCACCTCGTTCTTGAAGATCACTGATCTTCAGAACCTGGAGGTGGCTTCAGCAGCTTCGTGTTAGGCCACCTCCATCAGCGCCATGACCACCGTGGCCTTCTCCATAGCGACCACAACCATGGCCGCTTCCTCATTCAGTTGCACATCCGGTTGCACCTAGAAGGCCTATGGGCGAGCCATTTCCACTGCAGAGGCAGCCACCTTCTCCATCCTCTGGGGGCTCTCCCCTTTCTTCACCTTAAGGACGGCTTCGAGGTTGATGGATTTCTTCTCCAGGTCGGATGCCCTCGCCTTAGCGCTGGTCGATTACTCCTGAAGAGCCTTTACTTGGCCTTTCAGTTATTGGGTTGAGAACCTGAAGTCTACTAGAAGCCCTCCCTCAGCACAGGCTGAGGAAGAGCGATTGAAGGAGAAAGACATGAGAGGAAGAGCCTGATCTACCAGGAACTCTAAACCCTAAAACAGGAGAGGAATTAGAGAAGAAGGAAAAAACTTAATGGAAGCTTAGTCGCTTGCACTCGAAGATCCTTTAAAAAGGCAAGGGGGCAGGTCCTTTGCAATAAAGCCCACCGCCCACCGTCGCCCCATGCCAATTGAAGGCATGCACCTCCTCGACTCCCTGGCCAACCAGGAGCCACCACGTACCAGCATCAGATGGTCCCGATGCTTCGGAGCAAGAGCGGTCGCCTCGGTTTGAATGAAACATTTATGATCCCCTCGTCAAAAAACCAAACACGACGGAAGCACGATCTTCGGCTCAAGGTATTAATGGTGCAGGAGGCGCGCCCCTCCAGTCAGCATGATCATAACTTCCATCACCCCGAGTGCCGCTTCATTTTTCGGACTTGGGAGTAGGGGACATCTAATACGGTGCATCTGCTGACGTGGAGCCCCTGCTGGCGGTCGTGTTGGCAAGAGACCCGCCACCTGGACACGGTGGCCAAACAAGGAGCCAAGACAAGCCCTCCTATCGAGGTCAGCTCCCAGCCAGGGTCGTGCTCATAGGGCGAGCCCCTGTCTGAGGCCAACTCCCAGTCAGGGTCATGCTCATGCTGCCAAAATGAGCCCTCTTGTCAAGGTTAGCTTCCAGCCAGGATCGTGCTCATAGGGCGAGCCCCCGTCTGAGGCTAGCTCCCGGTCGGTGTCTTGTTCATGCTGCCAAGGCGAGCCCTCTGTCGAGATCAGCTCCCAGCTGGGGTCGTGCTCATAGGACGAGCCCCCCATCTGAGGCCAGCTTTCGGTCGATGTCATGCTCATGCTAACAAGACGAGCCCTCCTACCGAGGTCAACTCCCAGCCGGGGTTGTGCTCATAGGGCGAGCCCCCCATTTGAGGCCAGCTCCCGGTCAGGGTCGTGCTCATGTAGCCAAGGCGAGCCCTCCTGTCAAGGTCAGCTCCCAGCCGGGATCGTGCTCATAGGGCGAGCCCCCCATTTGAGACTAGCTCTCGGCTGGGATCGAGCTCATGCTTCCAGTGACAAGGCTCCCCCTGCCTCGTGAGGGCTGATATTCCTGCCAATGGCAAGAGAATGAAGGGCTAATAGAAATTCAAACCATGGCAAGAAGGAGCCTGATCACATGCAACCTCCAGGAGGTGGTGCATGCCTTACCATAAATTCAAACTTTGCAACACGCCACTGCCATGTCCTGAGTGATGTACGTTCCGCCAGGCTCTGGGCCCTGTAACCTGCCGCCACATCAATGATCATGCAACCAGGGGCATCAAACCTCGCGACACAATACCTGAACCTCCCCCAAGAGGAGTGTTCCATGAAGGTCCCAGAGCTCTGCAATGCTCGCATGAACCCTCTAGGGATGGAAATACCCCACCGTGGCTAGGGGCTCAGTGGCATGGCGCTCGCCGCTTCCATAGGGAGTCGTACCATCAGAGAGACACCTAGACAAAGCCCCAGAACTGGTCTGGGCCACCCCACATACATACGATCAGAGAGAGAACAAAAAGGAGGGTAAGCAAGCGAGAACAGGGAGTAAAGAGGCAAGAAACCAGCCAGGAGAACTTTCAAAGCTCCTTGATTCCATCTCGACCTTGTCTTCACATCTAAACCCTTTTCTTTCACCCTCTATGCGAAGAGTCCCCAAGCTCTCCGCCACAGAAGTTCTGTTTTCCTTGATCATCCCCATCTGACTTGATCGTCGGAGTATTCCCGCCAGAATTCTGGGCTCGGGTCTCCTCTTTTTTGTAGGGCAATCCAACCAAGGAATCGACCGGCAAGGAGAGGGACAAGCGCTCCCCCACAGGAGCCCGATGCATCGACGACGCACCGGAGCTACAGGCCACGACGATCTTGGCGGCAATAATATATATTTTATTCTAGGTGATCTCTGATTCCTAACTTAAAATATTATTGTATAGTTAAAATATAATTAGAAGGGTAATCTAGTATTATTACTTTATGGTATATTTGTTGCTTGAAAAGTTATATAAAATTGAACTAGAATATGTATCCATGATATGTCTGTCTTTTTTTTCATAATAAATAATAATCCTTTGTTACAAAAGCTCAATTCTTGGTATACCCGAAAATTTATTTGAAAAAAGTTTTATCAATTTGCCTTACTAAAAGCTTAAATAGGATTAAGATCCTAAACTCGTCGAGGAAGATAGGACTTAGCCTTTAAAGTACCTTCCATTAATGGAAACCCAATTTATATGATAAAAGATCCATTGAAAAAGGTTCAATATGATAATAATAAGCTGATTGGTTGGTTATGGAGCATATATAATTTTTTTTTATATAGGAGTCATAGATTCCATCCTATCCCTATAGTGATTAGTGCTCCTATGTAATGATTAGGAAGAGTTTATCTCTGAATGAGATCCAAAAGGTATTTCTCGAGATGTGATACTATACATATCTTTGAAATGGTTCATCTATATGAGAGTATCCGTATATGACCACGATTAGAGATATTGGTAATCTTTAAAAACTCTTATGAAAAATCAAGATACATGTATAGGGCCATTGATGCATAGACTTACGATAGAAAATTTTATACTATGTATGTGGTAGTTCAAGTCTAGATCAAAGGAACGTAGTTTAAGACCTGGTTCACTCTGATTCCTTTAGATAAAAACTATTTATACTAAGTGAGGTTAAAGTCACCTTACTGATTGCATAGTATAAGTATCCAGAAATTTATATTTTATTATTTTTTAAAAATTTTGAATTTTGAGAAGGATTGTTGGAAAAATCCAGATTTTTTTTCACCAACCATTTAATTATTTGATTATTTTTCTTTTAATTATTTGACTGTTATACTTTTAATTATTAGATTTTTAATTTTCTAACCGTTGGACTCCTAATTAGACTTTAATATACCAATAAAAATCCAAATGGTCAGATTTTGGATCGCTACAAAAAAATCATCTTGGAGACCTAAAGACACAAGTTTTGTTGATGTTTCATACTCTCTTTTTTTCTCTAATATTTTCTCCTCCAATTTTTTCTTGTTTCAAAGTTATTTTACTGGGTGCTGAAAGAGTCTCCATCAACCTCTTTCATAATCGTGCTCGCAGGTGAACTAATCCCAGTCATATCTTGAGATAGTATTTTTGATAATTCCTGTACGAGGGATGGAAATATGCCTTAGAACAATACCTCGCATACTTTCGAATTTGATTTGATTTTAATTTTTTGATTTTTTGTAAGTATTTTACCTTTTTTTAATCATATCCATAATTTTAAAGCCATGTTCTAACAGACTCTGTGCTAGAGGATGAACTGGATGTTTACTTCTTTGTCTGGGATGTTCGATTCAGCATAGCCATGTGGTCTTCGTTGAAGCATACTATTGTTGTGTGCCGATTGTTAGATCCTCTTCGGTCTTTCCCTCTATGATATATTTATCTTGGAATATTCTTGGTTATAATGCGTCAGCCAAGCGAAGAGCCATAAAAGATTGCATCTCTCTTTGCAATTGTGATATTGTTCTATTGCAAGAAACAGAGATAGCATCCCCATCTCATGCATTTCTCCACTCCTTGGACACCTCTAGAATTGATTGGAGCTGCAAGAAGTGTTTGGTTCACGATCAAAATTAAAATTAGAATAAATCAAAATTAAAATCATAATCGAAATAGAAATGAATTATTTTCATTATAATTGTTTAGCTCATTTAAAGATATAAATCCGAATCAAGTCAATTTTCACTTTTATCTTAAACTAAAAAATTTTTAAATTTTAATTATTTTTGTCTATTTATAATATTTTTATATTATTAAATATTCATTTTATGGATTCATTTTATTTTATAAAAAATTCCATCTCTAACAACATTCTCACTTATAAACCCTAAAGCCACAAAATCATATTTTAACATTGACTTAATTATATAACAAATTTTAAACTTTTTGAAGATTTTTAATTTCATCCAAAATTTTTATTTAGTATGATCATGTCATTGAATTTTTAGATTGTTTCAATTTGAACCATGTCTAATTTTCATTGTCATACCATAACGAGGTTATCACATGGTTTGCTTATGTGACACCGAGTTACTTATGTGGCAAAAAAAGCTAACATAAAAACAACCAATTTAAACAATCAAAATCCTATAGTAAACAAATCATAAGAGAAGAGATCAATAGAAAAGAAGAAGGTAAGATTTTGCAATTCTAATATCCTTTGCAAGCTCTCAATCTACTTGGAAAATCTCAAATCAACACCACCATTCTCCTCATTTGTTAAACAAATCCAACAACATAAATGATGGGATATGATATGGAAAAGTGGCTAACAAAGAATAGCCAAAAACTAAATTAAACATAAAAAACAAATAAAAAGAAGGATTCAAAACATGAAAAGATGATTAAATTTTAATAAAAGCCTGCAAGGCTAACCTTTGGGACGGTATAGAGATGCAAAACTTAGAAACCCGAATACTAGGCCTTCAATTAAAAAAGATGTGATATTCCCATTTTGGCTATAGAAAGGTGGCCTAAACAAGACGCTTTAAGAAATGAGGGGTTGCTGACAAAAAGGGAGAGGAAGAGGGTCTTGGGTGATTAAGGAGAGAGTTTCTCTCGTTGTTGAGAGGCAAGTGCAAGAGTGAAGTTGGGGTGAAAAGGTGTTGGAGGAGATGGAGTTGCATTAGCTTTGATATCTACCAAACCAAAAATGGAGTCTCTTCTTTTTATTCCAAAGAGATGGAAAGGAGAGGGGATAGAGATCCAGAGTGGGAGGATTTTTTATCTTTCCATTGATAGAAACCCTAAATTGAAGAAGATCGGAGAAAATGAAAGAAAATGAATTCTTGAATCATTTTCTCAAATCAACAAAAAGATGCCACATACACATGTATCACATGATAACTTAATCATAGCAAACAAACAAAAATTAGAGTCAAGGTTTGAATTGAAAAAATTTAGAAATTCGATGATTTGATTGTACAAAATAAGATTTTAAGATAAAATTAAAAATCTTCAAAAAAAATACATAATTAAACCTTTAATATTTTAATATTTTTAAACTTATTTATTAATTATTTTAATATTTTTAATTTATTAATATTAATAATTAATATTAAAATGGAAGAGAAGAGGAGTAGGAATGCTCATCATCTCTTGTTGCTTAAAACAATGGCTTTCCTTTGTCCCCATCCCTCCTCTCTTTGTTTCCTTCCCCTTTTTTTATCCCTGAAATGCTTCCAAACTCCCATCTTTTCTCCCCCCTCCCATTCCAATCCAAACCCCGCCCATCTCCTTCGATGACTTCTTCTCTCCGCGACCTCCTAGCCAAAGATGGCTTCTGCCCCCAAAACCCCATTGCAAACCAATCTTGAATTAAAAGGCAGAGAAGCTACATGAAGTATGGGTAAGGAGCGGCCACCTTGAAAAGGTTGGATCGATTCTTCCCATCTCAATACTGGGAAGATATTTTCCTGCTTCATTCCAAAACACTCTCTCCTGCCCTTCTATGGATCACATTTGTTTTGGATTGTAAGTGAGATTTCAAAAGCCAAAATTATTTAGATTTTAAAATTGGTTGAAAGAGTCTGATGTAAGTCATGTTATCCTTTAAAATTGGTAGAAAATTAGACATTGCTTGAATTTTGCAGCTTGGTAGGTTCAGAATTTAACACATCTCAAAACAGCTCTTTAGAAATGATCCTCTGTTAGAAGAATTTTTATTTAAGGACTAAATGAAAAAAATTTGCTTGATTTGGATATCCAAAAAGAAAAGACTTTTCATTCCTTTCTCCCCAGAATTTACAAGAAAAAAATTATTGAATGATTTTGATAACCTGTGCAAGAAAGCAGATATTTATTCGATGCAAAAATCCTAAATTCACTTGGCTTAGAGAAGATAACCAAAATCCAGCTTTTTTCTATAAGATAGCACCCAAAAGGAAAGGGAGAAATCAGTTGACTTCTCTCTTAGAGGGTGCTCATTCTTTTTTCAAGGAGATACTTGGGTATGATTTCAGCCTCTAATTATTATTCATTAACTAGGATGTTATCTTTGATGATACTCAACATGATCTTTCTGCCCTAGTAGACGACTTTAGTGCAGAGGAAATTAAAAGTGTGGATCTCTCATGATTGTTCTAAAGCCCTGGACCCAATGGTTTCTCGATGGGCTTTTTCAAGAAATATTATTTTCTTTTTGAATATGATATGATGATATTGTTTTAGGATTTTCATAAGAGAGTTGTATACCTTCGGAGGCTTAACTTTGATTTCATTTTTCTCATCCTATAATCCTTTTTAAAAAACCGGAGGTCTCTTAGAAGCATGAGATTTATAGTCATAATCTTTTGAATGGCCTACATAATATCATTGTAAAAACATTAGCTAGAAGGCTTGGTAATTTTAAAACATATAAATTATCAAGGTTGATTACGCTGCCTGGGTATAGATCACCGAGAGCAATGCTTTGGTAACAATTACTCAAAATAGTTATTCAATATCTTTCGCCATTTTAGTTGCCTCATCATGTTCAAAATTCACAATATACAAAGGGAGCAATGGTAATACAACAGCAAGACGTGTAATTTTTCAATTTCCATTTCGAACAGGCATGTTTGGTAATGCTGTTACCTTTATATTGTGCTTTATTTATATAGAAATAGCAAAATACGATATGAAAGTTGGTGTTGAAAATAGTATTTACGTCAAGTTCTACTATTTCTTACTTCTATTTTCATACTCTTTTGTAAAAACACCTAAATGCTCTAAAGATTATAAAATGTACTTTCAGGAGCCAAAAGGCTTTATCATTCACATTGATAAATAAAACATTGATCCCTGCATTCAATGGATCATCCGTGCACAACGACGCGCTCGAGATACATCGCCTCCCAACAACGCATACTTTAATCATACAACACAAATGGGATCGAAATGAAATACATATAAAGACACTTACTAACTCAAAACAACATTGAGCATGCCAATTTGGCGAAGCCAGTGGCTCTCCGTTGACTCATCCGCAACCCCAAGCATACATTTTTTTTTTATCAAAAGACAGCTCAAACATATGCTTGTCGACAATGTTTTCATGTTATAGGCTGCCCCCTCTCTTTCCCTTTATGCATCGCTTCTCCATCTCGCTTCCGCCAAAGGTTAGCAGGTTTCAAGTAACATTTTTTTTCTTTTTCTCCCGCCCTCACGCCACCCCACTTGAATTCATCAAAGACATCTCCGTCAATGCTACAAGATACTTTAATCATGCCTTTGGTGATACCATAAACAAAGATGCAAACGGACCGGCTTCGACCAGCTTATAAATAATCCCAATCCAATTGGATTCTAATATTGAACTCAAATCCAAATCCAACTCCATAAAGATCAAATCAGATCCATGATCAAGAATTTTGACCAAACAGATTATTCTTATCAACTCAAATCAATCCATGTATAACGTAATCCCAATCCAAAAGTTTCATATCAGGATCAAATCCGAATCAAATTTAGACCAAACATAAACAACTACATTCTGCTCATCATATAAACAACTACTATTAATCATATAAAATAAATAATAAACAACTTCATTTTTAAAATAAATTAAAATATAAAATTTTAAATCCATCTTTATCGTCCATACAAATCTTAAATCATAATTTAAAACTCAAACATATTCAGATTCGAACAATATACAGCATTTATTCGGATTGAATCAGGTAATGAAATAAAAATCCAAAATTAATCTAAAAATCAAAATAGATTGAATCAAATCAAATCTAGATTTAGTAATATCAAGAAAATCAAACAAATCCAATTTTAAAACCCAATCTAGTTCTACAAGTCTGGATCAAATTATGTTTTAATAGATTGGCCCAAACCAGATCGCAAATCAATCCAATCCATTTAGAGCCTTAATCACAAATAGATTCAAAACCAAATAATTTTCAAGTCACTACCAAAAAATATAAAATATAAGACCAGCACTTGAAGCAATTTATCTAATCCAACACCACTTTAATTTGAAGGAAAGTTGAAGGAGAAAAGCAAGATGGACGGAAAATAAATTGTACATCAGAGCACCAGATATCTTGAGTAAATGTAAGAATTTTTTTTAAAAAAAATTGTAAATATATAGCGGTAAACAGCAGCCTAGAACAAACAACCATCTGACCAAACCTAAGACTTAAAAATTAGCTATGACGCATGAAGGTGCTATCACCATTAAACATCATTCAAACATTGAAACCAGCAAAGCTGCCACCAGAAACCAGCTAACTAGTACGGTTAATGGCTGATGTAAAAATCCGTCGTGCATTACGACAAATTTCCAGGCCAAGCCAGCAAGGTCATGGTGATGTTCAAAGTGCTGATATTTTTCAGCGCAATTTTATTTTTAGAAAAAGCAAAGATTTACCCGAGAGAAAAAGAAACAGAAAACAATGCGCTTACCAAAAAGAAAAAGCTCTAGACAATCTAGCAATCTAGAAGCAAAAAACTAAACCTCGGCTCCAAATGCCGAAAAGACCCATCACTACAACAGCCGCCAGCACATATTGCTGGATGACTACAGCCACGCAGGAACAGAAACATAATCTCAACATACTCAATACGATCCGAAGGCACTACATACTATCTACTAAAATAAAGGGTCATTAAATGGTCTCCAAAACAGGTGCTATTAAATTTCTACAGACAAGCTAATTTGGAAAGTAGTCTAAACTCTAAAGAAAACGAAAAGAATATAGAATCATAATGAAGCAGGTACTTCTTTTGTCTAGACATTAAAGGTGACTGATAGAGTTCTACATGACAAATCAACCAGCCTGATCTCAAACTTCAGTAAAGGCTCTCTCTCTAAAAGGTGCTAGAAGAATGCTACAGTGCCTGTGACCATAACAACCATCTTAAGTCCAGCAAAACTAGTGCAACCTGAAGTGACAAAAGATCTAGAAGAGACCTGCAGTGAAGTGCTTCTTTCCTATCTTGTGTATGGGTGATATCGACCAGCACCACCATAGCCTCCCCTACTGCCATAAAGTCCTGAGCCAAAAGCAGAACCTGGGGAACCATAACCACCTCCATAGCCAGATCCACTGTAACCCCCAGCTTCGCGTCCATAGCCACTTAAGCCACCACCACCGTATCCGCCACCATATCCTCCATATGAACCCAGGCGACTAGAATAACCAAGCGAAGATTCTGCCCGGTAATCCCCTAAGCCACCACCATATCCACTATATCCACCACCAAATCCACTAGCAACACCTCCATAACCACCAAAACCCCCAGGCCTAGGGCCAAGACCTCCAGGTGTCCTATAAGATGAAGGACCAAACATACCACTGCCAAAACCACTATATGAGCTGCCAAATCCAGGATCATCACCAAAAGGATGATCCCTAGATTCGCTACCATAAGCAGAAGGCGGTGGGTTAGAGGGCTTCTTCGGTTCAGCCTTCTTGATCTCCACCTACAACAAAGCAAAAAAATCAGCCTAGGTCCTGTCATACAAAATGCCTAGAGAACCACATGAGAGCAACATACAATGATAAAAGATACATACAGTAACATTAACCTGCAAATACACTAAACAATGAAATACACTAAACAATTATAGTAAGATGATGATGATGATGATGATAAGAGAGAGAGAGAGCGAAAAAAAAAAAAAATCTGACAAACCAAAGCAATGATAGAAGCACATCATACAGCACTGAGGAAAGCACATCATACAGCACCGAGTCACAAGGTGGTATGAGGTTTAGAACTTTGATCAAACACAGTACCAGACTCACCTGACTACCAGCTAGATCAATCATATTGCCCTTTTTGGCCAACAACTCATCTACAGTTTTTTCGTTGTCAAAGACTATAAAACCGAAGCCTCGAGATCTGTTGGTTGTGTGGTCACGTATAATCTCATGATCTATCACCTTCCCAAACTTGGAAAAGAAGTCCTTGAATTCATCTGCTCATTTTAATGCCACAAGAAATAACAGGTTACAGAAACTGGTATCCAAACAGCATGCCAATTAGTTATAAAATATATCAAAAAGAAATCTGTGATACCTTCTGTCAAAGCTGTCGGTATCCCACCAACAAAAATCTTCTTTGTTTTAAAATCTTTTAATGGAGCAGCACCTTTTGGGATAGTCCTTTTAATTTCAACCTGCAGTTTTCAAGTAACCAATAGTTTCAGGCAATGAATACGTCAAAACACAAGAAAATGGACTTGGCAAGCAAGAATAGCTGTAAGAGAAACACTATTCCCATCCATTGTACCATTTACAAATATTGGAGCTGATACAGGTATTTTTGTTACAAAATGATGGAAATATAGACAAACCCATATTCCACATACAATAAAATATGATACAATTTAACAGCTTGAAAAAACATGTCCAATAAACATGTATAGCATCCTTGAATCCAAGCATGGCAACCAAAGTTTGGGTATTAGACCCTCTCAAAAGGTCAAGCTTATGTGCGCACGTGCGTGTATATGTGTGTGTATATGTGTGCACGGGAGTGTGTGTAAACAAGCTTCGCCAGTTCTTCACTGCACAAAGCCTTCTAGTCAAGAAAAAATGTATCCAATAATCACATATAGGATCATCAAAGCCAAGCATGGCATCATAAGTTTTCAGCGAAATATAATACTGCAGTTCACTATTAGACCCTATCAAAAAGTCAAGTCCTCCAAATAAAAATGAAGTTTTGGAAATTTTTCACCGTACAGACCTTTCAGTCAAGGGATAGTGTACAAGAGACTCCTTCACTGATGTATCACATGTCCAAACAATTCAGGCAATAATTCCTCAAATATTCTCTACTCATGGCACTCCAAGCCTTAAATCATTTTTTGAACTATGCCCTTGCTTTTCTTGAAATATGTGTCCCCTGCCTTTCTTGACATATGCATCCCCTGCTTCTATCACATGTTTAACTAAAACACTCATTCTCCTCTAAGAGGCCCTCCCCTCAACATTCAACACTGAAAATAATCATTGATTTTGTTATAATTATTGACAAAAAAATGCTTAAGCCCAAAAGGCCCTCAGCAATTGAATAAATACTAGTAAAAGAAGTAAATGAACATATAACTGTCCATCAAGCCATAACCCAATAAAAGAGGTCCGGTATCCTCATCCATCTCAACAAATTTTAAAGCACGGAATATAAACAATGAATAAAAGACACTAAACCTTAACTATGAAATTTATCTAAAATAAATGGCTGAAGGAACTATATAGGTAGGAACATCGTGACATCTATCTAAGACCTGTCTAGATGAAGAGTTTTGTGCAATAGCACAAACATATTAAATTCAACCTCCATTAGGTTCCATATTTTTTAAAATCTGTTAAAGATAATGCCATTAAATATTTAGCTTGTAATAATTCATAATCAAAAACTTGTAGATAAGCAATCAGAATTGCATGACTCCACGTCCAATCACACTGATTTCTTTTATTGCCTGTTACTAGTCCGAAAAGAACAGACTTTACCTCCTAGAATATAACCTAAAACGAACATATGAAAATATGTGTGCTTGCTTCTTGCTCTAGCTATCTAAAGGTGGCACATATTTTGTGCTAAATTTTCTGAAACTCATCTGAACTTATTTATTCAAAAAAAAAAAAAAACAGAATAGACCATACAACCATGTAGTTCTAAATAATGTATAACCCCTGTAGAACAGACATCTAACTTTTAAACTTCTATGCCAGTTGTACTCATTTTGACCCTTGTACTCGCAGCACATGATAATGGGGACAGATTAACTTAAATATAGTTGAATGCATTTAGAGTGCAATGAACAAAACGAGCGGGGAAAGCAAAAAATGCCCAAACATGCTCTGACACAAAATAATTACTGTAACAAAATTGGCACTGCATTAATGCATAGCAGAAGAAATAAATCACAACAAGAAATTCTAGATAAAAATAAACATTTAAATATCATCAGAAGACATGATGTCAGCATGTTACAGAAGATAGCTATACACAAAAAGAAGATCATCATCATTACTTATCCACACAAAGAAGCATCAAGTGTACATCAATAATGAGAACAAGGAGATCACTTGAGGTCATCAAAAACAGGAGTAGGAGGTAACAGTTTATGAATCAATAATAAGCAAGCAGTGAGATTTAACACACCAGTAAACAATTCATAACACATGGTGATGTAGTGAAGCAGCTAGCAACCACCAGTATATGAAAGAGGTTGACCCACAAATGCCTTTTTCGAAGCTCAAAAAATTCTAATGAGACACAGAATATTCTCAACATTCTAAAAACTTACTTGTTTTCCATTGATAATCTGTGTTTCATCAATGACTTTGTCAACAACAGATGGATCATGAAAGGTAACGAATCCAAAACCTCTTGGCTTGTGAGTGTTCCTATCTTTCATTATCACAATATCATCTATGTCTCCATACTTCCCAAAATGCTCCTTGAATGTTGCTGAATCACCATAGAAACAAAAAGGAAAAATAAATTTGTAAGTAAAAAAAAAACATGTGCCTCTTCCAGTATAAAATTAGAGGTACAGCCCAGGAGACCATATTTAGAAGTAGTAAAAGATGTTTTTTAAATAAAAAAAACAACACTCCTGAAAATCAGACAAATATGTTGTGCCTCTGTGTGTATGTGCACGTGAGAGAGAGACAGAGAGAGGACAGACTGCCACTTTGATAATGTTAGTTGGGAGAGTATCAAAAGTTAAAAATTCCAAAAAAAGTCTAATATAACATATACCAACTATATATTTAAGCACTGAAGATGACATCTATTCAAGTTTCATGTGATGGTGATGTGCCATTTACTCTTACATGAAAACAAGTATGCCATATATAAGGCTAGAAACATGGACCAAAATAATAAGCATTAACATGCCATCCATTTTTTTTAAAAAAAAAAAAAAAAAGGCCACAAAAGAGATTTAATGTGCGGTCAAAGTAGTAAAAAACTGTGGGAAAACACAAAAGTTGACAATAATAAAAACATTATAATTTTGGGGGAGGAAGAGGAAGGGCGCAAATGCAACCCAGTCGAGAGTCCAAGAAATACAGTTGTAATCAAATCTACAGATGATGAAGCATTATGCAGCCTGAAAAAGTTCATGGACACTAGAGATAGGTTAAATGTGATGAAATAGGCACAACTCCATGGCTAACAACCAACAAAACAGCTCCAAGTTAAACGGGATGAGGCAAAATTATAACTTGGCCACGGTATAAGGAAAAAAGGCAACATATCCAGAAAGGATGAAAAAATATACAAAATAACATACCAACAAACAAGGAATAACATTTTTTTAAAAAATGAAGATTGAAATAGATGAAACCCAAGATGGATCAATATGTAGAGCTGCACTCTAATTAACAATATTTTCCACAGTTTCTAAGGATATTATCACCTAATTATTAGAGAAAAAAAAGACGGAAAACAAAAACAAGAAGCTTATCACCTAAATAGACAACAAAACAGCCTGCCACCGAAAATCATATAACGAACCCACCAATCAAGAGAAAAAAAATTAACAAAACCCTAGACTTGCCGTCAATTTCGGTTTAGCCTCAGTTTACGTTCTATTTTTAAGAAAAACCACAAAGACCGCTCACAGTTTTCAAATAATCATATAAGCAGCCCGAATTTGACAATAAATAATAACGAGAAAAGTGCAAGAAGTCCTCGTAAACATTATTTGCCCAAGTAATAACAAGAACCTACAAAATTGAGATATAAGTACAAGAATTAATGAACTGCGGATGTAGGATATAAAGAAAACCTACAGGGGCACACTACACGAATCGATGCATAAAGAAAGATCAAAAAAGAGATAGACTAGGATTTATAACAGATCAAATATAATAACACTGCCTTGTAGGAAACTTACTGAGGCTCGTGTCCTTGGGAAGCCCTCCAACAAAGATCTTCCTGGGAACGAGAGACAAGGAGGAAGGAACACGTGAGAAGACAATCAAACAAGAGGAAATAACGAATAGAAGGCCACGAGTAGCATCGATATCTCACGCTGGGCTCGCGCCGTCGTGCTCCTTGGACCTCGAGGCCATGGCAGTAGCTCGCCTTCCCCGGATCTCGGCGTCTAGGGTTAGGGTTCGGAGAGGAAAAGGGGGGCGAAGAAAGAGCGAAACGGAGCTAGGGATGGATTTCCGAGGCCGGAAACGGTATTTATGGAAGCAGTGACCTTTTCCGTTTTAAATGGCGTTACTTTCCAGGAGCTCCGACGAGATCTGCTTCTGTGATCGTTTTGGACCGTTGATCGTGTAAATTGGACGGATGTGATGACGCTTGTTTGCGGCGTCACCGAAGGGCTAAGACGGTCCGATTGGCGTGGTTTGAATGCGACGGATCCGACCCGGTTGGATTTGGGCATTTTACGGAGGCTTTTCTGGTAAACGCGTGGCAGCAATCTTGAGATATCTACGTTGCATTTGGCAGCTTACCGTGATTGGCAATTTTGGCAAGATAAATCTTAGAGCCTTAGATAGATGGAATCAAGTATACATGTGTTGCCGGCCTTACTGCTGTAATCTACAGCTATAAGTTGGTATCAGACTACAGTCTTCTTTATTTTGAAATATTTATGCTTTCAGATATGCAAAACGATGCTAGAGACCCAAGCTGAAAATTTCGACAGGGACACTCCGACGGTCAAGTTAGAGAACGGTAAAGTGGAACAGATCCACTAAGACAGATCCCCGCTGGATCTCTGTGCTTAGAAAAATCTTTGATGAAAAGATAAGTAAGAACGAAAGAGATTGACACTCTGGTTCCTGTCATCGAGGTCGTCGAGCTCGCTCCTGCGAGTTCCTTTGAAGCTTCTATCTCAGAATCGCCTCTTGTCCCGGTGCCCCTACTTGTGCTTTCGATTGCTTATCCTTTTTTCTTGCTCACAATGTCCCTTTTGAGATCGTTTGATACTTTGGTGCCTCGATTCTCCATCCAGGGGAGGCCTTGGAGGTCAGCGACGCTTAAAGACTGTTCTCTTGAGGTCGTCTCCCCTTACGGTCGGGGAGTTAAGTGGTGAGCATGTCTCATCTATCGTGCAGTCACAAAAAAGGAAAACTAGGTGTGACCCCGATCCCCGCAAAGGCGCCCTCAGGTTCGAGGCGTTGACCGTGGCTGTCCCCTTTTGGAGCTCCAAGTCATCAGCCGTCGGATCTGGTGCATCGAACAGGGTGTCCTTTCCAAACTGGTATAAATGAGGTTCTGCGCATCGTTATAGGCCTGGGAATGCCGTAGCGGATGCGCTGCCCTACGCGCGCCATCCTCAGCGGATGTGCTGCCCTACGCGCGCCATCCTCAGCAGCTTCCTCGGGGCTTGCGCCCCAGCCATGCGGAGAAGGCTTGACTTCGGTCGAGATGGATCCATCAAGGGGCACCACCTGGTGAAGGAGAAGAGGTGCCCGGCTCGACTCCGGTCGAGGTGGACCCATATGGGGATGCCACCTGGCGGAGGAGCAGAGGCAGGCCCACTTCGGCCGAAGTGGACCCCTCTTGGGTCGATACCTGGCGAACGGACAGAGGCAAGCTCGACTTCGACCGAGGTGGACCAATCAAGGGGTGCCACCGGGCGAAGGAGCAGAGGTGCCCGGCTCTACTCCGGCCAAGGTGGGCCCATCTGGGGGTGCCACCTGGCGAAAGAGCAGGAGCAGGCCCACTTCGATCGAGGTGGACCCCTCCTGGGTCGACACCTGGTGAAGGGGCTGAGGCAAGCTCGACTTCGACCGAGGTGGACCCGTCAAGGGGCGCCACTCGACGAAGGAGCAGAGGTGCCCGGCTCGACTCCGGTCGAGGTGGACCCACTTGGGGACACCACCTGGCGGAGGAGTAGGGGCAAGCCCACTTCGGCCGAGGTGGACCCCTCATGGGTCGACACCGGCGAAGTAGCAGAAGCAAGCTCGACTTCGGTCGAGGTAGACCCGTCAATGGGTGCCACCTGGCGAAGGAGCAGAGATGCCTAGCTCGACTCCGACCGAGGTGGACCCATCTGGGGGCGCCACTTGGCAGAGGAGCACAGGCAGGCCAACTTCGGCCGAGGTGGATCCCTCCTAGTTCGACACCTAGCAAAGTGGCAGAAGTACGCTCGACTTCGGCCGAGGTGGACCTGTCAAGGGGCACCACCTGGCGAAGGAGTAGAGGTGCCCGGCTCGACTCCGACCGAGGTGGACCCATCTGGGGGCGTCACCTGGCGGAGGAGCAGAGGCAGGCCCACTTCGACTAAGATGGATTCCTCCTAGATCGACACCTGGCGAAGGGACAGAGGCAAACTCGACTTCGGTCGAGGTGGACCCGTCAAGGGATGCCTCGACTCCGACCGAGGTGGACCCATCTGGGGGTGCCACCTGGCGGAGGAGCAGGGGCATACCCACTTCGACCGAGGTGGACCCCTCCTGGGTCGACACCTGGTGAAGGGACAGAGGCAAGCTCGACTTCGATCAAGGTGGACCCGTCAAGGGGCGCCACTTGGTGAAGGAGCAGAGGTGCCCGGCTCGACTCCGACCGAGGTGGACCCATCTGGGGCTGCCACCTGGCGGAGGAGCAGGGGCAGGCCCACTTCAGCCGAGGTGGACCCCTCCTAGGTCGACACCTGGCGAAGGGGCAGAGGCAGGCTCGACTTCGGCCGAGGTGGACCCGTCAAGGGATGCTACCTAGCGAAGGAGCATAGGTGCCCGGCTCGACTCCAGTCGAGGTGGACCCATCTGGAGGCGCCACTTGGCGGAGGAGCAGGGGTAGGCCCTCTTCGACCGAGGTGGACCCCTCCTGGGTCGACACCTGGCGAAGGGACAGAGCTGTCGAGCTCGGGCCGAGGTGGGTGCAACGTTGGTCAAGCCACCTGGCAGAAGAGCTTGGAGGAGAACGCCACATGGCATCGCCTAGTTGCCAGCTAAGTTGTCGTACGCTCCACGTCAGCGATCTTGCCATATCACCCAGTTTTTCACCTCATTCTATCCAGAATCTAAGAATTTTTGAAGAAATATCCCTCCAATCTTTCTAAATACTTTTTTTCTCATAGATCTAAAATGAAAAGGAAAAAATAATAATAATGGAATCACCTTCTTTCTTCTTTCTCTCTTAGGTGCTATCCTTCCCCATAAATTTTTGGAAAAATAAAAAAAATAAAAAGCATGAAATGAAAGAAAAACAAGTAAAAAGGGACAAATAATGAAAAAAGATTGTACCTTTTTTTTCCATCGTTTGATTTTTTTTATTTTTTTCTATTTTTTCCATTCAAAGAAATCCCAATTAGATGGGAGGCTCGAACAGGAAACCAAGACGGTAGCTAAGATTTTAGAAGAGCGGTGAAAAGGAAAGTTCATTAAAGATATAAGATATGAAAGAGGGAAGCTTAGATGATGGCTAGGATTGTGTTGGGTTTTTAAATAAAGGTTAATTTAGCCAGGTTTGGGATGAGGCATGGTATTACTCGAACCCGATCCAAATCCATTTCAAATTTTTTCCTATAATCCATACTCCCTCATTTTAATTGGATCGGGTCAAGTATCCAATGGATCGTATTAAATTGCCGGCCCTAATTTTGATCATTGAAATCCAAATTTAATGACCAAATGGATTATAAACTTTAAATCATATTGCACTAGATAATTTTGATCGCTAGAATCCTTTATCTCATGACTTTCAATCTTCTACATAAAAATGAGATTTTATCGCCTAATAGTCATGATAGTAATCTTTGTTTAAAAAGCAGTATGAAGTGTAACAAGATTTCGTACCAAATTATACAATCAAATGTCAATCTATGGACTTGGCATTCGACATTATGCTATTACAAGGTTAAACTTGTTTAGCAACAAAAGCAGGAATTTTTTGTTGGTTGTTTACTTATTAGTTTTCTAATTATACTAGGCCGCTGGCAAAAAGGTTAATTTTTCCTTATTAAAAGTTGCTTATTAACGTAAATTCAAGAACATCATAGTTTTATCTCCCCTCCCTATCTAACTAGATTCCTATTATTCTCTTATATATTCTCACTCTAATTACCGTTTGAGACTAGGGTTTCTTCTCTGATATATCTCAATCCCCTCAAATGAGAAATGATTAATATTATGATCGGAGGGAATCATTAGTCCCACATTACTTGTAAATCAAGAAGAATTCTAACTTATATCGGAAAAGACTATTCTAATAGACAACGTGTATCTATGACGCTACAGAGCCTTAATGGTCGAGAAAGATCCGGAAGCTACCAAATTTGCCATTACCATTGAAATCCTTAATACCTCTGGATGTTATAAAGGAAGTAACTTTGCTAGCATATTTCTAACTCTCATCATAAATTTTCATTAAAAAGGAAGTTTTCAAGTTGCCCTCCTGTCTCGTTACAGTAGACTTTCTTATAGAAACCACCCAGCGCCACCCACCATGGATTTGGCCGCATAGCTCTCTTCCTTTATCAATTTTATTTGAAAACGAAGTCTTCAAGTTGCCCCTTGTCTCACTGCTAGAATATATGCTTGCCTTCTAGCTTGATCATGAGGAAAACAACAGTTTTTCTAAGGTCGCAACAATTCTCATATGTTGCCCACATCTTAGAGTTAATAATCTTACTTATCTATGAGATCTTAATAGGAGTTATTTGATTTAAATTTGAGGGGATAATTGTCATGCACCGACCCTCAGCCCGCGACGGATACATGATAGATGGATGCACATCGATAAAATTTCATCTTATAAATATGCAAGGCCTATCTTTTGATCTTATGCATTCACATCATTTTTCGGACAACGATAATAAAGCAAGTCCTTTAAAACATTCATTCACTTAAAGTTAGTTTACCAAGACTAATAAAAATAACTAATAAATCTAAATCAACTGTATTCAAGCAAAAACCAAGTAAAATGCTTCTAAAGTTCCAGGCTCCTTGTTACTCGGTCCCAAGCCCCAAAGGTTCTTCTGAATTTAAAAAAAAAAGAAAGAAGAGTTTGAGCTTTACGAGCTCAGTAAATTACCAACATCTCCGAGGGATCAAGAATAATTAATTTTTCAAATATAGCAATATAATAATAATATAAAGTAATATAATTTTCTTTTAAATATGCCATGCATAACAATAATATATAGAATACTCTCTTAGTCTTTGATGACTATGGCTACGATCAATCCAATGACAAAGTTTAAAAGAGACCAACCTTGAAAACAAACATACGATGCATCAACATATACTAGCGATCGATCCCAATTGGCTATGCTTGAAAGGTATTAGCTCTAATTTACACAATCAAGAACAGTCTTGTCATGACAAGACGAAGAGACTAGTTCTAAAACATAGACATGCAATGTATCAATGTATACCAACGATCAGCCCTGATTATTTAGGCTCAAAAGAACTAGCTCTACCATCAATCAGTCCTTGCTGGCTAGGTCTAGAAGAACCATATTTATAACATGTAGCCATTGATCAATCCTGATGGCTAGACCCGAATCATAATCTAACTAAAGAGTTTTCTTTTTTTCTCTTAAATTTACAAGTCAGTTTTGTGTAATATTAGCATACTAACTTTCATGAACATATCAAATCCAACTTTTGCATCTTACTTATAAAATATTTTTTATTCAAAAATTTATGCAATATTAACTATGCATAATTACTTTTCCAAATATCATGCCACACAAAATAGAGAAATTAATATAATTCAAATAAATGATCATACCAAAGTAATATCTTATGTTTGATAAATAATTTAACTTATATTTTATAAGAGCATAAACAAGATGTATATTTTTTCCAAACTTTCTGAATTCTAAATATTTAAATAGTTTTTATATAAAATCTAATTTTAAAATACAAGAAATATTTAAGAAAAATTGCAAAGATAGACGGGAACTTACAGCCGTTAGATTCAATAATCACATTTTTTAATGCGTGGCTCGGTCTTTATATATGATACTCCTCTAGCATTGAAAGCTCTGATAAAATAATTTAATAATATTATTATTAATCAAAAAAATAATCAAGATGAAGAAAGAGAATCTTGGTCCAGGTCGTGATCTAGGTCAAGTCATGGATCGGGTCTACAAGACTCGGATTGGTCTAGATCTAGTCAGGTTAGGATCCGATCAACGAAAGAGATTCATAAAAAAAAGGTTGAATCTCTCTTTTCTATTTTTTTCTCTCATTCTCTCTTTGCCTTTCTCTCTCTCTCTTCTATCTTTCTCTCCCTTCTCTTCTCTCCTCCTACTTCTACCTTTCTCTCTCTCTCTCTCTCTATTTATTTGTTTTTTGTTATATTTTTCCTTTCATTTATTTTTGTTTATTTTCTTCTTCTTTTGTTTAGCCCAGACAAGGGACCCTTTTGAGTGCCCTTCTTCTCCAAGACCCAAGGGGGCTCATCAAAGGATGGTGGTCGAGGTTACAACCCGTCGTGGTGTGGCCATCGATACCCTCTCCGGTGATCATTGATGATGGTAGTGTAAGAATTTCCTTACTTTGAGCTAATATTAATTAAATTTGTTTTATTGAAAACCGGGTTGATTTTATGATCTATGTTGATAGACATAGGTTGAGCCCATTATTATGTGATCATTGATTGGGCTATGAGCACCTTATGTGATTTGGTGTGGTTGAGGCGGCACAGTATAGGCCTTAGCCCTACTTGACTCGTGATGGGAGGGTCAGTTAGGATATTTTATTTTATTGGCTAGGTCCCCTCTCCCTTCCTCTATTTATATATCATGTATATCGTGATCTTGTGGTACGGTGATTTTTTTCATCGAGAGCCGCCTTTTCGAGGAAGACCGGAGAGAAGGACTCTGCCTGCGATGTTCGTGTGAGCATCGAGATGAAAATCAAGACCAGGATTATTGGCGAATATATGTAAGTATTTATTATTCAGATCTAATATATGATTCTATATTTTGTTTGATCCTAGGAATTTAGGATTATTTTTCCCACATTTGGTATCATAACCTGGGATTAGAATCATTTTTTTAATATTTTAGAACTGATAAAACCTTCTCATCGATTGTCACGGATCTTAGCATGTAATATTTCCACCGTTCATGTGACCGCAACCCTCCTCCTGTTCTCTTCCCGGCGGCGATCCGTGGTCCTGGTAACCACCCGTGGCCGATTGATCGAAACAAAAAAAAAAAATCCTCTGAACCGCAACGGCGATCGGGCGTCCAGATCCTGGCCAGCGAACTGCTGGATCTCGATCGGTTGACTGAGATCCCAAAACAAAAAAAAAGGGTTAACGTCGATTGTATGAGGGCGGCGATAGTGGAGGCCATGGTTGGCTGTCCATGGGTCATCATTCTTGGCCACGTTTCGACCGGTTTCCATGACCGGAATCCCCCCTCCCTGCCTCCTCTTGTCGGCGGCGACGACCGATGAGCTGTTGTCTCACCGATGGCCGACCGAACGAACCAAAAAAAAAAGGTTACCGATCTCTCTGTTGGGCATCGGTGATGCCACCGGAGGCCGCGAATGGCAGTTCTCGGTCTACTATCGTGGTCGTGCGGCAGGTCCGGCATCGACGATGGGGCATTTTTGGAAGAGAGGGATGGCAGATTCAACAAAAAAAAAACTGTTGCCCACTCACCATAGGGCATGACCAGACATCGGCGACATAGCCAGAGGCATCGATTCGTTCTCCCTGGTCGATCGTCGTGGTTGTCCGGCCGGTCTGGTGCCGGCGGTGGTGGCTTTGGAATCAAGGCCAGTGGATTTTTTTTGGGGAAGAACCCTGTTTTTGTTTCTTACCGTGGGTTTTGGTCTCGCGAGGAAGAAGCTAATTTTGGGCCAGCGGGTTTTGGGTTTTAACCCAAAATCCGTTGACCCATTACCATTTATCAAAAAAAAAAAAACCTTTTGCAATTAAGTCCCTTCAACATTTATAATTGCCTTTTGGTCCAAAAGGCATTTTGCACTTTGGCCCCTAAATTTTCTGGAATTATAAATTGGTTCTTTTATAGTTAGGACCCTGAAAAATTTATAATTTTACTTTGGTCCAAAATAAAATGATGGAGGGGCATGGATGAATTCTTATGGTTGTTTTTATCTATGATGTATATTTTGGAATGTATTGATATTTTTGAAATGGATCAGGGGATACATGTTGATTAGTATCCTATTGTGACTGATCATATTGAACATACATCTATATTTAATTATATCCTTTATTTTGGCTTGGATTTTTATTCCCAGTATGAATAATTTTGTGGGTTGGTGTAAACATTTATCACCAAAGTGGTTTGTTTGTGTCAGTCCATCGAATTGTTCATCATTTGAGGGATATTTTCTGGTTATGACATACAACCGCCTGTCCAAAAGGGGTTGTTGTGTGTTTTAACTAAAAAATGTGGCATGGAGCATTTTGTTGCTAAGGTACCCTAGCTTTCATGGGCTTGTCTGCCTAAAGGGGATAGGTTCAGGAATGCTAGAATATCTGATTAGCTTGTAGCTTCATGTGAAGAGCTCAAATATATATTGTATATTCTGTCTAAAGGGGAATATATGATATTGTGTTTGTGCTCTTATTTGTTATTGTGATATGATATATTTGTAGTGTGTCCGTTAATTGATGTTTGCATTCCTTATTTTGATTGTACAGTTATTTTTGGTGTGAACAATAACAATGCTGTTGTTGAGGGGCTTATTGGGTCGAACTATAAAAATGGAGGCAAGACCTAGAGTTTGCTCTTGGAATTGCTGACATTGATCTTGTATTGCGTGAGGCTAGACCCGTTGATTTGAATGATCAAAGCACCATTTGTGTCTAAATCATAAGATGGACTCTTTCCTTTTGAGGGTTCCATATTTATTTACTAGCATTGATTTGCCATGTTTGGTTCTTTTGTCGTCCCTATCATAGTCATGCTCACAGGATCTTTAATATGTTAAGAATGATATTGAGGTGAAACATTTTATATCTCTGGCATATCTTCTTGTTTGTTAATATTTCCAGAGATTAAAACCCAAACCATTAATTGTGTTAACCTATATTGATAAGTTGGCTAGATCCAATTTCATTGGATCTATTTTAGCTTTGGGATTAAGAAGTTTTTTGAGCTTAAGCCCCTACAAATTAAATATGAGTCCAAATAAATTTATGAAATTACGGTTTGGTCCTCTACTATTGCTTGTGATAAAAATTGATGTAACTTGCTCATTTATATTTGAATTGAGTAGTTTTTTTGGACGGTTGGATTCATAATAATTTGAAGAATATTTTGATAGAGTTCTTCATGTTTTAAAATTATTTATGTGCAATTCTACTCACTTTCATATAGTTTGAGTGTGTTTTTCGTAGTCTCAAAGTGTTTGGAGCACTATATAAATTTTGAATAGTTGAGTTATTGAGGACTGTTGCCGATCTTACCGCGGTGGCCTGTAGCCTGTGAGTTGGCGCCGGTTCTTGGACTCTCCTACCTCGAGATCTCCAAGCCTCCGGTCCTGCAAAACAAGGTCAGAGACCTGGGCCAGGAATTCCAGCAGGGGCACTCCGACGATCAAGTTAGAGAACGGCAAGATGGAACAGGTCCACTAAGGCGGGTTCCCAAAGGATCCCCGTGCTTAGAGGAGATTTAGATGAAAGAAGTGTGAGGAAGAGAGGGGTTGAAGCCCGGCTTCCTACGTTGGGTACACCGAGCTCGCGCCTGAGGACTTCTTGGGGCTCCCAGGATCGTTCTCTCGGTATTCTTTCCTTTTTTTTGGCTTACCTTTCTGTCCCCTTTTACCGTCTCTTTTATACCACTAGACCGCCTTCAGTCCCCGTCCCATCCCCGGAGCCTCCCGGAGATCTCTGAATCCTCCCTTCTCCTTCAAGTCTAGGAGTTAAGTAGCCGGCACGCCTCGTTCACCGTGTGTCACGAAAGGGAAAAAACTGGCGAGACCTCGAGCCAAGCGCGGGAGCCCTCCTCTCGGGGTGTTGACGGTGGGCTTCCAGTGTTTCAGGCCCCTGCCCATAAGGATTTTATTTTTCGATCGCGGGGCCCTGCTTATCTGATGTAAACGAGGTTCCGCGTACCGCTGCAGACCATACTGGCACCCTGTACGGGATGCAGCGCACGCCGATTCTAGTGGCGACCTCGTGAATCGTGCCTTTACCTCTCCGAGGCTTTGTTGAGTAGGGCTGACTTTGATCGAGGTGGACTCATCAGGGGGTGCCACATGGCGGAGGAGCAGGGGCTATTAGCTTCGACCGAGGTGGACCCCTCCTGGATGGACACCTGGTGAAGTGGCAGAAAGAGATGGGCTCGACTTCGGCTGAGATGGACTCGTCTTGGGGTGCCACCTGGCGAAGGAGCAGGAGAGCCTGGCTCGACCTCGGCAGAGGTGGACTCATTTAGGATGCCACCTGGCGAGGGAGCAGGGGGCCGCCAGCTTCGACCGAGGAGGACCCCTCCTGGGTGGACACCTGGCGAAGTGGCAGAGGAAGGCTCGACTTCGATCGAGGTGGACCCGCCTTGGGGTGCCAATTGGTGAAGGAGCAGGAGAGCCCGGCTCGACCTCGGTAGAGGTGGACCCGTCTTGGGGTGCCACCTGGCGAGGGAGCAGGAGCGCTACTTCTCGAGCGGGGAATTTTGAAAGAAAAATCCACATGGCACCGGTGGCATCCAGATAGATTTGACAAACGTTCCACATCAGCGATGTAGCCATATCAGTTGCCCCACATCCCCAGGTCCCATCGAAGCATTGCGGCTTGGGGCTTGGGGAGTTAATGCAGAGCTGATATGGAAAAGGCGAAAATCTCGTGCCATAATTGCCATGATCGCTGCCGCCGCTTCTATTGCACCCGAGACCTTGTGGGAGGCTGCCACATGCGCGCGTCTGACGTGCCATTAATACGCCATTTCAAAATCGAGGCAGTTTTCATCGGATCAAAGCATCGATGTCGAGCGTGCCTCCATGTGGCGGTCATCTGATGGCTCGGGACGGAAAGAGGCGTACAGCTGCTGTTGATTGGGTTTGAAAAAGAGGGGGACTTTTCGGAAACGAGGTCTCTCGGCTTTCTCACACCTCGCCGGCAGTTGCAGCGATCTCCCTTCATCTCCCAGGGGTTGCCAACCTTTCGGTACAAAACATCCGGGTGAGTGCCTGTAACTTCTTCTCCTCTTCTTCTATCTCCCGACTCTATGTCACTACAAATCTCATCTTCTTCTTGCTTCTTCTTCCTCAATGGTACGTCACCGTCATGTTTCCTCAAACTCGGACGAGGCCGGTCCTTCCCGGTTGAGGACTCCATTGTCTTCCTCCTCAGAGGGGGAAGAGATCCCGGTCAAGGTCCGGAGGTAGCTTCGACCGGGGGCCATGACCATAGGCGTCCCTAGGGTTCTTAGGTCTCCCCCTGTAGTTTCCGCACATCCCATTTCCTCTCTTCCTCCTCTGGTGGTAGAGGTCTCTTCTTCTGGTCCCTTCGGTTTCGCCTCGACGATGACTGAAGACAACCTTTCCTGGATTCAGGATACCTATGGGGTCCCGAATTCAATCCATCTTTCACTCCCAGGACCTCGGGACCGAGTAGCCTCGAGTGGCCCTGGGAGGGTCACCTTCTACGAAGACTCCTTGTCGGGGATCTTCGTTTCCCCCTTCATCCCTTCTTTCTTTCATTTCTCAGTCACTTTCGCCTCATCCCGGCCCAGTTGGCTCCCAATGCCATTCGGGTCATCTTCGCCTTCGTCGTCTTCTGTCATTTCCATGAGTTTGTTGCCCGTTTCTCTCTGTTCAGGGCCCTCTTCACCCTGAAGTGTTATTCTACCGATGATGGCTGGTGGTATATTTCACCCCGGCCTAGGTGCCTCAGGTTCGACCTCCCCTGATCGATCAAGGGTTGGAAGAATCGCTTCTTCTTCGCCTCAGTTAAGGATGTCGACTGGGCCTGGAGTGAGCCGGACTGGTCCCCGAACCGGAACTCCCAGGTTGAGCCGGCGGACCAAGAGGTCTACACACAGATGCTGGGTGACATGGTCCCAGCTCTTGATGTTCTGCTTTCGGAGTAGAATTTATTCAAGACAGGAATCAGTCCCATCCAGGAGTTGGGTGAGACCCTGGATCTCCTTCTTTCGCCTTCATTTTCTGCTCTGCATTTTTTTTTCTTTCAAACCGGCCTAACCATTTCTTTCCTCCAGGTATGAAGTTCTCCGTCGAAAGCTTGATGGAGGGCGTCCGGAAGAGGGATGCTGCTGAGGGGACCTAGAAGGCTCCAGCGAAGAGGGCTCGTACTGAGGTGAGCTAGGGGCCCGGCCCACTTCTGCTACTAACGGCCCCGAGGTAATGGGTCTGTCTTAGTCTCGCATGCCCGATGTTCCTGTCATCGAGCTCGACAAGGTCGGGGGAGAGAGGAGACCGGAACCCCCTCGGGTGATGCCAGCTCCGGCCACTAAGCCAATCGTCTCCACGGTGGCCACCAGGGTGATAGCAGCTCCACCGGTGACCGCACTGCCCAGCGGAGGGACGGCCACCCAGCCTGCTGTCGATGCTTGCGTTCCACCCCCAGGTCTCACCGCCAGCTCCTCTGTTATCCGCGATCAAGGGCTCGCGGAGAGGATGATGGAGTTCGCGAGCACACCCCGGGACCGCTGGCTGAGGGGCGGCCGGGACTATGCCGATGCACTGTTAGGGATCCTTCCTATGCTTTTCACGGTAAGTCTCGAGCTCTCCTCCTTTAAAGTTTCAGTTGGATCCTTCTAACATCCCATCTCTTTCTCTAACGCAGATCAGGACCGACGTTCTGTTGCTGAGGAACTTCCTATCAGGCTATGCCAAGAAGGATGCCGAGAAGGAGAAGAGGCTCGGCAAACTCGCAGCCGACGTGAAGGACCTCATGGAAAAGGGGGTCGAACTGCGGGAGAATAACCAGGCCCTTCGAGCGGACCTGGGTCGCACCGAGGGGCGCGTGAGGGAGCTTGAGACCTCTCTGTCAGAGGAGAGGATCTCGAACCAACACCGTACTGAGGACGATGCAGCGGAGATATCACGCCTCAGGGCTCAATCCCGGTCACTGGAGCGCCGGGTTGAGGAGGTCCTCAAGGAGCTCAACACAGCCGAGGAGAAGAACTCCTACATCAACGAGCTGCTGGAGGCGTCCAAGAGGGAGGTGCAGGAGGCCGTGCTGAAGTTCCGGGTGTCCGAGGAGTTCACGGTCGAGCTGCACAAGGCGGCCGTTGACTCCTTCCTGAAGGGCTTCGAGGTGTGCCGGGAAAAGGTGAGTTCCTTCTTCCCCGAGCTTGACCTCAGCGAAGTCATTCTGGGCGGCTAGAGGGAGGAGCCCACCGAGGGAGCTTCAACTGCAGTGGTTGCTGAGGAGGCGGCCCCCGAACAGCCTTCTGACAATGCCGCCGGTGGAGAGGGTGCCCCCCAACCGGAGGAGGATGTGGCTACAGCGAAGTAGCCCGGTGGCTTCTTTTGTTTTGTTTTCCTGAATTCACTTCTTGTTTCTTTGGGTCACCCGGCTTGTCGGGGCCCTCTTTTGTAAGAAACCTTTTAATAGAAATGAAGATTTCCTTGTATCAATTCATTTCTTCTCATTTCTCTTTTCTTTGTCTCCCCCCCCTTTTTTTTTTTGCATCTTCCGGACTGAACCCCGGTGCCAGCCACTGGGACTAAGTCCTGCGGTGCATTCTGGGCTGAACTCCGGGATTTCGTGGGTGAACTGGGTTCTACTCCACCTTCCAGATCGAGGTTCGGGACTTCGCTTTGGAACCAGGTTCCATGCGAACTTCTGGACTGAACCCCGGGGCTGCAGGCTGGGATTGAGCCTTGCGCGACCTATCGAGCTATTCTCTGGGATTTCGTAGGACCGGGACCTAAGTCTCCGGGACCTCTTCCGGACTGAACTCCGGGTCGTATGTCGGAATTTAATTCCGTGCGACATTCCAGACCGAACTCCAAGATTTTTGAGAGAGGGGACTTCGTGCCTTCGCGGATCTTTCGCCTTGCACTTGCTCGCCGAAACTAGAGCTGAATGGCGATTATCCTACGAGACGAGAATATGCATTTGGTGAAAAGAGATTTTATTGCTAAAGTTTAGGGAGTCTTACACTATTGGTAGTGCATCCTCAAGTTTGAGGCATTCCAAGTCCGCGAGAACTGGGATCCGCCTAGCTCTTCCAGGTAGTACGCCCCGTGAGGAAGTGCCTCCGCCACTCTATAAGGGCCTTCCCAATTTGGGGAGAGCTTACTGCACTCCCGCGGCTGGGAAGCTTCAGCGCGGCGTAGCACTAAGTCTCCCTGGCGGAAGGAATTCGGTCGCACCCTGGAGTTGTAGTATCTGGCCACTCATTGCGGATAAGCTGCCATCCGAACTCGAGCCCTATCCCTCGTTTCTTCAAGGAGGTCCAGGTTCAGTAGCAGTCGCGACGGGTTTTCTATCTCGTCGTACTATTTCACGTGCAAGGTCGGCAAGCTGAGCTCTATTGGAATAACTGCTTCCGCCCCAAAGACGAGGTTAAAAGGGGTCTCGTCCGTGGCCATCCTTGGGATAGTATGGTACGCCCACAGGATGCTCGGAAGCTCTTCTGCCCACCTCCCCTTGGCCTGGTCTAATCTTGTCTGGAGGCCTTGCAAGATGGTCCTGTTTGTTACCTCGGCTTCTCCATTTGTCTGAGGGTGCGCCACCGAGATAAAACGATGATGGATTCCGAGGTCATCGCAAAACTTCTCGAACTCCCGATAATCAAATTGACGTCCGTTGTCGGTGATGATGGTGTGGGGCAAACCGAAGTGGCAGATAATCGACTTTCAAAGGAACTTGGTGACATTTGCCTCCGTGATTTGGGCCAAGGGCTCAGCCTCGACCCACTTCGTGAAGTAGTCGATAGCCACAATTAGGAACTTCCGTTGCCCGGACGCCAGGAAAAAAGGTCCGAGGAGATCCATGCCCCACTGGGCAAACGACCATGGGACGGAGAGTTTGGAGAGCGGAGTAGCAGGTTGACGTTGCACCACAACATGTCGTTGACATCGGTCACACCTTTTTACGAAGTTAACAGCGTCTTCTCTCATTGTTTTCCAAAAATAACCTTGGCGAAGGGCCTTATACGCCAGCGTCCTGCCCCCCACATAGTTCCCGCAGATGCCCTCATGGATCTCCTGGAGCACGAGTACGGCTTCGATTGGTCTTAGGCACTTGAAGAGCGGGTAGGAGTAGGACCTCCGATACAATAGCCCATCCATTAATACGAACCGTGCGGCCTTCCTCTTAATGAGGCCGGCCACCACGCGATCCTCTAGCAAGGTGCCGTTGGTGATATACTCGATGTACTTGTCCATCCAGCTGGGCTCTGGGTTGACCTGCTGGACCTCCATGGCTGTCTCATAGCTCAGGGCTTTAAGATGCTCGACGTAAGCGCGGCTCAGTGATGAGTCCGGCAGGGTTGCCAGGCAGGAGAGGGCATTTGCGCGAGCATTTTCCCCACGAGGAATATGGGAGATGCTGAAGCGCCTAAAACCTGTCGCGCTCGTTCGTACGAGCTCCAGGTATCTCGCCATTTGGGGATCTCGTGCCTCGTACTCCCTTGAGACCCGCCCGGTCACTAGCTGCGAGTCGGTGAAGACCCTGAGGTAGGCCACGCTCAGCTCGTGGAAAACTCTTAGCCCCACGAGGAGCGCTTCGTACTCCGCCTGGTTATTGGTGGTGGTGAATTGGAAACGGAGTGCACACTCAGCAATGACCCCTTCATTGTTGGCAAGGATGAGTCCGGCTCCACTCCCACCGGAGTTCGAGGCTCCGTCTACGTGAAGGACCCAGACATCTTCCTCCAGTCCAGGCTCTGGCTACCGCTTTTGGGGGCTCTCTTCTGGCCCCTCGCCCAGGCCTGCACACTTAACCAAAAAATCAGCGAGTACTTGTGCCTTCATGGCCAACCTCGGTCAATAGGTGATGTTGAACTCGCTGAGCTTGAGCACCCACTTGGCCAGGCGTCCAGACGTGTCAGGTCGGCTTAGCATCGCTTTCAGTGGTTGATCCATCAGGACCGCAATGGAGTGCGCTTGGAAGTAAGGCCTGAGATGCTGGGCGGACACGATTAGCGCAAAAATCAGTTTCTCATACCGGGAATACCCGAGCTCCACATCGTAGAGAAGTTTGCTCGTGTAATACACCAGCCTCTGCATCCCTTTATCGTCCGTCCGAACCAGGACCGAACTGACGGCCTTCGGTGTGATCGCCAGGTACAGGAGGAGCTCCTCTCCCTCTTCCGGCCAGGAAAGTAATGGCGGCGACGCCAATGTCTTCTTCAGCTCTTCAAATGCCTCTTGGCACTCCTTCGTCTAGGCGAAGTCATGCATCTTCCTTAGCGCCTTGAAGAAGGGCCGGCAGTGGTCAGCGGACCTTGAGATAAATCGGCTCAAGGCGGCTACCCGGCCAGTGAGTCGCTGCACTTGCTTCTTGGAAGTGGGCTGCTCCATGTCTAGGATCACCTGAACCTTCTCCGGGTTGGCCTCTATCCCTCTTTGGGTCACCATGAAGTCCAGGAACTTTCTCACGGATACACCGAAAGCGCACTTCACAGGGTTCAACTTCATTTGGTGAAGACGGAGGTTACTAAAGGTCTTCGCCAGGTCGCCGACATGGTCCGAAGTTGGCTTACTCATCACCAGTATGTCATCCACGTACACCTGCATGTTGCGGCCAATTTGGTCTTTAAAGACCTTGTTGACCAGGCATTGGTATGTGGCACCTGCATTCTTGAGGCCGAACAGCATCATCTTATAGCAGTGGTCCTGCGATCAGTGACGAAGGTGGTGTGCTCCTCGTCCTTCGGGTGCATTCGAATATGGTTGTATCCAGAGAAAGCATCCATGAAGGAAAGGAGGCGATGCCCCAAGGTAGTGTCCACGAGCTGGTCGATTTTAGGAAGGGGGAAACTATCCTTCGGGCAAGCTCGATTGAGATCGGTGTAGTCCATACAAATTCTCCACTTGCCGTTGCTCTTCTTCACCATTACCACGTTCGCCAGCCAACTAGGATACTGCACCTCTCATACAAAACCAGCGGTGAGAAGCTTTTCCACTTCCTCATTAATGGCCTTCTGTCTCTCTGTAGCAAAACTTCTCTTCTTCTGGCAGACTGGGCGGCACCTTGGATCAATCTTCAGTTGGTGGGTGATAACCTCCGAAGGGATACCTGGCATGTCTACAGCAGACCAGGCGAACACATCAGCGTTTGTCCGGAGGAAATCTAGCAAGCGAGCCCGCTCTTCTTCTGGGAGCTAGGCTCCTATCTGCATCATTTTCTGAGGGTCCGATCCGAGGGGGTACGTTAATAAGCGCTCCATGGGGCCCCCCTGGGATCTTGCGCTCTTAGGTCGAGATCGTCGATGTCGGAGCCGAGCTCGGCATTCCGGGCCCCTGGGACCGTCTGCAGGCAATGCGGGACGGTTGGGCCGTCCCTCTCATCACTCCCTTTCCAGAGGTAATAGGGAATTGCACTAATAACCTCTTGGTGGAAATGACCGCGTCCAGCTGGTTAAGCCTTGGACGGCCCAGGATAGCATTGTAAGGTAATGAGAGCCTGAGACAGTAAACGTCATCATGACCGTGCTCTGCCGGGGTGGGGATCCGACGGTAACAGGGAGAGTGATCTCTCCTTCGACCCCCACAGAGTCTCTAGTGAAGCCCACAAGAGGGGTGTGCACCAGCTTCGGCTGATCATGAGACAAATTCATTCGGGAGAAAGCATCATAAAAAAGTACGTTAGTAGACCTCCCACTATCCACCATAATACGATGTACAGGATGCTTCGCGATGGTCATCTCGACTACCACTGCATCATTATTTACATTTTCACTTTCATTCCCCTTTTCAAAGGGGAGTACATTCTCCAGGTCTCCCGCCTCCTGGGCTCTCTTCGACGCTTGCCCTATCCCCCAAGAGATTATGCCCACCGGCTTCTCTGTTGGACGGTTGTCAACCACGGGGATGGGGGGAAGGGCCGCGAGTGGCTGGTGATCAGCCAGGGCTTCGCTCCTCACGAACTTCCGGAGGTAGCCCCTCTTGATCAGCTCCTCGATCTCCCATTTTAGATTATGGCACTCCTCCGTGTTGTGGCCGTGCTCGCAGTGAAATTGGCAATACTTCGTCTTGTCATGAGTGTTCCTTGGATTCTGAGAAAGAGGTTGGCGGAGGTAGTTCTCACCCTCAATTTTCATGAGGATCTTTGTTCCGAGAGCGAAGAGAGGGGTGAAGGCTCGCTTCGGGGCAGCACCATTCTTCGGCTTCGGACCCGGACGAAAGTCTGCAGGTGGTCAGGCCTTCGGGTCCCAGGGACATCCCTCGGGGCAGGCTTCTTCGAAGGCTTCCTGTCTAGCTCTCGCCTGGTGCGGTCGGCCTCCTCAGCATGGATGTACTTGTGGACATGGAGGAGGAGCTCGGATTATGTCTTGGGGGCTTCTTGTCCAGGGAATACGTCAGACAGGAGGTCTTGAGCCCGTGCTTCAATGCCAGCATTGTGACAAGCTCATCTAGGCTATAAATCTCCAGGGCGGCAGTCTTGAAGCGGGTGACGTAGTCCCACAGCAGCTCTTAATCTTGCTGGCGGATAGAGAATAGGCTATCCACCTCCCTTGGCACCTTTCGGCAGGCATCAAAGTGTGCCACAAACTTTTCTTCCAGCTGTTGGAAGGAGTTGATAGATTCTGGCTCGAGGCGGGTGAACCAAACTCGAGCAACCTTCTGGAGGGTGGCCGGGAAGGCGATGCATAGAAGAGCATCCGTCATCCCTTGGACCCGCATGAGGGCCTTATAGCTCTCTAAGTGGTCTAAGGGGTAGGTGGTCCCATCGTAGGGATCCACCTGAGGCATGCGGAACCGATTCGGGATCGGTTCCTCTTAGATTTTTGGGGAGAAGGGTGGTTGGGCATTATAGCCCACTAGCTCGGTTGGGGAGCTCTGCATGTCGGCGAAACGGTGGGAAAGTTTCACCAACTTGCGCTCGTGCTCCTCCAGACGCCTCTCGGCCAAGCGCCTGATGGCCTCATCGATGGAACCTTCCATCGAGGTCGCTGAAGAAGGAGGTGCCGATTGATCACGGCGAGTGGCCTTGCCCCGATGGTGCCTGCTGCGCCGTACTGCTTCAGCATCGTCGGCCGGGGATCGACTCTCATGATCCGTCGAACCGGTGTGGTTTCTCTTTGCGGGAATTTGATGGCTCCCGTAAGGATTGGTAACTGCCCGCGGATGGGAAGGCCTACCTTGGATGCAGTGCAGGCTTCCGTGGGGGCCCGTGGCTTGGGCCGCGGGGGTCCTCGGCTGGGGCTGGGTGGCCAAGGAGTGCTGCTGGTGCTGTAGCTGCCGCACGGCCATAGTCAGTGTTTGCAGCTGCTGGACGACAGCTGCGAAAGGACCATCCACCGAGGACAGCTGAAGAGGAGGAGGTGGAGTAGGAAGTTCCCTCTCTGGGCTGCGCGGGCTCGGGGGAGAGGGAACCTCTCTTGCTCGGCTGGTGATGCTTCGCGCCCACGCGTCACCACCATGGTTGATGTACAGTCTTGCTTATGGAGAGCTTGCTTGTGCAGGGGTTGCTATTCTGCCCCCCTTCCTCGTGCACCAATCTGTTGCCGATCTTACCGCCGTGGCCTGTAGCCTATGAGCTGGCGCCGGTTCTTGGACTCTCCTACCTCGAGATCTCTAAGCCTCCGGTCCTGCAAAACAAGGTCAGAGACCCGGGCCGGAGATTCCGGCGGGGGCACTCCGATGATCAAGTTAGAGAACGGCAAGATGGAACAGGTCCACTAAGGCGAGTTCCAGAAGGATCCCCATGCTTAGAGGAGATTTAGATGAAAGAAGTGTGAGGAAGAGAAGGGTTGAAGCCCGGCTTCCTGCGTTGGGTACACCGAGCTCGCTCTTGAGGACTTCTTGGGGGTCCCAGGATCGTTCTTTCAGTACTCTTTCCTTTTTTTGGCTTACCTTTCAATCCACTTTTACCGTCTCTTTTATACCACTAGACCACCTTCAGTCCCCGTCCCCTCCCCGGAGCCTCCCAGAGATCTCTGAATCCCCCCTTCTTCTTCAAGTTTGGGAGTTAAGTGGCCGGCATGCCTTGCCCGCCATGTGTCATGAAAGGGGAAAAACTGGCGAGACCTCGAGCCAAGCACGGGAGCCCTCCTCTCTAGGCGTTGATAGTGGGCTTCCAGTATTTCAGGCCCCTGCCCACAAGGATTTTATTCCTCGATCATGGGGCCCTGTTTATTTGATGTAAACGAGGTTCCGCGTACCGCTGATGGCCATACTGGCACCCTGTATGGGATGCGATGCACGTCGATTCTAGTGGTGACCTCGTGAACCGTGCCTCTACCTCTCCGAAGCTTTGCAGAGTAGGGCAGACTTCGACCGAGGTGGACTCATCAAGGGGTGCCACCTGGCGGAGGAGCAGGGGCTGTCAGCTTTGGCCAAGGTGGACCCCTCCTGGGTGGACACCTGGCCAAGTGGCAGAGAGAGAGGGGCTCGACTTCGGTCGAGATGGACCTATCTTAGGGTGCCACTTGGCGAAGGAGCAGGAGAGCCCGGCTCGACCTCAGCAGAGGTGGACCCGTCTTGGGGTGCCACCTGGCGAGGGAGCAGGGGGCCGCCAGCTTTGGCCGAGGTGGACCCCTCATGGGTGGACACCTGGCGAAGTGATAGAGGAAGGCTCGACTTCACCGAGGTGGACCCGTCTTGGGGTGCCACATAGCGAAGGAGCAGGAGAGCCCGGCTCAACCTCGGCAGAGGTGGACCAATCTTGGGGTGCCACCTGGCGAGGGAGCAGGGGCCATCAGCTTCGGCCGAGGTGGACCCCTCCTGGGTGGACACCTGGCGAAGTGGCAGAGAGGGGCTCGACTTCGGCTTAGGTGGACCCGTCTTGCGGTGCCTCCTGGCAAAGGAGCAGGAGAGCCCGGCTTGACCTTGGCAGAGTTGGACCCGTCTTGGGGTGCCACTTGGCGAGGGAGCAAGGGCCGCTAGCTTCGGCGAGGTGGACACCAGCGATGTGGCAGAGAGGGGCTTGACTTCGACCGAGGTGGACCCGTCTTAGGGTGCCACCTAGCGAAGGAGCAGGAGAGCCCGGCCCGACCTCGGCAGAGATGGACCCATCTTGGGGTGCCACCTGGCGAGGAAGTTGGGGCCACCAGCTTCGGTCGAGGTGGACCCCTCCTGGGTGGACACCTAGCGAAGTGGCAAAGAGGGGCTCGACTTCGATCGAGGTGGACCTGTCTTGGGGTGCAACCTGGCGAAGGAGCATGAGAGCCCGGCTCAACCTCGGCAGAGGTGGACCCGTCTTGGGGTGTCACCTGGCGAGGGAGCAAGGGCCATCAGCTTCGACCGAGGTGGACCCCTCATGGATGGACACCTGGCGAAGTGGCAGAGAGGGGCTCGACTTCGGCCGAGGTGGACCCGTCTTGGGGTGCCTCCTGGCGAAGGAGCAGGAGAGCCCGGCTCGACCTCGACAGAGGTGGACCTATCTTGGGGTGCCACCTGGCGAAGGAGAAGGGGCCATCAGCTTCGGTCGAGGTGGACCCCTCCTGAGTGGACACCTGGCGAAGTGGTAGAGAAGGGCTCGACTTCGACCGAGGTGGACCCGTCTTGGGGTGCCACTTGGTGAAGGAGCAGGAAAGCCCGGCTCGACCTCGGCAAAGGTGGACCCATCTTGGGGTGCCACCTGGCGAGGGAGTAGGGGCCGCCAGCTTCGACCGAGGTGGACCCCTCCTGGGTGGACACTTGGCGAAGTGGCAGAGAGGGGCTCGACTTCGGCCCAGGTGGACCCATCTTGGGGTGCCACCTGGCGAAGGAGCAGGAGAGCCCGGCTCGACCCTGGCAGAGGTGGACCCATCTTGGGGTGCCACCTGGAGAGGGAGCAGGGGCCGCTAGCTTCGGCCGAGGTGGACCCCTCCTGCGTGGACACCTGGTGAAGTGGCAAAGGAAGGCTCGACTTTGGCCGAGGTGGACCCGTCTTGGGGTACCAACTGGCGAAGGAGCAGGAGAGCCCGGCTCGACCTCGATAGAGGTGGACCCATCTTGGGGTGCCACCTAGCAAGGGAGCGGGGGTGCCAGCTTCAGCCGAGGTGGACCCTTCTTGGGTAGACACCTGGCGAAGTGGCAGAGGAAGGCTCGACTTCGGCCATGGTGGACCCGTCTTGGGGGGCCAACTGGCGAAGGAGCAGGAGAGCCCGGCTCAACCTCGACAGAGGTGGGCCCATCTTGGAGTGCCACATGGCGAGGGAGCAGGGGCCGCCAGCTTCGGCCGAGGTGGACCCCTCCTAGGTGGACACCTGGCAAAGTGGTAGAGAGGGGCTCGACTTCGGCCGAGATGGACCCGTCTTGCGGTGCCACCTGGCGAAGGAGCAGGAGAGCCTGGCTCAACCCCGGTAGAGGTGGACCCATCTTGGGGTGCCACCTGGTGAGGGAGCAGGGGCCGCCATCTTCGACCGAGGTGGATCCCTCCTGGGTGGACACCTGGCGAAGTGGCAGAGGAAGGCTCGACTTCGACCGAGGGGACCCGTCTTGGGATGCCAACTAGCGAAAGAATAGGAGAGCCCGGCTTGACCTCGGCAGAGGTGGACCCGTCTTCGGGTGCCACTTGGTAAGGAAGCGGGGGCGCTACTTCTCGAGCGAGAAATTTTGAAAGAAAAATCCACGTGGCACCGGTGGCATCCAACTGGATCTAACACACGTTCCACGTCAACGATGTAGCCATATCAAGAACTAATGACTCATCTTTTATATAAAATTTCACATTGATATCTCTATAATCGTTGACCTAAAATTGACTGTAATTGATTATGACACTTATTATATACTATAATTTTTGCCCAAAGGTGTTTGATAGTTATGTAGTAAGTGTTATTGATATATGTGACGGATGGAATGCATTATTATATAATAATATGATCAATGGGGTGCATGTTGTAAAGTATCCCATATTGGATTGATCGTTTATGGCATACATGTCGTTAAAGTATGTCATTTTGTGTTTATTGGGCATTTATCTTCTCTATATGAATAATTTATGGATTGGCATAAATATTTATCACCAAAGTGGTTTGTTTGTATCAGTCCATTGAATTTTTTTATTATGAGAGAATTTCTGGTTATTGCATACAACCGCCTGCCTAAAGGGGATTGTTGTACCTTTTAATCGGAAAGGTTGCATCGGCATTGTGTTGCAATGGTGCTCTAGCTTTCATGGGCTTGTCTGTCCAAAGGGGATAGGCTCGTGACTGTTAGGGTATTTCATTTGCTTCTTGCTTCGTATGAAGAGTACTTATGTATATCGTATGTTCTACCCAAAAGAGAACATGTGATATTGCCTTTGGACTCCTGTATATCATTTATGATATATGCCCATTAACTAGTATTTAGCATTCCTGCCTTTTTTTTATTATAAATGACATTATACAGTTATTTTTGTTAATAATAATGTTATTCAATTTTGATTGGGTCAAAATTTTAAAGGTAGAGATATATTGGACTTAGAAAATTTGTCTGCTCAGAAGGGACAGATTTTTGAATGCCTTATATTCTCATTGTGTTAACCTTTGTTTTCTTTGTAAAGAAATATATATTGGGCCTTAAAAAATTATTATTTACCCAAATGGAGACATTTTCAAAATTATGTATTGACCTCATTTATGAAGCTCAAAAGTATATCACATTCTCTGCCTATATGAGAGTTTTATGATGATGCACATGGTACATTTATCGAAAATGACTTATTATATTCAAAGCCTTTTATTGATTTATTATTTATACCTCAAGTATGTTGCATCATGCATGAGCTTGATTGATATTTCATGCCATCTTAGAGGTCATGACTTGATCCCTCTTTGGAAGGTTAGTGGTTTTTCATGGATGGTGACCACTAAAGTGGCTTGTTCATTGATATTTACTAGGTCCTTTTGTGAGTCTTTTAGAAGGGATTATGAAGCATTATTTGTTGAAGAGAGATTCCTTATGTGGGTCATTTTCTTTCTAAAGAAAGTTTTATTGCATTGGACCAAAGGCTTTCATTAAAATAATGCTTATAAAAATTTTCAGAGATATATTATTATAATTCTCTATTGATTAACTACATAGAGACTATTTAGCAGTTAGTATTTTTGTATTCAATAGAGTTAATGCTCCCATTATGATGACTCTGACTGAAATGTAGATATGAAAACTGAAATTATGCTAGCACAAAGGCTGATGGAATATAGATATTACATTATGTAATAATTTTTTATCTTGGTTGTCTTATTAGAGTACTTTAAAATAAAGCTGCCTATAAAAGTGGTAAATAATAAATTATTTTGAAATATATTTATATAATTGATTCTATTCTTATTGTTGTATTTAAGAATGGTAATCTAATTTTGACCTCATTTATGATAGATATGTAGAATCTGATATAAGAAAGTCTGGATGGTATGATGGTATTAAGGTTTATATATTGAAATTAGAAAGAATTGCACCTAAAATTAGTATTTTGAGTTTTATATCTCTAATACATAGGCTATTCATCATATTTAGTTTTCCTGCTGTGCTGTTTAATGATCTTAAAATCATATAAGTGAAATAATTAATAAATTATCTCTTATTCTGTTTCAAAAGTTTTTTTTGATATTTTTGAGAAAAGGATAAGGGTATTTATATGGTGTATCAATTACATTTTCGAATCCCATATATAGTAAATAAATAGTATTATTAAATATTAGTATAAGTATAGGAGAGTTGTTTTATACACCATGCCTGAAATGTTTAAGTATAAATGATATGATTGAGAGGCTATGTCTACTCTATAAGATATGGTGTGCATATGATGAATAGATGCAATTTATTTTGATATCTCTAATATATAATTCTAATGATTACCATCTATTTTTTGAATAAAATTCTTGTTAAAGGTTATACAAGATACTTTTTGAGTTAAAGATTTGTAGGAAGCCCAATTTCTTTTAACTTTTGGAGCTATCCTACAACTCTTAATCATTGATAATCCATCAGCAAATAAACCTTGTTTTTGTAATAATACATTGTTTATTTTGGTTATCCAGATAATTTTAAATGAATACAGATTCTATTATCCTAATAGAGAGGTATAAAGAATATTGAGTCAAATTATGCCATATTTATAGATTCTAATTTGTATTATGACAGATGCTTCTATATATTAGAAGTATGATATTAAAGGAAAATAAGTAGATGCCCTTATCCTACTAGAAGACAGTGGGAGAGCAATATTAAAGATATATACTAATTATAGTACATTCATTACTAGTTGATATAGTACTAGTAAAGAAATTATATGAAAAGAAAATAAAATCTAGTGACATTTTTGGATATACAGGCAAAGTTTGTGGCATGTTGTAAAGTCACAATTCATATTGTTTCATTATGAACTTTGTCCTAGATCTTATAATCATTGATTATGTCATGAAACCACTTATAATTTTTAGGTAGCCATGTTCCTTAAAGGAACAATAAAAGTTTTTATCTTTTCAATCTATGTGTAGATAGAATTTTTATCAGTCAGAGGTTAGGGAGATATTTTGTACAATATATAAAGTCAATATTTGTTGATCCTATGATCAAGATTAAGATCCATAGTTTTTATAAAACATGTCAAGAATATGGATATTTTAGAATTTTTTATTTTTTGGATTAGTGGGAGTTCGATGTTTTATACATTGACTTGATCGATAAATTTTATTTATCATTGATTGCTGGACTGTAATCTAACGATACATAAGTGTCAAGTGCATGTGTATAAAGTCTATATTGGCTAATCCTCTAACCAAGAATTTGAAGCCCGTATGCTTTACAAAGCTTGTTGAAAATATGGACATGTTGAATTCTTTTGTTATCTTGGTTAGATGGAATGACTTTATATTTTTGCTTTATTATTATAAAGCTTGATTTCATTTGATTTTCTATCATGTGTATTTATATACATTGTTGACATGATAGTTAATGGATTACATTCCTATATGGTTTTATATGTGCACATATGGAATAAAGTATAACATAGTATCTCAAGAATGTGTTTTGTCTTGAGAATGATAGTTGTATGGGTATGTCTCATTTTGATAATTATGAGAGCTCATTGTGTTTGGAGACATACAAACTTTTTTTGAAGTCTTGAGATTTCTCTAGCTTGTGATATAGCATGTGGTTATAGAGAAATCTTGATTGAGGGTACATATGTTTAATTTATTTTGATTATGAGATATCTGTTTTGGTTATGTACCTGACTGAGACATGGTATCAAGTTTCAGATTTGTTGTGCTATCTCGTCATTGACACCATTGTTCAGTATGTGAGATAGGATGGCTTGTTGTTTGATGCCATCATGATTTCTCTTGCTTACTTTGTTTCTAAGCATGTTGATAAGAAATTAGAGGACTGACAATGAAAAATATAATGTTTTATTTGATCACCTTGATGCTATTTTCTTGCTACACTACCATACCAAGATTCATGTCGGTGGTGTTTATGATGCTTGTAACCATGGATAAATCTTGTATCGGTTAAGTAGTACAACGGTCCAATGATTCAGCATCATGGATACTATTGGACCGAATTATTTGTAGGTGCTGTCTATGGATCATATGGTGGCCACATGTTGTTTTTAACCCAAGAGCTGCTTTTAAAATAAAACGTTTTCAAAATTATAATTAATGTAGCCCAAGTGGGAGAATGTAAGAATTTTCTTAATTTGGGCTAATATTAATTGGAATTTTGTTTTATTGAAAACCGGGTTGATTTTATGATCCATGTTGATAGACATAGGTTGAGCCCATTATTATGTGATCATTGATTGGGCTAGGAGCACCTCATGTGATTTGGTATGGTTGAGGCAGCACAATGTAGGCCTTAGCCCAACTTGACTCCTGATGGAAGGGTCAGTTAGGATATTTCTATTTTATTGGCTATGTCCCCTCTCCGCTTCCTCTATTTATATATCACGCATACCGTGATTTTGTGGTACGGTGATTTTCTCCATCGAGAGCCGCCTTTTCGAGGAAGATCGGAGAGAAGGACTCTGCCTGCGATGTTCGTGTGAGCATCGAGATGAAGATCAAGACCAGGATTATTGGCGAATACAGGTAAGTATTTATTATTCAGATCTAATATATGATTCTATATTTTGTTTGATCCTAGGAATTTAGGATTATTTTTTCCACAGGTAGTGCCAAAAATAAGGAAAAGAGGACAAAAAAACAAGGGATTTAGTTTTGAAAGTTATTTTCAATAATTTCTTGCAAAAATCAACTAAAATCCAAGCATAAAAAACTAAAGAAGTTGTGAGGAGGGTTATTTATAGGATCTCTCATGGTTTTCTGATGGAATTTGGCCTTGAATCCAATGGACATAGTAAAGGTTATTTGAACCAAAAAAAAAAAGGAAATATGGACGAGGACCATGGGAGGAAGAGGGTTCTATGTTGGTGGAAAAATGTGGAAGGGAGGGGGTCCCTTCATATAGCCAGGTTCTAGGGTTTTCGGCTTAATTTAGTTTCAATTAGAAGAAGGAGAAGACTCCTGATAGGAGTCTCTCATTTTTTTTTGACTTTAAAATATATGCTGAGCTAGGTTATTACATCATTCCTCCCTAAAAAAAATATTTTTTAAATTTTCTATAAACGATTTTTGAACTTTAAAGTTTCACAATCATAACCTTATTTCTAGATTTCTATGTATTCTACTTATTTATCTTTAATTTTAGCATAAGAATAAGATCCAGAAATTTGATTCTTCTTGTAGATGATCAAAATCAAACCCATTTCTTGTAATTAAAAGAAAATTCATTCTATATAAGAATATCAAGTTTCTTTGTCAAAGTTTCAATTATTTTAAAATAAATCAATCAATCACAAGATTAGATTATAATTTTTTTTAATTCATCTCTAGTAGAACAATCTACATCAAAATATTCTATATTCAAGATCGAGAACAAATGGTACATTAACTTTAGTTTAAAGATACTAAACTCAAGTCAGCACAAGATATGAAAATATACTAATGAAAATCACACGACGATATTCAACTCAATCGATAATCTAAAATTTATTTTCCTTTTTGTTTATCATTGAAGTCATCCCTATAAGAAAAATCAATTTAAGACTTCCATTATAAAACTTCTTGAATCAAGAAATAATAATCCCGACATAAATTATTTAGGTCATCATACTTTCACTGCACACTCTGATTTAAATTATCAAATTTTCTAAATGCACTAGATAACTTTCAATCAAAACATGCTTCTATACATTGAAAATATATGAAAACTAAATTCTAATAAAAAAGAACTTTAAATTTTCATCCCCAATATGCATATCAAGCATATTCATCTAAATCAACCTTTAAGTTAATTGGCATATTCAAACCATTATATAAACAATATGTTGCAATTTAGTTGTGAATTAGATCTTAATTCTCTTATCAATTCAATTGGATAATTCCAGATCAAGCCCTTATGAGTAGATTGATTAAGGAGTTTTCTCAATGCTCTACAATTTAGAAGGCCTTAAGTCATCACATATAAGTAATATCAACTCAATTATATTTTCTAAAGTGCCTTTCATTGAATCTTTATCATCTTTCAAAAATCTTCCATAATAACCATGTAAGTCACTTAAAATCAAAGTCTCCATTCAATAACAAATTTAACCAAGGACCTCAACAACCATGGCAAAGGAATTTTGGATCAATTCATAATCCAAAATTCTAACTTGAAGCTTCACATATCATCTATATCCTTAGCCAAATATAATAAAATTCATTGTTCTTATTCAAAAATATAAATTTAAATAATCTAAGATTCAACCAAAAAATATTCTTGCTAACTTCAAAATTAAATCAAATTCTTTAATAAGAAAATATATTTATAAATAATATCTTGTTGGAGCAAAACCGCTTCACGAAATGCCCGGAATCTTCCTTGATGCCGTTATGGTGGAAAGAAAATAATTACTAGGGAAGAGATGGGGTGCGCCATCCACTCCCATCGTGAAGGCGAGCCCCCATGGGGCTGCACACACGATAAAGAACCAAAAAAAAGATAGGCTAGGATTTCGGAGGAGAAAAGGGATCCCGGCCCACATGGGCGTGAGGGGGAGAATCGTTGTGGGTCCCGCCCATGTTGTGGGGCCCGGTCCTATTAAAGGGCTTAGGGCTGAGACCGGGTTTTAGTGCGAGCGAGCGTGCGACAGTGGAAAGGAACCGAGCGGCGCCGAGAGAGAAACAAAAGATTAAAAATATATTTTAATCTTTTTAGGTCTTGATCGGACGGTAATTCAAAACATGATTAAGATGAAATTTTAGTATGTTGTTCACGACAGTGAGCTCTACAAAGTAGACGGTTTGGATCGCTGTGATTCTTCTTGTGTAATCAGGAAATATTTGACTCTGGTAAGATCTTTCCTGTTTTCTTCCTGTATTCCTCAGTAATATTTATAGTGGAAGTTTGATTTGGTTCCAGGCCCCGTGGTTTTTACTTTCATATTGGAGGGTTTTTCACGTAAATCCAGTTTTCTTGTGCTTGGTTTGATTTGCTTTTGCTAGATTGATATTATTGAGTTATTGCCTATTTTAATTAATACATGGGGGTTAAAATTTATCATGGATATAATTATTTGTGATCGTGCTTTGATCCCAACATATCTTTAGATGCATTTTATTTCTACATGCTAGTTTTATATATAATTCATTTACAAGTTCAAATCTCAGAGAACATTCCAATCAGATCATAAATTATTTTTAACTCAAACATTACATAACATTTTATAAAGGATTCTTAATTTGATACTAAATAATTAACCTCAAAATGAAATCGTTAAGAGAGCTTTCTTTGTGATCCATGAAAATGGTTACTCTCCGAAGTTTAAATATGGTCCTAAAACTTCTTCTTCTTCTTTTTTTTCAAAAAAAAAAGGTCCTAAAACTATGTAAATGAACATGTCATTTCTCTTAGGATGGGTAGGCCCTAAGACTTGACAAATTAAAAAGCAATAACCTGACCTACCAATGATCAATAGAGCAATTTTACAAGAGCTCTGGCGTGCTTGTACAGTCATGAGCCCTCAAAAGACCACCTGCAATAAAACTCATCAACAAAACATATTTCAAAAGAAAATATAAAACGAGGTGCCACTCAATGGCCCCCGATGTTACTGTACCATGGATGTTGCTCATCCACTTTCATTGCATTTTATTGTCATCTTAGTTGTTTTTGCATTGATACCAGCCAAATTATTCTTGACATCAGGTCTTCGTGAAAATGCTTCATTAATATCAACTTTGTGTACAAACTCAACAACAGCTAGTCCAATCATGGATTTGATTCTTCTTGGTATGCCAAGACATTTTGCTCCAAGCCATGATAATATATATATATATATATATATATATATTCCCAAAATAGTTGCAAATTTTGTTGCTAGTTAAATGGATGATATGGGTGTTCAATGTAATGGTTAATAGCAACTCTATACCACCATCTCTCCATGGGTATGATGAAATCATTGCAACAATGCAATGCTCATGTTATGCTACATGTCATGGTTGGATGCGTTCTTCATATAATTTCATTCACGAAGCAAGAGACAAGTTTAATTGTTATCTTGTTTTGCATGCATGGCAGGACCAAAGATAGATACTACGATACGTACGGTTAATTTAAGAAGGGTGTTCGAAAGCCAATCAACAAACCACCGAACCAGGGACAAGCGTGGCCGGGCAAAATATATAGCTTAGTCCCCACATCAATCAGTTTAACTCATGCATGGCTTTTGACCTATTATTACCCAGAAGAGCCCCCCTTATCCACTTTAGAACGATATCCCAATTATTAAAACCAAAAACACTCATTGCATCCACAACTAAACCTAATCGGAGTCAACCATTATGATCCACGTAATAGTATCTCGTATGGAAAAATTATTCTCAATCAAAGCATCCTGTAGAGGAGCTTAAACGTATCTCTATGATAATTCATGCTAAAATCTCTTGTGCCATTTTCTTTTTTTTAATATTTAATCGATCCGCGGTTTTCTTCTATTTTGTTGATCTGAAATCATTCGTATCCCTATTTTTTAACTTTCATTCTCTCTTAATAAGGTTGGTAGCTCTTTGAGCCTCCATTCTATGGTTAAAAAGAAAGAACAAAAAAAAAATCTCAACAGCCAGTGAGAAGTTCAGTATCACTGCCTCTTTTTTTTTTTTTTTCCAAAAATCAACCAACTCCATCATTCACCGGGCACTGCTTCTTAGAACTATCATATAGTAAGATAATGTTATAGAGTCAAATCAAGACTCTACTCCAAAAAGTTTTAGTATCAACAAATTGAATCAAGATGCTGACACTATAAAGTACTTCACTTTGCAAGTCCACCATAAGCCAGCAATGCATAAACATTAAATAATGGAATTGGGCACGCAGTTGCCCATAAGAAGACATAAATTTAGATACCTGCATATCTAATAAGTTGGGCATTTTTATTGGATATGAAAAAAATAAAAAAGGGGGACCAATAGCACTTTAGAGAAAGTTCATTTTGAAGTGGCCCCTTGGGTGGTGCTTTGGGCATCAGCAGACTTCATTGGCAAGGTAACGATGTCATTGTGTATGGAGTGTCATTTGCTTGCGGTGAGAAAAAGAAACAGAGGGCCTTCGTTAACAAATGTTGTTGGATGTTGGATGCCATGATGGAGTTACAAAGAGAAAATTATGTTAGCCTTTCTATAAAATTATATGACATCCATCTAATTAACATTCGATGAGTAAAATTAGACAAACATATTAGCAGAATATGATAAAATTTATAATTACAATAATACATTTTACTCTGCCAAATAAATTATAGAATTTTGCCAAAAAAATTTATGTAATATATCTTCAAAAAAATATATATTTACTGCTAAGCCAGCAGAGGTCTTGCTTCACTACTGGCAACAGGTCTCGGATTCTTTTTTGCATATATAAGTATGCTTTAATGTAAAATAATTTTTTCTAAATTTTTTTTATTATTCTAAAATATATATTTTGAAAATTGAATCTAAACTAATTTTTTTAATAACGTAATGAGCCATCAATTAATATTAGACAAATTCTGCTCAAACATAAAGATGCAAAATATATGCATATTACTATTTTATGGCCTTAATTTTTGATAAAATTATAAATATTTTTATATATATTTTTTTTAGGTACGTTATATTTTTATTATATTGTTTTGATGGATCAATGATTTGTCTCAAGAAAATCTAAAGAAGCCCTCTCCCAAAACACACCCTTTTTTTTCCCCAGAGAATGATAAAATAGAAAGAAGCGAGGACTGCATTTTTTTATCAAGTTTCCACTTTTGTTCTCTCTCTTTCTCAGCAAACCCCAAAAGTCTTTCTTTCCTCCTCCCGGTTCCCTCGAGACCTTCTCCTCTCCCCGTCACCGCCGTCCCCTCTGCCTCTCTCCGCCTCCCAAGATGAGCGGCGGCTTTAGGGTTTCGATCCCTTCCAACGTCCGGAAGACGATCCAGAACATCAAGGAGATCGCCGGCAACCACAGCGACGAGGAGGTGTACGCAATGCTCAAAGAATGCTCTATGGATCCCAACGACACCGCCCAGAGGCTCCTCCTCCAAGGTCCCCCCTCTTCTCCCACCTCCCCAATCCCAAACCGCTCTATCTGGGTTTGTTTGGTCTGTGCTTTTTGTTTCTTTGTTCGAATCTTCGGTCTGTTCGATTTCGATGCAGGCTTCTGTTGTTTTGATAGGAGGTGTTAGTCATTACATGAATCGAGGCGAGCACTTTTGGTTTCCGGGGATGTAGGAGATTGATGCCTTTTCACTTTTTAACACGGTTTTTATCATTTCTTTTCGGTTTCCAGAACGAGATTTGGAGGTTTTGGTGCGTATATTTTGTTGGCCTATCGAGGATTTCATCTGTTTATACTGAAAGGCTGATCTTGATAGGATCGCGGCTGATCTTAGTGGTTTGGGAAGAAAAGCGAGATCTTTCTTGCAAAAGCTGGAGTTGGGTCATCGATCAGTATTCGTCAGCTATCCATCTTCATCTTTGTTTAGTTTATTATACCTTTTTATATGCAGGAGCCAATCCTGTTAACATCAGCAACAGTTTAGAGACGCTTACCGTAAGCTGATTTCAATGGCAGATCTGTTAACTCTCATGCCATAGAATGAGTAGTGCAGCTTAGATATGCATATGCCATTGGTTTGATGATTGTGATCGAATACTGCTGGCTGTCTTATATACCGTTTTTCTTCATAAATTTGAACTGGTTGAAGTTGCTGGACTAGTTAGCTAAATTGTGGATTTGATAGTGCTTATACTTTTCTAAGGGAGTCTTGCTGCTGCCCACAACTGGTTGATGAACAAAGTGTTGCTATATCAAATATATCAGATTTTAGATTATCCAGGGATTCTTCTCTTTAAGATTTGCTATTCAACTCAGGTCATGAGAGTGTCATCTTGGAATAGGTGGTATCACCTAAGTGGTAAAGGATAGGCATGTCCCGGTCTGTGCACCTCTTATCCTGTTCTTAATTTGATTCACATAATCTACTATTGTGTGTACATCTGTGGGTAATCATGCGTTATATTCCCTCCTTCCCTCCCCTGCTTTTCTCTCTCTCTCTCGCTTTCTTGCTGTCACCTTACACATATGGTTATATGTATGCAATTTTTGCATAAATATTTGTGCATTTGTATACATATGGTTATATGTATGTACGTGTGTTGATGTGTGTATGCACATGCATTTGTGTGTTTATGCCTGTATGCGACTCAAAATCTGTTATAATTAGGTGGTAACAAGTGCATTGCTTTTTCAGATACCTTTCACGAGGTCAAGAGGAAGCGTGATAAGAGAAAAGAGGTATTTCATTGTTATTTTGCTTGCATTTATGTAATGTTAATCCTATAATTTCTTTTCATCGTCATTAGGACTGCTGAGTAAGTATTTTTCATGGAACAAGTTTTCAATTTCTGTTTGCATCACCTTTGTTTTTTTTGTTGCACTTAAGGAATCAAAATCCATTCTAAATTCAGAGAATAAGATTATCAATGTCAATGCCATTGCATATAACACTGAATTTCTATAAATATGCATGCCATTTTTCTGTATTATTCATAAATTTGTTGCATTGTCTATTAAAATAGTACAAATATACTTGTTCCTGTAACATGGCAATAATTCTGTAGGTGACTCTAGATGTGAATTTCTCTTTCAAAGGTCTGCATGTGTGAATGGTGCCCTAACCAACATCAATCCAGATCATGAAATGAAAAACAAGCTGCAAACTGATACCCCATTTTAATTTGTTTCTCTTTCTAAAATGAAAATTATTTTCAGGAAAGTCTTCAATTTTACTGTGTTTGATCCTTTAAATCTGACCTTGTCTCTTATGTCTGATTTGTGTTATTCCTGCTTTCTTCCATTGTCTTGCTTTGAGCATTATTCTTCTTCTCAATGGCACCGATCTTTAATGATGGACTACTCCAATTCCAAATTTTGATGTGATCCAAATATGGGACTAAAATTCTAGGATTTTGAAGTTGTGATCTATCATCAAGAGGCAGTTGGATAGTATCTTTCTTTTTGGATTATAAACAGATAAAATTGTCATTTTGTAAAGTATTTGTAATAGAATGATCCTGATGGTGTAGTGTCAAGTATGCAGAAACATCATCTTTTTATTAAATGATCTTTTATGGTCAGCTTTTATTGACTGATCCTGAAGTTATATTTTTTAGTATTCAAAAACATACATACTTTTTGTGTTTTACAACTTTCTGAAGGACAGATAGGGCAAGTCTAGTTATTTCATTGTGACATTTTCCAGACTTCATCCTGTTAAGTGTATGTCTATTATTTCATTTTGCCACTCTTTCAAAAAAACTTGTTTGACCCTTTGATTATATTTCGATGGCCGATTTGGTCATAATTCTCAATACTAATGGCCAAGGTGTTGTGAGCTATCCAATTACAAACTATTTTGATTTATTCTTTGCTTGAAAAATTGTATTTTAATCATTTTATTTTGTGATTCTTTGCAGAACATTAGAGACCCTGCTGATTCTAGGTGGAGGCAGGGAGTGCAGGGGCGAGGAGGTAGGAGTGGTCGAGGAAACTATTCTTCACGATATGCATCCAATGGTATGTGCCTACACCTATAATATGAAGCTTGAGTTCAGCTGGCCTTGAAGATAGCTCTTGTCGACACTCCATGGTCTTATAGGTTGTGCTTTGTTGAATTTACTAATTGATATTCTTTTTTAGTTTGTTTGTTTTGCTTTTTATAATTTATGAATGGGTGTTTACTTTGAAGTTTTAAACTTTTACTATTTAGGATGTATATTGGAATTATGGATGCTTCTGATTCTTGTTCAGTTGAATGATTTGAGGCTGCCAGTAACATGGACTTGTTTAATAGATCTGAAAGTCTCTGTTGATCATCAATGAGAGATCAATTTTCACACTATGCATCATGTTCTCTTCTCTCTCTCTCTCTCTCTCACCATTTTTTTTTTTGTAATTTTATTCTAATTGTGTTAACCATATCATGCTGTTTGTTTCATTTGTCTTAGATTTTCTATTTTGTATTGAAATTTGCAAACCTTATTGTTATCCCTGAGATGTGTCGTTATATAGCACATGCATTATTGTGTTTGCTTAGATACATTATGCATTATAAATATCATATGTTAACTAATTTTACATGCAAGGATGCTACTTTATCATTTTGTCTGTTGGATATAAATCACACATATTGCTTACCTCCTTGTAGATATTGTTGGGGGAAGAAATGCTACTTCTAGAAAGGAGAGTGGAGTAAGTCAAGGCACTGACGGTGGCAATAAATCTTCTTTATCTGCTAATCCAGATAATGAGAACAAATCTTCAATCTCCATTTCAAGGTATCTGATTTGGGTTGTTAGTTGGCCACATACTTTATCACTATAACAATCTATAATTCTAATATTAGAATGTGATTTTTTGATTTTGTTTATGTTGACTAAATTAATATCAGCCGTCTGATACACTTATGCATGATAAGTTAACATATATGCTATTCTGTACCATCACTTACTGCTGTTGCAGTTACGTATTGCTTTTAGCCATCTGCATTGTTCTTGATCAATCATGAGACTGTCACTAAATGGGATGCTTATAGTATTCTCATGTCTTTGCAATTTTCGGTGATGTTTAAATAGGTTGTTTGGCAATATGAATTTGTCACATATCCTGGTTTTAGAAATAGCAGGCACTGGCTTCCTTACTCTCTTTTGATTTTGTTTTTAATTGAGGTAAATCTTATCACAATTACTATGGTTAAGCTACAAGTAGATTGTTATCATGCATTGCAAATCAAAGCCTCCATAAGTTGATGTAAATGTAGTCCCAATTCTTGACTTGCTATTTACCTTATGGAGTTTCTTAATCGTCAGAAGAGAGTCAGAACCATCTAACAAGCATGATGCTAAGTAGTCGACCATATGCGAGTTACTTTTGAATCCTACCTTGCTTTGGGATGCTTATATATGATGAGTGCAGAAATTTTTCTGACACAAAGTTAAGGCCTCTTTATTTTGATGAACAGTTTTTTCATAGGACTGTTATTAGATAATTATTTGTCAATAATGTAAATCAGGATTATTTCGCATACTCTGGATTTATCTTTCATTGAGTATAATTTTCATAGGTCTTCTATATTATATATTTAACATATATTATAATTATTATAAGAAGAGACAGGATGGGCATGCTAAAGCCTGACTCCAAACCAGTGAAGCCACCATAATTACTGTTACGGCCGTAATGATGACGTGGTCGGTCTCAGATCCCGTCGGGCGTGATTCGAGCCACGTGGAGGTTCTCGGCCGAGTCAGCTGCGGCTCCCACACGTCCGAAGTTGAGCTCGGCCCGGGCTCCCCTGCTCCCTCGCCAGGTGGCACCCTGAGACGGTCCCACCTCGGCCGAGGTCGAGCCGGGCCCCTTCGCTCCTTCGCCAGGTGGCCCCCGGAGACGGGACCACCCCGGTCGAAGCCGAGCGTCCTTCTGCCGCCCCGCCAGGTGTCCACCCAGGAGGGGTCCACCTCGGCCAAGGTCGGCTGCTCCCCCGCTCCCTCGCCAGGTGGCACCCTGAGACGGTTCCACCTCGGTCGAAGTCGAGCCGGGCCCCTTCGATCCTTCGCCAGGTGGCCCCCGGAGATGGGACCACCTCGGTCGAAGCCGAGCATCTTTCTGCCGCCCCGCCAGGTGTCCACCCAGGAGGGGTCCACCTCGGCCAAGGACGACTGCTCCCCCGCTCCCTCGCCAGGTGGCACCCTGAGACGGTCCCACCCCGGCCGAGGTCGAGCCGGGCCCCTTCGCACCTTTGCCAGGTGGCCCCCGGAGACGGGACCACCTTGGCCGAAGCCGAGCGTCCTTCTGCCACCCCGCCAGGTGTCTACCCGGGAGGGGTCCACCTCGGCCGAGGTCAGGCAGCTCGTACAGAGAAGGTCCCAAAGAGCGGAGGTGCAGGCTCCGAGGTTGACCCTCGAGCCGTGCGTGCTGCACCCCGAGGAAGGCGCCCCGTACGGATGGCGGCGGCACGCGAAACATCACTTACGTCGGCCCGACAGGCTCCGCAGTCGAAAGACGCGGTTCTGACAAAACAGGGCCCGTTAACGGACAGCGCCGGCACCTGGGAAGTAGAGTGCCCACACTCGGCCCGAGGTCTGGTCGGTCGCCCGGCCAGCGCCCCCTCCCTTACTCTTTCCCTGCTAGGCTCGGCAAACGAGGCCGGAGAAGCCGCCTGGCCCCCTGAACCAGAAGGGAAAAGAGAAAAGGACGGAGGGAGGGCGACGAGAGCGACAAGGGGAGCCTCCCGGGAGCGGAAAACGAGCAGGCAGCGGGAGGAGATAAAAGGAAGGAGAAAAGAGACGACCAGGAAAGGTGAGACAAGTAAGAAACAGAGGCTGGAAGCTCCGCTCTCAGAGCAAGATCCAAGGTCCTGAGAGGGGATCGCTTGGCGTGAGCTCGGCAAAGGAATCCAGCCGGGTTTCTGGTCTCTCTGGCATCTTTCTTGCTAGTAAATTCTCTGAGTCTGGGATTCCTTCGGGGGCCCGTCCCAAAGAGTCTGTTCCCTCTCGCCATTTACCAACTTGATCGTCGGAGCTCCCTCGCCGGGATCCCCAGCCAGGGTCTTCTGACCTTGCCTTGCAGGTCCGGTCCAGCCAGGAGGCCCCAGGAGCGGGATGGTCTAGTTGGATCGGCGATTCCGAGGCCACGGGCGCGGCGGCGAGATCGGCAACAGATTACATTTTTAGTTTCCAACTTAAAATGGGAAAGCATCGAAGAGAGACCTCGAAAGCACTGACACCATTGATGGGATTTGATAATGTGTAGGACCCACACACGGTTAATGAGGGATAGAGAGTGGACAATGTGTGTGTGAGAGAGATCGGGGAAGTCTAGAAACACCTCTTTACTCTCTCTCCTAATTCTTGATAGGCATGTCCAGATTATTTGCTTGTGCGTGGTTCCAGCATCTCTCTGGATGGGTTGTGAAACATGTTATCACTTATTGGAAAAGGGTTATGGTGTGAGTCAGACTTTGTGCCAGGGATTTAAGGACAAGTTTCACTCATGATTATTCCATCAGACTGCACATGTGCAAAATGCACTGTAGTATAATTTTGTTTTCCACTGTTTATGATTGGGATTGACATGTTCCTCTTTTTCAAACCCAAACCCAAACCCAAAAATGATGGCCCCCCCTTTTTTTAAAAATACACACGACGCCTGCTTTTAGATTCTTAGGACAAGATTGCCCCTGTTATTCAACCAATTATTGATTTGATCAATTGCCATTTGTTTAACAATGATTGTACTTTAGTTTTTCTATTATTATATTGCAAACTATTTAGATGAATGCAGGGTTTGCAGTACCGTCCCATACCGCTTGGTATAAGATGTACCGTACCGTACCAGCCAAGAGCCAGTATGGTTCACCTATAAAAAATGGTCTGGTCTCCGGACTGTTGTAAAATATATATATATATATATATATATCCGTACCAGTATGGTACGATACTGTATCGGTGCGTACCGTTCGGTTCAGTTCGGTTCGGGTCTGGTTCAGGTTTGGTTCAACGATTCTTGCTTAAGAGGGAGGAGAAAGAGAGTTTTTTCTCAATTTTTTAAACCCGGTACACGTATCGGTATGGTACGGTACGGACCGTACCGACCGGTATGTGCCCCGGTACCGGTTCAGCGGTCATTGGATGAATGATTTGTTCATGTCTTTTATTTTCTTTAATAATAAAAAAAATAGTGATTATAATCAAAGCTAAATAAATGACAATTAACCAAATCAGTCCTTAGTTGAGGTATAGGGGAAACATGACGTAAATCCCTTTACAAGTTTTCTGTCACTGCCTTAACTACCATGATTTTAGTATGCCAGATGGATTTAGAAGTATTCATAATTGGTTATAGTTTGTAATGATATTATTCCATTGGACTGCCAATATGCAATTCGGATTGTATGTATAGGTTCTTTTTCCATGGTTATAATTTTAGTGCTTCACTGCCTTAATTACTATGATATCATCTTTTTTAGACTGGGTTCTTTACTTTTTACTTCTTTTTTTTTTTTAAAAAAAATATAATTCTTGAGTTCATTTGATTATTGACTGTTCAATTAAGGATGAAAAAGAGGTCCTTTTTTTTTTTTTTTGTTTATTCTGTATGTAGGCATCACTATATATATATATATATATATATATATGTTTTCATGCTTGACATTTTTCAGCTCTATACCTGGCCTGGCCAATGGTCCCAGCAATGTGGAACATCCTGTTTCATCTCAAGCATGTTTGTTGCAAGTATCTGGTGTCAGTCAGATTGCTTCAAAGGAAGAAAGTTCTGCTACTGAAAACAATAACTCGGGGAAGTCCTTATTGATCTCCAATGATGTAAAAAGTGGTGCTGCAACTGGACATTCTGTACCAGGTTCAAGCCAATCTGTACCATCCAATGTGGCATCTGTATCTGGGGTATATGCCTCATCATCTGACCCTGTGCTAGTGCCATCATTTGATACATGCAGCCCTGGCGAAGAGGGCACTGGCAAACGTGTGATTGGAAGTCAGAGGACTGTTGTTGAAGCAACAACCAAGGCTGCGTCTTGTGATATATCTGGACCTGAGTTGTTGTCTTTACACCGAAAAGGTTCTTCTGACATTAGTCATTCTTCGATACATGGTAAGGTGCAAAGTAGACCACAAGGATCTGAAGTGAACCAACTCTTAGATACATCACATGGTGCATCTTCATCTCTATCTGGCCATACTGGCAGTAGACCATCTTCGGCTTACAGCAGCCGATCACAACAGCTAACTAGTTCACAAAAAGGTATTATATCCATGGCTCTGACATGTTTGTCCAGCCAAATCTCTGCATTTATTTATATCAATTTTCACATTTTTCCACATTAGATAATACTGAAGTTTTGTTTTCTTTTGTGAATTTTTATCATATTTTCTTGCAACCACGAGCCTTCATTTCATGCATAAACTATATGTTTGTTTGTTACCCTAACATGTTAGTGATGAGCTCAATTTTTATAGTGTTTCTACTAAGTGCCGTCTGTTCTCATATATTCTAATATGTTGGGGGTTGACATCTTCTTGTCTGTGGCTCATATCCAGCAACATGTTATTTATGAACTTGCCAAGCATATTGTGGAGCTAGACTCTTGAACTGTTTTCTAATTCTAGATTTCCAGGTTATAAACTATTAATATCTAACATTATATAATTATTTGAAGATTCAGCTTAGAAGCAGTTGTTTGTAAATTGATGTTCTTTGATTTTTATTCTTAATAACTTTGAATTAATTTATTTACATGTACAGGTGGGCAGGATACATCCATGCATGCTATATTTTCAGATACAATAATTGCACATTAGTGCACAGTTATTGGATTCAGTAATACTTGTTTATGTATTGTTTAATTAATCTAACTCATTAGTTCTTATTCATTTCTGTTTTTTGTGGCAATCTATAATCCTGATCCACATACATAAGAACTGGGCTTTTGATCATATGAAAGTGAAAGGGAAATAAAAAACGTGGTGAGAGGAGGAAAGAGTGGTTTATTGATCAAAGTTATGATATAGAATTATTAACCAGTAACTGCATCCATCTCTTCTTTCTCCACCCAATGTGCTTCCAAACCTCTTTGCCATTCCCAAATGAACCACCCCTCCTCAACATCATAGCTGACATGTTCCTTGATTGGACAGTTGCTGGCCTGCTCCCGTAGTGTTTTCCATGTCTCCTTCCACACTTTCATCCCATTTGCCATATCCATTTGTATATATTTGGAGCCATCTACCCCATGCTACCTTCGATGCTGACAATATCTCCTTCTTGGACCTCTCGGTGTTGTCATCTGCCACCCCTATCTCTCCCATAACATGCCCATTGCCACCTCTCCCGACCAACCCAACTCCATGTCATCATAAGCAAGTTGTCCACTAGCGCTGCTTCAATTGCTCCCTCTTGAACATCACCAATGCCCTCAAGAAGCCCTTCCTCCATGCATGGGTCAAATCCACTAGCCTCTCCATCTTTATGGTGGGAGTCCTTTTTGCTGTTGGCTTAAAGCCTCTCGTTCCTGGGTGCTGGGCTTGGGAAGACCACCATTTGCCGGGGTTGGTGGTGCTTGTGTTGTTTCGGTCACAAAACCAATTGTTGAATGGAGAGGCAGTGGCATTTGTGGTGGTGCTGGAGGGGCAGGGGTTGCTGTTGCTATGGTGAATGTCAACAGTGGACTAGATGTTGAAGGTAGTTGTCGGATGTGGGTTGGGAGTAGTGGTGACGGTTAGGTCTTAGAAATCAAGATCTTGGTGCATGCATTGATGGGGGCGTTTATGAGCCACCATGGGTGGACCTTGAGACTATAGAACATGCAGCATGGGTGCTGATGGTGGAGTCATTGTTGGGGGAGCAATGCACAGCTGATGGTGGAGGAGCTTGACGTGTGCGTGTGATGGTGAGTGTGAAGAGGCAATGATGGCAGAAGAGATGGGGGACGGGGGAAGAATATACGGTCAAGGGTGAGGGAGATCACAACAGAGTTGGAAGCAATAGTGTTGGAATGATCAAGAAGCGGTTCTTGAATGGCTTGGACTGGAACAGGAGATGCCATGGTTTTGAGAAGAAGAAGGTCCTAGAAGGAGAAAATGCAGGGAGAAGAAAGAAGGGATTGGGGTAATTTTGTCCCATAAATCAAAATGGTCCCACCCAATGCTTAAACAAATGCCACTTTGCAATCTAATCTATTAGAGCAAACTTAATCCAAGGTGTTCACTACAAAATATATAAAACTTATCTGGATCAATTCGTATATAGTGATAAGGGAGGCTTTATATGTAATATTAACAAAATACTTGGTGCAAAATGCAAAAAACTCATTCAGCAGGGCAAGTTTGTCCCATAAATTAAAATGACCCCACCCAAATGCTTAAACAAATGCCTGAATCTAATTCGTTAAGAGTATACTTAATCCTAGGTGTTCACTTCAAAATAGTTAATAGTTATCTAGGCTGATTTGTAAGTGGTGGTAGGGGGAGGCTTTACACTTTATATTGACAAAATGTTATATGCGAAATGCAAAAAACTCATTTAAAAATCTCTTCTGTTTTTACATTGCCACTATATTGCACATATAGATGGAGCACCCATACAAACTTAATTAAGAGGAACTAGGCGAGCCTGTATGTTCCAAATGAAACCAACAATTACTATCCTGTCTATAGAGAGTCGACGTTGTGTATGAACATTCAGCGCCTGCCATAGATTTGGAAAATTTTACAACTGGTTTGCAAGCCGACATCCAGTGTTGATTTATTAACTTGTCCCCATTTCATAGGCAAGTTAATTTTGGGTAGAAGAGGGATTTGCATCAATGGCAAAGACTGTGATATTATATATTCATTTAGTTGTCTATGATGCAGGATATTCAGAGAGCCTCTTCCAATAATAAATATTGTAGAAGAATTATAGTTTCTTATTATTTTACCCTATAATCTAGAACGAATAACATTGCCAGTGTTATATCTGATTGAGTTGCCTTAATTGATGTATATTTGATGCCGTTGAAATATACTAATAGGTTCCAAGTTTTTGTTCACTAAGATTTTAATTGATTTAAATGTGTAGTGATTAAAACATAAGCCTATGAGAACTCTTGGAAATAAGAAACCTCATATATAATCCCATACCTAATGACTCTTGACACGATCAAAATTAATATATGGACTTAAAATGATGGAAAAATGCATATGCATCATTATTTTTTGTTTAGTTGAGATTGGTCATCAATGTAGCTTATCAACTCTGGCTTTGTTGACTGGTGCTTGGAGATGGATATGTACCAAAGTCTGTCTTTTGGTGCTTTCATCTGCTTCAAGATTTCATATGAACAATATCTTTGGATGCAATTAACATTAGACATGTGTCATCCTTTCTTCTTTTCTTCTTGTATAAAATTCAATACTTAATGGTTTTGATGTTCTTCTTGTTCATTTTTCTAAAAAAATTTTAGTCCGACATAGTGCCATGCAATTGACGTCTCTAAGTGATATTGAACCACATGACTTGTTAGCTAAAGTGCTTTGGTAGCCAAGAGGACATGAAAAAAATAATCTTTGAATCCCGTCATTCACTTATTTGATATCATGTCATTTTTGGAAAACGAAAGGGATTCCCTTTTCTGATAGAAAAAGAGAAGCAAACAAAAGGAAATTCATAGGCGTGCATGCACAGGTACACGTGCATAAATGTGTGTTTTCTACAATTATGGAATTAGAGATGGTTTTGAGGGCATGGCAATGGTTTGAGTTAGGTTGAATCAATTGTCAATTCCAACAAAGGACTTTAAATGTACTTCGCCCTGCCATGAAGGCTGAGTTCCTTGACCTGTGCTCATTGTTGGGTTTAGGCAGATGGCCCTTGTCCATGCAACTCGACTCGAGATGAAGTTGCAGATAGTGCATCTGCTTTTGCAAGTCAAGTGATGCCCAAGTTGACAGGGGAAGGGGACAGGTGGTTTTGTAAAGAAGAGGAAGGAGTGCAATGGATAGATCTGGTGTGGAGGAATACTAGTTATGTTGTAGGCCATTGACATTGTTGTACCTGCATGGGCGCTGCATCTTCTTGATGGACATAGGAAAGCGGACAGTGTTCGATCTGGAAAAAATTGACATTGGAGTTTTAGGGAGTGATTAGAAATATGCTTTCCTGCTTTGCTTGTATTTAAGATAAAATAGGTTAATAGATGCACGTTTGATGGTTTAGTAAAAGGGAAATGTGGAGCAAGTTCTTAGGAAATAAATAGAATGGGCAGAATTGTGATGTTACATTCTTCAAGAAAACATGTACATAAAATAATGATTATCTAAAAACATCCAATTTACAGAACCCAAGTAATTGATCCATTGTGCACTAATTTATGCTTCATATGATGATTTCACCCATTTGTGTGGTTAATGATGTTTCAAGTCTGGTCTCATTGTTCATCAATCTTTTGGGTGCCTCGCACCATCATTCTATGATAATGGGATATTTTATTTTTAAAGGCATAGCCTCTATAAATAGAATGTATATTATGACCTCAAAAATGAGATGGCATGAGTCGGAGCTTGAATACTTGGCATTTGATTCTTATGATTTTTATTCTATTGGTGTGTATATGTCATTCAGTAATATCATATGCTTGGTTTTTTTTGGGAATTAAAAACTGGCCTGTTTGAAAAAAATTTAAGGTCATAAGGTGCATCTCAGTGTAGGAGTTGCATACCTTTCTATAATGTAGTGCAGTTTGCCTTTGTGTACTTGGTATTGGCATAGTGATATGCCAGGAGCATAATACTTGATACTTTAAAGGCATCCATACTTGAAATCGATGTTCCAACTGAAATGCTTTAGCTTGGTTATTAGTGGGTTGGTTTGGAATTTATTAGCCTGTCGAGGCAATACCTGCTCCTCTAATAATAAGGGGTGCCAAAGTGGTGTCACCTCTTTTTTCCTTTAAGAACAAAACATCATAGCAAGGCTTTGTCGGACTACTATCATTTGGTAATTGGAGTTGTATGAGTCAATTGAACTTTGCCATTCTGATCCATAACCATTAAAAGAATTTATGAAGGATGTTAGTTGAAAATTAATATGTTTCATTAACTCAAATAATGCAAACCTTGACCACCTCAGGAATTTTTAAAGATCTTGGTCCTTTGCAAATTGGTCATGCCCATCAACTTGGTCAGTATGGACATAACTGATGCTTTACAACACCTCAAATACTCTCTCTTTTAATTAGACTATTGGATTTCATCTGACTGTAACAATCATTTCGAAGCCTTTTCCTTAATGAATATTGGGCCAGCTAAAGAGGAAACTTCAAGGTGAGAGCTCTGTTAGTTGATTGAGCAAATTTTTATAATTTTAAACAACAATTCCAAGCAATATTCAGCTAATGCAACTATGTAGTTGATTCTGGCATATGCTTCCATCATTTGTTTGCACATAGTGATGTGCCATCACTTTGTTGATAGATCACTTTTGCATGCATTTAATATGTGTGGTTTAAATGTTTAAGCTCTATGTTGTAATTTGTCAAAAATCAAAGATTGACTTGATAATGCACATTTTTCATCCAGCAGTTGGTGCTAATAAAGAGTGGAAACCAAAATCAACACACACAAATTCTGCTCAAGCATCTGGAACACCTGGTACTTCTGATGTGTCTACTGTGGTGGAAGCTGTTTCTGAGTCACTGCCAGTGTTATCAGAAAACACTTCTTTAAAGCTGGAAAAGAAGCTAGATGAACTGCAGTTATCAGACAGACAACATGTCATTATTCCAAACCATCTTCAAGTTCCAGAGTCTGAGAGGCATGGGTTGAATTTTGGAAGCTTTGAATCCAGTTTTAACCTAAGCATCAGTTTTGCTAATGGTCCTGTAAGTGATATGAGCATTGCACCACCACCCGAGTCATCTCAGGAGATCAAGGAAAATGTTGAGGATCCTTCTTTAAGGTTAGATACTTCAGTTGAACTTTTTTTTTCATTAAGTTCAGTACATTAATGAGTTCTAATCATACAATTAAGTTCAGTACATTAATGTAGTTCTAATCATACACATGTATACTTGGCTACTTAAAAACTTTTCAAGCTGATGCTTCCAAAAAATGTTTTAATTATGTGTGTTGCCTCATTGTAATTGTTGTTCAATACTGCATACTGGTGCTACATATATATTTCCATGGTGTGGCAGAGACAAAAGTCACTGTGATGTATGGTCTGTCATCCTTGCCCTTATCTTTCTCTGCGGTGTTCTGTCTGTTAGCCTAGATACTATACTTTGTATGATCACATTCAAATTATTGTAAGATGCTTCTATACAGTCTGATGATCTATATTGGTCAGTTTATAAATTTTGTACCATAAAGCTTCTCTTTCTCTCTCTCTGTGATGGGTGAGTTGATATTCCCCTAAAAAAATTATGCATTCTGATATTTTGTTGATGAACACTGTTTTAGCATCAAGATACTCTACATTCATATAATGTCCTTTTTGTTAAAAAAATTGACAAATAAGTATATTTTCTTTTCTTGTTAGGTTTACTTATTTGTTTCTTTTCACTCTTGTGAGCACAGCAGTCATGATGCATCCCCAACTTTTCAAGAAGTGGACTATCCAGATCACCCCCAGTCACCTATTCAAATGCCAGAAAATTTTTCATGTAGAGAAGCTGACATCCCTTCCGGTGTCCCTTCAGCACCAGAATATGATCAATCCAAAGAAGCTGCTGCTTTGGCTCCGGAAGGTCCTCAGTACTCAGTTGTTCATACTGCACCTAGTTATTCAGCATTTGGGTTGTTGCCACAAATGCTTGGCGGCCAACTAGCACCATTTGAAAGCTCTGAGTCTCAGGCACATGATACCACTCGCCTCCCAAGCTTTGTGGTATGTTTTCAACTCTCAGGACTTTTATGCTTATTTTAAGTTGAAAATTACTCATTGGATTGTAGCTCAAGTGATCACCGAATTTTATGTTATAAAAACACATGATCTGTCACTTTGATGGTTATTGCTCCATAGCATAGTTGCTACTGTAAAGTAGCATCGGGTAGCGGCCATAGGGTGTCTGCAAACAAAAAATTTTAGAAATGGGGGCATCTCTAGCATCTTGTCTACTACTGTTTTCTCTTCAAGCCGTTCCATTTATCATTGTTAGCTCTTTTTCAGGACCAATTATTTCTATTATAAATCAGCCCACATAGGAACTGGGATGTGTATTCCAATTGTATTGTATTGTAATTGGAGTCCATTCTAGGAATATGAAAAACTAATATTCTTTTGTTTAGGTCCAGCAACCTTTTGATCCATCCTCGAGCTATTACACCCAATTTTATCGACCTACTGCCGAAGCTGAGGGCCGTTTTTCTCCTTTTCTTGCACCTGGTGCCACCAAGTATAATGGCAATATTGCAGTCCTACCTGCTCAGACTGGCCAGGCTCCTCAAGAGGTTCACATCAAACTCTGCTTCATTGTGCTGCTTGTTTAATGGATTAATCAAAATGTTCTTCTTTTACATGCTGTCATGATCATGTTTAATCATAACTAGAATATTTTACCCATCTATTAGGGACTGATTTTAGGACTGTTTTTACACCCCCCCCTTTTTCAAAAATTTGAAAGATATGTTTGCTTGCATCCTGCTAATTCTTTTAGCTTATTGTATCACAAGATTAACTATTAGATTGATTTTTAAGTTTTTAAGTGAAGAATTGTTTTCTACAAAAGGCATTCAATTGATGCCTTCAATCTTGCTTTGAAATTAAACCTGAAAAAATGGGAGCCAACTTTTAGAGTTTTGAATCTTGAAGAAATTGATCGTATTTTGTTACATTTTGAGATGCTACCTTTCTTTTATGTTCTGTGACAATTTTTTAATTGCATACCTGCAACATATTCTCCATTTTCTGTTTACCTTTGGATGAAATTCATTCTTGTATGTACTTCATATATTTGCGTTCTGAATAGAATACTTACATTATTATGTTTGTGACTCCAGAGTGGGAACTCTGTTGTCTTATCAACAGTTGGGTCTACTTCTCTTGCCACTCAAGCTGCTGGGGTTATGCCGAGTTCTGTTGCCGTTCCCCTGCAACCAGTTCCCGTATTCCGGCAGCCTGCTGGTGTACATATATCACATTATCCCCCCAACTATATTCCATATGGTCAATATTTCTCCCCGTTCTATGTTCCACCCCCTGCCCTTCACCATTTTCTAAGCAATGCTGCTTTCCCTCAGCAACCTTCAACAGGCAGTGTATATCCTCCTGGAGCTGCAGCAGCTGCCACCCCTGTCAAGTACTCTATTTCTCAATACAAGCCCAGTACCAACACTGGTAATTCAGCCCTTGTTGGGATGCCAACTGGCTATGGAACATATAGCTCAAGTCCAGCTGGCTACACTCCTAATCCTGCTGTGAGCAGTGGCAATTCAACTGGCAACGAGGATCTTACGGCATCTCAGTTCAAGGAAAATAATGTGTATATGCCTGGGCAGCAGGTACCTTTCCTTCCTTTAACTCGAACTTGATGTTTAGTGCTTTCTTCACTCTTTTGATGCAAAAACACCATTGTTTAGGTGTTATTTTAGTTGACAAAAAGCCTTAGAAATCTGTTTCACTTTTTGGTGCATCCTGGTACATGCACCTGTACCATAGTGCTCAAACGAGAAAACATTACCTTGATTGCTGCCTGGATGCTGGCTCATTCATGTACCAGGATGTTTCAACCAAAATTTGTTATCTCAGTATCGAATCCCTTACGTGTACCATTCTATTAATGTGGTACAGTATGAGACAGCAAGGCATATTGACTGTCGGTATGGTAGTAGATCGCATACTCTATGGTGTGCCTAGTATGGTAGGGTACCTATCAATGTGGCAAACCTTGGTTTCAACTGTGCTGGTTGGTGCCAGCCAAGATCGACAGTGATGGTTGCATCCCAACACTTGAAACAATTTATGTACCAACCAGGACAAGCACTGGCAGCCTTATATTGTTTACAGAATTGATCCGGGTACTACCAATTTGACTCATTATGTAAAAATATTTTTGGATATTGAACATATTACGTTGTCAATATGTTCCTCACTTACATTTGAGAAGCATGTCTGGTTGGGATGCTGTGATTGCTATTTTCCATTGTTTGGTCATCCTGGATTTATGAGCTTCTATTTCTATTAGTTATATTTGAATGCTTGCTGTCTAGCAGAGTGAAGGTTCAGCTGTCTGGATTCCTGCAGCCGCTGGGCGGGACATTTCCAGTCTTCAGGCCAGTTCTTTCTACAGCTTTCCTCCACAGGGACCACACATGTCATTTGCACCCACACAAGCTGGTGGTGCCTTTGGTGGACTTTACCACCCCACCCCAACTGTCGCTGCAGCTGCTGTTCATCCACTACTCCAGCAGTCCCAGACTGTGGCTGGCGCTGTTGAGATGGTGGGCCCACCTTCTGGTGTTTATCAACAGCCACAACGAGCACAGATCAATTGGACTAATAATTATTGAAGACAGGAAACCAAATCCTTGTTAACGGTAGCCTCGTAAAAAGCAAAGTAGATATTCTGATCCTGTGAAGTTCGGAGGCTGCTGTGGGTTTCAGCCAGAACATTTTCACAACTGTAGCATAGTGCAGCCTGATCAAAGAATGTAAATATATAGATATATCTAAAGGATGGGCAAGCTGCAGGGAAGGCTTCGGGATTCCAGGTTGCTTTGAGAGACTGAGATTAATTGTGGAGGTTCACCGGTGACTGATACTGACCATTTTTAAGTTAGTAGAGAGGTCTGCGCAGGTTCCTTTTCTTTGCTTGTTTGTTGCTGGTTCTGTCTTTTTCCCTTCTCTCCCTCGATCTTTTTAAATTATTCAGTGGTGAAAGGCGTGATTTTCTTTTCTTGTATCCCTTCAGATGAGGTTATAGTAATGGGAAGGTAATGTTTCAAGTTAGTGGGTTTTTCATTCTTTCCGCTGCCTTGACTGTAAAGTGAATTTTGATAGTATAAGAATGTATTACAACTGTTGTATCTGGCGTAATAGAAGCAGCAGCGCATTCCTTTCTGTTTCCTTTCTCTTGGAATTAAAATAACCGTGCTTGAATAGACCTGCAGAATCCACCACCTTTTATTTTTCTGTGCTCAAGAGCGATGGAACCTTTTTCCTTACAAATCTTCGGGTTCAGCGGAGGCACAAAAGGCTCCCGTCCACAGTTTTTTTTTTTCTTTTACTTATGGAATTATCTCCCACGTGGCAACATGACGAGGATGTTGCACCTTGTGCTATGCATATGAATGTGGTGCAAGAAGTAGGAAGTTGGCCGTCTTTAAAAGTTGTTTGTTTGGATGAAGGTCTTCAGAACAGCTTGTTGCCCTAATGCCTGTTGTTTAATCCATTACGTTGTCTTATTTTATACTGTGATGTAATAATCTTTTGTCCATGGAATAATATGGGGTTCTTTGTGCAATATGAACCAGTACGATTATGACTATCACGAGATGGAGCAATTTCTTTATCAATCAATGCAGTGATGTGTTGAAGGGTGCTTGTGGTGATCTTATAAATTCATAAATCCTAAAAATCTGGTTGCATGCTTATTGTCTAATTCAGTTACATGTTTCAACTGTGTACCTGCACCACCCAAATGAGAAGTATAAATGCAGTTGTTTTCATGCTTTATTCGTGTCAGGAACATCTAGAAGCATGCCTGTGATATTATATAACTAGGCGAATGTGTTGGACTCATCATCATCTTTTAACCTCGGTGGGATGGTCTTCCATGTAGAAAGCTTGTGGGCCACCAAACTTTAATTATTGGACATCGATGGGGATGCTTTAGGGACGTTTCTGGTTGCTAGTAGTTGGTCGTCCCTTCTACCTTATAGAGCACATGAGGCTTTAGGACGTTAAACTTGAATTCCTATCCCTCTTCAACCATGGAAATCCATGGAGGACAGGATTGTAGAGATTGGGAAGAGAGGGAGCCGCCGTCGGCCACCCTGGCAGACGTGGAGGACGGGATTGTAGAGATTCGCGTAGAGCATGGTTCTTCATGCACATCCAAAGATGGCCCACTTCCCATTTTTCTCAAGGTGTACCTTTCTCTTCCCTCCCAGTAGGTTTATTTAGAGGTCATCAAAAGCAAACAAAACTGGGGCATGTTCCCTCCCGGTAGGTTAATTTATAGAGATCATCAAAAACAAAATAAAATGGTAATAGGAAAGGTGCAGTCACTTTGTCGTTTGGTAAAAATAAATGCTGACATATGAACAAAGTAACTATTCCATATTTTCATGCCTTTTGCTTAAAATTTGTTGATGCAGTTCGAGAATGTGGAATATAAGGTGAGAGATGCTTCGAAGAACCCTATGAAAGCTGTAATTACTAATGTATCCTCGCAGTTAAGGGTGGGGCAAGGGAGTTGCAGGCACATTCTCAAGGGCATATCCGGAAGTGTGGGTCCTGGTGAAATCCTAGCTCTGATGGGGCCCTCCGGCAGTGGCAAGACCACCTTGCTAAAGGCACTTGGCGGTAGGTTGGATGGGGATGTCAAAGGGAGCATAGCCTACAATGATACTCCTTATGGTCCCTCTATCAAGAGAAGGTAAAACAGATGTTAAAACCAGAAGATTTCTCACTCACACGCTCTCTCTCACCGCACTTGAATTCAGGACATGTTTCATGCTCTCATGCACACAGAACCACATGGATGAGAGAGTGGAACTCTTCCTTGATCAATCAAATAACATGAGGTTTCATGAGCTCTATCTGATGCTAAAGCCCTGGACTTCTTCACAGGATTGGATTTGTGACCCAGGATGATGTGCTTTTCCCTCAGCTTACGGTGGAAGAGACCCTTGTCTTCGCTGCCTTCTTAAGGCTTCCCACCAACATGACTAGCCAACAGAAGTACAACAGGGCAGATGCCATCATAAAGGAACTGAGCTTAGAAAGGTCAGTATAAGAGTATCCAAGTAATCACCAAGCATCTTCATATATATATATATATATATATATGTGCCAATGGGTTACGCTAGTCATATATACGAGTCATGTTAATCGTGAAGGCTAGTTACAAGTTTGAATTTATCTAGCTCCTATATAGTCTAGCTTTCCACAGCCTCTGGTCTAGTCTCCATTTGCATGATTCAGCTGCAGGTACATCAGCTTCCAATCTTTTGTGATTGGTTGGTTAGTTTTTAAAACTTTTCCAACCGTTTTCCTTATTTTTGGCCTCCTCTATTATTGTCTACCGCCTACCAGTACCAGCTGCATGTGTCTCCTGTTCTTTTTCCACCCGTCTGTTAACACGAAGCAGGTTGAGCTTCCTTCTCATAAAAAAGAAACATGGTGAATTCTTAGCATCATGCATGCTCGATGGTTCCCATTTCTCAGCAGTCTCTTGTTCTTAGATGCATGCGTAAGTCCAATCTAGTGATCTTCTTAGAGTCTAGATAGATTATGTTTCTGGTCTCGATGAGCAGGCTGATTTATTTTTACTGGCTTCAGAATGAGCTCACTCTATATCGTGCAATGCAATACTATACCGGTGCAAGGACTTCATGACACGGATTCATTGGAGTTGATGACAGGCTGATCGTGATATTTATGAATGGATGAATGTCAGGCTTAAACGAGTAAAGTTTGTGAAAATTCATGCAGGGATGTATTCAGTCCTGCATCGATTAGTTTTCAATTTTTTTTTTTTTTGGATATTTATAGAGAATCAAGAAATCCAAATAATATCTTTGGACTATTTTTTTTTTTGTTTGATGAGATCCTGTATCGCTATAACCGGTGCTCATGATATTTCAATTGCTTGTTCTTGTACTACTGCTGGTGGTCGAACTGCTTGGAATGCTATGGACTTGGAGAGTTTCTTAGGCTATGTCCGTGATCTAACGGTTAATAATATTTCCTGTTTCAGATGCCGCCACACCAAAGTGGGAGGAGTTTTCGTTAAAGGCATCTCAGGGGGAGAAAGAAAAAGGACCAGTATAGCTTATGAGATCCTCGTCGATCCCTCATTACTGTTGCTTGATGAACCCACATCAGGTCTAGACTCCACCTCTGCGAGCAAGCTCTTGATGGTCCTTCAGAGCCTTGCAAAGGTAAGGTAACATGAATTCTTTTGCCAACACTAGGTATTGGTCAATAATGGCAGATCCGATCAGTATAAACTGCTGTCATGTTTGGTCACAGACAGGAAGGACGATCATCACGACCATCCACCAGCCATCTAGCAGGATGTTTCACATGTTTGACAAGCTTCTATTAATATCAGAAGGCTATCCCATATACCATGGGAAGGCCAGGGAGTCCATGCAGTACTTTGCATCCCTTGGATTTGTGCCTGAAATTGCCATGAACCCAGCTGAGTTTCTGCTAGACTTGGTGACCGGGCATGCGGACGACATCAGCATCCCCGAAGCTTTACGAGGCTCTCCAAATCCACAGGAATTTGAGATTCAAGTGACAAAGGTGGATAAATATCTCCAACAATTACTCGTCTCTCATCAATTTTCTTACCGTACGTCTTTAGTTATCCTCATATTCTTCGAATGACAATACATATATATACTGTGTTTGGATGGACAAGACATCGATCTCTAGTCCATTTTGACAAGTGTTAATATATCAAAATTTTAGGAAACTCAAAGTGTGTTAGAAGCAAGCATTTCTCTTGTATATCGATCTCTTCGATGAAAATTAAAACTAACCTGCTTTCTTAATGAAATGTTATAGTTTCTGCAACAGAAATATAAGACAGAAGTGGAACCTAAAGAGAGAGAAGAGAACCATCGAGCAGCAAAAGCACCGAAGCACCTTCAAATAGCAATTCAAGTTAAGAAGGATTGGACTATGAGCTGGATCGAGCAGTTAATGATACTGTCAAAGAGAACATTTCGGGAGAGATGCGGGGACTACCTAGATAAGCTAAGATTAGCACAAGCCATTGGAGTAGCAGTACTCTTAGGCCTTCTCTGGTGGAAATCCAAGATAGGAACTGAAGCTCAGCTGAGAGATCAGGTCACTCTACAACATTATATATATATATATATATATATATATATATATATATATATATATATTTTCCTTCGATAAAATTTTGATCTAGAATTACAATTATATTGTCTCTCATTTAATCAGCAATTCACACCCAAAATGCATGTTCAGCAAGCTTAAGCATGCACACCGACCTCTCCTAGTAAATTAATGATGCACATATATACTGAGAAAATTTTAAAGGATGCTCTTGTTTTCCTTATATTTTCATTTACATCAGAATGAGTTTCCTTTGTATGTAGGTCGGCCTAATTTTCTACATCTGTATATTCTGGACATCATCATCAATATTTGGATCGGTGTATGTCTTTCCATTGGAGAAGGTGTACCTGGTAAAAGAAAGGAAAGCAGATATGTATAGATTAAGTGTATACTATGTATGTAGCAATCTATGCGACATGACGGCTCACGTATTCTATCCGATCATTTTTATGATCATACTATACTTCATGGCGGACTTTAGAAGAACAGCGCCTTGCTTTTTCTTGACATTGTTTGCAGTTCTATTGATTGTCATCACTAGCCAGGTATATATTGTTGTAAGCCTCAAGCCACTTTTTCTGATTTTCAAATTATGAGACTTTGTGCCATCAAAACTTTAGTGCAAGCATTCCATGCATGCAGGCCAGTGTTCCCCTTAAGCTTTAATCACTTGCATTATGGAAAACGGGAGGATTCTTATTGTAGAAACTTGTTGAGTTGGGAAATGCATGAAAGAAGGTTGCAAGTCTTATTGGTCATCTTCTGAAATGAAATAGGAAATTCTACATTAGAAGATATATATATATATAAACTTGATTATGTTCGAGTATATTAATTAGCTCTCAAAGACACATCTGAACTTTGGTTTTTTGTTCTCACCTGAATAAAAAGAATCTTGCTTTGAATTTGTTGAAGGCATTTCAGTAACCTTGTACCAAGCAAAAGTAGCAAAAGCTCATTACAATTCTCTGATAATAAGATTTTGGAGATGATATCATCAAAGTCTTCTAGTAACTTCCCCCCATTTCAGGGAGCTGGGGAGTTGTTTGGAGCGGCAATTCTAAGCGTCAAAAGGGGTGGATTGGTAGCATCTTTGGTGCTAATGTTATTTCTCCTCACAGGAGGATACTATGTTCAGGTGCCTAACCTTTTAGTACACTGGTTGCTAGAATTTTATCCTTTTTTTTTTTAAAAAAAAAGATTGAGATATTCATCATTTGTCCAATAAAGTAACTACAGGCTATAGGGCATACATATCATTTTATACCGAACAACAGTAACTTAGTTGGGTTATATTCAAGAATAAAAATCATTCATGGATTTGTCGTCCATCTCTCTATTTATCCTATTTACCATTATTTTGTTTCAGGCGAGAGGATTCCTTGTCCTGTTCCCCTTGATATGAAATGTTCTCCTCTTAACTATATTGATGACATAAATTGCTTGTTTCACAGCATATACCCAAGTTCATGCAATGGTTGAAGTTTATCTCTTTCATGCATTATGGATTTAGACTCTTGTTGAAGGTGCAGTACTCTGGAAATTTGGTGTATGAATGCCAAAGCAAAGGTGGATGCCGAAGCTTGCAGAGCTCACCTTCCTTTGATACGATAGACTTGAACGGCAGATTACATGAAGTATGGATTCTATTACTCATGGCTCTTATTTACCGATTGCTCGCCTATTTCTGCCTCCGAAAAAGAATTAGCACCACTCCTTTTTGATGCTTGATGAACAAAATTCCACTCATGTACTATTGGGATACTTTCAACATTCAGAAAAATTGCTTAGACATGGAACAAAAAATGCTTGAGAGTTCTTTGTTTTTGTTATGTGAAGTGAACCATCATTGGCATTGCCAAATATTTGAGCCAATTTGTATTCCTTTTTTTTAAAAAAATTTCCACAACTTTTGCTATGGATTTAGGTTCCATATGCATCATTTTTTTTTTTGAAGGGGAGGTGAAACTACCTAATTTATTAAAGGGAAATAATGTACAATAAGAGATAAATACAAGTAAGAAGAAGAAGCAGAGCTCTTATTGACACAATACATATCACAACTTGGAAAGTCAGGAAGGCATTTTTGAGGCCATATCATGGACCAATTGTCATGCATCTTTAGTCTTGTATGAAACACATTTTTTCGAGTAAGCCTGGTTCTTGAAGATGTGATGGCTTCATCCTCTCCAGCAAGCCAATAAAATAGCTATCAGTAAACAAAAAAATATCTAAAATTATATTTGATGCATTACCAGGCAATCTTAAAGAAAATGTAGATTACTAGTAACGTGGATTGCTAGCGATATTGATTACAAGTAATATTGATTACTGTGTTTGGTACATGCGAGTAACTCTATATAATGTAAAATCAAAATTTCAAAATATCTCTAAATCAAATATATATTTTATTTATAAAATATATTTTTTATATTTTATTCATTTATTAAAAATATATTTTTAAAATATTTTATATTAAAAATATAAAAATATAAAATTACATTTATATTAAATAAATTTAATATAAAAAATTATATATTAAACATATAATATATTTAAAATATTATTTAAATATATTAAATAAAATATTAAAATATTAAATATAATATATTATAATATTATGTACTATATTATATAATAATATATTTATCATATTATATTATAAAATATAATGTATATTATATTATGTTATAAAATATATTATATTTTATTATTGTAAATATTAATTATATTATATTATATTATATTATTTAGAAGGGAAGAGGAAGGGAGAAGGGGAAGGTAATTTGATAATTTAAATTGCTTGGAAGATAGTAATCTAGATTACCATCTTTTTTAGAGATAATCTAGATTATCTCTTGAAAGGTAATCCAGATTACCAGACATAATAGATTGTTATTCAGAAAATGTATCTGATGTGGCGAGATCGCTCCGGTTTCAGGCGGTACGGCCCCGACCTCGGCTGGCGTAGAAGACTCGGGAGCGACAGCCTCCTCAGCACCCGCCTCCTGGTCCGAAGTACCGGGATAATCGAGGCTGCTACGGCTCTCATCCGAGACGAACCCCTCAACCAGGCGACGTAGATACATGAAGCCCTTAAAGAAGGAGTCTGACACCGTTTGTTGGATCTCGGCGAGGAACTCCTCCGAGGCCCTGTACCTCGCGACCGCCTCCTCAGCCTCCTTCGCCGCGACCACCTCACGCCTGGCATCCCCAGCTGACCTGGCCACCTACTCGGCCGCCCTCTGGGCCGCTGCCGACTTCTCCTCCTCCATCGCTAGCCGGGCCTGGAGGGACTTGGTGATCCCCTTTTGCCGGGCCGCCTCGGCGTTGAGCACGACCAACCTCTGCTCGGCATCGACAAGCTCCTCGACCTTCTTCCTCGACTGCCCATGCTCTCGGTCGAGGCTCTCTTGAAGCTCTTTTGCTCGCCCCTCAAAGTCGGCAAATCGCTTCTTGAGGTCCTTGACCCGTCGGTCAAGCGCCCCTTCGGAGTTGGCCCTCCCCTTCAGGTCGGCCTTCAGCGATGCGATCTCGGCTGCCCGTTGCTGATCAGCTTGCTCCCAGTTTCGACAGCTGCTCCTGACGAAAAGGGCCTCGATACCGATCTGCACCATATGAAAAGTTTTTTTAAAAAAAAGAAGAAAAAGAAGAAGAGGAAGGAAAAAATGAAATTGCTTACTGTATAAAGTTGAGGGAAGATGCTATCAATCACATCTCCCAACTGTAGCCCAGCCATCTCCTCCCGATCACATGATTGGATGGAGAAATCCATCATGCGAGCGGCTAGGACGCAGTTATCAGCCAAGGAGCCCTCCGGCCCCAGCTTGAACGGGAGACGATGCCTCGCCTCGTCCCTCCTGTTCTCTCGGGGAGCGGGTGCGCCCGTCCCTCCGGCGGCGGGACCCCCAGAGATCGGTCGGGGACCCGGCATTGTTGCGGTCGGAGCCCCCGTTGCAGGAGGAGCTCCAGTACGTGCCTCTCCCCCCTCGGCCTCGATCATCGTCAGACCTAGAGAGCGGGAGGGTGCGGCAGCGACAGCAGCACTAGCCCGGGCGATAGCTTCGGGCTTCGGAACGGGGACCTCGGCCTGTGGCCTCGTCAGCCCTTCGGCTCCTCGAACATCCTGCCAGCTCGGTCCTAGCACCGCGGACGGTGCAGGGGCTTCCTCGGCCTCCCTCCTCCTCGAGGTGACTGGCACAGCGGGGGCAGCCGTCGATGCGCCCTCAACCCGGGCTCGCCTCGGGGGAGGCTCAGCGGCCATCCCGGTAGGCGGCCTCTTTTTGGTAATCGACAACAGGTCGCCCTCCGAGAAGATCATCCCTGCACACAGAAGCCGAGAAGGTTAGCCTAAAATGAAGAGAAGAGAAAACATGTGTGGAGGAAAGAACCAGACTCACCCGGCCCCCTCGATGGATCGATCCTGGCGTCAGAGAGGTTCTGCTCCGACAGCAGGACCTTGAGAGAGGGGATCTGGACGGTGCGAAGCTGCTCATAGTCGTCCTGATCAGCTGCGTCAACCGTGAAGATCCGATTGGGGGACTGATCCGACTCGCTTCAAGCCTAGTCGACCCCCTTGACGATCGCGAAGAAGAATTTGCTCTTCCATCCTTTGATGGAAGAGGAGAGTTCGAATTTGATGTCCTTCGGGCGAGAAGATAAGGACCACCACCCATCCACAGTCGGGTGGTGTTTTAGGATAAAAAATGCCCTGAACAAGGAAAATCGGGCGACGAACCCGTGGACATGGCAGAGGACGATGAAGGAGAAGATGACCCTGATGGCATTCGGCACCAACTGTGCAAGGACCAAACGGTAGTTGTCCAAGATGGATAGGAAGAAGGGATGAAAAGGAACCCGGAGACCCCCGAAGAAGGTCTCCTCATAAAAGCGAGTCGACTCGAGCCACTGGAAGTGACCCGTTCCCCCGGACGAGGGATCATGAGCCGAACAGAAGGTGGGATGCCATAGACATCCCGGATAGCCCCTAGCTCCGCGGCGGAAATTGTCGAGGCGACCCCGCTCGGACTTGTTGATCGGACAGACTCAGAAACTAGTTCAGGAAGAGGAGGAAGGCAGGTAGGATGAGAAAGAGCAGCCCCCGGCTCCCTAATGGATACGAGGCAGACTGGGAGGGCCGGTCTCCTACTAAACTCGAATCGTGCCCCCTCCGACTCCTCATCGGAGGAGGAAAGCACCAGCCCCTGTACATAAGGATCGGGATGAGACATCTAATGGAAAGAACCCAAGGAGAAGGAAGATTGGACTCGGAAGAAGAACCTTACCCCAAAGGAAAAGGAGGAAGAAGAGCAGGACCGATCTGGTTCCCTAGAAAAGAGAAGGGCGGAAGTAGATCACGGAGAAGGAAGGGTTCGAGTACTGCAACAGGCGCGAAAGGTTTGAAAGAATAGAAGCTTTGGGTAAAATTTTTTTTCTTTTCACTTCGAAAAGACCCATCAAATCCGTGCCGTTATGACCCCCTCGCCAACGAATTCGCATCACGTGCTACCCATCAGTAAAAAGGGGCATCCCGGCCGCACCGAATTCTATGCCAACATTAGCTGATCCTCGAACGTGGCCACTTGGCACCCCCGTACTGGCCGGCGGGACCATCTCGCGAAGCGGCAGCAGTCATGGCCATCATTGTGCCAGATCACCGCCTTTCCTTGCCAGCATCACAATTACTCCCTTCAGCTCGAATGCCGCGCACTCACGAGCCTTTGGAGTGGGGGGCAAATGATGTGGCGAGACCGCTGACGTGGAGAGCTGACAGGTGCCATGTCAAAGGAGACCACCGAGTCGGACACCAAGGCAATGCTTCAGCCCATACCGCTTTGCCGAGCTGAGCTTAGCTCTCTCGAGACGACGAGCCGAGCTCCGTCCTCCACCAGGTCAGGCCCGTGAGCCCGGGACACCTAGGCCGGAGCCGCACTCCGCCCTCCAGAGCGAGACCCTCGGAGGTTGAGCCATGTGGTCGAAGTCGAGCTCAGCGCTCCTCCACCACGTGGAGCCTCTCCGAGCGCAAGCCCTCTGGACCGGGCCCGCACTCCGTCCTCCAGAGCGAGACCCTCGGTGGTTGAGCCTTGTGGTCAGAGTCGAGCTCAGCACTCCTCCATCACATGGAGCCTCTCCGAGCGCGAGCCCTCTAGGCCAAGCCCGCACTCCGCCCTCCAGAGCGAGACCCTCGGAGGTTGAGCCCTGTGGTCGGAGTCAAGCTCAGCGCTCCTCCACCACGTGGGGCCTCTCCGAGCGTGAGCCCTCTGGACCGAGCCCGCACTCCGCCCTTTAGAGCGAGACCCTTAGAGGTTGAGCCCTGTGGTCGGAGTCGAGTTCAGCACTCCTTCGCCACATGGAGCCTCTCCGAGCGCGAGCCCTCTGGATCGAGCCCGCATTCCACCCTCCAGAGGGAGACCCTCGGAGGTTGAGCCCTGTGGTCGGAGTCAAGCTCAGCACTCCGCCACGTGGAGCCTCTCCGAGCATGAGCCCTCTGGACCGGGCCCGCATTTCGCCCTCTAGAGCGAGACCCTCGGAGTTTGAGCCCTGTGGTCGGAGTCGAGCTCAGCACTCCTCCGCCACGTGGAGCCTCTCCGAGCATGAGCCCTCTGGACCGGGCCCACACTCCGCCCTCCAAAGCGAGACCCTCGAAGGTTGAGCCCTGTGGTTGGAGTCGAGCTCAGCACTCCTCCACCATGTGGAGCCTCTCCGAGCGCGAGCCCTTTGGACCGGGCCCGCACTCTGCCCTCCGGAGCAAGACCCTCAGAGGTTTAGCCCTGTGGTCGGAGTCGAGCTCAGCACTCCTCTGCCACGTGGAGCCTCTCCAAGCGCGAGCCCTCCGGATAGGGCCCGCATTCTGCCCTCCTCCACCAAGGTGACCCCACAAGCTCGGAGCGTCTAGATTGGAGCAAGCCCTGCCATCCCGGGACACCGACGAGCCACCCAAGGACTACGGAACGGCGCCCCCATACCTCCATAATTGCATGTCCGCCCATACTTCCAGGGGGATGAGCTAGCTAAAGAGCACGAACCCCTAGGGCGGCGACCCCCAGATCGAGGTTTTGCCAAGCTTCCCGAAATGAGGCGATCAGAGAGGATGTCAGAACGAATGGAAGCTTCCCTTACCACATGTCAGGAAAGACGTCCCGTCCACGGCACGGAATCCCACCGCACGCACCTGCCAGCCCAGTGAGGATCCCGAGGCAAGCGTCCAACATCCATTTTTTCAACTAAAAAGAATAATCGACACCCCCGGAAGGGGGGAGGTAACAACATTCCACTACCAACACAAGTACAAGCTCGATCAAGAGGGCAAAGCACCACCACCACTATCATAATTGAAGGAAAACGAGAGAAACAAGGAGAGACGGTAGAACAAGGAACCCCTCTATCCCCGTTATCATTCTTCCCATGTTACATTTTCACCTTCATTCTCACATCCTTTACTCCTCCTAGTGCGGAGTCCATCAAGAGGGGCCCGGCCAGGAGGATCTGTTCTCCTGGATCGTCACTGACTTGACCGTCGGAGTGCCCCCGCCGGAAATTCCGGCCCGGGTCACTAACCCCTGTTTCGCAGGTTCGGGAGCAGAGGATCACCAGCCAGCAAAGGGAGCGCACTCCGGCGCCGGCAGTAGCTACGGGCCACGGTGATCTTGGCGGCAACAGTATCAAATATAGTATATGTGATGAGGTCCTATTAAATTATTAGTAATCTGAATGGATTGCCTGCTATCAAACGCAACCTGAATGATATGTTTGGAAATGTGCTTGTTGTCGTTACGTTTGAAAAAATAAAACAATAAAACTAATGGCAACTCCTGCCCCTTCCTCGCATGCAATGCACATGATCCGCACGCGGGTCACGCATTTCCATCGATTTCCATGCATTTTTATTTTATTTATTTTTTTTAACTATTTTTAGTTTTAATTTTTTAATTAATTTTGTATTTAATTTTATAATGGCCATAATGGCTAGTTTGAGGATATTTTGAAGATTTTTTCTGGGATTTTGAGCCTATAAATAAGTCTTTATCCCAGCCCTTCAAGGTATCTAAAAAATTCTAAGCTCTCCCTCTTTTCAATTTTTCTATCCTAAAAATTTCTAAAATTCCTTTTTCTCTTATCATTTCCCGTTTTGAAATTTTTGGGCTGAAGAGGGCTGATCGGCGTCCGTTCGAGATCGTACCATCGACGAATGTTGAAAGTTTTCGCTTTCGGGTTGTCTTGGAGGAGAGCGTATGATCTAACTGTTCTTTGCACGAGAAGGGAGCCAAATCTCCTTTACGACAATGAATCTATCCACCTTCCATATTAGACTTTCTATCTTTATTTCATTATATTTGAAATTATTTTGTTACTCACCAAATTTATTTTGGCATGCACACCCCAACAAAATTATTTTTAAATAATTTTAATATTTTATATATATATATATATATTCACGACTAACGGTGCTTTCTTTTCCGATCCAATCGCTCTAAGAGGCCAGGGGTAACGTTGTATTTTGGGGATGCCTACCATTTTTATCCAAATGAGCTTGATAAGTCAATACCTGCAAATATGTAATTATTAGATGTCATCATTTCCCTGCATAAATGGTACAGTGTGGCCTCCTAATCAAGTCTTATGCAATGCACATGATATGATTTTCTGTCTCTCTTTTTTTTTAAAATATAATATGATAATATAATAAATTAAAATTTTTGATAACCAAATTTTCATTGCATATTGAGTAATAAATTTAATAATTATTGTGAGAACATTAATACTGGTATTATTAATATATGTTGCAAGCTAAGCAAGGAACTTAAATGCTGGCTAAGTATGTTAGTATCCACAACATAATACTAGCATGCAAATGGTGGGCAAATATCTTTACATTAGTTGAGCTATCTTTTAGATAAATATTAGTATATTTCTTATGCAACAATGCTCGGGGCTACTTTTAATGCACTCGGACAAAAATAAAGACAAGGATTCCATCGCATCCCCGTGCTGGTGATGTTACTGATAGGATACGCGAACCGATCTTTCTTAGATAAGAATCCATCCAAGGCGTGGGATATTGGACGTGGCTACTGCTGTAAAAGAAATGGTTTTCAATGCACATAGGAAGGATTAATTTAAGCTGTTGTAAAGGGTTGCCACCTAGCTCTGCGACGAACATCGTGCAATATTTAATCTAAAGTGGAAAAGTGATGTTAAAAAGGGAAGGCGTGCAGACTCCGGATTCTTCTTATCTACTCCGAGAAACATTGCAATGGTAGTGACATCTTAATGTAATTTATATATATATATATATATAGAAAAGAGATAGATGAGGTTAAGTCCCATAGAGCTATCATGTAGATTCCTGTCTCACCGGATAATATTTGATATAAGGTATTTAATTTTTTTTGTAACCTTTTCCTCTCGGGTAACGTAGTTTTCACTTTGAGAAATTATTTTGGACCAGTGATATTTCTTATTATAAGAAGCGTCTCAATGACCTCCTTCCAAGCATCGTACGTTTTATGCATGGGTATCGCAATACCAGGTACGGTGAGGCCGTCTAGCATGTCAAGTGGGGGACTCATGCTTTCACCCACTGTCAAAATATAATCTGGAAATTCCCACTTGGCACGCACTGTCTATTGATTAAACCAATTAAATTAAATTTTCCAGATCCGTCCCCCTGTCCCTATCACACCAATTAATTCTCATGCACATCAAAAGGATAGATACTGATTAACTTAATCCAAATGGGACAAAGCATGGATAATTCCTTCTCACCTAAGAAACAAATTGATTAAGCCACATGTGATAGGAGAATTACGAATGGTATCTCCCTTAAGATCGTGTACGATAAAACTCGATAAGGTTAGCATCTCAACACCTCACCGTGACATGCAACAGCAAACAGCGACAGAATGCAAATATATCCACGACACGCGGCCTATATCCGGGCACCCGATTCGAGCCCCCAATTTACGACCAGAGGAGGAGAGAGAGAGAGAGAGAGAGAGAGAGAGAGAGAGAGAGAGAATGTGCCAAAACCCTAGCCCCAGCTCCAGTCCGAACCCTAACCCTAGCCATAGCCCTAGCCCTAGCCATAGCGAGGAGGAGCAATCTCGGGACGTTAAGAAGCAGGCCCAGGTCCAGGAGCTCGCCCGGAGGCTCGCCGACGGCGACACGGCCACCCGGGTCCAGGCCGCGCGGGACATCCGGAAGCTGGCCCGGGCCTCGGCCAAGGCCCGCTCCGCCTTCGCCGTCGCCGCCGTGGTCCAGCCCCTCGTCTCCATGCTCCCCTCCCCGGATCCCGAGGCCCGGGAGTCCGCCCTCCTCGCTCTCCTCAATCTCGCCGTCCGCAACGAACGGTGAGCGCTCTTCGACCTTTTCTTCCTATTCCTCTTCTCTATTCCGGCCATCCGTCGGGTTATTGAGTGGGCTTGGAACTTGGAAGTAATTGTTCCTTCTTTGTTCTTGACCGGTATCGGTTGATATATGTTTGTATAGGATTTGTTTTTGTTTCAATTTTCAAACTTGCGCCTCGTTGATATTGCTTTTCTTCCATAGATTTTTTAATTCCTTTTTGTTCTTTATTAAATTAGTTTTTCGTGTACTCAACCTCCCGATATTAATAGAGAATTTGTTCACTAAAGCAGGAGATGAATTCGTAGTAATAGGTGGAACTGGAACTTTTGTTTTTTTTTGGTGGGATGGGGTGGGGGGAGGGTTCATCCTAGTTTTTTTTTTTTTTTTTTTCCGGTTAATGGATAATTGGTTATTTTTGAATCAAAAATCTTGATTTTAAGAAAGCATGATGATGTCATTAGAAATAGCTAAAGGTGCCCATATTGGTGGATAGCAAGATTCTGGCGAACCATACCCTAGGTTTTAGTTGAAAAAAGGAAGTGTTGTGGAAGATTGAACATTTTAGCAAATTGAATTTACCAGATGTTGAAACTGCAACTTAGAAGAGGGTAAATGGCCTACTTTGATAGGTGATACTATTTCTGCAAGACATTGGATACTCCAAGAGTGCCCTTAAGTGAAGTCAATAAAATGTTTAAGGCTAAGGACCATTTATCCATGACGAACAGTTGCAGATATAAAATCGGATCTGATGTGAAATATGTACATTATGTAAATATAAGGAGATGAAAGAAAATAGAAGAAGATGGAGAAGATACACAAGTTTTTTTTAAAAAAAGAATAGAGAGATAGAGACACATAGATAGATATAGAGTTTCTTCTTCAATTTTTTCTTTCTACATAGTAGCCATCCTTTCTGATATAGGGACGGCAATTTATTATGCAGGACATCTAACAAATAAATGAAGATAAAAATATAGAAAGGCCTTTTTAATAATATCAAAAGGCCATGTCATATGTTAAGATAGGGTCATTGTTGCACATTGATGAGATGACTAATTAAGATTGGCCACTACTCCAAGTCTTTTGGGCACCAGAAGTTCTCCTAGCTTGAAGAAATTTGGATACCAAAAGCCTTTCCACCTCCTGACCTTCCTTCCATGCACGCCCTTTTACTGCTTAACACTTCCATTCTTGGTTGTCCTTATCAGACACCTTGCATCTAATAGAAGGTGTGAATGAGATTCATGGTTAGGCAGTGACTGAATCTTGAGCAAAGAATTCTGTCTATGTTCTTATTGAAGTAGATATTATCCATCAGCTTTAGGTAAGGTGAAATAGATGATAGGAAGAGAAAGAAGAGATCATATTGATTTTGTGATCTTTGATATTATTGAAAAGCTTTTTCTTTTGATCTATATTAGCTAATACAGGTTTAGCAATCTAGTTACAGTTTATGCCGCTTATTATGATAGTATGACATTCTAAACTAAAGATAATCTTGACGAATATGCCTTATAACAATGGAAAGTGCCCCCAAAAGGTAACCCAACTGGGGTGAGTGACATCACTTATGGCTGGATAACCACCTTGTCTGGTGACTGAGGTGCTTGTTTTGGGGGCATTTTGTATCTCTCAATCAATCACACCAGGGACTCGCTTAAAAAAAAGGGCACTGTTGAATTGAAATAAGTCAGAGTGGAAAGAAAATCGTGACACCATTTTCTGAGGAAACTATTTAAACTTTCTGGATTTTTCAGCTGGATATTCACCCAAAATTTTTTTAATAAATATTCTGGAAAATGCTTTGGGTGCTCTGCTAGTGCACCAAAAAGAAGTCCTTGGCCCCTTTTTTTTCCCTAGTGTTTACTAGATGATTTGATCTTTTCTCCTTTCTTTAGTGGAGATAGTTGCACATAATGATAGATCATGACCATATGATTTAAAGCTTGTGGTAAATATGGGTTTGATTCTGGTGCCTAGAAATGATATTCCAAAGCCTTGAACCACCACTTATTTATTGCACTAATATCCATCAGTTGCACTAATTCCCTTGTGCCAAACCTCTTGTATGCATGAAACTGGGACCACATAACCAGGGGCGGACCACACTAATTTTTCTAAGGAGGGCCAAAAAAATAAAAAATAAATAATTAAAATTAATTTAAATATTTTTGTATAAATATTATTTAAATTATACCTATCTTATTTTGTAAGATTAAATTCATTAATAATAAAATCTATCGTAAAATTTTCAGCTATCTTCTTATCGATATAAATGACTAAATAATCGATAAAAAAATTGTCTTCCATCTTGTTACATAATTTAGTCTTGACAATCTTCATTTTTGAAATTATTTTCTCTATAGTAGTAATAGTTGAAACCGGAAGAGTAATAAGCGTTAAGGACTCGTAAAGGATGTGCGCGCACACTACACAGTAGTGGCAGCGTCGTGCCGAGTACCGTTGGTGCTGCACAACGAGATGTGACATCCATCGAGCGACGGTGCCAAAGATGATGAGATGTGAATGCAGTAGTATTGGTGGGAGCCTGAGGCATGACGGGCGCCTATCCGTCCATGCCCTCCAAGATCCGATTATGTTATGCGATGGATCCGGTCGCTAAGACGGTGTGCGGCTTCACCGCACGCAGTGTTCATCAGTGCGACGAGGCTGACGAAGGCCACCAAGATGGTAGTCATAAGACAGCACATCGGTGGTATCCAGCCTTATGTATGCGCAATCGCTTGGTCTCGTCATGGAAGCGTTCTCGTCGATCGCATCACATGACAAGTTCGATCGTCATTTTATGAATCAGTGTGGTGAATGGGATGGTGCTGACTGCGTACAGTGGCTTCGGCCACGGCGAATTCTGAAGATGGGCGTTGGTCGAGTAACAAAAAGAAAATTCTGTCTTCTTCTAAAAAATTATAAAAAAAATTAATAAAAATAAAAAATAAAATTTGTAGTGATCCAACTTTCAAGTAAAGAAAGCTGATTTATAGTATTTGTTTCATTTTAAATTTTTTTAAGATTCTTCAAATTATATTTAATATCCCAAAGTTTAGAAGGGCCAAATATATATATATATAATATATATAAAAGTTTACATAAAATCTTAATTTATAAAAAAAATAAAAAAATTATGGGAGCCCAAGGGGCCTCCTTACTCTCCCGGCGGTTCATCCTTGTATGTATTTAAAAGTTTACAAAAAAAATTTAACTTATAAAAAAAACTTTAAAAAAATTAGGGCCCCCCCCCCCCCAACAGTGGTCTGCCACTGCACATAACATTACTCAAATATCCTATGACATCTTCTCAATAATCTCTTGTATCCCAAACATCAACAACCACCTTCAAAACTAACTTCTGGTTACCGCTTAAACCATCCTAGCCTTTTTTAAAAAAATAAATAATTTAAATGAATAAAATAGTATTTATTATTATTATTATTTTACAAATGGTAATATGCATTTGGTGTCTGATCGAGGGTCATTCTGCTTTTGAAGCCACTACTGGAAGCCCCTGCCACACTGCCCATTCAAATGCTTCAGAGTACACCTTTCTTTTTTCCCTTGATTTCGATGCACACATTAACAGACACCTCAGAATGAAAGTAATATGCATGCAGTTTAGTGGGCAATCTTTCTGGGAATCCTAGGTAGAAAATAACTTGGGCTATCACTTTGGCATATTTATTTAGTCTTCATTTCATTTGGATTAATTTTGAGTTGTAGCCTTCTTCTCCCCCCTCTCCCCAAGGTTGATGCTACTTTCAAGCTCCAACTTTAGTCTACTTTCTTCCATTGTGGGATTTGCTTCTTCTGTTTTTTTTAGTGAATGTTCTCTTATTTCCAGATGTCTGTGTACTTTGGTGTTTGGATGTCTTTATGTATGTATTCGCTTGCTCACCTTTATTTTGAAATTTAGTTGTACATTGTGTAGCAGCCCCCCTTCCCGCCCCCCCCAAAAAAAAGAAAAAAAGAAAAGACATGATAAATAAAAATAATAATTGATTCAATCAGGTTTTTTTTTTTTTGGAGTTTATTAAAGAATTAGTAAGATTCTGGATTCTTTTTCTAGATCATATCTCTATCGCACTCTGTTCTGTATGGATGTGTCAATGCCATTATAATGTAGTTAATGAAAGATTGCATGCAGTTTTGTAAATAATAATAATTAGGGTAGATATAGTGGATGTCCCATCCTGATTTGTCCTGTAATCTGTTTTCCTATGGAAACTTTTGTGTTTCGATGGAATACCACTTTATGTTCAGATTTTTTTCACCCATTTCTTGTATTATTCATTATCAATATTACTTTCAGGAAAAAAAGTTTGAACTACTATTTTTGTTACTGTTATTACTTAAAGTGTTGTCATTATTATTTTGTTACTACAAGTGTTGTTTTCACTATTAATTCAAATAGTTATCAGCAGACTATTGATGCTGTTGTCTAAGCCATTAGTCATTCATTATGATCTTGTAAATTGTAAGTGCAAATTTTGAAGAAATTGTTAATTCTAGAGTCAGCTTAAATAATTAATGTGCACATCTACCTTGACACCTCATAGGGATTTGTCCATGAAGAGCTATACTTGACTTTACCTTTTGATGGTATACATCTTACTAAAAACTTTCATTCACCCAGTTTTCTTACTTTTTAGAAACAAGGATAAGATAGTGAAGAGTGGCGCTGTTCCCCATCTCATGGAGCTCCTCAGATCCGAGAGCAGCAGCCTGAGAGAGTTAGCTACTGCAGCGGTTCTGACGCTCTCAGCTTCACCATCTAACAAACCAACAATCACCTCTTCTGGTGCAGTGCCCCTTCTCGTTCAGATCCTTATTTCTGGAAGTATCCAAGGAAGGGTTGATGCTGTCACTGCCTTGTATAATCTCTCCACTTGCAAGGAGAGTCTGAATCTTACCCTTCCTGTCGAAGCGGTCAAGCCTCTTCTCACCCTGTTAAAAGATTCCAAGAAATATTCTAAGTTTGCTGAAAAAGCTGCTGCCCTCCTTGAAATCATTTCTAAAACTGAAGAAGGAAGGAGCTCGATTTCAGAATTTGATGAAGGGATTCTGACACTGGTAGAGACCATTGAAGAGGGTTCCCTGCTTAGCACAGAGTATGCAGTTGGGGTGCTGCTTTCCTTGTGCAGGAGCAGTTGGGTGAAATACAGGGCGCTTATCCTAAAAGAAGGGGCGATTCCAGGGCTTTTATTGTTGACCGTGGAGGGCACAGATAAAGCCCAGCGAAGAGCTCGTGAACTTTTGAATCTGCTCAGGGATAACTCCCAGCCAAAGAGAGTGGTGTCAGAGAACTTAGAGACTATCGTTTATGACATTGCCACTAGGGTTGATGGTCCCGTCAAAGCTGCAGAAACAGCAAAAAAGCTACTGCAAGATATGGTCAAACGAAATATGGAGTTGAGCATCACCAGGCTGCAGCATAGAGCAGCATCTTGCACCCCCAAAGCACCACTGACCTGAGATCTCTCTCCTTAAGCTAGTTTACTAGTTTCCCATTAGAAGGTTGGGCCTGGGTCTTGGAAGAAGGTAATGAACTGTAACACGACCACCTGATAAAATTGTAAGTTGCTATACCATGTTGCTGTACACATCTTCTATTTTGGTGTATATACATGTTATTTTGAAATATATAAATGTTCATATTGCTGCTGATGACAATATTTGTCATTGTTTTGCAAATATCTCATATGATATGTGGGCTATAATTCTTTTTCTTTGGCATGTTATGTATGAATTAGATGTGTCAAGAGAAGTTGTTACGCATTTCATGAAAAGTGTTGTGTAAAATTTAAATATCGCTTTAGTCCGGAGAGTCTGTCTTAATCTTATTAAAGGATATATAATTGGAATTTTGGAACATAAATACTAAAACCGGTATCGCCGAGTTATTTCATTTGGTTTGAGAGAACCGTTAGTTTAAACTTTGGCAGGGTTTTATTCTGACTTTCATATTCCTGTAACTTTTCTTCTACCTTAACAGAGAAATATAATTAGTCAAAAGTATTGTTGTTTGTGTAGCTGATGATACTCCATCATTCTAATGGCTTGTTATTGTTCCATTTGGTCGATGCTTCTCTATTTCTTGTTTTTGCCATCACATGGATCTCAAGTTTTTTCTGTTTGCATCATGATGGAGTTGACGATGTTAATAAAGTAATTGTAGTATCCTGAAAGTTTGCCATTTGCATATATATATATATATAAATCTAATAATGTCAGTTTCAATGGTTAGCACTGAAAAAGTGCAATTTCGAATCCAATTAAGGTGTTACATGCAAAAACGTGGGATTTACGTTAGTAATTTACCATCCAAGGGGTCCAACTTAGATGAAATACGCATGACCATGCTTAGGCGGTTCTTTTTGACCGGGTGGGTGGATGGCTAAGATCAAATAAAGAGAGAGATGGTTGGATATAAGGCTACAAATAAGTCGGGTTGGTTTATGATTCGATCTGACTTGACCTGCTTAGATTCGATCTATTTTATTTTAGGGACTCGTGGATCCAAGTCGGGTTCTAAAATTAGATCCATTCCATTTTTTGGATCAGATTTGGATTTACTGAATTTGGACCCGATCCGATTCAAAATATATTAAAACTATTGAAATCATATCTATTTGAATGTTTAAATTATAATTTAAAATTTATATGAAACTTATTTTTATCATAGAGATGAAATTATAATTATTTTTATTTTTTAATTTATTTTAAAAATAATATTATTTATTATCTATTTTATGATTAATAATAGTTGATTATATAATAATTAAAATATAATTATTTATATTTTATTCCGATTATATCAAGATCTAAATTTTTTAGGTTAGAATCGGATTATTTATGGATTTAATTCAATCGTGAATAATTTTTGGATTGAAAATTTTGATAATAAATTCGACATGATCTAATTTAATTTTTTAATAAATTAGATCTAGATCTAATATTTGAATTAGTTCGAAGAATCGAGTTGGATCGTAGTCATATGATCCAATCTATTTGCATCCCCTGTCGGTGTCTGATCAAGTCCATGGGAACGGCGACCACCTTATCATGATACCGGAAGCATGTCACTTTACCAAAACTGTAGTAACACGTGCAACGGAATAAATGCAAGCACGGCAAACAACAATAGGAAGGAATAAATAACCAGTCAGTCCTTTGCTCAAGTCGTAATCCAATTTGTGGAATTGTATGAAAGCTACAGAGTATCCACCTCCATGTAGTAATTTATATACAACAGCTCAGGAAAGGACAAACTTTAGCATATAATTGAAACCTTTAATGATAATTTTATGTTGAAACAGTAACCGCGCGGCTACTTTATAAGGAATTGAATCGTCAAGTATCTACGCATTTCTGAGATGAATTATTTCATGACGTCAGTTTCACAGACATGATCTGCACTACGAATCTGAAGCAATCTCCGTGACGGGGACCCTTTATTTGTTGCATACGACACTACAACCTCTGTACATGATAACCCACCTGCGAATTTTTTTAAAAAAAATATTAATAAAATATTTATAGATATAGATATTTAAAAATATATTTATGAAAATAAATATTTTTGGATTACGTGAATGGACGGTAGATATTTTTGAGTTAAGTGATAAGACGGCATGATATAAAATCATCTTTGACAAAGATGCTTTCAATTTAAAATCATCCTTATCAAACATGATTTCAAATCAATTTATTTTTTTAATTTAATTTAAAAATTGATATGAAATTTTTAATTAAATTAATGTGACGTGATACTTGAAACCGTCCGGGCATAGATAATTTTAAATACATTTGAAATTATCTGTGCCACAAACGATTTCAGCAATCCTTTTTTTTTTTGAAACCTTTATTTTTTTAAACATTCTAATTGATAAATTTTTATTTTAAAGAAATAATAATAAATAATAAATTAATATTAATTAAAATTATATATATTATTTTATAAAATTTTAATTAATACTGATTTTTTATTTATTATCAAAATGTCCTTCGTAATGTTTGATTTAATTTTAAAATGCCCTTCATAATGTTTGATTTAATTTCGAAAATGCCTTTCATAATTTTTGATTTAATTTTTAAAATGCCCTTCGCAATGTTCGATTTAATTTCAAAAATGTCCTTCATAATGTTTGATTTAATTTTGAAAATACCCTTCTTGGCTGAGATGAATTCATCTTTCAGAAGGGTATCTAAGGAATTAAATAAAAAATCCCTCATAAATGCATCATTAAATACCTGCATCCCATAAATGCTCTTTTAATTAAATTTTAATCTAATAATTTTTCTTTTGATAAAAGGTCACCATCCCGTCAGGTAATGTTCGATATGAGGTGCGAAATAAGGTGCTTAGATTCGTGCAGTCTCTACCCACCTGATACCACTAAAGCGCCGGCCAGTAGATCGGGGACAAAGGGGAAGACCCTGACCGACATAACTAAAGCGTCGGCCAGTAGATCAGGAACAAAGAGGAAGATCCTAACATCTCACTCATGCTAACTGTTAAGAGTCCCAGGAAAATCCTGGATTTAATCGAGTCACCCGCGAGATCATGCCTCGAACCGCCGACCTGTTGGTAGTGAGGCAAGGCCTCTACCAACCGGGCTACCGCCTTAGCACTTAGCAATAATCTAATAAAATCTTAAAAAATAAAACAAAATTTAAAATAATATAATAAAATATTTAAAATAATATAATAAAATTAAATATTTAAAATAACATAATAAATTTATAATATATAAAAATATAAAATAATATAATAAAATTAAAAATACTTAAGATAATATAATAACATCTAAAATTTTAAAAAAATTTAAAATAAAAAAAGGTTACGGGTGAAGCCGCATACACTGGGACTTTATTTTATTCCTGCACCTCCATTTTTAAAATAAAAAAATAATAAAATAAAATATATATAAATAAAGTCATAATAAGTGGAGAAAAAAAGTTGAAAAAAAAAGTGAAAAAAATCCGCATCTATCCAATCCAGTCCAGTCACCGATCTGATTACCGGTCCGATCACTGATCTGATTAGGTACTGTTGTCGCCAGGATCGCCGTGGCCCGTAGCTGCTGTCGGCGCCGGAGTGCGCTCCCTTTCGCTACCCGGTGATCCCCTGCTCCCGGACCTCCAAGTTGGGTACGCTCTCTTGTCTGCCTCGCCGTCTGGTGGACCTGGACTTGCAAGATAGGGGTTAGTGACCCGGGCCGGGGTTTCCAGCGGGGGCACTCCGACGATCAAGTTAGTGACGATCCAGGGGAACAGATCCTCCTGGTCGAGCCCCTCTTGATGGACTCCACACGAGGAGTGAGTTGTGTGAATGTGAGTCGCAAGTGTGTCAGGGAAGTGTGGCCTGGTTAGAGGGAGTCTCTGTATGGCCCTTCTTCCCGACCTTACCCTGGGATGCTGGCGATGCCATGCCCCTCTTCCTGGTGGGGCGTGCATTCTCTCATCTTTTTTTTTGTGTTGTTGCTTGTATTTTTCCTGTGTGTTGGGGTTGTTGTGTTACCTCCGAGTTTGTTGCAAGCTAGGTTACCGCTGGGCGTCTGCCTCGGGATCTCCGCCGGGCTGTCAGGCGCGTGCGGCGATGTCCCGAGGAGCCTTTCCTGATTCATGATAAGGGGAGCTGTCATGCGTTTCGACACTCCTCATGGTCGCCTCATTCCGGGAAACTTTGGCAGTGCCTTTGACGATGGGCCGCTGCCCACGGGATTCGAATCTCCCGGTTGGCTTCCTTTCTTGGATGATCTGGGTGGTTGGTGAGGAGTGTGGCATCTCGATCAGCATGCTTTTTCCATTTCTAGTGTAACTGGCGGCTGCAGGTGATTAGTATGGCCTGGAAGGTGCTCCGGTGTAGCCCTCGGGCGGCTCGCCGACGTTCTGGGCTGGCGAGGACCTCGTCCGAGCTGGGGCTGAGCTGGAATGGTGGGGCTCGCTCCGACCTAGACTCTCCAAGCTCGCGAGGACGTCTTGGTGGAGGAGAGCAGAGTACGGACCTGGTCCAGAGGGCGCGCGCTCGGAGAGGCTCCACGTTGGCGGGTGAGCGCTGAGCTAGACTCCGACCACAGGGCTCTAACCTCCGAGGGTCTCGCTCTGGAGGGCAGAAGGCGAACCCGGTCCATAAGGCACGCGCTCGGAGAGGCTCCATGTTGGCGGGTGAGCGCTGAGCTCGACTTCGACCACAGGGCTCTAACCTCCGAGGGTCTCGCTCTGGAGGGTAGAAGACGGACCCGGTCCAAAGGGCGCGTGCTCGGAGAGGCTCCATGTTGGTGGGTGAGCACTGAGCTCGACTCCGACCATAGGGCTCTAACCTCCAAGGGTCTCGCTCTGGAGGGCAGAAGGCAGACCCGATCCAGAGGGCGCGCGCTCGGAGAGGCTCCACGTTGGTGGGTGAGAGCTGAGCTCGACTCCGACCACAGGGCTCTAACCTCCGAGGGTCTCGCTCTGGAGGGCAGAAGATGGACCCGGTCCAGAGGGCGCGCGCTCAGAGAGGCTCCATGTTGGCGGGTGAGCGCTGAGCTCGACTTCGACCACAGGGCTCTAACCTTCGAGGGTCTCGCTCTGGAGGGCAGAAGACGGACCCGGTCTAGAGGGCGCGCGCTCGGAGAGGTTCCACGTTGGCGGGTAAGTGCTGAGCTCGACTTTGACCACATGGCTCTAACCTCTGAGGGTCTCGCTATGGAGGGCGGAAGGCGGACCTGGTCCAGAGGGCGCGCGCTCGGAGAGGCTCCACGTTGGTGGGTGAGCGCTGAGCTTGACTCCGACCACAGGGCTCTAACCTCTGAGGGTCTCGCTCTGGAGGGCAGAAGGCAGACTCGGTCCAGCGCGCGCTCGGAGAGGCTCCACGTTGGCGGGTGAGCACTAAGCTCGACTCCGACCACAGGGCTCTAACCTCCGAGGGTCTCGCTCTGGAGGGCAGAAGATGGACCCGGTCCAGAGGGCGCGTGCTCGGAGAGGCTCCACGTTGGCGGGTGAGCGCTGAGCTCGACTCTGACCACAGGGCTCTAACCTCCGAGGGTCTCTCTCTGGAGGGCAGAAGATGGACCCGGTCTAGAGGGCGCGCAGAAGGAGAGGCTCCACGGTCTAGAGGGCGCAGAAGATGGCTCCGGCCTCGGAGAGGCTCCACGTTGGAGGGCAGAAGATGGCTCCGGCCTAGGCATCTCGAGTTCGCGGGCCTGACCTGGTGGAGGACAGAGCTCGGCTCGCTGTCTTGAAATTGCTCAGCTTAGCTCAGCTCGGCAGCGGAGTCCGAGCTGGAGAATTGATGCGGCGTCCGACGCAGCGTCTTCTTTTGACGTGGTGCCTGCCGGTTCCCCCACGTCACCATTCCTGCCACATCATTTGCCCCCCACTCCCGAGGCTCGTTAGTGCGCGGCGCTCGAGCTGAAGGGAGTAATTATGGCGCTGGCATGGAAAGACAGAAATCTGGCATGATGATGGCCATGATTGCTGGCGCATCGAGGAACGGCCTTGCGGGCCAATACGGGGATGCCATGTGGCTACGTTCGAGGAGTAGTTAATGTTGGCACAGAATTCAGAGCGACCGGGATGCCGTTTTCACCGATGGGCAGCACGTGGCATGAATTTGTTGGAGGGGTCGGATCAGTACGAATCCATCGGGTCATTTCGAAATGAAAGGAGGGCCTTACCCAAATATCTATTCTTTTGAATTCTCCGTGCCTGCTGCTGCTGTGCCCAAGCTTCCTTCTTCGCCACAGTTGCCTCAAGTTTTCTAAGGAACCAGGTCAGTTTCTTCCTCCTTCTCCCCCTGCTAGAGTAGGGTCTTTCCTCTGGGTTTGGGTCTTCTTTGAGTCGAGTCTGTTCTCTCGTCCTTCGCTTCGAGTTATTCATTCCTCTTGTTCTTGAGGATGTCCCATTTTGATCTGGGCTTCTGCCCCCCCACTGATCAGGGCGAGGCCGGTCCTTCTGAGCGGAGGTTGGCATCTTCTTCTTCTTCTTTTGGCGGGGAGGAAGATGCAACTCGCTTCGAGCTCAGTAGGACGCATCCTCCCGGTTCGGTACTCATCAAGGGACCAGGATCCGGTCCTTCTCTCCCTCTTCCTACTTCTATTTCTGCTTCTGAGTCCGTCCGGTCCATAGGTCCTGGTGGGGTCGCCTCGACGATCACCGCCGGGGAACTAAGGACCGTTCGGGATGTCTATGGCATCCCACCTTCCGTTCGGCTCATGATCTCTCGTCTGGGGGAACGGGTCATTTCCAGTGGCCCGGGCCGTCTTGCTTTTTACGAGGAGACCTTCTCCGGGGGTCTCCGGTTTCCTTTTCATCCTTTCTTTCTGTCCGTCCTGGACAACTACCGTTTGGTCCCTGCACAGCTAGTGCCAAACGCCATTAGGGTTATCTTTTCTTTCATTGTGCTTTGCCACCTCCACGAGTTTGTTGCCCGCTTTTCCTTGTTCAGGACCTTCTTCGCCCTGAAGCGCCACCCAACTGAGGATGGGTGGTGGTCTTTGTCCTCCCGCCCGAAGGGCATCAAATTTGAGCTTCCCTCTTCCGTCAGGGGATGGAAGAGTAAGTTTTTCTTTGTTGAGGTTGAGAGGGTCGACTGGGTCTGGAGCGATTCGGACAAGTCTCCCAACCGAAATTCTGTGATCGATGCGGCTGACCGGGATGACTACGAGCAGCTCTGCACCGCCCAGATTCCTCTTCTCGAGGTCCTGTTATCTAAGCAGAACCTCACCGACTCCAAGGTCGGCCCAACGAATGGGTTGGGTGAGTTCGACCTGAACTTTTTTTTTCCTTTTTTCTTGCACTTCTTGCATTGTTTCCCACGGACTTTAACTGTTGTGTGACTTGCACGCAGGAATGATTTTCTTCGAGAACGATCTGCTGGCGATCACCCGGAAGAGGCCGTTGACCGGGCTGGCCGGGGAGCCTTTGTCGAGGCGAGCCCAGGGCAAGAGCGCTCATGTGGCTGCCTCCATTACAGCAGCTGGTCCGAGCTCGGAGGTGGCTCGGGTTGCTCCTGCGCCGGTGGAGAGGGCGGTCTCTGTGGCACCGAGGTCAGTCCAGGAGGCCCCAGCTGCGGAGCTCGAAGTTGTGGTATGGGCAAGGGACGCAGCTACTGCCGCCGCATCCTGCCATCCTTTGAGTCCGCCCATCACAGAGATCAGGGATGAGGAGGTCCAGGCCGTGACCAGGATCACGACCGAGGCACCGCCTGTGCCGGTGCCAGCTTCTCAGCTTGCCCCCCGGACTCTTCAGCCCCCGGGACTCTTCAGCCAGCGGGGCGAGGCTGCCCACTTCCGGAGAGGGCAGGAGGGAGGAGGCACGACGCCGTCTCCCCTTCAGGATGGGGCCAGAGAGCTCGTTCCTCCGGAGCCCCGAACTGGCTGAGCACATGATGGACTTCTCAGTCCAGACATACGACCGGCAAGAGATGGCTGGGATGCGGTTGGGCGACGTTATCAGCGCTATCTTCCCCCAGCTATACTCAGTGAGCCATCCCTTCCTTTCTTTTCTTCTCCTCTCTCTCTCTCTTTTTTTTTTTTGAGCTGACCTCTTTTAATGGTACAGATCAGTGCTGAGGCCCTCTTCATCAAGGGCTGCTATCAGAACTGGGAGCGCCTCGAGCGACAACGATCGATTGAGATCGAATCCCTGAAAGCCGACCTGAAGAAGAAGGTCGGGGCAAGCGGGGCCCTTGAATTGAAGGTCAAGGACCTTGAGGCACAGCTCGCCGACGTCGAGGGACGAGCGAAGAGACTTTTGGAGGCCCGCGACCTGGAGCAGAGCCGTGCGAAGAAGGCTATTGAAGATCTCTCCTCCGTGGAGAAGAAATTGAACTAGTATAGTGCCGAGGCTGATTGGCACAAGGAGTCCTCCTGGGTTGCCCAGGCGAAGCTGGCAGCAGGGAGGGAGAAACTGGCTGCAACTGAGAGAGTGGCGGAGGTGGCGGCCAAGTCGGCGGAGGCCGCTAGGTTGGAGGTCGCCGAGTTGAGGAGGGTGGCCACTGAGGCCAAGAAGGGCGCTGAGGACGCCGTCGCGAAGTTCAAGACTTCGGAGGAGTTCGTCGCCGAAATCCATCAGATGGCGTCGGACTCCTTCTACAAGGGCTTTATGTTCTTGCACGGCCGGGTTGAGGTGCTTGTTCTCGAGAAGAGCCGTGACCGCCTCCGATATCCTTCAGCCTCAGATGCGGAGCTTGACGAGGAGGCCATGGAGGAAACCGTGGCCTCAGAGTCTCCGACGCCAGCCGAGGCTGAATCGTCCGAGACCAGAGCTGCTCAGCCGGAGGCTCCTGAAGATGGGAACTCTCAGCCTCAGAGCTCAGCAGGGAGGCCGGCCGGCGTGGAGTAGCCCCCTTTTTCCTTCTTTACTTTGTATTTTTGTTTTTGTACTTAGTCAGGGTCGCCCGGCATGTCGGGGGCTCGCAGAATACTTGTAACTTGTATTTGATTAATGAAATCTGAGTTTCCTTGCCATCTATTTTTTGTCTTCTTGTATATGAGTGGGGAGATCAAAGAAAAGGGCCTCACCTTGCTTGGGGTTGAGTTATGACACTTGAGAGCTGCTGCGCTCGAAGGTGTTTTGGTCGGAGATCTAAGCTCTGGTCTTGGACTGGCATCCAGGAGCTGGGCTCGGGGATGTCGATGACTGAGAGCTGCGTGGCTCGAAGTTTTCTTGGCCGGAGATCTGAGCTCCGGTCTTGGGCTGGTGTCCTGGAGCTGGGCTTAGGGATGTTGGTGACTGAGAGTTGCGTGGCTCGAAGTTCCCTTAGCCGGAGATCTAAGCTCCGGTCTTGTGCTGGTGTCCTGGAGCTAGGCTCGGGGATGTTGGTGACTGAGAGCTGCGTGGCTCGAAGTTCCCTTGGCCGGAGATCTGAACTCCGGTCTGGGGCTAGCATCCTGGAGCTGGGCTCGGGGACGTTGGTGGCTAGGGAGCTGCGTGGCTCGAAGTTTCCTTGTCCGGAGATCTGAGCTCCGGTCTTGGGCTGGCATCCTAGAGCTGGGCTCGAGGACGTTGGTGACTGAGAGTTGCATGGCTCGAAGTTCCCTTGGCCGGAGATCTGAGCTCCGGTCTTGGGCTGGCATTCTGGAGCTGGGCTCGGGGACGTTGGTGACTGAGAGCTACGTGGCTCGAAGTTTCCTTGGCCGGAGATCTGAGCTCCGGTCTGGGGCTGGCGTCCTAGAGCTGGGCTCGGGGATGTTGGTGACTGGGGAGCTACGTGGCTCGAAGTTCCTTTGGCCGGAGATCTGAGCTCCGATCTTGGACTGGCATCCTGGAGCTGGGCTCGGGGACGTTGGTGACTGAGTGCTGCGTGGCTCGAAGTTTTCTTGGTTGGAGATCTGAGCTCCGGTCTTGGGCTGGCATCCTGGAGCTGGGCTCGAGGATGTTGGTGATTGAGAAGTAGTAGTTCTGTCGCCGTGCATCCCTCTCGTTCTCTTTCTTTCCTTCCCCTCTTTTTTTTTTTTGGTGAGCGGGGAGATCAAAGAAGAGGGTCCTTGCCGTGTTTCCCTCTCGTTCTCTTTCTTTCCTTCCCCTCTCTTCTTCTCTTTTTTTTTTTGGAGTGGGGAGTCAGAGAAGAGGGTGCTTACCATGTTCCCCTCTCGTTCTCTTTCTTTCCTTCCCCTCTCTTCTTCTTTTTGGGTGGGGAGATCAGAGAAGAGGGTTACAGGACTTGATTGCCTTGGAGCTAGGCTCGAGGCCTTCCTGGCCGGAGAGCTTGGCTCTGGTCCAGGGATTGCCTGAGGGCTTGGCTCAGGTCTTTGGCACCTTGGAGCTAGGCTCGAGGCGTTGATGGGAGCTGCTTGGCCCCAAGATCTCTTGGCATCTCGGAGCTGGGCTCGGAGGCGCTTGAGATTGAGAGCGGCTTGGCTCGATGATCCCTTGGCCGGAGATATGAGCTCCGGTCTTGGGTTGGCATCCTGGAGCTGGGCTCGGGGATGCTGTTGAAATTGAGAGCGGTGTGGCTCGATGATCCCTTGGCCGGAGATCCGAGCTCCGGTCTTGGGTTGGCGTCTTGGAGCTGGACTTGGGGACGTTGTTGAGATTGAGAGCGGCATGGCTCGAAGATCCTTTGACATCCTGTAGCTAGGCTCGGGGATGCTTGAGATTGGGAGCGGCGTGGCTCGAAGATCCCTTGACGTCCTGGAGCTAGGCTCGGGGATGCTTGAGATTGAGAGCGGCGTGGCTCGAAGATCCTTTGACGTCCTGGAGCTAGGCTCGGGGATGCTTGAGATTGGGAGTGGCGTGGCTCGATGATCCCTTGGCCTGAGATCTGAGCTCCGGTCTTGGGTTGGCGTCCTGGAGCTAGGCTCGGGGATGCTGTCGATTCTTTCCTGCAAGACACATAGATACTCGTGCAAGAAAAAAATTGTTGTCATTATTATCGATAAGAAACCTTACATCAGAGGTGGCGTCTTCGTGGATTGCGGGCACTCCATGTCCGGGGGAGCCTGACACCTTCGAGATCTTCGAGGTGATAAGCCCCTCGTGATGGGGCCTCAGTCGCCTTGTAGGGACCTTTCTAGTTTAGTGGGAGCTTGCCGCGTTCGCGGGACTGATTTATCTCAAGACGACGTCGTAAGCCATAGGAAGCCCGTCGACAACAAAAGCTGTCATGGTGGTGCTCTTGGAGGGGGTGTGATAAGGAAGCAAGTCCGTGGAGCTTCCATTACCGACCGTGGTGCACTTTTTCCAGGGTGGTTCACGATCGTCATCCTGATGACCGCAGCATCTTCATTTGCCTTTCTTCCTTGCTTTCTCCTTCCCGCACAATGGGGAGTACATTCTTAGGGTCCCCTGCTCCCCGGGCCCTCTTGGATGCACGCGCGGCTCCCTAGGTGATCACGCCCACCGGCTTCACGGTGGGACGGCTATCGATGGTTGGAACTGGCGGGAGAGCGACAAGCACCTGGGGCCCCGCTTGAGGTCTGCCCCCCTCCGCAAACCTCTGGAGGTAGCCTCCATTGACGAGTTTCTCGATTCCTTACTTAGGGCCGTGACATTCTTCGATGTTATGGCCATGATCGTGGTGAAGGCGATAATACTTCGCCTTGCCATGACCGGTGAAAGGCTTCAATGGTAGCTGGTGTCGTAGTCCAGTGGCTCGCTGGTTGAGCCTTGCATATCGACGGGCCGGCGGGAGAACTCTGCTAGCCCATGCTCGTGTTTCTCCAGGCGCCTTTCCACTATACGCCCGATGGCTTTGTCAGCGGACCCTTTCCGCTGGAGGAGACGGAGAAGGTGACGTGGGTGCCCTTGGGAAAGGGAGCCCCCTTGCTCGGTTGATAGAGGCCTATGTCATCACCATTCTTCCGTGGAGTGTCAATCCGTAAAGAGGTGGAGGACTTGATCACGTCCCCCCTACCTGGCACGCCAATCTGTTGCCACCAGGATCACCGTGGCCCATAGCTGCTGTCGACGCCGGAGTGTGCTCCCTTTCTCTATCCGATGATCTCCTGCTCCTGGACCTCCAAGTTGGGTGTGCTCTCTTGTCTGCCTCGCCTTCCGATGGACCTGGACCTGCAAGATAGGGGTTAGTGACCCGGGCCGGGGTTTCTGGCGGGGGCACTCCGATGATCAAGTCAGTGACGATCCAGGAGAACATATCCTCCTGGTCGAGCCCCTCTTGATGGACTCCACATAAGGAGGAGTGAGTTGTATGAATGCGAGTCGCAAGTATGTTGGAGAAGTGTGGCCTGGTTAGAGGGAGTCTCTGTATGGTCCTTCTTCCCGACCTTGCCCTGGAATGCTGGCGGTGCCATGCCCCTCTTCCTGGTGGGGCGTGCATTCTCTCCTTTTTTTTTGTGTTGTTGCTTGTGTTTTTCCTGTGTGTTGGGATTGTTGTGTTACCTCCGAGTTTGTTGCAAGCTAGGTTACTGTTGGGCGTCCGCTTCGGGATCTCCGTCGGGCTGTCAGACGCATGCGACAGTGTCCCGAGGAGCCTTTCCTGATTCGTGATAAGGGGAGCTGTCATGCGCTCCGACATTCCTCATGGTCGTCTCATTCCGGGAAACTTGGCAGTGCCTCGGATGATGGGCCACCGTCCACGGGATTCGAATATTCTGGTTAGCTTCTTTTCTTGGATGATCTGGGTGGTTGGTGAGGAGTGTGGCATCTCGATCAGCGTGCTTCTTCCCTTTCTAGTGTAACTGGCGGCTGCAGGTGATCAGTACGGCCTGAAAAGCACTCCGGTGTAGCCCTCGGGCGGCTTGCCGACGTTCTGGGCTGGCGAGGACCTCGTCTGAGCTGGGACTGAGCTGGAATGGCGGGGCTCGCTCCGACCTAGGCGCTCCGAGCTCGCGGGGGCATCTTGGTGGAGGAGAGCAGAGTACGGACCCGGTCCAGAGGGCGCGCGCTTGGAGAGGCTCCACGTTGGCGGGTGAGCACTGAGCTAGACTCCAACCACAGGGCTTTAACCTCCGAGGGTCTCGCTCTGGAGGGCAGAAGGCGGATCCGGTCTAGAGGGCGCGTGCTCGGAGAGGCTCCACATTGGTGGGTGAGCGCTGAAGTCGACTCCGACCACAGGGCTCTAACCTCCGAGGGTCTCGCTCTGGAGGGTAGAAGACGGACCCGGTCCAGAGGGCGTGCGCTCGGAGAGGCTCCACGTTGGCGGGTGAGCGCTAAGCTCAACTCCGACCACAGGGCTCTAACCTCCGAGGGTCTCGCTCTGGAGGGCAGAAGGCGGACCCGGTCCAAAGGGCACGCGCTCGGAGAGGCTCCACGTTGACGGGTGAGCGCTGAGCTTGACTCCGACCACAGGGCTCTAACCTCCGAGGGTCTCGCTCTGGAGGGCAGAAGACGGTCCAGAGGGCGCGCGCTCGGAGAGGCTCCATATTGGCGGGTGAGTGCTGAGCTCGACTCCGACCACAGGGCTCTAACCTCCGAGGGTCTAGCTCTGGAGGGCAGAAGACGGACCCGGTCCAGAGGGCGCGCGCTCGGAGAGGCTCCACGTTGGCGGGTGAGCACTGAGCTCGACTTCGACCACAGGGCTCTAACCTCTGAGGGTCTCGCTTTGGAGGGAAAAAGATGGACTCGGTCTAGAGGGCGCGTGCTTGCAAAGGCTCCACGTTGGCGGGTGAGCATTGAGCTCGACTCCAACCACAGGGATCTAACCTCCGAGGGTCTCGCTCTGGATGGCAGAAAACAGACCCGGTCCATAGGGCGCACACTCGGAGAGGCTCCACGTTGGTGGGTGAGCGCTGAGCTCGACTTCGACCACATGGCTCTAACCTCCGAGGGTCTCGCTTTGGAGGGTAGAAGACGGCTCCGGCCTAGGCGTCTCGAGCTCGCGAGCTCGACCTGGCGGAGGATAGAGCTCGGCTCGCTGTCTTGAAAGAGCGTAGCTCAGCTTAGCTCGGCAGCGGAGTCCAGGCTGGAGAATTGACGCGGCGTTCGATGCGGCATCTTCCTTTGATGTGGCGCCTGCCGGTTCCCCCACGTCAGCGATCCCGCCACTTCGGTACTGATACCAATCGAACTGGTAACCGGACTGGTATCGGCCTGGTGACCGGACTGGCGGCCAAATTAGCACCGAGTTGATGGTCGGACTGGCACCGGCTCGACACGTAAATTAGCGATCGGACTGGCAACTAAATCGACACCGACTAAATTATAAATTTTATAGTCTTAAAATATTTATTATATTTTATAATATAATATAGTATTTATAATATAATATAGTATTTATAATTCAATATATTATAATATATTAATTTTCTTTATTATAATATTAATTATATATTATAATGAGTTTTTTTTTATAATATTAATATTTTATATTATTATTAAGATGGTAATTTATGATTTTATACCGGGTGCTGGTCCGGTCGCTAGTCCCGAGTAAGGGATCGGACTGACACCAAGCTGTCGACCGAACTAGTACTGGGCTGGCAACCGGATGGTATCGACCTGGTAATTATTTTTTATTATTTTTTAATTATTTTTTAATTTTTTTAATTTTTAATACTATAATATATAATATAATAAATTATAATATAATTATTATTTTTTAAATATAAAATATTTATTATAATATAAAAAATATACTATAATATATTACTATAATATTTTTTAATTAATGTTATTTTTATTTAATTTATTATTAATTTTAAAATAGTATTATTTTTTATATAATTAATTAATATTATTTGAAAATAATGTAATAATTAATATTATTATATAAAATTTTAACTAATATTAATTTTTTACTTTTTATTTATTTATTTAAAATTAAAATTTGTTATTTATAATTTTAAAAAAATAAAGGTTCTGAAAAAGAAAAGGGCTGCTAAAATCGTCGGTGGCACAGATGATTGCAAATGCATTTGAAATCTTCTATACCATGAACGATTTCAAGTATCATATCGCATTAATTTAATTTAAAATATCATATCAATTTTTAAATTAAATTTTAAAAATAAATTGATTTGAAATCGTCTTTGACAATAATAATTTCAAATTAATTTCAAATCGTCTGTACCAAACATTATTTCATGCCATGCTACCCTGCCACATAATCCAAAATCATATACTGTCATGCTAGATAATCCAAAAATATCTATTTTTATAAATATATTTTCGAACATCTATATCCATAAATATTATTTTATAAAAAAAATTCCGTACCTGCATGTCCCAGAAGTTCTGGCCAGAACCGGAGAACGCTGGCAAATTTTTTTTTTCCCCCTCGGTTCCAAGGCAAACCTCGTTGGAATTACTGTCTAGGGTGTTGGGCTACGCCTGGGGAGCAAACCCGTGAGAAGGATTCAGCAGGCTAGGCCCAGCTTAGAGTAACCACGGTCCAGACCCAGGGACTGGCGGTCCATAGGGGGGGTTACTGCGGTCTATGGGCGAGGTTTGGTTTTTCACGCGGTCTATATGTGGCGTACTGGGCCAAACAAGCTGATTTCACGAGATCCAAACGAGGATCAGATGCCCGAGCACGTTCCTAAGCGAGTCCTATTCTTAACAGGCATGTTCAACAGCAATTACGGTATGATGGAGGGCAATCGGATGGCCAGGAATTTTTCTGGGAGTTAAACAAGAGTTATTTGAGAAATAGAACTCTATTTTGAATGTGATTTGAATCAAGAGACCACTCTTGTTGAGATGCTCTTTGTATCAGAAATTATAAAAAAGGAGCAAGTAGCCAGGGACCAAGTATGAGAACCCAAAGAGCTTCTAAGAGATCTGGTAATAGCAGAAAAAATTAGTAAGGGATAGTGGGTCTCCTCGAGATTTAAGAGTTTTTTTGTGAAGTATTTGAAATTTCTTGTTGATAAAAATTATATAAAATTAGAAAGGAAAGTTCAACTCCAATTTTATAAATATTTATTTTTTTATAATCAAATCTTACTTGTTCAATTAATTATATTTTTATTTTATTATTATTATTATTATTATGTTCATGATATCAATATCGATATTGTGATCTTAGAAATGAAAATCCATATTTTGCATAAATTTTTTTCAAATAAATAATATCAGTATAGTTGGTACTACAACATAAAAAAGATATTTTGCAAAGAACTAAGTAGAAGAAATCCGGTGGTACATAAATAGCTACCATTAGACCCTGCAATAGTCCTTGAAGCCCCCATCCAAACCGAGTCAGCAGGCGGGTTTCATTTCCTGAAAATATGAAACACTTTTGAACATAGGAAGGAGACTCTCTGAAGTGTCAAATGTCATGGAGTAGGGGTGAAGCCTGATGGGTAGTTAGCCAGCCATTAATTCATCCAATTACCGTATCTCTCTCAAAATATTATGAGTAATCCGAATCCGATCCGATCCATTTTCATCCCCAAGTCAAATTCAAGGATATGTGGAGGATTAAATAGGTTGGCAGCAACAACCAAGCCTACCCTGGCTGCAAGCAGCTCTGCAAGAGCTGCCATGGAGGGAGGCAACTTCCATGACATAACATGAAGCACCCAACCAGCACGATCTCTAGCAAGATACCCAAAATTCCAGCACTTGGAGCAGAAAACAGACCATCAAAGTTAATCTTAAGTGAACTGGGAGGATGGGGTGTCCAACTAAGAAGCAAAGACGGATTCGGCGCAATGCGAGCCTCAGACACCCCAATGCCCAGCGTTGCATGAAGCTTCAACTTGATCACTCGTGCATTTATACTCTTACGCTAAAGAAAGGCCCTCGTATAGCATTTTTCCTTGAAATATTCTTTTATCCCCGGTCCTAAATATGGAAAGGACCTGCAATAGATCATTACAACAGGTTGCTTGACGAGGTAGATGACTGGCAGTCAAAGTCAGCTGCAACCCAACCTTAGCGGAGGGGCATGACATAATTGATGTCCTCCTACGCATCTAAGCAAAGGTCGTGTTAATTAAGAATATTCTAGAATAACAATAATGAGTTATGAGCTGCATGTCCTTTTGTTTATTTGACCGGTTCAGCTGTACAATTTTAACATGGCAGTAGGTGCCTGTTGTGATAAATCGGTTCGAGAAAGGCTGATTATCGGTTTAATTGGATCCTTTCTGAAGCAATCGTCCAAGCTAGAAGACTCGAATATGACTTTACGGGTTGATGAAGCGACGATTCGACATTATCATCCTAGTCACACTGCAGGGTCAGTCTTCGGCCCGCGCCGAAGGCATCAGTCCTCAAGCATATTCCTGGCCCATGTTGTCCCAAATGGCTAGGTAGTGTTCTTCGAACTGACTCGAAGAAGAATACTGGTCCAAAGAAGACAACTACCTCATCTCTCAACTTGATCCAAAGAAGACAAGTTCGAAGCAAAATCCTAGCTCACTTCGAAGAAGGCAACTCCAATGCAAATGATTAAGACATCTTTGACTTACTTCAAAAGAGGTAGGCATAAGGCGATTAGCCAATCTGACTTCGGTCCCTTCTGAAGGAGTGACCCAGAAGCAAAATTCTAGTTAATCTCAATCTGAAATTACCAGAAGTGGGTATGGTTGTTATAACCCACCACGTGGCCACTAACTCCAATTCCAACAATATCGAAATGGCTGGATCAGGTGGCAACCACTTATGGTTACAGAAATGTTAGGCTAACTAAACCCCCTAACTGAAAGTAAGTGAGCTCAACTACATTCTGTTACATCCACCTCTATAAATACTGGTAAAAGGGAACATTCAGGGTAAGCAATCTGGAGTCACTTTCACTCTCTCTCTCCAAGCTCTCCATTCTGTTGCCTGAACCTTTACTGACTTAGGCATCGGAGTGTCTCCCACCAGAGAAAATCCAGTTAGGGACTTGTTTTGTAGGTATCCCGGGAGGCGGACCGGCAAGCCAGCTGCTCCATCCAGTTTGCAAAGGTTCAGTACCAACAGATTGGCACGCCAGGTAGGCGGAGCAGCATAGCAGCGACTGTCGACAACATCTGATCGCTCCCCTCTTGGAAAAGGAGATTTTGAAGAAACTACAATGGTGAAAAGCAGAACTCAAAATACTTCGACAAGCAGGGGATGTCCTCCCTCTAAAAGGAACGACCCCCCGATGGAGAATAGCATCCCACCTCCTATACTGGTTATATGGCAGCACCAATTCGAAGCCCTTTTGAATCGGGTTGATGCACTAACAACCATGATTCAAAATTTTCAAGAAGCTGCCCTCCAAGCAGGGCACCCACCAGCCACCTCCAGGCATAGCTATCGGTTTAAACCGAGGGAGGATCACCACCATAAGTCTACCCGACACTCCCATCAAGGTCGGCTTTCTCGTGAAGGCCAAAGTCACCAGCACCATAAGTCGGTCGATAGTTGACTTGAGAGGAAGAGAACCAGACGATCTCTCTCGATTTCTTCCGAAGACTTTATCCCTAGAAGTGCGGGACGAAAAGAAACTCGTTATGACTATGAAGAGAAGTTCAAGATGCTTGAATCATAAATCGCGAGGCTCCGCGATCAGAGAAGAGACGACAAAGTCATGACCTATGACTTGAGACCTCCTTTCACCTCCAGAATAATGGAGGAAATAGTCCCTTGGCACTTTAAGGTCCCCTAGATGGAACCTTACGATGGGACTACCGATCCACTCGACATTTGGTAGCTTTAAGGCCCACATGATGATTCAAGGAGCTTTCGATATACTGCACTGTCTCGCTTTTCCTGCCACTCTGAGAAGGCAGTTCGAATGTGGTATTCGAGCATACGTCCAAGTACCATCGATTCTTTCTATGAATTAAAAAAATTGTTAATCTCATGTTTCAAGACTTGCCGCAAAATACCCCGCAACATGGACAGTTTGTTCCTCCTTCACCAAAACGATAGGGAGAGTCTTAGAGATTATATTGCAAGATTCAATTCGGCCACCCTTGAGATCCCCGATCTCAATGAGCATGTGGCCATGTCCACTTTGAAAAAGAGCCTGCGATTGTCCGGGTTCATGTTTTTCCTGGACAAAAGATTTCCGACAAGTTACGCCAAACTCCTATCAAGGACTCAGAAATAAGCGGATGCTGAAGAGCAAGCGCAAATCGGTGCCTGACCAAAGAAAAATCTCTCCAAGAAGAAAAATAGCAAGGGGACCTGTACCCCCAGCAACAATGACTCAACTCGACGGCGTAGTCCCAGGCCCAAAATGTTGGGCAGAAAATTCGATTCGTACAATCCTCCTAATCTCCCAATGAAAAAGATCCTGATAGAGATAGAAAAAAGAGCTACCTACAACGGTCGTGATAGAGGTAGAAAAAAAAGCTACCTGCAACGGTCGTGCCCCATGAAGATATCCTCCACTATGAGGAATAGAAACAAATATTACTGATTCCATAAGGATCATGGTCACAATACCGAAGAATGCATCCAACATAAGGATGCCATAAAAGATTTGATCAAGAGGGGATACTTGGAAAAGTACGTCAGCCACTCCGAGCTCCGAACCAAAGCTGCTGCCCCTTAAAGGGCTATTGAAGAAGCCGAATTGCCCAACCAGAGGCCGATCGATGGAAGGGTAGGCATGCTACATGATGTGGTACTGAACGCTTTGATACCAAGACTGGTGCGGGACGAGCTAACTAGACCTAAAAATTGATGTGGACCGTTGATCGTTAAGAAATGATCTCTATATTAGGGAGTCCAATTTAATTAAATTAAATCTAATTAAATAAAATAAACTAGCAATTAATTGGGTCAGGTTATCAAAATGGATCTCACCTGAAATCATGAAATTTCATGAAATCTGGAAGAGGGAGATCGTCTAGAGGTCGTCGAAATCCGGACCAATAGTTCACGAGCGAGGTGGATCAGAAGCCGTTGGACCTGGAACACCAAAAATAAGCAATATATCAATCCCAAATCAAAATTAATAATAATCCCAATGCTTTGAGAGCCATGTGCTCTGGGATCCATGCACTCTGGGATCTGTGCGCTTGGGATCCATGCAGAGCAGAAATTGGTAGTATGGGAACTTGAATGCTTTCACATTCGTGCCATTGTTTCTTCTCCATGGATCACACCAAAAACAGGGAGCCAGAATCGCCAGTGTGGTGCGGCGAAGACGGTGGCTGGGCGGCGACGACGGGGCGACAGCAGGGGCGTCGGCGTTGGGCTTCACGGGAAGGGCGCTCGGCTGCAATGTCGGCTTGTTCCGGTGAAGACGGGGAGTGCTTTGGCGGTCGTGCAGAACAGGGATGGCTTCAGAGGGGCAGATCCGATGGAAGGTGTCGCGTAGAGGGCTTGGCTGCAGCGACGCTCGGTCGGAAGGGAGGAGGAAGACCGGCGACGGCTTGCGCGGGCGGACTTCGGCTGCAGCAGATCCGACGTCGCGTGGAGACCTGCAACGGAGGCGAATGGCGTGCGGCGACCGTGGGCTGGGAGCAGAGAAGATGGACGGCCCGATAGGGAGCGGAGGGAGATTTTCGATTGTTGGCGTGGGTTTGCTCCCGGATGGAAATTGACGACCGCGCATGGAGGGAGGGTCGGATCCAGGGATGCTATAGTATGAGACCAAAGGGGCTTGATTTCTTTGGTTGGTTGATTCGGGAGAAGTCACTTGGAAGAGAAGTAGAAGAGGAAAAACATAGAGAAGAGAAAGAGGAAAGAGAGAGAGAGGGAGAACCAGGAAGAGAGGAAGTAGAACCAAGAAGAAGGGGATCGAGAAGAGACGGAGAGGGGGAAGAAGAATCGAGAAGAAGAGATTGGGAGGAGTTGAATATTCTTCGCTAATTTTATTCGATGACAAAAGCTTCTTAAATAAGAAAACAATCGATTAAACTAAATTCCTAAACAATCTCAAAGTAATCGAAACTATAAGAGATTCCTAACTCCAAATACAAATAATAAACTGATCTCCGATTCGGACATATCCCAAATCCCACATACATCCATATAAAATAAATACATCAAGATTCGTGCTGGGCTGGCACCGAGATCTGGGCTGGTTGGATCTGGATCTGGATTGGCTGGATTTGCTCAATGTCCCTATCATTTCTCCTATGGTGGGGAGAACTCGACTCCGTCGAGTCAGGCTGGAGGTGCTCAAATAGATTTGGATCAATGTTCTGCAGCTCCTCTTCAGTAATCCAGAAGTCCTCTGACTTCGGTCTGTCTCGCCCAGACTCCTCCTAGACTTGATCTTCGCATCCAAAATATGTTCAATCACATCGTGCTTTCCTCTAAATGCTTGGTCTGTCTCGCCCAGACTCCTCCTAGACTTGATCTTCTCGTCCAAAATACGTTCAATCACATCATGCTTTTCTCTAAATGCTTTCCTCTCATTTAGAAAGGTGGGCTCTCAAGAGGAGGGTCACTTTCAAAGGAAGATGCAGGCTCAAATACATCACCAGGTGTCAATGCCGGTTCTTTATATTCAATTAGATCCAAATTATTAATCAAATTAACTCCTAATTGTTTTTCAGCTCTAGCCTCATGGTCATATTCTTCGTAGGCATTGGCTAATCCTGGGTCAGCAGTGTAAACTTCTTCTTCAAGGACATCACCTAGATCTTCTTGTTCTTCAAGTGCCCCTAAATGCAAGGTTCTAGACGGACACTGACTAGCTACATGACTTATCCCATTACACCTAAAGCAGTGGATCTTAGAGCTACTTCCTCGAGAAGACTCTCCTATAATCCCTTTTCCTTTGTCATCTCTAATTGGTGGGGTTGTAAATGAGGGTTGGCTACCAGGGGTCTGACTAATGTTAGGTTGTGGACCAGTTGGGGCTTGATTCATGAGGGCTCCTACCCTTGTATCTAAAGATCCTAACTTGCTATCAATTTCTTCGAGTTTACCCAAGATTCCTTGAAGGGCAGCTTCTAAACTGGGATCCATTTTGTTATCTAAGGAAGAATGTTCTGATTAATACTTGATTCCTGACCTAGTTGTCATGCAAAATTAAAATTGAAATTGACCCTAACTTAACCTATGGCTCTGATACGGAAATTTATTCTTCAGATCCGCCCCGAGCCATCCGTCTCTCCTCCCACGCCCGTGCCAGTCCACCCGTGAAGCCTCGCCGCCAAGCTTAGCCGTGCCGTCGACCAGTGTTCCCGTCGTCTCCGATGGACTTTCTTCCATCTGCGATGCCGAGGCCAAAGCCTCTGCCATCGTGCCCTCCACAGTCGTCGCCCGACCGCCGGACAACTCCAAACGCCCCAGCCGTCAGTTTCTCCTCCCTGCTGCCTTGCTCCATGGCCACCGCACGATCGCCGCCTATGCCGGTCCGTCTCCTCCACCCATGCAAGCCGAGCACCCTTTCCGTGAAGCCCTCCGCCAGAACTTCTCCGCTCCGCCATCGCTAGCCGATCTCTGCCGTCCGTCGCTCAGCACCGTCACCGGCGAATCCGACCGCTGGACTTCGACCTCCCCTGTTTCTTGGTGTTGATCCATGAAGAAGAAGCCTTTGCACGAATGTGAAGGAAAGAAGACCCACACGGATCGCAAAGCCGCACGGATCCCAAATCCTCATGGATCTTAGAGCAGTTCCAAGTTCTGTACAGCACGATTTCCAAAGTCGCACGGATCCTAAAGCTTCACAGATCAAAGCACTAAATTTATTTAATTATTTTGATTTGGAATTATTAATCATTTCTTTTTGGTGATTCAGGTCCGACGACTTCAAATCTATTTGCCTGTGATCCACTGGTATGGATTTTTGGACGACCTCAAGACGATCTCCCTTTTTCAAATTTCATGAGATTTCATGTTTTCGGGTGAGATCCACTTTAAGAACCTGATATAGTCAATTGCTGATTTTATTTATATTTAATTAGATCTAATTTATTTAAATTGAACAACCCTAATCTAGTGATCATTTCTTAACGATCAACGGTCCCAAAGTAATTTCCCTTAAGTCTAGGGTTTGTCAGCCCATCTCGCACCAGCCTTGGTAAATTGATATGGTACTGAACGCTCTGATACAAAATTGATGTGGTACTGAACACTCTGATACCAAGACTGGTGTGGGACAGGCTAACTAGACCTAAAAATTGATGCAGACCATTGATCATTAAGAAACGATCTCTAGATTAGGGTATCCAATTTAATTAAAATAAATCTAATTAAATAAAACAAACCAGCAATTAATTAGGCCAGGTTATCAAAATGGATCTCACTTGAAATCACAGAATTTCACAAAATTTAGAAGAGGGAGATCGTCTAGAGGTCGTCGTCTAGAGGTCCAGTAGTTCATGAGCGAGGTGGATCAGAAGTCGTTGGACCTGGAACACCAAAAACAAGCAATATATCAATCCCAAATCAAAATTAATAATAATCCCAATGCTTTGAGATTCATGCACTCTGGGATCCGTGCACTCTGGGATCTGTGCAGAGCAGAAATTGGTAGTATGGGAACGTGAATGCTTTCACATTCGTGCCATTGTTTCTTCTCCATGAATCACACCAAAAACAGGGGAGCTGGAATCGTCAGTGTGGTGCGGTGAAAGACGGTGGCTGGGCGGCGACGGCGGGGCGACAGTAGGGGCGTCGGCATTGGGCTTCATGGGAAGGGCGCTCGGCTGCAGCGTCGGCTTGTTCCAGTGAAGACGGGGAGCACTTTGATGGCCGTGCGGAGCAGGGATGGCTTCGGAGGGGCAGATTCGGCGGGAGGCGTTGCGCGGAGGGCTTGGCTGCAGCGACGCTCGGTCGAAAGGGAGGAGGAAGACCGGCGATGGCTTGCACGGGTGGACTTCGGCTGCAGCGGATCCAGCGTCGCGTGGAGACCTGCGGCAGAGGCGGATGGCGTGCGGCGACCGTGGGCTGGGAGCGGAGAAGATGGACAGCCCGGTAGGGAGCGAAGGGAGATTTTCGATCGTTGGCGTGGGTTTGCTCCCAGACGGAAATTGACGACCATGCATGGAGGGAGGGTCGGATCCAGGGATGCTATAGTATGAGACCAAAGGGGCTTGATTTCTTCGGTAGGTTGATTCGGGAGAAGTCACTTGGAAGAGAAATAGAAGAGGGAAAACATAGAGAAGAGAAAGAGAAAAGAGAGAGAGGGAGAACCAGGAAGAGAGGAAGTAGAACCAGGAAAAAGGGGGTCCGAGAAGAGACGGAGAGGGGGAAGAAGAATTGAGAAGAAGAGATTGGGAGGAGTCGAATATTCTTCGCTAATTTTATTCGATGACAAAAGCTTCTTAAATAAGAAAATAATCGATAAAACTAAATCCCTAAACAATCTCAAAGCAATCGAACTATAAGAGATTCCGATAACTCCAAATACAAATAATAAACTAATCTCCGATTCGGAGATATCCCAAATCCCACGTACACCTATATAAAATAAATACATCAAGATTCATGCTGGCCTGGCACCGAGATCTGGGCTGGCTGGATTTGGATTCGCTGGATCTGCTCAATGTTCCCATCACTACATCGACGAACAGATTAGAGAAGAGCCGAAGAGGATGCTCCCAAAAGGCTCAGGAGCAACAATTCCATATGCTTCTCAAATGATGACCTCCAGGAAGTTCAGGCCCCAAACGACGATCTAGTTGTAGTTTCAGTCGTTGTAGCAACTATGATGTAAGACGCATTCTAATAGACAATGGAAGCTCCGCAGATGTTTTACTTTATGATGCATTTTTCAGAATGGGTTTGTCTAAAAATAAACTACAGAGCTCTCCCATGCCTCAACTGGGTTCGAAGGCAACCAGGTCAGAGTTGAAGGAAAAATAACACTACCTGTAACCCTCGGCACCGAACAATGGCAGAAGACACTTGATGGGGACATCAACTAGCCCAGAACATGAAGCCTTGCCCAGCCGAGAACGTGAAGCCCAGCCTAGCCCAGACCTGAAGCCTAGCCCAGAACCTGAAGCCTAGCCCAAATCCTGAAGCTTTAGTCGATGCAGCACATATCCCGGAGTAGCATGGATCCCGAAGCAGCACAAATCCCGGAGTATATCCAAATAAGATAAATATAATTTTTTTATGGGTGTACGGGGGATTGGGATATCTCAAAATTTTAGGATTAGTTGTTTCCGTTATTTTTAGGATCACGTTGTTTTAGAATTTATTTTCATCGTTGTTTTTAGTTTATCTTAGCTAAGATAGAGTTCTGGTTATGATGGTTCTTAACTAACCGGGGACTGTAAACTTTATTTAAGCTCTTTTTCATTCTAATAAAAATATAGATGATCAATTATTGAAACAGAACTTTCCTTTGTTTCTTTGGTTAGGAGATCTTTGCTTCTCCGGGTAGGAGAAGGGTGCCCCAACCTTCATTTCTTCGGGTAGGAGAAGGGACCCAACCTTTATTTCTCCGGGTAGGAGTAGGGTCCCCAACTTTTCTCTTCTTCCTTCTCTGTTTCCTTTCTCCTGAATTAGTTCATCGAGCCATTTCCCGGATCTGTTCGAGCACCATTGCCTGGCACGCCTACGCCTGTGCCAAAGGAGCGTGCCCTCCTCTTTGTCACAGTTGATCCTCTATCTCCCGTGAAAGTCCCATCCCCGCGCCTACCCTCTTCCATCCGTGAGCAAGCCACACCAGCGAATGGGAAACCCCTCCGCCCAAGATCTTTGTTCCCCATCCACCTCTCCATCCCTGCCGGCAAATCGACGACCGATAACCGCTGGAAGAGAGGCTGCACCACCAGCCATTTGGTTCCTTCGAGATCTGCACGACGCCCGTCTCCACAACGCCAACTGAATGGCTCAGCTGCCCCTGAGCACAGATTTCCAGCGAGACTGCCCGTGCCCCGTCGGATCTCCTCCCTGCTTCCCGTCAGCCGCCCGTCGCCTCGTTGTCTGTTAGATCACATCCATTGTTGCCGGAACCAACCAAGATCGAGCACATAACCGAGCCTGTGCCACCCAACCACCAATTGCCCAGTCCATGATCACCATCGCTAGAGCAAACCACTGGAATCTCTTACGTGCTGGCCAACCTCCCGTTCGTGCTGCCACCTCCGCCCAGCACCGATGCCGGCGAAATCCTTCCGAAGCCGCTCCCTGCTGCAATGCCCGATGCCTCACCTCCATCACCAAATGCTGTTGCTACGTGTTCCTCGTGCAGCCGCCTGCCTCCCATCGCCGGTGCCTGCGAAGACTACCGGTTCCATTGAAATCGCTGGTGAAATCCCTCCCCTCTGCAAGCCTCTCTGCTGCTGGTTCGATTCGTGGAGAAGGGGAAACCTGCACGAACGTGAAAGCAGTCCCTTCTTCTGCACGGTTCTCAGAGCCAAGCCGGCTACCCAATGCCGACTTTAGAAAAGCGTAAAAAAAAGATGGTGAGAAAAAAAAAGTGAAAAAGGAAAATACAGAAAAAAAGTATGGGTTTATCAGTTTAAAAGAAGTGAAAAAAATCAAAAAAAAGGAGAAAAAATATGGAAAAAAAAAAGTTTATTTGAATAAAAAAATAGGAGAAAAAATAATTTGGACCCGGTTTAACCTAGCATAGGGTCATTTCTTAACAACCAACGGTCTGATCTCCTATAATAAATATTGATCGGGGTTTGTCCTGCATCAATTTTTGGTATCAGAGCTTCTTGCATCCCGCATCAGTTTTGGTATTAGAGCGAGGGTTAGGTTAGATAAGGTTAGTCATTTTCATTTTAATTGCACTATTTGTATATAAAAAAAAGTTCAGTCTGCAGATCACGTGTATCCTGAAGTCAGAAGATTGCTGAAGCTTGACTCGACGGAGTCGAGTTCTTCTCATCTCAGGAAAATGATGGGAACATCGACCAGCCTAGAACCTAAAGCCCAGCCCAGCCGAAGCCCAGCCCAAACCCTGAAGCCTCAATCGATGTAGCACATATCCCAGAGCAGCATGGATCCCGAAATAGCACGAATCTCGGAGCACATCCAAATAAGATAAATATAATTTTTTTATGGGTGTACGAGGGATTGGGATATCTCAAAATTTTAGGATTAGTTGTTTTCATTGTTTTTAGGATCACATTATTTTGGAATTTATTTTTATCATTATTTTTAGTTTATCTTAGCTAAGATAGAGTTCTGGTTACGATGGTTCTCAATTAACCGAAGACTGTAAACTTTATTTAAGCTCTTTTTCATTCGAATAAAAATATAGATGATGAATTATTGAAACAGAACTTTCCTTTGTTTCTCTGGTTAGGAGATCTTTGCTTCTCCGGGTAGGAGAAGGGTTCCCCAACCTTCATTTCTCTGGGTATAAGGGACCCAACCTTTATTTCTCCAGGTAGGAGAAGGGTTCCCAACTTTTCTCTTCTTCCCTCTCTATTTCCTTTTTCCTGAATCAGTTCATGATCGAGCCATTTCCCGGATCTGTTCGAGCACCATTGCCCGGCACGCCTACGCCTGTGCCAAAGGAGCATGCCCTCCTCTTCGTCACAATCGATCCTCTATCTCCCATGAAAGTCTCATCATCGTGCCTACCCTCTTCCGTCCGTGAGTAAGCCATACCAGCAAACGGAAAACCCCTCCGCCCAAGATCTTCATTCCCCATCCACCTCTCCGCCCCTGTCGGCAAATCGATGACCGACAACCACCAGAAGAGAGGCTACGCCATCGACCATCCAGCTCCTTCGAGATCCACACGATGCCCATCTCCATAATGCCAACCAAATGGCTCAGCCGCCCCTGTGCACAGATCTCCAGTGAGATTGCTCATGCCTCGTCGGATCTCCTCCCTGCTTCCCGTTGGCCGCCTGTCGCCCCGTCGTCCATCAGATCACATTCGTCGCTGCCGGAACCAACCAAGATCAAGCGCATAACTGAGCCTGTGCCACCCAACTACCAATTGCCCAGTCAATGATCACCGTCGCCAGAGCAAACCGCTGGAATCTCTTACATGTCGGCCAGCCTCCCGTTCGTGCCACCTCCTTCGCCCAGCACCGACGTCGGTGAAATTCTTCTGAAGCCGCTCCCTGCCATAATGCCTGATGCCTCACCTCCATCGCCAAACGCCATCGCCGCGTGTTCCCCGTGCCGCCGTCCACCTCCCATCGATGGTGCCGGTGAAGACCACCGATTCCGTTGAAATCGTCGGTGAAATCCCTCCCCTCCGTGAGCCTCTCTACTGCTAGTTCGACCATCTAGAAGAAGGGGAAACCTGCACGAACGTGAAAGTAGTCCCTTCTTTTGCACGGTTCTCAGAGCCAAGCCGGCTACCCAATGCCGACTTTAGAAAAAGTATATAAAAAAAAAAGACCATGAGAAAAACAAGTGAAAAAGGAAAATACAAAAAAAAGTATGGGTTTATTAGTATAAAAAAATAAAAAAAATATAAAAAATATAAAAAAATATGAAAAAAAGGTTTATTTGAATAAAAAAATTTGGAAAAAAATAATTTGGGCCTGGTTTAACCTAGCCTAGGATCGTTTCTTAACGACCAACAGTCCGATCTCCTAGAATAAATATTGATCATCAACACTCCCCATCAACTTTGTAGTAGTCCGAACCACTTTAACTTATAACGCCATCTTGGGATGACCCGCCTTAAACAAATTTCGGGCCGTGGTATCAACGTATCACCTTCTAGTATGCTTCCCCACTAGAAATGATATTGGCAAATTAAAGGGAGACCAAAGAGTCACCCGACAGTGCCTGATGATATAGGACAACCAATCGGCTAATCTCATGACATTGGACCAGCTGGACCCAAGAGATCATACTGAAGATAGTGGGGATCCGATAGAGAAGACCGTCTTCATACCTTTAGCTGAAGATGATCCAACAAAAATTGTGTAAATTGGGAGTCTTCTAGATGGAGAAACAAGGACAAGATTGATCCATTTCCTTCAGAGTAATGCTGATATCTTCGCCTAGTTAGCTTCGGATATGCCTGGAATCCCAGCCAAAGTAATCACTCATCGACTCGAAGTAAGCCCTGGACACAAACCAGTTAGGCAGAAGAAGAGGAACTTTGCTCCCAAAAGATAAAAGGTGATCGATGAAGAAGTAAAAAACTTCTCAAAGTCGGATTTATAAGAAAAGGACACTATCCAGAATGGCTAGCCAATGTCGTGATGGTGAGAAAGGCTAATGGTAAATGGAGGATCTATATTGACTATACAGATTTAAACAAAGCCTACCTAAAAGATAGTTTTCCTCTCCCGAAGATATATCAACTAGTTGATGCCAGTTCGGCTCATCAATTGCTGAGCTTCATGGATGCTTTCTCCGGGTACAATCAGATTCAGATGAACTTTGAAGATGAAGAGAAGACTACCTTCATAATAGAGAAAGGACTCTATTATTATAAAGTAATGTCGTTCGGGCTAAAAAATGTCGGAGTGACATTCCAAAGGTTGATTAACAAAGTATTCGAAAAGCAGCTAGGGAAGAACATGGAAGCCTATGTCGATGACATGATTGTGAAAAGCCTCCTCAAAGCTGACCATATCAAAGATTTGGAAGAGTCCTTTGATGCCCTGCGGCATCATCAGATGAAGTTAAATCCGGCTAAATGCGCTTTCGGAGTGACTTCAGGAAAATTTCTGGAATTTTTGGTTACCAAGCGAGGAATAGAGGCTAATCTAGAGAAGATTCAAGCCATCCAAAATATGAGACACCTTTCTTGCAAAAAAGAGGTTTAGCAATTAATCGGAAGGATCGTCTCTTTAAGTCGGTTCATCTCTCGGTTAGCCGAAAGGTGTCTTCCTTTCTTCAAAGCTCTTCGCCAATCCCAAAATCTTGAATGGTCCGAGGACCGCCGCTTCGCCTTTGAGAACTGAAGAAATACCTCGAGAGTCCTCCCCTACTTTCTAAGCCTCAAGAAGGGGAAACTCTCTATTTATATCTCTCCGCTTCGGATGAGACAGTCAGTTCAATGCTTGTTCAAAAAGGTGCTGATAATCTTCAAAAACCGATTTGTTACACAGCAAAGTCTTGCACGATGCCAAAGTGAGATATCTCAGAATACAGAAGCTTATATACTCGCTGGTGATAGCGGCAAAGCGCTTGTGGCCTTTCTTTCAATCCCATTCCATTATGGTCCTGACAGACCAACCTTTAAAAGCTATCTTCCGATGCCATGATACTTCGGGGAGGATAGCTAAATGGGCCATTAAGCATGGAGAATTTGACATCAACTTTCAATCCAGATTGGACATGAAAGCATAATTATTGGATGACTTCCTAGTCGAATGCACCTGGAGGCAAGAAGATGACTTATCAGGAGCTGAAGGGGAGGAGGCCACCGTAGGGGATTCAGAACCTATATGGTATTCGTGTAGATAGAGCTTTAAACTCTATGGGATGCGGAGTAGGCCTCATCTTAGCCGATCCAAACGGGCACACCATAGAATATGCTCTGTGTTTCTCTTTCCATGCTTCGAACAACCAAGCTGAATACGAAGCCCTTCTTGTAGGACTCCGAATCACCAAAGAGCTGGGGATTCGAAAGATTCAAATCTTTTCAAATTCTCAATTGGTGGTGAACCAGGTAAAAGGCAAATTTGAGGCCCGTATCCTACTATGATCCAATATCTAGGAAAAGTGCAGATTTTAGTATCCCAGTTTAAATTCTTCGAAATCGCCCAGTGCCACGAACGAAGAATTCTCGAGTTGATGCACTATCTAGGCTCACCACCACTGCTTTAGATTCCCTCGGCCGCACCTTCATAGAACATCTCGAAGCTCCCAGCATAGCAGAAGAAACACTGGAGGTGCATCAGGTCGAGCATGAACCCAACTGGATGTACCCTATTCTAAGATTCATGAATGAAGGTACACAGCCTGAGAACAAAATTGAAGCCAAGCAAGTTCGCTGGATGGCATCTCAATATATCATCTTAGATGGAGCTCTATACAAGAGATATTTTATACAACCCCTATTAAAATATTTGGGTCCGACGGATGCGGACTATGCTTTAAGAGAAGTACATGAAGGCATATATGGAGATCACATAGGGGCAGATCCCTAGCCTATAAAATAATATGCCAAGGTTATTATTGGCCAACCATTCAGAAGGATTCCATCGACTTCGTTCGAAGATGCGACCAATGTTAGAAGTATTTCAACACTCAAAGGCGGCCTGCAAGTCAACTGACTCAATTAACAGCACCATGGCCTTTTGCCTAATGGGGACATGGATATTTTTGGTCCGTTCCCTCCAGCATTTGGATAACGGAAGTTCCTCGTAGTAGCCATCGACTATTTCACCAAGTAGGTCGAAGCCGAACCCTTGGTGCATATTACTGTAGGGAAGGTCGAAAGCTTCGTAAAGAACTTTATTATCTTCAGATTTGGAATTTTCTATGCCATCGTCACCGATAATGGAAGATAATTTGATAATCCAAAGTTTAAGAACTTCTATGCTCAATACCATATACTTCACAAATTGACTTCCATCAATCATCCTCAATCTAACGGAGAAGCCGAAGTGACAAATAGGACCATTCTTCATGATTTGAAGACCAGGTTAAACGATGCCAAAGGGCTCTGGGATGAAGAACTAAATTCAATTTTTGGACATATCGAATAACTTTTAGAAAGGCTATTGATGAATCTCTGTTTCATTTGGCTTACGGCACCGAAGCAGTCCTCCATATGGAAGTCACTCTACAATCTTTAAGGATTGATCATTACAAGGAACCTGAAAATTCGGAGCACCAAAGAATAGATCTGGATCTGCTACAAGGCACCAGGCTTCATGTCCAAATAAAGATGGTGGCGTACCAGCAAAAAGTTGCCAAATATTATAACTCCAGGATGAAGGAACGAACCTTCCGACCCAAAGACTTGGTACTGCGAAGGTCCGAAGTATCCAGGCCAATAGAACAAGGCAAGCTTTTCTCCAATTGGGAGGGCCCTTACCGAATCAGAGAAGTCATGCGCCCAGAGGCTTACCGACTTGAAACTCTAGATGGTTCCCTACTACCTTGGCCTCGGAATGTAGAAAACCTTCGTAAATACTATTAATAAGAGATCTTTCTCTTTGAAAGACTTCAATAAAAAGTCCATGCAGAGGTGGGCCTAACCAGCCTATATTACTCTCAATCAAAGGCACAGGGATGGTTCAAGTAACCTACCTTACGGTAAATCCGATGACGTACCGAGGTGGGCCTAACTAGCCTATCTTATTCTCAATCAGGGGCACAAGGATGGTTCAAGTAACCTACCCTATGGTAAATCTGACAACATGCTGAGACAGGTCTGAATAGCCTACCTTATTACTATCCATGAAATGCCTAAGGATGGCCTCATCGGCTTACCTCGATGACAAGTTTAATCAAAGCAGTCATCCAAGTCCTTCTGCGACTTCAACAAGCTCAGATGCTTCGATTAAGATGAAGACAAATTGCTCGGAGCCAATATGAGATCTTGGGACTCTTCATAAATACTTTAGTTCAGTATTTATGCTATCGAAGAATTTATGCTTAAGCCTTGTTCTGGAAAGCTCTCTTCCATCAAAAGAAAAGACTTTGACTTAAAAGAAAAGGAGATTTCATTGAAAGGAAAAATAGTACAGCCAATTGAGTTACATCCAAAAAAAAAAAACTACATCAAGAAACTATTTTTTCTCGGCTGACCCAGAAGCCGAGTTAGGAATGGAGATCTCCTTGGCGGCCTCTTCATCAGCTAGAGAAGCAGATGTCTCTTTGGCCGGATCACCCACTTCCTTCTCCTCATCACCAGGTTTGGCAACAAGAGAAACATCTAGGTTCGAGCAAACCTTTACAATTTCACTCAGACAATTCGTATAGCCGATGAGATAACTTTCTGCTCCGACTTCATGTATTTCATCGACAAAGGCTTTGGATTTCTTATAATCCTCAATGGCCCGGAAAGCATCCTCCTTGGCCTGTTTTGCCCTCTGATTGGCCAATGAAACCTCCTGCTCCAGAATGGCGATTCTCTTTTCCAGTTTAGCCCTATGAGCCGCCACCTCTTCAGCATTCCGAAGACAATCCCTTATTAGCAGCTCAACTGAGATCGCCTTCTTTCACCTCTTCTGCAAATCAGCCGCCAGCTCAGTTGCGTATGTCTGAGCTGCCCTCAGTTCCCTCTCCAAGGAACAGTTATCGACAATAATTTTATTCAACTTTTCTTCGGTAGCAATCCAAAGCTCTTCAGCCGTTTCCCTCTCGGCTATGGCTGAAGCCAACTGGCTTCGGAGGTCATTGTCAAGGCAAATGGACTCACGGATGCTCTCTTCCAAAAGAGAGACATCGTGGATAATCTGCCAAAGGAAAACATGCATGAAGTTGGTCCTACTGGTGCCAATACAATGCTATAAGCCACTTTACCACTTACCTGTAGCATCTTGGGATAAATAGAGGAATGAGTGTCCTCCAATCCTTGTCTCTTGGTCTCCTCCCAGTCTTTTCGGAGGATGACCAAAGTCTTCGCTAGCCTAGGATCGCCAAGGCCAGCATCGGTAGCAGGTACACTGCAGCCTCCTAAGCCCTCCCTTTCGATAATTTGCAGTTCGGGCTTGACATCTTTGTCGATGATGGGAGCCTTACCCTTATCCACTAAAGCGGGCTCCCCAGATAACCCTGCAGCAGGAAATCCTGCCAGGCATTTGGTTGAACGTCCAGATGAAGGGACCTGATTCTCCTCCGAGGAAGATTCTACATTGATGGGAGTTTGTTCCCCAACCGGTGCTTGCGGAGGAACCTGAAAATGAACCTGCCTTTGGTCTGATCTTCTTACTGGTGTACTTGTTGTCGACCGCTTCCTCACCGCTTGTCAAAGCCATGCTGTGTCTGGCTTCATGGTTGGAGAAGGCTCTTGAAGATCGTTAAAGGAGGAAGAGGAAGAAAGGTGGCAAGAAAGAAGGAACTCTTGAGAAAAATTGCTCAAGAGGCAATATTGCTAAAAGCCCGAGAAAGTTTAACTTTAAGGGGTATCAACCTCTTATATAAGTGCCACTAGCGGCTCAGATTCGTTGCCCATATTTTGAGTAGCCCTTTGATTATGCCAAGTGCACCTGCCTTAATTAATGAAGGTCTCGATCCACATGCAGACGGTTACGAGAAGTCAGAGAGCCGCGACTGATTCGATTCCTGAAACATGTAGCTTTAATGATTTCAATCACTGTAATCCCATGATCTGGGTAATAATCACCTCGCCAATGATGATTGGACAACTGACAGAGATGAAATGCCGTATTATTGATGAACTAAAGTCACCATCAAAAGCCGAGACTCTTTAATTATGAGTCCGAAAGCTGAAGGATTAAACTTGTGAACTGAAAAAGCCGACCTGATGGGAAGTCGAGCCGATCAGCTCATCATCGAAGTCAACATTCCCACTAAAGTTAAGTCTGAAAACCTCATATAGTGAAGAAATTCATGTTCCTGTCAAGGGCTTTCACTTATCCGAAGGCTGTGTATATTGGATTTTTCTTATTAAAGCTGGAGGATATTATGTTTTCAGAGATGATTATTTTTTTGAAGATTACTATGATTTATTCGAAGACTTTACACTTAGAAAATCTCTACTTAAGCCAAAAGTTATTTTACATTCAAAGGCTATTCCCAGTCCGAAGACTTCATACTTGGAAGGATTTTCATTTAAGTTAGAAATTATTATGTTTTCAAGAAATGGCTACCTACTCGAAGGCCATTGCACATCTGATGACTCTATACTTAGAAAAATCACGACATAGCTTGAAGAAAAAGAGCACTTTCTATCGATAAGCATGTGTACATATAATCCTTCTTGCAAAATAAGAAACTGAAGAAGTAAAAGGCCTATTCATCGATTTTGGCCGCTGCAGGAACTTCTGAATTGACCGTAGGAAGAGCCTCTTCAATCTGAACTGCTGGAAGGGACTTTTCAGCTTGGGTCGAAGTTGCCGGATCCGTTATGGTCGGCTCTTCAACTTGTTCATGACCCTCAGCCGCAATTGGGACATCTTCAGTTTGTTCCGGTGCTTCCTCAATTTCAGCAGGGGCCTCGTCTTCTTCTTCTTCAGTGATCTCATATATCAGGATGCTCAAAAGGTCTAGCTCGGGGTAAAGCCCCTAGACCTCTTTGAGCCTATCATTGAACCTGAGTTGGTAACAACCACTCCAGATTCGATGATTTATTTTTTAAATTTTAAAGACTTTTTGAAGTCCTCGATCATCCTGGTTACTTGTACCTTCAGGGCCTCAGACTCCTTGGCCATTGCTTCGGCCTCTTTGATCGCCTCATCGACCTTCTTTTGAATCTTTTTGGCGGAGTGTTCCAAGAAGTGTATCTATTTTTTCTTCCTCCAAAGCTTGGCCTCTTGTTCAGAAATCTTTAGTTGAGCTTTCTTCAGCTCGTTCTTTAGATCCTGAACTTTAACATCCTTTTTCGAAAGCTTCTCCTCCATTGCTGACTTCAGTTCCTAAACCACTTCTCTCTCGGCCTTCGTTTGAAGCTCTTCCCTCAAACTATGGAGGAAGTTGTCAAACCTTGTCATACTCTCCGCCATGAAAATAATGTCATGGACCAGCTGCATCAAATAATCGAATCATGAAGTTAGTTATGTTGAGAATGATCATAAGAAGATGGAAGGAAATAAAGATGTCTTACCTTGTACAGTAGAGAATGCCGAATCAGACACCTCCTTAAGGCACTGATTCCGGGTGGCTACCCAATCACGGGGCATCATCATGGCCTTCATCACCCTCCTGGCCACGTCAGGAAGCACAAGACCCCTAGTGTCGGAGAAGATGGAGAGGTCTACTTCACAATCCCTGTCTAAGGGAGTGTTCATCACCTGACTCCTTTCGACCTGGGGCACCTTGCCCTTGTCTCTTGCAGACGGGCAAGGCGGCGATACGTTGGCAGCCGGAGTTAGGGTTGGACTCTCCAAAATCTGAATCGAAGTGCTCTCCCTCAATCGGGGCTCCACCGGAGGAACTCTATCCCCCCTCGATGACTCCCTGATCGGTGCAACACTCCTGCTGGCTCCTTTGGCTCGAGCCTTCTTTTAGGCCTCCGATCCTGCAGGAGGAACCGAGCTGCTCTCTTTGTGGTAGACTGGCAAAGCATTTTGAAATCAGGCTTCATTCTGCCACCTGTTAACAGAAACAAGCATCAAGGTTAGTTTGCTGGAATGACTGCAAAGTTGCATAAAGCTGAAGTTATTACTAGCTATACCTAGTGAAGAGAACTCGGTGATCTGAGCGAGATGAAGGTTTCTCTCTTCTAAAAGTTCTCAGACTGAAAGGACTTCAGCCCCAGACAACACTTCGTAGTCTGGTTGGTTGGTCATCAGAACTTTCTTGCTGGATTTAGCACTTAAGCAGGATTTCTTCCATTCAGTATTGAACCCCCATGACTGAGAAGAAAAGATAAAGAAGAAATTGGATTTCCACCCATGAATGGCACTAGACATATCCTTTATTATTTTATGGCCAGGATGGGGGCCGATGACCCACCATCCGTAGCCATGGAAGTCTCTATTCAATACGAAGAGATAGGTAAATAGAGTAGTCCAAGGCCTTACATTCGCTATATGGCAAAAGACTAAAAACCCGCAAATATTCTAAATACTGTTCGAAGTTAACTGTGTAGGGATTGCATAGTACATATTGAAAATTTTAGAGAAGAAAGAATGCAGTGGGAAATGAAGACTGGCTTTTAGGTGGTCTTCGTATATGGCAATAGCATTGGCAGGAGGGTTGTTCACCCTTTCTTCGGGCTCTGGAAGAATTAAGGGAAGGTTTTCAGGAATATGGTAGTATTCCCGGAGATGAGCTATCTTTCCAAAAGACAAGAAACTTGGGATCAATTCCGGTTTAGACTTGGCATTGACCTCCTAACAGGTTCTGAGGTACTAGAAGACTCAACTTCTTCCCTGCCGGAGAGAGTCCTACCGGCGGCAGGGATCCCTAAAGTCCTAACCATGGTGAAAAAAAAAGGAGAAAAAGGAAGGCCTTACTTGCTAGAGAAAATGAAGGCCGAATAGAGAAAAAAGACGGGGACGGCAGAAGGTGAAGAGAACAAGGCAAAGAAGCTTCCTCTGCCAGGCTATTCCCCTTTATATAGGGGGACAAAGATGGTTCGGGTGATCTCCTCGAAGAAAGAGGCACCTTTCTAATTATGCCACGTATGGAGGCGCCGATCATGGATACGAAGCCCCAAGCGATGCCAGTCGATTTGACGAGAGAAAAATCAAACTATCAGTCACGATCCATGTGACCACATCTAACGACCGAGATGGAGTTCGTATTTAATGTCCAAAGGGTAAGATGATGCCATGTCCTCCATCCAAATCGAAGCCAAAGAGTCAGTCGGATCACCATAATGGAAGGAAGAGACGCAACTCACCAGCCCATCGTCTTCTTTTCATGAGCCAATGGGAAGGTGACATTTGTCCTTTTCACGACTATCAAATCAGATGTCAGCTACTGCGATTGACTAAATCGAAGATTCGCCATCATTGGTCACGCCTTCTCCAACGATAACCCATAAGTACTCCCACTTTTCAAAACAAATGATTGCTTTGAAAGATGGGAGTGGGGGGAAACTGTTATGATAAACCGGCTTGAGGAAGGCTGATTATTGGTTCAATTGGATCCTTTCTGAACCAGTCGCCCAAGCCAGAAGACTCGAAGGTGACTCTACGGGCTGATGAAGCGACGATTCGACATTACCGTCGTAGCCACACCACAGGGTCAATCTTCGGCTTGCACCGAAGACATTGGTCTCGAAGCATATTCTTGGCCCATGTTGTCCCAAATGGCTAGCTAGTGTTCTTTGGATTGACTTGAAGAAGAAGATTGGTCCGAAGAAGGCAGCTACCTCATCTCTCAGCTTGATCCGAAAAGGACAAGTTCGAAGCAAAATTTCAGCTCACTTTAAAGAAGACAACTTCGATGTAAATGGCTAAGACGTCTTTGGCTTACTCCGAAAGAGGTAGGCACAAGGCGATCAGCCAATCTGATTTCGGTCCCTTCTGAAGGAGTGGCCCAGAAGTAAAATTCCAGTTAATCTCAACCTAAAATTACCAGAAGTGGGTATGGTTGTTATGACCCACTACGTGGTCACTAACTCCAATTCTAATAATATCGAAATGGCTAGAATCAGGCAACAACCACTTATGGTCACGGAAATGTTAGGCTAACTAACCCTACTAACTAAAAGCAAGTGGGCTCAACTGCATTCTGTTACATCCATCTCTATAAATACTAATAAGAGGGGATACTCAGGGTAAGCAATCTGAAGTCGCTTTCACTCTCTTTCTCTCCACGCTCTCCATTCTGTTGCTTGAACCTTTATTGACTTAGGCATCGGAGTGTCCCCCACCGGAGAAAATCCGGTCAGGAACTTGTTTTGTAGGTACCACGGGAGGCGGACCGACAATCTAGCCGCTCCATCCAGTTTGCAAGGGTTCAGCACCAACAGTACCGATGACAATTCGCTTTCTACTTAAGATTTACTTTCAGGAGGTTCATGGTAGTTAGTTAATTGGGAGTCCTCATTTGCATTTCTTGCTGGACCAATTTGGACTACCTGCAGCTAGTACCTTAATAAAGTTTATGTTCTTACCTAGAAAGTCAAGCTTCCCTTTCTTAGTCCGAGCCTATGTATCTTATAAGAATATAGCCAATTGTGCCCACTAATTTGGTGATGTTGCTAGTAAGCCACTGGGTAACTACATTGATGATACGATGCTTCCGATACATATGGTTTTCTCGAAAAAGTGCATGTTGTTTTCATTTTTCCCCTCTACTTTATTTATTTATTTTTTCCATATATAATTAGAGAACTGTCAGGTTAAATTCATGGTTGCACGTAATGCAACTCGTCAACTTTCAATTTTCACTGGGTGTCCATGTTCAAATGAACACGATTTCAGATCCATGGGGCCAAATGTAGAACTGCAATTTTTGTCCTCTTAGCCCACTTGCATCATTGCATGTGCCCATAAACTTAGCTATGTTCGCCTATCATTGTTCCGCTGTTTCCTGGCAACAAATCTTCGTAGAGATTCCTATTACGTTGCTGTTTTTGATTGGTTCGAAGAATGTACGTATTTTTAATTTAATAACTCCGCCGCCCCCCCCCCCCCCCCCCCCCCTGTCTCTCTCTCTCTCACACACACACACACGCAAAAAGAAAAAAGAAAGAAAGAAAAAAAAAAAAGGGAGAAATAATAGTCCCAATATATTGGACACAGGCCTGGGTCTTGCCATCCACCTTGGTTCGCCGTAAGTTAAAGGTGGATCTTTCTAATCGAAGGTTTGGTCACTGGACTTAAAATGTATCACCAATAGCAAGCAACTTGCAACACGCTAATTGCAAGGCTTGAGGTTATGCACTACACAAATTCCGAGATTCCTTCGTCTTGGTTTAAATGATTCACCGTTTTGAATTTGACTCCCTGCAACTAATTAAACATTGCAAACATGCACATGCTGCTACTATGACATGATCATCATCATCTTTTTTTTTTTGTTATTTGTTGGGGGGGGGGGGGGGGGAGGCGGTTGTGGGTGGTGATTTATATGTATTTCCATGGATTTCTTCGTTGCACCAAAAAAAAAAAAAGGTCATGATCTAATATGTTCCTAGACACCATGCATGCAATATTTTAATAAGATAACAAAAATTAACTGTTGTAGCCGCATCAACATGTAACTGCTTCGATTCAAGTCTTTATATCCACGTACGCAGCTGTTGGGGACCGATGTGGCAGCGATCAGACGGTGAGAGCAGCAGCTAATAGGCCTGCGTGATGATCTCTGATCACATTCCAGCAGGCATCGCCTTGGCCACGGAAGGAGCCATCAAAGTTCACCCTTACCCACCCAGTGTCCACGTTCAACCTTCGCCATACGGATGCCACAAGGGGAGCGTATCCCGGATGTGTCGCTTCGAGCCCACATTCAGATGATCCGCAGCCAATGAGACGGCAGAACAATCTAGCCAATTGGTTTCTTTTCTTTTTAAATGGAAATGAAATCGCTTTGACAATCGGTACAAGATACTCTATCATTCCTTTTCTTGTAGTCTAGACATTAAGAACGAGATTTTAAGGCATGTATGGAGTACTTCTTTTTAAATATTCTAGCTTTAGCTGATTCTAATGTTCTTTCCTGGGCATGATCGTATTATGTATCTTCTTGGGGTAAACCTAAATCCATCAACGAGCACTGAAAAAAAAAAAAAAATAATTATATCATTGCTGCTGGAGATCTAAGAGAAACCTGTCAAACATAGCACCTTTTCTTTTCTCTGACATAAATAATTGGTTAGCCATTTAGATATGGTGTGCTTTAGCATATTAGCTCACTGTTTTTGTGATAAAATGATCTTCTTATATTTCCATTCCAGATATAATAAGAATAAAGCTTCTTGAAGAGGCTTTGAGAGAGATATTAGGAAATACAAATGGGAATTTTGTAATGGATCAGTCTCTATCTCAGAAATGCAGGGATCTGTAGGTTGAAGGGTGTGGAAGGTATGTCAGAAATTCCTGGGTGACTAATGTGCAAGCAGAAAGTTGATTCTGTTATCTTCTATCAGGAAGGCATTGATCTGATAACTAATGTATTAGCAACAGTATTTATCTACTTGACACATTTTCTGAATTTTATATTTTGTTATATGAAACTTTTCATCTCATGACTGCTATCTTTTTGCCTTCCCAGACTGGGTATTCACAAGCATGTCTTCTTTTGTTTTTTCCTGCTTTATACCTGCTTAAAGACACCTGGTGTCATGAGTAAGGCAAGCCTTGGTGGAATGATAAGGTTGCTCTATTGTGACTTAGGTGTCATGTGTTTTATTGACGGAAATAGCTTATCTACATGCAATGTAATTAAGAATGCATATATTTAAGTTCTAACTCTTCCCAAACCTCACAATGGTGAGAGCCTTGTGCACTTGGCCACCCATTTCTATGCCTGCTTAAAGAGGACCATTTGATTCTTTTTCTTAGGTTCTGATTGTCTTTTGGCATATAAGGAGTTGTCATCGTATTCACTTCTTATATAATATCCATGGCTGTCTTTTATAAAAGATGTCTGCATGGAAAGTAATGCAGTCAGAAAAGATGGTTCCCATAACTATAACTTAATGGTGTGCTAGAAATGGAATATATGTTTCTTCTCTGGACGCACCATTCTTTTTCCCCTATGAGAGTAGTCTTGGTTTCTTTTGCTGCTGCCTGCTCACTAAGAGAGAATATTTGTTATGTAAACAGGTAGTGATCATAAGGTTAAAGTCCAAGGAGATGGTTGGTTGCTGACTGTTGCCTTGATCAAGGGAAGTAGCATAGCAGCCGTGGATTCATCTGGATTCTCTGATCCATATGTTGTTTTTACCTGCAACGGTAGAATAAAAACCAGCTCAATCAAATTGCAAACAGAAAATCCTGGGCGGAATGATGACTGAGTAAAGTATCTCTTCTTCCATTTTGTTCTATTTTCTTGCCTTTGTTCCTAATGATGAACAAGCACTTATTTTCTGATTTCACTCTGAGACTTTTGTCTGATTGAATTTGACCAATCTATGGTGCATTCCCCTTGTGTTTCACTTTCTTTGTTTTTTGACTTGAAGAAATATTTTAATTTGATGCCAGGGGTGATCCTCCATCCAGAATAGATGTGTCTGTTTATGATTTCGACTGTCCTTTTAATGAAGCTATATTGCTTGGTCATGCTGAAGTCAACTTTGTGAAGTCTAATTTATCAGAGCTATCCGATGTATGGATTCTGCTTCAAGGAAAACTTGCTCAGGCATGCTGGTCTCAACTACACTTGAGGATTTTCTTGTGCAATTCACAGGGAACTGTGGTTGTTACAGAGTACCTAATAAAGATGAGAAGGAGATTGGTAAGAAGGTGAGAATTATATTTGGAATTCACAATGTTTGCTGTTTTCAGCTATAGTATATTTTATCTCTTCTTGCCCAACTTTGTGAGATAATTAAATGTGCCGATAAACTTGCGATCGCCTCAGACAAATTCAGCATTCCAGAAGCTCTTTGGTCTCCCACCTGAAGAATTTCTCATCAATAATTTTACTTGTCACTTGAAGTGCAAAATGCCTCTGAAGGCACTTTCATTTTTTTTATGTGGTAATTTACTTGACAGTCAGTTGGCTTTCATATTTTACTATTGAATATTTATTAGCAGACTGCATTTACGTTAGTTCAGTTAGATATGATAAGACAACTTGGAGAATACATTATTTTTTTTGATGAAGTAAGAGGTTGGAAAAGCAGTCACTAATTCTTATTCAAGAGGATCACGTTACATAAAACTGGTGAATAACATTAGAAGCCACATGGGGAGACAAGGTATTGATATTTATGGAGTTCTAATTGAAAGGAAAAACCAACCAAAATTAATAGAATCTTGAAGTCACCTATCCAAGGCATTCATCAATCTCCTCAATTTGTGCCAAAGGATTAAAACACTGCAAGCCTTGTTTACAGAGAGTTTCTTAAAAGCCATAATTGTTAAAAAAGACTCTTAGAGGACTGCAGCCTGCATGTTGGTTCAATCAACCATAAAGAGGACTACTCAGCCAATATCGACTGGCTTGTAGGTTACCTGAATTTTGTCACTGTTGTCATCATGCCATGGTGTCTTCCACAATTCCATGTCCCTATAAATACACTTACATCTCTAGAAACAACACCTCATTTGATTCCATTTCCATGTTCTAGAGAGAGAAACAAGAGAAATATATCAACCACAAGTGGGAGTATTCATGTTAACCACAGGAATAAAAGAATATCATCATAGAAAACATAATCCATCATATACTCCTTAAACCAATCACTTGCAGTTCAATAATTTCCTGGTCTGCTGCTTATCTCAGTATTTGCTTTTGGATGGTCTGCAGAATCGATGCAGTGGTTGAAGAAAATTTTTCTTAATTATTGGTTGACTTTTGCAAGGTGGATCATGCTCGATGGTGTAGGTCATGAGTTAAGTCCTAAAGATTGTGATATTGTGACTGGTAGTGATGTCTTTTTAAAGTAAGAGGAATGCTGTGGTGCCTCCACTCATTTCCCCTGCTTTGTTTCCTGTTGGACATGGAAGGAGGTGGCTGTCCAATTCTCAGACTTGGTGGCTTTTTCGGGGGAAGATTCCTATTTTGCCTCTGCCATGCCAGTGTCATGGAGATGGAAAGCTCAGTGGGGTGCCATGGCATTTTTCCTGAAATATTGGCTGACTTCAAATTTATATGGTTTATTGAACTTTATTTTCAATTTCTTGGGGATGAACTTGGAATTTTATATCATAGTGGCTTATATGTTCAAACTCATGTTGATAAACATTTGAAGGATCAACATTCTTGTTCGACTGAGAACATCAGCTTTTTGCAGGGTCACCTCTTTCTTTCTCCTAGAATAATTGAGTTTTATGCAAATATATTTGGAAACAAAACCAACTTTTTCTCTCTGGAAAGACATTATTGACATTCAAGTCATTCCACCATCCCTGGCATCTGTTGGTAGTCTCTCTCTGATGGTCATCCGGCACGAGGGAAGAGGTATGGATGCAAAGCATAGCGCAAAGGCACAAGACCAAAATGGAAGATTAAAGTTTCATTCCAAGCAGCCAACAGGTATTTATTCATTCTTGTAAAGCTTCATTTAATTGCTCAAAGTTCAACTGGGACAACTCCCTTTCATTTTTCATGAGCATGGACCAAACCTTTTGAGCAAGCCATGTGTATGGTCATATTCAAATTTCAAGCTCTTCCATTTGCTTTCTGCACTTATCTTTGATGTTTCACTGAAATTGTTGTGTGATTACCTGTTGATTAGTATAAAATTCAAAATATTAAAAAAAGCATACAATCTAACATAATGATTTATGCGGTTCGGCTTTGGCCTACATCCATGGGCAAAGATGAGAGAGATTTCACTAGATCAAAAGATGGAGTACAAAAGGAACGAGTAATAGACCCTACAATATGTGGCGGCTCTCTTCCTTTTTGTTGAACAAAAGATGTAGTTATAATATATATAACCATTAAACCCTAAAAATTAGAAAAAGACCAAAGCCCACTAGAACACAAACTCTAAAAGCTAAATAAAGTTCTATTTAAACTTGGCATCAAGTTCTATTTGAAATAGTATATATAATTAAATAGAGTCCTAAATTAATATGGACTTGAATTACTATTCATAATTAAATTTTCAGTTGATGTAGACTTGTTTTACTAGAAGTAGAATTCAAGACAAACTCAACATAAACTTTATTGACCGGAGCGGTTTCAAAACTCTCAAGGCCTTGGGTTTCTCGAGTTGCAAAATTGTTGGGATCTTAACTCTCCGTGAGAAAAATAAAGAGCAACCGACTTCTTGGAAGAAACGAATAAAAAACCAATCGACACAAACTATTTCTTGGAATCAAAAACCAAAATATGCACAGAATAGAGAAGAAAATAAATATCAGGAGAAAATAAGAGATCGTTCTTTATTACTTGAAGAAGAAGCCCTAGCCTCTGTTACAGACTCTGGAAACCGCTCCCTTCCTCAATCCAAGAATGCCCAACCGACCAAAAGGAAGATATCTTTTTTTTTTTCCTCTCACGCACGCTCCCTTTTCTATTTCGGTAGGTCTCCAAGCACACGACACCGCAAGAGGGAGTTACAACACCCTCTTTCACGCACGCCCACTCATCCCAAAACCGGATGAGAAACCAACCCGTACGGTCTCCTCTTTTCCCTCAAGGAAGTGGGTCTTGATCTTGGTTTTGGTCCAATATAATTAGTTACAATCCTAGGTAGTTGGGCTAACTACTTAACCAATTAACTAATTAGCCACTTTCATCAATCAAGAGAAATAGGCTACACCTCTGGACCTATAATAAAATCCCATAACCCAACTGGGTTATGATATAATCTCTAAAAAACTCCTCCCAACAAGTCATATATGAAAATCTTAATCCTTGGATCAAATTTCCTTGATCCAAACATGACTCTGGAGCCCTGGAGACTTATAAGCCTAAGCCCCCAAACTTGTGTGGCTCCCCTGGGCTTTGGGCGCGCCACACATGAGCCTACAATCTCCACCTTGGCGCTCCAAAGCTCCAGTAAGCTCTCCCCGGTCCATCAATCCCATCTGAGCTCCACATATGAAGAAGCTATTCCTTGGAAGAACCTTGTAAGTGCATCAGCCATGTTCTCTGTAGTAGACACCTTGGCAAGCTCCACTTCACCATCTTCCACCAGCTCCCGAATCCTGTGGTACCTGATGTCAATATGTTTGGTCCTAGCATGATAGACCGGATTTTGGACCAAACACAATGCACTCTGGCTATCTGAATAAATCTTGATTGCCCCTGTACAATGTCCATCTCCAATGCAAGTCCCTTCAGCCACATAGCTTCCTTGGCTGCCTCAGAAATACCAATATACTCTGACTCTGTTGCAGACAATGCTGTAATCGCCTGTAGACTTGACCTCCACGAGATTGGGCTACCATTCATCATAAACACATAACCTGTAGTGGAACGTCTCGTGTCCAAATCACCACCATAATCAGCATCCACAAATCCAAGCATCCTGTCCTGAGCCTCCATGAATATCCTAGAGTCGTCCTCCATGCTACGACGCCTATAGCATATGCCAACTCTAGCTGTGCCCACTAAGTATCTGAAGATACCTTTCAGTGCTCTCCAATGCTCTCTGCCTGGATTAGCCATAAACCTGCTGACCTGGCTAACTGCATACACGAGATCTGGCCTACTACACACCATTGCATACATCAGACTCCCAACTCCTGAAGCATATGGTACTCTCATCATCTCCTCGGCCTCCACCTCAGTCCTGGGCGACATCAACTTAGAAAGCTTAACATGACCGGCAAGAGGCAATGCTGCCGGCTTCGCACCATCCATGCTGAATCTCTCTAAGACTCTCTTGATGTAATTCCCCTGAGACAAATGAAGCATTCTTTTGGTTCTGTCCCTGAAGATCTCCATCCCTAGTATCCTTGTAGCAGGATCCAAATCCTTCATTTCAAATTCATGTGACAAAGCTGCCTTTAGGTCCTCTACAACTTCTCTACTTTTGCATGCTATTAACATATCATCCACATACAAAAGTAGGTACAATCTTGAGTTATCTTCAAGAATTCTAACATACACACAGGGATCATACTCACATCTGGTCATGCCAATGCTCCTCACATATGCATCAAACCGTAGGTACCACTGCCTCGGCGACTGCTTCAATCCATACAATGATCTTTGCAAAAGACATACCTTTCCTTCTGACCCTGGCTCCTCGAACCCCTGTGGCTGCTCCATATATATTTCCTCCTCCAAATCCCCATGGAGGAAGGCCGTCATGACATCCATTTGCTCTAGCTCCAAGTCCTGCATCACTACAACTCTCAACAACAATCTGATAGATGTATGTCGAACCATAGGTGAGAACACCTCATTGTAGTCAATGCCTTCCTTCTGGGAGTATCCTTTGGCCACCAACCTGGCCTTGTACCTTGGCCCTTCCTTCTCTGAGATTCCTTCCTTGCACTGAAACACCCATTTGCAACCAATGGGTTTCTTTCCACTTGGCGGTGCCACCAACTGCCAAGTCTTATTTTTATATAGAGACTGCATCTCCTTTGCCATGGCTTGGACCCACCTATCACGATTCTGGCTTGCCACCGCCTCCTCGTAGGTCTCCAGTCCACCACTAGCAGCCACCAAAGCATACGACATGGTTTCGTCAAAATGATATCGTACTAACTGCCTCACGATTCGCCTAGGCTTATGCAATGCGATTCCGATGCCTGGACTGGGAGGTGGCTCCTCCCCCTACTCATTTGGGCCATGAGTATGCGTCTCGCTGCTCTCTACATGTGGAGGCACCACTGAAGAGTGCTCCACCTGAATCTGAGATCCTCTCGATGTACCTGCAAAAGGTATAATTGTATATGAGGTTAGTTGTTGCTCAGCTGCACCCTGCTGAGCTGCATCCTGCCCAACCGCGTTCGATTGGACCTCCTGCTGAACCTCCACCTCCTTCTGTCTCTTGAGGACTGATTCTTCATCAAAGACCACATCTCGGCTGATCATGGCCTTCTTCTCCAAAGGATCCCATAGCCTGGATCCTTTGACTCCTCGCGGATATACAATGAACACCATCTTCCGGGCCTTGGCGTCCAACTTGCTCCGTTGACTGGGATCAATGTGCATAAATGCAGTGCACCCAAATACTCTGAGATGACCAAGCTCTACCTTTCTTCCAGACCATAACTCCTCTGGAACCCTCCCATTAAGTTTTGTATGAGGAGACTGATTTACTAAGTAGACTGCTGTGTCAACTGTATCCACCCAAAATATCTTGGGTAATCCTACTTGCAACCTCATACACCTCGCTTTCTCCATGAAAGTTCGGTTCATCCGCTCGGCCACTCCATTTTGCTGAGGAGTCTTGGCTATCGAAAATTGCCTCATGATCCCACCATCTTGGCAAAATCTCAGGAACTCCTTGCTTGTAAACTCTCCACCATTATCTGACCGCACAACCTTCACATGCCGCCCCTTCTCCTTCTCCACCTCTGCCAACCAGGCTTTGAACTTGGTGAAGACTTCTGACTTCTCCCTTAAGAAAAATACCCACACTCTTCTTGAAAAGTCATCAATCAGCGGCATGAAATACTTAACTCCGTTTCTCCCCGAAACCGGAGCTGGACCCCAAACATCCCTGTGCACTAGGTCCAGGGGCCCTCCGCTGCGCGCTGAACTTGTAGAGAACTTCACCCGGTGTTGCTTCCCCATCTGGCATGGCTCACTTATCTCTGCAACACCTGTATCCAGGTCTGGAATCCATGCATCATTCATCAGCTCCTTCATACCACGTTCTTCCATGTGGCCAAGGCGATAATGCCACAACCGGTACAAACTCTGCTGATCCTGGCTGCTGCTGCTGTGTCAGATCCACCACTCTCTACTGACCCTTCAAGCTGATATAAATTATTATCCATCCTCTTCCCTCTCATCACTACCATGGCACCTCTCATGATATTCAGGACACCACTCCCGGAACGGCAACTGAACCGAAACCGCTCCTCTCTAGGTATCCCAGCGACACTAGGTTCTTCTTCAACTGTGGGATGTGCTTCACATGTATGAGAGTCCGCACAATCCCATCAAACATCCTCACTCTGACTGTACCGACTCTAGCCACCCTACAAAGATGATTGTCCCCAAGTGTCATAGTCCCCTCATCGGTTTTGGCATAGTCAGCGAACCAAGACCGATGCGGTGTATAGTGATGTGAGCATGCAGAATCAAGGATTCAACTGTCCACCGCCTTCTGGTGCAGATCCGAAACAACCATGAGGTCCTCCTCAGACCTCAAATCAGCCACTGTGCTCACAGATTCTTTATCACTCTTCTCCCCTTGTTGCTTCTTCCAAAGAGGACAGTTCCTCTTTATGTGCCCAACTTGATTGCACTTGAAGCATCTGAACTCTCTCTTGCCTTTCCGGGACTTTGATCGCCCCCTGTGCCTGCTGCCATCCCTCCCTCTCCTGGTCCTCTCTCCAACCGAGAGTCCCTCCTGAGGTGCTCCATCCATTGTCATCTTTTTTCTCTGCTCATTGGACCTAAGCACTGACACAATTTCTTCATAAACCAGTGTCTCCTTCCCATATAGCAAAGTGGTGACAAGTGGGTCAAATGAACTCGGCAATGAGCATAGCAAGAGTAGAGACCTATCCTCTTCCTCCATCTTCACTTCAAGGGTCAGCAAATCATTGCAGACCTGGTCATATTTCTGAATATGAAGAAGTACATCTCCACGTTCCTACATCCGAAGGCTATATAACTGCTTCTTCAACATCAGCTTGTTGCACATGTTCTTCCCCATGTACAGGGCATGCAACTTTGACCAAAGACCCTTTGGTGTCTTCTCCTCCAAGACGCTGTACAGTGCCACATCAGCCAAACACCCTCTGATGGCTGCACACGCCTTCTTCTATAACGACAGCCACTCCCGTTCCGCCATCTCCTCGGGCTTTTCTTCCAAAGCCAGATCCAGGGAATTCTGCACTAACAGATCCTCAACCCTAACCTTCCACATGGTAAAACTTTCCTTCCCACTGAACTTCTCAAACTCCACCTTGTTGCTAGTACTCATGGTTGATCAGGCTATAAAAACCAACTCAAAATCAAGATTGAGAAATATCCTAAAGGGATCCTGGGATGAAACCCTAAATACCACGTGAAAATCAACTTAAACTCAAGATCCTGGGATGAAACCCCTCTTGGAAATGAACTAGAGAGAGATGCCTCCTTAAATCCTTCTCATGGACTAACCCCGCTCTGATACCACTTGTTGGGATCTTAACTCTCCATGAGAAAAATAGAGAGCAACCAACTTCTTGGAAGAAACAAATAAAAAACCAATCGGCACAAACTATTTCTTGGAATCAAGAACCAAAACCATGCACAGAATAGAGAAGAAAATAAATATCAGGAGAAAATAAGAGATCGTTCTTTATTACTTGAAGAAGAAGCCCTAGCCTTTGTTACAGATTCTGAAAACTGCTCCCTTCCTCAATCCAAGAACGCCCAACCGACCAAAAGGAAGATATCCTTTTTTTTGTTCCTCTCACGCACGCTCCCTTTTCTATTTTGGTAGGTCTCCAAGTGCACGACACCACAAGAGGGAGTTACAACACCCTCTTTCACGCGCGCCCACTCTTCCTAAAATCGGATGAGAAACCAACCCGTACAGTCTCCTCTCTTCCCTTAAGGAAGTGGGTTCTTGATCTTGGTTTTGGTCCAATATAATTAGTTACAATCCTAGGTAGTTGGGCTAACTACCTAACCAATTAACTAATTAGCCCCTTTCACCAATCAAGAAAAATAGGCTACACCTCTGGACCTATAATAAAATCCCATAACCCAACTGGGTTATGATACAATCTCTAAAAAACTCCCCCCAACAAGTCATATATGAAAATTCTAATCCTTGGATCAAATTCCCTTGACCCAAACATGACTCTGGGGCCCTGGGGACTTATAAGCCTAAGTCCCCAAACCTGTGTAGCTCCCCTCGGCTTTGGGTGCGCCACACATGAGCCTACAATAACTAGATTATCATGTTAGTGCAGCTTTGTTTGGATAGGAAGGGAAAGGAAATGAAAAAAAAGAAAGGGAAAAGGAGGGGAACATCATCCTTGTTTGGATAGCCCTCATTAAGAGAAAGGAAAGGAGAAAGGTGATAAACATTTTAAAATTTTAAGAGAATTGTGTTCTCCCTTTTCTTACCCTCATAATTGGAAAAATTAGAAAACTAGTTTAATGGAGGAAAGGGGTATATTTTTCTTTCCTTTACTCTTTCTCAAAAGTTAGTATTCAAACAAGAGAAAGATAGAGAAAATCCTTCCCTTTCTTTTTCCTTTGATTCCCTTAATCCAAACGGACCCTAAAAGAGAATGATGAGAATATGCTTTTATGTCTCATAGGACAATCATGGCACTGTGGAAGGCAAGATCCTTGAGTCCTGAACAAAAGGAGCAGATTGTTGAAGAACAATCTGACATAAAAACTCATCATTCTAAAGATAATGGATCTCTTTTGGGCATGACAGATGTCAAAATGTTTGAGGTTTCTTCCGCTGTGGTTCTTCTTGCTGTGTCTCTTAAGCTAATACTGCATTCAAACATGTTCAAGTTGAAACATTTTGGGGTTGTCATCAATGGCAAAGTTTGAGTTACCTTTTGTGATTTTTAATGCATTGCCAGGCCAGTTCATTGATGGAAATATTTGGAGGAGGTCCTCTCTCCTCTCGAGGGTAAACTGATGCAGAGAGTCGATTATTCAATGACACCATGGGATCAGTCAAGCCTGATGTATACCAGAGACAAATCAGTTACAAATTTGGGAAAGAATTATCACCTCATGGCAGGGAAGTAACCGGCACACAGCAAAAATCTCCATTGCCTGATAGAAATGGATGAGTTATCGAAGAGGTTATGACCCTCCAAGGGGTCCTACCTGGTGACTATTTTAATGTATGCAAACATTTCTTCAAGTAATTCTGCAAGTTAAAGTTCTAATGGTATAGTTCTTGGAATATTGTCTATCATATTATATTTAAAGAAGACTAAGAACACCCTGAGAGAACATGGAAGACTTCATTTTTGATAACTCATCACATCATGAACAATTTGCAGTGATGAGTATTTGACAATCAACCCCGATGCAGAAAATTAATTTATATTAGTTATTTCCATGAAGATTCATTTATAGGAACAACATTTTCACATCCAAAAGGACCGAAAACCATAATGTTGTTTTGTGGAAAAAAGAAAGAAAGATCCCTAGAGAAAAAACATAGCTTTGTTGGCAACAAGTTGTAAACATTACTTGGATTTTTTTTGCCCCATACCTGATCCACATACGCATATTTTCCTGAAAACAATGAGAAAAAGAATATACAGACAGGCCTACAATGGGTCTAAAATTGTCATTTTCCTAGTGTAGCAGCATTTTCTTTTCTTTTCTTTCTTTGTGTGTGTTTTATTCTTCTACTCCTTATTCACATGGTAGATGCTTATCAAATTATCTACAGTACAGTTAATTGGAGAAAAAATCTACATTTTAACAAATGATTCTCTAAAATCTTATGTTAAATGTGTGATATTTTTTATCTTCCTTGCAGCTTCGGTTGAAGTACCGCATGGAAAATCTTGCCTCTAAATCCAAGGAATGAAATGTTTCAAGTATCCCTGGGAATTGCTGGGCTAAAAATCACCAAGCATCAGAATAGAATAACAAAGAGCATGAGTTCCAATTCTTCCATTCACCTCAAGGAGATGTTCTCTCAAGTTGAAGAGGAGCTCTTGCATGGAAACTATAAAGATTCTAACTTCCAACCGAACCCCTTCCAGTCAAGGCTGTAACACAAGCATGGATATTTAATGCCATTTTTGTTCAGTACGTGTAATTCAGAGGGTTTGTGCATCTTGAGGGCATTGTTTTGAGCTCCAGATTTTCTGGCTTGGTCTGAGAAACAAGATAAAGGCTTTTGAGAATTCTAAGCCAAGCAGAGATTGTCAATGAAGATAATGCAGATTACATATTACCTCAACTCCAGCATGCACAGAGGTAATTGATATTAATCAATGAGCTCAGATTCTCTAAGCTGGAAATGTTGCCTTTCTCAGTCCCAGTGAAAGAATTAGCTGTAGATCCTATTCATTCTCTGTGGATTGCATTGTCTCCTCTCCTGTTCTTTTTTGTTACAATCGCTTATGTTGTAATCTGGATGTTGAATTGTACCAGAGAATTGTAGATATCCACATTAAGAGTACACAATGGAGGATTGCAAACCACTTTCCATATCCTTTTGATACATCGTGCTGTAGATTTGTGTTCAGATCCTTGATGCATGTGAGATCAATCCATGAGAGATTATGATTAGTTGCGGCACATTACCCAACGTTGTAACTAGATAATCACTCTGTAAACAAACTTGTGCCCAGGGTTCTCTTTGCCTTAACTGATTGGTGGCTGAACTCTGCTCATATGATGCAAATGAATAGAGGAATGTAGGATTATGGATTATGGCCTATTATTATTCCCTGTTATGATATCCCAGTTTTATTTTAATTAATTATTGGATCAAATCCTGAATCAATTTTAAATTTTTTTTTTGATTTATTGATCAAATCAACTTACAAAGGAAAGCATCTTTGGCTTCGTAGGGTTATCTTAGTCCGAAGACTATGTCTAATATCTCTAGCTTCATATTCTTATCTTGTTCCATGAAGGATAGGTTTATTAATTCTGGGTCTTCGACTTCGTATGGTTATTTTAGTCCGAAGACTATGCTTAATATCTCTAGCTTCATTTTCTTATGTTGTTCCATGAGAGGATAGGTTTATTGATTCTGGTCTTTGGCTTCGTATGGTTATCTTAGTCTGAAGACCATGCCTGATATTTATGGTTGCAAACCAAGCTTGTTAACTGTCTTCGGCTTCGTACTATCATCTTGATCCGAAGAGTTGACCTCTCAAGCGAATATTTTCGACTTTATTCCTTCAACATAATTTGAAGAGCGTACGATCCTATTTTTTGGACTGTAAGTGTTTACTTTTGTTATTTTCAAAAAAGATCTCTCCGAAGTGTATAGCTAACATTCCCTTCAAGAGCGCTACTAAAGAGAATGTTGAGCTCACTTCGGATTTACTCTTAAAGAAGGAAAATTCTTGAACATGTGGGTTTCCTAAACACCAAAGCAGTTGAAATCTGTTTTAGTTGTTGTAACCACCCATATGGCTCAAAACCTCAGATTGGATAAACTCCAAGTGTAACTGATTTTCTGACAGCCACTACTTACAGTTATGTGGAGGTTGCGTTCGCCAGCTCCCATAACCGCAAGTAGTTACGTTGGAACCTATAAAAACTGGTAAGAGGGGACACTTGAGGGGGGTTTCTGCCCAGAAATTTGAGTTTCTCCTTTCCCTCTCTGCTCCCAAAACTCTCCATTCTGCTACTGCCTCAGTCCCTTTCTGACTTTGGCATCGGAGTGTCCCTTACCGGAAAACCTCTGGTTAGGGATCTATTTTGCAGGTTCCAGTTCACGGTAATCCAGCGGAAGAACCACTCTATCCGGTTGACGGAGATTCAACATCAACAGATTGGCGCACCAGGAAGGGAAAGAAATTTTTCCTTCTTGATTAAAGGAGAGCTCCATTCAAGCAGAAATGGTGAAAGAGAAAGCTCGAAATCTTTCCACGAGCCAGGAGCAGCACGCTCCTCCAACGAATGGCCCTCCAGTAAGTGGTTTCCCGATAGATCAAGGAGTGCAGCCTCCCATGATAATGGTGGGGCAGCAATAGTTTGAAGACCTTTAGAACAAGATCGAGGCCTTGACGGCTTTGGTCCAACACCTGCATGAGGCTGCAGCTCAAAGACAGCATCCACCACCAGTTTCACCGTCCGGTCATCAATCTCAAGGGGAAGGGGGATAGCATCAAGAAATCGCCCCCAATTTCTCACAAGTCCGGTCATCTCATGACCGTTATGCCTCTCCACCAGATCGGCAGGCAGGGGATCATGTTGGAAGGAAGAGGGTCCGGTGATCTCCCTCTATTTTTTCTAGAAGTTTTGTACTAGAAGAGGCTAGACAAAGAGAGATCAATTATGAATTTCAAGAAAAACTCAAGTCCATGCAAGCACATATCGCAAGAATTTCAGATCTAAGAGGGAGCGATGAGGTCATCACCTTCAACTCTCTACCTCCTTTTTCTGATCATATTATGGATGAAGTCATTCTCAGACACTTCAAGATTCCACAATTAGAAGTCTATGATGGGACTTTAGATGCTCTCGACCATCTGGGAAGCTACAAGGCTCATATGATGGTGCAAGGAGCAATCGATGCTCTCTACTGTATTGCTTTTCCTGCCACATTGAAGAAATCTACTCAAATGTGGTATTCGAGTCTACCCCGAAGTCGATTCACTCCTTTGCTGAGTTAGAGCGGCAATTTGTCTCGCACTTCAGAACATGCTAGAAGATGCCGCGTAATATTGATAGTTTATTTCTTCTCTAGCAACAAGAAGGAGAAAATTTGAAGGATTTTGTTCATCGCTTCAATTCGGCTACGTTGGAAATTCCGAATTTAAATGAGCATGTAGCCATGTCTGCCTTGAAGAAAGGCTTGAAATTATCCAGGTTTACTTTCTTCCTGGATAAAAGGTTACCACTAAGCTATGCCGAACTGTTGGCAAGAGCTCATAAGTATGCAGCCGCTGAGGAGCAAGTGGCAAACCGAAGACTGGCGGAAGGGAGGTTCCCTTCTAAGAAGAACACTAGAGGGCCGAACATGCCAACATCCTTCAACAACACTTCGGCCTCTAGGTGCAGTTCCAAGTCCAGACAACAGAATAACCATTTTGATACTTATACATCCCTCAACCTGCCAAGGGAGAAGATTATGCTAGAGATTGAAAAAGAAAAATATTTTCAAAGGCCACATCCCCTGAAGACATCTGCAAAAGCAAGGGACAGAAGCAAGTATTGTCGATTCCACCGAGATCATGGCCACAATACGGAGGAATGCTTTCAGCTTCGGGATGCCATCGAAGATTTGATCAAAAGAGGATATCTGGGAAAGTACGTCAACCGTCCAGAGTCTCAAGCCGAAGCAACTGCCCTTCCAAGGATATCCGATGAAGCTGATTTGCCTCATCAAAAGCCAACTGGTAGAGATGTTGGGATGCTTCATCGGTCATCGGCGTGGGATGTCGAAGTTGAGGAAAATATCCCGAAGTGGTTTAAAGGAAAAAACTCTATTACTTTTTTCGATGAGGATACTTAAGGAATACAACTTCCACATGATGACCCTATAGTGGTCTCGGCTGTTATAGCCAATTTTGATGTAAAAAGAATTTTAATTGATAATGGAAGTTCAGTTGATGTATTACTGTATGATGCTTTTCTTCAGATGGGATTGTCTGGATATGAATTGCGAAGATCCCTTATTCCAATAACTGATTTTGGTAGAAATCAAGTTGGGGTTGAGGGTGAAATGGTCTTGCCCGTAACTTTTGGATCCAAACCTTTTCAAAGAACTCTTCCTATCAATTTTATTGTGGCTAGAACATCTTCAGCTTATAATGCAATATTGGGGCTCCAGCATTGAACAAATTCAGAGCCATTGTTTCCACATACCATTTGTTGGTACGATTTCCTACCAGGACAGGCATTGGAGAAGTAAGGGGAGATCAAAGGATTGCTCACTAGTGTTTGATGATTTAGAACAAACAAGTGGCCAGGTTTTTAACACTTGATCAGCTGGATCCGAGGGATGAGTCTGAAGACAGTGGAGAGCTAGTAGAGAAAATACTCTTTATACCTCTATCCACTACAAGAAAGATAGGTTTTAGTGACCATTTATAATAGCGGCCCTAAATAGTTGGTCACTATATAATATTTTTAAAGACAACCAAGGGTGGCCGCCACACAAAAAGACTTTTAGTGGTGGCCAATACATATTAGTCACCAAATGAAGATGTTTAGTGGCGTCTACAATCGACGGCCATATAAAGTTACATATTTAGTGACAATCAATATCATATTATCACTAAATATTATATTTTTGTGATGATCAACTATGGCCCACACAAAAAATAAGAGGTTTAGTGGTGGCCATAACATGTGGATACTAAAAGGATCACATTTGTGATGGCCATAAAGAAAGTTATCACTAAATAATATCATTTAGTGGTAACCACATCTAGCTGTCACAAAACATTTTATATTTAGAAGCGGTCGATGAATAGTCACCACTAATTATGCTCTTTGGCGACGGCCATTGTCAACCCCCACGAAATGTTATATTTTTAGTGGCGACTCTAAAATGATAGACACTAAAAGGATCACATTTGTGACGGCCATAAATGAAGTTATCACTAAATGATATCATTTAGCGGTATCCACATTTAGCTGTCACAAAAGTTCTTATATTTAGAAGCGACCGCTAAATAGTCGCCACGAATTATTCTCTTTAGTGGCAGCCATTGTCAATCCCCATGGAATATCATATTTTTAGTGGTGACTCTAAAATGGTGGACATTAATTGATAAATTATTAGTGGCAGTCAAATAATGGTGGTCGGGTAGTCCATGTCAGGTTCAGTTATCATTAAAAAATATATAAAAATATAAGAAAAAATATACTAAAGATTAGGGATGGCAATAAAACCCAAACCCATGGGTACCCGACCCCACCCGACCCGATTGGGCCGGTAGTTAACGCTTTGACTGGGTTTGGACCGGGTTTGGGTAAAACCCGAATGCTTAACTTTGGATTTGGACCGGGACTGGATAGATATACACCCAACCTGAACTCAACCCCAATTATTTTAATATTTAAATAATAAATATATATAATAAATATATATTATTAAATATTAATTATTAGTTATTAAATTTTAAAATACTTAATCTTTAACCTTAATCATTATTTTCCTATCAATCCCGATTAAATTAATCTCTAGCTTCCTTGGCCCCTTCTCTCCTCTTCCTCTTCGGCCTCCTCTCGGATCGGCGAAGAAGCGGTGACGAGCAGCGGTAGCCAGCATCTTCCGGTCGTCATCCAGGTGAGTTGTCGTCGAGTGTTTTTTTTATAGATTGTGATAGCCGTCGGGGAGGACCGTTGAAGGGGAGGGCAGAGGCCGCAGAGCGGCGCATCCGGTGGCGATGGGGGAGACGTCGGCGACGAGGGGAGGGGCGAGGGAGAGGAGGAACAGATGGGAGGGACGGGAGGGGTTTGGGTCGACGGAGAGAGTTAGAGAGACAGAGATGACTCGGTCTAGGACTAAGGAAGAAGGGGCGCCGGCGAGGAGGGCGGCAATGAGGGTGGAACGTTGCACGGTGGCCGGCGGACGAGGGTGAGGGACGAGGGCCTCGATGATGGTTGGGTTGTCAACGGAGAGAGTCTAAGAGACTGAGATGAGGACTCGATCTCGGTTTGGGATAGAGGGAGAGGGCGCCGGTGAGGAGGGCGGTGGGGAGGGTGGAATGTCGTGCGGCGATCGGCAGATGAGGGCAATGGACAAGGGCATCGCATCGATGATGGTGGGGTTGTCGCCGAGAGAGTCAGATCAGAGAGGCAGAGATGGGGATTGGGGAGTCGGGGACTCGGACTGAGTCTGGGATAAGTGGTTAACGGGTTAAGTAGAATAACTAAAAAACAAATTATAAAATTATATATATACCAAAGAAATAATAAAATTATATATATATATTAAGATTTTTTATCTTATTTTATTCAAAGTTGATAAAAATAAAAAAAATTAATATGACTCAACTGGGTTCGGGTCGGGTAAACCCGAATTACCCGATACCCGATTGAGATGGGTTTGGATAAAAAAAATCCAGTACCGTTAGTGTTTGGACCGGATTTGGATAGTGTATTGAATATTTAGGTTTGGGTTTGGGTAGTTATGAACCTGGCTCGAACTCAACCCATTGCCATCTTTATTGAAGATAAAGTCACTAAAAAATATAAAACAAAAAAAAGGAAAAACAAAAAATTACAGAAAAAATAAAAAAAATTATTAAAAAAATAAAAAAATGAATTTGGCCACGGACTAATTTTGGTTTTTAAAAAAATAATTTTCTTTCTCCCGCGCGCGCTTGGCCTTTTTCTTCCCACATGCTCCCGCTCATATCCCGTGCTTTCTGGATTCTTCCTGTTCCTCTCTTCGGCAGCGACGAGCGACGGTGAAGAAGTGGTGAAGAAGCGGCGGCGAGTGGCAGCAGCGTCATCCAGGTGAGTCGTCATCGACGATCTGGATTTTATTATTATTTTTTTTGGATTGTGATAGCTCGGTGTGGGACTGAGGGAGGGCACCGACGAGGAAGCAAGAAGAAGATTCGGGAGGGGACGGTGAGGGCCGTCACGATCCGCGGGAGGGATGGTGAAGACGCCGCGCGGAGGGGTGCCAGGGGGGGCGCGGTGAAGACGCCGCGCAGAAGAGCGACGGGCGTAGCAGTGCCGGGGGGAGGGGCGGTGAATATGCCGCGGGGGTGGTGGAGGGGCGGTGAATACGCCGCGGGGGTGGGGGAGGGGCGGTGAGGTCACCGAGGAGGGGGCTCAATGTCGCCAGGGGAGGGGGTCGAGGTCGGCAGCGGGATGGAGCTCTCGAGGTCACTGGAGGAGGGGGAATTTGGGGATTATAAATATTAAAATAAATAGGAAAGGGAGACCGATTAATAGGAAACAGTAATCATCTTTATTATATATATATATATATATATATATATATATATATGGATTGTAGATAAATAAATATACTAATTGAAGGTTAGGGGATAAATTATGTTCTTAATTAATAAGCCCAATTTTGATGTTATTGATGAATAAATCAAGCATATATGAGTGATAATAAAATTTAGAAAGATATTCACAAGAAAAGTAATGTTATATATATTTTTTATAGCTTTTGCATGATTTGTGAATTGTTACAAATGTTATAGTGGTTGGGTTGATTTGAGTTGTACCATTATTTTGAATATATTTTATGTACTTTTTTATATAATTAGTTTTGATTTTTAATAGGTTCATCTAGTGGAAAAAAAAAGAACTCAAGGGAAAACACGAAATCTCAAGTTAATAGCATTGAGACCTGGTGAAAAATTGCCTTTGGAATTTAATGGTTTTGGGCAGGCAATAGGTATAAATGCAAATATTTTTATCAGCCATCTTGGAAAGATTGTTATAAATGGTGAAGATGCACCATCACTTATAAATGATGGAAAGAAATTCCACAAGAGAAGAGGGAAAAGATGTATAAACATGCATTGGTAATGTGAATAAATATTACATAATCCTGATATTCCAATATCATTTTTTTGTTAGATGGATTATTATGATTTATATGTTTATTTTATACTTAATTGTTTCAGGATAAATTTGAGTTTATGGAAACTCAATGTATAAAAGATTGGATTATGCAGAAAATGGCGAGAAAGTTTTCAAACTACAAGCATAAGTTGAAGACGGACTATTATGATAAATATATCATCGATGAAGAGAGGATTGAGCATTGTCCATCGGATATATTACGAGATCAATGGATAGAATTTGTTCATTGAGTGGGCGCACCAGAATTTCAGGTAAGTATTTAATTATAAAAATAATATTTATATTGATAATGTTACTAAATTACTTGGTTTTTTATATAGATAAAATGTGATCGAAATAAGCACAATCGATCAAAACAAAATTTGGGTCATACTATAGGCATAAAGAGTTATGCTCGTATAAGAGCCGAGGAGGTATAAATTTATAATAATGTTTGTGGATGTGTTAAATTTTATTCTACATTTTTTTCTCTCTTTCTCTTTTTCTTTATTGTTGGCATATAAAATTATTTTAGATATTTAATAAATAGTAATAAATTATTTATCATGCATGTAGACTGTGAAGAAGGGGTGTGAGCCTACTCAATGAGAGATGTTTTGCATGACACATAAACGAAAGGATGGGACTATGGTCGATACAACATCACAAAATATAGTGGTAAATAGTTAAATTTTTAAGTTCATTTATATTCATATTGAGCTTTCTCTACATGTGACTTTCCAAATTTTAAATATAATTATATAATTATCATTTGATTATATAAATACATGTATGTATATTATTAGGAGCGTTTTGAGAATTTGTCAAACCAAATTGGGGAACAATCTTCTGGCTCAATTGTAGAAGATGCGATTTTTTCACAAATTATGGGACCTGAGAGGCATAGACGTGTACGTGGATATGGATTGGGACCAACACGTACTTCTGTATTTGGAAAAGGTCCAACTCATGCAGAACTCATTAGTGAATTGAAAGAACCAAACAAGCGTAATGAAGAAATGAAAGATGAAATAGGACAGTTGAAGAAGATGATAGAAGAAGAAAGGAAGAAAAATGAAGAGGATAGATTGCAGTTCACCACTTTTATGGAGGAGATGAGAAGTAGTAGAATATCTTATAGGACTTCTAGTATGGTAAGTTCTACCTTTTTAAGTATTTTATTTTATATATAATTAAGAATATACTTTAGTTTTTTCTAATCTTTTTTGTGTACTATGTTGTGCATATCACTTTTGATTTTTTATTTCTAGCTATATGACCTTATTTTTGTTATCCAATTTATTTTTGAAACAGGAAAATAATTAGGCAAAGGATGAGTGCCATGGATCGAAAAGATGGAAGTCATGAAGCATTAGCAAGTACATTTGGATGTTATGTGCTATATAACTTATTTTAAATTTGAAGTTTTAGCAAGTACTGTATAAATTTTAACTATCATTATATAATGTATGGATTTTTTTTCTATGGTTGTTTTGTGGATGTTTTGAGTTTTTTATTTTTATGACATTGAAATATTGTTGAAGTGAGAATAAAATCTTTATTCTCTTTGCTAGAAACAAATTTGAAGGCTTTGAATGTCGAAATAATTTTTTATTATTCCAGGTGTATTATTATATAATTGTATAGTTTCTATTGCTTAAAGATATTTTTAGTAGCAGCCACTTTATCATAAAATATATAATGTTTAGTGACCACATTTAATCGCTGCTAAAGATATATTACTGGCGGCCATCACTGATGGTCATAATATGTAGCTCTTTTAGTGACAACTGTAGGCTGCCACTAAATATTTTGTTAATGGCGGCCACTAGTTACCGTTGCAAAATATTTAATATTTTAGTGACCAATATATGGTTGCCATTAAAATATTATTCTTTAGTGACCATTACTTGGTCGCCACGAAAAATGCAACGATTAGTGGCCGCCACTTACACAAGTCACAAAAGGTATTTTTCTGTGACCACATCATGATCGTCACTAAAAAGCTCTTTTATGATGGTCATTCAAGGTTGCCACTAAACTTTGATTTTTTAGTGACCAGAATTCAACCGTCACTAAACATCATTATTAATGGCAGCCACATTTTTTGTCACAAATGGTTTTAGTGACGCGACGTTTAGTGACCAATGTGGCGGCCACTGCTGACCGCCACTAAACCTATTTAGTGGGGGCTTTTGAAATTTTTAGTGATGGCCTTGGCCGCTACTAAAAGTCATCTTTCTTGTAGTGATCTGAAGATGATCCAACCAAGCTATTATAAGTCGGTAGTTTACTCGATGAAGAGTCAAAGGTAAAATTAATTCTCTTTTTTCAAAATAATGCTGATATTTTTGCTTGAACAGCTTCGGACATGCTTGGAATTCCATCTGATGTGATCACATATCATTTGGAAGTTTCTCCCAATTACAAACCTGTTCGACAGAAGAAGAGAAATTTTGCTCCTGAAAGGCAGAATGTTATTGATGAAGAAGTTAACAAATTGCTCGAAGCTAACTTCATAAGAGAAGTCCAATATCCAAGTTGGCTTGCAAATGTGGTTATGGTGAAGAAATCAAATGACAAATGAAGAATTTGCATAGATTATACTGATCTTAACAAAGCATATCCGAAGGACAGTTTTCCATTGCCAAAAATTGATCAGCTGGTTGATGCTACGGCTGGTCATCAGTTGTTAAGCTTCATGGATGCCTTCTCAGGCTATAATCAGATCCGAATGGAACCTGATGATGAAGAGAAAACTGTATTTGTTACTGAGAAGGGGTTCTACTGTTATAAAGTGATGCCATTCGGTTTGAAGAATGCTGGGGCAGCTTTTCAAAGGCTCATTAACAAAATCTTCAAGAATCAGATTGGGAGGAATATAGAAGCCTATGTTGATGATATAATAGTGAAAAGTCTTCATAAACCTGATCATATCGCAGATCTAAAAGAGTCTTTTGATGCTCTTAGGCGCCATCAGATGAGATTGAATCCAATCAAGTGCATCTTCAGAGTGACCTCTGGAAAGTTCTTGGGATACCTGGTTACCAAACGAGGAATAAAAGCTAATCCAGAGAAGATCCAGGCACTTTGGACTATGAGGCATCCTACTTGTAAGAAAGAGGTTCAAAGGCTAACGGGGAGAATTGCTTCTTTGAGTCGTTTTATCTCCCTCTTTGCAAAAAGGTGTTTACCCTTCTTCAAGGTTCTTCGTCAGACTCAAAATTTTGAGTGGACAGAAGATTGCAGAATCACCTTTGACAAACTGAAGGAATATTTAGAAAATCCTCTATTACTTTCTAAGCCCTATGAAGGAGAAACACTCTACTTATATTTATCAGCCACAAACGAAGTAGTTAGTTCGGTTTTGGTACGAGGAGATGCCAATCATTCACAGAAACCGATTTACTACACTAGCAAGGTGTTGCATGAAGCTGAAGTCCGATACCCCAGAGTACAAAAGATTATCTTTTCTCTAGTGGTAGCAGCAAAATGTCTTCGGCCTTATTTCCAAGTCCATTCAATTATGGTTCTAACATATCAACCCTTGAAAGCCATACTTCGTAGTCCTGACACCTCGAAAAGGATAGCTAAGTGGGCTGTTAAATTAGGAGAGTTTGATATTGATTTTCAGCCTAGGTCAGCAATGAAGGCACAAATTTTGGCTGATTTTATAGCTGAGTGCACATGGAGATCAGAAGAGGACCAGCCCAGAGTCGAAGAAGAAGGTACCAAAGACAATCTAGAGTTTATTTGGATGCTACATGTTGATGGTGCTTCGAAAGCCAATGATTGTGGTGTAGGTTTAATTCTGGTTGGTCAGAATGGGCAAGTTATTGAATATGCTCTTCGATTTTCTTTTTAAGCTTCAAACAATCAGGCAGAGTATGAAGCACTCATTGCTGGACTTAGAATTTTCCAAAAATTGGAGATCAGAAGAGTCAAAGTTTTTTCTGATTCGTAGCTGGTGGTGAATCAGGTGAAAGGTGATTTCAAAACTTGGAATCCGAACATGATCCAATACTTAGAAAAAGTCCGAAGTTTGATATTTAGATTGGAGCATTTTGAGATTGTTCATATCCCAAGGATAGAAAATTCTCGGGCAGATGCTCTTTCAAGACTTGCAACTTCTGTACTAGATTCTCTTGGAAAGATATATGTGGAATATCTTGAAGACCCCAGCATATCAGAATCTCCAGTTGAAATTTGTCAAGTTGAACATGAACCTTCATGGATGGATCCAATTCTCAAGTTTTTAAGAGAAGGCACTTTACCCGAAGACAAACTGGAAGCCAAGTGATTTCGGTGGACAGCCTCTCAATATGTAATCTGGGATGAAGCATTGTATAAAAGGTCCTTCACACAACCTTTGCTGAAATGTTTGGGTCCATCCGATGCAAATTATGCACTCAGGGAAGTGCATGAAGGAATATGTGGAGATCATTTGGGAGACAGATCTTTGGCATACAAGATAATTCATCAAGGATATTATTGGCCAACCATCCAGAAGGATTCTGCAGATTTTGTCCGAAGATGTGACCATTGTCAAAGATACGCCAATATGCAAAGACGACCTGCAAATCAATTAACTCCGTTGACATCTCCCTGGCCTTTTGCACAATGGGGAATGGACATTCTTGGTCCGTTTCCTCCAGCTTTTGGGCAGCGAAATTTTCTCATTGTAGCTATTGATTATTTCACAAAATGGGTCGAAGCTGAAGCATTGGCACAAATTATTGAAGCAAAAGTTGAAACTTTTGTGAGAAATTTCATTATCTTCCGCTTCGGGATTCCTTATTCTATAATAATTGACAACGGAATGGAGTTTGATAACCCGAAATTTCAAGAGCTCCTGCACTCAGTATCACATTCTTCACAAGCTTACTTCAGTGGCACATCCTCAATGTAATGGAGAAGCTGAAGTGACAAACAGGACTATTATTCACGGCTTTAAAACCAGATTGAATGATGCTAAAGGCTCATGGGCAGATGAGTTAAACTCAGTTCTTTGGACTTATCGGACTACTCCCAGAATGGCTACTGGTGAATCTCCATTCCATTTATCTTATGGTACTGAATCAGTCCTTCCTATTGAGGTCTCTTTGCAGTCTCTACGAATTGATCATTATGAAGAGCCCAGAAATTCTAAACGCCGAAGAGTTGACCTAGATTTGCTACAAGGTACACGACTCCAAGTACAGTTGAAAATGGCTGTGTATCAGCAAAAAATGACAAGATACTACAACTCTCGTATGAAAGAACGGATCTTTCGTCCTAAAGATCTGGTTCTGCGAAAGTCTAAAGTATCCAAACCAACTAAGCAGGGTAAACTCTCTCCTACATGGGAAGGACCACATCAAATCAAAGAGGTTATTCGACCCGGAACTTATCGGTTGGAAACCTTGGAGGGTATTTTATTACCTCGACCTTGGAATGTACAAAACCTTCGCAAATATTTTCAATAAAGGTTTTATTCAAAGGCCATCAAGACAAATTTTGTTTTTCTATCTTAATTATATTTCTTAAAGGCATAACGATGATCTCCATGATCTATCGTACGAAATGCCAAGGTAAGCATAATTAGCCTATCTTATTTTTCTCTATTAAATGCATAAGGATAATCTTCGTGATCTACCCTATGAAGTGCCGAGTTGGGCTTAAACCAGTCCATCTTAATCAAAAAGGCATAAGGATAATCTTCGTGATCTACCCTATGAAGTGCCGAGTTGGGCTTAAACCAGTCCATCTTAATCAAAAAGGCATGAGGATGATCCCAGTGATCTATCTCATGAAGTGCCGAAATGGGCATGATCAGCTTGTCTTAATTCCAACATAAAAAGGCATGAGAATAATCTTCGTGATCTACTCTACTAAATGCCGAGGTGGGCCTGATTAGCCTATCTTAGTCCTTGATAAAAAAAGTACAAAGGTGATTCAAGCAATCTATCCCATAAAAGTGTCAGAGGTTAATCAACCTGTCATTCAAATCAAAGGTGCAGATGACCTACACGATTTATTTTATTCCTAAGTTCGAAGACTTAGCATATTCTCAAGTCCGAAGACTTGATCTTTATTTGGAAATTTGGCATTCTTTCATTCCTAAGTCCGAAGACTTAGCATATTCTCAAGTCCGAAGACTTGATCCTTATTTGAAAATTTGGCATTCTTTCATTCCTAAGTCCGAAGACTTAGCGTATTCTCAAGTCCGAAGACTTGATCTTAATTTAAAAATTTGGCATTCTTTCATTCCTAAGTTCGAAGACTTAGCGTATTCTCAAGTCTGAAGACTTGATCTTTATCTGAAAATTTGGCATTCTTTCATTCCTAAGTCTGAAGACTTAGCATATTTTTGAAGACTTAATCTTTATTTGGAAATTTGGCATTCTTCTATTCCTAAGTCCAAAGACTTAGTGTATTTCTAAGTCCGAAGACTTAGCTTTTGAGTGAAGATTTGGTTATATGAAATTATTCCTAAGTCCAAAGACTTAATATCGTTTTGTATATTTTGAAGTCCTTAATTATCCGAAGATCCTATACTTGGAAAAATTATCATTCGTTTGTATATGCATTCAAAGATTCTATGAAGGATTGTCATTGATAAGATTTCTTACAACTTTCCAAAAAGAGAAGGGAAAAAGTTACAAGTTATCAACTATTGGGGAATCGTTGGTAAGATCAATCAGACTCGCCACCTCTTCGACCGTTGTTGATGCTTCGGGATCCTTTTGGGATTCGAGCTCATTTGGACTTTCAGGATCGAACAGTTGAATCCCTGAAATGTCCAAGTCTGGGTAAAGCTTTCGCACCTCCTCCATTCTATCGTTGAAGCCTCCTTTATAACTATGAGTCTCGGCTTCAACCATTTCGGCATCGAAAGCTGGAGATGCTTTGTAATCTTCTATCACCCTCCCCAATTGATCTTTCAAGGATCGGATCTCTTCAACAGCTTCTTCGTTCATCTTAGAAGCTTCTTCAAAAATTTGATTAGCTTCCTTGAGTAAAGCTTGCAGGGACCGAATCTTTTTCTTCCTCCTCTTGAACTTTGCCTCTTGTTCGAAGTATTTCGATTGGATTTTCTCCGCATCAGCTTACAGACTCCGAATCAAAGCCTCGCTTTGAGCAAGCTTATCTTCTACGGGTTGTTTTTCTTCTTTGGCTTTTAATTTTCCAGCCTCAGCCACCTTTATCTTATCCTTCATACTTTTATAAGTATCCCTAAAATCGAAAACACTTTCCTCCATTAGGGCAATATCGTGCATCATCTGCATTGGAAAATTGAAGAATTAGCAATAGCAAATTTATATCCTGAAAGTGCAAAATCTGAAGCTTACCTTCAGTGCCGATGAGAACACTGAGTCAGAAACGTCCTCAATGCATCAGAACTTGGTATTTTCCCAGTCCTTGGAGAGAAGCGTACGTTTCATAAGTTCTCTGGCCAGTTCGGGGCTCTCCAAGCCTTCCCTATTCGAAAAAATGGTGAAGTCTACGTTGCATCCTCCCTCTGAGGAAGCATTCCACCTGGGATCATCTTCGGATCTATACTTGGCCTTTCCTTTCTCTTTTTCATTTGGAGGTGCAATTAATGTTTCTTTATTAAAAGATATATCGCACTGATCCGGAGGCGGCATCGAAGGAGGAGGGCTGGGCCTCCTCGGAGATGGACTCCTAGTAGTTTCAGGAGCTCTTGGTATGGTGGGGGGTGCTTCTTCGTCCGATATAGGTCTTCTCGGAGTACTTGAGCCATCTTCAGCTCTCCTTTTCTTTCGAACTTCTGAAGTTGCTGGAATGGGCACCACCTTCTTTCTGGAAGCATGTCGGACTTTTTCAAGCTGAGGCTTCATTGGTTCACCTGCGATCAAAGGAAGAGATTGTTATATCTATGTGCATAAGAGAAAGATGAAGAGAAAAAAGAAAAGTCCAAAGACTATTATTTCTATACCAAATAATGGGACCTCGCTGATATGGGCTCGATGAAGGTTTTCTTCCTTCAACATTTCTTTAAATAAGGGGATCTCCAACTCTGATAAGGTGTCAAAGTCTTTTGCATCGGCTCTCAGGATTTTCTTCCCGGCGTTTGCGTCTAAACGCGGGATTTTCCATTTGGTATTGAATCCCCAATGGATATAATATACAAAAAAGTAACTGGGTTTCGACCCGTGTATAGCGCCAGGGGTTCCCTTCATTAGTCTTTGGCCAGGCCGAGGACCTATAACCCACCACCCTTTGCCATGGAAATCTCTTTTCAACATGAAAAGAGAGGTAAATAGGCTAGTCTTCGGCTCTACATTCCTCAGTTTACAAAGAACTAAAAACCCACAGATATTCCTAAAGCTATTGGGAGTTAGTTAAGCCGGAACCACTTGGTAAAGATTGAAGACCTTTATGAAGAAGGGGTGAAGTGGAAGCCGAAGACCAGCCTTGAGGTGGTCTTCGTATATGGCGATTGAATGCATAGGAGCTTTATCTACCCTCTCCTCGGGTTTTGGAAGGATGAGTTTGAAGGTTCGAGGGATATGGAAGCGACGCTTGACCTCCTCCATCTTGGCAAGCATAAAGGAACTTGGAACGGAGTCAGGTGATCTTTCCAGACTCCTTTTCCTACCCAAACCTCTTCTTCTACTGGTTTCGCCCCATAGCAAATCCCTACCGGACCCACCTTCCGGTGAACTCCTCTTGGTTTCCCTTCCTGGAATTTTCCTATCGACTTCAGTCCCTGGTGAACCTCTGCTAGAAAAGGGATTCCCACCGGACTCTAACATTGCAAAGGAAAAAAAGAAAGGAAAAAGGAAGAAAGGGCATCTAACCTTTGGAAGAAAAGAGAATGGCAGGCTGCGGTACAGGGCAAGAAGAAGAAACATGGAAGCAAAAAAAAAAAAAATTCTTCTTAGAGATTTTCATCCTCCTTTTATAGGTGAAAGTTGGGGAATTTCGAGGCAGTTCGGAAATATCTTTCGATCGTGCACCGTACTAATGGTTACGATTTTGGGAACGACTCTCCAAAAAATTTATTAATGAGACAAGCAGCCACGATCTGCATGAAATACCTCCATTGGCCGTGATAATGCTTCAACTGCGATTGGTCTTCAGATGGCTGCCATGTGTCCCATCTCGGTCGAATAAAGACTCTTTTTTCAAAAAGTTTTTCAGGATTTTTTTAGAATCGAGGCATTCCTTTTGAAACAGCTAATGACAGGATAACACGTGTCTTCACCACGTTTTTCGCACCACTAGGCAGTTATGGCGAAAGACCTGCCCGGATTCGGTGCCATCATCACCTGCCAGTTATCACTAAAAGATAATTTAAATACTCACATTCTTCGAAATTAAATCATTTCGAACTTGGGAGTGGAGGACAGCTGTTATGATATCCCGGTTTTATTTCAATTAACTATTGGGTCAAATCCTGAACCAATTTTAAATTTTTCTTTTTTGGTTTATTGATCAAATCAACTTACAAAAGAAAGCGTCTTCGGCTTCGTAGGGTTATCTTAGTCCGAAGACTATACCTAATATCTCTGGCTTCATATTCTTATCTTGTTCCATGAAGGGATAGGTTTATTAATTCTGGGTCTTCGGCTTTGTATAGTTATCTTAGTCCGAAGACTATGCTTAATATCTCTGGCTTCATATTCTTATGTTGTTTCATGAGGGGATAGGTTTATTGATTCTGGATCTTTGGCTTCGTATGGTTATCTTAGTCCGAAGACCATGCTTGATATTTATGGTTGCAAGCCAAGCTTGTTAACTGTCTTCGGCTTCGTACTATCATCTTGATCTGAAGAGTTGACCTCTCAAACGAATATCTTCGGCTTTATTCCTTCAACATACTGAAGAGCGTACAATCCTATTTTTTGGACTGTAAGTGTTTACTTTTGTTATTTCCGAAAAAGATTTCTCCGAAGTGTATAGCTAACATTCCCTTTAGGAGCGCTACTAAAGAGAATGTTGAGCTCACTTCGGATTTACTCTTGAAGAAGAAGAATTCTTGAACATGTGGGTTTTCTAAATACCAAAGCAGTTGAAATCTCTTTTAGTTGTTGTAACCACCCACATGGCTCAAAACCTCAGATTGGATAAACTCCAAGTGTAACTGATTTTCCGACAGCCACTACTTACAGTTATGTGGATGTTGCATTCGCCAGCTCCCATAATCGCAAGTAGTTACGTTGGAGCCTATAAAAATTGGTAAGAGGGGACAGTCGAGGAGGGGTTCTATCCAGAAATTTGAGTTTCTCCTTTCCCTCTCTGCTTCCAAAACTCTCCATTCTGCTGCTGCCTGAGTCCCTTTCTGACTTTGGCATCGGAGTGTCCCTCGCCGGAAAACCTCCGGTCAGGGATCTATTTTGCAGGTTCCAGTTCACGGTGATCCAGCAAAAGAACCATTCTATCCGGTCGATGGAGATTCAGCATCAACATTCCCCATGAAGGCTTCTTTAATATATTATAATGGTGCTGCCATTGTCTGTGTGATCAAAAGGAGTGCTTTAATAGCTGTCTTGGATCATGAACTCCATTCTTAATTGCTCAGCTAAGTGAGATAGGTTGTAGCAAAGAAAAGAGCACACGAATCATTTAAGTCTTCAAATTATTCCTTTTGTTTGTGAATAAATATAAATGGTCAGAATCAAAATGTGTTACCGCATTCTTTTTCATCTATATCATAGGCATTAGGATAGTTATATGATGCTATATTTTAATAGGTCATAATTAGAATCTTCCTTTGTTATTCATCTCCTATACAATCCCATGTCCAATTCAGGCTCAACACATGCCATCAAAGTCATACAAATCTTTTCAACATTTTTATGCTCTTCATGCAAATCCTGTCTCACATCATCTTCCAACCATCATCACCATGACAATTCATAGACTTTAATGCCAGCATCTAGTAGCTCGACTGGTTGACACTCATCTCTCCGAGTGAGGGATCTCGAGTTCACATTTGAGCAGTGAAAATTAAATATTATATTCTTCAAAAAATTCTAATAAATTCTATACTCTTAAAAAAAAAATCTTAATTCCTCATAAATATTGTTGACCTTGCAATTAAGTTCGCTAGAGCCCTTGACCTATTTAAACTCTAAACCATGGTCATGGAGTTGCAATTAGGATCTTGACTGCATTGACTAGAAGCAACCATCGGTGCTGTAGTGGTGATACTTCATAGTTTATTTTTGCATTCCCATCCAAGAAAACAAAGGGAAAAAATGCAACATTATGATGATTAAAAGTAACAAAATGGAGATCATTTATATAGGATCTCTTGCCATACGGCAAGAGGGGACCAGTGAAACTCGCAAATTTATTGCCAAATATGGCAAGTCGATCGATTGTAGTCTGTAGATTTACCAAGAAAGTGATTTTGTTCTCCATGATATGCGTAGTGGGTGTACTCAAGTATTTTTCATTCATAAAGTACTCTTATTGGATATCTACATCTCGTATATAAAAAATATATCTATTAACTAACTCAATAATTCTCTAAAAAAATATTTTTTTATTTCTTTAAAGGAAGAGATCATGGCTATTCTATTACATAATATATGAACCCCTTACCCAACATCTCTACTCCTCACAAGGGTAGAATTTGTACATGTCTGTAATATAATTATTTTACTTTCAATTTTTCTAAGCTATGGATTAAGCAAGGTTTTAAATTTATAGAATAATATTATCATGATTTTTTCGTGAAACAAAATATTCTACCTCTACGAAATCAAGATGTCTCGATTAAAAAGCTAGAACGTGATGGGACATCCTATTCCAATGCCTAGAAAAATGGTATTCCATCCTAATATCTTCTAAAATGTCCCATAACCTGAATCATTGGAATCAAGAACACTTCCAATTTAAGATAATTATTTATATATATAAGCCAGGGGTTAAATTCATAAAATTAATGTGCATGTGGGATGCACGTGATCATGATGCTCACTAGGGTTTATAGTATTAGAAGATTGCACTAAATATCATGATATAATTTTTTTTTTTTGATGAAAACGGTGTATTCATTGCACAGAACGAGAGTGAATATAATATAAAAAGTCAAACAAAATGATATCCCTAAGCTATACAGGGGTGGTCCATCACTTCGACCATAATACCGAGATCGAATGATGAGCAATGTGGGAGGCAACCCAGTTTGCATCTGAGTTAGCCTCCCGAAATACATGATAGATCTGAACAGACACACAACCATGTAGAAGAAGAGTAATGTCTCGAATAACAGGATGGGCAGAAGGAGTCTCCAAGGCCTGACACATCCAAGAAATGACCGTCAGCAAATGTCCCTGGATGATGAGATGGTCTAGACAGAGGACGCAGCGGGCATATCTAATGCCGGCCCATGCAACACACAGTTCCGTCGCAAGGATGGAGGAGTCAAACAGAGAGGTCCCACCAGCAGCCAGGAAATCCAATCTAGAATCCCGGATGACAAATCCGCACCTCCCAACATGCGATGAAGACTTCAATCAAAATTAACTTTGAAGAAAGAAGGAAGAGAGGGTTCCAAGAGATGAAATGAACAAAGGGCGCTCGAGTTCTCTAAATGTTTGCCAGTCGATCTATTGAACTCAACAACTGCATCAGTAGCTCGGTGGATAAGAAGGCAAGGAGAACTTGTGATCGAGTTGAAAATAAAGTCATTCCTGAAGCAACCTGATATAATAGACAATATAAACTAAAGGGCAGAAAAAAAAATGATAGCAGCGATCGTAGAATCTAAATAAAGAAAGCCTGTATCAGAATCCTGAAAAAAGGATGATCCAAGCTCCACAAATAATATAAATCTCTACCAAAAAAAATATCATTATAGGAATAACCAGAAGACTTAATTGTAGACCCCGGACGGTACCGACGAAGTCCCACATTGGAATGAGTCCATAACGCAGGGTCCCGGTCCTGAAAGGAAAGTTCTAAAATGGAGTCGTAAACATAGGTCTCCGAACCAATTGCATTGATTAAGACACCATCCCTCGCCTCCGAGGGTGCTTTCCCCTCTCTCTCTCTCTCCCCATCCCTTGTCTTCTTCGACGCAATACCATAAAAAACCCTAATCGGAAATCTCTCTTCCCCCTGCCGAGGTAATCTTTCTTCGCCAAATCTCGGATTCTCTTACTCCACCAATCACTGGTTTGGTATCATAATCCTTATCTATTCGTTTATAAATTTGGTTCCTATCCGATGATGCGATGTGCTTTTTTATATGAATTCTTGCTTCTGATTCGATTCGATTCGGGTTCTTCATCGTAAGTTGTTCTGGTTTCTGTAATCGTTTCAAATCATACGATGTGTAACTAGGGATCCGATTTCCAAAAGCTCTAGGGTTTTTATTTGCTGAAAGGTCGCATTTTTATCCCTTTCTATTAGCTTGGGCGCTTCCTTTTTTTTTTTTTTTTTTTTTTTTTTAAGTCCTAATTTTGGGTTTTCGTTTCAGCTTCTCTTCTGCCGGAAATAATTTTCTTTGTGTGTGTTCGTATGGGGTTTTACTGGTTTTTTGGGTGAATGGAACTGATTCCTTTCTTTCACTTGGTGGAGCAGTTTATTTGAGAACCCTGGTATCAAATTAGGGTTTGGGAGATTTTACAGGGTTTCTGTTTCAATGAGTAAGCTCCATACCTCTTGATTTGGCTGGATCTAACGTATAGGTCTAGATCGCTTGTACTTAAGCTGTTCTTGCTGAAGAAAAAAGACTGCATCTTGGGATGATTTTATGCGACATAACTTTAAAATTGTAGTTTGGTCAAAAGGAAAGAAAGAAAATGTATAGAGGGGGTCTTGATAGATTTAAGAAAGCCCAATCTTTGGAGCCATTCTCGGTTAGCCTCAATTCAGCTGCCAAAACTACTTCAGCTCCTAAACCAGCCCACCCTCCAGTCCAGTCACTGCAGCTGCAAAATTCTCGTCCAATCCATACTCAGCATCAACAGCATGTCGCCTCAAAACCAACGGGACCTGAAGCGGTGGCCCCAGCTACTCAGGCCACTCAGGTTGGTGGAGGGCAATCTACCTGGCAGCCTCCGGATTGGGCTATAGAACCCCGCCCAGGGGTTTACTATCTTGAGGTGTTGAAGGATGGAGAGGTCATTGATCGGATCAATCTAGATAAGCGGCGGCATATATTTGGGAGGCAGTTCCCGACATGTGATTTTGTGCTAGATCACCAGTCTGTGTCACGCCAACACGCTGCAGTGGTTCCCCACAAGAATGGAAGGTTAGATATCTGAATTGATTTTAATTTTCTTTGGTTCCAGTTTCTTAGCTTGTGAAGTACAATAAATTGAAGCCTTTTTGCATACAACCTTGCATATGCCTTCATTATTCTTTTTTAAATCATGATTGTTTGTGAAAACAGTTTATAAGGGTTGCTTTTTTAAATTGCAAGGAAATTATTATGTTGATTTAGTTATTTTTTGGAGCCAGAGTGTCTCCTCCTCATGTACCTGTACTTAATGTTTCTGCAGCATTTATGTGATTGATTTGGGGTCAGTTCACGGTACATTTGTTGCAAATGAGAGACTGACTAAAGATAACCCAGTTGAACTTGAAGTTGGGCAATCGCTACGGTTTGCTGCTTCAACCAGAAGCTACATCTTAAGGAAGAACACTGCTGCTCTTTTTCCTACCCCGACTCTTCCTGCAGAAATTAATCTACCTTCCCCTCCAGACCCTTCTGATGAAGATGCTGTGGTGGCATATAATACAATACTCAACCGCTATAGTGGTATTAGTCAACTGGATCTTTCATCCAAGTCTAAACAATCTTCAGGCAATTTGTCAAGTGAAACTGATGATTACCATCTGTCAGGAAGGTCTGCCAAAAGAATTAGGAAAGCAAGAGTAGCATTTAAAGATCAGGTTGGAGGGAATCTTGTTGAAATAGTTGGAATTTCAGATGGTGCAGATGTTGAGACCGAACCTGGTCCTATTGGTGTAAAAGAAGGCAGTCTTGTTGGAAAATATGAATCTCTTGTACAGATTACTGTTATACCAAAAGGAAAGGAGCAGATATCTCCAAGGGAAGACAGTACTTCTCCTAAGGGTGTTACAGATAAGCTACAACAGGTCTTGAACAAGGTGAAAGGCACTCAAAAAAGTGGGATTTATGATGATCTATATGGGGATTCCTTTTCTGGAAAGGTTGGCTCATCCTGGGCATACAAGCCAGATGGGCCGGCAGGTAACACCAAAAGCGTTGAAGAAAAGCCCCTTAGTTCTGTGACAGAGGAAAAAAATGGTAGTTCAGAGGATGACAACGATGATCTGTTTGGTGACTGATGATGATGTATAACAGCTCGTTATTCTCTTATGTGTTCATTGAAGGAGTGTCTGATGAGTTATGCTTCAAATGCACATTTTGGAAGCCATGATGGTATATGAATTTTATGTACCTGAGAAATTTTGCTGTAGTTCCTCATGATTGTTTCCTATGGGTTGACATACACCAGAAAGGTATGCCTGGCTTGCCAAAAATTATTCTACAATGATATGTTTGGGCTGTTCGCAAGTGGTAAACATTTTACTTCTTTAAGTTGAAAGTGGGTTTACATTCTCTTATGAATTGGGTATGGTTTGTGCCCCTGATATTTAGCATTACCTGATAGGTAGTTTCAGATTTTCATATGCATCTGATCATTGTTATGCCCTCTGGTTTGACATGTTAGATAGCACTTGTATAAAGCAGTTAGTACGACACCATTTCTGTTTTCCATATTGATCAAGCTGGCGAAGTTCAGAACAAGACATGCTTAAACTTTTCTGGAGTTTTATGCCAAGCTGCAGCTCATATTGTATCACAAACTTGTTATTAGTTGATTCTGTCTACTATAGTAGGCTCTATGCCGAGTTTGATTTTAAGAACATTGGAACCAAAATACTCTCTCAACTATTCTAAATTACAACTAAAATAGCTAATTGAATCACTCTGAAGTCATGGTTATATATAATGAGGTAGTATATTAGTTGGAATAGATGGAAATGAGATTTTGTATTATTTGTAATCTTGGGAATTTAAAAATTGTGAGCAGTCAGGATGAACATGATAGAAATTAGAATGTTGAGATGGATATGTGGAAGAACTACGAAGGATGGTGATGCAAGGATATTACGAGAGGAATAGGGGCTAAATCATTTGAAGATCAATTGGTGAAGAATCACTCAAGAAGCTGCGGGCATGTACAACCAAAATCTCAGGATCCAATGAGTGCTCAAGCTTGGCTCAATGGGTCTAAAACGAGGAGGGGAAGGCCTAGGCTGACATGCATGGAAGTTGTGGGAAGGGATTTCAAAAAACTCGCAGCAACACCAAACCCGATTCTGAATAGGAATGGTTTGCAAAGAGCAGTCAGGATCCAATCCTAAATGTTCCGGACAAAATCCGGTGGATATGGTTTCATGGAAATTACATGTTTGTTGGTATGTTAGTGGGAAACCTGTTTTTTTGCCTTCTGGTTTGAAATTTTTTCTCGTACTTATTTCTGAGCCTGGGTTGGTAGATGGATTTGAGTGAAGGGCAATGGATGAGATGCTGCAGGGAAATGTTCTTTGTTGTTTTGACTGCCCAGGTTAGGCATAATGGTAGGTTGTTCTGCAGTATTTTTTGTTAATTTTCAGAGAATTCATATGAACACCCATGCTACCATGCTTCATTTGTCTTGCTTTGTCTCCAACTTTAATTAAAAAAGTAGATGCGAACTAGAGAAAATGATTTTACCAGTATCCTTGATGATCAATTTTGATCAAGAGCATTCCTCCATTCTGTTTCCTCTTTTTGCAGCCTTTAAGGTGCCGTTTATTATGAAGTTTGATCGTCCCTCTGTTTTATTTGCTGACTTGATATCTGGTAACTTTGGTTATTTCGTTTTCACATGATCTGGAGTGCTCCGATCTATTGTGGTTTTAATATGTATATGGTTTGAAGTCCAATGACCATGACTTTTAAAAGAAATCATCATTTATAACACCTGCTAGAGTCTTGAACAGGAGTTTATTTGGAAGCCAGAATGAAATCAAGATATTTAGGTCGTAGGTTTTGTAGGACTTCAGATTCTTAGGATAAATTCTCATCCTCATCAGATATTGTGATCCTTACAACATCATGCGGGATATTGTATAAGATCTTTTCCAAGAAACTTTAGTGGCATGCAGCCTGAAAAACTTTCCACCACCTCCATTCTGCCTTCAATTCTTGATGAACGTCTTCTTCTATCCATGCATTCTTCTAACAGTGATAGATCCAAAATCTGTATTTGCTTATGCTGGATCCCTTGATCATTAAATTTCACTCTAATATCATTCTCTTGAAATAATATATCACCCAATATAAAATTCCTTGCACTGTTTTTTGACTGTTAACCTAATTGTGTAATCGCACAGGTTTCTTTCCCTCTAACTAAAAGTCTTTGGGTTTGACCTGGAGCACCTATTATTTGGTGTCAATGGGCATGAACGAAAGCTCCTGATGGTGTTTTGAGTCAAAACCTAGTTGCACCAATATTTCTCCCCATTTCCAGTAAGGGTTTTCTTCAAGGCTACGCCTGGTTGTTCACTGGTTTGTTCGTTTATTATGTTTTTAAGCTGCATTGTTAGGCCATAGCATTTTCTTTTGTCATCATAAAGCACCAGCTAATATAATTAGTTAGCGGTTGAGTATAAATCTTCATTATTTAAAAGCGATGGCCCTCGGCAGTCGAGACAAAAAATACCTGGAACTCGTCTTTCAACAGGCCAAGATGATGATGTAGATCGTCTCCTAAACCTTGGCTGTAAAATATTAATTAAATACAGGAAAGATCTTGTCGAAATTTGAGTCATTCTGGGGATACAAAATCCTATGAGTAAGAAATAATTTAGGGGGTCCTGAATCTCTTGGTAGGCTGCTCCTGCAGAACTTTCCATGGGGCATGTATTTTCAAGAAATCAACCCCAATGGATTTAAAGATTATTATGCAAACATCCGAAATGTCTCAGCACCAACCGGACTCCATTGAAGAGCACTGCTTCTATTTCTGCTGTCTGTCCAACTGCAGTGATCCCTTCGGAGTCCGATCACTTTTGCATCCGATCCTAGTCAGGTTTTTTTCGTGAACAATGCTGTAAACTAAAATCAGGCTAGACGTCTACGGATGGGGCTAGACCATTCTAGTCGGACTCATGAACATTTGTACACGATTCGAACGGAGGAGGAGTAGGAGAATGTGACCTTGAAAGCTCTGAAGAGATCAGAAATTGGCTCCGACTTTGGCCGGGGATTTTTTTTTTTAAATAATATTTTTAAAAATAAAATAACCAAACTAGAATTCTTTTAGACAATTTTATCGAAATAATGTTCTTTGGCCACGTGTTAAGTTATTTAAAACCTTTTTGCCACCTTGAAGAGGATGCAGCTGTTTTTTCATTGATTTTAACCTAGCCGAGCTTCGGTTGACAAAAAAAAAAAAAAAAAAAATCTAAAATAATATAATAAAATAAAAAAATATTTAAAATAATAAAATAAAATAATAATATTTAAAATATTTAAAATAATATAATAAAATTAAAAATTTAAAAAATAAAAAAATTAAAAGAAGTTGCGGGTAAAATGAAGCTATAGGACGTACATGTAACTTCATCTCATTCATGCACCTTCATTTATAAAATAAAAACTTAAAATTTTAAAAATTAAAAAATAAAATAAATAATATAAAAAAAATAAAGTTATAAATTATTATCTTGATAATAATATAAAATATTAATATTATAAATCATTATAATACATAATAAATAATATAAACATTATAATAAATATAATAAATATATTATAATATGTCAAATTATATATTATATATTGTATTATAAAATATAATAAATATTTTATAATATAATACAAAATTTATAATTTAGTCTGTGCTAGTTTAGTCGCCAGTCCGGTTATCGATTCGCTTATCAGGTCGGTGCCAGTCCAACCGTCAATCCGGTGCTAATCCGATTGCCAGTCCAGTCACCAGATCGATGCCAGTTTGATCGGCAACCCATTACCAGTTTGGTCACTAGTATGAGTCGGATTGGCACCAACCGATCAGACTTGGTCAGACAGGCAATCGAATCGATGACGGACAGGCTGTCGGATCAGTAGTCGGACTGGAAATCAGATCAATGACCAGACTAGCTACCGAATTGATGATTGGATTGGCACGACCTAGTGACTGGACTGGCTATTGGATCGATGGTAGGATTGACGGCCAGAACGGTGATCAGACTGGCACCATCCTGGTAGCCAGACTAGCTATCAGATCAAGAGTTGGACTAACGACTAGACTAGCAATTGGATCGATGGCCAGACTGGTGATTGGACCGACATCGACCTAATGGCCGAAGCTGGTCCGATAGCCAATTTGGTCGCCAGGTCGGTGCTAGTCCAGTCGCTAGTCTAGTCATCGATTTGACCATCGGTCTGACAGCCATTCTTCTCCGGGCACCAGATCGTTGTCAGTCTGATCGCCAGTCTAGTTATCGATCTGGTCGCTAGTCTGGCCATCGATCCGGTTACCAATCCGGCTCCTGATATGATAGCTAGTCTGGTTATCAGGACGGTGCCAGTCTAATCACCGGTCTGGCCACCAGTCCGGCTACTGGTCTGATAGCCAATCCAGTCATCAGGTCGGTGCCAGTCCGGTCGTCGGTCCAGTTACCAGTCTGGCCACCAATCCAATTGCTAGTTCGGCTACCGATCCAATTGCCAGTTTGACCACCGATCCGATAGCCAGTCCGATCATCGGTTCGATTGCCTGTCTGGTCGCTAGGCCAGTACCAGTTCAACCATCAGGTTGGTGCCAGTTTAACTCATACTGGTGATTGAACTGGTACTGGATAGGGGATCGGACTGGTACCGGGCTGCCGACCGAACTAGCACCAAGCTGGCGACAGATTGGTATCGACTTGGTGATCGGACTGGCTATTGAATTAGCACCGGGTTGATGGTCGAACTGGCACCGACCCGACAGGCGAATTAACGACTGGACTGGCGACTAAGCTAGCATCGACTAAATTATAATTATAAATTATATTTTATAATATAATATATAATATATAATATATATATAATAATAAATTATATATATATTCTATTATATAATATTTATATATTATATATATATTATATATAATATTATTATATATAATATTAATATTTTATTTATTATTAAAGTAATAATTTTGATTTTATTTAATATATTTTAATTTTAATTTTTTTAAATTTTATATTTTAAAAATGAGGGTGTATGAATAAGATGAAGTCGTAGATGTAACCCGTAGCTTCACTTTACCTATAGCTTCTTTTAATTTTTAAAATTTTTAATTTTATTATATTATTTTAAGTATTTCATATATTATAATTTTATTTGGTTATTTTAAATATTTTATTATATTATTTTAAATTTTATTATATATATTTTTTTTCAATCGGAGGTCGGTTGGGTTAAAATCACTAAAAATAAGCAGCTTGAAAGCTGCATTTCCACTGAAAAAAAAAAGCTGCATTTTCTCCGAGATGGCAAAAAAATTTTAAACAACTTAACAAGTGGCCAAGATAACATTATTCCAGTAAAATTATTTAAAGGAATCCTAGTTTGATAATTTGTTTTTTAAAAAATATTATTAAAAAAATTCCTTTGTCCGGTGGAATTTTAATTTTAATTTTATTTTTTATTTGAAAACTTGATTTATAACATAAGAATCCGCCTTTTCCTTCCAGAAATAATTGAAATAGTCATTCAAGTTCAAAGTTGTTTCTGCCTTTCCACGTTGACGGAGGAAAAAGACGTGCGACATTTTTTGTTGCCTTTCACTTCGGTTCATCTTTTATGCTGCTTCCAATCCTTTTTTTTCAGTGATCATGTAATCTTTTAGCTTAATGCATGTTGAGGGGAATGGTATATGTCAATTTCTTTATTTAAACATTGAATTTTGTTATGGAACTACTCCCTATTTTTTAGACCCAGCAAAGAAAAATCCCTTTTATTTTATTATTATTTTTCCCTTGTTGATTTGAGTATATGGAATGATGCGTCCCGGATACCATCCTCATTTCCGTTTTCCAAATAATAGTCATAATACACATAATAGATGATATAACCTCCGGTCCATCCTTCTCTGCACCCTAATGGCCGTCATCCGCCATCTTCTTTCTAGCAAATACTCCAAAGATGGTATGCCCCCCCGTACCCCCTGGAAGTTATCATCCTCCTTCCAGGAGACTAGATTAAAGTGAAAAAAGAGATTTTGGGGAGGACACGAAGGCTGCATCTCCGTTCCTCCCAAGGGCAAGAAGGTACATGGAGTTGGATGGGTGTACCGTTTGCAAAGATATCGCTTTGACGGTAACATACCGAAACAAAATAATAATATCATTTTTTTTTAAACACGAATCTCAAAGTTCCCCCGGGGATCTCGGTGTCCCCGTTGTAGCGGACCTAAACGGCTAAACCTCAACGAACCCCAACCGCGCGAGTCCACCGAAGAGGGGATTCCGGTGGACTGGTTTTGGAAATGCCCAACGGCACCGTTTCCCTCCCTCCACTTCTAACGGCTTCCACCCTCCAAATGTTACCCCTTCACCATAGGACTTTTAGCCCCCATCCCTTCCCCTCAATCCTTCCTCCAATTATTGCCCTTCTCTCTCTCTCTCTCTCTCTCTCTCTCATGGATTATCACCAAAGGTCTCATCTCCCTCCGCCACCGTACATGGTGCTCACGGAGCAGGGGGGTGACTCGCCCATCCGAGCTCCGCCCCACCGCCGCAACCTTCCCCGCTACCACTCCCATCGCTCGAGCAGCTCCTGTAGATGCTGTTGTTGCTGGTGCTGCTGCTTTCTCCTGCTCTTTGTCATCATGATCATCGCCGTCGCTGCCTACATCTATCTGATCGTGAAGCCTAAAGTGCCCTCGTACTCCGTCGACAACCTCTCGATCGGAGCCCTAAGTCTCGACCCCGTCAATCTCACCATCCGCACCAAGTTGATCGTGGCAGTGCGTGCAAAGAACCCCAACGACATGATCGGGATCTGGTACAGGGATGGCTCCCGTGTCATGATCTCGTACCGCAACAAATCGCTGTGCTCGGGCCGCCTGCCGAGCTTCTACCAAGGGCATCGCAACACGACGGTGATGCATGTGGTGTTGGAGGGCCAGAACAAGCTAGGATCCGCGATCCATGGGGTGTTCGAGGATAACCGGCGGACTGGGCGGATCCCGCTCGACGTGTTCGTGAGGGTTCCCGTCAGTCTACGGATCTTTAACACGGACTGGCGGCAGGTCACGGTGAACGTCACCTGTGCGCTCGTCGTCGATGGTCTGTCGCCCAACAAAAAAATCGGCATCACGTCAGCAGATTACAAGGTTGCCGTGGATTTATGAATTCTGATGACGAGTTTCTTGGATGCTTGTTTCTCCCAGCAACTCCAGGCTACGTACGAACAGGTTGCTTGTGCCAAACTAGCCTTGCCGGCCGCATGCAGTAGTTATTCCCGGGATTTGATCAAGTGCCTCCCGAAACAAGGAACAGCCTGCCTTTGTGTAAGCTTTGAAATTCAGGTAGGGCCTGCTACAATCCAATTGTAGGGATTGGAATTAGATATGAGTGAGGTAGAGACGAGAGCTTAAATCCTAGTTATATATGATGTATCTTTTGAGGAGTTCCTTGACCAAGAAAGCAAGGATTTTTGCTTTAATGGCTAACTACTTCTCGGATTTTAAGAAGCCGGCTTAGCATAAATAACATAAATGAAGATATTTAACTCTGAAAAATTAAATGTTCTTCGAGATTGTCATTTAATTGCCTTTGTTTTGTTGAGTGACATAGCTGAGTTACATACTGAAGCCTTTGTGCGTGTACATGTTTAAGAGAGAGAGAAAGATCCTCATGTTTTAGCTTAAGCCTAAGCACCATAACAGGGTATTTAGATGATGGTATTTTTTGGTATTGGATTTTATTATTTATTTAGAGATTTGGTGGGATGCCACCACCTGAGATCATGAATCGCCGAACCTCTCCTCAGCGAGGGATGCTAACCAACCGGGTAAGCATTGTTGGTGCTAATGTTCAACCCATAAGATATCATAAACTTGTTTATTAAAAAGAAGAGCTTGTGAATTCCATATCCAATTCTATGTACGGTTAGCATTCTGCTTTGGAAATATCATATGTTAGTAGTCAAAACTTGGCATCATTAATGTTATACAGTTTCTATGGATCTCTATTTTGTGCATTCTATCCTATGGTTGGTTAGTTGGTTCTTCTGGAGAGGCTCCGCAATGAGAATTTTAGGTGGGACCGACCAAATATTTGATACAGCCATATCCAAGATTGGTTTCAATCCTGTCTTGGTGGTTTGTGTTTGTGTTTTCGTGACCGGTGAAGACCATGCAGTTCAAGACTGATACACCCCTTCAGATGCAGCCATCTTCAAGATTGGGCAACTCACTTTTATGGCATTGGAGTTTGGCTGGCAAATATCGGGCATCGTAGCAAACTATAGAATATTGTAATATGGAATTTCTGTATTGGTTTGTTTATGAAACTGTAATGTAGCTTAAGAGCTTCCTTGATTAATGCAAGGAGACAAAACTACTGGATGGCTTCAACAGCTCCCGGTATTGAGCATCCATGAGATTGACCGGGCAAATTTCTTTTTTGTCATAACAAATAATCAAGCTTAATTTAATAATGGTCTGGCTGCAAATACATGTAGAAAGATCTTCCACCTGTAAATAAAATATATTTATTTATGAATTAAATGCATTTTATGTTCACACTTCAGCAGATCACTTGCAGCTATTATGTCACCGATCGATCGATTCGATTTTTGATACAGAAACGCAGGACCTAAGCATGCTGATACATGAAAGCTATTCTATCGATCGGTATTGAAGCATGCTAATACATGGACACTCGATCTAAGGTATGTATCATAGTGGCAAAAGATTCCCAGCAAGTGCTCAAGGAAAAGGAATTATCGGTCAGAACGACTCCAGCACATATATTTCCGACCATCTAATAAAAAACCATCACATAATTCCTCCTTACGGAAACTATTTATATTGTACTCTCAATACAAGAATTAGTTAAAATTTAAAATATTTTGAATTCATGAAAAAACTCTCGTCCGGTCAGATCATGTCCAAAAGATCCGACAACATGCACAAATAGTAATTATGGGTTAGATTATGGTGGATCTATCCACCGTTACTGTTGAAATGAATCAAGTGGTGTGGAAGGGACTGGATCGCATATATGGAGGCTCCTTTCATAATTTCCTCATCTAAAGTGAAGCTAGCTGATACGGTCTTCGCATAGATGTCTATTGAGAAGCAAGATATAACCAGGAGCTACAGAAGAGTTACTGCTTTATAGTGCTAGGCTTACGAGGAGGTCATGTTTTGGTTGCTAAGATCTTTAGACACGTGGCATGCATCATTTAGTCAAGACAGGGATGACTTTAATGAAGCCATTATCCCATGGATCATAATTATAACTATTTGAAGCTGCGTCGGGGTTTTGCAGGCATATACATCACATACATACATGCATGCATGCATGCAATCAATATAATACATATACTATTTAGGCAAGCGCCACCCAACTCGCCTCCCCTAGCCCTATGGAATTGGTCAAAAGAAGCGAAGGCATTATGGAATCGTATCCCCAGATGGACGGTCTAGATTGTTTTGATCATGGTATTCTATTCTGGAGCCGCGGTTAACGGAGAACGAAGTTGGCGCCCGGGCGGTTCTGCGGCAATGAGAAAAGGCCGCGAGCCCGCGACCGTTGATGCCAGTTCTGTTGTTAATTCGTTTGCCCCCATGGAATATTTCAACTCAAAGGAAGCCTATCAATAAGGCAAGCACTAGAAACATCTTTGCCAAATGAAGCACTGTCTTTATTGGGGAGTACGTTAAGCTAGTTATTTTAGAAGAACACGCGAACTGGAACTTGCCATATAATGGGCCAATGAAAGGCTTCTCTTTTCCCGAGTTGGATTCGGCTTTCCATTTGAATAGGACTCCAAGGGCTTTGGCCATTTACCGGCTCCATCTCCGAGAATCCCTGGTAATTCTCTATAGCGCTCGGCTTATTTTGTTCTGAAATTTCCTTAAATTTAATCCTTTGTTTTGCTATTCAATCATTTTCCATTCCCCCATCGGCAAACTCATTTTTCAAAATCCAAATCCAAAAGTTCCCATTATATGATCTCAAAGCGCTACGAGGGTCCCCTTCACGAAACACCTTAAATTTGATAAATTTGAGAGCATTCCTAATTATCAGAATTGTTAGCCATTTAGAAATTCTGAATTAATAATCTGTCTCATGGAACTCCTTTTCTTTGTCTGGAAAATAAATTGGTTTGTCCATTGTTTCATTTCCCATGGCACTCTCCACGAATTAGCAATTGTAAAACTTTTTTATCCAACTCGACATTCCAATTTCTGGCCAAGAATTGGCCTTCGGTGTTCTTAAAAAAAAACTTATTAATCATTGCAGATAGTAAAGTCTAGATATTATTTTCAATTTTAGCCAAAGATAATGCGACTTGCTTTCGAACAACAAAGGTACTGATCTAATTGAAGGCACATCATTTTTACTACAACAAATGTCGTGCATGCATTTCTTCTTCATGTAATGATGGTTTTATTATGACGTCTGATAGAGGCCTAAATGACGACGAAAGAATTGAAGCCTGCCAACATTGTTGTGCCGAAAAATTCTCTAGAGGAGGATGATGATAAGAACGCAGCATTGATGATCGGCTCGCCCCGAGTAGGAACACCTCGACCACTTCTATCCAAGCAATCGAGTCAGAGGGCGAGCTGCTTGTGCTCTCCAACCACCCATGCTGGATCTTTTCGTTGCAGGCTTCATAGAAGTTCTCTCCACCATAATCATAGCAATTCGGAAGGCTCCGGGCTCTCAGAGTTGGCTGACAAGTCTGACATCTAATGGAGAGAGATTCCATGGAGGCAAGCTGATCTTAGTTCTCCATAATTGCTTCCTAACAACCACCCTATGAAATCAATTAAACCAGAGGGCATGGCTCTTTCTAGCTAGTCTATTTTATTTCGTTTTTAGCCAGCGAAAAACTTGGTCAAATCTAGCGAGGGAAGGCCCTTCAATGCCTTTTCAGCAACTTGCATTCCCGTGGGAAAGTTTTTCTTATTAAACTGTACGTGTGTATATAAGACAACGTTATAGGTATGTATTGCATGGTTTATTTAATGAAACATGAATTTATCTTGTTTCTATCAACCTTTTTGCTAAATTTTGAATACCATGCGTTGATGCTGAACCTCCATTGATCGGATGGAGTGATTTTTTCGCTGGATCGCCGTCGACCGGAACCTGCAAAACAGATCACTGACTGGAGATTTTCCGGCTTGAGATACTTCGATGTCTAAATCAGAAGAAGCTCAGGCAGCAGCAGAATGGAGAGTTTTGAAAGCAGAGAGGGAAGAGAAAAATTCGAAATGCCAGAAAGAGAAAAAATGAACCAGCCCCCTTTTATAGGTGAAAGCAGTGGATTTTCGAGACGGTTCGGAGATCTGGCTGATCGTGCACCGTATCGGCGATTTCGATCATGGGTACGGCTTTCCAGAAATTTCATTAATGAGATAAGTCATTACGATCCGCGTGAAATATTGCTACTGGCTATGATAACGCCATCGATGTGATCATGCTCCGGATGACCGCCACGTGTCCGGTCTTGGTTGAATTAAAATCTCTTTTTCGAGAATTTCTCGGGATTTTTCTAGAATCGAGGCGTTTCCTTTTGGGGCAACCAATAACAGGATGACACGTGTCTTCACCACATTTTATCGCACCACCAAGTAGTTATGGTGAAAAACGTGTCAGGATTCAATGCCATCATTACCTGACCGTGATCACTAGAAGACAAAATTAAACTACTCACATTTTTTCGAAATTTAATCATTTCGAACTTGGGAGTGTGGGATAGCTGTTTTGATATCCCGATTTTATTTCAATTAATTATTGGATCGCTTTCTGAAACAATTTCAATTTTGCTCTTTTGGTTTATTGGTCAAATCAGTTGGCAAAGGAAAGGGTCTTCGGCTTCGTATTATTACCTTGATCCGAAGACTTAGCCTAAGGTTTTGGTCTTCACTGGGTCTTCGGCTTCGTATTATCATCTCGGTCCGAAGACCATGCTTAATATCTATGATTTTATGTATGTTCCGAAAGATATTATTAACTTTGGGTCTTCGACTTCGTATTATTATCTCAATCCGAAACCTATGCCTAATATTTATGGCTTCATACATCCACCTTGATCCGAAGAACGTATGATCCCACTTTTCGACTGTAAGTATGTATTTTTTGTTACTTCCGAAATGAATTCTTCCGAAGTGTGTAGCTAACATTTCCTTTAGGAGCGCTACTAAAGAGAATGTTGAGCTCACTTCGGATTTATTCTTGAAGAAGAAGGATTCTTGCACATGTGGGTTTCTTGGACAAACAGTTAAAATCTGTTTTGATTGTTGCAACCACCCACATGGTCCAAAACCTCAGATTGGATAAACTCCGAGTGTAACGACTTTTCCGACAGCCACTACTTGCAGTTATGAAGTGGTTGCGTTCGCTAACTCCCATAACTGTAAGTAGTTACGTTGAGCCTATAAATACTAGTAAGATGGGACACTCAGAGGGGCTAGTTCATTTTTTCTCTTTCTGACATTTTGAATTTTTCTCCTCTCTGCTTTCAAAACTCTCCATTCTGTTGCTGCCCTGAGCTTCTTCTGACTTAGGCATCGAAGTGTTTCCTGCCGGAAAATCTTCGATCAGGGATCTGTTTTGTAGGTTACGGTCGACGATGATCCAGCGAAAGAACCACTTCATCCGATCGACGAAGATTCAGCATCAACACCATGGTTCATTCTTAGCTATATATATTACCTTGGTCTTCAAACCGACAACACCTCCACCATCCATGCAACCGACAGCTTCACCGTCTTACAATTGTCATTGCGTGACCCCATGACTACCTTGCCAACTTGGCAAAATGCTCCATATATGCCACCATCTCATGCATGCAACAAGCCATTTCACACGCCTTCCATTGCACTCTCCATCATTCTTTCAACAAATCCATTAAGGGCCAGATTTTTTTTGGTTGTTTATGCGCTTAGGCTTGAGGTCATGTTTGAGTTGGTAATGACATCTATGGACACCCAATTAAGGTAATTCTCTCAGTTTAAAGTAGTTCTAAAGAATCTTCTTTCTCGCGCGTGTATTTGCGTCTGCTTATGTACCCATCTAGCATCTTAATGGATACTCAGGATTAAGTACATCTACATGGGCTTGACCAATTTATCTAATTAACGACCAATTAATGGTGCTTGATTACCTAACAAAACTCTGTTCGTTTATGACATTTACGAGACCAATCAGATAAATCTGGTGCGTGGCATCGTAAAAGGTATGATGGACACATGTAAGGCTGTAAAATAAGGAGTCATGGAACAACATGGTTTACGTCTGTCTTTCTTTTACCTTGTTTCATTTTGGGGACAACCCCGGAGGTAATTGCATTCATATAATTTTGTTAATGTAAAAAATCTTATTATTTCAAGATCTTATATATAATTGCTAGAATACCAAAAATATATATTATTATTTTTTGGAACATATCTGAACAAATAATATATTCGAAAATTTTATAGAACAAATAATATCTTTAGATTTGAATGCAGACCTGCATTCATCATTAATTTCCAAACATATAATCATAAATGCTCTTATGAATATCAAAAATTAAGTCATTCTCTCCAACATCAGCTCACAACATGTAGCTATTTGATGGGACAAGCTATGAGAATTAATCTCACGAAAAACATTATGAGAAGTGGAGAGAGGACCTAGCTAGCCATTTATAAACAAACTCTAATAGGTCCTCTGATCACGGGCTGAGTTGGATAAAGGCCTATACTGTATCGCTTCAACCACACCAACCAACATGAGGTGCTCAAAATCCAAACATAAGAGGATCACACACAACATGGGCTATACACATGTCCATCAACACGAATCATAAAATCAATTCATTTTTAACAAATCAAAATAATAATATAATAATTAATTGTAGTCTATAATTAAAAAAACTCTTACATTCTTCTACTTTGACAACATTAATTATGATTTTAATTTTTTTTTTAAATGACTCTCGGGCTGAATACAGTACGTGGCCACGAAAATATATGATCCATAAATATTACCTTCAAAATGACTCGGTTCAACAGTATCAATAATGCTGAATCATGGAAGTAATTGCATCCTTTATTTGATACAAGACCTATCTATGGTTACAAGTATCACTAATACAATCAACATGAGCCTTGGTATGGTAATATAGCAAAAAAATAGCATCCAAAAGTGATCCAAAGAAAATATGCTATTTTCATTGTCAGTCCATCAATTTTCTTCAACATACTTGGAAATAAGTTAAACAAGAGAAATTTTAATAGCTTCAAAATAATAAGCATTCTGTCTCATATACTCAAATGATGTCAACGATGAACAGTATAATATATTTGAGACTCGACATCTGGTTTCAGTTTTCATGCAAAGGTATATTAAACAAGAGATATATGCATATAACAAAAGAAATTATATAAATATATCATTAATCATGATTTTTTTTTAATCATATGCTTTATATAAGCTAGAGAAATCTCACGACTTCATAAGAAGCCTATATATTTCCAACCAAATACATCGAGATTTTTTTTAATGCAAATGAGACTTACCTATATAACTATTATTTTTAAGATAAGGACATTCTTGAGATATTATATTATATTTTATTTCACATGTACAAATAAACCATATAGAAATGCAATCCATCAACTATCCTATCAATAATGTATATAAAACTCATGATAGATATATGAAATGAAATGAGGTTTATAATAATGAAGCACAAATACAAAATCACTCTCACTAACCAAGTATAATAAAAGAACTCAATATGTCTTATTTTTAACAAGTTTTGTAAAGCAAACGGACATTACTATCACTAGTCAGAGGATCAGTTAACATGGACTCTATATATATACACTCGATATTTATGTATCCTTGGATTACAATCTATCAATAAAGCAATCTATAAAAATAAAATTTATCTATCAAGTCGTATAGATACATCAAAACACATCAAACTTTCACTAATCCAAAAATCAAAGATTCTAAAATATCTATTTTTTTACATATTTCATGAAAACTATGGATCTTATTCATTTGATTAGAGACATATACATTAACTCTAACTGTAAATGTACTTTATAATATCTCTTTTTTTCTGTTTGATAAAGTGGAGCATTCAACCCACAATTCTGGAATAATATAACGAAAAGAATCAGCAAGAAGGATATCCCTAAAAGGCCTAGGGCCTCTCCCAGCTAGACCAGAAAACCTTACCAGAGTGATTAGCTACAAAAGAAGCCACCCAATCAGCCGCAGAATTGGCTTCCCTATAAACATGCCTACACAATCCCCGAACACCCCTGCAGAAGCTAGGCAATGTCTCAGATGAGAGGATGGGCTAGAGTGGACCGAAAGACTTGTTGGATCCAAGAGATGACGGTAAGAGAGTCACCCTTAATAATAAGTTGATCGAGTGAAGGGTCCTCCTGGCATATCAGATACCTGCCTAAGCACCTTGAACCTCCGCCATCAAGATGGTGGGGTCAATAAGATGACACCCACCATAGCCAGAAACTAGAACCGGATACCCGAATAACAAAGGCTGCTCCCCCACGCCTATCCCTAATGCTCCTATCAAAGCTGACTATGGTGAACAACAGAGAAGGAGCTCCCAAGAGATAAAGACCCGGTGGGGCATTCGAAAAGCAACATCGAAATCCCAGATCTTTGCACTCACCACTATCGAACTCTGATACTCCTTGACATGAGCCCAGGCTCTCTCAATAATCATCTTGGTCATGCAAGTAGAATAGAAAAACACAATATCATTCCGGGTGAGCCAGATATGATAAGCTAGGTATGCCAAAAAAATAATGGTGAGATGGAAAAATTGGAGTGCAGCAGGTCAAGAAAGATATCAACTACATCCTCATCCACAGGAAATAGGTGACGACAACCATCTGTACCCCAGATCTTCCAAGCTCTCAAACATAAGAACAAAACGTGCAAGAGGGATTCCTCCTTTATCCCACATATAGGACAAAGAAAGGCAAATGAAGGCCTCTCAAACAAAAAAAGATCTTGTTGGAAGCCGTCGCCAAGCAACTTTCCATATAAAAATCTCATCCTGGGGAACTGCAAGAGACCAGATCCAACCCGCCTGAATACCCATGTGCTGCTTAGGGCAATAAATAGAATCAAGGTCAGCCAAAGGGGTCTTAGGGAGAGCTGAAGACCTCTAGACTCTAAGATCAGCACTAGGATGCTCCGGGAGCCCAATAGATAATACCCTCTAGCCTAAAAGCATGCTAAAGGATTGGTAACCATCACAGGGTTCCACCTGGATTGTCCTGGAAGAAGCAGATCGCAATAGATATAATGTCCGGGATATCCATAGAAAGGAAGGTAGGCTACCTATCCAAAGCAATATCCATGATTCAAGGATCAGACATAAAATTAATCAATCTACCATCCCCCACTATCCACTTCATGTGATGCTGAACATCAGGAGCCCTCACCACGATCTCCCTCTAGATAGCTGAGCAGTGATGAGTAGGTGGAGAGACCCCCCCGAATCAGTAGAGTGAAGACCATATCTAGCCACCATAAAGGAGGACCACATACTAACCGGATTGAGGAAGAGTCGAGTGACATGTCTTGCCAACAGAGCCTCCTTCGTAAAGGAAAGAGTGAATACCAAGGCCCCCTGACTAACTGGCTGACAGACAGCTTGCCACCCCAAAAGATGAACATCTCGTGAAGCATCAGTAGACCTCCACAAGAAAGTCCGAATAATTTGTTCCACCTTAAGAATAACACTTTGGGACATGACATTGGAAAGCATATACACCAGAAGGGAAGTAAGGACTGACTTGATTAAAATTAATCTCCTCATAAAAGACAATGCTCGACCCTGCCAACCCTCCACCCTATCATGAACAACCTTCACAAGCATAGAATAGTCTTCCTTAGGAAGTCTACCTCCAATATGAGGATCCTAAATAGGTCAAAGCTCCCTCCTTCTCATGAACCCCAAGAATGCTCTTGATCAGGTGCCGTTGATGAACAGGGGTCTTCAGACTGAAGTGGACCTCGGACTTCTATAGATTGACCTTCTGCCCTGAAGACATGCAATAAGAGTGGAGCACCCTCCTGAAACCTCTAAGCTATGGTTGTAGAGGCCCTACCTAAGAGCAGGCAGTCATTTGTAAACAACAGATGCGAGATTGTAGTAGGAGCGACAATATATGGTTGAATTGCCGACTCCCGCATCGAATCCCGCAAGGCTTGCGAAAGAAATCAGCATTGTTGTTGCATATGAATAAAATCCTTCGGCCCTGACACAACATCCTACTTGGCGGTGACGCGGCGACCACTGTGGGTTCGCTTGAGGAGATCGCCCAGGTCAGCCCCAGGCCGGCTTCAGCCATGCCCAGCTCGACGCCATGCCCGCACCTCAGCCCGGCACGTCCCAGCTCCGCACGCGGCACGTGCCCAGCTCGGCCTCCGCAGCTCCAGCTACCGGCACGGTCCCAGCTCCGCACCGCGGCACGCCCGCCTGGCGCGCCCGTACCTCAGCCCGGCACGGTCCCAGCTCCGCACCGCGGCACGCCCGCCTGGCGTGCCCGCACCTCAGCCCGCACAGTCCCAGCTCCGCATCGCGGCATGCTCGTCCGGCGTGCTCGTACCTCAGCCTGGCACTGTCCCAGCTCCGCACCGCGGCACGCCGCCTAGCATGCCCGTACCTCAGCCTAGCACGGTCCCAGCTCCGCACCGCGGCACGCCCCGCACCTCAGCCCGGCACGGTCCTAGCTCCGCATCGCGGCATGCCCGTCCGGCGTGCCTGTACCTCAGCCTGGCATGGTCCCAGCTCCGCACCACGGCATGCCCGCCCGGCTTGCCCATACCTCAACCCGGCACGGACCCAACTCCGCACCACGGCTTCGCCCCGCAAGGCTCCGCCCGTGCCCGGCTCCAGTTCGGCGGAATGCCTGCCCCAGCTCGGTGCTCCCGCACCCCAACTCGGCGCTCCCGTGCCCCAGATCCACCTACTCCGCTCCAAGTCCAATGCGGCCTCACCACAGCGGCTCCCATCTCAGCACGCCCGCAATACGCCGGCTTCTCCCAACTCTACCCGTTGCCGGGGCAGCAAGGCTCCGCTCGCACTCAGCTCCGCCTCGCAAGGCTCCGCTCGTGCCCAGCTCCGGTCTGGTGGAACGCTTGCCCCAGCTCGGTGCTCCCGCGCCCCAGATCCACCTGCTCCGGTTTTCGCGTGGTCCAGCCCAGCACGGCTTCACCTGCGCCCGGCTCCGGTTTGGCACCGGATCCAGCTCCGGCTCCGCATGCTGCATCCGAGGCGCGCCCCCACTATTCCGCCCGCTCCGGCTCAACCCAGCAGGACCCAGCACAGCGACGCCGTGCCCTAGGATCGACTCCTCCGACTCTGGCCTGCACGGCCCCGGCTCCATGCTTGCCACCACCCAGGCCGGCACCTCGGCAGCACCCAGTTCAGCCACCGCAAGTTCCTGCACGCCCGTCCATGCATGGGTTCGTGCATGGAGCATCGCATCTCACCTCGATCAGCATGCATGGAGGCCCCCACAGGCCTCTCGGTCCGCATGCCCTTATGGCAACCTGGAGTAGTGTCCTAGCCAACTTGGCACTTCGGCGTCTTCGCCCAGCTCGGCCATTAAGAGCATCGCACGATTCTATCTCATCCACGTGGGCCTGGCACTCTTTTCAAGGATCCCCATCCATGTGGATCCTATGGCACACCGCCTGACACGCCGCCTGACACGCCGCCTGCAAAGAAGGTTCGCATTCAAGCTTCCCAAGCTGTTGTTTACGCTAACTAGGAAATAGTGCCCTGCCCAAGGCACTGTACCCCAACACCAACTCCCTAAACCACCTAGAGGAGGAAGGTTCACCAGCCCATCATGGTCTCACAGGCTATCCTAGCCTCACAGGTCTACGTCAAGACTAGCGCGCCTCCCCCGAACGGCAGGAGCCATTCGTCTACATAAAGACCGGCATAAAGAGATAAGGGGAGGTAAGAGAAAGAACACACTATCTTTATTCTTACATTATCGTCCATTTTCTATCACCCTCTGGAAGCAGAGAGTCCCCCAATTTCTCCGCCTCAGAGATTTTCTATTCTCTTCGATCGTCCCACTGACTTGATCGTCGGAGTGTCTTTGTCGGAATCCCCGGCCTAGGTCTCCATTGTCTTGCAGGTCTTCACTTCCGAGGGACGATACAAAGAAGACTGCTCCCTACCGGAGAGGCCCATAGCACAGCTTCAAGCCCCTTTCATCCCTACAACGATCCCTCCGAGCACGGCGACTCCACCAAGCCCCATGGTGGAGGGTATGTTTTCCTTGATCGTCTTCGATCGACGAGCCCGGTGATGCTGGCGGGGAGTCCAATCACCTAGGCCACATAAGAGCTGTAGGCCACGACGATCTAGGCGGCAACAGATTGGCGCGCCAGGTAGGGGGCAGATCCATGCTCCTCAACAGAGTGGGACAGCCATTTCCACCTTTATCCTTAGTCCCCGGGGGACAGACCGAGGGCATAGGGGTGGGGCACGAGAGCTTCTCCCTCTCTCTCGAGGCTCTAAGGAGCGGTCTCGACCAAAAATCCTAAGCTATGAAGGTGCATCGCCATCCTTGACAGGGCAGCAGGCAGCAAGCCAAAATCCAGGCAGTGCCACCTTCCAGGAGCCCCATTAGAAAAAAGAGAAGAAAAGAAAGAAGAAGGGAGGGAGAGAGGGAGGAAGGGTCTGACCCGTGGAGAGGAAGAAATTCATGCAACAGGATTCCATCTCCTCCCATGCAACATGCCACATGCAATGGAGTTTCCTTCCATGCAACGGAGCCATCTCCTTCATGCAACAGGAGTCTCCTCTCCTCCCATGCAACATGCAACAGAGGTCTCACCTCTTCCCGTGCAACGAAGTATGCTCCCATGCAACGGAGCTTACTCCCATGCAACGGGCTCTTACTCCCATGCAATGGGCTCCTACTTCTATGCAACGGGAGCCTCATTTCTTCCATGCAACGGGCTCCTACTTCCATGCAACAGGAGCCTCATTTCTTCCATGCAACAGACTCCCATTCCCTATGCAACGGAGTCATCTCCCTCGTGCAACGGAGCCTCCTCCCATGCAATGGGAGTCTCATTCCTCCCATGCAGCAGGATTCCATCTCCTCCACGCAATAGGGGCCTCATTCCCTCCATGTCACGGAGCCTTGCTCCCCCATGCAACCGAGTTTTATTCTTCCGTGCAAAGGAGTCACATTCTCTCCTGAGAGGGCGGCCGCGAATTTGATCCTGGCCCGCTCAAGGAAGAAACATATTTTTATCTATTCATATGACCGGAGCTCAACAAGTAACTCCTTCTCTGCTATATTTATAAAATGAAAATTTGTGCTTAGTTCTACAGGAAAAGCTCCCACAAGTTCAGAACGCCTAGGCCAGAGCCCTGTCCTTCTCCTCCAGGTCGAGCCCCTCGAAGGCGAGAGCCCTCTGGGCCGGAGTCGGGCTACCGACGCCCTCCACCAGGTTGAGCCTCTTCGAGGTCGAGCCCCCTCGGAGTCGAGCTCTGCCCTCCTCCTCCAGGTCGAGCCCCTCGAAGGCGAGAGCCCCTTAGTCGAAGTCGGGCCGCCGACGCCCTCTGCCAGGTTGAGCCTCTTCAAGGTCGAGCCCCCTCAGAGTCGAGCCCTACCCTCCTCCTCCAGATCAAGCCCCTCGAAGGTGAGAGCCACCTGGGCCAAAGTCGGGCCGCCGATGCCCTCCACCAGGTTGAGCCCCCTTGGAGTCGAGCCCTGCCCTCCTCCTCCAGGTTGAGCCCCTCGAAGGCGAGAGCCCCCTGGGTCGGAGTCAGGTTGCCGATGCCCTCCGTCAGGATGAGCCTCTTCGAGGTCAAGCCTCCTGGGCTAGAGTCGAGCCCTCAAGGCATCAAAGCCCGGATCCCATGCTCTCCAGCCTCAAAGCCTCGACCTAGCTCCAAGGCATCAAAGCCCGGATCCCATGTTCTCCGGTCCCAAAGCCTCGAGCCTAGCTCCCAGGCATCAAAGTCCTGAGCCCAGCTCTCTGGCCATCAAGCCCTGAGCCCAGCTCTCAGGCAATCAAGCCTCGAGCCTAGCTCCCAGGCATCAAAGCCTCGAGCCTAGCTCTTAGGCCACCAAAGCGCTGAGCCCAGCTCTCAGGCCATCAAGCCTCGAGCCTAGCTTCCAGGCATCAAAGCCTTGAGCCCAGCTCTCAGGCCATCAAGCCCTGAGCCTAGCTCTTAGGCCATCAAGCCTCGAGCCTAGCTCCCAGGCATCAGAGCCATGAGCCCAGCTCTCAGGCCTTCAAGACGGGAAATGCCAGAGGTCCAGCTCAGCCCATCCAAGAAGCTTCCGAAGCTCTGCATTCAAGCCAAGAGTCAATCAAGCCTCTCAGTGAAGCAGAATTGAGGCCAAGTTCCTCACTGAAATCAAGCTTCTCAATAAAACAGAGCTAAAGCCAAGCTCCCTAATGAAGCCAAGCTTCTCACCAAAGTCAGGCTCTTTGATGAGACCGAGCTCCCTGCTGAGGTCAAACTCTCGTTGGAGATGAAGAAGACTAGCCCCCTCTATGGCTGGGGAAGGCAACGAATGAGGCACGATTCCCAAAAGGAGGAAGCTGTTAAGGCCCAGTTACTTCATGCACATCGTGCGAGACCGTGGAGTGGGACTCTGTCCTCCATACCATGCAAACATAATGCAAAGGGTGGTCCTGTTCCTCCATACAACATAGGCATTGGATGGTACAAAGCTAATAAATGCATGCACTGACCTGCTCCCCTCCTAAGGGCTTCCGCAACACTATCATCGCCAACATTGTTAAATATTCTCGGCTGCTGGGATGCACAAGGCCAACCATCGTGGAAGCTTGTGATGGCTGCACCTCCACCAGCTAGAGTTTGCGATGGCCGCGCATGCACTAGCAGACTATCGCTCCTTGAGTTCCTCTCCTAGGCTGGCTCCCCCGAGGTCAAGCATCTGGCCGGAGTCGATCTCTCTCCTGCTCCTTGAGCTTCTTCAGCCAGGATGGCTCCCATCTTCCAGCAACTTCAATGCCTTCATCAAAGGGGTGCTTCGAGCTCGGCCATGTCAACTATATGCCCGGTCATGTATATGAGCAACCAAGTTGTGCACCTCACCAACCTCCTCACTAAGCCCCGCATCTATCGCTTGACTCTCAGTTCAGCTCTTGCCTTACTCATAGTCTAGAGATGTCCGCGGAGACTCCAAGAAGTCCCGCCATCTACCGAGAAACTCATAGTTTGGCATTTACTGTACTCACAGTCCGGAGATGTCCATGGAAGGCTCCAGAGGTCCAACCATTTATTGCTCGCCTCCCAGCATGGCAAACCAGCAGCCCTTCCACCTCATAAAGGAGTCCGAGATGTCCATGGGAGGCTCCGGAGGTCCAACCGTTTATTGCTCCCCTCCCAGCATGGAAAACCAGCAGCCCTTCCACCTCATGAAGGAGTCCGACAGAGGTAAGAGCTGAAATCAAAGCTCCTCAATTCAGCCAAGCTGAAGTCAATAAAGCCGAGCTGAACTCAAGTCAAGCTCCTCAGTTCAGCCGAGCTGAAGTCAACTGAAGCTGAGCTGAACTCAAGTCAAGCTCCTCAGTTCAGCCAAGATGAAGTCAGGCCCCTTGGCTAGCCGAGCTGAAGTTATGTCCCTTGATTCAGTCGAGTTGAAGTCAAGCTCTTTACTGAGCCCCACATCTATCGCCTAACTCTCATCCAGAGATGTCTGTGGGAAGCTCTGATGGTCCAACCATTTACGGCTCGCGTTTTAGCATGCCAAACAAGTGGCTCTGCCATCTCATGAAGGATGCAAGAATCCCTCCTCAATAATTAGGTTCCTCCTTGGTGCAACTTTGCTCTTCATCATTATAGGAGCTCGTCCGTCCGACTCCGAGTTTGGTGAAGTAAGCCCGTAATCCCCGGCACCTAACGACCGGGCACCCCGGCACCTAAAGACTGGATGCCCGCGGCACCTAAAGCCCGGAATCCCCGGCACCTAAAGACCGGCACCCCGCACCTAATGATCGGGCACCGCGGCACCTAAAGCCCGGAATTCCCTGGCACCAAAAGCCAGGAATCCCCGGCACCTAAAGACCGGGCACCCCGGCACCTAAAGATCGGACACCCCGACACCTAAAGCCCGAATCCCCGGCATCTAAAGATCGAACATCCCGGCACCTAAAGACCGGCACCTCGGCACTTAAAGACCGGGCACTACGGCACCTAAAGCCCGGAATCCTCGGCACCTAAAGATCGGGCACCCCGGTACCTAAAGACCGGACACCCTGGCACCTAAAGACTGGGCACCTCGGCACCTAAAGACCGGCATACGGTACCTAAAGCCCGGAATCCTCGGACCTAAAGCCCGGAATCCTCGGCACCTAAAGCCCGAATCCCCGTACCTAAAGCCCGAAATCCCCGCACTTAAAGCCCGAAATCCCCGGCACCTAAAGATCGGGCACCCCGGCACCTAAGACCGACACACCCCAGCATCTAAAGACCGGAATCCCCGCACCTAAAGACCGGACACCCCGCACCTAAAGATCGGATACCCTGGAACCTAAAGACCGGACATCCCGGTACCAAAAGACCGAAAACCCCGTGCCTCAAATTGGGAAATGCCGAAAGTCCCACATCAGTAGTCATGAAGCTTCTAAAGCCCAGCATTCAAGTCGCCAAGCTGGAATCAAACTCCTGTCCAAAACCAGCTCCTGCTCCTAGAACCTTCCAGCAGCTCCTACGCCCTCATCAAAAGCTTTGAGGAGTGCTATGAGCCCAACAATGTGCCCGGTCACGTATGTGTACACCCAAGTTGTGCACCTCACCAACCTCTTTCTCCATGGCACCGCCTCCTATTCGGTCAAAGAGGAGTCAGACTGAAGTGCTAGCACCATCCTAATGCAACTAACCTTCAGTCAAAGTACCTACGAGCAAGTAAGTTTCAGAAACACCACCTTTTACTCTGTTTTGCAGGTCACTCCCTGTTCATAAAAAGGACGGCCATACTCGAATTCTTCATCTAGGCCTTCATCTGGGACTAAGCTCGCTAAGGCTCAGAGCCGAATGAATGGTGATACTCCCTTTATCCAAAGTGTGAACATTTTGGACTCAGGGAGTGGGGGCATGTTGCAGTATGAATAAAATCCATTCGGCCCTGACACAACATCCTCCTTGGCGGCTGACGTGGCCACGACCATGGGTCCGCTTGAGGAGATCGCCCAGGTTAGCCCCAGGTCAGCCCCAGGCTGACTTCAGCCGTGCCCAGCTCGGTGCCTCCGCATGCTCCAGCCCAGCCCGGCACAGTCCCAGCTCTGCATTGCGGCATGCCTGCCTGGCATGCCCGTACCTCAGCCCAGCATGGTCCCAGCTCCGCACCGCGTCACGCCCACTTGGCATGCCTGCACCTTAACCTGGCACAATCCTAACTCTGCACCACGGCACACCTGCCCGGCGCTCCCGTACCTCAGCCCGACACGGTCCCAGCTCCGCACCGCGGCACGCTCGCCTGGCGCACCCACACCTCAGCCCAGCACGGTCCCAACTCCGCACCACGGCTCCGCCCGTGCCCAGCTCCGGTTTGGCGGAATGTCTGCCCCAGCTCGGCCCTCCCGTGCCCCAAATCTGCCTACTTCGCTCCAAGTCCAGCGCAGCCTCTTCACAGTGGCTCCTAGCTCGGCACACCCGCAACATGACCGGCTTCTCCGACTCCGCCCGGTGTCGGGGGTAGCAAGGCTCCGCCGGCGCCCAGTTCTGGTCGGCGGAATCCCCTGCCCTCTCGGTGCTCCTGCACCCTAGATCCACCTGCTCTGGTTCCGCGTCGTCCATCCCGGCACTGCTCCGCCCGTGGCCCTGCTCCGATCTGGCACCGGATCCAGCTCCGGCTTCGCATGCCCGTCCGTGGTGCATCCCCCTGATTCTGCCCGCTCCGGCTCAGCTCGACGGGACCCAGCATGGCGACGCCGCACCCCCAGGACTGGCTCCTCCGACTCTGGCCTGCATGGCTCCGCTCTACGCTCGCCACTGCCCGGGCCGGCACCGCCGGCGACGCACCCAGTGCTCCCCGACGGCCTGCATGCTCCGTCCACGCTCGCACTGCACCTGGCAGCCCAGTTCAACCACCGCACGGTCCTGCATGCCCGTCCATGCATGGGTTCATGCATGGAGCCTCGCACCTTGCCTCGATCAGCATGCATGGAGGCCCCCACGGGCCTCCTCTCGATCCGCGTGCCAGCATGGCAACCTGGAGTAGCATCCCAGCCAACTCGGCACTTCGGCGTCTCAGCCCAGCTCGGCCATTGAGAGCATCGCACAGTTCTGTCTCATCCATATGAGCCTAGCACTCTTTACGAGGATCCCCATCCATGTGGATCCTATGGCACGCCGCCTAACATGCCGCATGCAAAGAAGGTTCGCATTCAAGCTTCCCAAGCTGCTGTTTACGCTAACCAGGAAATAGTGCTCTGTCCAAGGCACTGTACCCCTACACCAACTCCCTGAACCATCCAGAGGAGGAAGGTTCACCAGTCCATCATGGCCTCATAGGCTATCCTAGCCTCACAGGTCTACGTCAAGACCAGCGCGCCTCCCCCGAATGGCAGGAGCCATTCGTTTACATAAAGACCGGCATAAAGAGATAAGGGAAGGTAAGAGAAAAAACACACTCTCTTCATTCTTACATTATCGTCCATTTTCTATCACCCTCTGGAAGCAGAGAGTCCCCGAAGCTCTCCGTCTCAGAGATTTTCTATTCCCTTTGATCGTCCCGCTGACTTGATCGTCGGAGTGTCTTAGCCAGAATTCCCAGCCCAGGTCTTCCCTGTCTTGTAGGTCTTCACTTCTGAGGGACAATACAGAGAAGACTGCTCCCCACCGGAGAGGCCCACAGGAGGACCACAGCATAGCTTCAAGACCCTTTCATCCCTACAACGATCCCTCCGAGCACGGCGGCTCTACCAAGCCTCATGACGAAGGGTCTGTTCCCCTTGATCGTCTCCTACCGACGAGCCCTGTGACGCTGGCGGGGAGTCCCCTCACCTAGGCCACGTAAGAGCTGCAGGCCACGATGATATAGGCGGCACAAGCATAAATAATAAATAAATACGGAGAGAGAGGATAACCTTGCCGAAGATCAATACTTGAGTAGAAGCACTCCGACAGTGAACCATAAGGATAGAAATGAAGGGTTTAATAATGCAAGTCATTATTCTAAAGATCCAGAGGGGGTGAAAACCAAAATCCCTCACAGCCTTCTCCAAGAAACTCAGTGCATACGGTCGTAGACCCTTTCTATATCAAGCTTGATAGCCATCAAGGACTATCTTACCGGGGCTCTACAAAGATCAAATATGAATTCTTTAAGCTAGCAGAACATTATTAGAGATACATCGACCCTCAATGAAGGCATCTTGCTGAGGACAAATAAGATGCGGGAGAATATGCTTCATCTTGTTAGCCAACAACTTAGCACATAGCTTATAGAGAGTATTACATAAACTGATGGTCTAAAATGAGTCGACTTATAAGCATCAGGATGTTTCAAAATAAAAGTAACAAAAGTTTGCTTCTAGCAATCGAGCATCTGACCAGAGGTAAAGAAATCCTGCACAGCTAATACAACATTATGCCGAATAATGCTCCAATATCTTCTAAAGAATAGAGCGAGGAATCCATTTGGACTAGGAGCTATCTTCCTCCATAGACCAAAGAACATATGTAACTTTAGTCTCTGTAACTGGAATGAGAAGGTCAAGACTTTTCCCATAAGAACCAACACCTCAGGGGGGAAGCACAGAAAGTGGAAATAAATTCAGAAGAATTAGACCACCTAGATCTAAAAAATGAAATAATCTCCTCTGAAATCCTCATCCCTCTTAATCCAATGCCCATCAACTATTCTCAAAGCTCTGATTCGATTTCTGTGTCTAAGGACAAGAGTAGCATGGTAGAAAAAGGGAGTATTTCTATCTCCTCCGTCAACCACTACACCATGGACTTTTGTCTCAAAAAAACCTCCTACTGGTTGGGGAGAGCATGATGCATAGAAAGATGCCTTCTTAGAGAAACCAAGTTAATATCCTGCAAACCCTTTTCCCTTTCACTGTTAGATGTATGCCCTGAAAGCCATGTTGGCTTGACATATTTTAATTTAGGGCATGAACCTTGTACTTAATTTTCCTTATCAATAAAGGGCATTAGTTTCATTCATATGTTGTGTCTATGAATCGTCCACGGAGTTAATGGACAATGACACATATTCTCAAGAGTTGAGAATCTGAGGCATGGTTTTTATAGATTAACTCCTAAAGCTTCGATTATTGGAATATGTGTCACTTTTCTTTTGGGTAGATGAGTCTCTAACTTACAGTATGGTGACACTGGAGTGAGAGTGCAGTAGTTGATAGATCAACGATACTGACATGACAAGTATAAGAAGTTATATGGATGGCTACTCACTCATCGATAACTTCCTGATGCTGTAGCGTGTGAATAGTTTCTTGACCTAGAGTATCTCAGCTACTCATAATAAGGTTGCTGTAGTTTGACAGCACAATCACATGGTTCCTATCTATACAGGACCTTGCGGTGTTTTGACGAGTATCCGTAACCAACATTATATTAAGATTTGATAGAGGAACCGAATCACATGATAACTACACCTAGGATTCTAGTCTTATTCTGCTAAGTTGCCACTACATACTGCTAGGTGTCACTGGTGATTATGAGAGCCTGTTAGGATCATTCTCGGATCGATGATCCTAATTAGGATTGAGCTAAAATTGTTTCAGTCCATCGAAAGGAGTTTCGATGATGTATAATGGAGATTATAGAATGTCTCATTACCAGACAGGATAGGACCTGAGGGATCACACACATTAGGGGCTCAAGTAACCAATCAACAAATCAATTTGGACCTAATTATAAGTGTTACAATTAATATTTGACTTAATTATAAATATTATAATTAATTGATTATAGATTAAATATTAATTAGTTAAATTAGATTTAACTTAATTGAGTTAGACTCAATTAATTAATCCTAATTGATTCGGGTCAATGTCCGCTTCGAAATGGTTTGATCGAATTTAAAATCGGCTTCAGTTTGACTATAAAATCACTTCATTTGGACCAAGATCTAGAGTCCAGTTAGACTAGGACTCTCTCTCCATGTCTCCCCCTCCCTCCACATGCCTACCTAGTGGGCCCCTTGTGTTTGGGCAATAAAAGAGAGGAGGCGTGAATAAAAGGTGGGCGCAAAGAGTTTGGCATGAAAAACATTAAGAGATGGAAGAGTCCTTCTCTTCCACTCCTCTTAAATCCTAGCCAGATAAATAAAACATCGGTCTTTTGGCTTTAGGGATGGAAGAGATAAATTATCGTGAATTAAAAAAGGAGAGAGAAAAGGGTGGCCGACCACATGAGAAAGCTTTTGGCATGAAATTATTTTGGGCATGTTCTCTTCTCTTGGGCGCTAATACTAGGGGCACCATCTTCTCCTCTCACTACTACTATATTCTTCCTTGTGATCTTCAAGAGCTTTGAAAGGTCTTCTACATAAGAGGAAGAAGAGAGAAAAGGATCCAAGGTCTTGTAGATCTAAGATTCCAAGACAAAAGCCAAAAGCCAGTCCGGATTTAGATCGCACAGTTTTTAAAGTGGACGATTTACTGAAAGAGAGAGGGCTACAGGATCTAGCAGTCTGGTGCCCTCTATGACTCGATTACGAGAGTTTATGGATATCAGCAGAGGCGGGCGATTGTGCAGCTTCGACAGAATCCCGGCTTTTCAGTAACGGATTTGCATGCTTTTCAAAGCAAGCCCGAATAGCGATCCAGGTAAGTGTTTTATGCTTAAAATAATTTTTATTTCAGATCTAATATTTTTTTCATATGTTGCAGCATGTTAGGAATTAATGTAATAAATTAGATTTATTTATTGCTGCCGCCATGATCGCCGTGGTCCGTAGCTGCCAGCACCGGAGTGCGCTCCTTTCGCTGGCTGACGGTCCTCTGGTCATGGACCTGCAAAATAGGGGTTAGTGACCCGGGCCAGGATTTCCGGCGGGGGCACTCCGACATCAAGTTAATGACGATCCAGGAGAACAGATCCTCCTGGTCGAGCCCCTCTTGATGGACTCCACATGAGGAGTGTGTGTTGTGTAGAATTGAGTCGCAAGTGTGTCGGGGAAGTGCAGCCTGGTTAGAGGGAGTCTCTGTGTGGCCCTTCTTCCCAACTGTTGGCTCCACCCAGTGATTTTGATGACTAACAAAACATTGAGTATATTGTATACTAATGTATATTTCAAGCTATGTTTTCAGGAAGAAAAGCACGTCAAAATCTCAAAAGCTTATGTATCATGTCACGCCATGGCACGAAGCATTTTTCATAATTCTGGACATCCTCTTCATAAAAAAGGACTTTTACATGTTCATTGTTATTTGTTTATGTTCCATTTAAGTTTCAAAATCAATATTTGTGTTTTTGGCTCAAATTGCACTTGATTATGAATTTTCAGTATCAAGTGTCGACACCTAGGAAGTCAAGTGTCGACACTTCAGCATTTGGCATGCAGAAAAACCCTTGCACGTCAAGTGTCGACACCCAAAACTCAAGTGTCGACACTTGTATTTCAAGTGTCGACACTTAGGTTTCCAAGTGTCGACTAAAGGACTGAGATATTTGAAAATACAGAACTTTGCCAATGAAGGATTTTTGTGTCAAGTGTCGACACCTATGCATCAAGTATCGACACCTAAAAATCAAGTGTCGACACCTGACAGCCAAGTGTCGACACCTGATGAGCCAAGTGTCGATACTTGAAGCCTGACAGCCCAAACGGATCTATTTTTCTGACTTGCAGAACTTACTTTTCAAGCTCCAAACGGCTAGATTCGAGGCTCCAACGGTCACAAACCATTTTTTGGAAGTTTCTTGTTGTATTTAACCTCCACCAACTTCATTCTAAAGGCATTGAAGTGTATTGAACCATAGAAAGCCAAAAAGCTAATATTCTCTCAAGAACTTCACATCAAGAGCCATTTATAGTTTGATTCCCTGAAAAAGCCTACAAGCTCATCCTTACATCATTCCAAAAGAGGAGTTTGAGGGATATTCCAAGGAGGAAACAAGACAAGCATCAACTTGAACTTCAAAGCTTCTATTATACTCTTGAAGAGAGTTTGTCTTATTTTTTTGAAATTGTATATCTGATTTTATCTTATGATTGACCTTGCTTTCAGAGTGTCTTGAAAGAGTGTTGTTGTTGTGTTTGTTGTAAGCCAAAGGGATAAACCAACTAGGGTTACTTGTGAGCCCGAATGGGGGGACACCGAGGCACCAGAATAAGACAGAGCTTTTTCAACCCCTGTAAATTGATCAATAATTTATGATCATCTGTAATAAGGGCTTGCTCATCTGAGTCCATTTTAGTTTTATTTGAGTATTTTTAGTTGTTATTTCAGTTCTGTACTAGTCCTCATGTTGAGCTAGTTCAGTCCATGCTAGTCAGCTCAGTTGAGCTAATTTTATTTTTTTGAGTCCTGTCCAAGCATCTGAAGACTCAAGACTATATCATACAAGTGAAGACCAAGTCCAACTAGATTGAAGACATGGAAGTATAGCACAAGTCCAACCCAGCTTGAAGATTTGAAGACCCAGGAGGAAAATAGAAAACCCTGATTTCTTGCAGATGCCCTCCAGATGCCTAGATTCCCTTCCATGCCAAAGTATATTCATAGATAATGGCATCCATGATTCCAGAGTCCATCTGCATCCTAGCCCAAAGAATCAAGCCATCCAAGCCCAAGCCCCTAAGAAGCAAGATACCAGGAATATTCCTGCTACCTGGCTACCAGGCCACCCCAGCTTCCAGAGGCCCAAACCATGCACCCGAGCCCCTTTGGGCCGGCCTTTTGCTGCTCCTAGAACCCAACACGTCCCCCTAGGCATCCTTGGAGTCTTGACCAAGTCAAGAAAATTTTTAGGGATTTTTCTACCTAATATTTCCTTATTTTCTAGCTAGGGTTTGAGAGGGAAAAGGATTCTTATGTAAAGACTATGTACCCTTACTTGGAGCCCAAGGTTAAGGGTCTATTTAAGGACCCTAGCCTCTTGTATGAGGAGAAATTTTTGATGAATTAAAACCTTGAGTTCTTCTATTGAGTGGTGTGATACCCTGCTGTGTGCATAAAGGGTTTGTGAGAGTTCTTCTTCCCGGTGTTTGCAATCATCTTCCTGCGCCAACAAACCCTCCAGATCCCTGGACACCCCTTCAAAGAAGCCTTCCCTTGCTATTTTTACTTTATTTTCTTGTTCCTTTGGTGACTTTCTAACCCCTGACAGGTCGTTTTGCAGTCCCTGAGTTCCTACGAATCCAACGACTCCAGCCAAGCCTCAATCGGATCACCGAGCAGAAAGCCGGGTATCCGCGGGTCTTTGGCTCGGTTTTCCAGGCTGCATCCGTCGAAGAACGAGAGACCCCTTCACTGCGATCTTCACAGACGTTGTCAGGTACACCCCTCTACTCAGTAGTTTTATTTGTAGGAGAACTTGCCCTAACCGAGGCTTCTCAGCCCCGGCGGTCCTTCTTTGCTACTTTTCTAGGTCCTAATCTGCATGCTGATCTTCAAAAATTCATACAAAATTCCTACAAATAATTTTAATCTTAAATTTGGGAATTTCACCTAACTCAACATGTAAACATACAAAAATTTGCATGCATATTAGTTCCCCATCACCGAAGATAAATAAGTGTAAAAGGTTGTTGGTGAGCCTAGGTGACAAAACCAACATAGTTTTGACTTGTGAGCCTTTTAAAAAACAAGTCGGCTATAATCTTGATTGGATTATAGTGGACTTTTCAAGGGTGGCTTGGGGAGTGGATGTAGGTATTAGGTTTGCACTGACCCACTATAAACATTATGTTTGTGTGTGTGATTGCCTTCTTCCTTCTTGCTCTTTGTTTATTGCACTTCATTTACTTCTTTCCACTGCATTTAATCTTGAGCATTGAATTTATTACTCACAAACACCACTAGACCTTCATATTACTGTTTTAAATTTTAAAAGACCCAGTTCACTCCCCTATTGGGCTCTATTTCTGGGCAACAAGTGATATCAGAGCGCCGGTACTCTCTTGTAGGTCAAGGATCTTGAGTAAAAGATCATGGCAGCCCCAATAGAAATGGATGTAGTTGAAGGTCAAGCTTCAATCGTCCCCCACTCTTCAATGGCATAAATTACATGTATTGGAAAACACATGCGCATTTTATTCAAGCTATTGATTATAATTTGTGGAGACATTATAAATGGTCCTCATCATCCTACTATGTTGGTTAATGGCATTCTCACTCCAAAATTGCTCTCTTGACCCAAGTGAATTTAATAGATATCTAATTGTCTCTCCGCCAAGGAGATTTGAATACACTTGAGGTTATCCATGAGGTACACACCAAGTGAAAATAACTAAGGTCAACATGCTCATTCATACTTATGAAATGTTTAGAATGGAACCTACTGGATCTATTAGTGAGATGTACACTAGGTTCACAAATATTGTGAATGGCATGAGAAGCCTAGGAAAAGTTGTTTCTAATGGTGAACTTGTGAACAAACTTCTCAGGTCTCTACCGGCTTCTTGGAATGCAAAGGTAACAGCTATTGAAGAAGCCAAGGATATCAACACTCTTTCACTTGAACAACTGCTGGGCTCACTAATGACTTATGAGCTCTCCCTCAAGCAAAAGAATGTGGAAGTCGACAAAAGAAGAAAATGATCGCTTTCAAATCCATTGCTAGAGAAGAATCAAGCAATGACTCTGAAGAAGATGATGAAGAAGATGAAATGGCTCTAATGGCAAGAAAATTCATAAGGTTTATGAGGAAGAAAAAATTCAACTTCAAGAAGAAATCCCTGAAAGGTAAGCCAAGTAAAGAGAAGGACAAGGAGAAAGAGGAGCAGCCCACTTATTTTGAATGCAAGAAACTAGGTCATTTTAAGGTGGACTACCCCTTGCTCAAGAAAAGTAGAAGAAAATTGAGAAATTAAGCCATGATGGCAACCTGGAGTGACAGTGAGAACTCTAGCTCTGAAGAAGAACAGCAGGAAGTGGCAAACTTCTGTCTGATGGCGGATCATGATAAGGTATAATCTAAAACAGAGAATGAATTTATATTTGATGAACTTAATGAAGTTTTTGATGAATTAGTTATAGAATTTCAAAAACTAAAGTCAAAACATAAAAATTTGAAAAAGCAAAATCTGGAATTAGCTAAAGTAAATAATAGTTTTCAAATGAAAATGACTGCCTTCTTCTTCAAAATAAAAAATTAAATGATAATTTCTGTTCTTGAAAAAGAAAATAGGTTTTGAAAAAGAAAAGTCTTTAGTTTCAATGAAAATCCTTCAAACAAAACAAAGAAATTTTGAATGAAAATAAAATATAAAGAAAAACTTGAAAAGTTAAAACCTTTTATAAATAATTTACTTACAGTTCTGAAAAATTAAACTTGCTTTTGAATAATCAAAGGGCTTTTATAGAGCAGGTTTAGGGTTTAGAACCATAAAAACAAAACTTTTCAAAAATTTCTTTGTGCATGCATCTTCATCCATTACTTGTTATGCATGTGGTACTATAGGGCATAAATCTTATATGTGCAACAAAAGAAGATTAAGTAATATTAAGAAAGTTTGGGTTCCAAAAGGAATCAATGCCACTAACCTAAAAGGACCCAAGATGACTGGGTACCTAAAGTCTCCACTTGATCTTTGCAGGTATGCCTTGCAACCAATAAGAAAAGAATGTGGTACCTTGATAGCGATTGCTCAAGGCATATGACAGGAGATGTGGACCAGTTTTTATCGCTCGAATATCAAATGGTGGCAATGTGACTTTTGGTGATAATGGAAAGGGCAAAATTATTGGTATTGGTAAAGTCCATATCACCCCATCTTCTTATATTGATAATGTTTTATATGTTGATGGTTTGAAACATAACTTGCTTAGTATTAGTCAGTTTTGCGACAAGGATTTTAAAGTTATTTTTGAATCTTCTATGTGCATCGTTTCTAGTTTAGATGACAATGGCATCAAGTTCATTGGTCATAGGCATGGCAATATTTATATGGTTGATCTTGATGATCTTCCGATTTAAAATGGTCAATGCCTAGTGGCAATGGAAGCCAAGATCAATGAAACTAGTTGGCTTTGGCATCGTAGACTAGGGCATGCTAGTATGCTTTGATTTCAAAACTTAGCAAAAAGAATTTGATAAAGGATTTGCCTAAACTCAGTTTTGAAAAAGACAAGATTTGCAGTGCATGTCAACTTGGAAAACAAACCAAATCCTCTTTCAAACCAAAGGAGTAATCTCTACATCTAGATCCTTAGAGTTGCTTCACATGGATCTCTTTAGGCCGACTAGAACATCTAGTTTGGGAGGTAAGAAGTACGGTCTAGTTATTGTAGATGATTTCTCATGATTTACATGGGTCATGTTTTTAGCACATAAAGATGAAATGTTTTCTGAATTCATTAGATTTCATAAACGAGTTTCAAATGAAAAAGGTGTTTCAATCGTATCTTTGAGAAGTGATCATGGAACCAAATTTGAAAATGCTGATTTTGATAAATTTTATATTGAAAATGGCATTCATCATAATTTTTCTGCACCTAGGACACATCGACAAATGGGATGGTAGAAAGGAAAAATAGAACTCTTGAAGAATGGCATGCACCATGCTTTTGAAAATGATTTACCTAGATATTTTTGTGCAGAAGCCATAAATACTGCATGCTATATTTTAAATCGAGTTTTGATCTGACCGATTTTAAAGAAAATACCTTATGAGCTTTGGAAGGGTAGAAACCCTCAATTCATTATTTTCATATTTTTGGATGCCGTTGTTTCATTTTAAACAATGGTAAGGATAATTTGAGTAAATTTGATGCCAAATCAGATGAGGAAGTCTTTCTAGGCTACTCCATATCTAGTAAGGCATACAGGGTCTTCAACAGAAGAACACTTATTGTTAAAGAATCCAACATATGGTATTTGATGAATCTGACCATAAATCTTCGAGAAAAGAAGATGTGCTTTCTGATGAAACGGTACCAAGAAAACTGAAAGTGTAAACACAACGAAGAGCCTACCAAGGAACAAGAATGATCAAAACACTGAAGGAGATCAAGTAGAAGGTAATGAAAACACATCTACAGTTGATCCACTACCGAAAGAATGGAGGTATGCTCATGGACACCCAAAAGAACTATTTATTGGTGATCCATCTAAAGGTGTAAGTACTCGATCATCACTTAAAAATATGATTATTTAGCTTTTGTTTCTCAAATTGAACCTAAAACTATTGAGGAAGCTGAATGTGATAGTAATTGGATAAATGCTATGCAAGATGAACTTAACCAATTCAAAAGAAACAATGTTTGGACATTAGTAGATAGGCCTTCAATACTTTAATTATTGGCACAAAATGGGTTTCCGAAACAAACTTGATGAAAATGGTGTTGTTACTAGAAATAAGGCTAGACTAGTTGCCAAATAATACAATCAGGAGGAAGGGATAGATTTTGATGAAACCTTTGCTCCTGTGGCTAGACTTGAGGTAATTAGGCTATTGTTGGCTTTTGCTTGCTTTATGAATTTTAAATTATTTTAAATGGATATTAAAAGTGCCTTTTTAAATGGTCTTATTGAAGAAGAGGTTTATGTTGAACAACCTCCTGGTTTTGAAAATTCTAAATTTCCAAATCATGTTTACAAACTTCATAAAGCTTTGTATGGTTTGAAACAAGCTCCTAGGGCTTGGTATGATCGTTTAAGTTCATTCTTGCTCAAAAATGATTTTGCTAGAGGTAATGTAGATAAAACTTTGTTTTTGAAGAAAAAGAATGATGATCTCTTAGTAGTACAAATCTATGTAGATGATATCATATTTGGTGCTACTAACGAATCTCCTTGTCAAGAATTTGCAAAGTTAATGCAGGGTGAGTTCGAGATGAGCATGATGGGAGAACTAAATTTCTTCCTCGGACTCCAAATAAAGCAAACCAAAGAGAGGATTATCATCAACCAAGCGAAGTACACAAAAGAAATACTCAAGAAGTTTGGGGTGGAGAACACCAAGCCATTAGGTACCCCTATGAGCTCTACTTGTAGACTTGACAAGGATGAATCAAGTAAATCTATTGACCAAAAATTATATCGTGGCATGATCAGCTCATTGCTATATCTTACTGCCAGTAGGCCAGATATCATGTTTAGTGTTTGTATGTGTGCTAGATATCAGTCTAATCCTAAAGAGTCTCATCTTTTGGCTGTTAAACGCATACTTAGATATCTATCTGGCACAATTGAAATTGGTTTGTGGTACTCTAGAGATTCTTCATTTGAATTGATTGCTTATTCTGATGCTGACTTTGCTTGGTGTAAACTTGATCGTAAAAGTACTAGTGGAACCTGTCAGTTTCTTGGAGTAAATTTGATCTATTGGAGTAGCAAGAAACAGAATTCAGTTGCTCTATCTACGGCGAAAGCCGAATATATAGCAGCTGGAAGCTGTTGTGCTCAAATCCTTTGGATCAAACAACAACTCGAAGATTTTGGCATTAAACTAATTAAGACACCCATAAGATGTGACAATACTAGTACAATCAATCTAACTAAGAATCCTATGCAACATTCAAGAAGTAAACATATTGAAATAAGACATCATTTCATAAGAGATCATGTACAAAACTCTAATGTTATACTTGAATTTGTGTGTACTAATGATCAATTAGCTGATATGTTTACCAAACCATTGAGTGAAGAAAGATTCTATCTGATTAGAAGAGTTAGGTGTTATTGACCCATTCTCCTAGAACTCTCATAAACTTCATCTTAACCATGGTATCTTACTCAAAAAACACTTGCTTTTAATCCCAAAAGCTTTTAAATACTTTCTTAAATTTTTGAAGATTTTTTTTGATTTTTTCTGTGATTTTCTTGGCCAAGTGTCAACACTTGGCTTTTGTCAAGTGTCGACACCTGACCAAGTGTCGACACTTGACAAATCCTAAGTGTCAACACTAGCAGGAAAAATCTATTTTTAAAACAACGGATCGAGGGTTTTGTTTTTGTTTTCCCACCGTCTCTTTCAAAGCAACAGTGGTCCCCTACTTTCCAAATCCTCCTTTTTCCCTTTTACCCCATCTCATATCAGGTAATTCCTCCTTTAATTTCATTTTATTTCCATTTTATTTCTCTTATTTTCATTTTCTTTTTGTTACTGTCAACCGTGTAACCTACCTAGAATAAGGCTTTTCCGACTATTTTTGGAGATTTTAACTGGATTTTCATGAGTTTTGATGGATTTCTAAAACTCCATTTGGAGGAATGGTGGTTTAAACGGCATTTTTCTTGGATTTCCCATGGTTTTTTGGCCGTTTTCACGCTTATTCCATCCGTTTTTTAGAAAAACACTGTTTGATTGATTTTGGCCGAAAAATTTGGATTTTCATCTAAAATCTAGTGTTCTAAATTCATTTATTATTGTTTTGAAAAATTATTCATGATGTTTTTGCGACATTTTCACCACTTTGCTAAAATCCTAATTGATTTAAACCCAATTCCATGTGTTTTGGTATTTTGGCCTTACAAAATATATTTTACAAAAGTTCAAATATATTTTAACAACCAAAAACATCTTCTATATTTATTTATACGGGATAATGTCATTTAATCAAAATATAGTTTGTAAAATTCCCACTTTCAAACTGTTGATAGATTTCCTAAAATTTTTTTAAGGGTATTTTACAATCCAAAATTGTTTTAATTCTAGTTTTCAAAACTTGTCTTAGCACTTCTTAAGAAATGAAATTCTCCTTAGCTCAACCTATAGCCAGTCATATTGTTCTAAGTCTGATTGAACCTGTCTTCCTTCTTTCCTATTCAGCTTGTTTGACATGGGTCCAAGAAAGAGATGAGCGATTAGGAGACCTAGTCAGAGATCTAAGAGGACGACGAAGACTAGACATGACACTGGTGAGTCGAGTAGCTCAGTTGTGCCTGGTTCCCCTGCGGAGAGGATGGCAGGGAAGGCTGTTGCCTCTAGTCGACGAGTGGACCTAGAGTTTTTCGACAGGCAGCACTTTCAGATCCGTCAGACCCTTACCGATGCGGGATTGGTGCCCTTCTGTACTATGCAGGAGAGGTATTACCTCCACTTGGTATGGGAGTTTTATGGAGCTTTGGACTGCCGGCGTTTGACATGGAGGACTTCTATGCAGGGTGTGGAGATTCTTTTGACCGAGGAGCTCTTGAGTAGAGTTTGGAAGATTCCACACCGAGGTATTAGCATTTTCTCTGTGGAGGACAGGGAGGCCGCCTTTCGATGTATTCTAGAGCGCGAGGATGTTCGCAGTGTGACAATAGTCACCGCGAATCAGCTGTCCATGGAGATGCGGCTCTTTCATCATATCACGGCCCATTCTACTGCCGAAGACGGGGTGCTTTGATTTTATCACAGAGAGGGAGCTGATGCTCATGGTTTGCTTGACACAGAGGACCCAGGTGGACATTCCTTCTATGATGTTGATACAGATGAGAGATGCAGCGAGCCATTGGCGACACTGTCTACCTTATGGTATGGGGCTGACCCGAATTTTCAAAGCGTGTGGAGTTTCTCTAGAGGGGGAGATCCCCAAGGAGATATTGCACACAGATATATATTATGAGAGGTCGCTCCATCATATGGGGTACAGATTGGTTGGAGGCAGATGGGTCCGGAGGGAGTCTGGCTAGGAGCCAAATGAGGAGGACGAGCTTCGTGAGGCAGAGGCAGGGCCATCAGGGCCGGTCAGTCCTATTGCTCAAGCATATCATGCATCCGAGATTGAGCCTATGACACCTTCGGCCACTCCTTCTGCAGCTCCTCCAACATCTACTGCTTTACATTCTGAGTTCTCTCATGAGCAGTTTGCAGAGATTAGAGGTGAGCTCATTAGTCTTGGAGCTCGGACGACTCAGCTACGGATTAAGATAGAGAGCCTTAGAGCTCATATAGCTTTAGAGAATGCTAAGATTCATCAAACTGTGGAGGCAGGATTTGCTCGCATTGAGGGTTTGATTAGATCCCTGCTTCCTCCTGTTGGTGATGATGATGATGGCGACGACCACCATGATGACCCTGATGATACTATGGAGGGTGGTGATCGCACTAATGGGATGGAGGATAGAGCTACAGATGTTCTTGATGACGGCAGTGACAGTGATGATGGTGCTGATGGTTATGAGGTCGTCAGCCGAGAGTTGCAGTCCCCTGATGTTCCTCCTGCTGATGCTACTGGCATCCCAGCTACCATTGATCTAGTCTTTGTTACCCCCACTGAGACTCTACCCCCTCCCTCTTCTAGAGCCTCTAGAGTTGTACCTCGTTTTGGACCATCCACTAGGACTAGGAGTCGTGGTATCTTGAAGACTCCTAGTGGTCTAGCTCGTAGGACTAGGATTTCAGGTCCTATTTCCTTTGAGATTCCATCTGATAAGGATTAGCCTCACAGATGTTTATTATGTTGTATGCTCTTTATGTTTATTCTGTTGTATGACTCTTGATATATTTTGTATGTTTCAGTTTTGCTGACGAGTCAGCAAATTTTACTGAAAACTCTAGATATATATATATTTCAGTTTGATTGTGATTCACTATGATTGCTTGATTTGTTACATTTACTTTCTTTGGCTCTGATACTCTATTTGGATCTTTTTGGCTCTGATACCTGTCAAATTTGATACTCTACCACTTTTTGTCTCCATGCTCGTTTTGAGGGAGAGGTTATTTCCCTTTCTAATGATTGACAAAAAGGGGGAGTATGGTATAGATTGTATGGGAATATGATTGTTTGAGAGTATGGTATTGTTTGTGTTTGAAAATTTTTGGTATTGTTTGTGTTTAAAAATTTTCCAATTTGATCTAATTTGATCTGATTTGATACCCTAAAATAACATATTGGTTGTTCTAATTAGAATTATCTAATTGAGGGGAGATTGATTCTTCCTAACTATGAAAATTATGGCTCATATAAACTTACAATCATATTCATGAATTATCATAGTTGAAATTTGAAAATTAATGCTGTTTACTCAAGGTTTTGTCATCATCAAAAGGGAGAGATTGTTGGCTCCACCCAGTGATTTTATGACTAACAAAACATTGAGTGCATATTGTATACTTATGTGTATTTCAAGCTGAGTTTTCATGAAGAAAAGCACCTCAAAATCTCAAAAGCTTATGTATCATGGTATGCTGTGGCACGGAGCATTTTTCACAATTCTGGATATCATCTTCATGAAAAAATGGCTTTTATATGTTCAATTGTTATTTGTTTATGTTCCATTTAAGTTTCAAAATCAATATTTATGTTTTTGGCTCAAATTGCACTTGATTATGAATTTTCAGTATCAAGTGTCAACACCTGGGAAGTCAAGTGTCGACACTTCAGCATTTGGCACGTAGAAAAACCCTTGGCACGCCAAGTATCGACACCCAAAACTCAAGTGTTAACACTTGCATTTCAAGTGTCGACACTTAGGTTTTCAAGTATCGACTCAAGGCCTAAGATTTTTGAAAATACAGAACTTTGCCAATTGAGGGTTTTTGTGTCAAGTGTCGATATCTGTGCATCAGTGTCGATACTTGAAAGTTCAAGTGTCGATACCTAGAAATCAAGTGTCGACACCTGACAGCCAAGTGTCGACACCTGATAAGCCAAATGTCGATACATGAAGCCTGACAGTCCTAACAGATCTATTTTTTTGAATTGCAGAACTCACTTTTCAAGCTCCAAATGGCTAGATTCAAGGATCCAACGGTCACAAACTATTTTTTGGAAGTTTCTTGTTGTATTTAACCTCCACCAACTTCATTCTAAAGGCATTGAAGTGTATTGAAGTCCATTGAAAGCCAAAAAGCCAATATTCTCTCAAGAACTTCACATCAAGAGCCATTTATAGTTTGATTTTCTGAAAAAGCCTACAAGCTCATCCTTACATCATTCCAAAAGAGGAGTTTGAGAGATATTCCGAGGAGGAGACAAGACAAAGCATCAACTTGAGCTTCAAAGCTTCTATTCTACTCTTGAAGAGAGTTTGTCTTATTTTTTGAAATTGTATATCTGATTTTATCTTGTGATTTGACCTTGCTTTCAAGGATGTCTTGAAAGAAGGTTGTTGTGGTTTGTTGGTAAGCCAAAGGGATAAAACCAACTAGGGTTAACTTGTGAGCCCGAAGACAAAACAAGTGTAAAAGGTTATTGGTGAGCCTAGGTGACAAAACCAACATAGGTTTTGACTTGTGAGCCATTTGAAAAACAAGTCAGCTGTAATCTTGATTGGATTATAGTGGAATTTCCAAGGATGGCTTGGGGAGTGGATGTAGGTGTTAGGTTTGCACCGAACCACTATAAACATTATGTTTGTATGTGTGATTGCCTTCTTTCCTTCTTGCTCTTTGTTTCTTGCACTTCATTTACTGCTTTCCGCTGTATTTAATCTTGAGCATTGAATTTATTACTCACAAACACCACTAGACCTTCATATTACTGTTTTAAATTTTAAAAGACCCAATTCACCCCCCCTCTTGGGCTCCATTTCTGGGCAACACCGACCTTGCTCTGGAATGCTGATGGTGCCATGCCTCTTTTCCTCGTGGGGCTTGCCACTTTTTTTTTCCTCTCTCTCTGTTGTGTTTTTTGCCTGTGTGTTGGTGTTGTTGTGTTACCACCAAGTTTGTTGCAAACTAGGTTACCGTTGGGCATCCGCCTCAGGATTTTCATCGGACTATCAGGCGCGTGCGGTGATGTCCCGATGAGCCTTTCGCGATTCATGATAAGGGAAGCTGTCATGCGCTCCGACACTCCTCTCGGTCGTCTCATTCCGGGAAACCTAGCAGTACCTCGAATGGCGGGCCACCACCCCCGGGATTCGAATCTCCCGGTTGGCCTCCTCTCTTGGGTGATCCAGGTGGTTGGTAAGGAGCTTGGCATCTCGATCAGTGTGCTCCTCCCCTTTCTAGTGTAACCGATGGCTGCAGACGGTCAGTACAGTCTGGGAGGTGCTCCAGTGTAGTCCTCGGGCAGTTTGCCGGTGTTCTAGGCTGGCAGGGTCCACGTCCGAGCCGGGGCTGAGCTGGAATGGCTAGGGTCGCTCCGATCTTGATGCCCCGAGCTTGCGGGGTCATCTTGGTAGAGGACAGAATGCGGGCTCGGTCTAGAGGGCTCGCGCTCGAAGAGGCTCCACATGGTGGAGGAGTGCTGAGCTCGACTCTGACCACAGGGCTCAAACCTCCGAGGGTCTCGCTCTGGAGGGTGAAGAGCGGGCTTGATCCAGAGGGCTCGCACTCGGAGAGGCTCCACATGGCGGAGGAGTGCTGAGCTTGACTCCGACCACAGGGCTCAAACCTCCGAGGGTCTCGCTCTGGAGGGTGGAGAGCGGGCCTGATCCAGAGGGCTCGCGCTCGGAGAGGCTCCACATGGCGGAGGAGTGCTGAGCCCGACTCCGACCACAGGGCTCAAACCTCCAAGTGTCTCGCTCTGGAGGGTGGAGTGCGGGCCCGGTCCAGAGGGCTCACGCTCGGAGAGGCTCCACATGGCGAAGGAGTGCTGAGCTCGACTCCGACCATAGGGCTCAAACCTCCGAGGATCTCGCTCTAGAGGGCGGTGAGCGGGCCCGGTCCAGAGGGCTCACACTCGGAGAGGGTCCACGTGGCGGAGGAATGCTGAGCTCGACTCCGACCACAGGGCTCAAACCTCCGAGGGTCTCGCTCTGGAGGGCGTAGAGCGGGCCCGGTCCAGAGGGCTCGCGCTCGAAGAGGCTCCACGTGGTGGAGGAGTGCTAAGCTCGACTCCGACCACAGGGCTCAAACCTCCGAGGGTCTCGCTCTGGAGGGCGGAGTGCGGCTCCGACCTAGGCATCCCGAGCTCACGGGCCCGACCTGGCGAAGGACAGAGCTCGGCTCGCTATCCCGAGGGAGCTTAGCTCAGCTCAACAGTGGAGCCCGAACTGGAGGATTGACGCGGCATCTCCCCTTAACATGGTGCCTGTCGATTTTTCCATGTCAGCGATCCCGTCACATCATTTATGAATTGCATGATTAGATATAAATTATTTTTATATCTGCTTCCGCTGTGACAGGCTATTGATGCCTGTTCGATTATAATTTTCTGTTCCTGGAAGAAAACCAACAGTGGTATCAGAGCCAGGTTCTCTCTTTAACATGCATGCATGAGAATTAGATCTAAAAAATATTCAGATCAGTTAGATAGATTATGATTTTTCGAATCTATGTTGAACATGAGATTGTTCTAGCATTGAATTTTATGTTTGAAAATTATTTTCAAAATTAAAATTATATTTTTTAGAGCTGAAATTAAATTTAATAATCTGAAATATAATTGATCAAGGGTTGCACAAAGTGACATAAGGTTGTCCTGCTATAGGGTTTACCCCCTATAGTACAAAGATTGTCCTACTTTGATGTATACCTGGTTTTGAAAAGAAGTTTTCAAAAGGGTTTTGATCAATTTATGATTATATATGTTGTTGTATGTGATGCACAAAATTAGGGTTTAGATCTTAAATATGATTCATGATCATAAGCCATTAATGTCATGCACTTGAATCTAATTTTAAAATTGATTTGATCAAGAAAATCAAATTAGGTGCATGAAGGTTTGGGTTGAACAAATTAGGTCTAAAGATTGGGCTACGATAATTAAGGCCTGATTAGATCAACTAGTAACCCTAATATGATTTCGAGCAAGTGACTTAACCTAATCGGATAATGATTAGGGTTAGGTCAAGTGTGCTCAAAATTGGATGTAGATGTAGTCTGGTCAGATCGATTCATTTGATAGTGATCGATAAGTTAAGACCTAATTTGGCTCAGTGATGAGCCCAAATCATTAGTTAACCTAATTGAATCTTGTCATTCAATTGGTATCTAAGGAAGGTTTCAATCATGGTTTTAATTGGGGCTAACTCTTTCTCAACCAACTAGTTTGGCGGAAAGAGGGTAAATTGGTAGAACCCTCCCATGGATCAAACTGACCCGCTCAATTTGGTTGATTAAGTTTTCAAAAGGATCACTTTTGGTTTGAGTTCACCTATGCTAACTAATTTTAGTCAGACATGAGATTGTGCTGACTGAATGTAATTAGTCAGACATGAGATTGTACTGACTTAATGTAATTGATTAGTCATGATTTGGTTGATCAATTTAGAAAAGACCTGAACCCAAGCTCCCAATAAAAATTAAGTCATAGGTCTTCCACCATTGTAGGTGTGCGGGTGTCCTACTGGTGTTGATTATTCTCGGCTGGTTACAGTGGTCTAGTTGCATCAGGAAGACACAACCACCCTATTAGGCATGAGACGTTGCTAGGCACTGATGGGGTTGGGCCTAATAAATGGGCATGTTGAGGGACTCAATGATAGCTTTGTCTAGCAGGAATGGTGGGTCTGACTTAACTAATGATTGGACCAATAAACGGGCATGTTGAGGTTCCGTGATTTAGAGACCAAGAGCTACAACTTGTATCAGATACATTGGACAAGAGTTGGCCACTTATTGGTGTAGCATGTTACCAATAACCGGATACGATGAGGTGCCGCACATCGATGGGACCGTAGCACTCACTACAAACCTAGAGTCGCAGGATTTTTGCATCTCCATAGGGATTGTGAGAGATCCAAGAAAATGGTAGAAGTTTTAAAATTATTTCTTAAAAACCCTAGAATAATTTTTAATAATTAAGTATAAACATCTAATTTAAATCTTCTACTCTTGCAGTTAACCATGTCCGCTTCAAATTCCTTAGCCTGTACTCTAGAGATAAACCGATTTGTAGGCCTTAATTTTAAAGATTGGTTGAGAAATATCAAAATTATTTTGAGTTCTGAGAAGTTGGGCTATGTGCTTGACCAGGAACCCCCTGTCTTACCTGACCATCCAAATACTCGTCAAATGACTGCATATGAAAAATGGATGGAACATGATAATAAGGTTAAGTGTTATATGTTGGCCTCAATGTCAAATGAATTGCAGAGCCAACATGAGGATATGCCAACTGCTAAATCGATTCTGATTCACCTACAAGAGTTATATGGTGAACAAAGTTGGATTGCATGCTTCAAAGTGTCAAAAAGGCTTTTCAATAATAAGATGCATGAAGGGCAATCAATGCATGATCATTGTTTGACAATGATCAAGGACATCGAAAAGCTTGAGAAGCTGGGTATTTCGATTCATAAGGAGCTACATGTGAATTTGATCCTCCAGTCCTTGACTAGTTCATATGTTCCGTTTGTAATAAACTATAATATGAACAAGTTGAATTGCACTTTGCCTGAATTATTGAACATGCTGGTAAGCAATGAGGGGATCCTGAAAAGTTCAAAGGGCTCTATTTTCTCTGTAGAGCAGTCTTCCTCCAAAAGAAAGTTTACTTGGAAGAAGAAGAAAAACCTGCAAAGAAGTAGAAGAAGGAAAGAAAACAGAAGAAGAAGGACACTCCCAAGAAAGCCAAGGTTAGCAAAGAAAAATGTTTCCACTGCAATACAGATGGCCACTGGAAAAGGAATTGTCCTCTCTACCTGGAAAGCCTAAGGAAATAGAAGGAGGATGCACCTTATGAAGGTAAGCCTATACTCATTATTGAATCTAATGTAATGGTTTCATCTACTTCCAGTTGGATTTTAGACTCTGGCTCTAGTGCTTATATATGCATTTCAATGTAGGCCTTGGAAAGAAGTAGAATGCTGAGAGAAGGTGAGATGGTCCTACGTGTCAGAAATTGAGCAAAAGTTGATGCTCAAACCATTGGATCATATTCTCTGGTATTATCTTTAGGATATAGATTAGTACTTAGTGACTATTATTTTATGTCTGGAGCTAGTAAAAATTTGATTTCTGTCTCTATGCATGCTTAGGAAGGATTTAAATTTATATTCAATAAAGATATTTGTAGTATTTATTTGAAAAATAAATTGGTTGCAAAAGCTATTTTAATTGACAGTCTCTATCATTTGCATGCCGATGCATCTTTGAATATTAACGAAAAAATTAAAATGAATGCCATAGGACAAAAACGTCCTAGAGATGACCTAAATAAAAAATACATGTGGCACCGAAAGCTCAATCATATAGGTGAGGATGGAATAAACAAGCTGGAAAGGGATGGGATCCTAGATTCAGTTAATTCTGAATCATACCTACCTTATGAGTCATGTCTTCAAGGAAAATGACCAAGTTATCCCTTGTAGGACATGGGGAAAGGGCCACAGAATTACTAGCCCTGGTATACACTGATATGTATGGTCCATTTGATGGCAGTCCAGGAGTGATTTTTACTACTTCATAACCTTTACTGATGATTATTCATGGTATGGTTATGTGTTTATTATAAGACAGATCTAAAGCTTTTGAAAAGTTCAAGGAATTCAGACATGAGGTAGAAAAATAAACAGGTAAAACCCTTAAGGTTCTTCGATTAGATCGGAGAGGAGAATACCTTCGTAAGGAATTTTTAGGTTATCTTAAGGACAATGGCATAGTCTCACAATGGACTCCACCCGGTATGCCTCAGCTCAACGGGGTGTTTGAGAGGAGAAATATGACATTATTAGATATGGTTCGATCCATTATGAGCTTCACTAACTTACCTTTATTTCTTTGAGAAGATGCCCTACAAACTTCAATTTATATTCTAAATAGGGTTCTATCTAAATCTGTTCCTACCACACCATATGAGATTTGGTATGGTAAGAAACTAAGTCTTGCTCAGTTCAAGATTTGGGGATGTCCAGCCTATATCAAAAGACTAATGGCGGACAAGTTGGAATCTAGATCTGTGAAAGCTCGGTTTATAAGATATCCTAAAAAAAATTTAGGATATTACTTTTACCTTCCAGAAGATCATAATATGATTGTGAACAGACATGCCACATTTCTTGAAAAATAGTTTATTCAGGAAGGTGGTAGTGGGAGGTTAATTGAGCTCGATGAGAAAGTCTCTGAAGAGCAGCCAATTGGAGATCAGATCGAAACTAATCAACCAATACACGTAAATGCTCTTCCACCTCGTAGGTCTATTAGAGTCTCCATACCTCCTGAAAGGTACTTGGGTATGCTTATAGAGGATATAAAGTAAATGTTTCTTGTTGGGGACAAGGATCAATTAATTGATCCTAAGACTTATGATGAGGCGATGTCAGACATCGACTCCGAGAAATGGTTGAATCCTATGAAGTCAGAAATTGATTCAATGCATTCTAACCAAGTTTGGTCCTTAGTGATTCCACCAGAGGATATCATACCTATTAGTTATAAATGGATCTACAAAAAGAAAATAGGTGCAGATGGTAAGGTAGAGACCTTTAAAGCTAGTTTAGTGGCGAAAGGGTATGTCAATGTGAAGGCATTGGCTATCATGATACATTTTCACCAGTAACTATGCTGAAGTCCATCCGTACATTGCTTGCAATTGCAGCATATCATGATTATGAGATATGACAGATGGATGTAAAAATTGCATTCCCTGAATGGATATCTTGAGGAAGATATCTATATGGAGCAGCCTTTGGGTTTCACTTCAAATGATGAAGATCACAAGGTCCGCAAGCTATATAGATCAATCTAGGGATGGAAGCAAGCTTCTCGGAGTTGGAATACTCGTTTTGATGATGCAATCAAATCGTTTGATTTTATCAAAATAAGGATGAGCCATGTGTTTATAGGAAGGCCAGTGGGAGGGCAGTGACATTCCTCGTATTGTACATGGATGACATCCTCCTTATAGGGAATAATATTCTCATGTTGACTTCGATCAAAAGTTGGTTATCTAAGAAATTCTCTATGAAAGACTTAGGTGAAGCATCTTATATTTTGGAGATTAAGATCTATAGAGATAGTTATAATCGGATGCTTAGCCTTTCACAAAAATTATACATAGAGGAAGTGCTGAAAAGGTTCAGCATGGAGAACTCTAAAAGAGGATTGTTACCTCTTCAGCATGGCATTAATCTCTCCAAGAAAATATGTCTCAACACACTTGAAGAGATTCGATGCATGAGCAAGATTCCATATGCTTCGGTAATTGGAAGCTTTATGTATGTCATGTTGTGTACTCGACCTGATATAGCTCTTGCTATGAGTATCACGAGAAGATATCAATTGAATCCAGATGGAGAACACTAGATAGTTGTGAAGAACATTCTTAAGTACTTGAGAATGACTGATAAATGCACAAAAATTAAGTATTAAAACATTAAGTTATATATTAAATTATCCTTATTTGATTATATTTTATATTTTTATGTAGTGTTTTAGATGATTGAACCCCACCAACATGAAGAGCATAATTTTTGGGATCCAACGGCGTGAACGGCATTCAATTTGGAGTTTGGACGGGTCCAGAATTTGAATTTGAATTTGTTATGAAGAAATTGCACGAAATTTAAAGCAATGGTTCAATGTGAACCAGCAAATTGGTTCACGAAAGAGCAGCTGGTCCACCATCCCCCATTGCCGCTGGTCCACGACCCCTGCCGTGGACCACAGAGCTCCCCAAGCCATGATTTCGCCGGAGAAGATGCTGGAGCCCCTCTCCTCGTCGACGAGACCCTCCTCACCGGCCGGAAAACCTTCCCACGCCGGAGAAATCCAAGAAATAGCCACCGTGTTTGCTGCCATTTTCAGTCCGCCACCTCCTACCGTTCATCACCCATTCGCCGACCCAGTTCTTCCCAGCTGTTCGTCGCTATCCGCCCAAGCCGCCGGAAAACCCAGCGTCATTGTCACGGCCATGCTTAACTCCTTCGTCGGCACTCTCCACCGTTCATGGCCAGTCTCCATCAAGCTTGCTGCCCATCCCCTGCTGCTTGCTGCTGTTGCTTCCATGGCCATCCATAGCCATCTGCGCCTCCACTCCAATTCAACGTCACAGGTCTTCACCAAGTTCGCTGCTTCGGGAGATTCAATGTCCGAAGGAAGAGATCGATGGCGGATAACATCGGGACTGTGCGAGGGGATATGGGATAACACCGCGGTGGAGGTGTTGGTTACGGGAACGTGGGTAGAGAACCAGAAGCAACGGAGAGAAGAGTCCGACACGGTTTTCCCACGCACTCGTTCTCTTTAAATACGAGGGACTGCGGGAGGCTGAGGGGGTTCTGATTTATTCCAAATTTTATTCTCTTCCTCAGGGAAGCCGAAGGAGAGTTTTTTTTCAAGCGTTGTTTTCTTTTTCGAGAGCCTCTGAGCTCTCTTAATAGCTTAAGAGTTATTTCTTTTTTATAAATATTTAATACAGTTTTTTTTTTTTGTTGTTATTTTATTTCTATTTTAGGATTAGTTTAATTTATTATAATTTTATGAATGTCATTTAAATATTTGCAAAAGTTAGTTTAATTCCTGCACTTTAAATACCTGCAAGTAGGTAGAATTTTTTTTTCTTATTTTATTTTTAGAGTTTTTTTTCTTTGATCCTCTTGCCACTAATCTTAATGAACTATCATTGGGTCATAATTCCTTTATAGTTCATATTTGACTTAGTACAAGAAGGATTCTAGGTAATAGGCTTATGGTTAATTTTTTTTTCTCGTAAATATTCTTGATAGGCTATTGTTGGGTCAGAGCCTGTTCATAATCCATACTTGAGTAATACAAGAGAAAAAGTTAAAGAGAAGAAAACCTTAGAAAGGCTTTATTAGTCATCAGTCTAGCGGATTCAAAGATCCTAGGATTATTTGAATTGTTTAATTTTGAAGTTACTGTTTTAGAATAATTTAGCAATTAATCTCCAATTCTTATTAAAGCTCCCCTAGCAAGGGGTTAGAACACAGTTCAAAAATTCATTTTCTCGTGGGATCGACTTGTACTCACCGGACGTGCTACTCTGCACACCGTACACTTGCGGTATGATTAGAAAATACACATGACTAAAGATTCGTTCTTAGTCTTCGGTGGGAGTTCAGAATTAGGGATAAAGGGATATACAGACTCAGACTTTATGTCTAATCCTGATGATAGAAAGTCTATATCAGAGTCCGTGTTTTTGTGCAATGGTGGGGCAACTAGTTGAAAAAGTTTCAAGCAGCCCATCATAACAGATTCAATAATGGAAGCAGAGTACATCGCTGCCTTTGAAGCTGCAAAAGAAGCCTTCTGGTATAAAAAGTTCATTGCGAAGCTTGGAGTGATGCCATCTGATGCCATCCCTATATATTGTGACAATAATGGTACAATAGTTCTAGCTAAGGAGCCTAGATCTTACCAGAAGTCCAAGCATATTGAGCGATAGTTTCATATCATACGCGACTACTTCGAGAAGAAATATATTGAAGTGCGAAGAGTAGACTCCACGGACAACGTGGCATACTTACTGACTAAGACTCTGAGCCACCAGAAGGTTGAAGGCCACTTTGAGAAAATGGGACTTAGATATGTAGCCAATTGGCTTTAGTGCAAGTGGGAGATTGTTAAAGAAAATGGGACTTAGATATGTAGCCAATTGGCTTTAGTGCAAGTGGGAGATTGTTAGATGTATGCCCTGAAAGTCATGTTGGCTTGACATATTTTAATTTAGGGCATGAACATTGTACTTAATTGTTGCCCAGAAATGGAGCCCAAGAGGGGGGTGAATTGGGTCTTTTAAAATTTAAAACAATAATGTGAAGGTCTAGTGGTGTTTGTGAGCAATAAATGCAATGCACAAGATTGAATGCAGCGGAAAACAGTAAATGAATAGCAATAACTAAAGAGCAAGAGAGAAAGAGGGCAATCACATACAAACACAAGGTTTATAGTGGTTCGGTGCAAACCTAGCACCTACATCCACTCCCGAAGCCACCCTTGGAAATTCTACTATAATCCAAACAAGATTACAGCTGACTTGTTTTTCACAAGGCTCACAAGTCAAAACCTAAGTTGGTTTTGTCACCTAGGCTCACCAACAAACCTCAACACTTGTTTTGTCTTCGGGCTCACAAGTTAATCCTAGTTGGTTTTATTCTTTTGGCTCACCAACAAATCACAACAACCTTCTTTCAAGACACCCTTGAAAGCAAGGTTAAATCACAAAATAAAAACAGATATATAACTTTTAAAACTAAGATAAACTCTCTTCAAGAGTAGAATGGAATCTTTGAAGCTCAAGTTGATGCTTTGTCTTGTCTCCTTGAAATATTCTTCAAAATACCTCTTTTGGAATGATGCTAGGATGAGCTTGAAGGCTTTTTCAAGGAATCAAACTATAAAAGGCTTTTGATGTGAGGTTCTTGAAAGAATATAAGCTTTTTGGCTTTGAATGAACTTCAATATCCTTCAATGCCTTTAGAATGAGGTTGGTGGAGATTAAATACACCAAGAAACTTCCAAAAAATGGTTTGTGATCGTTGGAGCCTCGGATCTAGCCGTTTGGAGCTTGAAAAGCAAGTTTTGCAAGTCAGAAAAATAGATCCGTTAGGACTGTCAGGCTTCAAGTGTCGACACTTGGCTGTCAGGTGTCGACACTTGGCTGTCAGGTGTCGACACTTGATTTCTAGGTGTCGACACTTGATGCACAGGTGTCGACACTTGACACAAAAATCATCAAATGGCAAAGTTCTGGATTTTCAAAAATCTCAGGCCTTGAGTCAACACTTGGAACCTAAGTGTCGACACTAGGTGTCGACACTTGAGTTTTGGGTGTCGACACTTGGCGTGCCAAGGATTTTTCTTCGTGCCAAATGCTGAAGTGTCGATACTTGGCTTCCCAGGTGTCGACACTTGAGACTGAAAAGCTCAAATTCAAGTACAAATTAGTCCAAAAACATAAATATAAATTTTGAAACTTAAATGGATCGTAAATAAATAATAATTAAACATGTAGATGCCCTTTTTCCATGAAGAGAATGTTCAGATTTGCGAAAAATGCCCCGTGCCACGGCGTGCCATGATATATAAGTTTTTGAGATTTTGATGTGCTTTCTTCTTGAAAATTCATAAGTTGAAATACATATTAGTATACAATATGCACTCAATATTTTGTTATTCATCAAAATCACTGGGTGGAGCCAACATTAATATTCCTTATCAATTAAAGGGCATTAGTTTCATTCATATTGTTGTGTCTATGAATCGTCCATGTTGTTAATAGACAATGACACATATTCTCAAGAGTTGAGAATATGAGACATGTGTCTTATAGATTAACTCCTAAAAGCTCCTGATTATTGGAATATCACGAGGATGGTGATTGATCCATTAAAATCGGTGCACATATCACTTCCCTTTTGGATAGATGAGTCTCTGACCTACAATATAGTGACACTGGAGTGAAAGTGTAGGTAGTTGATAGAGATCAATGGTACTGAGCATGACCAAGTACAGAAAGTTATACGGATGGCGACTCACTCATCGATAACTTCCTGATGCTGTAGTCGTGTGAATAGTTCCTTAACTTAGAGTGTCTCAGCTACTCACAATAAGGTTGCTGTAGTTTGACAGCACAATCATATGGTTCCTATCCATACAGGACCTTGCGGTGTTCGTTGGCTGCAGTAAGTTTATTATAGGTGTAGGGTATTCACTTGTGGGGATCTATCAGCCTTAGTAGTAAGGTATAATCCTATGCAAGCTTAATGAGACTAAGTCCAGAAGTCTATGACCATAGCAGGGTGAAAATGAAAATATATTTTCATTAGTATCACAATTGGACTTAAGTCGATTAGGTTAAGCATATGACTGATCGGTTTGACGAGTATCCGTAACCATCATATCAGGATTTTGATAGAGGAATCGAATCACATGGTAACTACACATAGGGGTTCCAATCTTATTCTGCTGGGTTGCCATTACATACTGCAGGTGTCACTGGTGGATTATAAGAACCCGTTAGGATCATTCTCGGATCGATGATTCTAATTAGGGTTGAGCTAAAATTATTTCAGTCCATCGAAAGGAGTTTCGATGATGTATAATGGAGATTATAATATGTCTTATTGCCATACATGATAGGACCTGAGGGGTCACACACATTAAGGGCTCAAGTAACCAATCAGCAAATCAATTTGGACCTAATTGTAAGTGTTACATTAATATTTGACCTAATTGTAAATGTTATAATTAATTGATTATAGATTAATTATTAATTAATTTAATTTAGATTTAATCTAATTGAGTTAGACTCAATTAATTAATCCTAACTGATTCAGCTCAATGTTCTCTTCGAAATGGCTCGATCGGATTTAAAATCGGCTTCAGTTTGACTATAAAATCACTTTGTTTGAACCAAGACCTAGAGTCAAGTTAGACTGGGACTCTCTCTCCATGTCTCCCCCTCCCCACACGCCTACCTAGTGGGCCCCTTGTGTTTGCACGACAAAAGAGAGGAGGCGTGAATAAAAGGTGGGTGCAAAGAGTTTAGCGTGAAAAATATTAAGAGAGGAAGAGTCCTCTTCCACTCCTCTTAAATCCTAGCCATATAAAATAAAACACTGGTCTTTTGGCTTTATGAGATGGAAGAGATAAATTACCGTGAATTTAAAAAAGGGAAGAGAAAAGGGTGGCCGACCACATAAGAAAGCTTTTGGCATGAAATTTATTTTGGGCGTCTTCTCTTCTCTTGGGTGCTAATACCAGGGAGTCTCTCTCCTAGGGCGCCATCTTCTCTTCTCCCTTATACTATATTTCTTTCTTGTGATCTTCAAGAGTTTTGAGAGATCTTCTATGTAAGAGGAAGAAGAGAGAAAAGGGTCCAAGGTCTTATAGATCTAAGATTGCAAGATAGAAGCCAAAATCCGATCCGGATTTGGATCGGCACAATTTTTAAAGTGGGCGATTTGTTGAAAGAGGTGAAGGCTGCAAGGATCTAGCAGTCTGGTGCCCTCTACAACTCGGTTGTGAGAGTTTCATGTGGATACTAGCAAAGGCCGGGCAATTGCGCGGCTCTGACAAAATCCCAGCTTTTCAATAGTTATCTGCATGCTTTTCAGAGCAAGTCCGGATAGCGATCCAGGTAAGTATTTTATGCTTAAAATAATTTTTATTTTAGATCTGATATTTTTCTCATATGTTGCAGCATGTTAAGAATTTATGTTAAATAAATTAGATTTATTTATGAATTACATGATTAGATATAAATTATTTTTATATCTGCTTTCACTGTGACAGGCTGTTGATGCCTGTTCGATTGTAATTTTCTGTTCCTGGGAGAAAACCAACAGTCCCAACCTGCAAGAAACCCGATACTTGGCAATCCCATGCACCGACATCCTCTAGACCTTCCTGACAATATCCCAAGATCTAGGATAAGATAACCAGAACCTCTCAAATCTGAAGGGACCATGAGCAGGGGCTTGCGAAGTGGTTGAGAGGAGAAGAGAACAATGATCAAAGGTAATTCTATCCAGGTGGCGGACCAGATGCTCAAGATAGAAATTAAGCTATCCAGGTGAAGCAAAGGCTCTATCAATCCTTTCCCACTCTCTATCTTCTCCAGACCTATTATTACACCAAGTAAAACGGGTACCAACAAACCCCATATCCAATAACCCATTGGAGTCCAAGAAGTGGTTTAATTCCCTAGAGGCCATGTCTAGGGCAAAAGGTCTGCAACCCCTCTTATCCTCGGTACTAGTAATACAATTAAAGTCTCCTGCAACCACAGTAGGAATACCTTGATCAATCAACCCAGACATCTCGTGCCAGAGGATCCTCCTCTTCCTATAATTCGTACTAGCATAGACCCCCGATAAAAGCCATGTCGGCCCCATAGCTTTAGACACCACAAGAGCCACATGTTGAGGGCATCTGTGGAAAACATCAATTCTAGCGGCTCCCAGGTCCTAAGCCACCACAATACTACCTGACAAATCCTGGAAATCCATTGCATAGAAACCCCAATCCCTCGAAAATTGATGACAAATCCAATCCAAACAGATCCCACCCAATCTAGTCTCTAACATGATACAAATATCAGGATGATGCAACTGACCAATTCTACAAAAAGATGAATAAAAGGAGGGCTTCCCCACCTCCCTAATATTCCATATAAGAATTCTCGTGACAACAAAGTGAACAATCTTTGAGGAATCCCTTTCCCTGGCCAAAGTCACTAACAGTGATATGAATATCTTCCTTACCAGTAACGGCCTCTCTTGCAGCAAACAAAGCCATTTTTAACTTCCCCACAACCTCCTCATGGCCCAATGATCCCCTTCCACCCGCATAAGCCCCCTGAGATTGTGGAAAGGTTCTGACATAACTTCATGGGTCTTCATCATCGTGCAAATGTTCCCTCAGGCTGAAGAAATAGCTCCTCCCTTAGAAAGGCGACGACCATAATGCCTCACAGAGCCACCTGAAACCCCTCTAGTATCCCTTTGAGTAGATGACAGAGTCTCATCCAGATTGACCTGTTCATTTGTGTTTCCACTATCACCCATCCTATTTTCCCTCCCAAATCATCCTCCAGGATACTTTCTTTTCGTTAAATCACAGCCTTCCCAGAATACCTCCCTATAGCCCCAGCAATATTCAAGGAGACATAAAGGCTCGGAGCAGCAGAGAAACCTTAAGCAGGGCACTGTACCTCCTTAACTGATAGAGAGGTAACTAGAAAAGACAACCCCTTATCCCCTAGGTCCCCATCCATACAAGGTTCAGGAGAGTGTACCTTTCTAGTCATGGAGGCCACAATGGGAGGACCCGTCGGAGAGGAGATCACTATCGAAGGGGACACACCTCACGCACTAGGTGCAAGCGAGGCCGAAAATTACGGACTCATTTCAAGGACATAGCCCCATATTCCACCATTTGCCGATCTCGTGGGCCAGCCTCCTCAACAAGGCCCAAGTCCATGCCTTCACCAAATGGGCCCAAAACACCAAAACCCGTAGGCTAAGCAGCACCATCACCGAAAAGATCCCCGGAGCTAGCTCCCGGCGATCAACAATATGCCACTTTAGTTGGCTTCTGCCAACCGTCAAAGTTCGATGGTGAGCTTGATGAAGAGGTAACTACCATCAGGGATAATTGTGGTGGAGAAGAAGAGGTGAAATCAGATGTTTTGGAGCCGGGTACCTTTTCCTTGTCGAGCTCCCTCCTTTCCCTTCACCAGAACTCTAGATGACCGTGGCTGGCAGATCCGAGTGGTGACCAACCAAGGGCTGAGCCTTGGCTAGACCACTCCTTTCCCCTCCTTCCCCTTCGATATCATGGCCTCCAAGGGTTCAGAACCACCCTCTCCCTGAACTGTGACACCGGGCTCAAAGAAACAGGCAGATCACCATCACCAACTGAAACCACCTCCTCTGAAAACTTGCAACCATCATCGCCATGATCCATTCTCCCACACCTAAAGCAAACCCTTGGAAGGTTTTCATACACACATTGCTACCAGAAAATGCCCTTCTTTCCATGGATCAAAACCCCCGATTTGAGGGTTTACCCACATTGATCTCAACCCAAACTCGAGCATAGCCCATTTTCTTTAGATGATTCGTGAACTCATCCACCGATAGAGACCCGCTCACTTCCACCGCCACTGCCAGAATCACCATCAGCTCCCAGTACTCGAGCGGGAGACCCAATAAACGAAGCCAAACAATGACCTTCTGGATGGTCCTATGGCCAAGAACAAAATCCGACTCCCATTCCTCCATCATCAAGAGCTGACCGGCCACAAATCACAGCTCGCTGGCCTGCACAACGAGGTGATCCTCAACTAACGAAAACACCTCCTGGTCATAATCAAGCTTAACTTTGGTCCTTACCTCCTTAGAGATCCATTCCGCTGGAACTCGTTGCCCCAAGCTCCTGACGATGATGGCCAACACTTCCCATTGTCGGCGCAAAGCATCCAAGATGGAGTTTGACATATCCAAGACTTTGGAGAAATAGGCTTGGAGCTACTCTATTTCTTTGATAAAAATCTTGTGAGATGTCCATGTTGAGCCTCGAGGAGCTCCCTAAACCATCCTTGCCCACATCCGGTCACCATCACTGGAGCTTTGCATCCCTTTACTGGCTTCCAACCGTTGCTCGCCTTCGTCCGCCATCAACCTCCAAGTACACCACGAGCTGTTCAATGGAAGAACCAAGAGAAACTAGCCAAAGCATGAATACCAAGTCAGTGCCCTGACAACTGCACTCAGCAAACTCTTCATTTGATAAAATATATCTCTTTTAACTAAAATCTCTGGCTATCAAATATTTTATCTTTATATAGATAGAGATAATGAAAACTCTTATTATTTCTTTTAAGAGCATAGCTACACTATTATTATTTAATAATTTTAATTAATTTTTAAGATAGAATCAATAATCATAAGATCCAGAATAAAGTTCTATAATCAAAATAAAATGAATTATGACTTTACAATATGCCATAAACTTTGTCTGTACATCCAAAAATGCAACTAGATTTTGTCCCTTTTTACGAAACAAACCCTCCAGCCATTCATATCTTAAAAAATCAAATTATCATAAGAAACAACATGTTTTCATTTTATATTATATAGTTTTTTTACTAGTACTATATTAACTAGTAATGGAAGTACTATAATTGGTTCATATATATGATGTTGCTCTCTCATGATCTTTCAACAAAATAAAATATAATATTTTTATAAATAAAAAAAATAAGAGCAATAACTTATTTTTTTCTTTAATATCATATTTTTAGTATAAGAGCATCTAATATCATTCAAATCTGAATCTACAAATATGATATTATTTGACTCAATATTCTTTATATCTTTATTAGGATAGTAAAATCTGTATTCATTTAGAATTATCTGCATAACCAAATTAAATAACATGTTATTATAAATCCAAAATATATTAGCGATGGAGTATTAATCTTTAACTATTGCAAAGTAGTCCCAAATATAAAATTGAATAATATTAAGTTTTCTATAATCCTTCAACTTAAAATATATTTTTTGTAACTTTTTATCAAGAACTTTATCAAAATATAGATGGCAGCCCTTAGGATCTTATCCTATAGATATCATGATAAATTACACCTACTCATCACACTTCAAACTATATCCTTTAAAGTATGATTTTGCCACTCGATCACACTATTTTATTTAGGAGTTTCAGGTATAGTGTATTAAATAACTATCCCATACTTATACAAATATTTGATAAATAATCTTAGAGTGTGACTAATATGCCATATCAATATTCTTATCTTTTTTCAAAAGTATCAAAATTTTTGAATAAACAGGATAAAGTTTTATTAATTAAAATCACTAATTATCCTATATGTATGGTTTGAAGTTCACTAAATCACATGGCAAGAAATTAAAAATATGATAAGTAACTAGCGTATTAAAGATAAAGATCTCAAAATATTTAGTTTAGGCACAATACTCTCTAATTTCATAATATAAGTCCTAATACTATTATGCCATTATATCTCATATTGATTTATCCATCCATCAGCTATCCAGACTCTCTATTATCAGATTCTATATAGTTTTTATAAATGAGATCAAAAATTATATCAGATCACCATTCTTAGGTACAATATTGAGAATAGAATCAATTATATATATTACAAACAAAATGATCACTCTTTGTCACTTTTATAGGTAGCTTATATTCTAGAGTACTCTTATAAGTCATCCAAGATGGATGATCATTACATAATATAATATCCATAATTTATCATACTTAATGCTAGCATAATTTTAATTTTTATATTATATAAATTATTTCAATCAGAGTCATCATAATGAAAGTATTAACTCTATTGAATATAAATATACTAACTGCTAAATAATTTTCATGTAGTTAATCAATAGAGAAACATAAACAATATATATGCGAGAAAATTTTTATAAGTATTATTTTAATAAGAGTCCTTGATCTAATGCTATAAAAAATTTTAGAAAAAAGTGATCAACATAAGGTATCTCTCTTCAATATATAATGCTATTCAATTCCTTCTAAATATCTTAGAGAATAATCTTGTAAATCTCAGTGAACGGGTTACTTTGATGGTCATCATCCATCAAAATTTACAAACTTTCCAAACAGGGATCATCAAGTCATAATCTCTAAGATAGCATAAAATACATAAATAACTAATCAAGATTATATACAGATACAATATGTTAGAGGTATAAATAATAAATAAATAAAGACTTTGAACATAATAAATCATTTTCAACAAGAGCACCATATGCATTATCATAAAATTTCTATTTAGACAGAGAATATGACGAGCTTTTAAGCTCCAATCATGAGGTTAATATAATGAAAATATAAGGTATTTAAAAACCTATCACATTTAGACAAACAAACTTTTTGGACCCAATATATCTCTTTTCAAAGAAAAAAAGTTAATATAATGAGGATACAATGTATTCGAAAATCTATCCCATTTGGACAGATAAACTTTCAAGGTCCAATATATATCTTTTTTCAAAAAAAATAAATGTTAACATAATGAGGATATAAGGTATTTAAAATCTATCTCCTTTAAGCAAATAAATTTTCTAAGCCCAATGTACCTCCATCTTTGATATTTTGACATAGCTAAGATCTCAACAATAACATTGTTATTGTTAACACCAAACATAACTATATAATCAAAATATAGTAGAAATGCAAAATATTAGTCAATGGATATATTAAACAAAAGTCTAAATACAATATCATATATTTTTCTTTGGACAGACCATGCAATATATATAAGTACTCTTTACATGAAGCCACAACAAATAGAATATCCTAACATTCATGAACCTATAGTCTTTGGACAGACATACCCATGAAAGCTAAAGCACCCTTACAATACAATGCTCTATGTAACATTTTTCAGTTAAAATATATAATTCCCATTAGATAAATGATTGTATATCGTAACTAGAAAATATCCCTCTCATAATGAAAAATTTTATGGACCGATATAAATAAATCATTTTGGTTATAAATATTTATGCCAACCTACAAATTATGGACAACCACTTCCAGTGAAAAATCATGAATCCATTGGTGGTTGGGAAGGAGTCATTGGATGGGAAGAAGAATTTATATATATATATATATATATATATATATATATTTGGTTTGATCTCTCTGGCATAAGAGCCCTAACTACTGTTTCCCTCCCCAACAGCAGTCAATCCACCAAGCCAATCTTAAAACTTAATGGTAGCACCATCTCTTCTAGATCCTTTGCAAAACCTCTAGCCATCAAGAGGAGACCGATGTGATGACGATCCGCCTAGAAGGTGGCCAGATGGGAGAAGAAAACTGGAAAGATAAATTAAAAACAAAAAAAAAAAGATAGTTTTAGATCATGCATAACCTGCTCTGATACCAATTGTAAGAAATTTTATTATTTCAAGATTCTATGTACAATTTCTAGAATACCAAAAAAAATGTAATATTATTTTCAAGAATGGATCTGAACAAACAATAGATCCGGAAGTTTTATAGAACAAATAATATTTTTAGATTTGGGATGCATACATACATTCATCATTAATTTTCAAACATGTAATTATATATGCTTACATGAACATCAAAAACCAAGTCCTCTCCAGCATCCTCTTATAATAAGCAGTTATTTGATGGAACAAGTCATGAAAACTAATTTCATGAAAAACATTATGAGTAAAGAAGGAACCTAGCTTATTTATAAGCAAATCCTAACAGACTTTTTATCATGGACTAAGTTGGACTAAGGCCTATATTGTACTACCTCAACATACCATCAATATAAGATGCTCAAAATCCAAATATGAAGATCACACACAATATTAGATTATACATATATCCATCAATATATATATATCATAAAATTAGTTCATTTTTAATAAATCAAATAAATAAAATAATAATTAATAGTAGTCCATAATTAAAAAAAAATATTATAATTATAGCTAAAACATTAGCTCGAGTTATGACTCAAAACACCCAAAGCAAAAAATTGTCACCGAGGCTAACGTATATGGCAGGTCGAATGGTTACACGTACAATTATCTTATGCGTACGGACAAGTTCATGATATCCTCTTCACGTCAAAGCATGCATGGATCCTGCTCAGCTGGATATCAAAAAAAGATACATGAGAAGGAGAACGACGATCGTGCCCTCCAACTTTGTTAGCTAACTTAATTACTAGGTTTCAGTTCCATTGCTTTTCCCACATTTTCTTACTTCTGCTACTGAAAGCTTCTCGAGACACACCGACAATACTAACATAGACAAAAAAAGCAACTACAAATTAGTTCAGACGGCATCTACAATTAAATTATCAATTATGTCTCCCAACCTACAGCATGCCTTTGTTACTTGGCCTACTTTGTTCACTATACGTCCTCAGCAGAAACAATACAGGGATAGGAGTTGGTTTCATTGCGATCGAGGAAGACTAAAGGTTGAACTTTTATTAAAGTAGGTACACGAAAGCCAGGAATCTTCTATAGAGATATAAGCTCCATTTAGACTTTTTCGGAATTAGACAGAGCGGAGGGCAAAGTCCTGGTTGATAGGATCATACTAAATTTTAGCCAGAGTAACGGAGGATTTGAATACTAAATCCAAATTATCAATCTACGCAGATGTACGACCCATAAAAAAAAAAAAAAAAGAAAGAAAGAAAGAGTGCAGGCGACGCGTGGCAGGCGAGCGAGGGCGAGGATGCGCGAGCGAGCGATGCGCAGGCGCGCGGTTCGCACGGGCACGTGGGCTCGGCCCAGCCCGAGCTGGCCATTGCGTGGACGTTTCCCATGCATTTCCCAGCCCGTTTCGCACAGTTCACGGCAGTCCACGAGATTTTTGAGCGATCTGGACCGTTCGATCGTCTGATCGAATGGCTGAGATTAATCCGAGAGAGTTTAGCTTGATTAGGTGCTTTTGGATTCGGATTTGGACGTGGTTGAGACGTAGATCTCAAATCAAACGGCCAGGAAGATATTTTGATGGTTTTGAACTTCCTAGATTACGTTTGAGGTGATTTTGGATTGGTTTTTCTCCTCTTTTTAACCAGGACATCGATAGGATGCAAGGAAAAGCCTGCAGACAGCCAAGAAAAGAGGAGAAGAGAGAGAAAGAGAAGGGAAAAAAGGAGAGAAGAAGGAAGAAAGAGAAATTGGAGAAGAGAAAGAAGGGGAGAGGAAGGGATTTTGGTTTGGAAGATGAGGAAAGAGAAATCATGGGGAACTTCTTCCTCAATTTGTAAAACTAGGATTTGGATTGATTAATTTATTTATTATTGTAGGAAATCAACATTTTGAGCAGGAAGGATTTGGACGAATTTTGGGTATAGATTGATACCGGATATTTGAAATTAGCGGTTGAATGTAAGGATTCTGGACCTGATCACCATAATATATATATATATATATATGTGTGTGTGTGGTGTGTGTGTTTATTGTTTTAGTTTGCCTGATTTGATCCGAATATACATATGTTTACATGCATGGGTGCTTTCGATTAGCATGATTGATTTTTAAAATATAAATGGATTTGTTAATATTGTTATTTGTGTTTTATTTTAATATACCATGTGTTACAGTAGTAAACAAGATCCACTCGGCCCTGACACGCATCCTCCTTGGAGGCTGGTGCAGCAGCATACTTCTCCACCTCGCCCCAGCTCGGCCACAAACTCCGCCCCTCCGGCCAGGTACTTCTCCACCTCGGCCTCACCTCGTCCCACTTCGACCACTGGCGGTTCAGCTCGGCTCGGCAAAGCCCCACCTCGGCGGGGACCTTAGTACCTCGGCCTCACTTCGGCCATGAGAAGTCCACTTCGACCGTTCAGTCCAGCTCGCACGCCCACGGCACGCCTATAGCAGGCGCCCAGCTCCAGCTCGGCACGCCCATGGCACACGCCCATTTCCAGCTCGTTCAGCCAGTGGCACACCCAGATCAGCTCCAACGCTAGGCCCGAGCCAGTTCGGCGCGGGTCTGCCCAGTTCGACACGCGTGCCCAGCTCGGCACGCGTCTGCCAAGTTCGGCATGCATCCACCCCGAATCCAACACTCGTGCGCTCCACCCGCGGGAGGCTTGCAACCCGCACCCAGCCACGTCAGCGCCTCCTCCGCACCTAGGCACACCCGCAGGGAGCCCCTTCGCCTGTTGTGCACCCCGGCTCCGGTCCGGTTCCGTCCGCTCCCCCATGCCGGTCCAGCATGCCTCCGCCCGGTCCAGCCTCCGGCACCCTCACGGCAACCCCGCCAAGTCTGCGCCTCCTCTTAGCCTCGGCACGCCCGCATGGAGTTCCTCAGCCCGCGCTGCCCCGTGCCAGTTCGGCGCCCACGCCAGGGCACCAAGCCTATGCCTCCGCCCGGGCGTGCCCCAGCTCCAGTCGGCACGAGGCGACAGGTCCGGCGCGACCCCAGCTCAGCCCGCTCCGGTGCCCGATCCACCCGCGGAGGCCTGCACCTCACCTTCACCCGCAGGGGTCCAGTGCGACCCGGCCGGCTTAGCCCGCTCCGTGCCCGGTCCCCCGCGGAGGCCTGCACCTCACCTTCGCCCGCAGGGGTCCAGTTCGACCCGCAGCCCGCGGTTCCGCGAGCCTGCACCTCGCGCTCCGACGCGTCCGGTCGACGTCCGGTTGCCCGCAGGGGTCCGCCTCGCCTCGTGCCAAACACCTGGATCAGCTCTGGCTCCTCCGGCACTGGCCCAGTTGGGCAAGCCAGCGGCAGCCTCGCACCAGTCCAGCTCCTCCCGTGCCTGCGACCACTTCGATTCGGTGATCGGCGCTCCTCCTCGCGGCACGGAGCAGCGTGCCGGCTCCGGTCCTGCCCCGCTCCAGTTTGGCTCCCAGGTCCCAGGTTCACGGGAAACCACCTCCAGCACCGCCAGGTTCGCCAGGTCCGTGCCGGCTCCAGTTGGGCTCCGTGGGAAACCCACCTCGGCATCGACCTTCCCAGCATCCAGATCCGCCAACACCAGTCCACCCTGGCTCCGCCCGCCCCAGTGGCCGGTCGCCCACAGGGATCCGCCCGCGGGAGGCCTGCGTTGCGCCCTACGTCGCGCCCACAGGGATCCGCCAGCTCTTCCAGCGTGACGCGATTCTACCCTAGCCCGCGCCAAGGTCGGCGCCTTGCCCGCTCGCTCATGCCAAAGCATCTCGCTCCCGCACCTTGATCCGCGCCCCAAGAGACTGCTGACCGCGCACCCCGGTCCGCATGAAGGAGGTGCCTCAGGCACGCACTCGAACTGTGCGCATGAAAAGCCTCCATCCGCCTTGTCTCTCTTGATCCGTATATCATCGTCTCCATCCCAGGTATGCTTTTCCAAATACAGGTACGGTGGCAGTCTGACATGTAAAATCACCGCCCCTGGTGTGCCTCCTACAAGAAGGGCTATATTAAAGCCCCCAGGATACAATTTACATCAATTAGGAAGGCGTGCCCCATCCAAAGCACTGTGCCCCTTCACCAACCTCCTGAACCACCTGGAAGGAGAAGGTTGACCAACCTATCTAAGCCTCCCAGGCCTGCAGAAGCCTCACAGGCCTATACCAAGAAAAATGCGCCTCTCTGAACACCAGAGCCGCTCGTCTACATAAGAGCAGCAGGAAAAGGTGAGAAGGGGTAAGAGACAACACACTCTCTTCATTCTTACATTATCGTCCATTTTCCATCACCCTCTGGCAGCAGAGAGTCCCCCAAGTTCTCCGCCTCAGAGGTCTCTTATTTCCTTTCTATCATCCCACTGACTTGATCGTCGGAGTGTCTTTGCCAGAATCTCCGGTGCAGGTCTCCCCTGTTTTGCACGTATCGCCCAATGGAGGGACAATACGGAAGAAGATTACTCCTCACCGGAGACACCCACCCACAGGAGGACCACCACAGTACCAAGCCCCTTTCATCCCGACTACGACTATGTTCTCCTTGATCGTCTCCGATAGACGAGCCCGGTGATGTTGGCGAGGAGTCCACTCACCTAGGCCACATAAGAGCTACTGGCCACGGCGATCTAGGCGGCAACAGATTGGCGCGCCAGGTAGGGGGCAGATTCATGCTCCTTAATAAGGTGGGATGATGGTTTCCTCCACCTTTGTCCTTCGTCCCTGGGGGCAGACCGGGGGCACGAGGATGGGGGCACGAGAACTTCTCCCTCTCTCTCGAGGTTCCAAGGAGCGGCCTCGACTAAAAACCTTGAGCTGTGAAGATGCATCGCCACCTTTGACGGGGCAACTAGCATCAGGCCAAGGATGGAGCCACTCCCGCGGTGCCACCATCCAAGAGCCCCACTAAAAAAAAAAAAGAAAGAAAAAAAACAAGAAGAAGAAGAAGAAAGAACAAAAGAGAAAAAGAAGAGAGGAGGATGGATCTAGCCATCATGAAGAAGAGAAGCCTGTGCACAGAAGCTTCCTCCCATGCAACGGGGCTTGCTCCCATCCAACGAAGCTTCCCCCCATCCAACGGGTGTCTTGTTTCTCCCATACAACATTCAACGGGACTTCCCCCATACAACGGGGTTTCATCTCCCTTATGCAACGAAGCTTTCTCCCATGCCACGGAGCTCCTCCTCCTCCGGGCAATGGAGCCTTGTTCTCCATGCAGAGGAGTCATATCCCTTCCCAAGGTAACTCCTTTTCACGTTATCCTTGTAGTGTAAAAAACTATGTTTTGGTTCTGCAGGAAGACCTCCTATGACGTCATCAACGGAGCCTCAAGCTCCCATGCAAAGGGTTCCATGCTCTCATGCAACGGAGCTTACTCCCATACAACGGGAGTCTCTTCTCCTCCCAAGCAATGCAGCCATTTTTCTCACACAACGGAGTATGCTCCCATGCAACGGGGCTTGCTCCCATCAACGAGGCTTGCTCCATCCAACAAGCTCTCTCACAGAGCCTCGTTCTCCCATGCAACGGAAGCTTTCTCCCATGCAACGGGCTCTCTCACAGAGCCTCGTTCTCCCATGCAACGAAAGCTTCCTTCCATGCAACGGGCTCTCTCACAGAGCCTCGTTCTCCCATGCAACGGAAGCTTCCTCCCATGCAACGGGCTCTCTCCCAGGTAACAGAACCTTGTTCTCCCATGCAACGGAGATCCCTCCCATGCGACAGAGCTACCTCTCATGTGACGGAGCCTCCTCCCATGCAACGGAGTCTCCCCCATGCAATGCAACAGGATCTCATTTCTCCCACTCGACGGAGTCATCTCCTTCATGCAACAGAGCATCAAGCTCCCAGGCAACTAAGCTCTCTCCTCCTCCTATGCGACGGAGGTCCATCCTCCCATGCAATGGAGCCTTGCTCCCCCATGCAACCGAGTTCTATTCTTCCGTGCAAAGAAGTCTCTTTCTCTCCTGAGAGGGCGACAGGTGAATTTGATCCCGACCTGCTCAAGGAAGGAGCATATCTTTATCTATTCATATGGCCGGGGCTCAACAGGTAACTCCTCCTCTACATAATGAAAAACTGTGTCACAGTTCTACAGGAAAAGCTCCTGCAAGCTCAAAACGCCTAGGTCGGAGCCCTGTCCTCCTGCTCTCCAGAGCGCGACCCTCGGAGGTTAGTGCCCTGTGGTCGAGGTCGACCCCGGCTCAGCCCGTGTCGGCGTCCGGTTGCCCGCAGGGGTCCACCTTGCCTCCGTGCCAGATGCCCGGATCGGCTCTGGCTCCCACGGCACCGGCCCAGCTGGGCAAGCTCGCGGCAGCCCCACACCACTCCGGCTCCTCCCGTGCCTGCGACCACTTCGGTTCGGTGATCGGCGCTCCTCCTCGTTGCACGGAACAGCATGCCAGCTCTGGTCCTGCCCCAGTCCAGGTCCGCCAGGTCCACGGAACCCACCTCCAGCACCGCCAGGTTCGCCGGGTCCATGCTGTCTCCAGTTCAGCTCCGTGGGAAACCCACCTCGGCATCGCCTTCTCGGCGTCCAGATCCGCCAGCACCGGTCCACCCTGGCTACGCCCGCCCCAGTGCTGGTCCCCACAGGGATCCCCCGCGGGAGGCCTGCGCTGCCGCCCTACGGTCGCCCACAGGGATCCACCAGCTCTTCCAGTGTGACGCGGTTCTACCCTAGCCGTGCCAAGGCCGGTGCCTTGCCCGCTCGCTCACGCCAAAGCATCTCGCTCCCGTGCCTCGGTCGCGTGCCCAAGAGATTGCTGACCGGCACACCGTGGTCCGCATGAAGGAGGCACCTCGTGCCACGCACCTTGAACTGTGTGCATGAAGAGCCTCCATCCGCCTTGTCTCTCTTGATCCGTATATCATCGTCTCCATCCCAGGTATGCTTTTCAAAATACAGGTACGGTGGCAGTCTGACATGTAAAATCACCACCCCTGGTGTGCCTCCTACAAGAAGGGCTATATTAAAGCCCCTAGGATACAATTTACATCAATTAGGAAAGCGTGTTCCATCCAAGGCACTGTGCCCCTTCACCAACCTCCTGAACCACCTGGAAGGAGAAGGTTGACCAACCTATCTATGCCTCCCAGGCCTGTAGAAGCCTCACAGGCCTATACCAAGAAAAACACGCCTCTCTGAACACCAAGAGTCGCTCGTCTATATAAGAGCAGCAGGAAGAGGTGAGAAGGGGTAAGAGACAATACACTCTCTTCATTCTTACATTATCGTCCATTTTCTATCACCCTCTGGCAGCAGAGAGTTCCTCAAGCTCTCCGTCTCAGAGGTCTCTTATTTCCTTCGATCGTCCCACTGACTTGATCGTTGGAGTGTCTTTGCCGGAATCTCCGTGCAGGTCTCCCCTATTTTGCACGTATCGCCCAATAGAGGGATAATACGGAAGAAGATTACTCCTCATCGGAGAGGCCCACAGGAGGACCATCACAGTACCAAGCCCCTTTCATCCCGACTACGACTATGTTCTCCTTGATCGTCTCCGACCGACGAGCCCGATGATGCTGGCGGGAAGTCTACTCACCTAGGCCACATAAGAGTACTGGCCACGGAGATCTAGGCGGCAACACCATGGTTATCAAGTGATCTTTGAAGTGGGTTGGATCGTGATATCGGTTGTTGGAAAATGACATGTTTTGATAAGAGGATGTGAAAAGATAAGTGTTAACGGTGTTCGGATTAGCCATGCCATGGGATCGTGGTTATATAGCCAGAGCGGGCTTAGTACGTGAGCCTGGCCATGGGCATGTTGTACATGGTCAATTACATAGCCAGAGCGGGCTTAGTACGTGAGCCTGGCCATAGGCAGATTGTACATGGTCGATTATGAAATTGCCAGTCACAGGCGGGAGTGTGACAATAGTGTGCCAGTTACAGGCTGGAGTATGACCGTGGCTAGTCCAGAACCCTAAAGAAGAGAAAAAGTTAATGAAAATATATAAAGAAAAATATGTTTTTTTTTCATGGTATTCCCGTATATGATATTTGGGCTGTTTGACTGCATGATATGATATTCTAGTATGTTTTGCTATTTTCAGAATTATATTATTACTGGTGTGATCATGTATAAACCTTACTGGACTGTAGAGCTCACAACCCTACTTTTTTTTTGACAGAGTTGTGCAGATGTTCGGGCTTAGTGAAGAATAAGGTTTTCTTGAGGTAAGTGATTCTTGTGTACCCAGGCCTTGCATGATCTTTAGGATAAAATCTAGGATTTGTGTGGCCGGTCGCGTGCCGATTTCGGTGCTGGATTCGGGACATGGCAATAGATATGGTCAATAGATATGGTTCATGCTTTAATTTAGACCCTATGACGAGACTAAAGAAGCATAAACATGTCCTTGAAAAAGTTGTAATTCTCACCAACTGGTTCGAATTTGGAAGGAACCAGTGGGATCGATCACGTATCCATGATGGAAAGAGATTTACAATCAAATTTATCACCAAATAGGCTTATAGTTGGAGATAAGCAGCATCTCATTCTTAGGATTTCAGTCCTAATATCATCATCACAGGAAAAAAAAAAAAAAGGAGAAAGCAAATCAGGGGAAAATTGGAATTGAGGTGTTAACAATCAACTGCAACTTATAGCAAACGCTGCTTATTACCTCAATATCAGTTTGTTTCTCATTTCATAAATAGGAGGGGAAGAAAAAAAAACCTCTAAAATCAATCAAGGGCATTCTTAGCCTACTGAGTGGCCATAGGATGTTCTATTCCATTGCAAAATATTCAATTACGTGATAGATTAAACAATTTTACCATGAAAGAGCTGGTTGACAAAGTGCAAGCCACGTTGGTGGACCATTGGCCACAAGTGGACATGGTTGTGACGGGAAGTAAGAGGAAGACAGCAAGGTAGGCGCTGATGGGTCGTCCTACTCGGAGACACGGTGAAATCGGCTCGTACGGACTTCCAGACAACCTCGACCAAAAGAATCGACGCTATCATCCCTGTCGAGTGGACTCGAGATCCATTTGGCCTGCCATCGTGATGCCAATTTGCGACGAACGAGCGGTGCAGAAGAAATCACACGCCCGACAGCGATATCAGGATCGGGAGGGGGGGGTGGGACATAGAATATACCTTGTTAGTGGGGTGGGAGGGGACAATGATGGGAGTCCACAGTGCACCTTTCTCCTTCTTCCCCACTCTTTATGGAGTAGCTCCCACTTTGAGGCTTCAATCATAGAGCACCAACAGAAGCCCCTTTGGCCTTTCAATGAGCTCATGATACTTGGATGAATGATCGAATGGTATATTACTGTGTTATATATATATAAGCACAACAAATATCTGCCCAAGTAGTCCGGTAACCATTCCTTATTGCCTTTGGTAGAATCAACTCCACATTAAGCCGGTGCTTCCTTTTCCCCATTTCTTTTTCTTTTCTTCTTTCTTTCAATAAAATTATGGTGTTGCTTTTTGGATCACAGATGCTATATTACCCATGTTGACCATGGCAACAAGGGAGTCCTACCTACTAGGTTTTGCAATCATCTTAATAGGCTACCCATTTAACTCCAAGAGCACAACTAGCTCTCTCTTTATCTCTTTATCCTCTACGCACACATCTCAAATGAAGGGAATCTGTATGAGACCATCTTGGGATTGAAGGAAATCTCTCCTTTGGCAGCACCCCTTAACCTACTTACTACCTATACTTCAAGGGGGCTATGCAAATATGACCGGAAAAGTTCCCTACCTGTCATCTCCCTTCATCCCACCGCAACCCCCCACCCTCCTCCCTCTTTCTCTCTCTCTCATCTCCCGCCCCCTCTCCCCAAATAATTTATGACATATTTACAGCTAATCTCAATTGAAGGAAGTGATCCAAGGAAAGGTTGGGACTGTGGGGATCTCGATGAGCAACTCACATCCACAACCATCTTACCTCCTGCACTTTGGGTAAGCTTCTGTTCAAATCTAAAAGATCTCTCTCTCTGTCTCTCATGCACACTCGCTCTTTGCTCGCTCCCACGTACACACAGCAACTTGCTCTTTTCCTTCCAAAATCTCACGGCAACTTCATGTTTCAGTTACTCCACCAGTTCTCGACAGTACTTTTTTTTTTCTTTTTTATCTGTGTATTTATGTTATATTATGCCTCATGTTTTTGTTTAAATTTGTTGTCACCACTGCTGCTGCTGCTCTGGCCACATGGCAGCGGCGGCGTTGGTGGTGGTGGTCTCGGAAGGCTATGCGATCGATGTGGTTATCGTACCATCTATAGCAACCACTTTATCTTTCTTTCCTTCGCTTATTGGGCAAAATTCTCATCTGCCTGTTGGAAACCATAAGAAATTTCGCGTCCCATTTCTCTGAGCTAGAAAGACATCAGATATGAATCTCTGCAAGCAAATAGCATGGTAAAAATAGCCATTAAGTTGGATAGATTTTTTGTCCAGCAGCAGAAATACCATCTTTCTGTGGACCAGTTTATCAAGTTGTCTCGACTGGTTTCTGGTTTCCTTCGAGAGCTTAAATGGACCGGTTTATCCCAGGTGCAAGAGATGGTGATGAGTATGATGGTATTTCGGCAAGCAAATAGCATGGTAAAAATAGCCATTAAGTTGGATAGATTTTTTGTCCAGCAGCAGAAATACCATCTTTATGTGGACCAGTTTATCAAGTTGTCTCGACTGGTTTCCTTCGAGCTTGAATGGACCGGTTCATCCCAGGTGCAAGGATTCGTTTTTTTTTTTTTTTTTTTTTTTTTTGGGGGGGGGGGGGGGGGGGGGCGGGGGTGTTAAGTAAAAGGGATAGGATTCGTTTCGTGGGTGATCTAGATAGAGGAAATTAAGTCGAATCTTCATTCTATCCTGGAATTTACAATTTTTCATTTCCAATAATTATCCGGTCTTAGTTTTAAATTTATATTCGTTCCTCATGAAAATAGAGTAATAGACAGGACAAAGTTGAGGATACTCTAGATTTAGTGTTTTATTAGCCGCATTTTTTATTTTTTTTTTTGACAAATATGAAGATTTTTTTTGGCTCTGTCTCCCATATTTAAAGTCAAAAGTGTAACGTCTATATATGTTCTTGATGAGCAACACTACCATAGAGCAAGCATGCGCTGGAGCAAAATGCCACGTTTTCCATCCCAAGTCTTTTGAACTTGAGAATAACTCGTAAATCTTTTTTCCATTGGTTTAAAAAAACGTGATGGTTTTGCTATGATATCCTTCTTTAATTTTTTATAGTAGGAGATATCTGAATCGTCTGATAGATTATAATATTTAGGATACTTCATTACTATCCGGTTAAGTAGCATGTTGCTGTTAGCTATATGGTACCAAACTCTCCACTTTTTACTTTATTTAGAAAAAAAATTTATTTATTTTTTGTTAAGACTTGGCCGAACCAAGTCAAAGGAAAGGTGGGCTCAACTCTCTTCCCAGTCTCTCTTTTTTTATTAATTTAAAAACAAAAAATTCTTTATTTATTTATTTTTTTTTTTGATAAACCCAATTCTTTCTGAGAGACTTAAGACGGTGGGCGATGGCAGCGATGACGGCAACAAAGAAAGAAAGAGAGATGGAGAATGCGAGCAAGGTGATGATGAAGGTAGCTTGCCTTGTGGCTAGAAACAATGATCTGGTAGCTAGAGCTGGTAAGAGGTGAGGATAAGGATCACCTCGGAGATAGCCCTCACTCGCCACCGTAGAGAGAGAGAAGAAGCGGGGGGGCATGGATCGGATGGACGCAATTAATGTGAGGTCATTCTGGAACTTCACTTCTTAAGGATCGAAGCCAAAATCCATAAGCTCGTTGGCAATCTCTTAACCGGAGGGGAGAGTGATGTGGAAGATAGAGCCGAACCCTTACAGGTCGAGCTTGTGGGAGGGGGAAGAAGGAAGTATATATAGTTGGAAGCCGGGAGTATGAAATTGGTAGATGGAGCTTATCGTAGGGGGCTTCAAATTAGTTTTGAGGGCGGTGGAGATGACACCATGCCACAGGCGAGGTTGCAGTATAGAAGCATAACTAGCATGACAATGGTGATGGAGTAAAAGGTGACCGCGGCCACCTTTGCCCCACCATTGTGATTAGGACGAGGTAGTGGTGGTGGTGAGAAGACCCTCCTCCTCCATTCTCTCCTCCCTTCACTCTCTAATGCCGTTGCTGCAGCGTAGGGTACTGGGCTTGGGGGGAAGAAGGGGGCTCCCAAAATATTAATGATCCTGAAATTCAAAGAATTTAGCACTATTTACAATTCTAAAAAGCCTCTAAAGTTTAAAAAAATTAACCGTACTGGTTATGCACATGATCGGCTGAAATCGATTGCTGTTAAATAAATCAAGGCCGTCCATATTAGATTGGACAGCAAGAATTTCATAACGATGGAAAGAACTAAAAGGACCCAAGTTGGTTCCACCAGCTCATCTTAGCATGGTCTCATTTGCCAAAAGGCCATTCAATACAGGAAGGGGCGCTATATTTTTTGCAGGAGGGGATGGGGACCCAAGAGGTGAGAAGGTGATGATGGGATCCTCGTTGGAATGAGAGCTGGGCTATGTACTATTCCATCCCAAAGTAAGCACGGGAGCAAGTGGCATGGAGATTGCTCTTTTTCTAAACCACACCACCGGCCATCTAAATCTAGCTTTGAAGGAATAACTTTTTTCCGTCCTTCCTCTTTTATCTCCGGGCTGAATCATTTAACACGAGCTCATATGATGACGGGCTATTTTGTTTAAATATGTTCACCTTTTGTAGTTGGGAGTTGGGTAAATGATGGGCTTTCTCGAGACAGAATTGCTTCAAGGTCCCATCTGGTTTCTTTTCGGTATTGCCCTCCCTTGCCCTTTCGTCCAAGCTGCCCTTGAGAAATGATATGCAGAGAGCTAACCACGACGTACATATATATATATATATGGGACCCCAAAACTCCTCAAATCCTTATCTTTAGATTTTGTCTGCTAAAAAGGGTCTCGCACAATAAGGTTAAAACAAGGCAGGCTCTGTCACTCGTATAGCCAACATGATGTTAATTCTAATTAATACGGGTGATGGTTAGTTGTCTGGGCCACAATAAGTCGCACCTCGCCAAAGGTTGGGTGGTGGGTCTAATTATCTTTTCCTTTTCTTTTCTTTTCTTTTTTTTTAATAAAAGGTTCGACTGTCTTTCAAGAGGTGACCTGATAATTAGCATTGAAGGTTGGATGGTGAGTTCCATTCCAATTCCATGATATCTCGAATATTGTAGTAAGAAGCTAGAATCATTGAAATATAATTATGATGATCTATTGGAACATATGTTCAGTTGTACCTTCACTATGTATTAGATAGATTTTAAATATTTTTATAGGATCAAAATATCAAAACAATATTTTCTAACTTGCTTTATTAGACAGGATCCTGGATTATGATAAATAATTTTAGAACAAATCTGGCCTATAGCCAAGACTAAAAAGACACTCCAATATAAGGCTCATTGGAATTGATCGTAGATTAATCGTTGTACTTATGATTAGATTTAAATGAATTTAGATTCTTAGCCTAGAAGCACATCAAATTTATATTATATATTATATATATATATATATATATATATATATATATATATATATATATATATAATATATATATATATATATATATATATATATATACGGGATCCGTACGTGTATACATTTAGTTCCATATTGATCGTTAGTATTTATTATTAGATTAAATGAATTTAGATTCTTAGCCTAACAAGCACATCAAGATTTAAATAAAAAAAATATGCAAGGATCTATGCGAATATACATTTAATTATATAATGATTATGCACTAGATAGATCTTAAATATTTATATAGGGCCAATAAATTAAACCCCAATAATACCAATTGTCCGGATGAGTTATGGCAATAACTTAGTATTTTTTGTGTTGAAACTAAGGGAGAGCACTGCATTGCATCCCGGCACCAGAAAGTGTAAAAATAGCCATGGAAGGGTTTGGACTTAAAATTTATAGGTAATCACTTCTCTTTATTTTTATCATTAATCTAGTTTTATTGGTCCACTACTAATAAAAAATAAAATTTGGTAGCTCTTAGATAAAAAGTTTTAGGGTTTTATGTTAGAACTGGGATTTTATGCCAAACTAAAGAAAGAGCAATGTTATGAGGACAAAGTCATCCCGCTTCTTCTTCTTCTTCTTCTTCTTCTTCCTTTTTTGGATAACAAAAATTAATTGTCCAGTTCTTCTAATTTAAGGGAGGTAAAATCAATCAGAATTTATTGAACAGATGTAGTGATAAACAAACTCTTGTAAAACCTAGCAAATCTTTCTGAAGGTAGAGCAAAGACCAATCGTTAAAAAGACTACCCTTGCATGCAGCGGCAGAGGACTTCTTGTTAACGAAAATCCTGGAGTTCTGCTTCTTCTTGCATACCCGTAAATCATTGCGATTAGTACGGAGATAAGCGATTGCAAATCCTTAGTGATGCATTCCATTCTCCAAGTAGTGCAGGGATCCATAACTTTGCCAGTAGGGTGTTGAACTCCCAGTTGCTGATAGAGCAGATTCCATATTGCATGACAAATGGCCATTTGACAATATAAGGTCAACTGATTCAGTAGAATCATTACAAGAGATAGAAAGCTTCTAGATTCTTCCTTCGATTCTTGTTGAGATTATCTCCAGAAATCAGTTCGGAGGTATCCTTGTAGAGGCATCTATGGCATCAAAAGCAATCTAGGTATCATTTGGCCACCTCACGGTGAATGAATAATATCCGGTGACACCTTATCAAGCTTGGATTCCTTGAGCCCAACCGCACGGCACTGAAGGAAACTACCGTAACACTTTATTCACTTACCGCTCCTTTTGGTAGGATCGGATCCTCTTGCATTCCAACAAAGCAGTGACATAAGAAAAATTCAACAAAACTCTAAGATAATTAAGCATCAGGCCCGATCACCAGAGAGATGGATAAGAACAATTCCATAAGTTGGTACCAGTTATAATCATTAACAAGCTGGTGCATAATAATTGTTTTTATTTATTTTTTCTTGACCTAGCACTAGGTAGAGGAAATGGCCCATGATATAACATTGAAAGTTAAGTGACAACCACCTGCAAAAGAAAAGGTAGGCTAAAAGCTCCAGAACGAACATTCCTTCCATGAAAAAAGATAGACCATCAAACGTGCTGGCGAAGAAATAGGTTTATTTTTCTTTTTGTCGTACAGAGAAATGTTAGGAGGGATAGAGTATAGATCCCATTTTACCGAAAAATGTTTGATTTAAGTGCTAGAATTTTATTATTTTTTCTTATCTAAAGATAAGTGCATCAACTCGGCATCCTCAAGGTACCAGCCGTTCAAAACGGGAAACTAGAGATTCATTTGACCCAACCATCGCTGGCCCAGGATAAACCCTGGATTTAGGTTATTGGATGACAATCACAAAAAGGAATCCTACCAACCATCAACATACCAGTTCTAGATAAACAGATGACATAAAGCATTGACTAATTTAGAAAAGAAACATAGCATCAAGCAATTAACATCCTAGCTAAAGAGCACGGAGACTAGATCTCTTTCATTGCGGCCTCCTCTTTCTCCGGGCCAACGAATTGCACCGCACAATCAGCATCGCTGATGGAGATAAGCATATATACAACTTTTTTCAAATGCCATTCCACCGAACTGGCACACAAGGTAGAAAGCAGGGGCGGCCTATCTTTATCCATTGTGTTATTCTTTGCTCCCTTTAAAACCAAGCCTCGAAGACCGCTCCCATGAAGTCCCAACACACGCGCGACGTGCAATGCGGGAGGGCGCGCTGGGCTCGCGCAGGCGCGCACGCGGCCCAGGCCCACGCGCATCACGCAGGCGCGCACGTGGGTTCGGTCCAGCCACTTACTGTACCTTCTTGACGGGCAATGCGAGAGGGCGTGCTGGGCTCGCGTAGGCGCGCACGCGGCCCAGGCCCACGCGCATCACGCAGGCGCGCATGTGGGTTCGGTCCAGCCACTTACTGTACCTTCTTGAGATGTTTCCCCCGTTTTTCATGCAATTTCTTCTTGATTTCTCATGGTGTACATGCGATCCATGCAATTTTCGTATTCTCGATCGTTCGATCTCGATCGTCGATCGGTCGATCGCTGAGATTGAGATTAATCCGAGCTTGATCTGAGGTATTTGCACGGATTTTGGTGCGATATAAGCCTTTGTTCTTTGATCTGATGGCTTGGGAGTGTTTTGGACTTTCTGGACTTATTTTAGGTCTGTTTTGGATGCCGTTTCAGATGGTTATTTAACCAGAGAGAGCCTGCGATTTTTGATACAGACAGAGAGAGACAGAAAGAGAAAAAATCCAGAGAGATTCTTCTCGATCCAGGCACCAGGAAAAGCTAGAGGCCTGGTATTTGAGATTTTTCTCGTACTTCTTTCATTCTCTTTTATTTATTTATTATGTCTCTTTGTTTTTAATCTGGCATTTGTTATCTGTATATTTGTATTCCTTTTGTACCCAGATTTGGGTCATATTATAGTGATTACTCCTTTCCTCTTGGTGGACGTAGGCAATATTTTGCTGAACCACGTAAATCTCGTCTTCTTTTGATTTAATATCTACTTGTGTTATAATTGGTTAATTGCCTAACTGAGTAAACCACGAATTATTTGGAGGCCTAAACTAGTTTAATTCACTACGCACATCCCAACAATTGGTATCAGAGCACTAGGATGGCACCTGACAGGCAACCAAGTTCTTCTCCGGCTCCTGAGGTGGTTATTTTTCATTCCACTACCTCTAGGCATGAGGTAACGATATTTGATGGCACAGGTGATTTTGCACTATAGAATGTGATAATAAGATATCTGTTGGTAAAGGAGGGCGTTGCAACAGCTCTCAAAGGAATGGATGCAATTCCAGGTGTTACAAAGGCTGCAAAAGAGGAGATGAATAAGAGAGCACTTAGAACTCTATTTTCGGGATTGAGTGATAAAGTTCTCCGCAATGTAGTGGAACTTGATACAGTTAAAGGTGTATAAGAAAAATTGGATACTTTGTATATGGTAAAATCTCTCACTAATAGACTGAATTTGAGGGGCAAGCTTCATACATTTCGTATGGCGAAAGGGATCTCACTCAAGGATCACTTGGATGATTATAATAAGCTCCTGCTTGATTTGGCAAATATTGGTGTTAATATTGATGAGGAAGACAAGGCTTTGATCCTGATTTATTCTTTGCCTAAGTCCTATAAAAACATTACTACTACCATGCTCTATGGAAGAGAGACTATAAGTCTCAATGAGATTGAAGCCACTTTGTTATCCAATGAGCTTAGATTAAAAGTACAGTTGGAACATCAGGCTCCAAATCCGGCACAAGGACTTACTGTCAGAGGTAGAGATGAGCAAAGAACAGTTGGACAAGGTAGAAACAAGTCTAAGACTAGATCAAAGTCTAGGTCTAAAAGACCTGGTGTTTGTCATTACTGCAAGAATCCAGGCCACTGGAAAAATGAGTATAGACTTCTACAGTCCAAGAAAGAGAAGGAACAGAAAAATAAAGGAACAATCTCAGATTCGGCATCAGTAGCAGTTTCTTCTGTAGATCATAGCAGTGTTGTAGATGATGCAGTATTTATAGCTGCATGCAGTATCAGTCAGCCTGATACCTGATCATAGACTCTGAAGCATCTTTTCACATGACACCCCATAAAGAATGGTTCACTTCTTTTAGATCCTGTGATGGAGGCTCTGTTCTTCTTGGGGATGACGCCATCTGTAAAGTGGAAGGAATTGGTACAGTTCAGATCAAATCTCATGCAAATATAGTGGTGACTTTGGATGATGTCAGATATGTTCCCCAATTGGAAAGAAATCTTCTCTAGTTACATGCTCTTGATATTGCCGGTTTTGAGGGCAGATGGGGTAGAAGATCTATTACAATTAGTAAAGGTACATTGACTTTGTTAAGAGGCAAATTGAGTGGCACTCTTTACTATTTGGATGGCACTACAGTGGTTGGCGAGGCTTCTTTAGCACATTCCTCTATTGTTCAATTGACACGGTTATGGCATCAAATTGGGCTATATGTCAGATAAAGGTTTACAGGAGCTGAGCAGACGTGGTCTGCTAGGAGGTCAGAAAGTTGGTGCACTTGGATTCTATGAGCATTGCATATTTGGAAAACAATACAGAGTCAGCTTTACTACAGGCATGCACAGGATAGCAGGTATATTGGATTACATACATTCTGATCTATGGGGACCTGCCCCAATTACATTCAAGGGTGGATCTAGATATTTGCTCTCTTTGATTGATGACTATTTCCGTAAAGTCTGGATTTATACTATCAAAAATAAAAATGATGTATTTCACACTTTTAAATGGTGGAAGGCTCTGGTCAAGAGGCAAACTGAGAGGAATGTGAAAACTTTCCGGACTGACAATGGATTGGAATTCTGTTTTACAGAGTTTAATAATTTTTGCAAGTCAGAGGGCATTATCAAGCATAGGACCACAGTGTATACTCCTCAGCAAAATGGTGTTGCGGAACGCATGAATCACACACTATTGGAAAGAGTCAGATCTATGCTGTCAAGTTCTGGATTGAATAGAGACTTCTGGGTAGAGGCTGCACATATAGCCTGCTTTATAATAAATCGTTCTCTAGCATCTGCTTTGAATATGAAGACTCCAGAAGAGATGTAGACAGGAAGACCTGCAGACTATTCAGTTCTTAGAGTATTTGGGTGTTCAGCATATGCACATGTCAAAGATAGAAAGCTGAATCCCAGGGCTAAGAAATGCATATTTCTTGGATATGCATATGGGGTGAAGGGCTACAGATTATGGTGCACCGAGCCTGGATCCCAAGATTTTCTAGTCAGCAGGGATGTGATTTTTAATGAGTCATCCATGTTGACTCTGGTCTTGATTTTGATGATTGACAAAATATTTAAGTATATATGAGTACTAACTGTATTTTAAGTGTATTTTTCAGATCTTAGTACTCAACCATGTTGAATGAAGAAATACTTGTATTTCAGTTGAAAAAGTCCTTAAATTAATGAAAAATCAAGTATATGAACTTTGCAATTAATATGAAAGAACTTGAAGAGGTTAAAGTTTCAATTTGAAGATGTTTCAGCAATGGCACAGGCAAGTGTCAACACCTGGAAATGAAGTGTCGACACCTGAGGATCAAGTGTCGACACTTGAAAAGTGAAGTGTCGACTCAAGGCCTGAGACAAACAGAAAACTTCAGAAAGCACTTTCAGTCAAGTATCGATACCTAGAGCTAAAGTGTCGACACTTGGAAGTGAAGTGTCGATACCTGGAGAATGAAGTGTCGACACTTGAAACTGAAATGTTGACACCTGAAGGTGAAGTGTCGACACTTGAACAGTAACAGCTAGTTTTCTAGGCTGCAGAACTTCTCCAACTTGGCTCCAATGGCCATATTTTTCTCCTAACGGTTATAAACGGTCATTTAAGTGTTGGGAGGCTATATAAACATCAAGAATCAAATGGGGAAGTAATCCTTTGGTGAGATTTTTGAATATTCTTCAAGGATTCAAGAGTTAAGTGATTCAAAGCCTTCAAGCTTCCAAGTTTCAAAGAGAGCATTCAAAGTCTACATCTACAAGCATCAATCAAAGGCTTCATCAACTTGAAGACAAGATCTTCATCAACAATCAAGGGCTCCAAAGAGATATTTGCTTTATTTTAGAAAGCTTTTATTGTATTCATTTATACTTCCTCTTACATTGTTTTACTTAAGATTTTTGTGAGCCTTGGAAAACCAAAGAGATTTTTGGTAAGCCTTGAAAACCAAAGTGGTTGTTGGTGAGCCTTGAAACCAACTAGTGTTTTATTTGTGAGCCCGAAGCCAAAACAAGTTGTTTAGGTTCTTGGTTATCCCGTAAAACCAAGGGTGGTTATTGGTGAGCCTTGAAACCAACTAGGGTTTGACTTGTGAGCCCAAAGACAAAACAAGTTGTAAAGGTTGTTGGTGAGCCTAAGTTATAAAACCAAACTTAGTAGAATTCCCAAGGAGTCTTGGGGAGTAGATGTAGGTGCTTGGTTGGCACCGAACCACTATAAACCTTTGTGTTTGTGTGATTGTTCTTCTTGTGCTTTTATTTCTTTATTTCCGCTGTATTTATTTGAAATACACGTGCACTTGAATTGCATTAGCACATACTTGCTTTAGTTCATACTTTGCAAATAGTACAAAAGTTGTATAAAACCCAATTCACCTCCCCTCTTGGGTTGTCTACCTGAGCCTACAATCCACTCCTTCAAGGCAGCAACAACCAAGTTCTTCACAGGGAGAACAGGTTCAGGGTGAGCAGGATGGGACTGTTGTTGATATTAATTAGATAGTTAGTTTACAACAGTTGCAGCCTACTGGTGATATTCAGAATGAATAGCATCAGCAGATAGATCCAGAGATATAGACTCAGGAGGAGGTTATTGGACAAGGTCTAGATGATAGTATTGACACTCGAAGATCCAGGCGAAATATCAGAGTACCTCAAAGTATGGTTTTGAGGATTCTACTTGTGCTGAGTTAGTATATTATGCTCTGAATATTGCAGACACTATAGGTGATGAGCCGACCACATTTCAAGAATCAATTGTTAGTTCACAGATTGAGCAATGGACCATGGCTATGGTAGAAGAGCTTCAATCTTTGGAAAAGAATCAGACTTGGAAATTAGTCAGATTACCTAAGGGCAAGAATAAAATTGGCTGCAAATGGATCTTCAAGAAAAAGGAAGGAGCTGCCCCTCAAGATTTGAAATATAAGGCAAGGTTAGTGGCTAAGGGTTATAGTCAACGAGAGGGTATTAATTACAAGGAGGTATTTTCTCCTGTAGTTAAACACTCTTCTATTCGTGTGTTCCTTGCTTTAGTTGCTTCTTAGAATTTGGAGTTAGAACAGCTATATGTCAAGACAGCTTTTCTACATGGTGACTTGGAGGAGCAGATTTATATGCAACAACCACCTGATTTTGAGACTCCAGATAAAGAAGATCATGTATGCTTGCTCAAAAGGTCTTTATATGGTTTGAAGCAGTCTTCAAGAAAATGGTACCATAAATTTGATAAGTTTATGGTTAACCATGAATTTGATAGATCTCCATATGATAGTTGCGTGTATCATCAGCAGCTTTCAGACGGGTCCATTTGTTATTTGTTATTATATGTTGATGACATGATGATTGTAGCCAGGATATGTCAGTCATGCAGAAGCTGAAAGCTGAACTTAGCACTGCATTTGAGATGAAGGACTTGGACCGGCAAAGAAGATACTTGGAATGGAGATCATTCGTGACAGGCAATTATGTAGACTATCTGTTACTCAGCACAGTTATATTATGAAAGTCTTGGAAAGATTTTGTATGTCTACAGCTAAGCCAGTCACTACACCCTTTGCCAGTCACTTTCGTTTATCTACCAAGGATTCTCCTCAGACTGATGATGAGGAGAAGTATATGTCTAAAGTACCTTATGCAAGTACAGTTGGCAGTATCATGTATGCAATGGTCTGCACTCATCCTGATATTTCACAGGCAATTAGTGTAATGAGCAGATATATGGACAAGCCTGGAAAAGCTCACTGGTCAGCTGTGAAATGGATTCTTTGATATTTGAAAGGTACTTCTGATTTGGGATTGGTATTCTCCGGACATAGTGGTTGCACTGTTACAGGATTCTATGATTCAGATTATGCTTGTGACTTGGATAGGAGGAGGTCATTGACCTCATATGTATTTACTCTCTTTGGTTGTGCAATTAGCTGGAAGGCTACTTTGCAATCTACAGTTGCTTTGTCTACTACAGAGGCAGAGTATATGGCTTTGACAGAGGCAGCAAATGCAGCAATCTGGCTAAGAGGGTTAGTATAAGATTTGGATCTCAAGTAGAATTCTTTGGTTATTCACTGTGACAATCAAGTGTATTACATCTCGTCAGAGATCAGATGTATCATGAGCGCACTAAGCATGTTGATGTCAGGTATCACTTTATCAGAGATTTGGTAGAGGATGGTGATATTCAACTTCAGAAAATTGGCACTACTAATAATCCGGCAGATATGCTCACTAAATCAATTCCAGTAGTCAAGTTCAGGATATTCCAGAACTTGATTGGTTTGAGCACTTGATAATCCCCTTCGGGGTCTTTTGATGAGGAGGAGGCTTTATAATCCATATTTGATAGAGGCATTTATTTTTTGGTCACAAGTAGGAGGATTGTTATTCTTTGCTCCCGTTAAAACCAAGCCTCGAAGACCGCTCCCACGAAGCCCCGACCCACGGGCGACGTGCGACGCGGGCGGGCGCTCGGCCCAGCGCGCAGCGCGCGGGCGCGCGCGTGGGCTCGACCCAACCGCTTGCGATGCCCCCCTTGGGGCGTTTCCCCTGTTTCTCGTGTGGTTTCCTCTTGGTTTCTCGCGGTGTACGCGCGGTCCACGCGATTTCTCGCATTCTCAACCGTTCGATTGGTCGATCGGACGGCTGAGATTAATCCGAGCTTGATTAAGCTTGATCTGAGGGTATCTTGCATGAATTTTGGTGCGTTCTGAGCCTTTGTTCTTTGATCTGACGGCTTTGGAGTGTTTTGGACTTTCTGGACTCATTTTAGGTCTGTTTTGGACGTCGTTTCAGATGGTTATTTAACCAGAGAGAGCCTGCGATTTTTAATACAGACAGAGAGAGACAGAGAGAAAAAAAATCTAGATAAATTTCAGAAAGATTTCTTCTTCGATCCAGGCACCAGAAAAGCTAGAGGCCTGGTATTTAGGATTTTTCTCGTACTTCTTTCATCCTCTTTTATTTATTTACTATGTCTCTTTATTTTTAATCTAGTATTTGTTATTTGGATATTTGTATTCCTTTTGTATCCAAATTTCGATCAGATTATAGTGGATTATCCTTTTCTCTTGATGGACGTAGGCAATATCTTGTCGAACCACGTAAATCTCATCTTCTTTTGATTTGATATCTGCATGTGTTGTGATTGGTTAATTATCTAAGTGAGTAAACCATAAATTATTTGGAGATCTAAACTAGTTTAATCCGTTGTGCACATCCCAACATATTGCATCACCTATAGCTTATTCTTGAAGGGCATTACCCCGGGATTGCATTCTTTATGGTAGGGATGAGTTTGGATTCAACCTTCTTTACGGCCGCTCGATTTTTTGACTCCTTGAGCTGATGTCGCGACCACCATGGTAGTGGAGGGGATGGTCATGGAACTTTCACCGACGTGCAAGTGGGCAGTGGGAAGGAGACGGGTTTGGTTTCCGAAGGTGCTCAAAATTTCTTTTCCTATTGAATTCTCCAACCTCTTCAAGCCCATTAGCTTCTCAGCTGAAAGCCGTCGCCTCTCTGCTCCTAATGCGTGGTTTGATGTTCAAGGGAAAAGAGATTAGGCCCGGTAGCTATGGAGGAGAAGGTGGCATGCAAAGCAGGATTGGCAAGGTGCACCACCATGTGCTGAGCGTGGTGCAAGGTATAATTTCTCCTCGATCTAAGCCTATTATAGAAGAAGAGATTACCATGTCGGAAAGCCCAAAACCGTGCGTGAGTTTGACCACCAACTCGGTGTTCTTGTAGATAGCTCTAACCTGATTAGCCGAAGGACTTGGTGATGCAGTCTGTGATGTCTTCCACAATCCCGGATGGACCAGGATGTTACCGTGAAAGAGTTATCTGTTACTACACCTTTCAACTACTACGCTCCGATCACCTCCCTTCTTTTCGGGAAGGTGACCAAGAAACGGTTAGGTCGATGGTACTTGAGTTCCCGACCACACCTACACATCAATTTATAAAGATCCCTTGCAAGCCAGGAGGTTGAGATTTGCTGACCATGTCCAACAGAACCTTAATAAGGATCTGGCCAAGAAAGCATAAGCTCTAATAGATCTCCCCATGACCTCTATCTTTTGTAGTACGGGCAGGGATGAAGCTCTGGTAGTGTCCTGCCCCTCTACAATAGAAACAAACAAGCCCTTTCCTAGGAGTGTTCTGACAATGACCTATTTCCCCTTAGCGGAAACAAGACCCTGTTTTTAAAGGAGAGTTCTTGCCACCAAGTAACAGGATTACAGAAGCCCGGCCAAAGGGTAGACGAGGGGTAGGATGGCATGCGTTAGGGTGAATGGAGGCATGATAGGTGTTGGCTTGTTGGTACGAAGAAGATGGACAGGAGATGTTTGCGGTTCTGCCAAGGACACCAGCATATAGGACACAAGTGGAGTCAAGGGTCAGAGTAGTTAGAGCCAGTCATATGGCAGCAACTCGAGTCGTCACATCAGCTCTTGCACTTCCTTCGTTGCCGATGTGAACGGCGTCAGCATTAATTAGCTCCTGTCAGAATAGCTGAACTCCCTATTTCCACGCATTCCATCTGTGCTGATCCCTCGGGACCCCTCCAACCTCCACTTCCCCTTCCCCTTCCCCTTCCCATTCCCCGGAGAGCGAGCCCGTATAGGATCACTCGGCTGGAGATCGGTGTCATTGGTGGTCGGACGCCGGCCGGAGGGACGGCGATTAGAGACCAGACCTCCTTTTATTGTCAACAACTAATTTTTGACACACTGAATGGGCGAACAAAGGTTCCAATGCACCTTTTTAAGCCAATACCGGAGATTGTGTTTGTAGTCATGCGCATATTATTTCAGAATAGCAGGATGATCAACACCTTTTTTCCTTCATTATCTCTGCATCTATATTGCAACAACAGATGATGAAGAACTAACATGTCAGACTAATCATGTCTTGATGTCCAGGTTTAATGACAACCAAGGAAGATAAGGTCTGTTAGTGATAGTAAGAAAACTCATGCTCTTAGAAGGAACGATAAGCTGTAAAGATGAAGTACATGAAACTTGGAACAAAGCCAGACACTTTCTACACGGAAGAAGCTGTAAGGTATGTGGTGCTTCATTACCAAGTCAGATTAATTTATCCGCAGAAAAAATTACAGGATAAGCGTTCAAGGGTTATTGGTAACTGTAGGAATGAATTGGTTTTTCTTATTTAAGGAGTAATAAATTGTAGAAATTGCAGATCATTGTTGTCGGACGTACCAACTGACATTATCATACATATTAACAGCACGAAATACCTGCTGCATAAGGTACCTCTCTCTCTCTCTCTCTCTCTCTCTCTCTCTCTCTTTCTCTCTCTCTCTCTCTCGCTCGCTCGCTCACACACATACACATCATATCATTGTTTCAATTTGTTTCAAACACAAGCACACCATCACCACTCCAGGATCAAGGCCATAGCTCAACTGATCGACAAGGGTATTTGAACTTCAATATTTTGAGCCTTTTGAACTTGGGGACAGCTAAACAGAAAAAAGAAAAGTCACATTTTTTACGTTTTTTTCCCCTAAAAAAAAAGACCGTTCCAATTGTTTGTAAGGTCTCCACTTTCCAAACTTAATAATGAACATGATCGTACGATCATCATCATCATCTAAATATGCTAGGACTGCAGAGGTTAATGTTTGTTAAAAAGGGGGGTCATGATCTCAGCCCAAAATCTTTTTAACATAGATCTCACAGTGTTAACGTTGGTTTCCTTCTGTTTTGCGAAATCCGGCATAAAAAGCAAGTACAAGACGCATTATAACTAGATAAGCAATGTTACTCTGTTTCAATTACTTCAGAGCTTTTGATTTCAGGTTCTTTTGAACTGTAGTTTCCGCTTCTCCTGAAGTGCGGCCTGCTGCAACGCCTTTGCTCCGTCGCCGACGACGAATCCGACCAACCGATTCCCATAGCTCTTCACGACGTCCCAGGAGGGGAAGAAGCATTTGAGCTATGCGCAAAGTTCTGTTATGGAATCACCATCAAACTTAGCGCCCACAACTTTGCGCAGGCAATCTCTGCAGCCAGGTTCCTACGGATGAGCGAGTCGGTTGCCAAGGGAAATGTCATTGTGAAGCTCGAGTCATTCTTCGAATCCTGCATCCTCCAGGGCTGGAAGGACCCAATCGTAACACTCCAGTCTGTAGGGAAGCTGTCAGATTGGTTAGACAATCCTAGGATTGTGCAACCATGCATGGATGCCATTATTGAAAAAATCCTTGCAGAACCATCAAAGGTTTGGTCACTTTCGTAGTCCAGATTCTTTCATTTTTCATCCATGTATGGTTGGCTATTAGTAACTTTAGCTTTGCAGGGGGGCAAAAAGATGAATGGTAGAATGAGATACATTACATGCTATCTAGAATTAGCAGTCTTCCATGCGACACCACAGGACTTAACCAGCAGCCTAGCTGATACCTTTTAAAGATCACAATATTGTACTAATTATCTGTCATCAGTTGGTCATTTATTTTCTTGTCCAGGTTACATGGTCCTATACGTACACTAGGCCAGGCTTCACCAAGAAGGATCGTCGTTCTGTCCCCAAGGACTGGTGGACCGAGGATGTTTCCGAGCTCGAGCTCGACCTCTTCCGATCGATTATCTCCACCGTCCGGGTAACAAAGAAGCTACCTCCAGCACTCATCGGGGAAGCTCTCCATGTCTATGCATGCAAGCACCTCCCAGACCCAATGGAGACCCAAGGCCTAGCTCAAAGCTCCACTGCCCGAACCGAAGAAACCCTAGCCAAGGGCAAGCGTGTGCTAGAGTCCATTGTCAGCATGATTCCCAGCGAACCAGGCTCGGTCTCCGGCAGGTTCTTGTTAAGGCTGCTCAAAATTGCTAACTGCGTTGGGGCTTCACCATCCACCAAAGCAGAGCTAGTTAGGCGATCAGGCCGGCAATTGGATGAAGCAATGGCAAGCGATTTGCTCATTCCACTGCCTTCAAACCCACGGGAGTATGATGTTGGTATAGTGGAAGCAGTATTAGAGAATTTCCTGGTTCAACTTCGCCGACCCATACCTCCAGAAGAGAGTGGGAGGCTGCTCGGGTCGATGGCGAGGGTGGCAATGATCTTTGACTCCTACTTGCAAGTCATCGCACAAGATACTGATTTCCCCGTGTCAAAATTCTGTGATCTTGCAGGATTCTTGCCAGAAATGGCACGACAAGACCATGACGGGCTCTATCGAGCCATTGATACTTACCTCAAGGTAATATTGGTACTTTCAACACCGGTTAATTGGATTGCATGTCAAAAGAGCTTTCCATATGACTTCCAGGGGTCGACTAGGGCGTATCTTTCACACGAAAGAATGATTCACCTTACTTCGTGCAAAACAACCGTTGGATCACCCACCGCACAGCTCTCGAAGCACCTCAAATTCCACCATTCATCTATATGCACGGCTCTCAAAGAGACCAGCTGATGATCCAACGGTCGATTGGCACGAAGGAAGAGGTGCATCCTTCTTTCTAGCGAAGGATACACCCGTCCCAACTTGCGAAAGCTGAATCTGAAATCTAGAAATTTGGCATGAGGGAAGCAGAACATTAAGAAGCCAATATAATTATTTCAGTCAAAAAAAAAAAAAAAAAAAAAGGAAGCCAACATAATTAAGCAAAAAGCACAACGGAAAAGCGAGGTGAACACATTTCTACCCCAACTTTCTGAAGATGACACTGGGTGGCCATTTTCTAAAAGTAGGAGTTGGATATGAAAATTTAGCAACTTGAATTGTTTTATTTACTTACATCGAGTGTTTGGAATTTGGATGTAGTTTCTGGTGTGCCTTTAAATCTAAATTGATCTCCTCAGGAGCACCCAGACTTGAGCAAGGCAGAGAGGAAGCGGCTCTGCCAGATGATTAACTGCCAAAAGCTATCCCCTGAAGCACGCTCGCATGCAATTGGAAACGACCGCCTGCCCTTGCGCACCATAGTGCACCTCCTCTTTGTAGAACAGGAGAGGGCGGGTGGCGCCGGCAGCAACCACGGGATTCCTCCAGTTCGATCATCAAACGAGATTTCAGCCGCAAGGGTGGCTCAGGATGACGGTAGAAGGCCGAGACAGGGGTCGGATGAAGGGTTTCAACACAAAGGAGAGCCAGTACAAGGTAGAAGGGTCAAGAGTGTAGAGATGCGGAGGATGGGGAGATCGACATCAGAGTCTAGAATGACCAGGAAGGAGGAGGAGGAGAGAAGAGTGGAGAAAGGTGAAGGATCTGGGAGCAAGATGAGGCTCGACCAATAAGCTAAAGAAGGAATGGAAAATATGATGATGATACCAGTATCACATCCCCACTCGATCCAGCAACAAAAAGGGGCCAAAAACAAAAACAGGGGAGTGGGGATCAAGTTTGTTAATACTTGAAAAGGGATTGATGATTTTTTTCTTTTTTTCTTTTTGAATTCTTTTTGGATCTAGAGACCATGGAGAATTTGTTTGGAAGGTAAATTTTGTAATTATTTGAGTGAGCAGCGGATCGTTTATCCTTGAAATGTCATGCACAGACAATTCAGAAGGGATGTTTGAACTTACTGCTTTGTCCAAGTGCCCCTCCAGGATTATCATAGAGCATCTCCAAGAAAAGCTGCCACAGAAAATTAGCAAACAAAACAGAAAGAATCTATCTCAAGTTACCTGCAGGCATCGGAGCTGTAAAAAGGTTGGATTAAGGTGGGATCCGTGTCATATCTGTATCCAAAGTCAATAATACAAATTGAGTTTTGATTCGAATTTGAAATCATCAAAATGAGCAAACTCCAAACTCAAACCAATCCAGATTAATAGTCAGATGCAAGCTAAGATTTAAGCTTTGGTGGAGTTCGATTCACCACTTGATTTATTTTAAGTTTCTTCATGCTATTGTTCTTCTATTTTTATTCTCCTATTTCTAATTTGGAGGATTGTTCTGGGGCACTGTCGGGAAGCCGCTTAGCATGACTCTTCTACAATACAGACAAGGATTCCATGGCACCTTGTCTCCTAATTTTCGTCCAGATGAACATTTGTTCTTACCAGCAACCCCAGTTAATTGTTATTTTAAGAAAAAATCTAAAAAGTTTAGTATTACAAATAGAAGGAAATGATGGCCCGTAAAGGTTACATGGCGGGATGATGGAAACCTTGTGTCACAACAGTCAGGAAACATGGAATAAAAAACATAACCATATAGCAGCTGTAAGGGAAATGACAAAACAATCAAGAACCAAGTTTGCACTGGGTTCTCGCATGCTTCCCTCCTATTTACTCCGTGGAACCGGTCAAGCAAGTTTGTCTTGATAGATAGCAAAAGTAGAGAGTATGACAGCAAAGCACATGTGAAACAAGCAACTTCTATTACTAGAACTAAAAAGAAATGTGTAAAAAGTTTACATGATGCTTCGATTTGGTGTAAAATTATAAAATGGACTATAATATTGAAAACATCCACCGAGTTGATTTGAAGACAAGTATGTAACCGCATAAATATACAACGGAAGGGCTATTGAACAAATCAACCCCAGCTTGTGGGTTGTTACGAGTATTGCACACCCTTAGTTATTATTGTTTATCTAATTATCTGTTCCATTGTTTTTGTTACCTGGTCTTTAGCTGATCCGAGTCTTTAAAAATTATGAAATTATAGAGTGAGATATTTACCGCTGTGATCTATGCTATATAAAGGCATTGAGTTTCATGAAATAAATTATCCTTCAAAGCATTTTTTCTCTTCTCTTGTTTTTTGAGTAAAAATCATTGAGAGCACTTTTTTTTGTTTCCTGCAAAGTTTTTATCCCTCGTGAGTTTTTTGCGAGCCATTTGGGTTCAACAATCTGGTATCAGAGCAAGGCGATCGCAAGTGTCCGATACTAGGCAAGATGAGCGATCTTCAAGTTGTTGGCGGAATCTAGAAGCTCGATAATCTGAACTACAATTCTTGGCCTACTTGCATGATGTCTTACATGCAAGACCAAGATTTGTGAGAGGTTGTAAATGGAAATGAATTGAGACAACCGGAAGTTAAAGATGCGAACGGGATGTCGCGGAAGTGGAAGATTAAAGCGGGCAAAGCCATGTTCGTTTTAAAGATGATAGTTGCAGAGGATGTGCTGGAACATATTCGGGATGTGAAAACTCCCAACGAAGCTTGGGATGCACTTGCCAAGCTGTTCTCTAAAAAGAACGATACAAAGCTTCAACTCTTGGGGAGTGAGTTGTTGTCGGTGGCGCAACGTGACATGACGATTGCACAGTACTTCCATAAAGTGAAGTCGCTATGCCGAGAGATTTCTGAGCTGGATCCGAAGGCTCCAATCGGTGATACCAAGATGAAGTCAATCATCATCCATGGTTTGAAGCCAGATTTTAGGAGTTTTGTTGCTGCTATACAAGGATGACAAACTCAGCCATCGCTTGTGGAATTCAAAAATTTGCTAGCCAGTCAGGAAGCTTTAGCTAAGCAAATGGGAGGAGTCTCGTTGAAAAATGAAGAAAATGCACTCTATGCCAATAAAAGCAGGAGGAATTCCAAGCAGCATGCCGCCGGAAGGTCTAAAAAAAATGATGACAAGGTGAGAAGTCATCAAGGCAAATGGAGTGTTCATGCAGGGGGCAGTTCTAAGAACCATGGCAATGGTCAAAAGTTTGAAGGGAAGTGCTACAACTGCAAGAAGAAGGGTCATATGGCAAAAGATTGCTAGTCAAAGAATAAGGGTGTAGAAAGTAACATTGCTACTTCTAAAAGTGAAGACGAATGAGATGTTGAGGCATTCTTTGCTGCAGATGAAGAGGAGCTAGCCTTTACAGCAACGACATTCAATGAAATCGATTATGAGAATGATTGGATTGTTGACTCAGGTTATTCAAACCATATGACCGGTGATAAAGAGAAGCTGCAAAACTTGTCAGAGTACAAGGAAAGTCGAGTGGTGGTGACGGCGAATAACTCAAAGTTACCGATAGCTCATACCGGTAATACGGTAGTTTCTCATCACTGTAGTAATATCGAGGTGCTGCTCCAAAATGTCCATCATGTCCCAGGTATGAAGAAAAATCTCCTCTCGGTAGCACAATTAACATCTTCTGGCCATTTTATTCTGTTTGGTCCACAAGATGTAAAGGTATATCGAGACCTTGAGATTATACAAGAGCCAATAATGAAGGGATGAAGATTGGAGTCAGTCTATGTGATGTCCGCAGAAATCGCATATGTAGACAAGATGAGGAGGAACAAAACAACAAACTTGTGGCATATGCGGCTAAGTCATGTTAGCTACTCCAAGCTAAAGGCGATGATGAAGAAGTCGATGTTGGAGGAACTTCCACAACTTGAAGTGAGAACAGACACTGCATGTGCAGGTTGTCAGTATGAAAAAGCGCACCAGTTGCCATATGAAAAGTCCAAATTTAAAGCAAAAGAACCATTAGAATTGATTCAGTCTGATGTGTTTGGACCAATTAAGCAAGCATCCATTAGTGGAATGAAGTACATGGTGACCTTCATTGACGATTTCTCGAGGTATGTTTGGGTTTTCTTTATGAAGGACAAATCTGAAGCTTTTTCAAAGTTCAAGGAGTTCAAGGAGGCAGCGGAAGCGGAGGTTGGTAAAAGAGTTCATTGTCTATGCACAGACAATGGGAGAGAGTACACCTTGGATGAGTTCTTAGGTTTTCTTCGGGAGTGCAGAATACGCCATCAGTTCACATGTGCTAACATTCCACAGCAAAATGGCATAGCAAAAATGAAGAACAGGCATCTAGCAGAAGTATGTCAAAGTATACTTTATGCGAAGAATGTTCCGGGATGATTTTGGGCAGAAGCAATGAAGACTGCAGCCTTTGTAACCAATAGGTTTCCTCAACAAAGGTTATGTTTTCTCTCACCTTTTGAAAAATTATGGAACATGAAGCCTACTGTTAGTCATTTTCAAGTTTTTGGATGTGTATGTTATGTATTTGTACCTGATCACTTACGTAGCAAGATAGAAAAAAAGGCTATTCGGTGTATCTTTGTAGGATATGGCAGTCAGAGGAAAGGATGGCGATGTTGTGATCCAACAACCAGGAAGTGTTACACATCCCAGAATGTGGTGTTTGATGAAGCTTCGTCGTCATGGTAGTCCTCAGGCAAGGAAGTACTACCAAACTCAGATGGTTTTAAGGAGGTATTGGAAACTTCTCATATCTAATTAAGTTCAAATGAAGCTGAAGCTACAGACGATGGTGGAAATGTCGAAGGAGTAGCTCAAAATCCTTGGCAAACAGGTGTGTACCAGAGGCCAAAAGAAGAAGATAAGCCAAGAGATCCAGATACATCAACTACACTCAGAAGATCAACAAAAGTCAGAAAGTCAAATCCCAAGTATGCCAATGCCACCATAATAGAAGAAGCAGATGCAAAAGAACCAGAGACATTTGAGGAAGTGTCTCATAATCCTGAGTGGATTAAAGCTATGGAAGAGAAAATTGCTGCATTAGAACGAAATCAGACTTGGGAGCTCATATCAAAGCCAAGAGATGTGAAGCCCATTTATTGTAAATGGGTGTACAAGATAATGGGTGTACAAGATAAAGCGTCGCACAGATGGATCAATAGAGAGGCACAAGGCTTGTCTCGTAGTTTGAGGGTTCTCTCAATAATATGGACTAGACTATGATGAAACATTTAGTCCAGTTGCAAAGCTTACAACTGTACGAATCTTACTAGCACTTGTAGCTAGTAAAGGTTGGAACTTATGGTAGATGGATGTGAAGAATGCTTTTTTGCATGAAGAGCTGGATCGGGAGATCTACATGGACCAGTCGATAGGTTTTCAGAGTCAAGAATCTCCTAAATATGTGTGTAAGCTCTAGAAGGCACTCTATGGGTTAAAACAAGCACCGAGGGTATGGTATGGTAAGATTGCTAAATTTCTCACTCACAGTGATTATTCGGTAACATCTGCAGACTCTAGCCTGTTCGTCAAAGCCAAAGGAGGGAAGCTAGCTATTGTGCTAGTGTATGTGGATGATTTGATTATCACAGGAGATTATGAAGAAGAAATTCTCCGAACCAAAGAGAATTTGTCAGTTCGCTTTCAGATGAAAGAACTTGGATGGCTCAAGCATTTTCTGGGTCTAGAGATTGATGAGACTCAAGAAGGAATATTTCTTCATCAACAGAAGTATTCCAGAGACTTGCTGGAGAAGTTTGGAATGCTTAAGTACAAGCCAATCTCGACGCCAATGGAGCCAAATGCCAAAGTGTGTGCTCATGAAGGGAAAGATTTGGAAGATGCTACAATGTATCGGCAATTGATGGACAGTCTTATTTATTTAAGTTTAACAAGACCAAATATTTATTTTGCAGTTGGTGTAATGAGTCGCTACATGCAAAATCCGAAGAAGCCTTATTTGGAAGCAGCTCGGCGGATCCTGAGATATGTGAAGAGTACGCTTGGCTATGGTATTTTGTACAAGAAAGGTGGAAATTACAGGCTAATAGGCTATTATGATGCTGACTATGCAGGTGATCATGATACCCGATGCTCAACTACCGAGTATGTTTTTATGCTTGGATCCGGAGCAATTTCTTGGTGTAGCAAACAACAACCAATAGTGTCTCTATCAAATACGAAAGTGGAGTACCGAGCAGCGGTGACAGCAGCTCAAGAAAGCACTTGGCTTAGGCAATTATTGAAGGACTTGCATCAACCAACAAATTATGGTATCCCTTTGTATTGCGACAACTTGTCGACAATACGGTTAGCGGAGAATATAGTTTTTCGTGCAAGAACTAAGCATATGGAGGTGTCTTACCACTTTATCAGAAAGAAAGTCTTGCAAAAAGAGATTGAGTTGGAACATGTCATAATAGAAAACCAAGCTGCAGATTTGTTTACAAAAAGCTTGGGTAGCAACAAGTTTGAAAATTACTGCCATCAGCCCGGTATGGTGAAAAGATTAGAAGCTAGCGTTTAGGGAAAGTATTGAACAAATCAACCCCAGCTTCTGGGTTGTTATCGAGTATTACGTACCCTTAGTTATTATTGTTTATCTGATTATCCGTTCCATTATTTTTGTTACCTAGTCCTTAGCTGATCCGACTCTTTAAGAATTATGGGATAGTAGAGTGGGATATTTATCGCTGTGATCTATGCTATATAAAGGCATTGAGTTGCACGAAATAAATTATCCCGCGAAGCATTTTTTTCTCTTCTCTTGTTTTTTGAGTAAAAATTATCGGGAGCACTTTTTTTTGTTTCCTGCAAAGTTTTTGTCCCTTGTGAGTGTTTTGTGAGCCATTTGGGTTCAACAAGGGCTGCATTCTATGGGTAGTGTTTGACCCAGATGATCGGTAAACAGGAGTGAATGCAGAATAAAATTTAGGAGTATCCATGGTTTAAGTAAAACCCAACACAAACCCTGGGAGTTGAATCATACAGCAAAATAAGTGCTCGAAAATGGTATCAAGTAAGTAAAACCCTCACAACCCCTCGGAGTCGAAGCATACAGAAAACTAAAGTGTTCGAAAATAGTACCGTGCCTGATTATATTGCATTCTTGGCAATTCTTGGCAACAACAATCTTGGCCGTGATGGTCCACTATATGCTCAAGAACTCTAGACTGTGAACGAAGGAACAGATTTGGGCCTAGTAAAGGTGCCAGGAAAATTTTTAATTAGCATGACTCTGTCAAATGCTATAGCAGTACATAAATAAATAAACTGGAGACTCGAGCATTTTGCAATGGCTGAAATAATTACGAGGCCTATGAAGCCAAATACCAATATAATAACACAAAATTACCCATGAAAGGAAATTATTCTAATATGTCACTAATAAGTCATTTTCAAGCAGCATCTTTCCGGCTATAAATTCCCATGCGACATGGCACAAGTGCTCTAAAGCGATAATACGGTGCAACCTAAATAGTATAAGAAAACAATCTGTCATCAAATCTGTCTAAAATGTGCATAAGAATATGGTCAGGATTCAAAACCAAGGAAATCATAGACAAAAAGATAACTCCTTTCTAATAAAAAGAAAACTGAAATTCAGAATCAAAAAATTCTATTATTGGAATTCGGCGGAGTAAATCTCATTGAATTAGATAGTCATGTTAACTTGGATCTGGAGAGCTATGAGAACTTACAAAGTTTTTTGAGGAATAACGAACTTACAGAAGTTATGGAAGGAGTTGGTTATATGATTTCCGTGTGATTCAATACCAAATGGCCGGTATTTTCAATCGATGAAATGGATTTTGTAGAAAAAAACAACATTACACCTCTGTCGCATATCATCACCTATGCAGCTGCTGCAGTAGCTTCATCTGGCTTCATTGAGTATAAGAGATCCAAGACATCATCAGCATGGTTACGATCGCATCCCGGAGATTTAGAAAGTATATCATGTGCCACCTGATGCCTCCCTGCCTCGAGCAAATCTTCAAACAGATGCGGATACACCGTTTTTGAAGGGAATTCCTTCACAGTCATTGCCTTCAAAAAGCTCAAGGCATCATCCACGGTCCCAGACTTGGATATATAGCCAATGAATGGGTCAATAAAAGGAAAATATCCATGGCTTTTCATTTAACCCCAGAAGCCTGCAAGCTTCATTGATATTTCCTCGAGTTATCAGCCTTTCAATCAGAAACTTGCATGTGGTGTGCCAAGGTTCTACATTCTTTTTAGTGACCAAATCCTCGAGTATCATGTGTGCATCTTTTGCTCTGTTTTTCTGGCAAAACCCATTCACCAGAACTTCACAACCAACATTCTCGCAATCTTTTCTTTCTATATCATCTTATAGAAACACTGCAATGCCTTATCTAACTCACCAGCCAGAGAATGTTTTTGAACTAAAGATGCCCATGTCTTTGGATCCAAACTATACCCTGATTTTTCCACATTATCTAAATACTCGAATGCATCATCCAATCTCCCACCATTGACAAGTCCAACCACAACCCGATCATGCTCAAAACTGTCTGCTACAAAGCCCCCTTCTTCCATGGCCTTCAAGATCTTATCACACGCTCCTAGTTTACCAACACTACTCGGTGATTTAAGTACCGTAATAAAAACCGATCCCTTGACAGAATTTCCGGCATTTATAAAAGTGCGAACAACCCTAGTAATCAAATTCGAGTCAGGGTCTTTACTTACCACTATTTTTCTCAACAATAATACCAACTCCTGAGGTGAAGGCTTCGCTAGACTGTCCAGCAAAAACTCGTAAAGATTCACGGCCTCTGAAATCATTTTCCTCTTTAGAAACCTTACCAACACCTTGATATATGTTTCCGGCTCCAATTGATGTTTACTATTTCTCGAACTGCATCTTCCAAAATTCGAAGTCTTTCCCGTCAAATCTATCGATCTTGACCTTTCATTTATCTCCTGCCATCGTTCTCACTCGAACCCGGTGCTCTGATACCGGTTGCTAGGAAATGTAGATTGCAGTGGGATGCCGAAAGGGTTCGCAGAAGAAACAAAAATGAAAGCCTGAAAGACAAATAAAAACAAGCACAAGCAAACACACATGAATTACATGGTTCGGAGCCTCTTGCTCCTACGTCCACAGCCGCACAGAATCAAATCTCCACTATCAGGAAGAAATACAGGAAGTTATTATATAAGAGAACCTTCTTGGATGCAAACCCCGGTCCAATATGAAGAAAGAAGAAAGAATGAATCAAAATACAGAGGAACCCTTGCCCTCTCTCTACCTTTCTTTCTCTCTTTCCATAGTTTTCTCTCTTGGAAAATCCTTGGACTTCTCTTATCTGGCTCTCTTCTTCTCTGTTCTGCTCTCCGTCTGCTCTCTGTCGCTCAATCGGCATCTCTCAGTGACCCCTGATGAAAAGAGAACGACAACAGTTCCAATCGAAGTCCAAAACCGCATCTCAGAAGTCTAAAACCATCAGGAAAGCTTCCAGTCATCAGATCTGAGATCAATGTCTCGGCTCGTGCCAAAATCCATATCGTATAGCCCTTGATTAAGTCTAATCTCTCTCGGATAAATCTTAGTTGTCCGATCAGGCGATCGGACGGTCCAAATCATGCAGAAACATCGTGGACCACTATGAACCGTGTGAAACCAGTGGGGAATGCCTGGGAAACGCTCCATGTCGCCTCCGCTCTGAACTGGGCCGAACCCACGCGCGCACCTCGAGCGTGGGCCTGGGCCGCACGCCCGCGCACTGAGCCAAGCCACGCACCCAGGCCAGTCCGATCTGATGGGGCCGGCCTGCATCCTCTTTTCCCTTTTTTTTATTTCTCTTGGTTTTTCTGATTTTTTTGCTGGGCTTATGGGAACTTGGATCTTGGATGGATATAGCTCTACACTCAACACATCCTCCCAACTACATTCTTATGGGAATTCAAGAAATATATTTCCTTCAACAAATTGAAATCCTTTGCCATTTCCTTCTCTTTGAAACTCTTCGAGACTTTCAAGTACGTGCCTTTTGGTAACTCAAAACCTTTTTTTTCTTCTTCATGATCTCAACCAAACCCTAAAATTTTTCTGATCGGCCCTTTGTGCCAATTATCTCAAGCATTATATCACATGACTTTGAGTTCAACCTGGCAGTTCCGCTCTCGGAAACCCAATCAAAGAACCTCTGAGCGGGTTCGAGACATGATCCACATGCGGTTAAATCCATAGATTATTTCTTGAAACTCGTGATAGATTAGATTGGATAAGAGGCCAGAGTTCTTTCTCTTTATTCCCGTTTCTATCAGTTAGCATGTTAGTAATGTCAGGTTGACGTACTCACCTATAAATAGGAAAAGACTACAAAAATCTAAACACCTTGCATTGAACATTATCTGGCTGGACATGGACCTACAGGGATAGCTACACCGGGTTTAACCCCCTATCCTTTTTTTTAGCAAAAAAAAAACTTCGAGCGATCCCAGAGCTCCCTTCAAAATCCCGGAGCACAAAGTTCGCAACCTCTTGGTCCAGCAAGAGATCGAGAGACTCTAAGTCAGCCTTGATCTCATCGGAACCGTTCAGCCTTGAAAATATCTCCGTCACAAGGGCATGATTATGTTCCTTACGATCGATAGCCAGCTTCAAGGAGAAATAACGGTCTCTCGATTTCCAAGAGTATGCCGGCCGAGAAACAGAACTCTCACCTAGACATTTATGGATCCAATTCTCAAGCTTTGAGCTGAGATCTAAAAAAAGCTCCGCAGATAGAGAGCCTTTCACCCGTTCCTCATCTTGCCATTATTCAAGCGTTCTATCCCGATTGCCCTGCGATCATCCTAGTTCTATCAGGTCATTGTGAGGTAATCAATGATAATGTAAATTACCAATTGATATGGCAAGACCGCTGACATGGAGAAATCTGCGGGCGCCATGTGGAGAGGGATGCCACGTCGACCCTCTGTCTCGGACCCCATTACCGAGATGAGCCGAACTCCCCCATGGCAGCAGATGGAGCCCAGTCCTCCGCCAAGTCGAGCTCATGAGCTTGGCGCCTAGGCCGAAGCCGACATCCACCATCCAGAGGAGACCCTCGGAGGTTAGTGCCCCCGGTCGAGGTCGAGCCAAGTGCTCACCCACCGAGGTCGAGCCTCTCCGAGTGCGTGCCCTCTGGATCGGGTCCGTCGACATCCGCCCTCCAGAGGAGACCCTCGGAGGTTAGTGCCCCCCGGTCGAGGTCGAGCCAAGAGCTCACCCACCGAGGTCGAGCCTCTCCGAGTGCGCGCCCTCTGGACCGGGTCTGCCGACATCCGCCCTCCAGAGGAGACCCTCGGAGGTTAGTGCCCTCCGATCGAGGTCGAGCCAAGAGCTCACCCGCCGAGGTCGAGCCTCTCCAAGTGCTTGCCCTCTGGACCGGGTCCGCCGACATCTGCCCTCCAGAGGAGACCCTCGGAGGTTAGTGCCCCGCGGTCAAGGTCGAGCCAAGAGCTCACCCGCCAAGGTCGAGCCTCTCCGAGTGCGCGTCCTCTGAACCGGGCCCGCCGACATCCGCCCTTCAGAGGAGACCCTCGAAGGTTAGTGCCCCGTGGTCGAGGTCAAGCCAAGAGCTGACCCGCCGAGGTCGAGCCTCTCCGAGTGCACGCCCTCTAGACCGGGCCCGTACTTCGCCCTTCTCCACCTGGTCGTCCCCGCAAGCCCAGAGCACCTAGGATGGAGCGAGCCCTGCCGTCCCAGCTCTGCCCCAACCCGGAAGAAGTCCTCACCAACCGAGGGCATCGGCGAGCCTCCCGAGGACCGTACTAGAACGCCTCTCAAGCCGTACTGACTACCTGACACCACCAGTTACACCAAAAAGGCAAGCAACACACCGATCGAGGTGCCGCATTCCTCACCAACCACTCAGATCACCCAGGAAAGAAGACCATCTGGGAGATTCGAACCCCGCGGGCGGTGGCCCGCCATTCGAGACATCCCCGATTTTCCGGAACAAGGCAATCATGAAGGAGTGTCGGAGCGCCTGACAGCACCTTATCATGAAATAGGAAAGGGCTTCCTGGGACACCGCCGCACGCGTCTGACAGCCCGGTGGGAACCCCGAGACAAGCTCCCAACGGCCAGTCTTCGACTACAAAGAACGATCGGGACCCCCCAAGGGGGGAGAGATAACAAAAAAAAAAAAACAAAACAGAACGACCACTCACCACCAAGACAGGGCAAGCTCAACCAAAAGAGCAAAAGGCCATCACCACCACGAATGGAGAGAACCGAGGGGCTCAAGGAGAGGCGGAGGGACAGAGCATCCCTCTGTCCCCGCTACCAATCTCCCCTGTGACGTTCATACCTCCACACACATCTTTCACTCCTCTTAGTGCGGAGTCCATCAAGAGGGGCCCGACCAGGAGGATCTGTTCCCCTTGACCGTCACTGACTTAATCGTCAGAGTGCCCCCGCCAGAAATCACGGTCCGGGTCTCTAACCATTATCTCGCAGGTCCTGGAGCAAAGGACCACCGGACGGCGGGAGGCGGGGACCCGGGAGCCGAGTGCGGCAGGCAACGGGAGGAGCGCAATCCGACATGGCAGCTACGGGCCACGACGGTCTCGGCGGCAACACCAATAATTACCAGCAATATTAATTACATATAATATAAATTATTATATTTAATATATATATAATATTATATAATATAATATTAAATTTTTAAATATTTTTTAGATTAAATTTATAGTTTATATTTTTGTACAAAAATAAAATATATATTTTATATGAAAAAATATTTAAAATATATTTTTTTATATTTTATATATTTATTAAAATATATATTTTGTATTTTATATTAAAAATGATATTTTTTATTTTTTATATAAAAATAAAAATTATTTTTAGATTAAATAAATTTAATATTAAAAATTATATATTAAATAGATGAAATATTTAATATATTACTTAAATATATTAAATGATATAATAAATTTATATGTTATATTATACTATATCAAAATTAAATTAAATATACTATATATTATTTAATATAATGTATTAAATAAATTAAATTTAAAAAATATAGAATATATCATATTATAAATATTATATAATATATTTTATTTTATTTATTTATATTATATTATTATTATAATAATATATTTATTTATATTATATTATATTATTTAATAATATATTTATATTTATATTATTTATATTTAATTATATTATATTATATTATATAGAAATGAAAAGGAAAAAATAATTTGATAATGTAGATTATCTGGAAGGTGGTAATATGGATTAACATCCCTTTTAAAGATAATCCAGATTATTTTTTAGAAGATAATCTAAATTACTAGATATGATAGATTATCTAATCTGAATGGATTGCCTGCTATTAAATATAACCTCGAATAAAACTTTTAAAGCCATGTGGCTAGCCCAATATATTATATATATATATATATATATATATATATATATATACATATATATACTAGGCCTTCGCAGCCGACCCACTTCGTCAAGTGGTTATGTTCTTTGTCCCGGCCCAGTCTATAAGTCGGTTTACGACTAAACCTTCCAGCCCGGCCTACTAATGAAGCCTTTTTAATCCAGTTCTATCTCTTGAAGGCGTCCCTTCCACCTCGCGCCGGGCTATCGGGATTCTTCGCCCACGTTGGAGACATCCGACCGCAAGGAAGGTATTGAGTTTTCCCACCTCTCTGTCTCTCTCCGATTCTTGCTTCGATTATTCGTTCACGTTTCTCTGATAGATTTTTCATCTCTACGCATCTTTCTCTTAAGAAGAAAGAAAATGGCATTTTTTCCCGTCGCTCGTCTTTTTCGTTGAGATCAAAGACAGTTCTTCATTAGATTGTGGTTATGGAGACGTTTTGTCGAATATGAAGAAAGAATTTTCGGAAATCGTCTGATTGATGGTTGACGTTCGTTTCATGATCATCTCTTGGAATTTTAATTTCCAGACATGTTTTTTTTAGGTTTTTTTTTCCCTTTTATGACGAAGGTTTAAAAAGATCGGATATTTTTCGATATTATTGGAATTTAATGATCTAGGAATGGTGATTTATGGGCCTGGATTTTGGGGGTAGTGATTTTTTTTTGAAGAATTTTTATTTCCGAGGACGTGCTTTGCTAAATTTCTAGGATTTGCAGTTTTTATCGATTTCGAGGTCATGCCCATGGTTATTATATGCTTTCTATCATAACTGCTGCATTGCTGCTGTAAATTGCAATACGGTACATTTTTATTTGACCGACATGTGCAACGTTCTTTATTGATTATATTATTGTGGTTCTGTTTTTCCTGATATTTTTTCTCAAAGGTTTGCTAATCTTGAAAATGGACAATTGGTTCTCGTTGTAGCACTGCTGCTTTTGACTTTGAGTTTAATTTGGTCCAGTTTTCTACAGATTTTTTTTTTTTTTGAAATAGATAATTCCCTCGCTTGTGATATCCTCACAAATTATGAGTATCTGTAACTGTAAGTCATGCCTTTGAAAAAATGTTAAACAATTTGTTTCCATGACCAGAAGTGAATGGATGATAAATTTGGCTTGAACCAACAGAATAAGTAACTTCCTCATATGATCACTTCACAATTTAGTGCCTATATTAAATCTCATCTTGGAAATTGTTCCATTATTTCTTTTCACATGTAATGGAGGTTTTAATGGAAAATTCTTATCTGTAGGTTTGCCATTCAATTCTCAGCATGATGTCTCTAACAGCTGGAACGGTACCTACGCTAACAATTTCATCTAAGAGATTGCCAGGTACTTAATTTTTTAATATTTAGAATGTCTAAGATGACTAATTATTGATTACACAGAATAATTCTTAACTCTACAAAGATCTATGTAGGTTCTCTTGTTCAGTTTGTTTTTTCTCCCCCTTAGGAGATCCATAACATATTTAAATGAAGATCATATGCATGCAAGATGCAAAGGTGATTCACATTCTTAAACAAGCGATTCATACCAGTTTGTAAAGGAAAAAAGATCTTTAGGATGATTTGAACATGAATTAGGTGTTTGAACGTTGTCAGCATTTTTTGGATGTGATGTGCCTAAGAATTTCTTAGTTAGTTTGTTGTGATTTTTCTCTAATGGATACATACAACTTCTGATACTTGTTAGTTTATACTTTATAGTATTAGTTTGTCGTAAAGTTTAAATTGTCATTAACTAAAATTCGATAAATGTATACTCTATGATGACATGAAACATGGTCTTTGACATTTTTTTGAAAAAAATTGTGACTTATTGAATGTTTAAGTGCAGAACCATCTAATGATAAGTTAAGAGGTGCTTAATAGTACCACACTTTCAAAATAATCTTATTCTTTTTTTTGGCTTGTCATGTGTGTGAGAGATTCCCTTTTATCTTTTTTTCCTTTTTCCCCAATTACCTTTAGACAAAATTGTCAAAACCATGGTGTGAAACTACTGAAACTGAAACTATTGCTTGGTTGAAACCAAATGTTTGAACTAACCATATAAGGCTCCACGTTCAGTGAATGATAATTAAGCAAGGAATAATTAAAAATAGAATTGGTGATGCTACTGCTGTCTTTGGCCAGGAATTAATCATTTCTCTAGGTGATGGCATGAGGCCTTGAAATCTAGTTTTCAAACACACCAAAGAAATGCTAATCTAATAGATGATAATTAAATTAGAGAAGGAACAAATGTTCTTTTGGAAGTTAAATAAAAAATGAAAACAAAAGCAAAAGATTGCTTGATATGGCTGCTCTTTGGAAATAAAACAAAGCATCACACTAGGTTCTTAAATAAGGCCTTGATGAGCAATGCTACCATGTGATGGTTGAACTGGACAGACAGGTGTATTGAATTGCACTATTAGAATAGGAGGCAACTTTTGGATAAAAGAATATTCATTTAATAATTCAAGACAACCTTTACAGTGTATGGTTTGAATTTATAGGTATATTGTAGGACTTAATTATCAAAGCAATTTAAATAACCATAACCATTACCACAATCATTGAGCCTTGTGCCATCTTTTAGAGGTCATTTTTGAGAGAAGAATATGAATATGGTACCAAGAGAAGTAATTCGACATGCAATAGAAAAAAAACGATATATGCATAATCAGCATGCTATAATTGCTGACATGTATGCTGAGATGATAAGAAATATCAGTAGTAGTAGTTGTGAGGCATGTGTAGTTTCAACTTTCAAGCATGTTGGGTTTAACGGTCAGCTTTTGTGCTGAACCTACTTCTCTATATACCAGTCATAAGTGTACATACTGCTAATGTTTAGGAAGATTAGCTGTGGTGAATGTTACTTGCAGAATATGACGGGGTTTACTGGTCAGAAGAAAATATTAATTGCTACTTGCTAGAGTTATGCTAGATAACTTCATAAGGTAAGGACACAAAAGTTAGTACAGAAAAGGCAAAATATAGGGATGCAATTTTTGATGGGAGCATAAATGAAGCTAGGCTTCAGACAAAATTATTGGCCAAGAGATGACCCCAGCATGGTCAGTTTCATTATCTTTGATTTATTTATTCTAAAGAATGGAGAGATGGAGAAATCAAATAAAACTAGAGTTGGGTGGATGAAGTTCTGAGGGACTTCTTGGGGCAATATCTAGTTGACACACTTCGTAGGAACATGCCAAAAAGTCTTAAAACCAAAAATCAATTTTTGAAATGTTTTATGGTTCATAATCATCTACAGCAAAAGAGGGTTTGAGTAAGGAAGATAATTATGATAAAGGTGTTTTCATTGAGATGGGAATATGATGAAACTAGGACAGATAGAATAAGCAATGTGTGTATAAGAGGAAACATACGAGTTGCACTGAAAAGAAATGTATAAATAATAGAAAACCGATTGAGCAAATAGTATGCATGTGCAAACATGGTATTGGGAGACTCTAGGAAGAAAATTGCTTGAATACTTGTCAAAGAGTCTCTAAAGAGAAGGAGAAGACCTTAGCTTGCATGGATGAAAGTTGTGAGAAGGATTATAGCTCATAAACATTGGAGGTGGCCTTGTAGGGACGATTGGAAATGAGGACTCAAAAAGATAAAAACAAATATTTGGGAAGAGACTTGATTGTAATTGTTATTTTTTCTTTAAGATGATCGGTTACATGGATTGTCAATTTATATGGCACTCCATGCAATTACTGCCTAGCTTGATTCATAGAATAGTCTTATTGTTCTTATGTCTTAATCCCAAATGGACATATGGTTGGAAGCTTACAGGCTTGTTCTACAACAAAATGATTTCTTAGTGACTTGTATAAATATTAGCAAAACAAGGATTTATTTGTAAATGCTAGAAGTTTTTTGACAATTAAATGCCAAGAAACATGATTCTTTGCTGTGGTTCTGGAATAAAAAGAAAAAAATTGAAGGAGAGAAGGCCATTTTTTTCTTACATTATTGATTAGGCATCTAATGATAAAGCAAGGAAGCTTTTGTTAAATTTCATTCATTTATTAAAGTGGTATTGACTGATGATTAGCATGTCTGCAAGATGTATTATACTATAGGTTTTGGTATGATATGGGGAAAGTACCTATTTGCCATCTATGATGGCTTATGTCACTGTCCATGAGATTATATTTGTCGCATATTGGAGCAGTTTGCAACAATGCATACCAATCAATAGCAAATTTGTGGTACAAGCTTGTATGCGTTTCAGTTTTAAGATCTATGCTGGAATATTTTTGAACAGCTTCATTTCTGTTCAAAATAGTTTTAAACTCTTCCCATTGAACTTGTTTTCAAAAAGAAATTGAGGTTCTAAACTATCAACCCAACTTGGCAATAACAAACTTACTAGTCTAAGTTGGACCAATGGTTTGAAATTGAGATAACTTAAACATTATAAGCTTCCAACAGTACTTTGTGTATGCGATCTTCCCATGATACTTCTAATGTGCAGAAACTACAATATGTTTGTTAATCTACAAAAATGGTCACGCAACATTATTTAGAGTGATAAATTACTTGACACTGTGGAACCCATGTTAAACATTATTTAGTGATAAATTACTTTTGAGTTTATGATCTTATGTTCCTAAAATAAGTGGAAAATTATTTTTGTTTGCATTTTAAAAAAAAATGTACATGTTAGCTTGCCAGTCCTGAATCTTTTTATAAACTGGTGCTTCTTTTCATACCAGTGCATTCCAGTTATCAGCTCCATGTTACCTGGTGTGTGTACTGTACTAGCCCAAACCTTTAAAGGCATAATTCACTCCACCTTAGGCATGAGTCTTACCCATTAAAGTGTACAAATACTTTGACTGCACACACGGGAGTCCTCTTATCAGATTATTGATAAGTGAGTTTGTAAGAAAACTTGGTAAGAGTGTTATGGTACCATCTGACCATTGAAGAGGAACTCACACCTTCTTGAGTAGCACAACAGATTAGGAAACTAGTGTTTTCTCATCATTTGTGTGCTTTCAATACGCAATCTTAGTACTGGTTTACCTCCTAATTTCAAACAGTACAGCTTTTGATCTGTCAATACTTGATGAATGCTTATTTTCCAAAACCTACCCAATGCTGTACCATAGAATAACTCTGCTCGATGGTGTTAGACTTCTTAATGTGTATTCTCATTATTCACATTTTTAATGCCCTAAATACACACCAAAATAAACTGTTAGTAGATGAGGAACTCCTAGCTTTCCCCGGCCATTGTGGTCTCCTTGGCATCCCTTGTTCCTCTCATGATTATGTGAAAACCAACAGCTTTCTTATTATAAACTCCGTGACATAACTGTTTTTTTTAATAAAATCTTTTTTTTTTTAATAAAATCTTTTATGGAAAGTCTTTTTTCCCTTTTAACTCTTTAAGTTTTGTATTTCTCTTTCCAACTAATAAAGTGGGAACTTTTTTTGGATATTTTTCCATTTAAATGTTTGTAGTGTTTTTGCTTCCCTTGTTATGCTTAAAATTTATCAATTTTGGTTATATGCTCAATATTTCCTTAACTTGAGTTTTGCCTATAAAAATACAAAATGCAATCATTCTATTTGGTTTTTCCAAGAACAAATTATTCAAATATCTAAGTGATGGTCTCGAGAGAGTCGTGAAGATCGGATCTTTTTCTTGATATTATTTTTCATTTTTTTTATCCGTGCCTTTGTGGGTGAATGAAAGCTTGTATGCATAACAGATGTCATAGATTTGATGCTACAAGAAGCAAATGAAGTCATAAAAGGACATAGGCATGCAAGTTTTAAGTTATTTTTCCATCTTTGGTGCTTATTAAGGGAAAAAGAAAAAAGACAAGAAGGTTTTATACTATTTGGAATCAAAGAATAACTGAAAAAAGAAACTAGAGGACACTAGTTAGCTACATCAAGAGCACCCAATGCATTCTAAACACACAAACATCCACTGTTTCTGGGGAAGGGTACTTTAAAAAGAAAATGTATGTGTTTGTGTCACAACTTATTTTGTTGTCTTATACAGAATGTACCTGTCTTTAACAAAGTTTTAATATTGATCATGTAGGTGCATCTTGTATAATTTGATGGAGGAACTATTTGGTTTATTTCCAAATCTTGGAGTTCCTAATGTACAATGAAAACTATTAAAAAACATAATGATAACTTTGGGAATCCTAAGTGTAATTGGGCATGATATGTAGTTTCTGAAAGTTGCAGTTGTTTTTTTCCCATAAGTTTAATGTCTGGTATATATCCACTTTGATGGAGGAAAAGTAAGTTACGTATGTGTATTGTGCAGTAATCTTGGGATGCCTTTTGCATCTGGTTGAGACCTTTATGAATTGAGAAATTGGTTTTGCACGATGTGTTTATTGAGATCAAGAAACCGTTATTTAGACTTTGCCATTGAGCTTTATGGATTTCAAATAAGTAGTTTGATGTTTGTTGAACACTTATCTGCTTCAGGTGTTCTCTAAGAACATGGTACTTCTAAACCAAGTTATTATTCCATTCAACTTTTGAACATTTGCAACTAGCTGGAAGTTGCATAATGCACTTGGGTGGATAAATTAGTACTTAACAACGTCAATGAAATCATGAAACTTAACATACGATCATATACTTTGATTTGCTAAGGCGGCATAGTGTATCTTTGAAGTTGGCTGTTTCATATCTCAATTTCATAATTTGTCTTGTTTTCTGCTTCGTTGCAGAATAGCTGTTAGATTCAGATTCTTTATTTTCCCTTTCATCCTTTTTTGATTAACATTAAACTATATGATCATGTGATGCAGGAAAAACAAAGGTTTTGCAGGCCCAGAGGCTCCAACCTACCAAGTCTGGTATTGGAGTACCCTGCATCAAATTTCAGCCATTTCAAAACAGACAGCCCATTTTACATGCTCAGAGGCTGTGCTCTGCTACAGTGATCTGTGCTGCTGCCTTGGTTTGTGGTTCTGTAACTTTTTCAAGTTAAAAGGAAACAATAAATTGGTCATGATTAAGTCAATGATCTTTATCGATAAACTCAGACTTCCCTGGTTTTTTCTTCAAAGCTTTAGTATCTAATCTAGTTTCTCTTGATTTCTGCTGGCTCATGGCTGATTTCATTTTCATATGCAATATGCATGCTGACCTATTGATCTTGATTCCATTTTTTTCTGCTTACCTGGTCGCTGTATCTCTGGTTATTTTTGAATGCAACATTCTTCCTGTAGGTGCTTGTATGTCTGTGTGTAAAACTTGACATTCATTCAAGTTATTTTTGTTCTTAATGAGTCTATTATTGGTAAATTTCTTATCACTTCTGCTGCAGAACGCAAGATGTGCAGCAGAGCAAACACAGACTGTCACACGCCAGTCATCAACAATCACGGTTGCTCCCATCCAAGGTTATAATACTAGACCAGTATTTTCTGAAAATGTTAACTTGCTGGCCTATTTTTTTGCTTTCACTAATTTTGGAATCGAATAACTGTATACCTGTGGATTTCAGGAAAAGAGAAATCACCAGAGCTTGATGATGGGGGTACTGGATTCCCACCTCGTGATGATGGTGATGGTGGCGGTGGCGGCGGTGGCGGTGGAGGTCATCCTTGGTCCGGCGGTTTCTTCTTTTTCGGTCTGCTTGCATTCCTTGGCTTCCTGAAGGATCAAGAGAGCGAGGGACCCTACAGGGACAGTAGGAGGAGATGACTGATCCAACCACGATGTTATGCTGTTGTAACGTGTATGCATCTCCTGCCATGGAAAACAAAAGAAAAGAAGAAAAGGAGATGATGGTCAAATTATTTAATTTCTTATATTTTAAAGATGTGTTAATGCAACACGCGGTTGGCTCGCTTAGTGCGGTTGGCTTGCTCTGACTTGGGAAACATGCCTTCCATTCTCTTCCAGATGCTTCCTCTTCGAATTTTTTTTTGTCCTTTTTTTCGAACAGCTGGGGTGCCCTTTGTCATGGAGGACGATCGAACGCCTGGGCGTGGCTCTTGGGACTTCGCGTCAGGAGCGACCGGACGTGGGCTCGGGTGATCCAGGGGCCATCGAAGGGTCCAACATGGACTTCACACTGGTTCTCTGAGATAGAAATAGACTAACTTCAAGCTTATTTCTTCAAAGTTCTCGAGCTCCCGGAATCTCTGTTGGACTCCCGTCCATAGTAGGAGAACCTGTCCGTCGTGGTAATAAGCTTGGGTCAGCGGGTTCTTATAAACTGGGTGGTGAAGGAGGTAAAGGTTAAATCAAAGTTCGATTATGATTCAGAAATTTTTTCCATCATCGAAGACTATCTCATTCTTTGGTTTAGAACGGAGAAAGACTATGCATGTATTTTGAAGGGAGGCCCTTGGTGTGTGGCTGGCCAACTGCTAGCCATGGAGGCGTAGGAAGCTAATTTTGTTCCGGAAGGAAGACCAATTCAAAAAATTATAATATGGTTCAGACTTTCCGGACTGTCAATGGAGTACTAGGTGCCAATTGCCATCTTGGAGATAGCTACGGAGGTGGGAAAGTCGCTGTCTCTTGATGAATTTACTGACTCTGGAAGGTCGGGCTTAGTCTGGTCTGGTTCGAGCCTATCTGAGCCAGGCTAAAAGGGTGTTCAAGTCCGGTCTGAAAATTGAATGAATTTTATTATAAGGCCTGAAACCCGGCTCAATTTATTAGAAACCTGATCTGAAGCCTGACCTGATTTCGGGCCGACCCGATCCAATTCCATCCTTAGCTGTCGATGGCCTGACCTCACTCGCCATCTCCAATTCCATCCTTAGCTGTCGATGGCTGACCTCACTCGCCATCTCCTTCGTGGCTGTCTCTCATACAATCGACTCCTCTCTTCCCAATCAGCAACCACCACCCCTACTTGGCTACCCGCCATCGGTCATCGGCTCTTCCATCCAAAACTTCTACACACGGCTCGATGCTGGAGCTCAATGCCTCCACTCGTTTCGTCTATATTTGGCTTGGTAGGTATCATGGCATGTTTCTTGAGTTCCTAATTCTTATAATATGGTATCATATTTTTTGGCTCCTAAAAAATTTGGTGTGATTCGTCCATGATGATTAGAATAACATATCATAATTTTTTAAAAATATTATTTTGATAAAATCACATATTGAATATGCGAATTCTTCCATCATGCCCTTCCCCTCATTTTTTCTCTCCCTCCCACTTTTTCTCTCACATATTTTAACAATTTATTTATTTAATATTTTTATTTACTTTTGATTTATTTTATGTATTTAATATTTTATTTTAAATATAAATAAATAATATATTATTAATTATTATATTTGATAAATATTTTTTAATAAATATTTTTTAAATAAATATTTTTTAATATTTTTATTGTTATGTATTTAAATAATATTATCTTTCAAATCTCAGTGATCGTTTTCACAGACCGTGCTATAGTGTAGCCAGTATGGTGATACGTGGGTTCATAGCATGTAGTATCTATCGATGCGATGAAACTTACAACAGTGACTATGGAGACAACCAAACATACCAAGCTAAGGATATACCAAGATTTATTTTTCGCTATTATTTCTTAATTAAATATTTATTTATCTAATATTAAAAAAATAAAAAATTTAAAATATATCTTGAATTATAAAAATAATATTAGTAAAATAAATTACATATTAAAATGCTCATTTTATTTATTTTCTCAAAGTCAATGCGATGGTGATAGAGTGGCATCCATGCAAGTGCCTCGAATAGCAATAGCTGCATGTACACTAGCAACGAGTGTGGCCACATCATCCATGAGAGTAAGAATAAATTGCTAGTGTTTGGACAGATAGTGCCCTCTCTACACACTGTCTCAATCGCCATACAATTAAGGCTGCAAATGGATCGGGTTGACCCGTGACCCAACCCGACCAGACCCATTTAGACCCGATCCAATCCATTTTTAGGAACCCGTGGATCCAAGTCGGGTCCAAAAATTAGACCCGTTTCATTTTTTGGATCGGGTATAGATTTACTGAATTTGGACCTGACCTGATCTGAACCGAATCAAGCATCTCTATTTGAATTTTTAAATTATAATTTAAAACTTGTATAGCACTTATTTTTAACATAAAGATAGAATTATAATTATGTTTATATCTTAATTTATTTTTAAAATAATATTATTAATTATCTATTTTATGATTAATAATAGTTGGTTATGTAATAATTAAAATATAATTATTTATATTTTATTCAGATTATATATATATTTAAATTTTTATAGTAGATCCAATCCCACCCGAATAATCCATTGGATTAAAAATTTTGATAGTAGACCCAATCCCACCCGACCCAATTTTCTAGTAGGTTGAGTATATATCTAATATTAAAACCTGATCAAAGAACCGAATCAGATCGGAATCACTCATGACCTGTCCAACCCGATCCATTTGCACCCCTACATACAGTGGAGGTCATTTTGGACACCTCCACTGCCTTCACACCATACCACCTCCACAACCACTACTAACAACCAACTTCATAGTGAAGATGGCATTGTCCGTCCTAACGCTCACAGTGCACCCCCTCTCTCATGCACGATACTGACCGCATTAATAATAAAAGATTATTTATTTAATTATTTAGTTTATTTAATATTTTATTTAAATATTATATAAATAAAATATATTATTAATTATTCTATATAATAAATGTTTTTTTAAAATATCTATTAATAAATTAATTAATATTTATTAATATTTTTTATCGTTATGTGTTTAAAAGGTATCATCTTCAAAATCTAGGCAGCCGTTCTCATAGATCGCATCACGCGATAGGTGTAGCTAGTACGATGGTACATGACTCCAAGACATGTAGCATTCACCATTATAATGAGGTTTATAGCGGCCGCAAAGGCAATGGAACATACCAAGAATTATTTTGCCACTATTATTTTTTAATTAATTCTTTATTTATCTAATATTAAAAAATTAAAATTCAAAATATAACTTAAAACTTAAAAATAATATAAGTAAAATAAATAAAATTCTAAAAGGCTCATTTTATTTATTTTATCAAAGTTGGCGTAGTGGCAATAAAGTAACATCCATGCAAGCACCTCAGATGTTGGCAACCATATGCGCACAGGCAATGAATGCAGCAGGTGTTATGCTTAAGAGAGAGGGTGCACTAAGTGCATTAGGATAGACAATGCAATCTCCACCATCAAGTTGGCTATTGGCAGCAATTACGGAGGTGACTGTTGAGTTTCAGATGGTGCATTCATGGCTAGTCGAGTCAATGTACATGAGTTGATCTGGTCTATCATGGTTTTCCATGATGTGTCTAGGGCTAGGGTTGAGCCCGGTATGAGTCCTAGGTGTTTAGGCTAAGTTTTGGTCAGTCTAGGTCTTTGGGTTGGCTTTTCTATTGTAAGAGTCAATTCTGTTAGTTGGCACGTCTCAGAACAGGTGATTGGGGACTGGACGGGTCGACTCGGATGGATTCGAGTTGGCTCGGATGCATAGTCAGGAAATCTGTTGTCTGGAAAAGTAGGCTCGGATGGATTCGAGTCGACTCGGATGCATAGAAATCTATTGTCTGGAGGAAATTAGAGTTGGCCCGATTGTCAACTCGGAAGAGTCGGATGGATTCGAGTCGAATGTATTATAATTGGCCCGAGCCAACTCGGATAGATTCGGATGGATTCGAGTCAGCTCAGATATAATAGAGTCAGCTCGGATGAACAGTCAGGAAATTTGTTCTGGACGAGTTGGCTTGAATGTTTTTGAGTCGGCTCGGATGACGGGTGAACTGTTTTGAATGGTGCCAGCTGGGGAAGTTTTTGGGATCTCGGGCACGTGTGACCGAGGTATATATATTGTATTCTCGTAAGAGTATAGGTGTGGTATAACGAACTTCTTGGAAGTGAAATCCCTTTCTCCCGTGAAAACTCCTCTATTCTTCTTCTTCTTTTCTCTTATCCCGTTCTTGTTGTTCTTGATCTTCATAGACCTGAATCCTATCGTGATCTTCAATGAAGATTGCTGGCAGATGGTCATCCACAACCTGGTGATACGCTTCCACAATTGCTTTGTTGATCAGGGCGTTCGTTCTTGATCGGGAACAAGGCTATTCTAGAAGATTTGGTTCATGAAATCTAGTTGGGTTTGGAATCTAATTCTCTACATTTGGTATCAGAGCAAGGTTCGTGGAAGAAAGATCTCAAGATCAGAGGGTTGGAAGTAAGGCTTCTTGCAGGTACGGTTTTTCATATCTCTTGAATTCTTGATTGTGGTAATGGCATCAAGTGGATTCAAAGTAGATTTTGAGAAGTACGATGGCAAGAAAAACTTCACCCTATGGCAGCAAAGGGTTAAAGATTTGCTGGTTCAACAGAGAATCTACAAGATCTTGGTGAAAGAAAGATCGGAAAAGATTAGTGTTGAAGAATGGGAAGAGTTATAAGAGATTGTTTTCAGCACCATCAGGATGTGTTTGGCTGATCAGGTTTTACCTGAGGTGTGTTCAGAGGCTACTGCAAAAGGTCTTTGAAGAAGACTGGAGAACACATACATGGGAAAAAACATGACGAACAAGCTATGGCTAAAGAAGCAACTGTATAGCTTGAGAATGCCTGAAGGAGGAGACCTTGTTGCACATATTCAGAAGTTCAATCAGGTTTGTTCTGAGGTGATGAGTATGGATGTGAAGATAGACGATGAGGATCAGGCATTGTTGCTGTTGTGTTCACTCCCTGGATCGTATGATGGTCTCATAACAACTTTAGTTTATGGGAAGGAAACCCTAAACTATGAAGAGGTTGTTGGTGTGCTCGGATCCAATGAGCAAAGGAAAAAGATCTGCAAAGGTAATCCTAACTCAAAGGTTCTTGCTCTAAATAAGAGGCGAGGAAGATCTAAGGAAATAGCTAGGGAAAAATCCAAGGGCAGATCTCAGTCTCAGAACCACAAGAATGTGAAATGCTACAAGTGTCGTCAGCTTGGGCATATCAGGAAGAATTGTCCTCTTTGGAAGACAGAAAAGAAAAGTGCTAACACTAGTGGTGCAAATGTTTTGGAAAGCAATGGAGGAGTACTAGTTGTATCAGATGGATCAGTGGATTGGGAGAATACATGGATTCTAGATTCTGCATGCTCATACCACTATACCTCACATCGGGATTGGTTTTACACCTATGACAGGTCAGATGGAGGTAGTGAAAGTCTTGGTGATGATCACTCTTGTATGGTAGCTGAAGTAGGCACTATTAGGGTGAGGATGTATGATGGAGTGATAAGAACTCTATCTAATATCAAACATGTACCAGAATTGAAAAAGAATTTGATTTCTTTGGGCTACTTGGAAGAGCAGGGATATGCTTTTAATTGCCAATCTGGTAATGGATGTTTGAGAATTACCAAGGAAGCTTTGGTGGTAATGAGAGGAAGAAGACTGAGCAACAATCTATATAGGATGGAAGGCTCAGTGATAAGTGATAGTGCTGAAGTGCTTGCAGCGGCACAGGAGGAACAGTTGAAATATAAACTATGGCACTATCGAATGGGTCATATGAGTGACCGAGGGCTCACAGAGTTAAGCAGAAGAGGGAACATCCTAGCTTTGAAAAAGGATGGAAATGACCTGTGTGAGCCATGTATCTTTGGTAAACAGCATAGAGTTAAATTTATTGTTTGTACCAAGCCAAGTGAAGGAGTGCTTTATTTGGTGCACTCGGATGTATGGGGACCAGCACCTATTTTATCCAGAGGTGGAGCAAGGTATTTTGTTACCTTCATTGATGACTTCTCTAGAAAATTGTGGGTGTATCTGATAAGAAAAAAATCAGATGTATTTGTCCGGTTTAAAGCTTGGAGAGCTGAGATAGAAAAGGAGACAGGAAGACATATAAAGTGCCTTCGGACTGATAATGGTGGGGAGTACTCTAGTACAAAGTTTAGAAGTTACTGTGAGGAAAATGGTATCAAACGCCATTACTCAGTAAGAATGATCCCACAGCAGAATGGTGTCACGGAAAGGTTGAACCGGACACTATTGGAGAGGGCAAGGAGTATGAGGCTGCAGTCATCACTGCCGAAAATTTTTTAGGATGATGCTATTACTCAAGCATGTTTTCTCATAAACAGGCCCCTCACTTCAAGTTGGATAGTGGACTTCCAGAAGAAGCTTGGAGTAGGAAAAAGGTGGAGCTTGGCTACCTGAAAGTTTTTGGTTGCCCAGCTTATGTTCATGTGGAGGCAGCTGAAAGAAGCAAGCTGGATCCTAAGTCAAAGAAAATGATCTTTATAGGGTATCCACAAGGAGTCAAAGGCTACCTACTATGGGATCCACGGTCTCAAAAGGTGGTGATCAGTAGGGATGTCATTTTTGATGAGAGGAGCATCTTGGTGAAACCGGGGACTTCAACTGGAAATGCAATCAATAAGATGAACAGCAGTGAAAGCCCGTCACAGGTGGAGGATAGGCCTTCAACATCAGCTGGAAGTGGAGTTTCAGTTGAGGTGGAGTTGGACAGGAAAGATTCTCTAGGGGTGAAGGAGAGGCAAGAAGAATCAGCTGTTCAAAGGGAAGTGCTGGAGGACCCACAAACAGTATACTTGCAAGACAGTGCAAGGGGAGTGGCATTGCATAAGCCTCAACGCACAATCCGGAAGCCGGTTAGATATGGCATGGATAAAGCAATTTCATATGCTCTTATATCTATGAATAGAGATCCAGAAAGTTTTGTAGAGGCCATGGAAAGTCCTAATAAAGAGTCATGGATGCAAGGCATGATGAAAAAGATGGAATCTCTCAGGAGGAATCAGACATGGCAGTTGGTGAATCTACCTAGAGATGCTCATGCTATTGGCTCCAAATTGGTGTTCACTAAGAAATCATTACCTTCAGAGCAAGGTGAAGTGAGATACAAGGCAAGATTGGTAGCAAAGGGATACTCACAAAGGGAAGGAGTAGACTATACATAAGTGTTTTCTCCTGTAATATGCCATACTTCAATTCGGGTGTTGTTGTCTTTGGTGGCAAAACATAATTTGGAATTGGAGCAGATGGATGTAAAGATAGCCTTTCTACATGGAAGACTAGAAGAAAAAATCTATATGAAGCAACCTGATGGCTTCATTAAGATTGGACAGGAGAACAAGGTATATCTACTTCAGAGGTCATTGTATGGGTTGAAACAATTACCTCGTTAGTGGTATCACAGATTTGATACATTTATCTTGAGTCTTGGATTTCTTAGATTTGAACATGATCATTGTGTCTATGTGAAGGAAGTGGATACTAAGGATGCTCTGTATTTACTTCTGTATATAGATGATATATTGATAGCCAACAGAAGTATGACAGCTGTGAAAGGGCTTAAGAGAGCATTATCTCAGGAATTTGATATGAAGGACTTGGGATCAGCTCAAAAAATTCTTGGAATGGAGATTTGCAGAGATAGGTGCAAAGGAATACTCTATTTGTCACAAGGTGAGTACATTAAAAAGGTACTCGAGAGGTTTGGGATGGGTAAGGCCTAACCTGTGGAAACACCTTTACCAGGCCATTTTTCTCTCTCAAAAAAACAGTACCCCCAAATAGAGGAGGAGAGAGAGTACATGGAAAGAGTTTCATATGCCAATGTAGTGGGCAGTTTGATGTATGCTATGGTTTGTTGTAGGCCGGACATAGCATATGCTGTAAGCCAGGTGAGCAGGTACATGGCTAATCTTGGGAAGGAACACTGGAAGGCATTGAAATGGATTTTGAGATATCTGCAAGGGACTCAAAGACATGGACTAGTATTTGGTGGGCAGCTTGAAGGACATGGATGGAACTCCATAGAATCATGTGAGGATTCAGGTCCTTTGGAAGGGTTTGTTGATGCAAGCTATGCAGATGATATTAATACAAGGAGGTCTACAACAGGTTATCTCTTCTGCATGTATGGTGGACCGGTTTCTTAGAGATCAACCCTTCAACTTATTACTGCTTTGTCTACAACAGAAGCTGAGTATATAGGGATTACTGAAGCTGCAAAAGAAGCACTATGGCTGAGAAGGCTAGTTTCTGAAATGGGGGTGAAACAGTGTATGGTGGTCCTGCACAGTGACAGCCAGAGTGCCATACACTTGACACAAAACCCAGTCTATCATGCCAGAACCAAGTATATAGATGTGAGGTACCACAGAGTCAAAGAGCTGGTGGAGGAAGGAGAAGTGGCACTGGTGAAGGTTCATGCAACGGAGAACCAGGCAGATGCACTTACGAAGGCTCTACCAAGGGATAGCTTCTACTCTTGTATGTGGTTAATGGGTTTGAGGAGTCTGGCATATACCGCCTTGAAGCACCAAGGTGGAGATTGTTGAGTCTCAGGTGGTGCATTCATGGCTAGTCGGGTCAATGTACATGAGTTGATATGGTCTATCATGGTTTTCCATGATGTGTCTAGGGCTAGGATTGAGTCCGGTATGAGTCCTAGGTGTTTAGGCTCAGTTTTGGTCAGTCTGGGTCTTTGGGTCGGCTCTTATGTTGTAAGAGTCGACTCTGTTGGTTCGCATGTCTCAGAACAGGTGATTGTGGACTGGACGAGTCAGCTTGGATGGATTCGAGTCAGCTAGGATGCACAGTCAGGAAATCTGTTGTCTGGAAGAGTCGGCTCGGATGGATTCGAGTCGACTCGGATGTATAGACAGGAAATCTGTTGTCTAAAAGAGTCGGCTCGGATGGATTCGAGTCGACTCGGATGTATAGACAGGAAATCTGTTGTCTAAAAGAGTCGGCTCGGATGTATTAGAGTCGGCTTGGATGGATTCGAGTCAACTCGGATATATTAGAGTCAGCTCGGATGAACAGTCAGGAAATTTGTTCTGGACGAGTCGGCTTGAATGTTTTTGAGTCGGCTCGGATGACGGGTGAATTGTTTTGAACGGTGCCAGCTGAGGGAGTTTTGGGATCTCGGGCATGTATGACCGAGGTATATATATTGTATTCTCATAAGAGGATAGGTGTGGTGTAACGAACTTCTTGGAAGTGAAATCCCTTTTTCCCGTGAAAACTCCTCAATTCTTCTTCTTCTTTTCTCTTCTTCCGTTCTTGTTGTTCTTGATCTTCATAGACCTGAATCCTACCATGATCTTCAATAAAGATTGCTGGCAGATGGTCATCCACAACTTGATGATACGCTTCCGCAATTGCTTTGCTGATCAGGGTGTTCGTTCTTGATCGGGAACAAGGCTGTTCTAGAGGATTTTGTTCGTGAAATCTAGTTAGGTTTGGAATCGAATTCTCTACAATGACGGCGTGTGAAGGTAGTGGAGGTGTTTAGAATGACCTCCACCACATGGTGATTGAAGCAGCATCTAGAGATGACACTGTTCGTTTAAACACTTGCGATATATTTCCACTTTCATGCATGATGCTGACCATACTCGTTATCGGTGTACATGCAGCTATTAACATCCAGGGCACTTGCATGGATGACACTCCATCACCACCGTACTGACTCTAATAAAATAAATAAAATGAGCATTTAAATATTTAATTTATTTTACTTATATTATTTTTAATCTTTAAGATATATTTTAATTTTATTTTTTTAATATTAGATAAAATAAATATTTAATTAAAAATAATATTGATAAAATAATTCTTAGTACGTTCCTAGTTTGTTATGTTCCGTTACCTCTACAATTATCATCATAAGCTTCGTCACGCCAATAGATGCTATGCCAAGGAGCCATGTATCGCCTTACTAACTGCACTATTACCAAATATTTATTAATAATATTTATCAAATATAATGATTAAATTATATTTTATTTATTTTATATTTAGATAAAATATTAAATAAATAAGATAAATTAAAAGTAAATAAATTATTAAAATATTGAGAGAAAAAGTTGTGAGAGAAAGTGACGAGAAAAAAATAGAAAAAGTGGGAAAAGAGGATGGGGAACCGCATGTCCTACCATAGAAGGAGAAAAAAATAAAGCAAAATATTATATATTCAACCTACGATTTTATCAAAAATAATATTTTAAATAAATTATGATTAACATCTTACTTATTTCATCCATAACTAAATTTATATCGGTCATGCATTCAAAAATAAATAATAAAAAAATAATATTTTAAAAAAATTGCTGGAACTTTGAGAACTGAAGGGGTGGTACACCGCTACAGTGGTTGCGCGGTTGGTAAAAACGTGGCTCCGCCTCTCTCTGATCACGGGTTCGAGTCATGATCCCTTGGATGACTCGATTAAATTCCAGATTTTTGGATGCATGTGACTGGACACCGTTAAACTGACGTAATCACCGGTTAGTGGGAAGGGTACGTGAAAAATATGCGGCCCGTATCAAACAAATGTCTAACGAATTGGGCACCCGATGGGAAGGTTTTTCTCCTCCGTACCCTTTTGTTCTATCAAAAAAAAAAAAAAAAAGGTTGGTACGGAAATAAGAAAAAAAATAGTAGCCAACGCTCCAACCCTCAGCCGGTGGATTAGTCCACCAACCCAGCGATAAACCTGATCCAACTGAGAATCATACCCATGTTAGTGGAGATGATGCCAAGTAACTAAAGCTTGTGGTTAAAAAGACAAAAAAAAAATGGAAAAAGAAAAAAGAATCACTTGATTCGTATCAATAACGTACCAATTTCAAAAATATTTTCTACTTTGACCACATCCAACTCCATTGTATACTCCGTGCCATCCAATACACTGAACAACTGCAATTTCTCCGGATTTCTAATTAATGTAGCCTGCGGACCCACCTCAAGAAGGATAACTGCAGGACCTCCAAGGGGAGGAGCAAACCTATTATAAGACAGATGAGCAGCAAGCAAAATTTGTCGGATCCAAAGTAGCAGATGACAAACCAGACAATCATTCAAAGAAACTTTTATGCGATATTATTTGTTTTCTAGCCTGGAGTGATTTGTAAAATATTAGCCACTAGCAGCATACAAGATGATGACATGAGTTTAGCTGTACAAAGCTTTAGAGATGCAATCACCGAGTTTGTCCTCGATCGCAAGCTCAACAGAATAACTTGACAGCAATTCAAGGTTTACATGGATGGTTTCTCTTTCATGAGCACAATACATACAAAGTGTTTCCTCTCAACTACATATAACAGACAGTATGCTCTACAAATTTCACATCGAAGCATATACATACACGTAGGTATAAATATTTAAACAAAAACCTTAACAAGCAGATCACTTTCGTCACAGATTGCGACGGTGCAGTGAAATACTCCAACGTCAAAAAAAAAAAAGAAATAGAAGGTAAGAGAGAGGCATACAGAATGCTGGCAACCACTAAAAATTGACATATTAGATAGATATGTGACCATTTCCCACGCAAATGTAAAATAGTTGCTCCATTCACTTCAGAGAAAAACAGCTTGCAAGCTGGACCTGGTATTATTTTTTCATGTGGCCAGAAGCATTCCACTGTGGAGAAGGAAATGTGCTTTCCACCCCAAGATTTCAGCAGTCTAGCTTTTAAGAACTGAGGAGTTATCTGAATGTTCATGCCGTGTAAAATGCTAGGGAAGGTGATCACATTTCACTGTAGTTTCCCTCTTCAATGGTATGCTTAGAAGAGAATGGGTCATCCTCCTCAATAGCTCCTGGGCTGGCAGAGTGGGTCATAATCATAAGCATCACCTGCCTTGACAAACCTCCCCTTCACCCGCCTTCTGACATCTGCTCTGGCTTTCCGAGATGCATACCTAATTTTCTTCTCAAACCTGTTTAAAAGAGAGAGATATTTGTTGTTTCTGCGGTTCGCTAAGAAAAACAAACTTCTCTACCAGTAAACAATGACAACCATTTGTGATAGAAATTAGCAGCAATACCTTGGCTTAGAGAAAATGGATCATGCAATACTTCTTTTAACTATAAGAACCTTGCTTCTCTCTAAATCCTGTGCATGGAAACTAATAGGATGCTGTCTTTCAATTAAATCTCAAATGATGACAGGATAAGAGGGATCACAAAATAGACCATCCTTGTGACCTTGTGAAAGCCACAAGAAGTTCTACATGCTGTAGCATGAAATAGGAAAATGCAAGAATCACTTATGGCCAAGATTTCATTAAATCTTCATATCAATTTTATTGGCAAGGTGCATAACGATATACAGGTTTGAATAGAAAATGTAGACATGTTTCAGATTTCAAAGTCACATAATCTCTCTGGAAGCTATCCGAATCATGTAAGTAGATTTTAAGACTCATGAAAATGATGATATGGGCTTGGCAACAGCTAAAGACAGATATTGTATAACATAATTCAATGTAATTAGATAGAATCAATCAAATTCAAGGCATCATAGGTGTTCAGGATGAACAGAGTCAAGGCAGTAGACTTACCAGCCATACAGACACACATACATACATACATATCTGTAAGGTTTTGCAGGCACATCCATCAAAAGAACCATCCCTTGTATAGAATAAAGAAAAGCCTATTCTAGATTAAGATTCCAGAAGTTCAATTATGTATCAAGTTGTGATCATCAGTTATTGAACTACTATCCAAGCCAATGGTACACCCAAGAGAGGTTCTTTCAACAGCAGCATATTCAATCACATGAGTGAAATTCACCACCTATATGTGTATAAATCACAGCTTACATCTTCATTTCATTGGTGATATCAAACCCCATGTGTGGATAAATTTCGATACAAATTAACGAGAGAATTTGTGCACAGAAGCTTTTAACCACAACAGATTTGCACGCATCTGGAAAAGCATACTTACAAACATAAAGTGCCATATACAGGTTTGATACCACACAAGCACTATTATTAGAGGTAAGAAGTGAATGCAAGCATTTAAGTGCCAATTGTGGTCATGTGCACCAGTGTTGGTATTGAAAATATACTGTTATGTGCATGTACAGTCATGCAACGTAAGAGACTGCACTTACTTCCTTCTTTTCTTTTTTTCCTTGTAACGAATGACAGCACTGTCCCTGCTAGCAGTCGGAAATGAAGAACTCTCAGGACCAGAAGGATACCATGGAGGTTCACCCATGACAAGTGTAGATGACATCCCGCAATCTTGATAGTCTCCACCGCTGCTCTCACCAGTCAAACCAGAGAAGGAAAGAGAGAAGCTGGAACGAGCTTGCCTTGTGGTGAAACACAAGTTAGGATCAACATTGACTCCTGGATTGGACATCATGGAATCAGCAGATACTGCATTGCTGCATGCTGCCTGCATTGATTCTACCTGCCCAGAAGATGATGCCTGAATGGAGCAACAAGGATTATTGAACACAAAAAGCAGATGATAAGCACAATAGCTCTGACGATACAGCGATGTAAATTTATGAATGGCATTCAGGATCATAATAGACAGGCTGCGAGTTATTTGATTGACTGGCTGATGATGTGGATAATCTTGAGATCGAAGAGTTTGCATGATAACACATCTTTCGAGATGCATTCATGGATTCCTAGGACCACATATTAGAAACATGGATGCATGTACTGTTGTTATATAATATGCAGTCATGCTGATAGCTCCTGTGGTGGCATATAGGTTACATGGCAAGCAGCTGAGGATGGATAGTTATTGGCGTGAAATAACAAATTCCATTTCCATACCTGTATATGTTTGCTAAACCACGTGCTTTATTACTTGGATATCCCTGCTACTTTGAATCATCCACTCAAACCAAATGCTAGCACAGAAATGGCCACACACCCATGTTTCTGTGTCTAGAAGGTTCTTATTGATATGAATATTCCTTGTACGCATCTATGCTTTTTTTGTCTAACATGTATATGTGTGCAAATAGTATCTCATTATGGTATCTCCAGTTGTTCATTCAAAGTGAAGGAAAAACCGCTTTGGTTCCACTTGCATCTATCAGACCGTTATCAAGGGCAACGACAAAGTTTAAGCATGATACTAATAAAAAAAGGCAGCCCAGCACATGAAGCTCCAACCACTACATAGTCAGAGGAGATTCAAATATATGCAGCCCTACCCCCTGCACGCAAAGAGGCTGTTTCCATGTTTCGTAATAGTGATACCCAGGTCACAATGGGGTGACATTTTACCGATATGCCAAGGTTCACCCTCTCATGCACGATACCAGTATACCAGGAAAAAAAATCTTCCTTGAACATGCAAGAAGATGACTCCTAGATATGGTGCATTTGTTGGCAACTAATCCATGAAATACAGTAAATGGACAAACTGTACTTTGCAGAACAAGGCTAATGCTCAATCCCATATAGAATGGGAAGTGGAAGGGGAAAAAATGCAAAAGCCATGAACCAGATTTGACAATTGAGTATAAGCTACCCCAACACGCAACAATTTGTTTCTTACATGCTCTGAACATAAATCAATTGAGATGATATGGACATGCACAGCGAAAATTGGATGAGGCCCTATAGGGAGAGATATTTTAGTTTGTGTTGAAGGTTATAAAGAAAATAAAAGGAAGACATAAATTAACATGATGGAAGTTGTGGGGAAGGATATGGAAGAAACTTGGAGTAACATCGGTAGCTCTAGATAGGAATACTTGGTGAATAAGGATCTATAAGCCAATCTCAAATAGTTGGGAAAAGCCTAGATGATTATGATTATGATTTATGCACTGGATGCAAATGGTTGTGCTTAGAATATAGCAAGACATAAGCTAGTTTGACTACAGCATAATCATTATAATTTAACAAAATAAAATGATGAATGCGTGCAAAGAGAAATACAAGGAACAAATAGAGATTTATCAAGATGCACCTACCATTCTATCCGAAGGGTTCATGTGAAATCAAAGTTGTGATTTTGAAGACAAGTGATATCTATAAAATCCTTCACTTAGTTGTTGTTATCCCCCTCAAGTGGCTATGAGGTATCATGAAGCTGGAAAATAAACATAAATAACAAGAGCCTAATCTCCTTTATGTGCAGCCTACCGATTATGAAAATATAGGAAAACAACAAAATCATCTTTCACAAGCTGGAATCATTTCATTTATAAATATTTCTGCAGCATCATGGATTTTACTATTGCCACTCTATTGCCGCTTCAATAAATTCCAGTGTGTTGGGATGGCGCCTTGATGCACACCCATCCATTTTTGCATGAGCACATGCAGCAGTCTGGGCCCATGCAGTCCCACTCTTCCCATGCGCTCCCCACTCTTCCCGGGCGCATTTTTTTTCCATTGGTGTCACGATGTTCAATGGTCCACAAGGAGGTGCACAAGAGGTTAGTTAATGCAATGGTGGCTATTTTATGCGAGAAACAGTGGGATGTTTGAAAATGCTTGCATATATGCTTTAATGGCTCACGCATGATCCAATGCATCGCCGCATTAACTGGTGGAATCCAATGATCAAGCATGCATCCAGGTAGATCTGACGATCTGGCACATTTCTCGATGGTGTCCATCTATGGGAAGGTTTGATATGCATGACTTGCGGCATGATCAAAGGAATCCGACGATCACAAGTTGATTTACAGTCAGACTGGTGTTGGAAGAATTACAGGACTCTAATTTGAACACGGTTTGAACCGTTGAACTTCTGGTAAGATACTATTTGCATCAGAGGCTATAAAAATATGGACAAATGACTAAACTAGTATGAGGATCAAAAGAGTGGTGAAGGATCTCTAGTTGAGAGCTTGTACAAAAGATTTTAAGATTTCTTATTGAGAGACTTGTACGGGATTGAGAGTGAAAGTTTCGAATCTTTTAAGTTATTTTTTCTCATAGTGAAATATTGCATGTCCAATTAATTGTCTTGGATTTTATTTCTCTTTTCTTCTTTCTCCTACGGCATCGACACCGATGATCGTGATCCTGAAAATAGAGATCCATGTTCCGTACAAGTGATCCCGATGCGAGTGATATCAGTACAAGTTGATATCCTAACAAGTGGTATCAAACCCTGGATTGTCCGTGACTAATCCAGATCGAAGAAAATAGCGAGCGCAATCAAAGTCGGCATTAACCGGTTCGATGAAAAGAGCAGTTTCTCTATTTGGCAAGCAAAGATGAAAGACGTGCTGATTCAGTAAGGATTGATCGATGCTCTCTTATACGAGAGACCAGTCATCGGGGAAGAGAAGACTTAGAAGCGACACCAGATACAGGTAGTGAGTATGATCCGTTTGTACCTTGCAGACAAGGTGGTGATCTATGTATTGCAGGAAACTTTTTCGATAATGCTATGGATGAAGCTCGAGGAGCTGTACATGGCAAAGTCCCTCACCAATATGATGTTCCTTTATAAATAGTTCTACCAACTGTGGATGACCGAGGGACAGCATGCAGAAGTACCTAAGTAACTTCTAGAGGATCCTCACAGACCTCAATATAGATAAGAAGGTGAAAAAAAGACAATGGTGTTGGTCTTGTTGTATCCCTACCACAATCCTTCGAGTTCTTAATGATTGCTCTTCTAGTGGGAAAGAGTATCATTAAGATGGAGAAAGTCACCTCAATGTTATTCTAGAACGAGATTCTCAAGCAGGAGAATCAATCTTTAAGTTCAGGCAGGAACTCAGCATTGGCAATTTCTGAAGGAGCAGGTGGCAAAAGGCAGAGCAACAGAGGATCACAAGATAGGCGATCCAAGTCGAAGAATACAAGCAAGATCAAATACTTTCAGTACGATGAGTTGGGGCATCATATCAGAGATGCCCACAACTCAAAGATCGAACGAGGACTGCTGCGGTAGTGGTCGATGGTAGTGATGATGGATATATCAGTGATGCACTCATGACATCCAACCAGGTATCCCCTTTTTTTCTAGTAGATTTTAGATTCTATATGTCCACATTATATATGATGCAGAGAGGAGCTATTCGACTTCCTAAAAAGTAGAGAGGGTGCTATCTACTTGATAGACGGATTGAGCTATATGATTGTGGACATCAGGACAGTTAGCTTGGAGGCACATTATAGGATAGTAAAGAAACTAGGTGAGGTCCGATGCATATCCAATTTTCACAGAAATCTAAATTTTTTCAGTAAACTAACTCAAATGGCTACACATGGAGAGCCGGTGATGGAGTCCTGAAGGTCTTGCATAGCAGTAAGGTCATTTTGCAGGGAAAAAAGTATGGAGGTCACTACTTTTTGACAGAAAGTCCAGTACGAGATGGAGTCCCTAGTGTAGACAGGAGTCTAGTACAAGGTGGAGCTCCAGAAGCAAGTGCATCGGGTACGAGATAAGAACCTTGGAAGGATGACAGGCAATATCGCAAGGTGAAGTTCCTATTGGTGTAGGCTTTCCCACACAGGTCTCAGGTTAAGGTGAGCACAACACATGATGGAGATAGGATCGAGCGACCTGGCTTGACTCCCATGTTATCCCATCCATGATCAGCCATTTGCCCCAAGACATGGGGGCATAAAAATTCTTTAAGTTCTCGAAATCAGGTGGAGGCCGAGCATCGAGTCAAGATGGAGGTTGTTGGGATGGCGCCTCGATGCATGCCCATCCATTTTGCATGAGCATGCACAACGATCTGGGCTCATGTGGTTCCCACTCTTCCCAGGCACATGTTTTTTTCCATTGATGTCACGGTGTTCAATAGCCAACATGGAGGTGCACAAGAGGTTAGTTAATGCGATGGTGGCTATTTAATGCAAGAAACAGTAGGATGTTTGAAAAAGCTTGCATATATGCTTTAATGGCTCACGTGTGATCCAATGCATTGCCACGTTCCCAGGTGGAATCCAACGTTCGAGCAAGCATCCAAGTAGATTGGATGATCTGGCACGTTTCTCGATGGTGTCCATCTATAAGAAGGCTTAATATGCATGACTTGCAGCACGATCAAGGAAATTCAATAATTACGAGTTGATTTATAGTCAGACCGATATTGGAAAAGCTACAGAACTTCGATTTGAATGCGGTTTGAACCATTGGACTCTTGGTAATACATTCTTTGCACCAAAGGCTAAAAAAAAAAAACTGAGGACCAAGCTAAGTGTGAGGATCAAAAGAATGCTGAAGGGTCTCTAATTGAGAGCTTGTACAAGGAATTTTGGGATTTCTTGTTGAGAGACTTATATAGGATTGAGAGTGGAAGCTTCCAATCTTGTAAATTACTTTTTCTCATAGTCAATCCTTACATGCCCAATTAATTACGTCTTGTATTCTATTTCTCTCTTCTTCCTCCTACGGCATCGACACAGACGTTCATAATCCAGGGAACGGGAATCCGTATTTCACATGAATGATCTCCGATGCAAGTGGTATCAATGCAAGTTGATACCCCCAACACAATGATGCTATAGATGCATTATTAACTCCTTGTTTTTTATCAGTCTCAAGAAAACCAATCCATTCCATGTTTCACTTTTCATGCATAAATTGACGAACAAAGGATACATGCAGGAGAACAATTAGGTAACTGAAGCATCATATTTGGTAGTTTATCTAGAAATCTTTAAACTGATGTCAAGGTAGTACTGTAGTAGCCCCTGATGGAACAGGAATTTGCCATGGAAGTATTCAAATAGGCATCCAAGAGAACATTACACTCAATCATGATAAGAGCTAATTGCATCAGAAGATTGGAGCCAAAAGCAAGATAGCAAAAGTTAAAGGCTACATAAGAATACCTCTGCAGTAAATGTGCCTTGGCAGTTGGAATTGGCAGCAGACATGTCCATTTCAAACAGGTCATCAATTCCAACATCCCCAATAAATTGCCCTGAATGATTATGAGATGCACCAAAAAGTTCTTCATAGTTCTCAAAAGTCAAATCAACATCATCCACATTGAAATCTTCACATAACTCATCATCTTTACAGATTTCGTGGTTCCTTGTCTCAGTACAGCATAGCTGATGTTGGATGAAAGAAAATAAAAAAAATTAAGAATGCAATTATTTAATAGAAAACATAAAAATACAATTAAAAAATACAGAACATTCCAAAAAGTTGACAACCTCTAAAGTTAATCCTAGAGTGTTTTTTTGTAAGGAAAACAGATGTAGAAGACATAAGCATCATATCTTGCAACTTCAGCTTTTACTTTTGCCGACATGAGATCAACTTTAATAAAGTTGACAACCTCTACAATTCAATTTTAGAGTATTTTTATACATATACATACATATGTAAATTTCTATACATGTATGCATGCATGTATATATATATGTTAATGTGTGTGTGTGTGAATTCAAGAAATAGCCAGTTGCTGGCGTGTAACCTGCGGGATGGGCAGTATACAGTTTTTTTCCCCTTTCATCAACAGTTCCTGAAATGCAAAATAGAAATGAAATAAAGTATAATAAATAGAAGATTTTAATAACTAAACTTCTGTTGCACATTAAGCAATTAACTTTAATACTAGCTAAGAAGAAACTCATGTCATTAATGCTGCGTTATTAAAATCAACATCCATACAGTGAATGGAGAACTTTGCACAACTAATATATATTTTAGCTAGAAAAATTCTCAAGTATGAATTATATTTATATCAATTATAAAAAAATATTATTGATACCTGATATTGATAATAATAAGGTGCCCCATTATCTATCACTTATATTCACTTATCATTAAAAGAACAGATAATATAATGTGTTTATAACAGATATTTGTTAATAAATGATCATTAAAGGATATCTTTCTCTTGTATCAGTTATAAGAGCCTTACTTATTATCCAAAATGAAGAACCGTATTAGTGGCATTATTAATTCGAGCATCCATAGGGCAAGTGGAGAGCTCAACTTAATTGATTTTCATTTTACATTACTAGATATTAGTAAATCTCATTCAAGATTTTTTTCTTTTCTTTCTTAGGATGTTTTCCTCAGATAACGTGACTATGACAATCTATTTACTAATTTAAATCTCTAAATCCATAGAATATTTTTGTAGGTCACTAAAAATTGTTGATCTCCATATGAACATGGATGGTTTTGATTCAAGTGCTCTTTTCCAAGCAGAGTGCAAGCTTAAGTTAACCTGTGTCCAATATAAGAAATAAAGAATAGTGTTAAATAAATATCCTATTTATAACTTATAATAATTGAGTATTAATACTGATTGTTATAGGTATGCCAATACCGATTGCACATTAAGCTCATCGAGTATATCACAAAATTTATATCATAATATAGACATGACAATGACAATTTAATGCTGTATGTTCTTTCATATTAGTAAGTATTTTTTACCAATAATATTAATGCTATTATTATTAATATAGTTGCACATTAAGCTTTGACCTTGTTTCATGCTATTTATTATAATTTTTTGATATTATTATAATGATGTACTATCACTATACAGAATTCTGATAGTATATGTATATCTATCATAGTAAAATAATATATCATTATAAAATAATAACATCATGATCCAACTTGTGTATAGTAAGAGATAGAAAAGTATTGCATCTAGGAGATATCTAAATGCAGTGTAGCTTGATCTTTAATGGTTTTACTTTCACTTTTAAGTAAGATCATCATCATAAAAATACAATGAAAATTAATAAAATATTAGTGCAGTTTAATGACATCTGCAAGATATGGACAAGGTACAATACTAATGAAAAGAAAATTATTTATATCAGTATAGATTAAGCAATCATAGTTATTAATAATGTCACTACTTTCGTATCAATTTAGTAGAACTAATGAAAAGTTCTTTATTTAATATGGTTTAATAAGGTTCTTATTAATGATATTAAATTGTTATATTTTGATAAAGAACCATATTAGCACCAGAGCCCTACTTATTATCCAAAATAAATAGCTCCATTAATAACATTATTAATATGACATCCATGTGGTGAATGAAAAGTTTTGCACAAGCAAAGCATCCATTATATATACATCTATGATAATAGAAGCATGAGACATCTATGAGGTTGATAATGATTGGCGAGTTATAGGTGTTTTGTTCATTTTCAAACTTTCCATGAGTCTCTCGGTGACCTCTCAGACACACGGGATGATGATACTTGAGAAGGACCACCACGTTGACCATAAGCAAGGGAGCAGTAGCCCATGATTGTTACCAACTTAGTTGTCTGGCCAAGAACTAGCTTAAATCATGGTGATTGTAGGTATGCTTCGATGAATTTATAGGGGTTTAAAAAGGAATTGCAGGATGATATTGTCAAGAAAGAGTAAGATTTTGAAACAATTTCATTACATTTTGGTTGGTCTTTGGAGCTATCAATTAACATAACGAAAGTGAGAAAGGGAAATGGGCATGGGTTTCGAATGGTTCAAAGTTCAAACAGAAGCATCCTCACAACCAGCCAAAGATAGGCAAAGAAAAAATTCCTTCGGGAAAGATCAACTCTAGATAAGGAACAAATTTAAAACTTCACAACAAATAAGTATGGATGAATCATCATCAAATTAAATAGAATTCAGTTTTTCTTATCATATCAGCAATAACATGCATGATAAGAGCATCCCTTTCACAAAAACCAACAGATGCCCCCCTCCCCCTCCAGTGACTTCAGCACTTTGTGATCTTTGAGAACATAATTACAAGCCCTCTCCAAGAATGTTTTTGTAGATTCCTAAAATTCCATGGTGGATCAGGATGCGAATGAATCCAGGAATCTAGGATATATTCATCTCGGAGCTTCAGTGGAAGCAAAGCACTAGTAAATATTCGAAAGTTAAAATAGGATGAAGGTATGACATTCTCTGATAACAATGGGTTTAACACAAGTTGACAAAATAAACCAGAATACATAACTAATCAAGCAACAGGAACAAGTTAATATCAATGATTGGCATATCAGCAGATTTGGAACTCATGGTGATAAAAGACCATATACTACCAAGTTTATAATGATACATTACATCACATAAGTATAACTATGCAATTTATGGAAATATGATTATGATGGCATGTGAACAAATATTGGCCACTGACAAATTCAGATTTTGCACCTCAGGTGTTGCTGAATCTACTGGTCCAGCCAGTTGATCAGCATTACATGGCATCAGAGCAACTGCAGAGGTTGATGATGAGCCAATCCAGGTATTATAGTTATCAATTATGTCAAGATCATTCACCCCACCTGCACTACATAAATCTATGGTTCTGCCATTCTCAGAGGCTGGAGAACTGCAACAATTACTGACACTATTCTCATTGATGCTGATTAATCCTAGCCCCTGTTCACCATTTGAATCTCCTACTGGGGGAAAATCTAGAGCAAAGGACCAAATTCTAGAAAGCTCTGCTGATGATGGACAACCCGAGTAGCAGTTAATTGGTTTCCTTTTGTGCCCTGAAGCTGAGGCTGAGCCACCATGTCCATTCCAATCACAATTTTGACAAAGGGAAACATTTTCCTCAATGCACCTAACTTCTGCAGGCTGTGAATTGCATCTGCCACATATAAGGGTACGCAAGTGACGCCGAGAAAGTGCATTTGCAGAGTGAACATCATGGTCACATGGCAAACATAAACAAGCAGCATCAGGTCTGCAGTAGACCATAGACCTTTGCTCCCCACAGAAGTCACAAAGAAGGCCCATCGCCTCTTAATGGGAATCAGATGTCCAACTAAATAAGAAGAGCACTCTTCACTTAGCCTCAAGGACCTTAACCTTTTTTACAGAGACACAATCACTGAGAAGCTTCTTCAGAATCAGAACCCCCTAGAGTTACAGAAAACCTTCAACAACCATTCAAAAGCTCAGAACTGACACAATGATGGATTCGTAGAAAATCCCTCTTAGGATCTCATTAACAAGCTGAACACCTGAATTTAAGCAACAATTTCTCCTCTGAAGCACATAAGGCTGAAAATTAATTTCATGATGTCATGATCGTAGTCTATGCACAATGACCAAATACCTGTCCAATCAACCACCACTAGATGCTGATATCAATTTTTTTGGCATTCATACAGCTTCTCTTTTTCTTCCAAATGAACAACTTACCTGAATCAGCAGATATTTATCTACATCCGTTAACCATTTTCAATTCAGAGTTGAATTTCACAAATCCATTAGCACACATACTTGCCACTGCCAAATATGAATTCACAGAGGAATATATCTTAAAAGATTCGAAGTCCAATAAACTTTATTTTCAGCTGTTCATCACGTTATCTTTTATCTGACTCTTAGAACCGGAAATACAGAACCAAAACAAAATCAATTTGAAGCTTCAAATAATCAATCTGATCTCCAAACACTTCATGCAGAGGAGTTAGCATCTCGCGTCCATATTTTTTCTGCAAATCTTATGAAGACCATCTCTGAGACATTAATAAGTGCCTTCCAATCTTCTCGCAGGCTCAAAAAGAATAACCTCTGCAACATGAAGCACAATTTTAATTACTAAAAACGTTGAAATACTACAAAAATCTAATAGTTTCTTCTTATTAAATCACAGGATTTCTAAAACATCCAAATTAGAAAGAATAAACACATGTAAAACAAAAAGAAGGCAATGGTATTCACTAACCACAAGAAATCAAACTCAAAAATTTTCATTTTACTGGAAGACTACATACAATGCATATCTCCGGATCCCACATACAAACTCTCGTAAAAAACCAGCGGGGGCGGGGGGGGGGGGCGCTCAAATTCTATATAAATCAAAGACGCAAGCAATAACTAAATTCAGAGAAGAACAAGCAAATTGGACGCTCAAAAAAATCCTGAAGAAAAGGAAACAGAAACAAGACAGCAGAATAACCAGTTCTCAGATCCTACATCAAATTCTGTAAATCTCCATTCATATTCGAAAAAACTAACAGATCCGTTCGCCGAAAAAGGAAGAAAGGAGAAAAAAAATCTCCGAAAAATCGTTATTTCAACCCAGAAGCAACGTAAAACTACTTAAATCCAAGACAGAAGCCATGACTTCATTACCTACTACTCGGAATCTCCAAGAAAAAAGCGAGCTTCTCCTCTTCCTTTCCGGCTTCGGATACAAACCCTAGCCCCGAGAAGGCGACGTCAGACCCCAGATTCTCCCACACACAGAGAGAGAGAGACGAGGAGGCGGAGAAGGAGATTAGAAGGAGAAAGGAGCCGAGTGGAGAAGAGAGAGAGAGCAGGGGGCCCACCCTCGCGAAAAGGCTCCGGTGGGGCCCGTGCCTTTTGCGCTTTTCCGGCCTTTCCGTAAATTGACATCAGGATTAGGGGTAAATTTTGTACTGGCATCAGCCCGCCCGGATCCAACGCCCTTCGCCTGAGGCCGGACGACCGTTCCCTTGCGATTTGTCAGTTTACCAGTTTGCCCCTCTTCTATGGACCAGAAAGAAGCTGACAACGAAAGCTTTAATTGAGGAGGATGATGGTTATCGGCTAGGCTTAATAATAAGATGTAAATAATATTCATGTGTCTCGAAAAGTCTCGATATACCGCATCTTTTGGTTGGAGAGGTCCAGAGATATTTACACTGAAAGCATAATTAATTCTGGATATGTGATTCAATTGCGCAACCTATGATAAGGTTTTGATGATGATGTGAAGCCACAAGCACTGATTTTGGAATAAAGAAGAAAGAGAGAGATTCCATGGAATAAATTTTTGGAGTTTAGTATTTAGTCGAGAACTTAAGCAAGCAGGGAAACGACCCGCTTGATTGAGTAGTAAAGGAGTAACTCTATGGTTATTAGAATAATTCAAGTAAATAATGAGCTCCGTGATCGGGGCTTATTTTATTGGCTTATTTAACAGACGGCAGATTAAACTTGCATCAGATAACAAGGCACTGCATCAAATTTAAGCAAGCAGTCAGTTAAGGCACTTGGCAAGATTTTTTTTTTTTTTTTTTTTTTTTTTTACTACTGAGATGGTAGTCCGATTTAGTCTCATATTCCATCGATCACGGGTTCGAGACATGATCCTCGCGAGTGACTTGACATATTCATCGATGATGGAAAAGATTTCCTGGGATACATGATCGGGATGGCGAGAGAGCGCATGACATACTCACCGGTGACGGGGATGGTTGCAATCCGAATCGAACATATTCTAACGGGATTGGGATCCAGTAGAGATAGCTATACCGGGATTTATCCCCCTCTTTTTTTTTATCAAAAAAAAAAAAAAAATTCTGTTTTTGATTGCATGAGAAAAGTCTTGAAGGCATTTTTCTTATCGTATATTACAGAGCTTCTAGCAGGAGCCAGAAGTGCAATTGGAGCCGGATATTTAATTTCATATTAATTAATGCGGTCCAATAATCAAATATTGAGATTTCCATGCATTCATAATTTATATTGATAAATTGCGATAGGAGCCTAGGTAGCCAATTAGGTACAACCCATGTGATGGCTTGCATCATGTTTCATGTCTATCATAAGTGAACAAAGAAAAGATGAAGAAGAATAACTGGTTGTCATCTTCCAAAAACATGTCCATCAGTTAAAACTATGCCATGATGATATGTCCTTCATCCAGATAAAATAGAATAACAATACAGCTAGCATGGTTGTCACACCAGGCAATCGGCATCCCCATAATATTATGATATTTTTCGATATGAGAATCATTTCAGCTATTTAAAAAATGAAAGTAAATACGCATTAAAACACTTGGCCTAGCTCACATATCGTGTTTGAAAATTTTTTAAAACACGATAAATGTAGAAAAGTGGGGTAAGGGAAAGGTTTCGATGATGAGAGATCAATATTTAAGGAAAACTCGATAGTTATTAGATGATTTTTGGATCCATCTTTTGCTGGACTCCGATCCATTTTTATAGAATTGTTAATGGATGATAGGTATATTAATTATTATCTATTTTGAGAATGCACATAGAAGTTAATGGTATAGTCAATTAAATGGCATGTCATATGGCCAACCATGCTAGATCTATATTATGTTTTTTTTAAAAAAAATAAATATTTCTTTTCAATTGTTAAATATTTTACTTTATAATATTTATGAATACCTGAATTCATCTGATTCATAAAAAATAATAAAAAAAAAAAAATTTCTTTTGTGCACTGCTTCTTGGTTAGTATCTTAGATTAGAACTAAGATTTCAGTCCAACGGAGGAAGGGTATGGTCACAGAGTAAGAAGGTTTAGAATTAGAATTTTTCGATTTCCAGTACAAGAGAGAAGGGCGGCAAAGTATTGTACTTCTTGCGAGCAAAGGATGGTTACTTTTTTTTTTTTTTTTAACTCCTGTTCTGTATTTACCGGATATTTTTCATATTTCTATTTTTGAGTTTGATATCCTTCTTTTAACCGTACTTGGTTTTAATCGTTCTTTTTGAGTTTGTTAAGGACTACGTATTTTGCTTGGCCGTTGTTTGTACCCAAAAGATGGCGGGGTGACCGAAAGGTGTCCTTTCTCTTAGGCAAAAATTAAAGAAATACGCTGACTGGGCAAAAGGCGAACTGCCATTTTCGGGCGATTTATACTCAACACGCTACGCGGGCCCCTTGTTCCATCCAATTAACAGACCGTCTGGCTCTGGGCCCCACTGACTAAGACTCAGTGGTGCTGACTTGTCTTCTTCCTGATTGTGAGAATGAGATCACGCGGTCAGGATCGCTTTTCATCCAAATGAACGGGAGCGGGTGGAAAAAAAATGCGACATCCGTGGTAAGAGCGTAATTTTATATCCTCGGATATTACTAGAAAAATTACCAATGGCAAGATTGCGACTGGAAATGTTCTCAAGTGATAACATGGCTATGTGCCGGCTAAATAAACTAAAAAATATATTTGCATGCCAAGATGCTAAGCAAAATGAATAAAATTGTGAGTGCTTGGCTTCTTCTTCCTCCTCCTACATATATACTGTAGTTACCTAAGATGCTCTAAAAAAAATATTAGTTTAATTGCATGTGAATAAGTGGAAGACTTAAAAATTTAGAAGAATTTAGGTTTCTCTACTAACTTTGGAAATTAGTTTCCAAGAAGGTCGTGGTAAGGCAGATTCGGGGGCAAGCTAGGTCCACCACCATACATTTATTTCCGCATGATATTTGAAAAATTTTTTGAATTACATATCTTGAAATAAGATGCATATTTATCATGAAATGAATAGTGCTACTGGTTGCATCATCTCATATACTGCAGAATATTTTAGAAAAATATTATGGGCAAATATGAAGATCGCTCTAGCTCCATTTTGTGATATTTTGTATGTTAATATTTTTAGTTAAATTTATTCTAGATTTACTTGTATGATTCGCCTTGTAAAAAAAGTTTAAAAAAAATAAGTGATGAAGAAATTATTAGCTGAATGGAGTGACGCAAGTATGCGTATCGGTTCGTGGTCGGACCAGCATGCTGACAAATGTGATTTAATTAATAATTTTTCATTAATGACAGCCAGCATTGAGATGACAAAAGGAGGCCATGCCACCTGGATGGTCCTGATTGGGCATACATGCTAATGGGGGGTGGGATGGAATGATTGGTGGTGATGATGAATCACGAGCAACGACTGCTATTCCGAATTATATGAGCTTTTAACCTTTTCCCAGGGATCTCCATCACTTTCCTCTAGTTCCTCGTACGGGTGCCATTGGAGGGAGATAAACATTTTTAAAAAAATTTGAGTATCGCAAGGGGGTCATCAAATCAAATCCAATACTAAGGATAATGTTATTAAAACCCAGTGGGCGATGATACCTCATCAGCCCAGATAAGACGTGGAACCATTCCTTGCACTCGATGACTACTTAATTGAGGCAATAACAATAAAGAAATTTTTAACGTGGCCTTCAGAGCTATCATTCCCCTTCCCGATCAGTGCCATGCCTTTGGGATGTTCTTCTGGAAATATTTGTACGGGCTTCTAGTTTGCCAACCGTCCAAAAACTTATACATTGGCTTCGCATTTGCCAAATGTGTGCCCACCTTTTCATTGCGAAGCCTTTGTTGTCCGCTCCTCATATCAAATCCCAAAAAAGACGACGCCAGAAATTATATCACCTGTTGTATCCCTCTCATCCGGTCTTGATAAAGTAACAATCAAAATGCCCAGGATCCATAAAGACCCAAGACCCATTAAAACCCATGATCAATCATCTAACAACCATCAGTTATTCGGTTACAACCACTTCGGTTATTATAATTGTATTCAATTACATCTATACCTTAAAATAAGGATAAGAGGGGACTCCAAGGATGAGCAAGGTCTAAGGCCATCAAGCCTACACTATGCCAAATTGATTACTCTTTTCTTATCCATCTATGTTCTTCTTTGAATTCTTCATTATGTTGCTGCCTATACCACCCACTGATTTGAGCATCGGAGTATCCCCGCCGGAAATCCGATCCAGGATCTTTTGCAGGTGTCCATCCGTGCCCGGGAGCAAGATCAGAAGAGCGAGCGGGATGCCCGACGCCGTCGAAGCTTCAGCCACAAATGATTTAGCCACAACAGATTGGTATGCCATGTAGGGGTACGTTATTTCTCTTGGAAAAAAGTATTTCAAAAAAAAGCAAGATGGAAAGGGAAGGAACAAACCTAAAAAAGGCAAAGGAGTTACTGGGAATCTTCATCAATGAGGTCATGGCAGCGTCAAGATGAGAAAAAGTCTAGGAGCATCCTTCTATGGTCATCAATCCAACCATAGTTGGAAGCTCAACCACCTCCAACACGCCGCCACCTTCCTCCGGCGCACCAAGATTCGCACCTCCTCTAACTACATCGTCACCACCTCCTCAATAGCAGCATCACCCCATGCCTGCCTCTCGGGGCAGCATCATAGCCCCCGGCGATCTCGTTCCTCTTTCCTACATTGCCGGCCTCCTCAACGGTCAGTCGCCCAAACTCCAAGACCACCACCCTTGTGGCACCTCCATCGATGCTTCGGAAGCCCTCCAGCTTGCTGGGATCGCCGGTGGATTCTTCAAGTTATAGCCCAAGGCCAAGATCCATCGCTGAATCCGCGCTGCTCGGTCCTGCATCCGGATCGTCTTCGCCAGCGAGCGCCACCTCTACGAGCTCATCTTCGATGGTCTTGGCACGGCGTTCCAAGCGGTGACGACACCCCCATCATCGAGATCGTCAAAGGTGCTACCATCCATCTCCTCGGCTTCACCGAGGACATCAGCATCAGCCGCCGATCCCCGGAGAAGCTCTTCATAGCCTCGATCCCTCGTCGCCAACATTCTCTCTCTCTTTAAAGATGGAATCGGAACAGATGGTTCTTGAAAATGATCAAGCTCTTGAAGTGCCCGAGTCGACGGTCCTCCACCGTGCTCCCCCCTCATCACCGGATCAGATTCATTCCGAATAATGTTGACGCTGAATTCTCGCTGACCGAATGGAGTGGTTCGCCCGTTGGTTCGCCGTCAACTGGAACCTGTAAAACAACTCTCCTGACTGGAGTTTTTTTAGTGGGGGACACTCCGATACCAAAGTCAGCAAGAACTCTGGCAGCATAATGGAGAGCTCAAAAGCAGTGAGAAAGAAAGATGAATGATTCAAGTTATTGCTTACCTTGAGTGTCCCCTCTTACCAGTATTTATAGATATAAGTGTAACTACTTACGGTTATTGAAGTTAGCTAACAAAACATCTTCATAACTGTAGGTAGTGGTGGTCGAAGAATTAGTTATTTCGTGGTTATCCAATCTGAGGATATCGATCATGTGGACGGTTACAACAACCATAACAAACTTCAACTGTTTGAGGTTGGAAAAAAAAGCCCACATGTTCAATATGCCTCCTTCTCTTCTAGAGAAGATCCGAAGTGAACCTAACATTCCCTTCAGTGGAGCTTCTTTGGGAAGACCCGAGGGAATGTTAACTATATACTTCGGGTAAATTTCTTTGAAACTAACAAAAAAAAATAGATAAGTACTTACAGTAATCCTGAGGACGAGAGAAGGATAATATAATCTAGAGGCATACTCTTCGAACTAGGTCTTCAGATCAGGCTAAAAATACGAAGCTGAAGGAATATAATCAATAGCTTACTCTTCGGACCAGGCTGAAGATACGAAGCCGAAGGAATATAATCAATTGGCTTACGAAACGGAAGAAATATAATCAATAGGCTTACTCTTCGGACCAGGCTAAAGATACGAAGCCGAAGAAATATAATATATCCTTTTTGTGAATCAGAATTTTTATCAAACCAACGAGATATCTCCCTTAGTATACTGATTTGACTAATAAACCAAAAAAATTAAAATTGGTTTGATGAATGAACCGGTAATTATTTTAAAATTAAATCGGATTATCATAACAGATACCTAGTCCACCGGAGGATGTAATCACCTTTACTGGTACCGGATCGCCAGGAGATTATCAAGAATCAGATTAATCTGATACATCTCATCGATCCTCGTCTTGAGAAGATTGAAATCTTTGGTGGACAGAGGATCAGTTCGACAGAGGAGGATGTCGGACTCGTTGGTAAACGTCTTGAAGCGGTAGGGGGAGGAAGGAACTGAAGACCCTCACCCAGAACGATGTCAATATTTCGGCCGGGAAGGTCTCTTCTTCCCCACTTCCCCTTTTTGCTGGAGCAGAGGAGAGCCGGGATAGCCTTGCCTGGATCCTCTCACCACTGAAGGCCAAGAAGAAGGTTTCGAAGTCCAAAGCTCAGGCCACAACTAAGAAAGACTTCGCTGATGAGTTGCAAGAATTGCAAGGGAGGTTCGAACAGCTCCAGCTCGAGAAGGAGAAGACCAACGACTCTTGAGGCAATGGGATGAGATGCTGAAACTGAAAGAGGAGGAGCTGGGTTTCTGTTGCTTTTGGTGATTACCGCATTCCTTTGGATTAGACGAACCAGAAAAGCCAGGAAGATTGAGAGAGGAGATATATTGGGGGCAACTGATCTACGAGGTCTGGTGAATTATCGTTATGCCGATCTTAAGGCTGCGACAAAAGATTTCAATGAAGCAAGCAAATTGGGAGAAGGTGGCTTTGGAGAAGTACACAAGGGTGTATTGAAAAAATGGTAAAGCAGTCGCCGTGAAGAGACTCACAATAGCCAAAGCCATAAATGTGGACAGAGATTTCCAAAGCAAGTTTAAGTCCATGAGCAATGTTCATCACTGAAATAAGGTTTGTCTCCTTGGATGTTCTACCAAAGGCCCTCGACTGTTGCTTGTCTATGAGTACATGGCGAATAGCAGCCTTGATAGTGTCTTATATGGTAACAGACATGGATTCTTAACTGGAAGCTGAGATTTTTGTTGGCATAGCACGAGGATTGGCATATCTTCATCAGGAATTCCATGTCTGCATCATATATCGTGATATAAAGTCTAGCAATATACTGCTTGATGATGATTTCCAGCCTAAGATTGCAGATTTTGGATTGGCAAGGCTTCTACCTGGCGATCGCAGTCATCTCAGCACCTAATTTGCAGGAACTTTGGGTTACGCAGCACCTGAGTATGCAATCCATGAGTGACCAGCTCCATAGCCTTGACCAAAAGAACGACTTAATGTAGAGGATCATGAAGATGCTCGGCGCCGGTGATGCTCGTCCAGAAGGGTGCCTCGCCTAGAAAGACGTCTTGGCCATGAGCTCTTCAGCCACGGATGATATGCAATTATGGCAAAAACACTTGATGTACAAACAGCTACAAGAGATTCAGAGGCAGCAGCACTTCAGCAATTGGACCAAGGGGGAAGGCCATAGAGTTTACAGACTCTACTACATGGAGTTGCAAGACAAGCAGATGTTGATCGGTGTCCAAGCGTGCTGAATAGCATGCATGCTGGTGATTCATCTAATTATATGTGGTTAAATGAGCATGCCTTTTATCATATCCCTGAGGAAGAAAGAGAGAGAAAAAAAAAAAAAAAGGCCCAATACCCACTAAGGCCCATGACCAACCACCTAACCACCGTCAGTTATTCGATTACAACCATTTCGATTATTATAACTGTATTCGATTACATTTACACCTATAAATAAGGGTAAGAGGGGACTCCAAGGATGAGCAAGGTTTAAGGCCATCAAGTTTATACTATGCCAAATTGATTACTCTTTTCTTCTTTATCTAGGTTGTTGCCCAGAAATGGAGCCCAAGAGGAGGGGGGTGAATTGGGTCTTTTAAAAAATTAAGACAATAAAGTGAAGGTCTAGTGGTGCTTGTGAACAATGATAAATTTGATGCAATATGTTAGCAATAATTAAAGAGCACGAGAAAGAAAGAGCAATCACATACAAACACAAAGTTTATAGTGGTTCGGTGCAAACCTAGCACCTACATCCACTCCCCAAGCCATCCTTGGGAATTTCACTATAATCCATACTAGATTACAGTCGACTTGTTTTTCACAAGGCTCACAAGTCAAAACCTAAGTTGGTTTTGTCACTTAGGCTTACCAACAAACCTTAACACTTATTTTGTCTTCGGGCTCACAAGTTAACCCTAGTTGGTTTTATCCCTTTGGCTCACCAACAAACCACAATAGCCTTCTTTCAAGACACCCTTGAAAGCAAGGTCAAATCATAATAAAAACAGATATGTAATTTAAAACTACAACAAACTCTCTTCAAGAATAGATTGGAATCTTTGAAGCTCAAGTGGATACTTTGTCTTCACTCTTCCTTGGAATCTCCTTCAAGGTGCCTCTTTTTGGAATGAAGTAAGGATGAGCTTGTAGGCTTTTCAATGGAATCAAGCTAGAAGAGGCTTTTGATGTGAAGTATGGAGAGAATATTGGCTTTTTGGCTTTTGAGTAGACTTCAATGTACTTGAATACACTTCTCTTCACTTCTATTTCTTTAAAATGAGGTTGGTGAAACTTAAATACACCAAAAATCTTCCAAAAAACGGTTTGTGACCGTTGGTACCTTGGAAATAGCCGTTTGGAGCTTGAAAAGCAAGTTCTGCAAGCCAGAAAAATAGATCCGTTAGAGCTGTCAGGCTGCAAGTGTCGACACTTGGCTGTCAGGTGTTGACACTTGATCTCTGGGTGTCGACACTTGAACATTCAAGTGTCGACACTCGAACATTCAAGTGTCGACACTCGATGCACAGGTTTGACACTTGACACAAAAATCCTCAATATAACAAAGTTCTGTATTTTCAAAAATCTCAGGTCTTGAGTCGACACTTGGAACCTAAGTGTCGACACTTGGTGTCGACACTTGAATATAGGTGTCGACACTTGGCGTGCCAAGGATTTTTGTCTGTGCCAAATGCTGAAGTGTCGACACTTGACTGTCCAGGTGTCGATACTTGAGACTGAAAACTTTCAGATTCAAGTGTAAATGCCTCGAAAACATAAATAAAATTCTTGAATACATAAACACATAATATTTAAACATTTAGATGCCCTTTTTCAATGAAAAGGATGCCCGGATTTGTGAGAATTGTTCCGTGCCATTACGTGCTATACACCATAAGTTTTTGAGATTTTGAGGTGCTTTCTTCCTGAAAACTCACAACTTGAAATCTTCATTAGAATACAATATGCACTCAATGTTTTGTTATTCATCAAAATCACTGGGTGGAGCCAACATAGGCTCTTCTTTGAATTCTCCATTATGTTGCTGCCTAGACCACCCACTGACTTGAACATCGAAATGTCTCCCACCGGAAATCCAGTCCGGGATCTTTTGCATGTATCCATTTGTGCCCGAGAGCAAGATCAGAAAAGCGAGCGACATACCTGACACCGCCGATGCTTCTGTCACGCCCCGAATCCAGATTTAGGATCGGCTACGCGACCGGCCGCACAACCCTAGGTATCACCGTAGAGATTATGCTAGGCCTAACCTCAATTCAATATCCAAACAGTGGTAAAGAACAAATCTCATCAAATATTTATTGATTCCAAGAATTAATCATAAAATTCAACTAAATTTTTAATATAAACTCAGAGATCAACACCTAAACCCTACTCCTCACTGGCTGGTCCCAAAGCCCGCTTGATTTTCTGGATCTACAACAAAAATATAGGAAAAATAGGGAATGAACTAAACAGGCTCAGTAAGTTATCATCACCTCCAATATACATATACAAATATGTCAATAATAACTAGTAATATATACAACACACATACAAGATATCCATCTCAAAATAATATACCAGCAATACTATGCAAATGTGTACACATAAATGCAACCGATACTGACATGACACGACTATGGATGGCCAACCATTTACTTAACTCTCCTAGTCCCTCAGACTATGGCCACGATCGGCCTGTGGCTCGTCCCGAAAGAGACTAGATCCTGTATCACATACCGCTCAACAATCATGTGCCAACAATAGCCCTGCTGGAGGCCCAAAAGGAAAACTAGCTCTGAGTATCACACGAGAAACATGCATCCTCTGCATGTACTCACCACGCATGGCTAAAATAAGGCAACTAGCTCCTGTGTCACATACCGCTCAACGGTCATGTGCCGGCAATAGCCCTGCTGGAGGTCCAAAAGGAGACTAGGTCCTCGTATGATCATAGTCGGACTAGAGAGCACTCACACCGTCATAATACACTCACACCAACACATTGCATCCACATCAACACAATGCACTCAATCCAAAGCAATCCCACAATGTACCCACACCAACATAATGTACTCACACATACACAATGCATCCACATCAACACGATACACGTAATCCAAAGCAATCCCACAATGTATCCACACCAACATAATGTACTCACACCAACACAAAGCACCCACACCAACATGATGCATGCAATCCAATGCAATCAAATATAAATATATTACATATATCTACTAAGTTATAAATATATACATATTGGCATACATATCAAAGGTCAAGATAACTTACCGAAGAGCCTCCACCAACTAGTACAGTCTAACACTAAACCAGGTCTTCCAAGGTCAACAATAATCCTGATCAATAATTTAAACATACAATTAATTTCTATTTCAAAAACAAACTAAAAAGAAAACTAAATTTCTCGAAACACCCTCGAATCCCAGTTCTATTTTCACTTTTTTCTCTTTTTCCTCTCTCTCCAAAATTTGCTTTCACCGAACAGACCCATCCCAGAAAATTGAGTCAACACACCCATAGATCGAGTCAACCCAGTTCTGTTGACCAAGTCGACTCACCCCTACTAACCGAGTCAACTCGGTTCTCTCCCTTCACCGACTCTGCCTCCCTTCTTTCACTCACCCGTCGCCATCTCCCCTACTAAGCCAACCCCCTTAGCCAACGGAAGATCGGAAGGAGGAGAGAGACAAGCAGCAACCCCGACGGCCGTCCGGCCACCAGCCGGAAACCCAAATTAACCCTGCTGCTCCTCCCTTGGCTTGACCAAGCCGGTCTACCCACGGCTGTCGGTGGTTGCCATGGGAGACGGCTACCGAGAAGGGGTCTCGGTTGACAGGAGCAGACGGCAGCGCGACCACCAGCGATCGTCCGAACACCCACCTAAATCCCAAAAAAATAAAATAAAATAAAATAGATCCTCCTTCCTGCCCGATTGTCCCTACCTAAGCCCGTGCTCGAGAGGAGACGGCTCCCGTCCATGGCCTTAGATGCCCACGCACATATGAAGACAGAGGATAGGGCACTTACCAACGAGGTCGGCGGCGGTTTCAGCAGCACCAGAGAAAGGAATGACCGTCGAAAAGAACCGTGGCACAAGAAGAAAACACCCAGCACGATCGGCGTCGATCTTCAACATCCATCGAAGATGGAGGGTTCGGTTGGAGGAGAGACACGCAAGGAGCCTTTAAAGCCAGAGAAAACCCTTATCCCCCCCCCTCCTCCCCGCACCGATCGACCGGCTTCCGCAACTTTCGCCGATCATTCCAAAGTCCGGTGCCTAAAGAAATTTCGAACTGATATCGAACAGCCGGATAGGCTAGGCCTCAGCTTCAATTACGGATGATTTAGCCACACAACATCACCTTTATCAAAACAAGATAATGGCATGCTTGAATTAGTTTTGGAAGAACAGAGACCGGGAAATTTATGCATGCCAGGAAAGTGGATCTATTCTTATTTAATTTAATGCAGTTAATATCTTAATGACATCAATAACTCATGATTTGCGTCAATATGTGAACCGAGGTGAACCGAGTTTAAAAGATGCCCCACCCAGTGATGAGCTTTAGTTCTCATTTTTAACCTCCCAGATAAATTTTGTCCATTAAACCGAAAGAGAGAGGACAGGCTGCCCCAATTCTGAAATAGGAATTGTGATTTGGGAGTTTAGATAGAACCAGTCCTCAAATAATATGTTGCACAGGAGCAAAATGGCACGCAGCATTTAATGAGTTTTCGCAAGTCTGAGGTAACGAATGAGAGGCCCTGGATTGAAAGGGTACACCACTTGACGCATGCCAAAACACACAAAGCAAGAATAACAAGATAAGCTTCTGAAGTCAGGAACACGACGTAAATCAGGACATTCTGCCAGTCAAATTCATGGGGTTCTTTATCAGCAAAGTTCATAATATATTTTAGGATCAGGAAACTTAATCTAAAAAAATATTAACAAAAATATTATTCAAATTATAGATAGCATAATGTGCAGTCTAACCAAGATTTTAAATTCCATGAAACAGGACTGTTCCGATTTTTTTCTGAACGGGATGCATTGGCATCCCATCCTGTCCCGATACTCGGGACGAGATATCCCGATTAGAACATTGGGATGCTAGTAAGATATCATGTCCCGATACATGGAATAATACCCCATCCCAGTGTCCAGTGGGATGTCCTGCCGATACTCGGGACAGGAGATATCCCAAAATATCCTGATTAGAACACTAGGATGCTAGTGAGATATCATGTCCCGATACATGAAATAATAACCCATCCCAGTGTCTAGTAGGATGTCCTGCCGGGACCTGAATCCTTGGATCTAACAATTACAAATAATCAGAAACAACAGTATAATACTTTGATAATAACTTTTAAATAATATCAGGATGTGTATTTTATGATCAAATATTCTTGTGCAACTTAACAATATTCAGAGAACATAATTTTACCTTGCTCTGAGTTCTGCTCACGTCTGCAAAAACTTACAGCTTACAGGGAGATGCTTAGGAGAGAACATTAGTGTGTATAGTTCATGCATGCATATTTAACCTCCTAAAATCAGTGCAGAACTGACAGGCATTCACTCCATGAACGGGTATCCAAACATTTTTGTAGAAAACATATGCAGTCAGCAAAATAGAGGGATGCTCAATGAGGCAGACTTCCTACAGTATGGATCAGAATCATGGACATCACCAGCAATCACAAACCAATTAATTCTCCAGCAAAATCCTCAATCAGCTTCAACATTGAAATAATGGGTGATAATTCAGCCATTCTTAGAATTCCTATCAACCTGAACAAGCCTGAACTTTCTGGGAAACCAACCGGCAGAACCTTGTGATCATTGAATGTCCAACTTGAGGGCTCTGAAGGGCAGCCAATGTTTCATTTGAGACTGACAGTGGCAGTGTTGTCTGTGTCCCAGATATCTTGAACTGCAGCTCAGATGGCTCAGATGGATAGACAGCACTGTTTCCAAACAAAAGATTATTGAGAGGATCATTCATGTACAAAGTTTGTTGCTGAAGTACTAAACTCACCAATTTAGATTGGTCATGTCAAGAATCACTATAACTTTCCACCCCCTCCTGATATTCATGAAACAGAGCTGCAACTCAAGTTGGCCTGCTGAAAACAATGCAAATGCCAAGTAATCATTCATCACTGCATTAAATATACAGAGATGTCTATGGCTGATTATTGATAATAAGCCCAAGTCTTCAGCACATGTATTGGAGATCCAAACTAGGCCATGACAAATAGTATAAATCGGATCAGCACATAAAGAGTATTTAAGCAAAAGGTTGTCCATAATGCCGAATGCATAATTATGAATCAATGCAAATTGAATGAACCAAATGGAACAGTCAATTTACTATTTTTATTTTTCCAAATATTCTGCTATCCAAGTCAGATATGAATCAGAGTAATAGCTACTACTTCTTAACTTAGCCACAACCACAAAACCCACTCTCGACTACATGGGGCCATCTTTATAAATCCCCTTTCACTAATAATTCCAGCTAAAGGTGCCAGATAGTCTCATATGGAAGGGGGGAAAATCTTATGGTTTGTAAATTAATAAGCAAATATTCAAGGAGAAAGTAATCAAATTAAAACAAACATGTATGAACTCTAACTGAAAATAATAAATTAGAGAGAGAGAGAGAAACTTGTTGTCTTGCATGCTCACAACTGCAGATTTCAGACTGGGTACCTAATTTCACTCTATTATAGCTTTACCTAAATTTTTCTTTCAGACATTTATGTGTAAGCATTAGCTATTGGTCACCATCTCTATGCAACTCTGATTCCACATATGCAACAGTTATGTAACTTCTAATGAAAGGTGAGTGGATTGCCACTTACTAGTATTAAATAAGTAGCAACACAGACCAAAAGACAAAGTTTCATTATCTTCCAACATACGAAGCTCCTGCAAACATCTAACTAGGTACTCTTGATTTTTTTTTTTTGCCATGATTTAGATATTATAAATAGTTGAAAAGGAAAAAACAATCAAATCCTCTCGCATGTAGAGGAGAATAACAAACAATGTATCTAGAACTTTAAAAATAAATAAAAGGAATATAAAGCGAACATGACTTACCGGGTTGAGAATGGAAGGCCAAGTGCGTCAAATTTAACAATTCAATCCTTGCAGCTTGAACTTCTTCAAGCACGTCAACCAGGGTACCCAGAAGCAAGCTGGTTTCCTGTACAAACGGCTAGCATGAGTGAGAGTGAAGGCTTAAGAACAGGTTAAAATGAAATGTAGTGCCATAACAGGAGACTTGTACACTAACATCCACAGAATAGTATGAAGTTATGGGCATGAAGTGAAAAAAAAAAAAAAAAAGGAGCACCAACAGAACTTGACAAATCACCAACAGATGCATACTAAGATCAAATTCCAATAAAGATTCATGAGTTCAAATAAAAAAGCCCTGAGAACTAAGCAGTGTCTCATAATCTCATGATACAAATAGAACGATTTCCCAAACCCATATGGATGGGTAAAGTTCTAAGGTTATAAGTGTCCGAAATGTGTGACTGTGGTTATGTTCGTGTGTGGTGCTCAAGTGACTGAACATTAAATGAAGATAAAATCACATATGTGCCACATGCACCCACGCGCGCACACACAGATCAATATTATAAAATTCTTATGTGCAGGACTACTGGTTTTTCAGTTTTCCCTCATTCAAGTCAAAATGATCATGTGGTCAGTTACATGAGCAACCCTGACACCCACCATACCTTTTACACTATTACACTGTAAATGATATATAAAAGCCAAATCTACCACCCCATGCACCACAAGAGAATGACCTGCAGACCAAAAATTGGCATATTATGCGAAGCCAATGCCCTCTGTCAAGACACTAACAAGGAGATACATGAAAGAGGCATGACTACTAATGTATGCTCATGTAGTTAACTGAGCATGTTTCTGCATGCATTGAGAAGTGTCAAGCAAATCACTTTGAAGACCAATCCACTAGATTAGATCTAGGTTCTAGTAAAAATTCATTAGCTTAATCAGACTTATTTGTTGCTTCCGAATTCCAATTCTAGAAGGGCATGTTTGGTTCATGACCAAAATCAGAATCGGAATCAAAATGAGAATGGATTGAAATGGGAATTGGAATTGGAATGGCCACATCCTCCAACATGTTTGGTTGGTGACTGGAATCAGAATGGAATTTGAATACTATAAGAGGGTAAGGATTGGGTTTTGGGGAATTGGGACATTATGTTAGAAGGGGAATGGGACTCCTCCCCAACCAAATGGCTGGAATGGAAGTCACCCACTCTCATTCTGATTTGACACTTATATTGATGAGATTTGACACTTCACTTCCTTTTTTTTACTGAGCAGCACTCAATATTTGAATCCTGGACCTCCTGAAGGGAAAGCCCTTAGAGTGAGATGCTGACCAACTAGGCTAATGGTAGGTTGGTCTTTCAAGATATTTTGGATTCACAATTTTGCCTCTCTTTGCTGTCGTCCTCCTTTATGCCTTCCAGCTGTTCTCTGTTTCGTCATACAAGTCTTGCACTCACTTCATGTTTGTGGAGTCATGGAGAGCATGAAGCCAGAATACCCTACAGTAGCTGACCAGAGGCCATCCTTGAGTAGCACTTGCTGGATACTAGTAACGTGATACTCATATTTCACAGACTCCCATTAGAACTATTTATATCTCCAGAGCACAAGCCATCTGGAGTTCTGGACTATATCATCTGAGTCTAGCCCTGCACCTGAGTATCAACTGATATGGAAGAATTATTGAGCACAACAGGGATAAATTGTGAAAGAGTTTTATTATATGATTACTGATTATGAGGGTTGGCAGTGGGCCAAATCAATTACCCATATCAGCAAGCACAAGCCCTGTCATGAAACTTGAACAAACCCATCAGCGGTATAGCATTGAGAAACCTGAACCTGCTAACTCGAGCTGAAAGACAAATGTAAAAATATCCCAGATTTTTGAAAAAAAAAAAAAACACATCATCAGTCTGATTGTATTTAACAGTTCGAGGACATGGCCTTTGTCTCGTGATCTTAATTAGAAAGGTCAAATGAGGTGTGGCCTTGTTAAACATCAGAGATGACCGAGAGAAGGGAAAGAACATGATGATTGGTACACCTGGAGAGGGATAATGGGAGGAGGGATCTTCAGGTTGAGCAACCCAATAGCTTTGGGTGTTTGTATCCATGTGGAGCTTTTTTCAGAACAAAAAAAGTAATAAATAAAGAGCAAAGTTTAGGAAACCTGTGACAAAGTCTCAATCTTGGTTTAAAACCGCACCGAATAGCTAACATATACTATTCTGATTCACAACTTAACTAGTTTCTTATTCACCTTATAATTGGATCTCACCAATTATCCATATCAAGTTAAACCCAGAGTTAGCTAGTTTGGCGGTAAGAATATATTATTCTTAAAGAAGACAGAGGTTGTCGAGGTGTGAAGCATAGTCTAATAAATTCACAGGTTAAGTTAGAAAGAGAAGGACATGCACAAAACAAATCCCAAGTGACCTCTACATGGTTCTGTAAACATGTGGATACTGAAATGAAAATGTTAACAATTAAAAAAAATTGAATACAGATAAAAATGGCTTACCAGTGTATTTTGCTGAAGACATTTTGAACCAGATAGTCTGTGATCACCCTTGGCTTTAAAAACAAACTCGAAGGCTGCACAAGCATTCATGTTTGGGAAAGTCTGGACAACATCACCGTGATATAAGTAGATAACCCCCAAATGTTTTATTTAGACTACATTACTATATCAGAAGTGGACAGTCAACAGTAAGATAGGGTATCCAACAGAATGAGACTGTAAATCTAGAACCTTTTCGATATTTGAATCATTTAATGAGATTTTGGTGACTATACTTGAAGTTTGGTTGACATTTACTGTAAACCTGTTAAATAAAACCTAAGGAAACATGAGTAAAACATAGAACAGCAGTAGACAAATATTTTAATTTATCCTACACTAGGAAGAAAGAATAAGCAAAAATTAACCACCTCTGGAAGAGTAAATTGCAATAGTTGAGAACAATGTCATGTTGATCATTACTTTTCACCATGTCGCTCAACTCCCATAGCTAGGATGAACCAGAACTCCATCAGCAGCACAATATAGATCGCTATAGCAGTACAATGAACAGAATCCAGAGGAAATGGAGAGGTGTACCTGTAAATCTTGGTGAATGATCCTACAGCTTTTTCTCTTTTCTAAATGTTCATTGGCGGCTTTAATAATCTCATCACAGTTCAAATTCCCTTTTATCTTGCAACAAGCACCAAGAGATTTCATCAAGCACGCCACTTTTTGCTCCAGCATTTTGACTTCCTGTCTCATTGATATCACTCTGCAGTGTTGCTCCTGGAAAAGCATTATGTACAGACGAGTTTAACAGTCTCCATACATGCAAACAGCAGTTTATGTGGATTAATAGGCAAAGAAGTCCTCATATATAAATTCATATTTTCTAAGGTCTCATGATGTCAATAAAATAAATCAGACTAATAATCCATGAAAGACCAGGATATGCAGGAGAGAAAAATGGGCGGGAAACAATGAAATGGTTTATTTATCAAATTCAAGTCAAACTAAACAGGCTCAGAACACTGATAAAATAGCAACAAGGTAGCTTTGGAAATGCAGAAGTGGCTTGCATGTTCCATATTCAGCTACAACCTCCCCCACCTCAGCACCCCCCCCCCCCCTCTTCTCCCAAAAAAAACCACGGAAAAAAGGGGGCAAAACCTTTAATCTTTTGCTGCTTGAGTGCATATTGAAGTACCTCGATTAAATAAAGATGGTGTAGGATTGCATTTTCTTGTCAGCAGGGAATCATAAATAAGTTCTGAATATATGAAATTAAATTAAATTCAAATGGGTAGTCCATGTAAGAAGCATGCCAAAACTTAACCTAGTCGTATGAAGATAAGGTACACCTACATTCAACCACTGCAATGTAGCCCGGTTGTAGTGAAAAATGTAAAACGTTCATAGGTCATTCCTTGCCTCGCACATTATAACTGGACATCTGTAGCCTAGGGGCGACACATGGCATGATGGCAAGTTGTAGATACCACATCGTTTTAGTGACAAAAAGATGAACTTACATAAACTGGAGAGAGGAAAAGCAACAAAGCTTGTCCAGCAAAACAAAAACTCAAATTTCCAGCTTAAAATGTTGGGGCATCAATAGGAGCAATAGATGAGTAGATACAATGATGAGAAGAAGAGTTAATATGGCTTGTATACAAGAACCAGAAAGAAAAGCAGGAAAACTCTAGGAGATTTGTGATGGTTTCAGGGCTGTACAAATAGTGAAGGATTATGCTAGAAATATAGTAGTATATCAGTAGATAAAGAAGAAAAAATAAATGTTCACATCATAAGTGCATTGCATCAAAATAATGGGCCAAACAGCCATCTATATCACTATATGCAGTCAAGTGGTGCAGCTCCCAGGCAAGTCACCTAAGGCCTAGGTGATTCAAGATTAAGCAGCCATCTAGGTTGATGCAGGAGCCGAAGCAGTATTCCAGCATGAGTGGCCTGGCATTATGTTTATTCAGGTCTGGAACAACTGAAAGCAGCAGTAGAACCCCAATCACTTTTTCCATTGCATTATCTCATGCCCCAATTTAAAGAGAGAAGAGGATAGAATACAATGACTAGATCAGGTTATGAAAAGTGTTTCCTATTTTGTCCTTTCTTACTTTCCTCTTCCTCCTTTTCTTCCTTCTCTGCCCCCTCTTGCTGATCTTGTTCTTTTCCCCTTTTCATTTCCGTGGCAAAGGTGCAGCAGTGGCTGCAGCCATCAGAGGAAGCACTGGAAGCTAATGCACATGGCAATTGCCACTTCAACAGTCAACAATTGCAACAGACGATGAAAGATGAAAAAAGGTAAGACGAAAGAGAAGGAATAGAATATTAGAAAAGAAAAAAAAAGATACAAGAAAGGAGTTGAGGCAGAAAGCCAAAAGACATCAACACACCATTTATGGTTTATACATTCCAAGTTTTTTATCTATATTTCTTTCTTTGGGTTTATGATTTAAGTTCCAACCTTATAACAATGTTGAGATACCACAATAAGATCACTATTATTTTCCGTGGTACCTGATTTTTACTACTAGAAATGGATGAATCTGAGTGAAGATGGTCCTCCTTAGTTTTAGAAGCTCTTGTACGTGGAAGAGAAAGCTGTGAAAACATTAATTTTAGATTACAGCATTTCTGAATTCCTGACTGAGTTAGCTGTGCTTTATTCTGCAACCAAAACAAAGGTAGCTGAATTAGCAGCTAACCACAATTTCAGAGCATTAAAATGCTAAATCAACAAGTAAAATCCTACCTGTAATTGATCTAGCTTCACACGTCTTAGCTGTAGTTTTGCATGCTCATATAAAAGCTTGTCTTGCAATGATCTCACTTCAGCTACTCTGGATAGCAATGCTTAATCAGTTTTTACACTTTCAAAACAATACCATTCCCTCATCTTTGATAGATGGATACAAGACAGACCCCTCTTTTAAAAATCTGAAAACGTACCTCTGATGGTGTAAGTCACCCAAGCGATCATGATTTCTCTGCAATAACAATCACATAGCTCTTGGTTGGTCATAATAAAGATTGGTAGATTCAGATGAGTATTGCGACAATGCCAATATTCATTTTGTAAGCAATATTGCCAAAGTAATAGGACTCAACTTTGTAAAAGACTACTTGTTAAATGAAAACAAAAAACTCATGTCACATACCAGGGAAGCTGAAAGCCTCTCATACTTTCTAGCCATTTGCAACTCAGCCAACATATTTTCCAAAGTGTCAAGCTTCACAAAAAAAAAAGTGGGAAAATGAGAAAAAGTGCATAAGCTAAAAACATATTATCAGGAAACTCAAGAATGAATTGAAAAATCAAGAAATCAACTCTGGATATTATTTTGGTAAACTAAAAGATTTTTGTGATTGAAAAGTATGTCAACAATTAAGAAAAAAAGTGATAAACTACAAAGCTGATAGCAACTGTGCTCTGCAATTCATTCCGGTACAAGGTCATGTATCTCATCTTGATGAACTCAGATCCCTTGAGCCAATTCTGTACATCTTTTTTCTGGGTCATCTCTCAAACCATTCAGCCAAAAATAAACCCTGTACCTTACAGGGGCTAATCCTAGCTTTCACTAACTACATCTCAACCAATTCATAATGTTATTGTAACAACATCTCATCTTGGTACTAATTCATCTTTCAGAAATTGAAACTTCAATTTTAGCATCTATATAGAAATACAAAGAGCAGTTCAACAAATTCTTTAGCCACATACATTTCCATGTCCATCACATGTTGCATGCCTTGCAAAGTGCTCTTTTCTATAAAGGCTTCTAGCTCACATACCCAATGTATAAGCATCAAAATGGTATGGAACATACCGCTTGCAAACTAAGACTATGAATGGACGGTAAAAATGCTAGTTTTGTTGCCTCAGATACTTTGGCGAATACCTGCAAAATGGATATAAACGACAATAATCCAATGTGGAAATCTTAGATTTATTTAATCTAGAAAATAATTCCTAATGCTCCCATAAAGAGCAAAGGAGGCATGATAAAAATGAATGAGTATTAAAAGACAAGCAACATATATACATTAGTCCAATGTGTCACTGGTGATTGGCCTCCAAAATCACGATCTTCATTGTTGCATTCCCCCTGACTTCCCAACAAAAAACCGAATCCACTGACTGCAACTTTAGGTAAAATAGTTGGACTCTTCTCTGTTCTGCTTGTTTTACTGGCACGGTCTTCATCCATGAAAGGATTTTGTTCACTTCTTCTTTTCTTTCCAAACAGATCAAGGTCTTGAACAGAAGTTGATTCTTGAACAGCATGGAAATCCTGATGATCAACTTTGTGTACACTATCAGAAACCAGACTATTTTCCATAAGCTTAATCATAGTCTGCCTTGGAGACGAACCACATTCACCAAGAATAGAGACCTCTTCAGTGAGGCTTTGAGAGATCAATGGACTCTGGTTGATTTTTGTTTCGGGGTTAGATGAAGATGCAGCTTCATTCAGTTTTATAGTTTCACCAGATGCTTCATTTTTCTCACCATGTGTCAATTCCCTAATGTCATTCTGTGGATGATGTAGTTCAACGCTCATTCCCTGTACTTTGTTCTTTCGAACAGAACTCGTAAAGTTCTCTTCCATGTTCCAAACAGGGAGACCCACAAGTTTTGTGCCGGGATTATTACTCACCCTGTCCAATGTACCTTCTGGCTCAAGTGGCAAATGTTCCTTTCTTGGTGTTGCTACTCTGGGATTGCTAAATGTTGGTGTCTCAAAATTTGTGAATTTTGACATGTGATTTTTAATAGCTGAAATTCTCTCACCATGTTTTACAAGTTCCAGCTCCAAAGAGGAAGGAGGTTGTTCTCTAACAGAACCATCTATCGATTTACCTCCAGAATGAACAGCAGAATCAAGAAAAAGCCGTTGCCGCTTGGCACGTAAAGTGGATACAGACCCTTGCGATGGAGACTCAAAGGGTTGAACAGCATTTTTTGGGGTATGCATTCCACAATCAGATTCAAGTTGTTGTTGTTGTTGTTGACCATCTGCAATCATCAATGCAGGAACTGGATCTTCTCTGGCAGACAGAGGGGAAGAATTGGAAAAGTAATGGCTTTCACTTAGTTGATCTTTAAAAAGTGCTTGGTGTACATGAGCAGGTTGTAAAATGAAATTGCTCCTGGACCCTCTATATGGAGGTGAGAGCATGTCAGAATTTTGAGCAGTAGCTTCCACTTTATCAGACTGAATTGCCTCATGAACATCTTTGCAAAAGCCCTTAGCCTTGGGAGAAGCTGTTCGCTGCAAGTGATTCAGAATATTTCAAATTAATATCTGGCCACCATATCTAAAGCAACACTTCAAATTTATAAGATTTTATTTCAGAGTGGTGATTTGTGATTCGATTTAGAACAGTGACTTTTTAATGAAGATCAAACTATGTGAAAAGAATACAAAGAAATATTCTGCCTGCTAAAAAAAGCATATAAGGATGAGACTAAATAGATCTATCACATGGGTGTAAAAGCATGCACTCAAATAAGAGATGGACAAGACTCTAAATTCCAAGAAATGGAAGTATTAAACAGTTTCATACAAATGTCAACTTGCAAAATAAGTTGATGCCCTCTTTCAGTAAATAAATATCAACTTTTTCTAGTGGACAAATATGTGTATATATGTGTGTGTGTGCATATGCATGCATGTGTATATGTATATCTGTGCATGTATGTGTGTGTGAGTGTATATACACAAATATATGTATGACTGACAACAGATATAAAGGCTTTTCCTTTGCATCTCTTTTGGCTAAGAAGCAGAAGCTTAAAAAGTGGAGATTGTCGTTCAATGGTTTATCGATAACAGAACTTTGCAATACATGAGTCTTTGCCTGCACAGAGAAGAGTTTTAAAATGACCTTCTCATACTCCCTATGCTGTGTGTTTAAATAGATAAGGAAATTCCGTGTGTAATTCTCCTTGGTTACAGTTTATTATGGTTAACACCTGACCTCATGTCAAGTTCATATATATAGCATAAATTTCCTATTTCCTATTCTATATTTGCAAACAAAGACATGGGATAGGTGCCAATGTTTTGCACCCAACACAAGTGAATAATACAAGCATAACTCACTTTAGGCTGGAATAAAATCATATGGAGGAATCAAACAGAATCTCGAGGCTTCTCACCTTTGTTTTTTCATTGTCTGAGTAATCCATGGATAAATCTGCTTTCATAGTACGAGAGAGATGTTCGTTATCTACCTGTTCAGTGAATGCACCCATCAAAACATCTTTTGAAAGATGTGGACCAACACAACAATCATCGACCACATCATCCAGTGCAGCTGCATTACTAACATGTCCTTCATCCTTTCCAGATTCTTCTGCAGCCACAACTACACCTATATGTTCATCGGAAGTCATGATTCTACTGTCACCATTTGGAGAATTGGACTGCATGCACTTGTTTACTTCATTCAGCAGCGCTTCCGACGTGGGTGATAATTTTGCATAGTCATATCTACCAGTGTCGTCTACTATCAGAGACATGTTACTCGAGCCACCCCCACTGCCACTCAGCTTCCCGTCAGAAAGCTTGCTGCGAGACAACAGCTTCATAGATCTTACAGGGATCATGCGGTTCCCACTGTCAGCAGGTACCGTATCTCCTGTTGGTGTCCTGATGCTTCCTGCTGAGTTCGTGGTGCGGTCGTCCGGGGGAGCAAGATTACGGAAATGCAATGAAATGTTGTGGAATCGAGGGTAACATCATGGTTTTCATCATCTGATATTCCAGCTTCAGAGAGTCTCCCGGATCTAATAAAACTCGTTGATACGGGCCCAAAAAAGTTATCATCTGGTCAAAGGGCACAGCAAAGGATCAAGAAAGACTTCAGCAATCAGTTTCTTCGTTAAAAAGTGGATTTTATGAATAATGTGAAATTTGTGAGGAAAGAGACTGGTCAGATCAATTCTTTCCACGGGTGACTGGAAATTGATAAGAATTTACAAAGAAGATAGCGATCTGCAGAGGTGATTGTAAAATTGTAATCTTCTAACAAAGGATTTTCACAAGTCCACTCGACTGAACGCATTAAGCAACAACTTTCCAGCCGGGGGAAATTAGGGAAAATACTATGAAATTGCATTTTAAAATATCAACAATTTTTCTAAGAATACCATCATTCGAAGTCACGGATCCAACGGCGCTTCCAGGTGACGATGAATCCATGTCCTTCACAAACCGCTCCTGCTCTCCGTCCTCGTCTTCGTCCTCGTCCTCGTCGTCCTCCCCTTCCTCGCCCGCGAAACGCTTGGAATCATCGCTATCTGACTGGTCTCCTTGGAACCCTACCACCTCTCGGGCAGGCCTGGGGCTGTCGGTGGAGGCCGGCTTGGAGTCCGGCGGGGTCTCGAAATCCTCGTCGCGGTCGAAGACGTGGACGGCGGTGGTCTCGGCGAAGCTCACCCGTCGAGAGCGCTTCTTCGCGATCGTCTCGTCGTCGAGCTCGCCGGCGCTCCGGAGCTCCTTCCCCTCCTCTCCCAAATCCATGGATTCCGGAGAGAATGAGAGCGGGGTTCGTATGAATTCGTCACGTACCGGAGCCGGGTCTAGGGTTTCGGAGCCGTTCGAAGGTGGCGGCGTTTTAGAGGGAAACTTGGTTTTCTTTTCCCGGTCGCGAAGGTGCCCGAATTTTTTATCATTTGCGCGGAAAGAAATTGTTTGAACGCCGTGATCCGGGATTTGAGCATGAGGATGTGCATCCCAACAAAATTACTCGGGCACAATGTAAACCGGCTTTTAATAGGGGCAGAATGAGAAATTTAGTCCCAGAAATAGAATTCCCGATCACGTAGCTTTTGAATAGAAGCCCCGGTTTACATCATGTTCTCGCTTTCGATTGGGGATGCGTAAGCGCTTAAACGAGTTACGAGGGAGCCACGCCTATTTTTTATTTTTTTTCGAAACGAATCCGTCTTTTTCACCTTTGAGTTTCTAGATTTTCAGAATTATTCACAATTTACCGTTTATGCCTTGCATATAAAATATTTATATTTTGTTATACAAAATAATTAGATCATGATTGTCGGTCATCGAGATTGTTAATCATCCAGCTAATAATCAATCATTTTGCTAGCAAAGCACTTAAAAGCATAGGTTATTTAACATTGTTGTCCTAAATTTTTTTGATTAACCTTTTTGATGAACTATTCATCCTTGTATTATATCATCTAAGATTAAAAATTAATGGGTTATTGGCATCTTTATATACATACCTATATTTCTTATCATATATAAATATAAATACTGGTATTAAATGGATATTAATATTAATAATATATTATTTTAAATGGATATAAGTTATGGATATTAAATGGATATACATGCTACTTAGTCATATTTATAATTTCTCTATTCAGTTGAAGATATAAATTAAAATCATTCGGATATAAATTAGATGGTGGACAGATTTTAATAATAAAAATCAACATAAATAACATAGCCATGAAAGATGGGCATCAAATTAAATATCAAATTTGCACACGAAACATAGATAACATAAAAAAATTCTAGATGCATAAGTACTTAAGTAAGAGTCTAACTCATAATTATTAAACTTGCATAGAAACCAAACAACCCTAAGACCTAGATTATTGATATGACTGATTATATTTAAAATCTATTTGGAAAGTTTTAAATAAAATATATGTGTTGCCGCCAAGACCATCGTGGCCCGTAGCTCCTACTGGTGCCGGAGTGCGTTCCTCCCGCCTCCCGCCACTCTCGGCTCCCGAGTCTCCGCGCTAGTTGCGTCCCGCCTCGCCATCCGGTGGTCCTCCTCTCCTGGACCTGCGAAACAACGGTTAGAGACCCGGGCCGGGGTTTCCGACGGGGGGCACTCTGACGATCAAGTCAGTGACGATCCAAGAAAACAGATCCTCCTGGTCGGGCCCCTCTTGATGGATTCTGTACTAGGAGGAGCAAAAGATGATGTGGGTGGAGGTGTGAACGTTGTAGGGGGAGAGTAATGGCTAGAACAGAGGGATGCTCTGTTCTTCCGCCTCCCCTTGTACCCCTCAGTTCCCTCCTTTTTCGGTGGTCATGGCGCTTCGCCCTTTTCTTTTTGTGTTTTAGTTGTTGTTTTTTGTTTGTTACCTCCCCCCTTCCGGGAGTGCCGATCATTCTTTATAGTTGAAAACTGGCCGTTGGGAGCCTGCCTCGGGATTCCCACCGGGTTGTCAGGCGCACGTGGCGGTGTCCCAGGGGGCCTTTCCTGATTCATGAAAAGGTGCGTTGTCAGGCGCTTCGACACTTTTCTTGGTTGCCTCATTCCGGAAAATTTGGGAGTGCCTCGAATGGCGGGCCGCCACCCGCGGGATTCGAATCTCCTGGTTGGCCTTCTTTCCTGGGTGATCTGAGTGGTTGGTGAGGAATGTAGCATCTCGATCAACGCGCTGCCTTCCCTTCTGATGTAACTGGTGGAGTCGGACGGTCAGTACGGTCTGGGAGGCACTCTGGTACGGTCCTCGGGTGGCTTGCCAGCGTCCTCAGCCGATGAGGACCTCATCTGAGCTGGGGCCGAGCTGGGACGGCCAGGCTCGCTCCAGCCTAGGCGCTCCGAACTCGCGGGGACGTCTAGGTGGAGTGGGGCGGAAGGCGAACCCGGTCTAGAGGGCGCGCGCTCGGAGAGGCTCCACATCGGCGGGTGAGCTCTTGGCTCGACCTCACCGCAGGGCACTAACCTCCGAGGGTCTCCTCTGGAGGGCGGAAGGCAGACCCGGTCCAGAGGGCGTGCGCTCGGAGAGGCTCCACATCGGCAGGTGAGCTCTTGGTTCAACCTCGACCGCAGGACACTAACCTCCGTTGGTCTCCTCTGGAGGGCAGAAGGCGGACCCGGTCCAGAAGGCGCGCGCTCGGAGAAGCTCCACATCGGAGGGTGAGCTCTTGGCTCGACCTCGACCGCAGGGCACTAACCTCCGAGGGTCTCCTCTGGAGGGCGGAAGGCAGACCCGGTCCAGAAGGCGCGCGCTCGGAGAGGCTCCACATCGGTGGGTGAGCTCTTGGCTCGACCTCGACCGCAGGGCACTAACTTCCGAGGGTCTCCTGGAGGGCGGAAGGCGGACTCGGTCCAGAGGGCGCGCGCTCGGAGAGGCTCCACATCGGTGGGTGAACTCTTGGCTCGACCTCGATCGCAGGGCACTAACCTCCGAAGGTCTCCTCTGGAGGGCGAAAAGCGGGCCCGGTCCAGAGGGCGCGTGCTCAGAGAGGCTCCACATCGACGGGTGAGCTCTTGGCTCGACCTCGACCGCAGGGCACTAACCTCCGAGGGTCTCCTCTGGAGGGCAGAAGGCGGTTTCGACCTAGACATCGAGCTCATGAGCTCGACCTGGCGAAGGACTGAGCTCGATCTGCTGCCCTGAGGGAGCTCAGCTCAGCTCGATAGGGAGATCCGAGCCGGGGGGTCGATGTGGCATCCTTTCTTGACGTGGCACCTGCACGCTTCTCCGCGTCAGCAGTCTTGCCACATCATTTGCCCCCCACTCCCGAGGCTCATTAAGTGCGCAGCGCTCGGGTCGAAGGGAGTAATTGCGGTGCTGACTTGGAAAGGCAAATATCTGGCACGATGATGGCCATGATCGCTGGCGCTTCGGGGACCGCCCCTGCGGGCCAATGCGGGGATGCCACCTGGCCACGTCCGAGGAGCAGTTAATGCTGGCGCAGAATGCAGAGCGGCTGGGATGTCATTCTCACCGATGGGAGGCACATGGCGCAGATCCATTAGTGGAGTGGTTGAATCGGTATGGATCCCTTGGGTCATTTCGAAATGAAAGGAAGACCTTACCCGAACCATCTATTCTTTTTGAATTCTTCATGCCTGCTACTACCGTGCCCAAGCTTCTTCTTCCTTCCAGTCGCCCCGAATCTTTCCAAGGCAATAGGTTAGCTTCTTCTTCTTCCTTCCCCACTAAAATAGGGTTCCTTCCTGGGGTCTGCAAGCTCCTTTTCTTTCTTCAACTTTGAGTTTTTCCTTCTCCTTTGTCTTTGAGGATGTCCCGTTTTGGTCTGGGCTTCCATCCCTCCACTGATCAGGACGAGGCCGGTCCCTCCGAACGGAGGCCGGCGTCTTCTTCCTCTTCTTTTGATGAGGAGGGAGGCGTAGCTCGCTTCGAGCTCAATAGGAGGCATCCTCCTGGTCCGGTTCTCATTAGGGAACTGGGATCTGATCCTCCTCTTCCTCCTCCTTCTTCTGCTCCTGTCCCTGAGTCTGTCCGGCCTGCGGGTCCTAGTGGGGTCGCCTCCACAATCACCGTCGGGGAACTCAGGACTGTCCGGGATGCCTACGGCATCCCACCCTCTGTCCGGCTCATGATCCCTCGTCCGGGGGAACGGGTCACTTCGAGTGGCCTGGGCCGTCTTGCCTTCTATAAGGGAACCTTTGCTGGAGGTCTCCGCTTCCTTTCCACCCTTTTTTTTTGTCTGTCTTGGACAATTACCATTTGGTGCCGGCACAGCTGGTGCCAAACGCTATTAGGGTTATTTTCTCCTTTGTTGTGCTTTGTCATCTTCACGGGTTCGTAGCTCGATTCTCTTTGTTCAGGGCTTTCTTTATCCTGAAGCGCCACCCAACCGATGATGGTTGGTGGTCCTTATCCTCTCGCCCGAAAGGCATCAAGTTTGAGCTCCCCTCTTCCATCAAGGGATGGAAGAGTAAGTTCTTCTTTGTCGAGGTCGAGGGGGTTGACTAGGTCTGGAGCGATCCGGACAAGCCCCCTACCGAAACTCTGCTATCGATGCGGCTGACCGAGATGATTACGAGCAGCTCCGTGGCACGCAGATCCTCCTCTCGAGGTCCTGTTGTCTGAGCAGAACCTCACAGACTCCAGAATCGACCCAGGGAATGGGTCGGGTGAGCTCGACCTGAACTCTTCTCTTTTTCTTCCTTCATGTAATTCTTGTATAATTTCCTACTGGTTCTGACCACTGTGTAACTTGCATGCAGGTATGATTTTCTTCGAGAGTGATCTCGTGGCCATAACCAAGAAGAGGCGGCCGACTGGATTGGCTGGGGAGCCGGCTCCCAGGCGGCCCCGGGGCGAGAGCGCCTCTGCTGCCGCCCCCATGGTAGTGATAGGTCTGGCCTCGACCGTGGCTATTGGCTCGAGCTCGGGGGAGCCCCACGCTGCTCCAGCGCCGGTGGAGAGGGTGGCTCCCGCGGCTCCGAGGCCTGACCAACAAGCCCCTACTACAGAGCCCGAGGTGGTGGTCCGGGCGAGAGCCGCCACTGCTGCTGCTGCACCCTGCCCCCCTCCAGGTCCATCCGCCGCTGGTGCCAGGGATGAGGAGACTCGGGCCACTCTCGAGGCCACGACAGACGTGCCACCTGCGCCGGCACCGGCCACCCAGCCTACCCCCCATGGTCCTTCGGTCAGCAATGCACGGCCGCCCGCCCATGGAGAGAGTCGGAGGGAGGAGGGACGACGCTACCTCCCCTTCAGAATGGGGCCAGAGAACTCGGTCCTTCGGAGCCCCGAGCTTGCTAAACGCTTGATGGACTTCTCCATCCAAGCGTGTGACCGGCAAGACATGGCGGGGATGCATGTGGCCGATGTCTTCAAGATCTTCTTCTCCCAGCTGTATTCAGTGGGTTTCTTCACCTTTCTCATTTGTTCTTCATCTTTTCATCATATTTTTTTATCTTCTTTTTTCTTTTTTTTTTGCTGACCTCTCTCTTTCTTTGTATAGATTGGTGCTGAGGCCCTCTATATCAGGAGCCACTTCCAGAGCGAGGAGCGTTTCGAGCAGCAGTAGGCCACCGAGATCGAGTCTTTGAAGGCCGACCTGAAGGAGAAGGCCGGTGCGAGTGGGGCCCTTGAGTTGAAGGTCAAGGACCTCGAAAAGGAGTTCGCCGATGCTGAAGGGCGAGTGAGAGGACTCTCGACGGCTTGCGATCTAGAGCAGAGCCATTCGAAGAAAGCGATTGATGACCTCTCCATCGTTGAGAAAAAATTGAACTAGTACAGTGCCGAGGCCGACCGGCACAAGGAGGTCGCCCAGGCGGAGCTGGCGGGCATGAAGGAGAAGCTTGTCGCTGCTGAGAAAGCGGCAGAGACGGTGACTAGCTCGACGGAGGCAGACAGGCTGAGGGCTGTCGAGCTAGAGAGGGTGGCCGTTGTGGCTGAGAAGAACGTCGAGAATGCCGTCACCACCTTTAAGGCTTCGGAGGAGTTCGTCACCGACATCAGCAGATGGTGTCGGACTCCTTTTACAAGGGGTTCATGTACCTACGCGGCCGGGTCGAAGCACTTGTTCCTGACAAGAACCGCAGCTGCCTCAAATACCCCTCGGCTTCGAAGGAGGAGGTCGACGAGGAGGTCGTCGGGTCAGAGCCTTCGACACCAGCCGAGGGTGGTCCTCCTGAGGCCAGGGCGACTGAGCCGGAGACTTCTGAGGGCGGGGCTCTCGGCCTCAGGACCCAGCAGAAAAGCCGGCCAGCGTGGAATGACCCTCTTTTTCCTCCTTGCTTATTTTGTACTCTTTGTTTCTTGTACTTGTTCGGGATCTCCCGGCATGTCGGGGGGGGGGGGGGGGCGGAAGACACTTGTAGTTTGTGTTTAGTCAATGAAATTTGGATTACTTTGTCAGATGCTCTCTTTCCTCCTCTCTTCTTCTCTTCTCTTTCTTTTCTTTTTTTTTTTTGCTTTGCTGTTCTTATTCGAGGACATCAGAGAGAAGGGCTTCACCTTGTTTGAGGTTGGGACACTCATGGGCTGTTAGGCCCCCGAGAATGGTGTGCCTGCAGTCGTTTGCACCATTCGAGGAAGAGAGCCCCGATCTAGGCATCTGATCCTACAGTCGGCTACTTGCACCACCCATAAAAAGAAGGCCGCGTTAGGAACCTCAGATCCAAGGGCGGCTGCCCCCGGATCAAGGCTCTGCTAAACTTTCCCAACCGTGATAACCCACTGGAAGAACGAGGCTTGCAACATAACTCCCTACTATGAGGAGAAATGACTTCAGAAGCGCGTTCTCGGATGCCGTTGACCCTCGAGCACCCCGAGAGGGGGAAAACCGAGGCAAGAAGGGGGAGAACTGGTGATCTAAAAGGAGGACCCGGTGGGCGAGAACAGGGTAAGCACGGAAAAAGGCGGAGAAGGAGAGACAAGTGGAAAAAAAGGCACGAAGACCTTCCAAAGGGCTCCCGGAGAGAGTCCTGACGAGCACAGCCATCCCAGCTCAAGCCTCGCTCCTTTCCTACCACCCCTACTCTATTTTTTGCTGAATATTCTTCTCCAAGCATGGAGACCGAACAGGGATTCGCCTTGGAGGATTTGTTCCTCTTAACCGTTCACTGACTTGATCGTCGGAGTGCCCCCGTCGGAATCCCTGACCCGGGTCTCTAACTTTGTCTTGCAGGATAGGAGGTCGTTGGATTCGGGAAAGATGGGTCTCATGTCCGGTGCCACATTAGAGCTGCAGGCCATGACAGTGAGGACGGTAATAGATTGGCACCCCAGGAAGAGGGAGACTGAAAGCCTCTGCCCGAGCAAGCCCCCTGCAACTCTAAGAACAGCTCCGCTCGAAGCATGGTGGTAACTCATGCACGAGAAGCTTCCACCAGTCGAATAGGGGATGCCCTTCTCCTGCGAGCCTGTGCAGCTCGGAAAGGGGGCTTCCCGCTCCAATACAGCCACCCCCGGTAGATGCCAAGTATGCTATACTCACCCAGCAGATGCAGGCACTGGCCACGACCGTGAGGCAGCTGCAACACCAGTAACGTTGCCTGTCACCTAGTGGTAGCCAGGGACCCCTGCGGCCCAAGCCACCAGCCCCTGCAATAGCCTGTGCTCCATCCAACGTAGGCCGTTACATCCGCGGGCCATAACCGATCCCCGTGGGAGTCACCAGACCCCCACAACGAGAAATCACTCTGGGTCAACTGACCGAGAGAGCCGATCCCCGGCGGACAGCAATGCTGTCGTCAAACACGACAAACACCGCCGAGGTAAGGCTCCCCATCGCGACCACCTCCAACTGTCAACCCCACCTTCTCCAGCGGCCTTAGTGGAAGGTTCCACTAACAAGGCCATTAGGCACATGGCTGAGCGGTGCCTAGAAGAGCAAGAGCGCAGACTGGTGGATCTCCCGCCAGTTCGCCAACATACAGGGCTCCTCCAAGGAGCCAGCGGGCTATGATGCCCGACTCCCCTTCTCCCGAAAAATCTAAGAGGAACCGGTCTCGAGCCATTTCCGCATGCATTAGGTGGATCCCTATGACGGGGCCATCGATCTCCTGGACCATCTAGAAAGCTATAAGGCTCTCATGAGGGTCCAGAAAGCGACAGATGCTCTCCTGTGCATCACATTCCTGGCAACCCTCCGGAAAGTCGCTTGAGTCTGGTTCATCCATCTCGAGCCCGAAACCATCGACTCCTTCTCGTAGCTAGAGAGGAGGTTCATGGCCACTTCGATGCCTGTCGGAAGGTGCCACAAGAAGTGGATGTCTCTTTTCTATTAGGCAACAGGATCATGAACCCCTGCAGGACTATGTCACCAGATTCAAAGCTATTGCTCTGGAGATCTACAATCTGGACGAGTTCGTCACCATGCTGGCATTGAAGAGAGGGCTCAAAACTTCTCGCCTGACCTACTCATTGGACAAGAAGCCACCGAAGACATATGCTGACCTCCTCCTTCGCGTTCATAATACATCCGCACCAAGGAGGCCGACGCCCACCAGAAGGGATCTGGACGGGAAGCCTCCGAAGAAGTCGACCCCAAAAGAAGCACCTATAAAAAAGGCCTGTATGATCCACGAAGCTTTCGATCGGGACCGACGCCGAAGGACGGTCCCCATCCCGGATGAAACTTTCCTCCCCTCTCGCTCCAAGATCAAAAATCCTAATGGAAGATCGAGGGCGCGCTACCTACGCCGACCTCCCCTACCGACCGAACGCCACCCCGACAGATTACGATCATGAGGACCTTCACTGTTGTTAAGCTCATATCACCTTATAATATAATTCTTGGCCACTGGGCTCAACTTGCTTGATGCGGTTATATCCACAAAATGGTTGTTGGTACAGTTCGACCCCCTACGGCGTGGGAGAGATGAAGGGGGCACCTCAGCCAATCCAACATTGCCTTCAGGCCATCCCTGGGGCCCAGAGCACCAAGGACAATCCTGGCATTGATGACCTCGACCAAAGGGCACATGATCCTGGGGCAGCCCTGTTGAGCACCTTTTGACATACCCCCTAGGCATAGACCCATTGAAAATGGTGCAGATAGAAGCCCAACTGCCGGAAGAGGAATGGGCTCGCTTGCCGGATTTTCTCCGAGCGAATACAGACGTATTTCCCTGGACCATGGCTGATATACCGGGGATTTCCCTGACATCATCACCCACAAGCTAAATGTTGACCCGAAGTGCCGTCCAGTTCGGCAGAAGAAGAGAGCTTTGCCTTAAAAAGGCAGAAGGCGATCATGATGAAGTGAATAAGTCCTCACTACCGGATCGTTCATGAAATACAGTACTCCAGCTGGCTAGTGAACATGGTCATGGTCAAGAAGAGCAGCGAGAAGTGGAGGATCTGTGTGGACTGCAGCGACCTCAACCGTGCTTGCCCGAAGGATAGCTTCTCACTTCCGAAGATTAACCAACTCGTGGATGCCACCTCGGGGCACCGCTTACTCTCCTTCATGGATGCATTCTCAGGGTACAACCAGATCCAAATACATCCAGAGGATAAGGAGCACGCTGCCCATGTGGGATGACCTTGAGAAGATCTTTCGTAACCTTCACCTGCACCAAATGAAGTTGAACCCGATGAAGTGCACTTTTGGCATGGCAGCCAGAAAGTTCCTTGGCTTCATGGTCACCTAAAGAGGGATCGAGGCCAATCCAGAAAAGGTCCGAGCAATCCTAGATATGGAGCATCCCACCTCCAAGAAGCAGGTCCAGTGACTCACCGGCCTTTAGCGATCCCGAGCCATTTTATCTCACGATTTGCCGATTGCTGCCAATCCTACTTTAAGGCACTACGCAAGATGCATGACTTCACTTGGACAAGGAGTGTCGAGAAGCTTTCGAGGAGTTGAAGAGAACCCTGGCATCACCACCACTGCTCTCCCGGCCGGAAGATGGAGAAGAGCTCCTCCTATACATGGGATAACCCGGGAGCTATCAGCTCGATCTTGGTCCGCACGGATGTGGACAGAGTCCAAAGGCCAGTATACTATATAAGCAAGCTTCTTCGTGATGCCGAGGTCAGGTACTCCCGCTCCGAGAAATTAATTTTTGCACTCATCATGTCTGCCCAACGCTTCGGGTCTTATTTCCAAGCACACCCGATCGTGGTCTTGATGGACCAACAACTGAAGGCCATACTCAACTGCTGCGACACATCTGGATGCCTGGCAAAGTGGGCGCTAAAGCTCAGCAAATTCGACATTACCTACAGGTCGAGGTCGTCCATGAAGGCACAAGTATTGGCTGACTTTCTGGTCGAGTGTGCAGGCCTGGGCGAGGAGTCGGAGGAAATCTCCCAGAATCAACAGACGGGACCTGAACCAGAGAGTGACATCTGGGTCCTGCACGTGGACGGAGCATCCAACACTAGTGGTAGCGAGGCCGGACTCATTCTCGCCAACAGCGAGGGAGTCGTCACTGAGTATGCACTCCATTTCCAGTTCGCAGCCACCAATAATCAGGTAGAGTACGAGGCACTCCTCGCAGGGTTGAGAGTTTCTCACGAGCTAGGCGTACCAAACCTGAAAATTTTCATCGACTCATAATTGGTAGCCGGGCAGGTCATGGGAGAATTTGAGGCATGGAACCCTCAAATGTCAAAGTACCTAGAGCTGGTACACACAAGTGCAGCAGGCTTCAGACGCTTCAGCATCTCCACATTTACGTGGGGAGAACGCTCGTGCCGATGCCCTCTCCAGGCTGGTGACCCTACCAGACTCGTCGTTGGGGCATGCCTATATCGAGCATCTCCAGTTCCCAAGCTACGAGACATCCGGGGAGGTCCAGCAAGTCACTCCGGAGCCTAGTTGGATGGACAAGTATGCCAGATACATTGCCGATGGGACTTTGCCCGAAGATCGCATAGAGGCCGGTATAATCAAGAGGAAGGCCACACGCTTCGTCCTGATGGACGGCAACTCTATCGGAGGTCCTACTCCTACCCACTATTAAAGTGCCTGAGACCCTCGGAAGCGGCTTTCATACTCCAAGATATACACAAGGACCTCCATGGAAATCATATGGGGGGTAGGACATGGCATACAAGGCCCTCTGACAGGGGTAATATTGAGAAACCATGAAGGAGGACATAGCCGACTTCATGAAAAAGTGCAATTGCTGCCAACACCATGCTAGTGTGCATGTCAGCCGGCTGTGCCACTCTCCCAACTCTCTTCTCCCTGGCCCTTCACCTAGTGGGGCATGGACATCCTTGGTCTTTTTCCTCCCGTGCCTGGGCAACGCAAGTTCCTGGCAGTCGCCATTGACTACTTCACTAAGTGGGTCGAGGCCGAACCCTGGTGCAGATCACAGAGGCCAACGTAAGCAAGTTTTTTGGATATCAATCATATGCCACTTCGGACTCCCTCATACAATCATCACCGATAATGAACAACAGTTCGATAATCGGGAGTTTGAGAAGTTCTGCGACGGCCTCAACATCTGCCATCGATTCATCTCAATGGCACACCCTCAGACTAACGGAGAGCCGAGGTGACCAACGGACCATCCTTCAAGGACTCCGGACCAAGCTCGACTATGCCAAAGGCAGATGGCCCGAAGAACTCTCCAGTATCCTGTGGGCATACCATACTACGCCCAGGATGGCCACAGATGAGACATCCTTTAATCTCGTCTTCGGCGCGGAAGCAGTGATCCCGGTGGAGTTAAGTCTACCCACATTATGAGTGGAGCAATACGATGAGGCTGAGAACCCATCTTGCCCCTACTCAACCTAGACCTCCTTGAAGAGACAAGGGATAAGGCTCGACTCCAGATGGCGGCTTACAAGCAGCGGGTAGCCCGATATTATAACTCCAGGGTGAAGCCGAAGATCTTCTGCCCTGGTGACTGGCACTACAGTGGGCAGAGGCCTTTCGACCTCGAGATGCGGCAAACTCTCTCCAAACAGGGAAAGCCCATACAAAGTGGTCGAAGCTCTTCCTCATGGGCCCTACTACCTCGCCGAACTTGATGGGGCCTGATTCTCTTGAACATGGAATGCTAGCATTTGAGGATGTACCATAATGATGTAAGCCTTCCTTTCATCAATAATAAAATTTCTTTTTACACAACAACTGCCCTTGTCTTGCAGGAATACTTTTGCCCGACCCCAGGCCTGGTGATCGAAGATGGGAGATCTAGAAGTCCCGTAAACAAGTTGCTTAACCCAGTTAGGCAAAGTCAAGACCGGAAACTCACGAAGCCTAGTATCTCAAGATCGGGAACTCACGAAGCCTGGCACCTCAAGATCGAAAACTCACGAAGTCCGGCACCTCAAGACCAGGAACTCACGAGCCCCGGCACCTCAAGACCGGAAACTCCCGAAGCCTGGCTCCTCAAGACGGGAAACTCCAGAAGTCCCGTACCTGCATCCCTGCTCATAGGCCTGGGCGGCCGAACCAGGGAGCTCCTAAAAGGCTGCATTCGAACTAACAGCTGAAGTCAATTCCCTCTCTAGAGCCGAGCCCTTGATTGAAGTCACAGCTCGACTCCCGACGTGGACGGAAGGACCACTAATGGGTCGCCACCCCCGGGCAAGTCCCTGGAGTCCGGCGGGCTCCCTGAGTCTTCAGCAGGTGCCCCAGGTAGAGATCCCTCCAGGAACTTCTAGATTTCTTCTAAGTTATTACGACGACTGAGGTCTCCCAGAAACAACCAAAATTTGGAATCGGACAAACCTAAGTTTGTGAAGTTGCAAGAGGGTCCATGAAGCACAACAGAAGATAGAAAGGACTCCACTTGCAAGAAGAGTATGAAGGGAAGTACTTCATTGCATTAAAATGATTTTAAAACTTGAGAGGATTCCCGACAGACTAGGTGATCCTAAACAAAACAAAATTTGAAAATCCTATCCTAATTACAAAGGTCTAAAGGTAGAAGGATCCCGGAGGTCACTGCATCATCGGCTCCTTCCCAGGCTGGTGCGTCGGTGCATCGTCGATCCCTGGAGCATCAGCCGGCTCGACCGTCTGCTCCGCTGGCTGCTCAGTGGTCACTGCCTTCATCACCTCCGAGGGAGTCCCCACCTCTCTAGATCGCTCCTCAGCACCGTCGATGACGACACCCTCCAGGTCAAGCTTCGGGAAGATCGAAGCCATCTTCTCCTGGCAAGCTTCGAATTCCTTGATGAATGAGTTCACGGCCGCCTCGTGGACCTCATCCTCAAACTCTTGGGACTCCCGAAACTTGGGTACGGCTTTAAGAGCCTCCTTCTTGGCAGCCTCCATCAATGCCAAGGCCCCCTGTGCCTTGTCATTAGCCACTGCTAGCTTGGTAAGGACCTCGTCGACCCGAACCTCGAGAGTCTGGGATCGCCCCTGAAGGCGAGATATTTCCACCGTGGACTCCTCCTCACGGTGCTTCATTCGTGCCTTCTCCTCAGCCAGGGAGGCCTCGAGATCCCTGATGCGCCCCTCGGCTCGGGACAAGTCACGTCGAAGGAACTTATTGGCTTCCTTCATCTCCTGCCCCTTCTCCATCAAGTCCTTCACGTCGGCTGCAAGGTTTCCCAGTCGCTTCTCCTTCTCGGCATCCTTCTTTGCCCATTCGGTGCAGAATGCCTAAAGCAGGAGAACGTCGGTTCTGATCTGCACCAAAGAAAAGAATTAGACCCAGCAACTCGACTGAAACACACAAAAAAAAAAAAAAAAAAAAAGAGAAGAGAAAAAAGAAAAAGTAAGGTATTTACCGAGAAGAGCTGGGGAATGATGCCAAGCAAGGCCATCGAGTAGTCCCTGCCTCCCTTTGCATGGTGGTCTCGGGGCTGAATGGCATGCTCCATCATTCTTTCCGCCAAGACTGGGTCCCGGATGACGGAGGCGTTCATTGAAATCCCTGCTGGTGCATGCTGAGGTCCCGAGGATGACGGTGCTGAGGTCTTCTCTGCATTTGATGGTGACGGCGGACGAGGGATCCCGGCCACTGCCGTGGTGCCTACCGCCCTAGTCGGAGGCGGAGGTGGCAAAGCGGGCCGCTCGTCCCCCCTCCCCTCATTGACCTCGATAATTTCAAGGGAGGGAGCTTGCTGCCGTGGGGGCCGAGGGGTTGGTTCAACTGCCCTCGCCTCCAAAGACGAAACGAACCTGGACCCCCGGCCGGTCTCCACCCGGGCCCTCTTTGGCATAGTATCTTTGTGCCCGGTCGAAGAGCTCCTCTTGCGGGCGGATTCCATCAAGTTCTCCGCTGAGTACTTCATACCTGCAAGAAAAAAAGAAAAAGAGTCAATCCCAAGTCAAAAAGCAGAAGAAGGTGTGGGTCGTGCCCAGTGGAGACTCACCTAACTTTCGAATCGGTCTACACCGGGCCTCAAACAAGTTTCGCTCCGATAGCAGAACTTCGAGGGAGGGGAGCTGGTCACTGATCAGTTGGGTGAAGACCTCCTAGTCAGCAAATTCCACTTGGGAGTTGCGGCTCAGGGCCCAGTCCGAATCGCTCCATACCCAATCAACACCCTCGATCGAAGCAAAAAAATATCGACTCTTCCACCCCTTGATGGAGGTGGGGAGGTTGAACCTAAGGCACTTCAGTCGAGGAGAAAGAAACCACCATCCATCATCAGTGGGGTGGCGCTTCAGGATGAAGAGAGCCCTGAACAAGGAGAAACGGGCGACAAACCCGTGAAAGTGACAGAAGACAATAAAGGCAGAAATGACCCTGATGGCATTAGGGGCCAACTGGGCCAGCACGAGACAGAAATTACTGAGGAAAGAAAGAAAGAAGGGGTGAAGAGGAAGATGAAGACCCCCAACGAGGAACTCTTTGTAAAAAGCGATTCGACCCGGAATGCTTGAAACGGCCCACTACCCTAGCCCTGGGAGCGAGAGTCGGACAAAATCCAAGATCCCGTACATCTCCCAGATCATAGAGAGGTCCTCTTCGATCATTGTCAAAATGATGCCGAAGGGGCCGGTCGAAGCCGTTGCCATCGGAGGGGTGACGGTATGAACAGAGGAAGCAGGGGGAGCCCTGGGACTTCCTATGACTATCCCGGTGGGATGCAGGCGCCTCCGGACTTCGAGGGGAATTTTGTCCTCCTCATCGAAGGACGGCGTCCTCAGTCGGGAGGGGCCTGCTTCATTGGGATTACTAGAGGATCGAGGGAACCAGCCCGAGCAAGCCATTCAGAAAAGAAGGGATAAAGTAAGGAGGATGGAAGACCTAAGACAGGGTTTTGGAAAGACTTGGACACTACCAACCAAGGGGAGGAAGAAGAAAAAGATAAGAAGGATGAGCGACTCACTTGCTTATCTTGAAGGAGGCAGACAGTGAAAGAAGAAGAAAACTCTGAATCGCCGGCGAGCGCGAGCAATTTGAAAGAGCAGGATTGGGGAAAGTCCTCTCTCCTTTCAAAATCGATGGACAGCGGTCGTACAACTTTTCGCATCCCCACCATCGAATGCATGCCACGTGTGGGGGATAACCAGTGGTGACGCTTTGGTGCGTTGAAAACCACCTCGAGTCCGATACCAGCAATTATGGCTCCTCGGACTTGTGGACGTGGTGCCCGCACATTAGGTCTCGAAACACGACTTGTGGAGTGATGGAGATTGCAGCAATAATGACACCAGAATTTTCATCCTTTCATGTCATATCCGCATTAACAGCAATAATGACACCATCGTCGCATAGCGCTAGCCGTAATGCTTCGATGGGACTCGGGAGTGGGGGACAAATGATGTGGCAAAATCGTCGACGTGGAGTATACCTCAGATCCGGCAAGCAGCAAGGCAGGCAGACGTCGCCATGTCAGATTTCCCCTTCCAACTCCTTCGCCAGGTGGCTTCTCAAGGGTCGAGCCCACCTCAATCGAAGTCGAGCTCCTTTCAGCTCCTTCACAAGGTGGCTTTCTAAGGGTCAAGCCTACCTCGATCGAAATCGAGCTCCCTTCCAGCTCCTTCGCCATGTGGCCTCCAAGTACGAGCCCACCTCGATCGAAGTCGAGCTTCTTCCAGCTCCTTCATCAGGTGGCTCCCCAAAGGTCGAGCCCACCTCTATCAAAGTCGAGCTCCCTTCCAGCTCCTTCGCCAGGTGGCTCCCCAAAGGTCGAGCCCACCTCGACCAAAGTCGAGCTCCGTTCCAGCTCCTTCGCCAGGTGGCTCCCCAAGGATTAAGCACACCTCAGTCGAAGTCGAGCTCCCTTCCGGCTCCTTCACCAGGTGGCCCCCAAGTGTGAGCCCACCTCGACCAAAGTCGAGCTCCTTCCAGCTTCTTCGCTAGGTGGCTCCCCAAGGGTCGACCCCACCTCGGTCGAAGTCGAGCTCTCTTCCGGCTGCTTCGTCAAGTGGCCCCCAAGTGCGAGGCCATCTCAGTCGAAGTCAAGCTCCTTCCAGCTCCTTCGCCAGGTGGCTGCCCAAGGGTTGAGCCCACCTCAGCCAAAGTCAAGCTCCTTCCAGCTCCTTCGTCAGGTGGCCCCCAAGTGCGAGCCCACCTCGGTCGAAGTTGAGCTCATTCCTTAGAGGCATCGCAAAATGGAAAAGGGCGTCAGCACCAAGTCTACAACCAGAGCCAACGTGCACAGTACGATGCATCCAATGCGGTGCCCCAAAGCTAGAAAGGTATGCCTCCATCGTTTGCACCATTCGGGGAAGCGAGCCTCGATCGAGGCATCTGGTCTTGCAACCGGCCACCTGCACCACCCATAAAGAGAAGGCCGCGTTAGGGATCTCAGACCCAAGGGCGACTGCCCCCGGATCAAGGCTTTGCTAAACTTTCCCAACCGTGATAACCCACTAGAAGAACAAGTCTTGCAACATAACTCTTTACTATGAGAAGAAATGACCTCGGAAGCGCGGCCTCGGATGCCGTTGACCCTCGAGCACCCTAAGAGGGAGAAAATCGAGGCAAGAACGGGGGAGAACCGGTGATCTAAAAGGAGGACCAGGTGGGCGAGAACAGGGTAAGCATGAAAAAAGGCAGAGAAGGGGAGACAAGTGGAAAAAAGGAACGAAGACCTTCCAAAGGGCTCCCGGAGAGAGTCCTGACGAGCACAGCCATCCTAGCTCGAGCCTTGCTCCTTTCTTACTACCCCTACTCTATTTTTTGCTGAATATTCTCCTCCAAGCGTGGGGACCAAACATGGATCCACCTTGGGAGATCTGTTCATCTTTACCGTACGCTGACTTGATCGTCGAAGTGCCCTCGCCAGAATCTCTGGCCCGGGTCTCTAACTTTATCTTGCAGGACAGGAGGCCGTTGGATTCGGAAAAGATGGGGCTGATGTCCGGTGCCACATCAGAGCTACAGGCCACTATGGTGAGGATGGCAACAACATGCTAAATGTGTTATGATTGTTGTGCAGTGTAAGATGTGTGTAGCATAATTTGATTTGCATTGGATTGCACTCATGGTTATGGTTATGTATGTTGGTGTTGATGCTCTCTAGTCTGACTATGATCACACGAGGACCTAGTTTCCTTCTGGGCCTCCAGTGGGGCAATCACTGGCACATGACTGACGTGCGATATGTGTAGTCAAGAGCTAGTTGCATTTTTATTTTTAGCCATGCATGGCAGTTGCTGGCACATGCTGGGGATGCATGTTTTCTCATGTGATATCAGAGTTAGTTTCCTTCCGAGCCTCCAGTAGGACGATCACTAGTTCATGACCAATGTGCGGTATGTATAGTCAAGATTCTATTATCTTTCGGGACTAGCCATGGGCTGATCGTAGCCATAGTCAAAGGGACTAGGAGAATAAAGTAAATGGTTGGCCATCCATAGTCGTGTCATTTGTATGTAAATGTGCATATAATGTGATATTGCATTTTATTTTATTGTGAGCTGGTTATTCTGTGATGCATGGCTTGTGTATGTTTGCAAATGGTTGTTGACATGTTTATGCATATATCAGAGATGTTGATAACTTACTCAACCTGTATAGCTCACCCGCTATTTTTTATATCTCTGTTACATATCCAAAAGATCAATCAGGCTTTGGAGACCAGTCAGTGAGGAACTAGGGTTTAAGTGTTAATTCCATGGTTTATGTTTTATCTTAAATTTTAGTTGAATCTTATCTACCTGCTAACCTTTATGAAAAATTTTAGAAATAAATAAATAATTAGTGAAATTTGTTCTTTACCATAGCGTAGATATTGAATTGAAGGATAGGCCTGGCATGATCTCTAGGATGATACTTAGGATTGTACGGCCGGTCACATTGCCGATCGCAGTACTAGATTCGGGACATGACAGAGTGGTATCAGAGCAAAGGTTTAAGATCAAGATGCCTTAGTTAGTGAGAGTGGGTAGAATTTGGGTATTGAAAGATATTTGATGATTTGAAAATTTAAATCAAGTGTGGTAGACTAAAGATATTAGAATTAATTTAAAGTGTATTATGATGGAAGAAGAGAGGCTCTTATTGGGATTACTGAATTTGGACAGAATGGTACTTGTTAGTATTGGATCATATATATATTTGAGTTCTAGAAGGCCTATTTTTTTTTTTTAAATTTCGAGGCCGAAATTTTTTTTTAGGATGGGAGAATGTGGAACCCCGGCCTTTAGGCCGTTTTGGGCTGAAGTCGGCAAGGCATGCTGACTTTAGTTCAGAAAACCAAAAAAAAGGAACAGAGAGGCCGAATAGGTGAGGCCAGATTTCCCTTTATCCGGTCAGGAAAGTCACCGGAGGAGTCAGGATAAGAGTCGTGGAGGAGAGGGACGGTGTTAGCGATGAGTTTGGAGTGAGTTGGAACTCCGATCAGGCGGTGTTTGCTTCCCAAACGGTGAGGGAACCCATCGGTATAGGTTCTTTAAATCCTCCTCACCACTACCAAACTAAGCCCCATCGAGCCCTTCTACGTTGTTGTCCTCCTCTCCGGTGAGCACCTGAAAGCCCTGCAAGATCGGTGAGTTCTTCCTTTTGTTATTTTTGAGGATTAACGGAATTTTGGTTTGATTTTGTTCGATTCGGTTTGCTCGGACCGCTCACCGCCGATGGCCGCACCGTCGCTGTCTTCCCACTGGTCCATCAAGCCCTCCTCGGCAACTGCCTCCCATGGCCGCTGCTGGCAATCATGGTGGAGGCGAGTCGATTAAGTCGAGGAGGAACAGGGAGGAGAGTTCGGGAGGAGAGAAGAAAGAAGAGGAAAAAAAAAGAAGAGGAAGGAAAAAAATAAAAAAGAAAAAGAAGAAAAAATAAAAAAAATGAAAAAGAAAAAGAGGAGTGAAAAAGAAGAGAGAGAAAGAAGAGATATAGAAGAGAGAGAAAGAGGATAGAGAGAAAGAGAAAGTGGAGAAAGATGAGAGAGAAAGAATAGGAGAGAGAGGAGAGAGAGAAGAAAAAAAAAAAATAAATAAATTTTATAAAATTAGTTTGGGTATTAACTCGATTTCCATTAACCGGATCTAAATAGATATCTAGATCGAGCATAGCTCTAGACCATATCGAAAAATATTTTTCCTTATTTTCTTATTTAGATTCAGGATTAATTATTTAACTTATTTTATCAGAGCCTTTATCAGTATGGGAGTATCGAGGATCTAGAGTCAAGTCACATATTCCTGATAGAATCGGTTTTAGGTAAGTTATATTGACTTCTAGTATTACATGCTAAATATGTTATGATTGTTGTGCAGTGTAAGATGTGTGTGGCATAATTTAATTTGCATTGGATTGTATTCATGGTTATGGTTATGTATGTTGGTGTTGATGCTCTCTAGTCCGACTATGATCACCCGAGACCTAGTCTCCTTCCGGGCCTCTGGTGGGGCGATTACTGGTACGTAATCGACGTGCGATATGTGTAGTCAGGAGCTAGTTGTCTTTTTGTTTTTAGCCATGGTGGCAGTTGCTGGCATATGCCGGGATGCATGTTTTCTCGTGTAATATCAAAGTTAATTTCTTTCCGAGCCTTCAGTGGGGCGATCACTGGTACATGACCGATGGCGGTATGTGTAGTCAGGATTCTATTCTCTTTCTATGCTAGCCACAGGTTGATCGTGGCCATAGTTAGAGGGACAATGAGAGTAAAGTAAATGATTGGTCATCCATAATCGTGTCATTTGTATGTAAATGTGCATATAATGTGATGTTGAATTTTATTTTATTGTGAGCTGGTTATTCCGTGATGCATGACTTGTATATATTTGCAAATGGTTGTTGGCATGTTTATGCATATATTAGAGGTGTTGATAACTTAATGAGCCTGTATAGCTCATCTCTTGTTTTCTATATCTTTGTTACAGATCCAAAAGATCAATCGGGCTCTGGGGACCGGTCAGTGGGGAACTAGGGTTTAAGTGTTAATTCCATGATTTATGTTTTATCTTAAATTTTAGTTGAATTTTATTTACCTGTTAACCTTTATAAAAAATTTTAGAAATAAATGAATAATTAATGAAATTTGTTCTTTACCATTGCATAGATATTGAATTGAATGATAGGCCTGGCATGATCTCTAGGATGATACCTAGGATTATGCGGCAGGTCGCATTGCCGATCCCGGTATTGGATTCGGAACGTGACACTAGTAGTTATATTGCCGCACGATTATACTTCTTTTATCATGTGCCTGCCTAAGATCCGAGCCGGTGGAGGAAGTCTTCAACCATGGGAATGTCAGGCAGTGGGACTTCCATAGATGAGCTTCCCATTCTCTTCTTAAGTTGGGACACATGAAACATTGAATGAATCTTGCAAGAAGGTGGTAGCTCAAGCTTATAAGCTACCTTGCCAACCCTCTGCAATATTTTGTAAGTGCCATAGTAACGAGCAACAAGCTTATATTTGTAGCGGTAAATTAATGAATTCTATCTCATGGTTGTTGATTCAAATAGACTAGTTCGCTAACTGCAAATTCCTTTTCCCACCTCTTATTAGCTAGTCTCTTCTTGTATTTTTTAGCCGTACAGATGTAATGCTTAAGCTCAGTTAGCATCAAATCTCTTCCTCTCCTCAGCCAGCCTCTACCTCTTGAACAAAAGCAATACCAGGTACGTAAGTACTGTAGAGGGTGGTCTGCCATAGAAAACTTCAAAAGGAGTCACACCTATAGCTGAATGGTATTATACCAGAATTTAGTTAATAGGAAGCCAACGCAACCATGCAGCCTACTACTGAAAGCAAAAGCAGAACAAATAAGTTTCCAAGCACCAATCAAGGACCTTGGATTAGCCATCTGATTGAGGATGGTATGCAGTGCTTAATTTGAGCTGAACTCCCATTAAGGAGAATAATTCATTCCAAAAGGTACTTATGAAGATGGTATCCCTATCAGAGACAATAGATTTAGGCGGACCTTGGAGCTTAACAATTCCCTTTAGGAATACTTCGGCCACTATCGATGATGTATAAGGATGCTTCAAGGGCAAGAAATGAGCATATTTGGATAATCTATCCACAACCACTAAAATAGTAGATTTGCTGTCAAATTTCGGTAATGCATCAATAAAACCCATGGCCAAATCTTTCCAAATTTGATCCAAAATTGGCTGCTATAAAACTTAAGGGCTTTGTGGATCATAGTTGCAGCGTTGACATATATCACATTGCCTGATAAATTTCCTCACTTCAGAGTTTAAATGCTTCTAATAGAAACTCCTCTTGATTCTATGTAGGGTTTTATGAAACCCAGCATGCCCTCCTGAAGGAGAATCATGGGAATCTTGTAATTCTTTTTTTACTTAGAGAACTACCTGGATATAAAAGGATCTTGTTCTTATAAAACAAGATACCATCAAAGAGTTTGTATTTGTTTGGATCAAGTTCACCCTTCTACCACTGTTCTATGAGCTTCAGATGCTGGATATCAACTTTATAAGCTTCCTGCAATTCTTTATACTAATCTAAAATAACAATAGTTAGTGTAGATAAAGAAGGAATTTCATCTCTCCTTGATAAGGAATCTGCAGCTTGATTATGATGACCAGCCTTATATTCTAACAAGAAATCAAAGCCCATCAATTTGACTAGCCACTTATGTTGAGTTGGTGTGTCAACCTTTTGCTGAAGCAAATAATGGAGTGATTGATGATCAATTTTAATAATGAACCGTCACCCCAACAAATAAGTTCTCCACTTTGTTGCAGCATATATGATGGCCTCCATCTCTTTTTTCATAGATTAAATAACCTAATTGCTGGGAACTGAATGCTTTACTAATAAATGCAATTAGTCTCCAATCCTACATAAGCACAACACCCATGCCCACGCCACTAGCATCACTTTCAATAATGAAAGTCTTGATGAAATCAGGAATCAGGTAGTGCCAAAACTGATGTTGTAACTAGTGCTTTTTTAAGCAATTCAAATATAGCCTGAGCCTCTTTAGTCCAAGTAAATAGACAAGTAAATAGACAATCATTTTTAAGAAGCTTAGTTAAAGGTGCTGCAATGAGGCTGGATGAATTTTCTATAATACCCAGTGAGGTCTAAGAATCCTCTTAAAGTTTCAATAGATGTAGGAATTGGCCAAGCAGTGACAGCTGTCACCTTAGTTTGATCCATTGCCACCCATTTTTCTAAACTTACATGGCCTTAATAGTCTACTGTTGTCATAGCAAATTGACATTTAGAATATTTAGCAAACTACTAATACTTAATGAGAATCTGAAACACTAGCTCTGAATGTGAATGATGCTGATCATAAGATTTGCTATATATAAGAATGTCATAAAAAAAAAACTAAAACAAACTTCCTCAAATATGGTTTGAATATATCATTCGTCAATGATTGGAAAGTAAATGGAGCATTGGTTAAGCCAAATGGCATAACCAAGAATTTGTATTGCCCCTCCTGAGTTTTGAAAGCGGTCTTAGGAATGTCTGCCGAATTCATTCTGATTTGATGGTACCTAGAATGTAGGTCCAGCTTTTAAAAATATGTAGATCCTACTAATTCATCTAATGGATCATTAATGAGAGAAATTGGATACCTGTCTTTGATGGTTTTTTGGTTAAGCATTCGGTATTCGATGCAGATCCTTCAAGATCCATCCTCCTCCTTAACCAGCAACATTGGAGAAGAGCGAGGACTTGAACTAGGCCTAATGAATCCAGCTTCAAAGGCCTCCTTGATAGTCTGTTCTATGATTGTTTTCTGATATGGAGAGTGTCAATAGTAGGGGGCAATGAAATAGCTTGAGCTTTGTCCACCAATGGAATCTTGTGGTCATACGACATGCTGGGAGGCAGACCTATAGGTTAGTCAAATAATTGCTTGTACTGGAGAAAAAGTGTGGTTAATGCAGTCTCCATAGTTTTTTGCAATTGAAAACCAGAATTAGATGCAATGCCTTCCATATATATCCACTTAATCAAATGCACTGCTGTCATGTTTCTCAAAGTCACGATTGAGTTCCTTGCCATCCACCATCTTCAAATTATTAAATGGCAATCTCTTGAACAAGTATTCTTTTCCGTCCAGCCGAAATTTCATAATTAGCTTGTCAAAACTCAAGATAATATCATCCAAGGATTTTAACCACATACCTCCAAGAACCACATTGCAACTCCCCAAAGGAAGCACATAGAAATCGATTTCTTGCAGTGGTCCATGCACTATAATTAGAACCTGTAGGCACTTGCCCGAGCTTATAGACTAAATACCATGCCAAGTCTGACCTTGAGGGTCTCTTAACTGGACAACTGAAGGTTGGTGTTTTCCAACAATATAGGATGGATGCAAGGAATTACAAGGACTCTCTGAATCTAAAAAAATGCTGACCGGAATAACGGAGACATTCCCTCGCACTTTAAGAATAGTCCGAGGAACCAGACCACCCAAAATGCCCATGATTGCTATATATAAAATTTCTAAAACATTTCCCCCTTCTCCCTCGGGGTTTGGAGGATCATTCTCGACATTTAGGTAATCATAAAAAAACTTCATTTGGTAGAATTTGTATGACAAACAGGGACTTACATTTATGAGTGCGGTTTCATTTATCTCCGCAACTATAGCAGAGGCTTTTTTTTTTTTTTTTTTTTTTTGGTGCAATGAGCATGCTCGGCTATAGACAACGGTTTAACCAAAAGGCGTTGATTTTGTGGTGGATTAGGAAATAATGGTGGAGGTGGACAGAAAGAAGAACCAGAATTTGGATGGGGATCTTCATAGATGCCAAACCGCTTGATCGGAGTGGCTATGAGCTCGACGTAGCTGACAGCTTCTTATGTACCAGTATTACCATAACCACTACAACACCTCTAATTGAAGGTAGAAGGAAATGGTTGCGACCTTGCATCCGTCGCTCATGCTATGGAATTGGAATACAAATCGGCCTTGTACAATTATTCCTTTGGATATATCATTGGATCTATTATTCGATGGAAGATCCAGTCATCTAGGAAAGGTTGGCTCACTTATCATTGGTGAATCTTTCCCAGCCCGCAACGAAGCCAACTCTGCACACGGTTCCCCAAACGCCGCCTTTAGCTGCATAAATTCTTCCGGCAAGACCTTCTTCGTGCAACCGGAAGGGGGCCCAGACACCACTTAATGCATGCTTGAGCAAGCTCGGGATAAGGATATGGTGATGGCCGTGGTGTAAAAAAAGAAGAGGAAGGTGGAAAACAGAGATTAGAAAATTAGAAACTAGGAGGAAATGCTTTAGACTCAGCATGCCTCCATTATATTACGTCTTCGCTATTAATAGGAGATGGCTTCTCACAACCCAGAGCTCATATCATTTGTTATAACTAACTACCAAAGCTCCAGCTTCCTGAATCACTGAAACCATCCAACTATCTGCCAGTAACTATTAGCGTACAACCTAAATCTGCCTTCAGCAACGGGAATTCTACTGCTTGAAATAAAATTTGGAGCGTACCAAACTAAGATCACTTCCAAGAAATTCTTATAATAACTATCACGAACCACAAAACTACAAAAGCAACTTGCAAGACAGACACAGAGATGCAAGTCAGGTAGTCAAGCTTGAAAATTCACAAATTCATATGCTATTTGCACAACTCATCTGCATATCTACTAATTATGAAAACCAAAAAAAAAAAAAAAAATGCATCACAAAACTAATGATGTCAAGCATCTTTTCCTGAGATATTTCTGTCGAAGTCGAGCACGAGAGCTAAGATATTAGACATGAACACCATTCAAACTCGCCATTATCACAATGTCCAGCATCCTTAACATCATCTTGGAGGTACTCAAATGTGTAATAATGGATAACTACTTGGCTTCTCCAAGCTGCAATATTATCTATCCACATGTAGGTGGTTTTACTCTACTACACAGCGATGTCAACATCGATAAGAATCATCTATTGAAAATAATTTATAATTAATAGAATCCAGGAGCCAATAGTTATTATAACTAAAAACTAAGAGATATAACCTAGAAGTTATGAAGTCAAAGAGTCCCTCTTGTGAAGTCTAAGAATCTCATTAAAATAAATATAATATGAAAGTCCAAGAGTGTCATTAGAAATAAGTATTATGTGAAAGTTAAAAAAAACTTTTGTATTAATAAGGGAAGATAAAAGTTATCCTCATAAATCTATATAAAAAGTTATAGAATCTAACGCTTTCTTGATAGTAATTTGGAATGAAATATCATATGAATAGTTTGTCCTCTGCTCTCCAAGTCTTTCTTGAATATTACATTATCTTTTTCTTAATTTCATCATCTTCTTCCTCATGGTACAATGGCGGATACGCCGTTCATCCAGCTTTTGTTAACTCCTTGCACCATCATAAGGCTATGGTATCCTAACAGTTTAAGGTCTTCTGCTTTATTTTGGCAAGGCAACCTTTTAAAACCGCTGGCTCTCTGTCCTCCCTCGAAGGTTGTTCTACAGGAAGGGATTATGCTTTACTCATCAACCTTTAAAGAGATTTTATACTTTCTGCAGGCTTGTCTACCCTGTATACCTTCTGCTCCTTTAATCTCTAGCTGCTGGCTCCATCAGATTCGGTGCTGGATTTTTCTCCCTGTATATATATATATATATTTATGCTAGTGGTTCTGTTTCATATATCTGTGTTTTCCTGTGAAGTTCCAAGATGATGATGCACAGATACATATCTAATGGGAATATCAATAACATTGGCGGGATCTGCATGCAATCAGTGGTGAGTTGCTTGTGTAAGCAAGGCGTGGTGGAGCTTCTTACCTAGATCGACTTGCTCATCAGCTTACCGGACCCCTCCACAATATTTCAGTTATCTGCTTCAATGCTTGCACGGTTTCTTAAGTTGGGTGCTTTTCCGTTGTGTGTTGTTTAGCTTGCTATCTTATTTATCTTCTCTTGTATCTGGGCTTCGGTCTCTGTTGCTCTTAGATCTGCTGAGTTCCATTTATGATGCCCGTAATTCGAGTGCCGCTTAACCGTCGGTCATCGCAATGGGAACACTGTCCTACATCTCCCTCACCCTCGTTCTCCTCCACTTCATCAAACTTTTGTTGTTTTCCAAGAATAGGAAAAACTTCCCTCCAAGCCCTCCATTCCTTCCCTTGATAGGTCACCTCTATCTATTCAAGAATCCCCTCCATCGAGCACTCGGTCGCGTTGCCGATCGTTATGGCTCCGTTCTCCTCCTTCGTTTTGGCTCCCGCCCGGTCCTCGTCGTCTCCTCTCCCACTGTCGCCCATGAGTGCTTCACGGCCAACGACATTACTTTTGCCAACCGCCCCCACCTCCCGTCGTCAGAGTACGGGCCGTATATATGGCTTTTTTATAGCAATTTAGATTATCAAATACTCTGCATTATGTTTTAAAATGACGACTATCCATTTTACGATCTTTTAGGTTTTGGTGGGAAGTTTTGGAAAGAAAAGGGAAGAGAGAAAAGTATTAGTAAGAAGAGAAAAGAAAAGGAAGGAAGAAAGTACTTTTGTTTTTTTTTTAGTTGAGAGTTTGAAAAAAAAAAAAAAATAATTTTTGTCATTATGATTGAAAATAGAGAAAAAAAGGAAAGAAGAAGAAATGTTATAATTTTTTTATTATTATATCCTTAAACCAAGGTATTAGATGTTGAAAATAGGGAAGAAAGGAAAAGGTAAAATAAAAATTATAAAAAAATTACTAAATCCCAAATCCTTTCCCTCCTATTCTACTCGATTTGAGAGAGAAAAAAAATAGAAGTTGAGGGGATTAGTATTCCTTCTATTTCCTTCCAATTCCTTTCTTTTCATTTATTAAAAAACTCCCAACCAACGGAAAGTAAATACTTTCCCTCGTATTCTTTTCTTTTCTCTCCTACCATGCTCTCCCAACCAAGCCCTTAGATAATTTTTAAATAATATTATCCTTCCCACCCCTGCTTTGTGTCCTTAATAATCCCTCCATTTGACCGGCAAAGAAAGGAACATTAACTCCATATAATATATATATATATAATAATATAATATAATATAATGTATATATTATATTATATAAATATAATATATTATGTAAATATATATATAATATAACATATTATTTAAATGTAATATAATTATTATTTTATATATTATAATAATATATTAAATATGTTATCTATTTAGTATATAATTTTTTATATTAAATTTATTAAATATAAAAATATTTTTTAATAAATAGATAAAATATATTTTTATAAATAAAATATAAATTTAATTTAGGGATATTTTTAAAAATTGATTTTATATTATTAGGGGTGGTAATTTATGATCAAATCTGCCAATCCGACCCGTGTTTGACCCACCATAAACAGGTTTGGGTTTGGGATAAACGAATTCGGGTCGTAAACGGATAGATCCGTTTAACCCATTTAATAAACGGGTCGGGTTCAGGATTTTTAGGTCCAACCTGTTTAGCCCATTTAACATATTAAATATATGGTCAAGTCGGGTCGAGTCGGGTTAGGTAAAAGATTATCTATTTATTAAACAGGTTGGGTCAAGTTGGAGTGGATAAACAAGTTATTCAATTGTTAAACGGGTTAAACAGGTCAGGTTGAGTCGGGTTAGCAAGTTATCTGTTTAATAAAAGGGTTAAACAGGTCTGGTTGAGTTACTTGTTTATCAAGTGGATCAGGTTCAGGTTTTAAATTACAACCTTTAATAAACAACTTGGTTCAGGTTGAGACTTTTCTGACCCGACCGTATATGACATGACCTGTATATGTTCGACTTGACCCGATTGCCACCCTATATATTATATATACAACATTATTTGTATATAGTAAACTCGATAATCCACATTACTTGAAATCTACATTGTTGGCAATCCACATTACCGGTAATCTATATCATTTTTTAAAATTATCTAGCAATGCACCATACGCAACACCCGATCAACCTCATTTATATATATTATAATGGCCACGGGACATCATAGAACTCTTCTATTCAAAAATTCTTTGTCGACTATCCTGATAGAAAAAAATATTATTTTATTAGATTGGATTGTATATCATAATTAATAATAGAGCTGCACCAGTTTTTAATACCGTAAGCATTTATGTAATTTATTTTTTTCAAACTTTTCTTGGCAAAAATATCATTTTTTTTATCATGATTAATATTGGTTATTATGACTCCTTAACGTCTATTTACTTTCTATAACTTCTTATAAATATATTATAATATTTTATTAATTTTTATAACATCTTGTTATTTATTATAATTTTATATTATTTTAAAAAATTATTTTAGTATTTTTTTTGTAATTTTTTGTTTATGTATAGTAGCTTTCTATATCAATATTATGATTTATTATATCTGTATTATACAATTGGATATTATAGGAAATATGTTTAACAAGATATCAAATATAAATATATAGAGTAATAAAAAGTAATTGAATATTATAAATAATAATATGAAGGTATAATGGTTAACATGATGCGCCCAAAAAAATAATGTTTTTAATAAAAATAAAAAATCAAATTATATTAAATATTTGTGATATTAAAAGTGGGTGTAATGCCATCATTAATTATGATAGATGGTTCAAGTAAGTAAGTAATATTATTTCCCGCTGCCCCTTCATCTTTATTGTTATGCATCATAATTTATTATCCAGCTTAATTAGAGTTTGATTGGAACTAAGAATAGTATAGAAGGAAAAAAAAAGAAAAAAAAAAAAAAAGGTTAATTCTTTTTTTAATTATTTTTTTAAAAAATAAATAAAAAAAAGAGAAAGAAAGGAAAAATATTATTTTTCAAATCTATAATTATATTTTTTTTAAAATAAATGGAATCAGAGGGAAAGAAATTGAAAATAATTAAAATTTTTTATAATCCATATTTTAACCTTCTGATGGTAAAATATTTATATTATTTTTTTTACTTTTATTCAAGGAAAGGAGAGATTTTTTTTTTCTCCTTTCCTTGGACAAAGAGAACGTTCGGATATAGCTGGACTCTTCATTCCCTCGTAGATGGAGAATCTTAGCTTCCCCTTTCTCCCAAGGATCCTTTCCTCTGAAAGGTAAACTCTCTCCCTCCCTCCCTCCCCCTCTCTTGGATTTTCTCGTGCCTTGGTTTGTTCGATTGAACAGTGGTTCCTCTCTCCTACTGGGGAGATTGGAATCGAGGGGAGTAGTAGATTTATATTGGATTTGAATGCTTGCGGATTGTCTTTACGTTTCTTGATCGATTTCGATCGAAAGATGAGATTTTGGGCAGTTGTCGTATGACATTCTTGATTTTTGTTTGTTGGGGAAGCATCGTGAACTGTATTTAGTTCACACGTTTATTCTCTTAGTGTCATCTTGTTGGGTTTGATTGAATGTTGGCGTAGAATCTCCATATTTTATTTGATCCTAGAGCTTATAGATTGATGAATTTGTAAAGAAAGAGGTTGTAAATAACTTTTAACAATCTTGTGGAGGAAGATGAGGGTATCCAACGTGTTGTTTTATGGATCGTCGATCATGAGAATGTTTTCTCGAATGAATAATTTATGAAAAAGTAGTCTTGACCTGGAAAGTGCGCTGGGTACATGTAGTTTATGTATAATATTAGTAGATCCAGTGTTTGAATTCCGAGCGGATGATTGATTGTTTAAATTTAACTTGTCAGAAAAAAAGTGAGTTTTTATGTTATAATTCACTAGAACAATGATCACAACTTTCCTTTAGGTATATTTTACAGTTATCTGTGTCTAAATTTCTCTGCATCAGTATACAATAGAGATGGTTGACACTACCAAGTTGATCTATCCCTGAATGGTCACATGGATTCTGTTAAATATTAGTCTGTCATTTAATTCATCTATTTGGTCTATGAATTCTTCTTTTTCCAAAACTTAACGGTGATTGGTTTGGTATTAATTTTCCATGCATTCCAGATGTCGTATATGTTACTTGTTATGCAATTTTACGGGGTGTGTGATTGTTGATTCTTTCAATTAGCTCAGCCAATTATTGATTTTTTTTTTTGGTTTCAGATAGAGTTCAGGGCTACTCTTTAATTTCTACGTTCCTTTGCATTTGGGCTTGGATCAGAAGAAATCATAAATGGTTCAAAGGTTGTCCTGACAAGGCTGTAGTTCAGAATTCCAATTTGTTAGGAAGTTATAACTTATTTTTCGAAATGCAGGTATGGAGTGTGTTGATAGGGGAGGAATATCATGTTGCAGTGCCTAGAACCGTTCAAGCATTTGTTTGCTTTACTTTTAAGGTGCTGTGATATTGACTTGTACAAGCAGTCAAAAGGCCTTGAGGATCCTGAACGTTTAGCCAGGGAAACCGAGTGTATGTCAATTATTACCTTCAAACTTGCTCTTGGTATTTACCATCGGGGAGGATGTATGCTTGCTTATCCTGCAATTATTTTTATTAAGTGTGAATAATGCTTTTCCAGGGGAAAATTTGCTCTTTGATACTTCTTCAACTGTCTTTTCTGAATATCTTTTTTTTTTTATATACAATTTTTTATTGAGCAATTCCAGATGAAATTAACTTAACATGCTTACTTTGTCTACAGTTAGTGCAAGTGAAATAGAAGCATTGTATGAGCTCTTTAAAAAGATCAGTAGTGCTGTGATTGATGATGGGCTGATCAACAAGGCAAGACACTACATTTGATACACAAAGATCAAAAAATGTTTATACATCCATTTTTTGTGGAATCAGTAGTTCAAAGATTTAACACTTAATGTTTTCTGGAGTGAAAGCTTACATGCTAATGGTCTATGTTATATGATGTGATTGTATCACATTAAATTGTTTGAAATATTTTTGCATCATTGTTCTGTATGGTCTCTGAATCTTCTGCCATGCCAGTGATTGAAATTTGGGACCTTTTAAAGTTGGGGCCACATTGAGATATGTATATACTCTGTTTGGTTTCTTAGTTGAGTTGCTGTTTTACTTATCATCCTGCAGGAGGAATTCCAATTGGCTTTGTTCAAGACTAACAAGAAGGAGAGCTTATTTGCTGATCGGGTATGTCTTTTATGAAATTAACCTTCTTTGGAACCATTATATGTGTCCATTCCTATAAAGACGCGAACTAAAACCTAGTTATTCTTTTATCTGTTATAGTCTTGAGTTGACTAATATGTTTATGCCCAAACTTATAGACCATTGGGATAAAACTAGGTTAGCATAGTTGTCTTTTAATCCTTTGTATGGTCCTGTCAAGAAAATATTTGGGCTCAGGACTATTTCCTCTCTCTCCCTAAAAGAAGAAAAAAGAAAGAAAATATACTGTCAACAGAATGTAAAGCTTATAATTGATATTGATTGACCAGAACATTTTAGAGATTCCTCTATAATTTAAACTTCATCAATTGGATATCAAAATTATAGGTTGTGGCCTCTGGCATATGGCAATAGCATCTGTGTCTCTCTAGCATCTGTTCATGCATGGTGTTCTCTTTTTAGTGTTACAAGGTAGCATCCTCATACAGATTGCTATGGTTAGTTTCTGCGGGGTATCTACCATCTAGGGTATGTGGTGGCCATGAGTCTGCATAGCACTTTAGCAGAAGGCTAGAGATTGTGCAAACAGTAAAGGCTATTATCAAAATAAAGAAAAGCAATTAAAATTCACAGATATATAACTATAAGATTAGAAATAGAAGAGACAAAAGGAAAAAGCAAATTAACAAAAAGATTTATATATTTACTTGCAGAACTAAGCTGTCTATATTATGACTTGTAAACTAGCATAACAAAAATTTGTGACTACTTATATAAAGAATGTTAAAAATCAAATTTAATGCAGCAATCATCTCTTCCAATTAACAAAAAAAAAAAAAAAAAGAAAGGTGGGAATAAACAACTACCTCAGAACTAGAAAAATTTCTAATCTCTAAGTTGAGATAGGGTGTTATATACACCAATATGAGAGGAGATGTTATAATTCACATGCTTGACCAACCTAATGCCCTTAACTTGCCACAAAATAGATGTCAACCTGACCTGCCTATGCCTAGGTGGGGCAGCTTGGGCTTTTGCTAGGAGGTTTAGCCACTCAAAGTGGTCACCTTGGTTGTTGGACCCTAAGTAGGGTGGCTAGAGACCTGTCTAAGCTCAGGCATCCAGATGTTTAAATTCTGGTTCTGCTTTGGAGATGATAAAGTTATTTCTTTTTCATCCTTGTTATGTTATGGCTATGATTGGTCTAGAAAATGAACATACATGCTGAATGATTTTTTCCTTTAACATTTCATATGATGTAGTATATAGATGAAGAATTTTGTTAATGAACTACAAAAGTGGGTTTACATGCATTGCTGACACCTGGTCTTCCATTTCCATTAATGGGACATTTGCATGCTTGTTTTCTTAAGGGCCTGTTCTTTCGAGGGTAAATAACTTATCTGGGAATCTCTATTTTCTTAGATAAGTATTTTCCAGACAATATTTAGACAGGAAAATAATTTATCATGTTCTTTTATGCATTGAAAAATGGTTCTGGAATCTATTATCCATGTTCTTTTGCATCACTACTTTCTTGGATAAATTACTAAGATCTATTCATATTTGCTATTATACCCTTTATTATATAAATATATCTATTATATAAATTAAATTAAATTATATATCATAATATACAACATAATATAATTAATATATTTTATTTTACTATAATATTATATATACTATACTATATTATATTATATATAATAAAATATATTATATAATAATGATAAATTATTTTATAGTAATAGTTTAATTATGATAATATAATAAGATAATACACTATTATGTAATATAATATATTATATATTATAATATAACTAATGTATTATTATAAAATATATTATATATTAATGTATTAGATTATATTATATATGATATAATATATAATGTAATATAGTATATATATTATATTATAATGTATATTATAACTATATTATTATTATATGGTTAAGTGCATATTGGCAATAAAATAAAAAGCTTATTTTTCTGATTCATGAATAAATGACCTACCCACCTCCTAGGTGGGTAAGACTTTCCTCTCTTTTAGTGGATAAATACTATCCATGGAAAAATCATTTACCCACCCAGAAAAACATAAGAACATGGATAAGTTGTTCAATGGGAAAGTTGACCAGCTTTTCCATGATATTTACCCACCAAAGAAAGGAGCCTAAGTTATGGTTTGTTTCAAGAAGACAGAATTCATAAATTATTTTTACTTAAGGATTTTCTGTATTACAAATTACAGAAGTTCAAGAAATAGTGTGATTAGCTTGCTGGTTATGATGGCTATAACTAACACAGAACTTCTATTTAGGTATGTGCTCGAATATAGGGTTTTCCTCTAAACTCAACGAATTTGTATACTTAGCCTCTTTTGTTAATGCTCAGATCAGGAAACTAGAAAAATAATCAGATGATTTTCCCTTCTGATGGAAATGTGTTCCATAAAGAGATTTTCCTCTAAACAAAACCTTTCTGTACTTTGAGCCTCCTTAGTTAACTCCCAGAATCAGGCAATTATAAAAAATCAAGTGATTTGCTGCTTTGGTTGTAAATCTGCTCATAAAGGTCACATGCTTCAAACCTTGCAGGTATTTGACTTGTTTGACACAAAACACAATGGAATTCTAGGATTTGAAGAGTTTGCACATGCTCTCTCGGTCTTCCATCCAAATTCTTCAATCGATGATAAAATTGAATGTATCTTCTAGACCTTTTCTACTTGATTATATATCATTTTTATTTGCCAATAGATTTATCTGTTTTATGGTTAAAGAAAAATCAATTTTTTTTAAAAAAATGAAAATTGAGCGCTAAAATGTTTTGGATAATGTAAAACTAGCAGAAAACCTTAATTGAAAATTGCAACTCTTCTTGTCTAATAGGATGTAAGCAGTGCCTCTAGGCTTGTAGGATAGGTTACTACAACTGAGGTACATGCTTCAAATTTACAGGCTCATCTAAGTGTCGTGGCTTGCATTTTATTCTGTGCTTCCATATTATGTGATCATAACTTTCTGGGATGCATATCTTAAATATTTTTTGGACAATCTTTTCCAACTCAATTCTAGATCAGATCTGGAATGTTTTATTATATTACACTTGAAGCATCTTTCACATATCATGTAGTAACACTCAACAGTATCAAGGATATTTTGATACATTTGCTCCGATATTGATCTTATTTGCAAAACAGAATCAAAGACCCTCACTAACTGAACTTGTTTTGATATCTCCTGGTTCAAACACAATCTTCATGCCCTTTACCTAACTTTTAGAACTCATTGCTTGATTTATTTTTTTTTAAAACAGTTCTTTCCATGAAGTGTATTCTCTAACATCTTGCCATATGGTGTGCTGATCATGGTTAGAAGGACAATATGCTGTGTTATTACTGTTCCTGTGTTTGTGATCCTTTTGCTGCAGTGCTGTATTAAAAACATAAATTTCTAATCTTTGCTCTTTTGTTTTTACAATATTAATTTGCAAGGCAACATATTGCTGCTGCATGCATGCTGCAACAGCATGTACCCGAACTTTATCAACAAATTGTTGCTTCACAAGCATGCCTGAAATGCGATGGTCTGAAATGCTTTCTTGACAAACCATATCTTAACCATAACCCAAGAACCTTATCCCTTTGATATGCGATTGGCTCAGAAAAATCTATTTTTGCTTTTTGTTCTTTTCAGTTGGTTGCCTCCTTTGCTAATTTAATCCCTTCTCTTGTCTTTTTATTTTTTAATTGCTAAGACAATGAAATGAGGGTTAGTCTTGGCACAACAGTAAGGTTGATCTATTTTTACCTGAATGTCATAGTTTTGAAACATGGAAATAGCCTCACTGTATGCAGCGGTAAGGCTACATACATCTCACCCTCCCGCCCTCCCCCAAACCTGCAGTGGTGGGAGCCTTGTGCATTAGGCCGCCCTTGCAAGGGAAATGAAATATTTTTCAGTTGGCATATTTTTTATAATGCACCTGGTTCAAAGGTTAGCATACATTGGCTGCTTGTGCACATTAGAGAATCTAGTATCATGGTCAATCTTAAATTCTTCAGAAACTTTATCCATTACCATAATCCTGTGGGTATGTCGTTGGCCTTAGGGATTCTTCTTCATCTTCTGTCCTTATTCACTGGATAGTGCATTTTTTTTCTGATATAATTCCTGAGTCCTCTTTGCTTTCTGAATGCTGTTACATAATTTCAAACTTGCACCAACTGTTATGTGCTGGGAAGCAGAAAATTGAGGTAGTTGTAAGTGTGAAGAAAGGAGTATATTATGAAGGATTCAAGGTGAAGTTAGTTATATTCTAGTATCTTTCTGACTAACTTCTGGTGCTTACATTCTTCATACTTGAAAGCTCTTTTAAAGATCCAAGCAATGTCATGAAATGCTTCACCATTCATTATGGTATGGTTAACTAAAAACTGAAAAGAAACTTTGCACCATGCTTCCAAGGATAATAAATGTAATTATCAGCAATAAAGAAACACAAGGCTGGTAATGATCAAAGGCAACCTATCTAATAACAATCCTAACCTATATAATGACAGCATTATTACAGTTCGTCATAATGTGGGTAGTTTTCCTTTTAAAGAAGTAACATTTTTTGATAACATGGAGTTGACAAACATTTTTTTATCAAATTTGAAGATTGGGTACTGATTCAAATCTGTATGCATCTCCTTGTTATCATCGACAATCTTCTTAATACTTGCAAAAAATATGGTGGGGGGGTGGGGGGTTGCAACTAGTGGGATGCCAGTTCTTGTTAAATGTCATGTTTGAAGTTAATGGAATAATTGATTATTTGAGAAAACAGTAACAAAGAGTGTAAGATTCAATCCTATGTAGCCAACATAAAATGATGAAATAATCACAAAGACACAAAACAAAGATGCTGTCTAAGACTAATAGAAGCTGATTTTTATGTAATAAAGTGGCTAGAAAAAGCATCAGCAAACAACCTTGTGAGAGTGAGAAAGAAAAGTGAAGCCTATTGGACCTCGTCTCTTGATAGAAAGCTGATTCAGTACATAGCCTTTATGGGCTCTAGGCTTATCCAAGAGCCTTAATTAACCTTGCAAGCAATTTTTTTGGAAGCTTACATGTTTGCAGTTTTCTGGCAATCAGTGCCAGATAACATATTATTTTTCTTTTATTGTTGGTATGTTTGAATTGTGTCCATAATAACTTCAATGATTACGCGGCAGTTGAGTGAAACTTATGAATCCCACTAGTGGGGCATCAAGAACTGCAGAATCTTAATTTATTGCTTGATATTGCCTGTCTAGTAGGAAGTTTAAAATATGGCTATAATGCTATATGTTTACCTTCTAATAATTTTAAAGACAGATTTATTAGAAAAGGAAATAGAATGATTTATTCTTTATGTATATTGCATTGTTATATGCACTTGGACAGTAACATAATTTTGAATCCATTCCATTTTAATTGGTGCTTTCTCCATCACGAATTTTGTAAAGAGGCATCTACAATAATTAGCCTTGGGCAATTTATTTGTGAAAATGTATGCTACTCAAATACAAAGCTCATGTAAAAAACTCTGGTCAAATTTTAATTGTTCATGCTGACTTCTTAGTTATAAGATATAAGATCAGCCAAACCCTATTTGGTCACTCTAGAAGCAACTGTTTGTAGCCATTATGGAAAAATCCTTTAAGAAGGAGATACAGTAGTTACATTTATATGTGAAAAACCGAGATCTGGGTGACATAACACAAAGTCTTTGAAAAGTTTAACAAATCTTAGAAGTGCATTCGATTGATTCAATATTGATGAACCTAGAAAGGATGGTTGAAGGTTGGAATGAACCTATACAAAGAATTCTTGGAATGTCCAGGGGATTCTTGATTGAGCTGAGCTAATCATTTGGTTGCATGCATGCACATGCTTGTGCATACATGTGTTTGTTGTGTGTGTGCTATATAAAGCAGCAGCAAAAGAACATCTTTAATTATAGGCATCTCCTTAGAAATCATCCTCTGATACACAGCTTGACAGGATGCTTATCCCTTCACCCCCAGGAAATCTGCTAGTTTTTTGAAGAAATGTTTTTATGTTGAATTTATCCAATTGGTTTTAGTTTTATCCAATTGGTTTTAGTTTTATCTTGAAAGATGAAGTTATGAATTGACAGAGAATGGCAAGTGAACATATATAGGCCTTTCTGTTAAATAGCTCATGTTCATCCTCTAAGACTAACATACTTCGTGTTATCTCCATTATGAACTTCTTGTCCTTTAAATTTTATCTTGATTCATATTGTTGTTGATTTAAACATGCTGGATCAGAAACTCACAGATGATGTCAACTTGCAGTTTCTTTCAAGCTGTATGATCTCAAGCAGCAAGGTTTTATTGAAAGGCAAGAGGTATTTATAGTTTTTGATGAATTAAATAGCTCTTAGTAAACTATGGCTACATTGGCAAGGATTGTCTTTCTCCATTGGTATCTCTATAATATTTCGGTGCTATTTGTGGAGTGACATGTATGGTGTGTGATTTGGTACACTAGCCTATGCTAAAGGTTAGCTTAATATTCTAAGGCTATTCTTATGGAAATTGCTCATAATTTGAGACTTGAGATAAGTGTTTTTACAGGATGTGCTACTGACCCTTCCATTTGCTACTCTGTTGTATCAGTTTGTGTTCATGTGCATGCATCCATGCAGGTGTGTGCTCGTGCTATGGTTTGCATGCAATGTATGGTTTTTGCAGTCTATCTGGCAGTGTTTGGATGCACTGTTAAGTGGTGGTTAGTGGATAGTTATCGACTTAATCAGCCAAACACAGCAAAAGAAAATGAGGTGTTAAAAAGTATCCAGTCAATGCACCAAAAGGGTGTCCTCTGCCCCCCCCCCCACCCAACCTAAACACAACCCGAAATAAGTTTAACCCACAGATTCTCTCTTCTATCTCTTAGGCTTCCACTCCCTTCCACAACTTAACCCATTTTCCCTCAAAACTTCAACCAAACAGAGGATAATACTAACTCAGGAATAAGTGACTGCGGGATGGTTACCTGGAGTTAAAAATATCTACCTTCTGGTTTGCTATCTATCATACAACCACTGCCTTTAGTGTCACCCCTTTAAAGGAATTTCTTTGTGGCACTCCTTTTGGCATTTGCTATTTGTAATGTGTGAAATGCATCTGTTGGACGGACATTTGTGTGAGCAATATCCTCATGCATGATAGTCTTTTGCCGAATCATTTATGAGTATTATGAAAATAAATTCCTAGTCTTATGCTTTTAAATAATTATTGTTTCTTGATATATGCTGTTAAATTTGCCAAAAAAATTTATGAAAGCAACCTTTCGCCTTTTTTGTTGTTGAGGAAATTTACACTTAAGCTTTTATTAATTATTTTTACAAAATTTGATCTGCAATCAGGTATACAAAAAGGACAGGTTGGGTAATTGACCTGACTTGAGCAGAAACATTCCAACACTCGGTTGGATCTGACCTGATTAAGATTCGAAGCAAGCCTGGTGCTACAAACTTGCAGTCTTGACCACAGTCTGATCTGACATTGTCTTGCCTCCCAAAAGTTAGCAAGCATGTATATGAGAGAGAGACTCAACTAAATTGAATAGGGAAAGATGCTCATATGTCAACTTATTTTTATATCATTTTAGAGATTGCTGAACCCACATTCATCAGTCTTCTGTAATGTCATGAGAAGGAAGAGCCTTTACCTTAGATTAGATGACCTAATGAGTAAAAGCAGGTTCACTTTGATGTTTTAGTCCCAGCCTGACCAAATGGGTCACAATCTTTCAGCCAAGTGCCAACCCAATCCATTAATCAAGTCAGGCCTCTTTGGCTTGATGAGCTGACCGACCCCTGTGCACCTGGGCTGTGATAGCTAATTATAACTGCCAATAGACATCGTAAATGATAATGTGCTTATAACCTTTCTATCAGAGTGCATGTAAATATTTCCTTTTCTATGCATGCTTTCAGAATCATTATGTAACTATCAAAATAAATTTAGTAATATTTTATCATCATATTAGATATTTTACAATGTCTGGTGTGACAGTCAGATATCTTCCATCTGCTTCTTGAAAAATTTAGTCTCTTTCTATTCTTCCAGGTAAAGCAGATGGTAGTGGCTACTCTTGCTGAGTCTGGCATGAACATGTCAGATGATGTCATCGAAAGTATCATTGATAAGGTGCTGATTTAACCTATAATAGTATTGAATGATGTTTTTCAGATGAGCTATTAATTTATTTCTTGAATTTCATATGTGTGCCTTCTGGATCTTTTTCATGATTTTTTGTTTATATTTTACATTGCGGTCAATCCATCCAACTCTGATTTTTTTTTTTTTTTTAAGAAAAACAAAACATTCAGTTTTAATTACCCATTTCTTCTATGCTTCTTTTCTGTACATTCAATAGTTTATGATGATTGAAATGAGACAAGCTCGGCCTATTTTATGCTGAATGAACTGGATTATTCCCCTGCTTTTGTGGTTTTTTAAAAGTATTGTTGTTATGGAAGCTGGTTGTCTGGAAATCTTAAAAACGATGATCTCATGTTGGCTCAATGTTGTTTCTTGGGTTAGATAATAAATTTAAAGCTTTTAGGGGATGTGAGTTTCATTGTACATCAATGTCCTTGAGGAGGATCTAGCTACTACATAATCTTCAATGTTCTACTCCTTGATGACCAAATGCTTTTGGATTGTCTGGTTGGACTGTGATCTGAGGCATGCCATTGTTTAAGCCTCTTTCCTTTAGGCATGTTCAAGCCTCTTTCCTTTAGGCATTTGGAATATCCGATCTTGTTCTTATGAACTTTTATTCATGTCAGTATCTCTTGATATGTGGGTCTAGGCTGGGAAAGCTTGTAAATATGTGAAAAATTTTTATCTGCTCTAGCCTCTAGCTTGGCATTAATCAAAATTTCTGGGCAAAGTTGAGCTTTTCTGGCGTGCATTTTAAAAGGTGATACTTTAAATTTGGAAGAGTTGAGCTATTGCTGAAGGATTCTGAGGTGAATGTGTGTGATAAGTGGGCTGAGGTGTCCTCTGCTATAGGCCATATCAATAGAGTCAAAAACATGTAAGCCAGCAAATATGTGGTACTTCTGCTGCCCATAGAGTAACCGAACAGTCTCTTAATGCCCCATGATAGATGATGATGCACTTTTTGTGTCCTCTATAGCCTTTGATAGTCTATATATGTTACCGCTGGATGCCTGGATGGCTACAAGTTAACCAGTGCATACAGTAGTTTCTTGATGGATATGGTCTAAAGATTAATGTCTTACCTATTTTCAAACAATCTTTGTTACCATCTGTTCCAGACATTTGAGGAAGCTGATACAAAGCACGACGGGAAGATTGACAAGGAAGAGTGGTGCAGTCTTGTCTTGCGACATCCCTCTCTGTTGAAGAATATGACCCTCCAATACCTCAAGTAAGATCCCTTTTTTAATAATTTCAGAGAATGCGTTGTTTGATTTCCTAATCTCCCTTTTTGTTTTTGCTATTCAGTAATTTTTTTGTTGTTTATTTGTCATGATGTCTTTTTGGGTCTTTTTTATATCTATAAATATGAAGATCGGCTTTCCTATGATTTGCCGATCTTTTAGCTTAGAAACATCTAGAGCAAAATATTTAATACCATCACACATCTCTACTGTAATGTAATGGGAAAGCCTTGGAGCCCGGCCCTTGCATGCAGGACTCCGAGGGCCCCTTTCCTCACCTTGTGCTCTTTGATCCCTCTGAAAAGTCTAATTATTAGATGGACCCATTGGACCTGGTCCATGCAATAATTTCTCCTTTGAAAAGGAAAAGGAAAAGGGATGTAACCAAAAAAAAAAAAAAGGAAAAGGGAGGGGGTTACTTACCCAACCTGTCCACTTTTAGAGTAGGTGGGATTGGAGTCATTGGGTGCCATCCTCCAATGACTTTACCAACATAACAGGTTAGCATCCACATGCTTTTTGTTCTTTGCCTCCTGCAGTGTGCGATGAAAGCCTGCCAAGGGGTGGTTCAAACTTTTAAATTTTTATTGACAGGAATTAGACTCCACCTTAGAAAGTGATCATTTCAGCTTCTAGAGAAAATATGTTAGCTATTCATGCAACATTTAGTTCTTATCATTACATGCATATGATCTTGATCAAGTATCCATTCATATGACTCTTTCTATTATGCTGAGTGTCATGCACCTCATGAACAGGGACATCACAACGACATTCCCAAGCTTCGTGTTTCACTCTCAAGTCAACGATACATGAGCTCTTGATTTGTTTTAGCTATTATTTGGAGTTCATCACAATGATTTGTATAAAATTACCGGATTTTAATAGTGTCTTCGGTGCAAATTACTCAGGAGAATGTTATATGATGGTGTTGTTGGTTTCGAAGATCAATATTGGCATCCAGTTTCTTTGTCAACCACAATGTGCTGATATTAGGAAGCTGCTGAAACATTGGTATTGGCATGGCTTTTAGACACATGAAAGTTACCATGTCATGCTGAAACAGTGGTATGAACATGGCTTATCTACATAAACAGAAGTTACCATGTCATCCCATTGCCCTGCCGTTGCTGAATATATTGCTTTCTATGTCAATCGACCATGCGAATTTGGATGCTTCTTGTGAGGAGCAAGCACATTTGTTGCGGAATGCGGTGCTTATTAAAATAATAATAATAACATAAAAAATAAATAAATAAAAAAAAGCCTTGCATTACAATAGTGTTTGCCACTACGTGTATTTGGATCGTCATCAGAAGCCCATTGTGATATGGTTGCTCGTTCATTGGATTTGTTTAGAATTAGTATCATGGTATGTTTTAGTGCCAACCCAGTAGTAGGTTTCAGGTTAAAAACAATTTATATGCCATCCTGCATTAAGGCCCTGTAGAAATGTGAATTACGCTTGCAGGGCAAAACGGGATGCTGTTGTCTTCCTCCAGTTTGAGTTACGATGATATCAAAATTTACGAGGGGATCTCATTTTTTTGAGAGTTAAATTTATCAAAAACATGAGGAAACTCATCATGTCTCGGGTGATGGTGTTAAACTCATCATTCCTTTGTGATTCTTGATTCGAAATACGTACACGCACATGGCAAATAACCCACTTACATCCGAAAAGCAGGGTGGTTTTTTTTTTGGAAGGAAGTTTTTTTTTTAAAAAAAAGAAAAGAAAACAAGATTCTTTAAATGCGCTGCTTATCTTTCCGCATCTCGATTTGTAGCATGGCCTTTCCGCTGTGCCTCGTCCTCTGATCCTTTCCCCTTCCTCCCAGCCGCTGGAATGGAGGCCTGCGAACCTTGACTCCGATCAGCCGTCGCAACTCTCTGACTCCAACGTAATCACCTACAATTCTCTATTCTTTTTCTTTCTTCTCCCTTGTTCACCTTTTCTTTTTGCCTCCTCTTTGTGGTGGTATTAATCAATCTTTAGCATCTTTATAACTTGCAGCAAGATATTTTTTTTTTAAGTTTCAGCCCATATGATGAAATAATTGGAAAGGTTTCATCTTATGTTTCTCTAACGGGAATTTCCCTTCCGAACATTACGGTTTTGAAACTTTTAGTCCCTTACCTTTTTATTTTTCTTTTCTAAAATAAAGATAAAGATAGTTAATGCCTTCATCCAGTTAATGAATAGTGCTATGAAAAAAAAAAAAAATCCAAAAAAAAAAGTTCGTAGTCAATTAAGACTACGAAGTTCCATTATACATGCCTTGCCGCTTGTGAATGCAATCCTAGAACTAATAAGTTGAAATTTGGAAGCAAATTCACCTGGAATGAATTTGGCTTCCAAAACAAAAAACCTCACATGCTTGTGCGAGCCCATGTTGCTGGCCAGATAGTTGCCGGCCGAACTAGTAGATATGCGTGAAGAACGGGCGAAGTTTTGGGATGGCTAGGTTGAGCCTGGACTATCCTGTTACATTACTTCGAGGCTGGTGTGTTTCTAGTGACTAGTGTGATGGCAAAGAAGTGGTGCTAACACCCTTAGATGTCCTTTCATTTGGAAAGGACAAAAATTGTAGGACTTCTGAAAGAAACTGAGTCTCATCTTGGAACAGTGTTGTGAGGATTGGTTAATTATGCCACAAGCATTAGCAAGGAGTCAGGCCTGGCAAGCTTCGGCTGGAAACATGCATTCCATGGTGGTCTAATTTCAGTCTGTTGGCATTGTTTTACTTGTCAGTTCCTCTATATATTGCTGGTTTGTATTTGCTTTTGATGCTAGTAGAATCTAAAGGAAAAGACGGGATGAAATCTTAAATTAAAATCAATTGATTGCACTCGTGATATTTTTGACTGTGTCAAAACTGAAAGGAAACCTTGTTATCGTAATGTCTGCAATTGGATCAAAGTGATTTGACCATGACACTGAGTTTTTTAGAGTCTGCAATGAAACGAGTTTTCCGTTTCCTGGTTCACTATTTTCTTAAGGATCATAGGTTGCAATATCACATCATTTGAAATGGAAGGTTGTCGTAGTTTCAGCTGGTATGCCAAAGTGACAATAGCTTTTATGCTAAACAGATTTGGGACAATGTTACCAAAAAAATAAAAACTGTTTTGGGACGAAGAGGATCCCAAGAAGATCTTGGTGAAGTACTTGTGTAAAGGTTTTACCCTTTGTGATTTCTGCAAGATATCAAGGAGCTTCTTTTCATAATTTGCGGCTCTTGGTGCTGCAGTATTGTATGCTAACCCTATTCTTTCAGCACCACTGCAATAGGCAAAATATCCTAGCTGATTTGATAAGGGATGGGTGTTTTGAGAGTTCATATCTTTGGATACATATTTCATATTATCTGTTAGCTTTTAACACTATTAACCGAGTAAAGTCAAGTGTTTGTAAAATCTTAAGGTTTCGTAGAAGTATGTTTATTTTGATTTTGAAGTATGCAGATATCAAAAGCTAAACAGTAGAGTCAAATTTCAAGGTAGTGATTCCTTATAAATTAATCAAGCATTTTGATCCTTTTCTCATAAGCCTCAAAGGTTGATGCACTGAGCTTCTGTTTATTAGTAATAGACTGTTCGTGAATGATTTATTTCTGATCTGAGATGTTGTTGAAGGGGCATGCCTGGAAGCACATGAAGGTGATTTGGTTGAAATTAACTATATGCAGAGGTAAAAATTAATTGTTCTATAAGGCAGATTTTATTAGATCTATCTATCTGCATCAACAATGTCATGGTAGCGTTATTATGATACTGGCATAGATCCCAAAATTGAAGTTGATGCTTCTATGTTGATGACATTTGCTATTTGTTATATTGAACAAATGACACAAATGAAGGGCTAATTGGTGGCAATGCAGTCTGCTGAGGAGAACATGGTGTTAGAAGGAGCAGGAGATCAGAGAGGTTAGTCAATCCCTTAGACCCAAGATTTTCAAAAAATCATCCTTTTGGATGTGTTTTTCTAGTGCAGTCCCCACCCCCCACCACCATTCCACCCCCCACCACCAAAGAACGAAAGAAAAAAAAAACACGTGCATGTGCTTACACAAAAAACACCATGAAAGAACTATGATTTTTGATTGTGGGATTATGAACACTGGAGGAGGGAAAGAAGCCTAATAGAATTATAATTTTATTCACTGCTTATAATCAGTTTGCAAATCAGTAACATTTATTTGATCCTATGCTCTAGGTGAATTCAAATATAGAATGGTGGACCATTTGATGGCGAAAGTAGGCCTGTGGTACTCCCTACGGATGACAAGAGGTTAGTAGCTTTTTCTTGCTTTTGCACCGGTTGTTTTTTAATGGAGAAAACACACTGTATTTGTTGTAACTTGTTTCTTGCTACATGCTTTTCAATCTAGATTTTTCTGCTTCTCTAAAATATTGACTTTGTCCACCTCATTCGGCAGATCATTAGGGCTTGAAAGATGCTTTAGTGGCATGAAGGTTGGAGGTAGATTCTTGAGCTGTAAGATTTTAATGGTCAGATTTGCCCCTTCTTGAGTTGTCTTCTTAAAAAATGCTTAGTAAATTTGTGGGAGTGGTAATCAAGGTTAAGTAGAACCTAGTCTCTGTCTTGAAAAAATGCTTTCTTTTGATATGTAGCACTATATATACAGCATATTGGGAGGGAGGAAGGGAATACATGCATGGCACTTCTGATGCTGATGAAATATAACATGGGAAAAAATAGATTTGCTGATTCATTAAATATGATCTGGTCGGTCCTCTAGTGGAATCCCCTAAACCTAGAAAGATAATTTCAGATTCAGGACTTCTTAGCAAAAGATTAAATCCTTGATTTATTTGGAAAAACTTTTACTCTAATATCGTGATTATTTCATATTTCATGTATGAAAAAAGAGAAAAGTAGAAGTATGTATGATTTAATTTTGTAGAACTCAAAAGTTATCACTTTTCTCATGTCAGTTTAGGGACCTGCTATTAGAATTTTTTTCTCTTGAATTAAGGCTTCTAGTACTCAGATCCTTGTCAGCCTTATATAGTAGTACATGGTGATTTCTCCTTTGTGCTTATTTGATGTAGCTTATTTTGCAGGCAAGAGGAGAGATTTGATATCTTTTGATGTTGGGTATGTTAATGGGCAATGTTTTATATCATGATTGGATAAGGAATGTCTTGGCCGTCTTATCCTATTATTGTTAGAAAATGAGACCGGGATAGAGCGGGATCTTGAGACCTTTTTATAAAGGGAAAGAAGAAAGAAAGAGGAAATAAAGGAAGGAAAGAACAAGTAAAGGAAAAATGAAAGGAAGGAAAGAAGAAGAAAACAAAAATGAGGGAGAGAAAAGAAAAGAAAGGAAGGAAAGAAGAAAGAAAGGAAGGAAAGAAAGGAGGAAAGGGAGAAGAAAAAGAAAGGAAGGATAAAAGAAAGAAGGGAAGGAGAGAAGAAGAAAGAAAAAAATAAGAGAAGGAAAAAAGAAAGAAAATAAAAAAATAAAAGAAAATAAGTAAAGAAAGGAATAAATAAAGGAAAGAAGAAGGGGAAAGAGATCGAGATTATCTATTGGGACACTTTACTTGATGGCTATTGGGATAGGATGGGCCAGCATGTATGCTATTTCATGGAGAAACTGTGACACCCAATTTTATAAAATTTAAAATCTTATTAATGAGAACTTGAAACCAATCTTTGATGAGATACATCTTTTAAACCAATCCCTGATGATGTCCACATTTTATTCTCTCTTTATTTTTGTTTGTCATAGCCATTAGTAGCTTCCAATTGTGATGTTATAAAAACCAAGTATTTTTATAGTCACCATTTTCATTAGGTTAGGTATGATACCATCCTAAATTATGTAGTTAAAAGAAACAATCAAATGATTCTCTATTATAAGATTTCAAATTCGTTGGGATAGAGTATCCTATTTTCTTTATAGACTGAGATGCCTTGCTGTCCACCCTATCCCGATGGCTATCTCGATCGAGCATCTTGTTAGAAACTCTCCATATCTCCCCTCTTACTTTTTCTTTTATATCTTTATTCTTATTTATTTCTTTTCTTTGTTTCTTTCCTTTTCCTTCTTATTCTCTTATTTTTCTTTCCTTTTTCATCTTCTTTCTTTCACTTATTCCTTCTTTCCTTTTTTCATCTCCTTTCCTTATTTTATTTCTTTCTATTATTTTTCTTCTTTTTTTTCCCTTCTTTCTTTCTTGTTTCCTTTCTTTTTTTTCTCCTTTCTTTTCCTTCTTTATTTTTTTTCTCCTTCCTATCTTTTTTCTTGACTTCTTTTTTCATTCCTTTTTTATTTCCTCTTTTTTGTTCTTTTTCTGTATGGATGGGTTTCAGAGTCTTGTTCTTATCTTGATGTCATTTTCTTATGGAAAGGGGATAGGATGGCTCGAATACTCTTTATCCAACCGAGATTAAAACATTGCTCCATTGTACTTACCATCTAATCCAGACTTGCTGTTATTGACTGTTTGAAGTTCAGCTCTGAGAAGTTCTACAACCTTCTTGAAAAGTATTAGATTCTCAAGCATATGCAAAGCTCTCCCACTGACAGGCATTTTCAGGAATTTTTTTGAGAGAATTTGTATTTGTATTTTTTTTTATCTAAAGAGATGTGCATGATAGGAACCGACGCGTGTTAAGGTGCTTTGACCAGGCACAAAGCCTTTTTAATTTGTATATGGATCCCAAAACAAACAGCAAATGGCACTGATATTGTTGGACTCCACTGGATCCACACTACATGTAAGGATCATTTGAGGAGTAGGCCTATCGTGTCACTTCTCTCATGGGCGAAGACGTACTACGTCCAGAACCCTGTGCGCGGCCTTTCAGGAATTCCAAACATGGGTATCATGCTGCAGATTAGCCTGGAGTTGGTTTGTGCGTACACAACTTAGCAACTAGTTTGGCTCAGAGGAGCATGTGAATGGTGCAACCTGACATGGTTAATATGCAATATTGGTCGTCTCTTGTTGTAGAAGGGGGACCAACAAGAACTCACTGGATAAGTTCTAGGGGTGCCCTAAGATTGTTTTCTATCTAAAAATTTGGCTGCAATTTCTAATGGAGAAAGAAGAAATCAGATATTTAGTTCCAACAAATGATTAGAATCCAAAAGAAGAGGGATGTATGACTTTCCATCGAAATATTCTCCCCTTTTATTTTTCTTTCTAAGATGGATCCTGTACTAAATATTGGCAATTGTCTACAGGAACCTGAGTGCCCACCGAAGTTGTTCTAACATGACAACTTAATAATGACTCCAAAAAATAAATATATTTTTTCCCTCTTTTGCTATGTCCATTAATGTAATACATCAAAAGACAAATAATACGACAAGCCGTACTCTGGAGTTAAAGGCAACTAGCAACAAAAATAGGAATAACAGATGTGACAAACCTGTGGATGCAAGACTTTTGTGTCTTCTGACGACGGTCCGGTCTTGAGCAGGTATTAAAGCAGAAACCATGAGAACAGCCTGAGAGAGTAACCACGATATCTTCTTTTCGGTCAGGGACTAGAACTCGGTAGTAATTCTTTGTTTTCTTGCCATGGCTATATCTTCATCCGACTCGCAAAGGTCATCCAATTCCTCTGCCTTCGATAAAACGGCCTTTGCTTTCATCACCCAATTTAACCATAGTTAATTTCCGCCTCTCACCACCACTACCAACAGGGTTCTGAATTTGGAATATGCTGCTTGGTAACATCGCTACTCTTAAAAGACTAGGCTAGCATGAAATTCTAGGAGATTGACACCATAGTTCCCAAGCAAATTTGAGGCAGGCAAACCGATCTCATGAAACCACGAGGTATACTTTGTCTGGAACGTGTAAACAATTCCCTCTTCAGTAATAAAGAGAACACAGGCAAACACAATTGCAAGAGTAATGATTCTCCATGCCATCTAATATTAATCACACTTAACAATCCAGGATGTTCTTCCACTTCATGTACAAATATAGATATACCTGATGGGGCATCATACTTCCACAACACTTCAATGCACCTAATGCTATGTCTCATTGTCTCCGCACGCTGATTACTCGAGCGGATCCAGGTAAAATCACATGGTCACTACCATGCCCACCAGCAAAGATCCTGTACCATATCTAAAAGCAAAATATGATACCAATATTTTTAAAAGGCGTACCATTCGATGATTAAATATTATCCCTACAGTGACAAGTGCAATAAACAACAGAGCTAAGTCTCCATCCTAGTTCATTTTTGCATGGGAAAAATACTGCATTAAGACACTGCATGTAGAAGAAATGGCCGGCTATACATCCGCAACTAGAAGGAAAAAGCTACTGTTTTGATACACAACAAACTACACCATCTGTGTCTTTAAAAAGCCATCCTACATCATCTGCAAATGAAGATCTGCAGCCTGCTGAGCCAGCTCAACCATCATAGCCTCATCAAAGAACTTGTTGATGCTCACATCCTCACTCATTCCCTGCAAATAAAAAAGTAGATCCATGTTAAAAAGTAATTGGAAACAACACTCATATCTTCCTCTCAAGAAACATCACTAGTATCCAATCTATCAAAGAGAATCCTGGTAAATGCATGCTTCTAAATAAAACATACCTTCCGGCGCCTTGTTTTCACCATGAACTCACGAGCAAGGTGCTGAATTGGTGCCGGTTCTAGAGGCCGGAGGACTATGCTCTTATCAAGTGGGTCACCAGGAACTATGGCCCAGTGATCAAACACTGAGAGGCAAAATGCTTGCCCCTGTGTATGGTACCTCAAGTCTGTCTCAAAGCCAAATGATTCTATCACTGGTAAATATGCCTGAAAATTTTAAAATGATATTTTAGAATATATCAGTAACCAGAATATACTACAGGTCTGCTTCATGCAAGTGAATATTAGCAAATGAAAATGAACAAATGCCTCTGATCTACAGTTTGGCATAAAGCAATATAATAAATACAAACAAGGCAGGATATTCAACCTTCACAACATATACAGGGGTGCCAGGCTTAGGGACATCTGCTGTTACGTGCCCACGTCTGCGTGACAATACTGTATAGATTGCAGAGACACAATCGATTGGTGTATGGATCTGAAAAAGCATGAAAGTATCAAATATGTTGTGATAAGAGACTTTGGAAAGAGAATACTGAAAATATTACTTATTACTTCTCCTGTTTTAATTGAATGCAAATCATGTTACCTCCACATAGTAAACAGGCTCCATAAGCCTTGGGTTTGCCATGAGGAAAGCTGAATACACCACACGCCGAGCCGTGGGAATAATCTGACCACCTCCTCGATGCAAGGGCTCAGCAGCAATGGACGCATTTAGAATTTTGAATTTGACATTCCGGATAGGTTCATCACAAAGAGGGCCTTCCCGGGCACCCCACTGAAATCTGTTTAACAGGACAGGAAAATATTTAGAAACCAAACTAAGAAATAAAGCTGCTAGCAAAATATATGTAGTCATGCTTTACCCTTGAACAATGGAGTCCTTAACAGCACTCAGCAAGTTCTTATCAACTTCACTTGGGAGGGTATCATCTAATAGAATGTTGGGGCCCTACAAATATAATTAGAATCATTTTATTTATCAAGTTTGTCAGTATGTCTGAACAATTTTTTATTTTCTTCAAGCATAAAGACAATTTGGGACTTGAACATAGAGATAAGCTACTACTTAGTGATGGAAATAAATTGTATGAACCGTACTTATAAATGAAGCTTGTGAAACAGTTAATGATTCTTGTCAATACTTTCATGAGAAACTAATGAGCCAACACTAATCTCCTAACCAAATGGTATTTTGCAATTACAAGAACAATTGGGCTACATACTTTATTCACTGTCTATTATCTCCTAACCAAGAACGCTAATCTCCTAACCAATATCTTTGAATCTTTTACCTGCTTGTCTGGTCCAAATGCCCATATGCTCCTTGCTGAAAGCAAATCCCAATCATAACGTTTCTGAAAGAAATCACTGATATCCTTTTGTTTCGAGTCAATGCTTACAACACCATTCTCAATATCTTCTGCCAAACCCCTCTCTAGTGGCTCTGCAATCTGTATGTAACGTAAAGTCAGGCTGGGTACTTAACATGCCTATGAGCTCCATGCAGCCAAGGTGTCAACTGACAGAACTAAAGATCTAGCCTGGAAGACATTACAGTTCATACCATAGTAATTTTGTTTCTTTTGTTCGGAGTTTCAGCAAAACATTTCATCGAGGAAGTCTCAACCACCGTTTCACAAAAAGTCACAACTGGATCTGCCACCTACATCAACATAAGGTAGATAACAAATGCTTGATGAAGACAAATGCATGTGAAATATTTGCATCTAATATGTGCATGGTATATACCAAAAGAAACAAACATACCTTGACTTCAACTTCAGAGTACAGCTCTCTGAGATCCTTCATGATGGAATCAAGATATATCTCACCTGTTCCTAGTATGGTATGTTCTCCTGACTCCTCTACTTTGGTGATAGCTAGAGGATAACTCTTGCTGATTTTCCTAAGGCCCTCCACCATCTTTGGTAGCTCGCTTGGGTTCAATGGTTCAGTTGCAGTTTTTACAACTGGCAGTGTATTGAAGCGAAGAGGCCTAAATATGTAAACATCTTCATCCATGTCCAAAGGACATAATGTTGCAGTCTTCATGATGGAGGCATCTACACCTTCAATTAGAACCCAAGAACCAGCTGGTGCTTTACTGATGGGAATCCGGTATCGAGCCTGGTAAACCCACAGTTTGGTAACCTCTTTAACTGTCATGTCTTCTTCGTCATCAGGTGAATAGCCTTCCCCCAGTACACGTAAGGTCTGACCAGTCTGTATGGTGCCACTGTAAACTCGGCCAAAGGCATCAAAGACACTACAGTCAGACTTTGGATAGAGTTTTGTAACATTAACCATGAGGGGGCCATAAGGATCACAGTTTTTCATAGCCTCAGCAATATATGAGTCTTGAGGTCCTGTATAAATGTGCTCTATCTTCTTCACTGCAGCATCCTTGGCAGAGGGGATGTGCTGGACAAGCATGTCAGTGAAGCCTGTTGCAGATCCAAAGACAGAACTACAAGCCAACCTCAATAAAGGCCTAACATTCAACTTATAAGCTGCATTGCTCAGGGTTACACCAAGTTCTGCAAGAGTTGCCTCCACACTCTTCTTATGCTCTCCAATTACTTGGCTGTAGATTTTGTATAAAGGTTCAAGAATAAACTGGACAAATGATCTTTCTCCTCCACCCATTGGGGGTTTCTTCCTGAAGACCCTTTCATTAGGATGATAATACAGGTCTCCCCATAGACGGGCTGCAAACTTCGAATAGTCAAAAGGAATGCCATGAAGTTTTACATAAAGCCTAGCAAATGACTGCAAGGTGAATGACCACCCAGCACTTGCACTTGCAAAACAGACATTCCCAGCAGCAGGATCAACCACTTGGGTGCCTCCTACACTGGTGGAGAAAGAAGAGATAAGGTCATTGATAACTTCCAAAGTGTGTCGCAGTTTGAAATAAGCATCAGTTGGAGGCAGCTTAAGCTCTGTAATCAGTCTATCAACCTAAAGCATCATAAGTCAACAAACACTTAATCATTTTAAATTGACATAACCATTACAATAAAATATGAAACAAGGTTGCTGCTACGAAAAAATTAAAGTACCACCTTGTTTATCACAACTACAATAGGAAGTCTTTCTTGTATTGCATGGCGTATAGCCCTCTCAGTATTTACCTGCTCATCAGAAAATAGACACATCTGAGAATTAAGTAGTTTCAATAAAAATTCCCAATACACAGAACACATTGTTTGCATTACACTTGCTGCTTACTAACACAGATTGTTTTTTAGTAATAACTCACAGCTAAGCACTATATAGCAGATAATAGGTAATCGAAGTTTCACTCTTGTGAGTTGCTTTTCACTGATAGCATGTATACAGTACCCACCACCCAAGTTTTCGGAGAAACCTTTGTGCTGCAGTTGTGCTGTGTCAGGGCTTAATTACCAGAAATCAATACCCTAGCACTTAGATGAATTCTTCTAAGTTGCTGAATTGTTATTCAAGATAAATAGAAATCTGGTGACCCTATAATCCAGTAGATATATACTTCCCCCAAGACTGGCTCCAAATTTATGTAGACCAAACAAAATATAAGAAGCTTGATTGAAAACTTCATTGAGACAGCATAACTCTATTCATGACCAATAAGAAAGATGATTCACCACTCAGAACTTCAAATTACTGAGCTGTAAATGGATTTTAGTTCATAGCACACCTCTAAATTCTCACCACCCAAATATCTGACTTAAAGCTCTAAACAGCGAAAAGCTTCTTTCTATAATAGCCAAAATGTAGTTGAATGCTCACCATCCTTGTTGAGATAACTTTATACAAAAAACACTATGCTAGGATATAATATCAAAATTCAACTGAATTCAACTAAAACCATACCTTGAGTTTTAATGTTTTAGGAATTCATGACATGCATTTTCAATCTGTTTGAAATATTATATTTAATTGGGAAAATGATTATGTAATAGCTAAGATAGTAAGGTTTTCAACCAAAATGTAAGAAATTCACACAACACTTATGAACTCAAAAGTTGAATTACAGTACCATACTCTAAAGAGTAGATTCAAAAGCTACTTCAGTCTTCAGATTGGTAAACCCCTGTATATATAAGATCTGAAACTTATTTCAGATAAACAGTAAAACCTTATGCTCCTTAGCTTTCATTCTAATCCCCCATTATGTGTAAAATTGATTTAGTTTTATCTGCTAACATGCTCCTGTTTTCTAACTAATCAATTTTTTTTGATATAATAAACCTAACCTTTTCCTTCCCTCTTTTATTATTTTTTATTGACTTGAGAAATCAGGTCAAATCAACTGATCCAATATCACTCATTTGTGCCACATAAAACAATAATGGAGACTGAATTTTTTTAATTTAACATTTAATACCACTAAATGAATGAGTCCTTTTCTAACCCAGCAAATATTGATTCACCACCATGCACTCCATGAACAAAAACCTTCAATTAGGACTAGCTAGTAATGTCTGGTTAATCAACTAATTTAAGTTACATTCCATGGAGTTCTTTTTCACTTTCAGCATGAAGAATACATGCATGGTACCCACCAGTCTAGACTTCAAACTAGATCTTAGTGCCATAGTTATGTTGTATTGGTACTCTCTCGGTTACAAGAAATTAGTACCTTGCACTTAACAAATGAGTTCTTATGTGAGTTGTCATTATAGATTGTAGAGATAATCCACCAAGAGCTTCATGTGTGCAACCGAGCAAACTGATCCTAATGATGACCCTTCCATGAGGTGAACCATGGATCCTTAGTTCTACAAATAACTTATCATGAATGAATGTAAATGGAATATTGTATGTGTCAAATCTGGTGGCCTTACAAGGCTATCATATAATTAATTTTTGCTCTCAGGATTGATCTTTTCCAAACAGCTTTATTTTGTTCATCAACCATGTTTAACTTTCAAATTATATCCCACTCATACATTTAAATTTTAAACCACCCAACAATTTATCTATATTTTTAGATGGTGAAAAACCTCCTGCGCAATAGTAACTGTTGTGGCAACAACAGATTTGTTCAGCCTCGACAAAGCAACATCTATTCGGCCCAACAAAGCAATGGGTCTCAGTTCCTGCACCATTTCCAGCTCGTGGGTGTTCGTTCTCCATTCTCCTAGCTTTCCTCGGTGCCAACACCCTTCGCTGCGACCATTTCCTCCTGTCATCTCTATTCGTGGCATTGGTTTCAGTGGTCCTCCTCTCGCGGGCCCTCTCCTCCGACGGCCCAACCTAGATCAATGGCAGGAGCCACCAGGGAGCCATCCCCATCCTGGGCCCCTGCGGGTTCCCCATCTTCGATAGTATCTTTTGCCATACCGGTAGGTTACCGCGTCACACCCTCATGTCCATGGCGCATGCCGGAATCGAAGCGGCTACCTAGCTCATGACCTTCTTAGTCGGCTCCACTCCCGCCGTGGTCCTCTCAGACACCGCCATCGCTCAGGAGATCCTCTCCCACTCTCCTTCGCCGACCGTCTCGGGAAGTGCTCAACACGGGAGCTCGTGTTCGCCCGTGCCATCGACTGCGCTCCGATCGGGGCCTACTGGCATCTCTTGTGTCAGATCGCACTGACCCACCTTTTCTCTCCCCCGACGCATCGCGGTGCTCGACAAGTACAACGCCATCCTCTGCCCAACGACTTGTCGCAATGCTCAGCAAGTACAACTGGATTGAGATGATGTACATCGAGGGTCTGAGAGCTCCCCCCACTGGCCGTGTTTGTAGTCTGGAGATAGCATGAGCTCTTGTCCTTGTACTGGTATGATGACTTGGTGGTGTCACCCCCCTACACGGACTTGCCATCATGCATCAGCACTGACCCATCTGTGTCCTGCCGGTTGGTCAGCGTACTCATCATCATTGTTTGCCCCTCGGTCAGCATCACCATCTCCATCAACCGGTGGCACAACCTTGACTTCTAGATCACCTCGCCAGCCTCAATAGCTCTTCTGCTTCAGGCCATAAGTCCATGTTCTTCTTCCTCCTCTTGACCGAGTACTGGGACATCTTCAAGGTCACTCGACCATGAGAGTGATCGGGTCACAGAACTCAAGATCAGATACTTTGAGATCATCCCGGTCACCTCTGCCACGTGTATCCTCAAGGTGGGGATGATGTGGAGGCTTCATCTGCTACACTGATAGAGATTGAGGAGAGTTCATGCCCATCATGGACATGAAGGTTATTTGGTCAACGCGGCTTAGACAGGGTTGGGCCAAGCATCAGCCCACAGATGGAGGGTGGCGCTAACAAGCCAACAGGGTAGGGCGACTCGCACACTGAGCTCGATGATATGGGGGCACTAGGTCTTGCCAACATCCGAGCCACCATCCTCATGTCCTTCTGCACCTTCTTCCTCGGGATTGATTGAAGCCCCTTGCTCTGGACCGGGCTCTATGCGAAGGAGAAGCCTGAGGAAGGCCCTCTCACCAGCACTGCCAAAATCTTGATAGTGGCATCAACAACCAAGCTAGGAGTGAGCCAGGGCCAAGTAGCATTGGCCAAATAACCTGTGGCCGAGTAATCTATGACCGAATGCCTCGTGACCGAGTAACCTATGGTCGAGTAATCTATAGCAAAATAACCTATGGCCAAGTAATATGCGGCTGAATAACTCATGGCCGAATAACCTATGGCCGAGTACAAGTAACTGTGGCCAAGTAAAAATATCTATGGCCAAGTACTAGTACCTATGACCAAGCAAGGATACATGTTGCAGAGTACAAGTACCTACTGCTGAGTACAAACACCACCTTGGCCGATTAACTCTGGCCAAGTAACAAAAGCAAATAACTTCTAGCTATCCCGACTGAAAATTATAATAGACAAGATCCCAATAGAATCAGCTATCTTAATAAAAAAAAATCCAATGAAAAGGATTTCAAGAGACAAGATACTGACACTTTACTAAAATTTATTATACATGTTAGAGAAGACCACCTCCTAGATGGCATTCTGTTATCCTGTGCAACTCCATAAATTAATAAGAGAAGGCCCTCAATAGATATGCTGGGGCTCATTTTTTTTTGCTCTCTTGCCATCTTCTCCAAAGCTCTGACTGTTGTCCAAATCTTCCCATTGACTTGGGCAAGGATCCCGCCAATACCACCGGTCAAGGAAACTATTTTTACAAGTATCTGTCCGAGAGATATCAAAGAGCAAAACCTCATCCCACCAGAGAAGGCAGTAGGACCACCCCGCGCTGCCAAGCTCCGGCGGCAGGTAATTTGTCCGCAACAGTAACAAAATAGTGCAGTTAAGCCCAAGCATACATTCATGCTTCCTAACATAACTTTTCAATTAAATTCAACTAAAACTACATTAACCGAGTATAGAGGATCAATTTGATGAGGTAAAGAGAGGGATTACGTACCATAACACCTTCAGCGGCATCGACAACCAGCACAGCCCCATCAGCGAGGCGGAGAGCGGCAGTCATCTCATCAGAGAAGTTGACATGCCCGGGAGTGTCCATTATGTTGCAGAGGTAGGACTTGGCGTTGCTGTCCTCGAGCACAAGGGACATGGGCACGGCCTTGATGGAGATCCGGCGCTCCTGCTCGTCGATCCTGGTGTCGGTGTACCGCATATGCCGCTCGCTGTCGGTATCGAAGGTCGAGATCTCGTGGGTCTGCTCCACCAGCATGTCCATGAACACCGTCTTGCCGTGGTGGAGGTGGCCAACAAGAGCGACGTTGCGGACGAGCGAAGGGTTGGAGGCGAGGCCAAGGAGGAACTCGGTGGTGACGTAGGTAGAAGAGTCCTTCACGCCGACCTCGAACTTGACGGTGCGGACGGGCTTGATGATGGGCTGCTCGAGGGGCTGCTCGTCCTCGTCCATCACGAGGGCCTCCACGCCCTCACCGTAGACCTCTTCGGCGGTGGGGTAGTACTTCTTGTCCTCGGCAAGGACGATCTGGGAGGCGGCAGGGTCGGTGTCCATGTCGTCGGCGCCAGCGCCAGAGGCCGTGATCCAGCCATTGGCGGAGGGGCTGGGTGAGGCGCCGGCCTCGTCGTCGGAGCGGGCGGAGCCGACGGGAGACTCGTCGCCGGAATCCCCGGCATCGTCGGAGTCGCGGTCGGACTCAATCTCCGGGCCGATGTAGTTGCCGAACTCGTCGTAGAGGCTATCGTCCATTTGGGGATTCGCGCGGAGATCGAAATTAGGACTACCGTTAGGGTTTGGAAGTGCGGAACGAAGGAAGGGGAGCGGGTTAGGTTTAGGGTTTTAAGGAGATAGGAAATGAAAACGGACAGATTGTTTCGCGGCGGTTCCAGCAGCGGGCGAGAAGGACCTGCAAAGAACAAAAATTCGATAGAGGGCTCTCCGGGTGCATCATTTAGAGCGCCCTTCATATAATGACGCCTGGTCCAAAACCATGCATCTCAAAATCAAGTTTATGCGCAACTTAGGCCAAAGTGGGGCTGGGACTGGAATTGGACTAGATCTTGATAGTTTCCAATTCGATCTAATATTGAATTAATTTTATATCAGGCTTGAAATAGATAAGTCAGGTTTGAACCTAATAATAGAGTTCATTTAATTTTTGAATTGAATTTGAACTTTTCTTTACTAGGCCCAATCTAGCCTGAACCCAACTTAGACATAGACCTGACCCCTACCCGAGCCTGAGAAGCTCTCTAGTTCTCTCTCTTTCTCCCTCATTTATATCAAAACTAGCCCACCCTGCTTTTTATCGCTCTGAAGAACTCCCTCACGACCCTCAAGACCTCCATTCCCCCTCAACGATGGCCTCCTTGATGCTGCCCTCGACAAGCTTGAGGCTGAGTTTCACCACCTCCTCTCCGATCATAGCACCCCCTCCCTATGCCCTCCTCCTCCTCCCCCATTGCCATCGCTGCCTCCCATATTCTGATCCAAGTCATCCTCAATCTGCTCACCATCCTCGAGCGCATGACCATGAACAACTGTCTCGATTGCTGCATTGCTGCCTACATCGACGTCTAGGGCTCCAATGTTTGTGCCAGTCTTTGAGCTCTCAACCTTGACTACCTCAAGATCACCTTCACTGAGTTCAATGATGTCCAGAGCATCAAGCTGTACATTGATCACTGGGGCCGCCACCTTGAGTTTGCTATCAAGCACCTCTTCGAGCTGAGTATAAGCTCTATGGCGAGGTCTTCAAGCACACAAGTTCTCCTAAAGTCTTGGCTGCCTGCTTCGTTGAGATCATCCCCCCCCCCCCCCCCCCACACTCTGGCTACCGCTCCAATTTTCCTCCGCGCAACACCACCCCCCGCCCCCACCCCCTGGTTGATGGCTCCGATCTCCCTCCGCACGACCCCCCTACCCCCTTGACTACCGACTCCGATCTCCCTCCATGCAACCCCTTACCTTCTCTGTTGTCAACTCCGATTTCTTTTTTTATTATTTTTTTCAATCATTTGGGCTAGCCTTATTTGATTGTGATTCGGGCTAGGCTCGAGTAAGGGTGTGGCTCGATCCAATTCTAGCACTAAGAGGAGCTCTCCAATCTTTTTAGTTTCTCACCTTACTTTGTGGCCTTTGAAGGGAGACTTTGAGTTCTTCAAACGGGAATACCAAGAACTAGTAATACCTTGCACAAATGTACTCCCAAGAAATCATAAAGCAAAGGCCCAAATCTAGAGGAATGGGCCCAATAGCATAGCATGATGAGAAGATGTTGATGTCTTGCTTGAGAAGCAATCTAATCGATTCCTTTCTCGAAACATATGTAGTGTCGCCATAGATTCTGACTTAAGATCCGAGAAGAAGTTAATTGATGGGCGTCACTGCTGAAAAGATTTGTAAAAAAGTTTTAAACTTGGTTTGGCTCCAATGAGAACTTTCGGATGATCAAGTTAGAGATTTGAAATAGAAAGAAAATAGTGAACATGAAAATATTCTATTTACTTGTGGTTCTCAAGATTTTAGTTATTTGTAACAGTCGGTTAAGGAATCATGCAATTTTGAGAATATCGAGCTATTCATCATGCTATTATGAGCATGAATTTTTCAGCCCTTATCTTCTTCCATGTGGAGGATGGTTGTTACTTTGACCTTATCTCATGGTATAGATGGTTTTCATATATGTCAGGAGACTAGTCAATTAAAGTTGCTAAGATGGATCACATGACTAATAAAATTCAAGCTGAACCTGAAGTGATTCACTAAGTGTGCAATCTAAGTATGAAAATGTATCCGAAGTTGGATCGGTTTGGCATGAAGGTTGGCCACCACCTCCAAGATAGCATCCCGACCTTAGGTCCAAGATAACAAAAATATCCCTATAATATGTAGCAGCTGAAAATGCGATACGATCCTTTCCCACCGGAGAAGACCAAATAAACCAGGGTTAGCAGCATGACAGGCATTTGAAAGAGAGTTAAGCCATAACGGTAAAGGAATCCTCTTCGAGATGAACATGCATGCTACCCTTGAAGTGAACAAAGGCCGAACAGGGGCCAGACCAAGCTGGGACTTGTTCAACACATGCAATGGTTCAAGAAGGAAGAGGCTTACCCTCGGCCAAAAGTTTGTCCATATTCTTTTCCAATCACGTACCCAGCATCAGCAGCAGCAGCAGCTTGATCCCCACAAACTGAACCATCGAAGTTGATTATCAATACACTAACTGTAGGTAATATCTAGCACACAAGAATAGAGTTTGCATGACTAAAAATGAAGAAATACTCCAGTATCTTGACTGTGTATAAAAATTAACCTGAGACTTACTGAAACTGAGATCAGAGACCAAGTTGAAAACCTGTCTTACCTTCTGCAGGGGGGAGTACAAACCTGCTGATGAATTCCGTGATTCCTACATTGCCAGAGGAGCCACGTAGCAACTCTCTTCTCTCCTGTATATGCGTGAAAACTGCAAAGTCTGGAATTCTTGAATGGAGGATGAGAGAGGCCATATGTAAGCAAGGAATTGAACCTCTTTTGTCCTAACTAGCAGTGATCTCTCAGTCTCCTCCAATCCAAACGTTATGGGACTGAAAATCTGTAACAGCAGCCTCCAAACCCTTCTCCACCTAAATTCTTTCACAGGCATGGTGTAGGAGTCGAATACATAGCCGGCAATCCTAAGAACTCTACCAATATTCACTCTTATGAAAAACCGTGCACCGGCTTCTGGTTGCCGGGACCTCCACAAAAATAGACTCAGAAAACCATGGAGTCCCGTATTAGTTTTTGGCGTCATGCAAACGGCTCTCTATGTGATGCATCATAGAGCTATTTCCGTATAATTTTGTTTCGCTCGTGAGACGGGGAGGGTTGAGCGCAAGACAAAAAAATAGCTAGTTTAGTTTGGGGATAGCTGGGTGTAGTTAAAACTTGTAACGGGTCGTCCCCGATAATTTGTTTGTTAAATTAGCTGCTTGACATGAATTGGCCAGTTTTACACCAATACAAACTATTTTGTCACAACTTTTATGATCCAAACTTCCATCTGCTTGACGTCAGGGTCAGGTTGTTGCGTGTAGAACTCGAGTCAAGAAAAGACCGGTAGATTACAAGTTTGAGATCATCTGTATTACGTGGCATCTTCCAACTCCTCTCCATCCTCCCGAACCAAAAAAAACTGAAGAAAAGAAAATTTTAAAAAGTTCGTTTCAGGGACTTCTGCTTGGAAAAAGAGAGAAAAAAAGACCGGCCGGTTCTATTGTCACGGGAGAGGAAGTATGAAATTACCGAGCAACATAAATTACAAAAAAAGATTTTATAATAATAATAATTATTATTATTATTTTGGTCATTGCATACATGTTATTAATGGTATTAGTCTGTGTTGTATCCAGATTGATATAACGCTAAGCTTTGATAAGATTGTTGATGAAAGCTTCGCCTTATAGATCTAGCTCTTCTCCATTGCTCGATGAGTGCCATCGTTTACTGAATCGAACTCCTTCCAATCTTGCAAGCAAGTCCACTCACTGGGAGGATCCTGTAGAGGACATTCTGATGCTTAAGTTAGTCATATGATCTGGACTAAATAAATAAAATATGAGAGAAAATTGATTTGAGAGTGTGCGAGAGTTCCTACTGGTTGAACTCACTTACCTCCCGGAAGTTCCTTACTCACCGGTATTTATAAGCTACGATCCTAACCGAATTCAGTTAAGAAAGCTGTAAACGATTAGTTCGTTAGTGGACCATCACGTGCACAGAATAATTGTCATTAGTTACAATCTATATTGTTTATACTCTTTGATCAACTTATCAATCTGGTCAACATAACATCATGGCTGACTTATTAAGTCAGCCTTAAATATCAGTCGGCTGTACACTTAAATCAGCCTAAATAATAAACTCTTCTTAGGCATTTGATCGGTCTCGTGCCTCTTAAACATCAATCGGCCTTATGCCTCTTGAGCATTTGATTGGCCTCATGCCTCTTAAGCATCAATCGGCCTTATGCCTCTTAGACGTTGATCGGCTTTGTGCTTCTTGGACGTCGATCGGCTTTGTGCCTCTTGGAGGCTGATTTATTATTCGATCAACCATATTTATTTCGTTCGACTCAATACAAATAGGTCAAGTCCGTCATAACTCAACACTTGTCCCCTCAGCTTTTGAATTCATTAATGAATGTCAAAAGCTGACAGAAGCGAAAAAATATGGTACACTTGCACCTTTTTCTCTCTTCTTTCCTTCTTCTCTCTTCTTTGTTTTTTTTTTGCGAAATAATGCTCATATTTTTGAGCAGAGCATCCTGATGATGTGTCGATCTCTTATTGGAGAAGCAATTATAAATCTGACAGCCGTATCACAACCGGTTGCCATCATTACTAGTTTTGAAATTCACAAAGGCTGAAAAATCATCACCGTCGAATAAGTGTCAGCATCATATCATAGCTGCATCTGCCGTCGAATCATAAATAGTCACTTCGATTTTTCGAAGAGTCGTATTTTTCCATCGGATATCAGAGACAGGTGGCACAATCGAACCAAACTCGCCATTCGAGGGAGAAATCTTAACCGTCATCTACTACTATATAAGCATCATCCCCTCTAAGCGAATAGGTTTTCCTTTATTTCAGTTTTTCACCCTTTAGGAGTAGAGAACTTTTTTCAGGTCGGCTTATCCTCTTCTTTACCTTTTTTTTAAAGTTAGTCTTCATTTCTTTCCTCTTATCTTTTCATAGCTAGAATCTTAGAAGTCAGTCATACCAATGAACCCAAAGGTTCTACTTCTCAAAAGAAGAAGAAGAACCAAGCTAAATCAATCGGGATAGATGCCGTTAGAACCTCTTTAACTAAACATAGGGTTCTTACGTTACAGAGATATTATAATATCTCAGACGAATTCGTAGTAATCACTCCAGGTTCCGAAGGACGGATAGACCAAGCACCCCCGGGTAGCCTTGCAATTTATGAAGAACATCTTAAAGCCGGACTCAGATTTCCACTTCATCCCTTCTTTATCCAGATCTTCAAATTATACCATGTACTTCCTGCCCAACTGACCCCCAATAGTATTAGAATAATCTGTTCCTTCTTAATTCTCTGTAAAGGATGCCGATATAACACCCAGAACCTCACTTTTCACCACTCATTTAGTTTTAAAAAAGATTTCCACAGCCAAGGATGGTGGGTGATTAATCCCCGCCATGGTTGGAAATTCATAGTAGGGCTTCCTTTGGCCATTCATGGCTGGAAGCCTTGTTTCTTTTATATAATTTTTATTCCATGGAACTTTAATATCAATCAAAAAGAACCTCGTTTAATACCGAATGATGTCAAGAAAGTATTAACAACAGATAAAGAAGACTTTGAGAAGCTTACGGGGGTGGAGATCCCTCCAATAAATGAGCATCTTAACGAGAGGGGATTGTATTCGGCTGATATCAGCCCCCACACTTCTTTAGGTATTTTATTACTGAAATTGCTCTTTCACTTATCTGATGATAGTTGATTCTAACATTTAGTTTGTTGGATTATGTAGATACGACCATCATGATGGATGCTCAAAGACTTCGACATATGTCGAAGAAAAGGAAAGCTGTGGCTGCTCCAACTAATCAAAGAAGAGGAGAGCCGAAGAAACCAAGAAAGACAAAACCAATTGCCCCATCAGCACCTGAATCTCCAATATTAATAGGGAGTATATCTGATGATGATGACATGCCCATATCTGCTGCCCTTCAGACACCAATGCAAGAGAGGTGATCGGCCAGAATACCAATCATCTAACCATCATCACCCCAAACTTGTCAAGCTGACAAGGGTAAAGCTCCAATGTTGGAAGAAGAAGAGAGACATTCCACAGAAGACCCCACCATTAATTGCAATGTATTCATAGGCGAATCGGGTCTGAACGACCCAGAGTTGGCCCGTCATCTTCTAAGGGCCATTATTCTCAAGAAAGACTGGGAGATGACTAAATATCAACAAATAGACGAGACAATCTCGTCTATCTATCCTACTATGCTGAAAGTAAAATACTAAACTTTATTTCAAATAATTGTTAAAATGATCTTTTCTAAATATGACCAACTTTATTGTAGAATATGCAGTTCATTCATGGAATAACTATAATGGAAGAAAGAATGATGAGCTTCGTCCGACTCCGCCAGGCAATGCGTAATGAGATAGATGCGGCCAAGGCGGAGAAAGAAGTTGTCGAAGAATTGAAATTGGCTGTGGAAAGGAAATTATAACAAAGTGCAGCCCAAGTTTCTACTTTGGAGAAGGAGCTCAAAATAACTCAATCCAAGTTAGCTGACACAAAATCGAAGTTAAAGAAGAAAAAGAAGAAACTTCGATCAGTTATAGCCAAATCAGAAAAAGTCGAAGAAAGGGCCATAGTAGCGGAAAAGAAAGCAGAACTAGCTGCTAAAGAGGCAATTGACAATTATAAAAGTCATCGGCTTTTCAAGACAAACTCCATGAAGCAAAGGTTGAGAGTTACGACATCGGCTATAAGGATTATTTAGAAAAGGTGAAAAAATGTTATCCAAATCTAGACGTCTCCAAAATAATAGAAGAATCCGATGAAGAGGATTAGGTTGAAGAACAGATCAAAAATCAAATTGAAGAGCCAATGGAAGATGTCCCAACTCAGGATGCAACAATACCAATCCCCGTTCCAAAGCAGGCCGGAGATATTAATGCAATGACTTTTGAACAGAATTTAGAAAATTAATATACAACTGATGTACCACTTTATTCTGTTTTTAATGTTGATATTAAATGACAGAAAATCTCTTTCTTTCTTTTCTTTCAGATCATATGACCATGTATGAATGCTGACTAGTATGAACAAATTGACTTATCTGATTCTTTTAAATAAAAACTGTTGAACTTTAAATAAAACAAATACTCTTTTGAGAAAAATTTTAGCTGACACCAAACAGGATAAATCGTTCGATAAACTCTCACAACTAAAAATTTTTCTAAGTATATGACCATCGGATCACATAAAGAATAGATGATTTTTAAGAAAAATTAGCCCGACTATGAAGTTATCCAAATAAGATGAATGATCGTATGAGATTACCAAATTATAAATAGCATTAGCATATTTTGGAAAATCTGACCAAAATAATTTCTCATTTGAGAAAATCTGATAGACCAAAATCATTGACAAGAAAGACTTCTTGAAAATATAAAGTTACCCGATTCTTCTGAAGAAAAAAGGATTATTGATCGTCGTTTCATTAAGGGAGCTGATCACTTCAAATCAGTTGGCCCTTGAGGGTAACATGGCAATATGCCATTTCCTTGATTTCCAGGCTATTGGAGTCTATAACAAAAAGATCTTTTAATCGGATCCATCAAATATCTCTCCTTTTTTTTTTCATTCCTCTTCGAGAAAGAGAGTTTCCGTGGGATATTTTGAATATCAATCTGATACACTATAACAAAAAAGGCGCATCATTCTTACCAAATGTCATATTCTTATTGGAGGGGTAGTTATTCTGCAGATCACGAAATCGTGCCGGTTAGTATTCCAGAAATAATACATAATTTAAATTCAAACCAATTACTATCTTTTCTCTTTCCATAACTGATTTTCTGAGAATCAGTAATGACATATTAATTTCCACCAAATTAGAGGCATAGACGTGTCATAATCTTGAGACTGCTCGAGATTTGGATCATAAATCTCGATCGCCGATACTTCTTATATAAAGGGATTTTAGGCATATTTTTCAGGCCAATTTCACTTTGATCAATTTGAGCATCTTCCTCTTCGAACATCCTGCTTTGAAAAATTTTGAAAAATCTTCACCATATTTTGGAAATAAAACCAGATAGTGAGAGGATTTGTCAGGCATTCATAGAGAGAGCCAAATCCACCCGATTTCGAGAACAAAGAACATGTGTGAAAAGAGCTTGTTTATCAAAAAGCCTCTCCAAAACTTTCGCCAAACAAGAACCTCCCGAATATGTTGCGTCTTCTTCTAATGAAGAGAAGTTACACTTGCCCGAACCTTCATCAGGAAAACCAGAAAGTGGTCCATCCATCAGACCAATTCCAATAGAGAAAGGTAAAGCTCTGATCGCAGAAGCGATACCTGAACTGGGGGCCAACTCAGGTTCAGAAGAGGAGAAAGACAAAGGTGTCCAGGTATTTGTTGCAGATGCAGGTTTCGATAATTCGAAACTGGCAAAGACTGTCATAATCTACCATTCTTTGGAAGGACTGGGAAGCGACACATAAGCGTGGAGTGGTAGACATTTTCTCCTCCATTTATCCAGGAATACTGAAAGTAAATGCCAATTCTTCCTTTAAAAAATTTTTACTTTTGTTTCTAATTTTATCTTTACTCATTTTATCAGTTCATTAATGACATCTCCATGATCGAAGAAACCATGCTCAAATCGATTGATTCTCAAATAGACCTTCAAAATCAATTGACATCGGTCAGAGAAGAGAGAGATAAGGTTGATGCATGTCTTACGGCCTTAGAATCAAGGTTAATCCAAGCCACCACTGCTAACTTGTTACTGAAAAAACAAGCAAAGACAATTGAAGATCAAGCCATGAAGCTTCTAGCTGATGCAAAGAGAAGGAGGAAGAAACTTCAACTGGTGGAAACAACAATGAAGAGAAAACCTGTGCTTATGCTGAGATAATGATTCAAAAGTCCGGTATAGAAGAGAAAGTAGCCCTTTTTGAACAGAAACTAGAACAAGCTAAACAAAAGGTTACTTCGGCGATCGAAGAAGGCCTTCAAGCAGTTGATAAATTCAAAAAATCCAAGACTTTTAACGATGAAATAGATGAAGCGGGGGCAGAAGGTTATAGGATCGGCTTTGAAGACTGTATCGAGAAGATCAAAAAATCATACATGATCTTGATATTTCCTCTATTAACATAAATAAGATCATGGAAACAGATAAAGCAAAAAAGTTGATCAATGATCCAATAGCCCCTTCAGCTGAAGAAGTATAGGTTCAAGAGAACCACCCTTGCCTCGACCCCCGATCCAGTTGAAGAAAAGACAAAGTAGTACTTGTAACTGTGTGCTTCGATGAATCAATGTTATTTCTTTTCTTTCTTTTTGGAAAATGCCAAGTTCAAGTCTTACAGATCAATCCTGTCTGTTGTAATAATCTTCAAGAAGTAGGCAATGCCGTTTCATATATACTGATGATATAATGGGATAAAACTAACTTGCCATTTCGTAGTTAGCACATTAAGCCAACTATAACAGTTAATTTAGGATCAACATATTAGACCATCCTTCCAATGTATCAAACATACCGATGTAGTAATGTCGATGAAAATGGAGGATCAGACCAACTCTATTTGTTGGATTGTGGTCAGTGTATTAGACCAACTTTTCAGTTGATCGATTATACTGATATCATAATATCGATGAGATGGTGGGTTAGACCAACTCTATTTGTCGAATTGTGGTCAGCATATCAGGCCAACTTTCAGTTGATCGATTATACCGATGTCATAATATCGATGAGATGGTAGGTCAGACTAATTTTATTTATCGGATTGCGGTCAGCGTATTAGGCCAACTTTTCAGTTGATCGGTTATACTAATATTATAATTTTGATGAGATGGTAGGTCAGACCAACTCTATTTATCGGATTGCGGTCAGCTATTAGGCCAACCTTTCAGTTTATCAGACATACCAACCTAATAACTTTCTTCGTATAAGAGAAAAATGAAGAAGAAATCATTTTATTGATAATATTTACATAGATTTTCTACATTCCAGTCGAGTCAATTGATAACCATCTAGACTTTTAATTCGATAAGTTCCTGGTCGCACAATCTCAGTAATGCGATAGGGACTTTCCCAATTTGGAGAAAGTTTATCTTTATCAGTTGGTCAGGATATTGCCGTTTTGCATAAGACAAGATCTCCAGGTCGAAAAACCTAGGCCTTGACCTTTGAATTAAAATATCGGGCAACCCTTTGTTAATACACCACCATTCTTAATTATGCTTGTAATTTGGAGCTTTTAAGTAGATCCAGGTCAATTCTTCTTTGATTAGCATTATCCAGCTCTTCGAGGCAGTTCGTTCTCCTAGAACGGAGTACGATTTTCACAGGTAACATGGCTCCACTTCCATAAGTGAGGTTGAACAAAGATTTCCCCATTATGGATCGGGGGTGGTACGATAAGCCCACAGGACTGAGTTAAGTTCATCAGCCTAAAATCCTTTGGCTTCATTCAGTCGAGTCTTTAACCCATGAAGAATAGTCCGATTAGTTACCTCTGCATCTCCATTAGCTTAAGGGTGTCTAACAAAAGTTAATTTATGAAGAATGTGGAATTGGACGCAGAAATTACCAGATTTTTGATTATCGAAATGCCTCCAATTATCAGTGATGATGGTGTGAGGGATCCTGAACCTATATATGACGGCATTTCTAACGAGCGCCTCAACTTTACTTTCAGTGATTTGAGCTAAAGGGTTGGCTTCCACCCATTTGGTAAAATAATCAATGGCTACAATAAAAAATTCCTGTTATCCATAGGCTGGGAAAAATGGACCAAAAATATCCATTCTCCATTGGGCAAATAGCCATGGAGCAGTCAATTATGTCAAATGACTAGTAGGATGCCTTTGTATATTAGCATACCTTTGACAAGGATCACATTTCCTCACAAAATCTGCTACATCTTTCTGTATAGTCGATTAATAATATCCTTGTCTTATGATTTTATAAGCCAATGATCTGCCTCCCAGATGGTCATCACATATACCTTCATGAACTTCTTTTAGAGCATACTCAGCATCTGATGGGGACAAGCATTTTAGTAGTGGCTGGGAGAATGATTTTTTGTATAATAAACCATTTAAGATAACATATTGAGAAGCAATCTTGCGGAGTTGCTTAGCTTATGTATTGTTTTCAGGTAAAGTTTCTTCAGTTAAATACCCAATTATAAGGCTCATCCAGCTCGATTCTTGTCCTATTTGAAGGACTCTTTCTCTGTTATCCACAGAGACACTTGGAGCTTCCAAGTATTCAACAAAAGTCCGACCCATTAAATCGGGTGCCGAAGTGGCTAACCGAGATAATGAATCAGCTCGAGAATTTTAAGCTCTAGGGACATGACCGATGCTCCAGGAATCAAATTGAGCACTTAGCTCTTGAACTTTTCCCAAATATAGGGCCAAGGTCGCATCACGAGCTTCAAAGTCCCCTTTTACTTGATTTACGACTAACTGAGAATTGGACAACACTTTCAATCTCCGAACATCTAGCTCCTTAGTAATTTTCAAGCCAGCCAAAAGGACCTTATATTCAGTTTGATTGTTAGAAGTTCTAAAGGAGAATCGAAGATCATATTCCATGACATCCGCACTAGGACTAGATAAAATCAAGCTAACTCCACAACCAGAAAAATTTGCAGCACCATCCACATGAAGAATCCAAGGAAGATAATTCTTCTTTGCTTCAATCAGCGCCTGGACATCGTCTTCATTATTATTCTAAGTACATTCGGCTATGAAATCAACCAACACCTAGGTTTTCATTACAAGCGAGGTTGATAAGTAATATCGAATTCACCAACTTTACTGCCCACTTTGCCATTCGGCCATAAGTATCGAGACATTGTAAAATAGTCCTCAAAGGTTGATCAGTCAATACGACAATCGGATGAAACTGGAAGTAAGGTCTGAGCCGTTTTGCTGATATCACCAAGGTGTAAACAAAATTTTGAAATTTTGAATATCTTACCTCGGCATCATGAAGTAATTTGCTGATATAATAAATGGGCTTGTGTGATCCATCGGATCCTTTCCTTACTAACACTGAGCTGACCGCTTCATCGGATATAGCCAAGTAAAGATAAAGATTTTTCCTTTTTTTTGGTTTAGATAACAAGATCGAATTCATCAGATTTTTTTAAGCTCCTCAAATGCTTGCTGACAACTATCCGACCAATCAAAGTCTTTAGATTGATGCAGGGCTTTAAAGAAAGGCAAGCACCTTTCGGCCAAATAAGATATAAATCAACTTAATGAAGCAATTCGTCCGGTCAACTATTGAATCTCCTTCTTATTAACATGGTGCCTTATGTCTAATATGGCTCAGATCTTCTCCGAATTAGTTTCAATCCCTCGTTTTGTAATCATGAAGCTCAAAAACTTCCCAGAGGTTACACCAAAAATGCATTTGGTAGGATTCAGTTTTATTTGATGTCTCCGAAGCGTATCAAAGGCTCTTTGAAGATCTTTGATATGATCATCGATTTGAGTACTTTTGATGATCATATCATCTATATACGCTTCCATGGTTTTACCGATCTGATCCTCAAAAATCTTATTTACTAATCTCTGATGTGTTGCCCCAGCATTTTTGAGGCCAAAGGGTATTATCTTGTAGCAGTATATCCCTCGGTTCATAACAAAGGATGTCTTTTCTTCATCTTCTGGATTCATTCGTATTTGGTTATACCCAGAAAAAGCGCCCATGAAACTTAAGAGCTTATGCCCTGCAATGGTGTCAATAAGTTGATCAATTTTAGACAAAGAAAAACTATCTTTGGGACATATCTTGTTAAGATCGGTGCAATCAATACATATCCTCCACTTTTCATTGACTTTCCTCACCATCACTATGTTGGTGAGCCAGTCTGGATAGTGAACTTCTCTGATAAATCCAGTGTCAAGTAACGTGGCCACTTTTTCATTGATAACCTTTTGCCTTTCTGGGACAAAATTTCTCTTCTGATGGACTGGTCGACTTAACGGGTCCACCTTAAGTTCATATGTGATTACTTCGAGAGGAATCCCCAACATATCGGTGGCTGACCATGCAAATATATTGGCATTCTCTTGCAAGAAGTCGATCAATTCTCTCATTTGGTCTTCATCAAGTGAGCTTCCAATTTGAATCGTCTTAGTCGGATCATCTCTTACCAAAGGTGCAGGGATGGTTCTTTCTACTAGAGTTCTCGTTCTTCAGTCTGATCATGAGGATCTATTTGTTATGGAGTTAGTCCGTCGGCTGGTTGTTGGTTCTGAATCATCAAGCATTGATGCGCCATCTGTTGATCTCCTCTAACTTCTTCGATTCCATTTTAGGTCGGGTATCGTATTAACAGATGATAAGTAGATACGATGGCTTGAAATTTGTTCAAGGCAGGCTATCCTAAGATGGCATTATACGCGGAAGGCGTTTGAACAACCATAAAGGTAATATGGAGAGTCTTCTATTTTGGTACTGTCTTGAGGGTCACAGGAAGTATTATTTCTCCTTCTACTCCTACGAAATTTCTACCAAATCCAGTTAATGGCACATGAGTTCTCCGTAACTTATCCATAGATAAATTTATTTTGACAAAAGCATCATAAAACAAAATATCAGTGAAACTTTCATTATCAATTAAAATTTATCGTACATCGTAAATTATAATTATTGCAGACACCATAACAGGATCATCATGCGGCATTTGAACTCCTTGTAGATCATCATCAAAGAAGTTGATGCTTCTTCAAAATTTTTTTGAAGTTTTGTCATCTTCATGAAGCGGTTGGTGGTGGAGCATCCCACCATACCGTCAGTTGGTCGTTGATAAAGAAGTTCCGTGCCATCAGTGATAAACCTTGGGGCCGTCGGCCTTGGTGCAGTTGCTTCAATCGGATGATTTTGATTATGAACATATTTGCTCAAATAACCGTGCTTGATCAGATCTTCAATCTTATCTTTTAATTGGATACACTTTTCAATAGCATATCCGTGATCATGGTGAAAGCAACAATATTTAGCTTTATTGCGCACGACAGCTAGAGCTCGCATCGACCTTGGCCTCTGGAGAAAATTTTCTTTTTCTATTTTTATAAGTATTTTTTCTCTTGGAAGAGTCAGGGGGCATAGGCATCATACTTATTAACATAGCCTCTACCGATTAAGTTCTTTGGCTTTTGAGTTTGCCGTTGAATCGGTCGGTCACCAGGGATCAAAGCCCATCATTCTTGAAATTCTTCTTGTTCGGTGCCGACTTTCTTTCCACCTATCGTTGGTTCAAGGCTTGTTCTTCGGCTTGAGCGTACTTCTGAGCATGGGCCAATAATTTAGAGTAACTGATTGAGAATTTCTTATCTAAAGAGAATATGAACCTGAAGGCTCGCAACCCTTTTTTCATGGCTGACATCGCCACATGCTCGTTGAGATCTGGGATCTCCAATATAGCAGAATTAAATCTAGCTACATAATCTCTCAAAGTCTCTTCTTCTTGTTGTTGAATAAAGAAAAGACTGTCTAAGTTTCTTAGCATCCTTCGACTTGTCCTGAAATGAGAGATGAACAACCTTTCTAGCTGACTGAAAGAATGAATAGTGCCTGGTTGGAGGCTAGAATACCACATCCCTGTTGCCTTTTTAAGAGTTGCCGGAAAAGCAAGGCAGTGAAGCACATCCGATGCTCCTTGAATTAACATGTGGGCTTTAAAGCTGTCCAGATGGTTGAGAGGATCAGCCGATCCATCGTACGACTCTACTTGAGGAATTTTAAAATGATGTGGAATCTTTTCTTCCATTATCTTCTTGGAGAAAGGAGGCTGGATATCATACGTGGGATTACGTCTTCTGTCTTCCCTTGTTTGCCAAGCCTGGCAACTTGTAATTTCAACCTTCAAAATTTCTTTGCAAAGTGATCGATTTTTCCTGCATCTGGAGCCAGTTTAGCACTTTTAGTGATATATTTGCTGGAAGATATTGAATAGGATCGGGCACGTTTTTCCTTATCCCATCTTTCTGCATGATTGTGGGATTGGTAATGTCGTTTCATGGAAGAACGCCGCCTCGATGAATGTTGATAAGAAGAATGGCTATAAGTGGTCAGCAATGACCCGCTGCTTCAAGGAGCAGCCGAGATCGTCTCTTCCATTTTATTCAAAATCTCCTGAAGATTTTGGACTAATGCAATGAGTACTTCCATTTTATTCAAAAGAATTCCTAGCTGTTCTTGATCCAGGTTTCCAGTAGGAATGACATCCACTCCATCCAGAATAGGATCATTCTCTTTAGGCGAGTGATGAACCTCTTCAGTAGGAAAATCTAGCATTCTGCCTTTCACCATTTTTCCTTCTAGATTTTTGAAAACTCTTATATCTATCCCCTACCTAGCGCCCCAATCTGTTATATCCAGATTGATGTGATGCTCAAGCTTTGATAAGATTGCTGATGAGAGCTTCGCCTTATAAATCTAGCTCATCTCCATTGCTTGATGAGTGCCCTCGTCCACTAGATCGAATTCCTTCTAATCCTGCAAGCAAGTCCACTCACCGGGAGGATTCCGGTGGGGGGACACTCCGATGCTTAAGTTAGTCACATGATCTGGACTAAATAGATAGAATTTGAGAGAAAATTGTTTTGAGAGTGTGCAAGAGTTCCTGCTGGTTGAACTCACTTACCTCCCGGAGTCCCTTACTCACCGGTATTTATAGGCTACAATCCTAACTAAATTCAGTTAAGAAAGCTATAAACTGTTAGTTTGTTAGTAGACCATCACGTGCACAAAATAATCGTTATTAGTTATAGTCTATATCTTTTATACTTTTTGACCAACTTATCAAATTGGTCAACATAACATCATGGTTGACTTATTAAGTCAGCCTTAAACATCAGTCTGCTGTACACTTAAATCAGCCTAAATAATAAACTCTTCTTGGATATTTGATCGGCCTCGTGCTTCTTAAGCATCAATCGACCTTACGCCTCTTGGATGTCGATCGGCTTTATGCCTCTTGGATGTCAATCGGCTTTATGCCTCTTGGGTGTCGATCGGCTTTGTGCCTTTTGTGCATCGACCAGCTTTGTGTCTCTTGGACGTTGATCGGCTTTATGCCTCTTGGGCATCGATCGGATTTGTGCCTTTTGGGTATCGATCGGCTTTGTGCCTCTTGGAGGCTAATTTATTATTTGATCAACCATATTTATTTAATTCAACTCAACACAAAATGGTCAAGTCCGTCATAACTAAACAGTCTGTTAGAGCTTGGATGGATGATTCAGTAATATCGCAATGAAAAACTAAGTGTTAAAGTTTAATTGAAAAGAAATTATTATAGTTTTGAAATGTAAGTACAAACCTTAGAAAGTTGAAAGGATGCGATAGTATATAGCAAGGTTACCGGTACCAGTACCGGGAGTCATACCGATGGCCGGCCGGTACCTTTATGGTACCGTACCGTGCTGACACACAGTACGGCATGAACTGGTATGTCCAATTTTTTTAATTTTTTTTGATGAATTTGGTGATTTCAAGATTTTTATTTTATTTTTTAAGGGTTAAGGGTTTAGGATTTAGAATTTAGTATTTAAGAGTTATAAATGCTTGTGTTACAGCTGTTACGATGACATGGCGTGTCTCAGATTCTGCCGGGCGTGATCCAAACCACGTGAATTTTTTTTCGAGAACGGGAACAGTCCAGCAAGGTCAGATGTGGCTCCACCGTGGCCAAAGTCGAGGTTGGGCTGGGCCTTCTTGCCGCTTCGCCAGGTGTCCGCCAAGGAGGGGTCCACCTCGGTCGAAGCCGGCGGCCCCTTGCCCCCTCGCCGAGTGGCGCCCTGAGACGGTTCCACCTCGACAGAGGTCAGGCCGGGCCCTCTTGCTCCTTCGCCAGGTGTCCGCCCAGGAGGGGTCCACCTCGGTCGAAGTCGAGCGCTCCTCTACCGCTTCGCCAGGTGTCCGCCCAGGAGGGGTCCACCTCGGCTGAAGCCGGCGGCCCCTTGCCCCCTCACCGAGTGGCTCCCTGAGACGGTTCCACCTCGGTCGAGGTCGGGCCGGACCCTCTTGCTCCTTCGCCAGGTGTCCGCCCAAGAGGGGTCCACCTCGGCCGAAGTCGAGCGCCTCTCTGCCGCTTCGCCAGGTGTCCGCCTAGGAGGGGTCCACCTCGATCGAAGTCGACGGCCCCTTGCCCCCTCGCCGAGTGGCGCCCTGAGACGGTTCCATCTCGGCCGAGGTCAAGCCGGGCCCTCTTGCTCCTTCGCCAGGTGTCCGCCCAGGAGGGGTCCACCTCGGCCGAAGTCGAGCGCCTCTCTGCCGCTTCGCCAGGTGTCCGCCCAGGAGGGGTCCACCTCGGCCGAAGATGGCGGCTCCTTACCCCCTCGTCGAGTGGCGCCTGAGACGGTTCCACCTCGGCCGAGGTCAAGCCGGGCCCTCTTGCTCTTTCGCCAGGTGTCCGCCCAGGAGGGGTCCACCTCGGCCGAAGTCGAGCGCTCCTCTGCCGCTTCGCCAGGTGTCCGCCCAAGAGGGGTCCACCTCGGTCGAAGCCGGCGGCCCCTTGCCCCCTCGCCGAGTGGCGCCCTGAGATGGTTCCACCTCGGCCGAGGTCAAGCCGGGCCCTCTTGCTCCTTCGCCAGGTGTCCGCTCAGGAGGGGTCCACCTCGGTCGAAGTCGAGCGCCCCTCTGCCGCTCCGCTAGGTGTCCGCCCAGGAGGGGTCCACCTCGGTCGAAGTCGAGCGCCTCTCTGCCGCTCCGCCAGGTGTCCGCCCAGGAGGGGCCCACCTTGGCCGAGGTCGGCTACCCAGCATGGTGAGGTCGTTGAGAGGCAGGAGCACGAGTTCCGAGACTGTCCCTCGAGCAGCGCGTGCCGCACCTCGAGAGGGGCATCGGTACGATCGGTAGCAACGCACGAAACCTCGTTTACATCGGCCCGACAGGTTCCGCAGCCGAGAGACGAAGTCCTGGCAAGACAGGACCCGGTAATGGGCATTATCGGCGCCTGGGAAGGAGAGCACTCACGCTCGGCCCAAGGTCTGGCCGGCGTCCTCCCCCTACCCTTTCCTCGCTGGGCTCGGCAAGCAAGACAAGGAGGCCGCCGAGTTCTTGGACCCAAAAGGGAAAGGGGAAAGAGAGGGAGAAAAGGAGGTGAAAGCAAAGAGGGGGCCTCCCAAGGGCGGGAAGCCGGAGGTAGCGTGATGGGATAAAAGGATGGGAAGAGCGGACGACCGGGTAAGGGAAAAAAAGGCTGGGAAAAGAAAAGGCACCGAGAGCAGGATCCAAGATCCCGAGAGGGGTCCCTTGGCGCAAGCTCGGTGAAGGAACCTTGCCCAATTTCCACTCTTCTAGAGACCTTTTCGTTAAGATAATCTCTAAGCCTAGGACTCCTTCGGGGGCCCACCTTGGAGACTCTGTTCCATCTCGCCATTTTCTAACTTGACCGTCGGAGCTCCCTCGCCGGGATCCCTGACCAGGGTTTCTGACCTTGTCTTGCAGGAGCGGGAGCCCAGAGACCTCGAGGCGGGATGGTTTGGTCAAATCACCAGCTCTGAAGCTACAGGTGCGGCGGCGAGATCGGCAACAGCTTGAAATTTAGAATTTAAGATATGTCAGATTTCAAGATTTAGGGATAAATACTAAGATTTATGACTACTTCAACTTGAAATAAGATATAAAATAATAATTAAACTAAGATTATCAGCAATTAATGAAAGTAAAATGTAGCATAAATATATAATTATATACCAATATCTAGAATCGAGTAGAGTGACGATATCCATAAATATAGGGATCATTTATGTACTATGTAGGAAAATCAGTATATCCCTCCATCCAGGCAGTATGATACTCCTCTAAGATTATCTCAGGAGGTATGCATGATGGATCATAACTCATCACAGATCCCTCTCTAATGTCCCGACCCTGAGAGCTCTCTAGAGATTAATGATATGGCAGTGTAGGGGCCCATCTAAATATACCAGCAGCAAAATCAGATCCATAAGATGCTCCAGGCTGCATGGGATAATAACCACTAGAAGATGACGTCTCAGATACACCATATGGATCATATGGACCAGAAGTTGTCGATAGCTGTGGATAAGAGGATCCTACATATGAGGATGACCTAGATACATCCATGGATCCTACTCCACGTGCAAGAGCTGCAGCTGCATCATGTCCCGAACGACTTCATCGAGCCCGTCGCCTATATGGAATCATATCATCACGGGGTCTATCAGATAGTAATCCATGATCTGTATTATGCATGGCAAGGTTATACTGTGACTCTCCAGTGAATCGAATATGAATAGGTGGCTATGACTCCTATCCTCCGACCCCTCCCTGATTACTAGATCATCCACTATCTGAAGCACTATCATCACTCTCTCTAGAATCTGAATCTAAATGTATTGAGTGCTCTGATGGAGGTGCAACTACCTTTCCTTTTTCTCTGTCTCCGGGTCTACCAAATGGTGGGGAGGGACAATGTGCTCTATTTGCTGGAGCCTTGTGAGGAATATGACTTGTTATCCATTGTCCAGCATCCATCCCAGCCTCACTAACTATAAAACTGGCTTGTCGAGGTGGCGATCCTGGCTCATCAAGCTCTGGCTGCTGCTGCTGCTGACTCATGACCCATCTAATCATTGGATCTTCATCCTCATCGACATATGAACTTATAGTGAGATCAGGATATTTCAATTCTAGTTCTTTCTAAATACACTTTAGTCTCAACCTTAAATTATAGTATATATACACAAGATCATTAAGGCATTTCTATTTTAAACAGTTTCTCTACTTGGAGTGGACAAGGCCAAATATAGAGCAGTTGCACTCATATTCACTGGATGACACCGTCTGAAAGAGGATCTTAACTGCAAGAACCTTCAGATTTTTAGCAGATCCACCAAAATGCATCCACTATTCAGCTGTAAAAAATATTATATCATTTAGAATTTTAGATTTGGCAAAATAAAAAATTTAATTCTGATATAATATTACACTTACTCCTTAGTAGTACCTATCAGGATTCATCTTTGATTTACTTCTGATTGCTACAGTGGATCCAAATGAATCTGTGCCCTCCCTAAAAACTTTCATCTACCAGAAAAAAAATTTGATAGCATATGCTAATTGTTGAAATTAATGCTCTTAAAAATCATTCAATAATTTTAATCTAACTTACTTCTTCAAGGCACATAGCAGCGATATCTGGATTGGGCTTCATCTTATATATAATATTGCATAGGGCAGACATAAGATCATCATCCATGGCAATATCCGGTATAGAGTACTGAAATCTCGGATTTAGATAGTAAGCCACACATATATTTTAAGAATTAGCCAAGCATACTTATACAAATCTAATTGAATTTTAATTTTTAGAGACTTCAAAAATTACTACGTACCTGCTAGATGCAAATCTGAACTCATTTGATAACTCCACCATCCATCAATGATCCGGATATACTCAGATGCATGTGATGGATCTGCCTCCTAGATCTTTTCCTTTGCCCTTTGCATTATGAAATATAAGAAGCCCATCTGAGCATACCTCTCGAAATCCATGGCACGAAGTACCTCATATAGAGGCTTGATAGCCTCCACTATCCTCTTAGTCCACTGCTAGAATGTCTGTCTCATCACTAAATTTTTTACATTACTTCTCTCAGTATTTGTCCTGGCATATCTGCTCTGCTGCCACTCCTGATTGACAAACATCTGACGCAGCTCTGCTTTCTTGCCAAGAAGACTATCAAGTACAATGTAATTAGTAGCAAATCGTGTGACCCCTAGTCTCAATATTTTTCTCATATAAGCTCCTCATCAATGATAAGACCCATGTATGGTTATATATAAATCTAGTGATAGATAGTGCTAGCTCAACAATCTTTTGCACATTGTGAATTTTTCTAATATTATCAACATGAGATCTATACAATGTGTAACACAAGGGATCCAAAAAATATGCGGCCACCGCTTCATCAAGATCTGCCTTGTGGCCATGTACTGTGGTCCATTATCAGTGATAACCTGCACGATATTATGCTCTCCCACTTGATCAATCACCTCCTCTATCAATCTAAGGATATAACTATCATCGTGCACCTGATCTGAAGCATTAATAGACTTATGAAAAAAAGTCTTTCCATCATAATAAGTCAAGAAATTGATGATGCTCCATCTAGTAGGACTAGTCCAACCATCACACATCACCGTCAATCCATATACGGGCCACTTGCTCTGATATGAGGATATCCATCCTTCTAGCTCCTCTTTATTGCTGTCCAGAAGTTGACCATAGATATCTCTCGATGTTGGAGGATCTACACTTGCACCATTAGCTTGTATAGATGAAATAGCAGAGCGATAATATGGATTGTCTGCTGCATTGGCTGGGATATGACTGAAATGAAACCAGGAGGAGATGGCCCACCATATATCCTTCTTTTTATCCTTTTTTAGTATTATGTTAATCCTCTGTTGCTTGGAATCTCTACTAGAAAAGGTATGTGGATCGACATCATGGATAGTGACTCCCTCTGGAATGTCCCTGAAAGACTTCCTTCTATTATCAAATACTTTCAATATGGATGTAATACGTCTGGTGCCTCTCCTGAGGGGCTCTCTAACTAAGGAGGTCCTCCTAAACTGTGTCTTAGACTCTCTTGCAGCACTAGTAGAAGCGGATCCCGATCCTGACTCAAAAGCTGATGGCCCAAATCACTGTCTATGCCTGGCTGCCTCCTCCTGCTATCTCTGCTCATACAAGCTCGCCTAAATAGCAGCCTCCATCTGTGCCTTCTCATCAGAAGGAATAGATGCTCCCCCTGACTTCCTAGAATAATAGAAGGTGGTTCTGCGGCTTTGCGGTCCACCTCTGCCTTCTTCTTTGTTGCTCTTTCCTTCCCAGCTTTAAAATCAGTAAAGTATTTCATCATCAACTGATGGACCTCCTGTGGACACTACCGGTATATAGATACATCAAAATAGCCGCCAACCAAGTACTGCATAACCTTGTTACCCCCCATATTTGAATTCAGCATTGCACCATTTACATCTCCAGTGATGCCGATCCGAGAGCATGCATCTCTTCATGTAACCAGCCAATGTTCTGCTCTGGATCCTTCTTCCTCCTTGATGGATCCTGTTGATCCCTGGAATAATTTTGATGATCACAAAACATTGAAGCATGTATTTGATACTAACTCTTTATAAATATTTAAGAAGTTTTTGTAGGAATGAATTACCTTGGTTTTAAAATGGTATTCAAATTCACTTAAGGAAATTCAATTGAGTTTGTAAATGCCCTAAATTATGATTGTAATCATGAAATTTGGCTTAAAAGTATAAATAATTTGATAAAGCATGTAAAGTAGCTTCTAGTTGTTTCAATGATGAAGTTTTTGGGAAGCTTGAAGCAAATTTTAAAGACTTGTAAGAGCCGACTCAAAGTGGCATGGCACGGAGGCAGAACTCAGAGTTTTAGAACTAAGAGCCGACTCCCAGCTCAAGAGCCGACTCTTACAGAAGTATAGTTTTTGAAGTTCTAAGACCTAGAGCCGACTCCCAGATCAAGAGCAGACTCCAGGTATGCATGTTTGTCAAGAGTAAAAGCTTGAAGCCAAGAGCCGACTCCTAGTCCAAGAGACGGCTCCTACATAACTTTGATTTTGGCATTCCTGAGATTTCGAGCTGACTCCTGGAGCTCGAGCCGGCTCGTAGAGCCATTGTCTGCACTTCAACGACTAGCTACAGAATTTAAAATTTAAATGCCAGATCACCTCCAACGGCCATTTCATGATTTCCAAGGCCCTACAACGGCCATATCACATGAAAAACTATAAAGGGGATCATTTTTGAAGGATTAAAAATTAATGAAGATTTATTGTTGAATATTCTTAAGAAAAAGAAGAGCTTCCAAGTTATTCCTCACCTATCTCAAAGAGCATTCAAGTGAGATTCAAAGCTTCACCAACTCCACTCCATCATTGAATCCACTCATTGAAGAAGGGAAGAAGCAGCTTTGAAGAGCATTAAAGCGTATTTAAAGCTAGACTTCGTTTTGATCTTCATCGGCAACATCAAAATAACTTTGGTTTGTTGTAGTTGCTTATTTTACATTCTTTATTTTGGTTTGCTCTCTTAGAACAGCAAGGGGCTGTATCTAGAGAGAGAGTTGAAGGTTTTAGGTAAACCTTGTAAAATCTAAGTTTGGGTTCTTGGTTTTTCCGGTTTGAAACCAAGTGTTTGGGTTTTCTTTGATGATCCTGTGTAAAACTAAAGGGAGTTTGGATTTCTTTGGTGATCCCGGTAAAACCAAAGTGTATAGGTTTGGATTGTGAGCCTAGTAAAACAATCCGACTGTATTCCGGTTGGAGGATATAGTGAAAATTCCAAGTGATCCTTGGGTAGTGGATGTAGGAGCCGGTTGCTCCGAACCACTCTACTTCTTGGTGTTTGTGATTGTGCTTTCATTGCTCGATTATTTTAATTTGTTTACTTCCGCTTTGCACTTCACTTCTACACTAAAAGAATTTCAAAGTGCACATACTTGCAAAAAATTTTTAATCCCAATTCACCCCCCTCTTGGGAAGCCACCTGGGCAACAGATCCATACCTTAATATTTAAATTACATATAAGGTCAAAATAATATTTATTAATTAACACTTTATTAATCTAATTTTTAAATTTTAATTTAATTTTTTATTTTTTATTTAAAAAATCTTAAAAATAAAGAAAAATAAAAAAATTTAAATTTTAGATTCATGTAGGATTATATTATACTGCTACATATATTTTTTTAAGATCCTAGAAATGCATTAAAAGTTAATTTTTATTCGATTTAAGACCTATGATACTATTCATAAGACGCATCAAAACTTGAATAAATCGACATGAAATTTATAGTGATAATAGCTTACGAGCCCTACATTAATAATTTATAATTATAATTTTTTTCTAATTATTTTTTAAATTAATTTATTAATCTAAAATTAATTTTTAATTTAAAAAATTATATACTTAATAAAAAATCAAGATTTTAGTATCATTGTATAGATCTATCCTATATATACCACATACTCTAAAATCATAGCCAACAAATAGATTTTGATAACATTTCTTCTTAATTCTCAATTTTGTATGGATTTTAATAAAAAATGAGATGAAAGAAGGAAATACGGAAAAAGAAATGTATATGTAAATTGATTCTACCTTCCTATTCGACTTCTGCAAGTTTGATTGGGTTGAAATGGATTAAGTTTTTTTTTTTAAGCGATTGTTGTTAAAACAACAACCACATAAGAGCTCTCTGCTGTTATAAGTTAACAGATCAAACCAGCCCCCCCAAGCAACATGTCACATGGCTACAGTAGCCATGTGATAAAAACAAAAAAAAAAAGCCCCACCCACCGAACCGACCTGAATCGGGCCGAACCGGGCTCGAATCGACCAAACCGACCTGTTCAGTCTCATTGGTCGGTTCGATCTCATTTCGACCGGTTCAGCATCAGTTCGGCCCGGTTCGGGTTCGGTTTGGTATAAGAATTTTTTTTTAAAAATTTTTTGGGGGGCCGTATCGTTTTATGTGACCGAACCGTGCCGGTCGGTCATTGGTCCAGTTCGGTACGCCCCGACCGGTCGATTCAGCTTGGTTCAGAGAATCCTGGACTATATAGCAATTATGATGATCTTTATCTTTTAGAAGCCCTTATTTTTATGTTTTTTTTAAGATCAACTTTGATAATAATGTATAGGTATGCTTGACGGGTGCTCTACACAGTGTATTTTGTCCGAGGGGGACTTGAAGATTGTAGTTGGCTATATCTAGAGTTAGGCTAGAGGAACCTTTTTTTTCTCCCTTTATTACTAGATGTATGGGAGTTGGCTTGTAAGAGTAGTACATGTATACCATGAGATAAATAAGAAGATGGATTGAGTAACTTTATTTGGCATAGAAATCTTATAGACTGATTTGTTATCAAGATATATTATATTATATTATATTATATTATATTTTTTAAAAATATTTTTTTTTATAAAAAAAAGTATGAGGGGGTGACCAGCATTATTATTATGTTTTTAGACATTTATCATAAGAACTTTCATTTTATTGGAGATGGTATGGATAAATACATCATTATAGTCTCATCAAGGTATCAATCGGTCTGATAATTAATTTTATAATCCTAATTTCAGGTGCCGAGGATGTTTTTTTTTTTTTATTATTTTTTGATAAAACGGTGTATTCATTGCACAGACTGAACAATAATACAACCAGGAGAGTCAGCTAATAAAATATCCCTAAGCTGTACAAGGACGGAGTGGCAATCAGGCCAAAGGACTAAACCCGTGTGCTGAGCAACAAAAGAGGCAACCCAGTCCACCACTGAGTTGGGCTCCCTAAAAATGTGCCTAATGACAAGATCCTGGCAGCCGTGCAGCATAAGCTTGATATCCCTGACCAAAGGATGTGCCGCGGCCTCGGAGGAAGAATGTGTGAGCCAGTATATAACTGTAGCAGAATCTTCCTCGATGATGAGGCTGTCAAGATGGAGGACCTACGAGCATATCTAATCCCAGCCCAAGCCGCATACAACTCCAAAGCCGGAACCGATAGATCCATAAGAGGAATACCCCCCACCGCCAGAAATCCAGATCGGTAGTCCCGAATGACAAAACCAGCACCCCCCAGCCTGCGACGCAGACTACCATCGAAACTAACAATGGCCAATGGCGGAGGTGGGGGTTCCCAAGTAACAAAAACCCTCTGGGTCGCTCTGGGAGCGAAAAGGGAATCCCAGATCTCTGCCGGTATCACTGACGATCTACAAAATTCTATAGCAGTAGCTCTAGCTCTCTCCATCACTATCCTTGGAGAAGATGTTGTGGCTGCAAAGATGTGCTCGTTCTTGGATATCCACATATATTAAGCCAGATAAGTTATGAAGGATACCTGGATCCTAGGCGCCATCCGCAACAAAGTATAAAAGATGTCTATAATGTGAAAAGGGTGGGTAGAGGGATCATAGAGGCCTGCCAAAGCCCAGATCATCGTCGCACGATGACATAAGAATATGGCATGAGTCTGGGTCTCTGTCTGATCCCTACAAAAAGGACACTCGATCGCAAGCTGGATGCCCCTCGAGACCAAAAACTCGCGAGTAGGAAGGCGGTGCCAAACAAGCTTCCAGATAAAAAGGGAGACCCTAGGATGCACAGGTAGGGACCAGATCCACCGGTAGCTCCGAGATAACTGAGAGTCCATAGTGGGCCGAGCAATCAGATGAGAGATGGGCACACGAGCAGTAGTGGTGCAACACCATACTCTAGTATCCGGGCACCGATAAACCGGAAGGGGAATAGAAAGAACTCTGAAGCCGAGAATCTCCCCAAAAGTGGCCAGTACCCGGTCCTTATCCCATCCGGCCCACCTTGGCTGCCTAAGATCAGCAATGGTCATATCAGGTGGAGTAAGGACCGAAATGAAGGTAGGCCACCGATACAGAGGGATGTCCCCAATCCAAGGATTGTACATAAGTCTGATCGATCTACCATCACCTACCACCCAAGTAATGTGAGGGATGATAGTCGGGGCCCTGACGAGAGTCTCACGCCAAAGAATAGAGGACCTGCCGATAGGCCGAGGAGTACCCTGGGGATCCATAGGAATGTCCCCATATTTGGCCCTTAAGAAGGAAGAGCACATACTATCCAGAGTTAAGAAGAACCTGGCGGCGTGTCTGGTAAGGAAGGCCTCCCTTCTATCCCTAAGAGAGGGAATACCCAGCCCGCCACTTTGAACAGGGCGACAAACCATGTCCCACCTCATAAGATGAATTCTCCTACGATCAGCTGAGGAGTCCTAGAGGAAGGAACGAATCATCTGCTCGATCTTATAGATAATGGCTTTAAGAATAAAAGCATTGGACATGATATACACTGGAAGAAAGGCTAGGACCGAGCGAATAAGGGTGAGCCTACCCATAACGGAGAGAGATCTAGCCTGCCACCCCGCAATCCTGTCAGTAACAGTCACCAATAATGGTGTACAGTCAGCCCTAGTGAGCCTAGCTCTAGAAATGAGAATACCCAGATATTGGAGAGGGCCCTGTCGCTCCTGGATGCCCAGCATATGAAGAATCCTGCAGCGGATATCAGAGGTAATCTTAGGGCTGAAATAAACTCCGGATTTTTGGAAGTTGACTTTCTGACCAGAAGCATAGCAGTATTGCTTAACAACTCTCCTGAAATCCCTTGCATTAGACAGGGAGGCCCGGCCTAATAATAAACAGTCATCTGCAAAGAATAGATGAGACACTGGCAAGGCACCCGGGCCAGAAATATAAGGGTGAACTTGGCAATCCCACACCGCCGTCGATAATGCTCTGGAAAGGAAGTCAGCAGTAATAATAAATAAATAAGGGGACGGAGGACAACCTTGTTATAGTCCATGGCAAGATGAAAAGAATTTCATGGGGGTTCCGTTAATCAGGATAGAGAAGAAAGGAGCAGTGATGTAGGCCATAACTTTAGAAATCCAGGCTGGGTGAAAGTCGAAATCTTGCAAAGCCTTGAATAGAAAGGTCCAGTCGATGCAGTCATAGGCTCCCTCCATATCGAGCTTGATAGCCATAAGACTCTACCTCCAAGAAGCTCGATGGAGATCATGCATAAATTCCTGGGCTATCAAAATGTTATCAGTGATGTTACGGCCACCAATGAACGCCCCCTACTCAGGACTGATCAGCTTGGAAAGAATCGGCCTCATCCTATTAGCGAGAAGCTTAGCACAAACTTTATAAAGAGTATTACATAGACTAATAGGACGGTAGTGAGCAGGTGTAGTAGGATGCTGCCGCTTCAGAATAAGAGCAATAAAGGTCTACTTCCAGTTGGAATGCATGGTTGTAATATTAAAAAAGAGTTGAACTGCAGCAACCAAATCCTTCCTCAGAATATCCCAAAAACGATGAAAGAAAACGGAGGAAACCCATCTGGGCTAGGCGCTTTGTCCTCTGCCAAAGACCACAAAGCATCTTTGACCTCCTCATCGGACACCTGATATAAAAGTGAAAAATTATGGATAGCAGAAACTAAGGTGTGGGGAGGAACTGTGGAGATGGAAGAAGAGATAGGAGTTGGAACAGTCCACCTGGATGTGAAGTAGCGGCAGAATGTCCTCCGAATGATGGATTCGTCTTCAGTCTAGCCCTCTTGATCAGAATGAATAGCCCGGATGGTATTGATGTGCCTCCTAATGATGGTCGCATGGTGAAAATAGCGGGTATTCCTATCACCCTGCCTCAGCCATTGGGCTCTGGAATTTTGCCTCCAAAGGACTTCCTGGTTTAGAAGAAGTGAATGATGGCGAGCAAGGGAAGACCAAAGGGCCTGGAGGTCGACCTCCGCCAAAAAACCTTGGGTGTCCTCCTTTACCTGCAAATCATGAATAATGGCTTCCACAGTCTTAATTTGGTGCATAAGATTGCTGACCTCCACCTTGTTCCACCAGAGTAGGCGCTGCTTCAAAAGTTTTAGTCTCCTGGATATCCTGTAAGCCGTGTCACCCCGGACAAGCATCCTCCACACCTCCCTGGCAATGTCTTTGGCCTTAGGATAAGAAAGCCAAAACTATTCAAATTTGAAAGGCACGGATCTGGGAGGAGGAGAGTTAATAGAGAGAAGAATAGGGGCATGGTCATAAGCAATCCTGCTAAGGTGGCGCACTGTATGGTCCGGGAACAGCGAGAGCCACGAAGGGGTGGCGTAGTATCTGTCTAGCCTCTCCCACACTCTGGCTTGACCGGAGTGGTTATTACACCAAGTATGTCGGGGCCCTATGAAGCCCAAGTCCATGAGGCCATTGTCCTGGATAAACTTGGAGAATTCTCTAGTGCCGGCATCCTGGGTAAAGGGTTTACCGCCACACTTGTCTTCTTGCTTGTCAATAGTATTGAAATCACCAGCTACAATAGTGGGGGTCCCCTGCTTAATTAGAGCTGAGGCTTCTTCCCAAACTATCCTTCTCTCACGGTAAGACGTGCTAGCATAAACTCTATAAAGAAGCCAGGAAGGACGGTCTGGTTCAGAGATGACTATGGCAACCATCTGAGAGGATTTATGAAAAACATCAGCTTTGGTTGCCATGAAATCCCAACTGACAATAATACACCCTGCCTGACCCTGGGAGGGCACAGAATAAAATCCCCAATCTCTAGGCAACTGGCGCTTAAAAGTATCCATACTAGAACTAGACATCCTAGTTTCAAGCAAAACACACATTTGCGAATGATGAAGCTGAAGGTCCCTGTGATAAGTAGATAAAAACGAGCATTTTTTCGCCCCCCTTACATTCCAAACCAGAGTTTTCATAGGTACTAAAGTCAAGGTTGAGGCTAGGACCCCTGTCCTACCTCAGTAAATTCCAAAGGAAGTACAATCTTCTTTTTCCCCTCACCTATCCCCTCCTCCTATATAGGAACAATAACTAAGCCTATACCTTTACTGCCAACCCCTTTAAGACCCAGGGCATTCTGGACCATGTTACAGACTATGTCATGCTGTCCCTGAACCAATGATCCCCTTCCATCAGCTTTGTGGCTTTGGATGAAGGACTCTCAGCCTTGATTTTTTCCCCTGGCAGCATGTGACCCTCGTGGACCTTTACCTCAATAAGAAATCCCTCTCAGCCCTGCGACTGCTGAATTTGTGTTAGGCCTGATGAAGTCGGTGGCTATGGTGCCGAGATTAGGTGTTGATGCAGCAAAGGACGTAGGCTTCCTTCTCCCTGGTGCAATTCCACTACATTACCTGCAGTAGTGAACCCCTTCCCACTATCCATCTCCTTCAACCTCCCCCACGTGCTAAGCCCTCCTCCTTTCCCTGTCCCCCCAATCCCCCCATAAGGCTCTCCGAGGACCTAGCACCAGGAGACACCACTTGCTCCCCCCCGACCGCATCACCCTCTGAGAGATACCCCTTCCGGTCCCCCTCCGAACGATCACCCTTCACCAACCCTTTAGATATCCCTGCTTGCCCTCCCCCCTCCCTCTTTGAGCCCAACTTCCCCTTAACTTTTCGCCATTCCCTCTTCAGCTCTGACTTCCTCACCTCCAGAGCCCCATCCGAAGGACGATGAACCCCAGCACCAACAGGTTGCTCCTTAGCCCCCTCAATAACATACACAGTGGGATCAATAGGACTAACCTGATCCGCTGAAGGTGTAGCAGGCTTCCTTGCGGTCGGAGAAGAAGACCGGGACTGGCTTCTTGTCCGTTTCAGAAAAGTCACCCCGTAGTCCACCATCTGATGCTCCCTCAGGGTGTCTTCAGGTGGGAGCAGTTGCATGCAATCAGTGAGTGCCACAAAGAAGTTCCCAGTTGCCTCCTTCAGCACTCCCCCATCCTCGGAAAGACCCGAAGCAGCCACCTCCGGCGACTTCCTCCTCGCACCTTAGAAGGTTTCTGCCACCCTTCAGAATCAGGGCGGCGAGGAGGGAGTAGAGGACTGCCGGAAGGACGAGGAAGATTAGGGGACGAGGAAGGTGGATCCGGAGAGGAGGCTGGACCTTGCCCCGGTCTGGCAAGGAAGCATTCTTCCCAGGAGCCCCCTGGTAGGGGCACCAGGCTCAGAAAGAAGAAGCTTCAACTAATACCAAGTTCTTTATGGATTGAGACTAGGAACTCAAGTCTCGTATGAGTCCTGTATATTTATTAAGTCCTGTTTTATTTTCTTTTAGGGTTTTAAAGTTCAATTAAAATTCAATCAAGAGTTCAATTAGAGTCAATTAGGCTTTGTACTGAGTCAAGTTCAAGAGCTACTTGAAATTGGGCCAGACCAGCTTTACTTGGAATGCCACATCATCATGGACCACCGGTGCCAACTCATCACCAGAGGACGTCACATCACCTTTGCCATGTCATCTCCAAGGGGCGCCATGGAGAAGGATGCGCCATGTCACCATGCCACCTTGCCACGCCACATCATTGCCACCTCACCTGCCACGTGGCATCATTCAAATTTTAAATTACATGAAAGCTACAAGTGGTCGACCAAGAAGTGTTTTCAAATTCAAAGGAGGTCGGCCAACTCCATCCACAAATCATGCAACTAGCTCCACCAAATCCTCCACATTCCATGTAACCCTTCACCAAATCCTCCACCAAATCCTCCACATTTCAAGTAACCCCCCATAATATTTCTCCATGATATGGGAAATTTCAAATTGATTGAAAGGCCATTAAAAGCCTCTTGTACGCCCATGGTAAAAAAAGTTTTTTTGATGAAATGAAATTTAAGTGAAGTAGTAGTTGAAGAAGGTATTTTTTTGGTAGTATCCTCTTGTTTTCTTTGGGTGTGTTTGATTTTCTCTTCTCAAGCTTTCAAGTGTCCAACGCCAACATCCACCTCTAGGGATCCATGCCTCCATCGAAGTTTCCTTGCCTGTTTGGTTTCTTTGTTTTGAAATCTTTCAAATTGGTCCCAGTCTAACCTGTTCATTATGCAGGATCCTTCTACGATTCGGAGTTCAAGAAAGGGTTCTCTTGCCAAAGATCAATGTTGAATGAAACTAGTTTCTTTGGAATGCCAATCTTCCACTTCAGGGCTAGTTCATCTAAGAGCTTCAATGGATCTACCAGGGAGTGATCATCTTGGGTAAATAACACCTCCTAATCTCTTAAGTCTGAGTTATTGAAGATTGTTGCTAAGGTTTAAATTCAATATTCATTAGCCCTAATCTTCTCTAGGATTTAAATAACTACATCGCGGCGTAAGTTCCAAATTTCAGTGCTCCTTCCATAGCTTTACTTTAGTACTTTTGATCTAAAATTTAGTACCTGTTAATAGGCTTCATTGCTCTCATTTCTCAATCCATCATTTAGATTGCATTCTTATCTTTCGTGCCGCGTCACCCCCTCAGCCTGGAGGGGCGCTCTCTGGCCATGGTCAGCCATGGGCCAAACGTGTAGATCTCCTCCTCCGATCCTTTTGCTCCCTGGACCCGACCAGCATTAGAGCCCTGGGGGTTGATGAAGTTGCCTGGGCACAGGCCTGGAGTTGCTTCACGTGGCCTCCCTTGTTCCTCCTGGTAGTGGCAAACCTCCACTGCATGGCCTATCCGTCCGCACCGGAAGCAGACAACCGGTAAACTCTCGTAGACAAACTGCTGCCAGAAAGGCGCAGTCCTCCCCTGGATAATCACACCCGGCAACAGTGGTTTGGAAGCATCTAACTCCATCCGGACCCGAGCAAAGCCCGTCTTCCTCATGTGGTCCGTGAAGTTGTCCAGCGACAGTGGCTTACCAGCCTCCCCTGCTACCATCATAATGGTGGACGGCTCCCAGTACTCCAGCGGCGGGTCCGGTAGTCTCAACCAGACTACCGTTCGGTTAACTGGGCTCTTGCCGGGCAGGAAATCCGATTGCCATGGTGCAAGGGCCATAAGTTGACCAGCAACTTACCAGGGTCCTGCACTTAACACTCAGTTGCACGAGGTGGAGAACGACATGATCTTTCCCAATGGGAAAAACCTCAGGTTCCGCCAGTAGTGAAAGCCTTACCCAGACCTCCTTAGCCATCCTGGCCGCCTGGACTCTTCGACCTAGACTCCGGACCGTTACGGCAAGGCCCTCCCACTTCCTCCGGGCATCATCGATCAGTGAATCCGGCAGTACCAGGACCTTGCTGAAGTTAAGCTGGAGGCGCTCAACTTCCATCTCCGTCAACTTATAAGAAGACCAAACAGGAGCTCTGGCCGGCCCGTGCACCACCTCCGCCCAGGTACGATCGGACTCCACCTTTCCCTCGATATCAGAAGCTTTTCCTCCTTCACCGAGCTCCGCCATGAGCAGCTCAGCACCTCACCAGCAAACCCTAACCCTCTTTATCCTAAAATCACTCGAAACCGTGGAACCTTCTCGAAATCCTGTGAAGAAGATGGCATGAAAATCGATAGACTTCGACCGCCAAAGCGAACTTCTCCTAAGTTTTGGTTTTAATCCACTTCTTTTCAGTGTGAAGAATGTATTCTTATCATGTAAGTTTGGATGTAAAAGAAAAATATAATGAGCTGTAATTTTTTTTAAAAAAAATTTATCAGCACGTATGAACTGCGCCACCGTTCCCCGGGTCACCCCCATTCAACGCTTCGAACATGACGTAAGCCTCGGAGAGATACATGTACACCCGTTAAATTGATTTCACCCGTTACTGCTTGCGTTTTACGGAGATTTATCCACGAGAAGAGCAGTCATTCCCTTTATAATAGTAGGGTTTTTTTTTTATTCCGCCCTTTTCTTCCGCGGGGATTTCGGAACCTGTCATCTGCTTCTCTGCGATTTTCTCGAAGAAGCTCTCGCCATCGCGTTCTTTCCGATCCAAATTAAAACTCCAATTACCTGGATCGTCGTTTCGTTCGTTCGTTCGATCGATCTACTCTTGTTGATACGTCAGGTAAATTTTATTCTTCCCAATTATTGTGAAATTCGATCGAACCATCGCTCAAAAGCTTTTCCTTTCTTCCCTTTACACTCTTGTCCTTCCTTTGTTTCGATTGAATCAAGCAAAGGATGCACTTCTAAATTATCTCCTGCATCGAAGAGAGGAATCTTGAAAGAGTTCGTCTGGGGTTTTGGGATAGGGCTGCGAATTTGAGAAATATTCTATTATTTTCGTTGCAGAGGCGAGTTATTTAGAATCCGGCCACCATGTTTAGTAGGATTTTCGGAAAGCCCAAGGAGCAGACCAATGCCTTGGCCACCCTCGACAAGTTAAACGAGGTATTGTCATATTTTTCATCCTCATACTGCTTATCTGTCGATCAATTCTTAAGTTATTAGAAAAAAAAATGTTTCCTTTTGCGATTTCATGGTGAATATAGTATTATGTTTGCGCGGACGATATGTGATTCGAAATTTGTCGGCATCTTGCGTAATGATTTTGATCCGTGAATCGAATTTCACGATAGGGTTAACAATCTATGATCTTGATTTGTTAAGTAGTTTTGTTTCTTGTGCTGGTTGCCTACTCTGAATCTATAATGACCATGGATGCAGTGAAGACGAAAGACAACATCCTAATTAATGAACAATCAGAAACGATATATACCCATGGTATCTGTAGCTTGATTTGTTAAATATGACCAACCTTCTTATACCTGGGCTAAACCACCCAGCATGTGAAGAACCTGTTTCCTAATATTAAACAAGACATAGGCTATAAGAATGAACCTATTAATTGGGTGGCTAGTAGACTGCTACTAGCTGTGTGCTGAGTGGCAACAAAGCTTGACAAGGATCTGAATAATGCCCTTATCTTCTTAAAATTCTCATCAGGGAAGACTAGATTGTGGAGCATCTGCTCTTATATAGACTGCGCCTAAACCTGTTGATAAGAAAAAAGAAACAAGTACAGGTTATGTATGATTCTGGGGACGGTAAATTGCCATCTTGCTACATGGGCTTTTTTCCAACCTAATGCATCATGCACCTGTTGGAGTCATAAATCATACATAATTGTGGAAAAAAATCTTTAGAACAAGAAAGATGATGAGCTTAATGCTTACAAGGAGCCTAGGTTGAGGTAATTGAGTTAGCCAGCAACCAGCAGAACAACTTGATAGCATCTCTAAAAGCATCATTTGCTTAGGTGTTGGATGGTGAGTTGACCATAATTTAGTGCCAATATCCTCTTATTGATTACACTTTTTGTAGTATTTTTGGCTGTCCAAATTTTATCGGTCTCATGCAAAACTCAATTACTCTTATACATTTATCACACTTCTTTCAAACAAGTCTTCATCACATTTGATTGCTTCATTTTTGGAAGAAACAATCTATTCAAATAGTAGCTCATCAATTCATTGGTTTTTCTCATTTTTATTCTTTCTTTGTTGAAATTACAAGTTGCAAATGTAGCCCGGTTCAATCACCTTTGAATCGGGCAAGATGGATGAACATGTCTCATTATAGATAGAAGATCTTATTTTTCTGCAATGAATTATGATTTTATACATTGTTTGTGAATATTGCTAATAGAATATAATCTTTTATAAAAGTATTCTTTGAAAATGATTATGTTAGCGAGTATTTGTTTAAAAAATCACATAAGAACTTGTTTCTTTACCATACCTATAGTTCTCTATGTTAGGTGCATATAGGTGTATGCATGGAATGCCGTACTATACCGCACCAATATCATATAGTACCATACCAGTCTTATATCGGTACATCATTTCAGAGCGTACCGATATTACCATACCGTACTAATTGTGTAACAGGATTTTACTAGTACAAGGTCCGGTACTGAGACGGTGAACCTTGGACGTACGGATATCCCAATAAAAGACATTTGTAATATAAATTATCAAATTTTCATGTGCATATGTAAATATACATTTACATTTACAAACTATGGGATGATGTTTGGGTCATGTGATTATGTTAAGCAGCTCAAAGTTGTAAATATTGCATTATTTGCAAGAGTACTTTCTAACTTACTGCTATTCATATATATTAGACACTTGAGATGCTAGAGAAAAAGGAGAAAGTTCTCCTGAAGAAGGTTGCTACTGAGGTTGAAAAGGCGAAGGAGTTCACAAGAGCAAAGAATAAAAGGGGTATGCTTCTGTTGTCCATAATCCATCTTCATTATACATCCTATGGCATTCATTTATGTGCAAGTGATATAGTTTGCATAACTTTTTCAGATACACGTTTCCATAATTAGTGCAGATTTTAACCCCAACCACAAGCTTACAAAATCTTCCCTCTGCCATCTATATTCCAGAAATCATGGGTTATTTGTGTATCATGATTATATCCATGCATCTCTGGCTCACTCTGATTGCCTATGCTGTGATCTACATAGTTGGACATTCACCTGTACATATCACTGTCGGTGCTGAGGTTAGGGTTATTCCTTCAAGGGTTGAGATGTAAGAATTACCTTTCTTCAATTTTAGCATTGTGCCAAAGATTTGGAAGACATTGTTATGTATGAGGTCGAATGATTTGAACTTTTGTTTTATTTTTTCTATGTGCTCTGAACTTGTTTTGCATGTTGTGGAGGAAGGTTCTTTCTTCGCCTCTAGGATACTAATTCAACATTTTGTAATCAACATAAGAAAAAAGGTTTCAAATAAAGTGGAAGTGTTAGTTTCTTTAGAAAGTATGGAGAGAAATTGCATAACTAGTCTAGGTGTTAAAAGGCCTTATTCTGAGGATATGATAGAGTAATATGAATGCATCCATTATTCCTCAGCTAGAGCATAGTAATCCTCTGTATAGATTAGAACTTGTGAATATTCAACCATATGGTTCTCTTCAAGACTTTTGTGGTGTCAAGGTGTTCTAGACTCTTTGATCCCTACCACATTTTTGCGACCCTAGCATACCACTGCACGTGTGAATGTTTATATATTAATATATTTTGTTTTTATGGTTATTTCACAGTGAAGTTTCTTTATTATAGCTTGGGTATCATAGGTTCGAAACATCGAAATAACTGCTGGCCATGTACATCTAACCGTTCCCATACCCTTCAGTGGTAGGAGCCTCATGCATTGCGATCTGCCCCCCTCATTTGTTTTCATGGTTATTTCAGTTTCAAAAAGTGATTCTTCTGAAATCAAATTCATCTATCCTTTTATCCTTCAAAACTATGCCTTCATTTTCTTTTGATATTTATGAATTCATTCCAATGAGTGAATGGATATTATTCTAGTGTGATATCCTTAATGTTCTGGTTGCTTATTATCCTTGCTACCCCTTGAGTTGATTTAAAAGGAAAAGATTTTTTTTTTTCATCCATCAAGAGATATGGTTGTCATTTTTTCCCCTTCTCATGAGGCATCAATAATATGTTCTTAATGGTTTGAGATGTTCTTCTTGTGGTACCACGTACTTCAAGAATTCAACTTATGCTTCTTTACACTTCAGGTCCTTTTTTTTTTTTGCGGGGGGGGGGGGGTGTGGGGAAGTGTATAATATTGAAATTGTAACTATTAGGACGAACCTTAGTTCATCAAAGTCCTCATTTTGTGTTTTCTGTAGACTACAAATGCCTAATTCAATTTTAAAGAAAAACAATCCTTTCAGGAAACAATTATGTAGTCAACTCATATGGCTGATAATTATAAAAAAAAAGGGGGCAACCCAAAGCACGAGGCCTCCATGATTGTGGGTCTCCCGAGAAGGAAACAGGGAAGAGTGTGTTGGGGAGGGGGGATATGTGCAGCCTTACCCGTACATGGGGAGAGGCTATTTCCATATTTTGAATTCAGGTCACAATGGAGCAGTCACTATTGCACCAAGGCTTGCATCCATCTGTTTTTGTCTAAGCACTTCAACACTTCTCCACCTCCTCCTTTCTCTCCTCTCCCTTCTCCTCCTCCTCCACCCTTTTTTTTTTTTTTGTGTTGGAGGGGGAGGGGGTGCAGAGAGTCCTCTTCCCCATTCCACCACGTGAACCCACTTCTGCCTTTTTTCCACCTCCACTCTCATGCTTAAGAACTCATTGTAGGTAGTAGGGTTAGAAGGCTTTTGTTTATTTGCTTTAGTCAAAGTGATGTTATAAATAGCATGGACTTTCTTTTCAATGGTTCAATTGGCTCCAACCTGTGGTCAAGTTTAATAAGAATTGACAAGGCTCCTTCTAAGAACCCATGATAGGAAGTCCTTGTCCAATATATTGATGGTTATGGTAGTAGATGGGTTACTATCCAAGGGGATGGGTGTTTTATTGTAACTGGAGAAAGCACCCCTGGGAGGGTGGGTATAGGGGAGAAAAGGTGGGGACTGCACTGTTGCCACAAGAGTTTCAAACTGTGTTCTACTTCATGATTGGCAATAGAGGAATAAATATTCATTATTTTGGAAAGGAAAATTTGTGACTGAAATGATCTTGGATTATGTATTTACTTTAATGGTTGGATGGGTATGTGGGTTGTTAGATGCATGCCTGCATGTGATATGTCCAATTTTTTCCATGTTATTTTGATTGCCTTGTTATGCATTCATTAATTTTTTTATTTTTGATGTTTTTTGATTGGATTTTTGATATTTTTTGCTTGTTATAGCATCAGACACAATGTGATGTGTTCAGCAATAATCTTCTTGGTACTGAATTTTTTGTCTCCAGCCAATCAACTGAGATCTAGCAATACAAGAGATTTAAGTGATTTTCTCCTTTTCTTGATTTAGATGATTGTAAGCAAAACCTGTTGTTCTTGAGTCTCCAGAATATGTAATGGATCAGCATGTGCATGTAGCAATTTGAGTTACTTTAGCAGAAAGTTCATATTCACTTTCTCTATGAGGATTTCTGAACTTCTGGAATATGCAGATTGTTTTCCTTGTTTGATTTGTTCCAGTTGCTTGGTGATTGAAATCTAAAATAAATTAAGTGAAACACACCATTTCTACCTTGTCTCCATTTACATAGAACCCATCTTGCATTTAGTGCTAGCATTGTATGTTATAAACCACTAGAATAGAACCTATTGGCAGGTTTCCTTCCGATTAGGAATTTTGCTATGCATCAATATGCCAAAAATAGCATAAGCAGCGATTTCTACCTTGTCTCCATTTACATAGAACCCATCTTGCATTTAGTGCTAGCATTGTATGTTATAAACCACTAGAATAGAACCTATTGGCAGGTTCCCTTGCAACTGATTAGGAATTTTGCTATGCATCAATATGCCAAAAATAGCATAAGCAGTAATGCCGTCCTTTGTTGTTCATTATAATATTTTATTGATCATCTCCTAGAAGCATGTCTCAAAGTGTTGTACACAGGTATAAACTGAAAAGTTGGAATGAATTCATGATGCATTTAGAATGGGCATTTTTCCCTGCAGCCAAGCAATGCAAATTATTATATTACTCTCGGTAATTATGTTTAAACATGTTGAATCCTTATCTTGTATTTACATTAGCCGCAATACAATGCTTGAAGAGAAAGAGGCTTTATGAGCAGCAAGTTGAGCAACTTGGGAATTTCCAATTGCGGATTCATGATCAGGTACAATTGAAATTAAATATGCTAACAGTGCTCCGAGGTCTGGTTGATTAGTTGTTGTAGTAATTACTTGTATATTCTCTGTATTAAATGTTTGTTGGTTGGGCATTTCAGATGATAATGTTGGAAGGTGCAAAAGCTACAACAGAGACTGTTGATGCATTGAGAACTGGAGCATCAGCAATGAAGGCTATGCAGAAAGCAACGTGAGTAAACAATAAAAATATATTGTGCTCTTGTGAAATTTATGTTCATTTTTTACTGCTTTATTTATATTTGAAGCATGTTTGTGAAATGTATTCTGTTAAGACCTATACAAAATTTATTTTTCTGTTGCCTATGCATGATTTGTCAACTACTCGACTCCTGAACATGCACAAGAGAGCAGGCTTAGAAAGCTTCTCATAAAAGCATTCATTAGTTGTCATTTTCCCCCCACTGCATGATGATTGATAGTTGTTTCGCTCCACTCTTGGATTATGTGTGTGCGCATGTATGTGATGATTAAGTTGTTGCCTTTCCTACCCCTGAACGTGCTCTGAAGTAAAGCTATCATAATGATGATAATATTTCTTAAAATTGAGGAAGTGAAGCAATACTCTTTGATGCCACTTTTTTTGGTGCAGTAATATTGATGACGTCGACAAGACCATGGATGAAATTAATGAGCAGACAGAGAACATGAAACAAATTCAGGAAGCACTATCTGCCCCAATTGGAGCTGCAGCTGATTTTGACGAAGTATGCACCCTTTCTTTAATTTCAGTTTGTTCTTTCCATTCTATCAATTTGCATCTTGATATTTATTTTTGTACTCTGCAATGGCAGGATGAATTGGAGGCAGAACTTGAAGAATTGGAGGGAGCAGAGTTGGAGGAACAGCTACTGCAACCTGCCACAACTGCTCCTGCTGCTCCAGTGCATGTGCCTGCTGGCAGGCAACAGGTTCGGCCTGCTCCACAGAAAAACTCAGCTGAAGAAGATGAACTTGCAGCATTACAAGCAGAAATGGCGATGTAGGCAGGTACTTTATCTTATTCCATCTGTGCCATACATATGGGTGAAAATACCTTTTATATCAAATTTCCTTTTATAAATATTTTAATGTGAGAAGCTACATCTCCTGCTATCTAAGCCTGAGAGGACCATTTTACTGTTAATGTACAAATTTTTGAATAATTTAACTCAGTTTATAGCCTCTTCTATATGTTGTTATTAAGTTTTTTCCCGTCCTTTTTCCCCAACTGCGGACATCCTGTCAGTGCAACTTTTCTTAATGCTCAGTGCTTTTTATTACCTCTCTTTTGATTTATCATGCTCCACATTTCACCATCTACCTTTATTTTTAATTTGAAAAATACAATGAAGTTGTTGTGTTGGTATACACATTCTGCTTCTGTTGTTTCTGGATTATGGGTGTTGTTTTCTGATCCTTGTATCTGTACCCACCACATTGATAGTTGTGCTTTAGTAGCTCCACCAATGAGCTTCAGCAATGCACTTTTTTATCGTAGAAGTGTCATTTTGTACTCATTTCTTTTGTTTGTTTAGATCTCTCTCATATATTAGCTACTGTTTTACTCAAACTATTTCATTGTTTTCTTTGCATTTCTCCATCCATGGGACATGTGAGAACTTATTGTCCAATTTGCAGTTTTGTGTTTGAACACCGTTAGGCCACTTTTTTCTAACAAAATGGAATGACTATCATCATTCACTTATCATTAGTGGTTACAAAAGTTGCATTAGTCATCTTGTCTACTTGATCTACTGAAATGCTTGTAGTTGTTTCTTTTGTCTACACTGAATTTCACTTTGCATTTTCCTTATTTAATTATTGATTCAGCATGAACTGAAACCTGCAGTATGTCAACTCTTTTAAGTTTCAGTGAACCATCTTTTACATGCATAGGTTTGATGGATTGGTTCAGTTTGTAGATGTTGTTAATATTATATTGGACAAGAACACTATCAAAATAATTTTTCTATCCTTGCATCATAGATAATAAGACTTACTATTGTTGGCTTTCATCTCTTCTCCCTGCTCTCCATATAATGAGAGAGGCGAAATTCGGTGGTTTTACTTATTATTTAACATTTATCTTATTCTTCAGGAAAAGAGTTAGGCAAAGCTTAATACATTTTCGTTATAAGATAATAAACGTGAGATAGAAATTCATGAACGGTAGTAGATAATAGGCTTCTTGCTACAGTAACGGGCCGTGCCAGGCACGACCCATAATAATGGGCCGGGCGGGTTTAGGTTTTCTGGCCCGCGTGCCAAGCCCGGCATGGCCCATAAGGGCCTGGGCTGGCACGGCCTACGGGCCAGGCACGGCACGGCCCGCGGGTCAGCACGGCACGGCCCATTAGGGCCTGGGCACGGCACGACCCCCTTAAAATAAATGGAAATAAAATTTTTATTTATAAAAAAATATTTTTTAATAAATTAAAAAAATGTTGGGAACTAAGAATTTATTAATATAAAGCCATCTTAATGATGGAGGGTTTGGCATAGACCCTTACCAGTTTATTAATTTAAATCAAAATGGTACATAAAAGGAGGGGGGCTAGGCCTGACCTCCAGAATATAATAAGAAAGGAGAAAAAAATAGAGATGACTCACTTTAACAATTAAAAAAATAAAAATGTATAATTATAAAAAATTCAGAATTAAAAATAAATGATCAAAATCTTACTAATCATCAGTAGTATTTGTATCATCATCATCAGAGGATGTATCATGTCACCTTTATCTTGAAGTCCTGCTTCAGCATCCAACCAATCTTTGAAGCAGAGAAGCATCTCAACCGTGTCGCTAGTCATCCTACTTTTCTTTTCGTCAAGAACACGCCGACCTGCACTAAAAGTGGATTCCGATGCTACTGTGGATATCGACATAGCTAAAATATCGCGTGCAATGGCAGACATAACAGGATATTGATTTTTAACACTCTTCCACCAAGCTAATACATCTAGACTCTCTATTTGATTTTCATCATATGCAGACTGAAGATCATTTCGTAAATAAAATTTTAGTTCACTACTTAAAGATGAAAAAGATGAAGATGAACTTGAAGCATGTGTTTGTTTTCTCTGTGCAATGAATGAAAAAATAGATGACGAACGAGAACTACTAGAAGAAGAAATAGAGCTTTGTGCGAGTAATCTAGATCCACGAATTTTTTCATCATATAAAGCATAAATATCATAAAGAAGTTGTATTACCTCAATTTTAGCAGGTTCGGGATCTTGAATCATATTTTCACAATATGTATCAAGTAAAATTAGTACGCCACTTAATTTAACTCTTGGATCAAATACAGCAGCTAAGTTATGCATAGGACATATCTTGTCCTAATACTCATTCCATTTATATTTCATTTGTTCAATAATAGGCATTAAAATATCATCATATCTATATTCTGCAAATTTTTGACTAATCATATATGCTTGTTGTAAAAATGAACATAAAGTTGGATAATAAATACCAGAAAGAATATTAGTAGCATTATAAAAACTAACCAAAAAATCTTCCAAAGTTTTATCTTTATTCCAATCAATTTCAGTTAATGTAAAGGCTAATCCACGATCATTAATATATGCACTTAATAAGTTTTTATATGGGTATGCATCATGTATCATGCTATATGTTGAGTTTCAACGAGTAATTACATCAAGTTTAAATTTTTTAAAACGTTTACCATGATCTATACATAGTTGTTTAAATTCTTGAAGTCTTGATCTTGAAGTATGAATAAAAGAAACTGCATTTCTAATTTTTGAAATGACATCTTGAATCATGCTCATGCCAAGCTTGAACAGAAAGATTTAAGATATGATATGCACATCTAATATGCAATAAATTTTCATTTAACATGGGATGCAATGAGTCCTTCAATAATGCAATAGCAGAATTATTATTAGATACAGTATCAAAAGTAATAGACATGATTTTGTCATTAATATTATATAAACATGCAGTTTGATAAATGATATTTGAAATTTGTTGTCCAGAATGTGAAAAAACAAAAGCACGAAAATCAAGAATACGTTTATTTAATTGCCAATCATTATCAATATAATGAGCAGTAATAGTAATAAAATAATTACTACTTACAGATGCTGACCAAATATCAGAAGTTAATGAAACTTTTGCATTTAAAACCGTGTTTCAATTAAATTTTGTCTCATTGCTAAAAAGTTAATCATAGCTACTCTTCTAAATGTATGTCTACTACTTCTTTTGTAAGCAGGTTGTAGAGCTAATTGAACATATTTTTCAAAATTAAAAGATTCACATAAACTAAAAGGTAATTCATCCTTAACTATCCATTTTACAACTGTTTTTCTTTGATTTTCATGATTATATGCAAAATTACCTACAAGTGATCCCCTTGTATATTAAGGATACATTGAAGATGAGAATCATGCATCCTATGACTCTCTTGATATCTTTTTAAATGGCATGTTCTCCCACTACTACTATAACTATAAAGTTTGGCACATTTTTTACATTTTGCTTTCCAGTTTCCATCAACCATAATTCTATCAAATTCATTCCATACAGCACTAGTCCTCTTACGAGAAGAGGTTTGACCTTCACTTATTTCACTTGGAACTTGGGGATTAGTTTCTTCTCCCTTAGAAATAGGAGAAATGCCAAAATGACTTTCATCATAAGATAGACATATCTAAATTGATAAATGCAAAAAATAAAAACTAACCACAAGGAGGAATTGAGTAGAGGACCAGAGGCAGAGGTAGGCCGATATTTGTGAGCTTCCTCTTGTGCTTTCAACAAGGAGTGACATTCTCTTTCTCTTGTACTTCTAACTTCTCAACAAGAACCTCCTTTTGTGTAGCACTTGAACACAAAAGGAGGAATTAGGAACTTGGGGATTAGTTTCTTCTCCCTTAGAAATAGGAGAAATGCCAAAATGACTTTCATCATAAGATGACATATCTAAATTGATAAATGCAAAAAATAAAAACTAACCACAAGGAGGAATTGAGTAGAGGACCAGAGGCAGAGGTAGGCCGATATTTGTGAGCTTCCTCTTGTGCTTTCAACAAGGAGTGACATTCTCTTTCTCTTGTACTTCTAACTTCTCAACAAGAACCTCCTTTTGTGTAGCACTTGAACACTTGCCAAATGCAAATTAAAAATTAATTGCCAGAAGCCTAGAGCACTTGCTAAATATTGCTAGAAGAGAGAAATAGTAGTAGTGGAGGAGAGAAGATATGGTTTGGTGTGGTGAGAATGGAAGAGGAATTGCCAGAAGCCTAGAGCACTTGCTAAATATTGCTAGAAGAGAGAAATAGTAATAGTGGAGGAGAGAAGAGATGGTTTGGTGTGGTGAGAATGGGGGAGGAAAGGGATATTTATAGGACTCCAAAAATTTTTTTTCTCAAATACCCCTCAAATTAGACGTTTTATGACAGTTGGGAGGATTAAAATGATAAAAAACCAAAATAGCCATTTTTTAGTTGTTATGGACCAAACGGCCTGTGCCAGGCCCGGCCGTAACGGGCCCGACCCATTTTTTTTAAAAAATAAAAAAATAACCGGGCTGATGGGCCAACGGGCCGTGCCTCGCACGGCTGCCACCCCCCGGGCCTAGGGCTGTGCCGGGCCCGGACTTAAGGTTAAGCGGGTCGGGCCAGGCATAGCCCGTTTAGCCTGTCGCCTGGTGGGCCTGGGCCAGGCCGGGCCCGGCACGGCCCAATGCCCACCTCTAGTTGCATGCCACAAGTAGTCTGAACTGAAAGCCCTGGTCTTGACTGCAATATTTCATTTTTAATTCTACAAGCGTTTTAGTTCTGAGGGAAAGCTGTAGAATCCCATCTACCAAACCCAGCAGCTTGCTTCTCTTAGCTGCTGTGTGAAAGAAAGAATAATTTTGCCCATACTGTGTATGTATATACTTCATGGATGGCATTTATGTTCTATAAATAGATGCGTTGTATCAATATCTGAGACATGGTAAGCTGTTAAGCATTTTTCTGCATTTCTGCAGGTTCTCAGATGCTTGAAGTGCAAGGAATGTGAAAATGATTGGGTGCAATCTGTGATGGAGGTGTCAAGATTCTCTACCTCTATATTTTACATCATCCGGTGTGTGTACTTGTTTGCAAAATATTATCATGGTGGCTGGTAGAAAAGGTGTTGCTGTCAACTTGTTTTCAATTGATGATTTGTGTTAAGTTGGATGGTCCCTGTAATCACACAATATTGTAAGACAAAATTCTAGCTCATCATTCTCCAATGCATATAAAGGTTAAGTTATGGGTCGTAGAATATATGCTGAGAATGTGAGACTACATGATAGTCATCCTGTGCCTTAAGCTCCCACCGAAATAGGCATGGTCGAGTTGGGAGGTTTTATTCATGTGTCTCGTGTCGAGTATCTTCCTTTTGCATGTAAGCATTGAAAGAGAATCTTCACTGTTGGACTGTATGGCAAGGTGTTCTTGCACCCCTGACGAGAAGTTGCAAGTTCTTATAATTTTCGTACGCTTGCTATGATGTGTTTTAAATTGGTGATGGTCTGGTTTTAGATGTGAGTAGCTTATAATGAAATCAAGAAGGGATATATATAATGCCCAAAGCAAATGGTTAGAACAATGTTTCTTGGTGCGTTTATTTGTAGTTTTGATCGTATAAGACCATGCAGCCCTTCAGAACCTGGTACGTGCAGGCTTGACAGTTTATGTGTAACCGTGCCTGGGCATTTCTACATTTTAGAGAATACTAGCATGGAACGCGCGCTGCACGGTAGGATTTAACAGAAATAGAGAAGAAAATCTCAAACATGTTATCAATCTTCAGCCGGTTGTTCACTTCAACTGAAAAAAGGGTGCACAACATCTTATTAGGCTTTTGTTCAATCAAAAAAAAAAAGAAAGAAAAAGTAATACTATGGAAATAGAAATAATTAGAATATAGACAAGTGATTAGGTAGATAATCATTGAAGTTTTATTATCTTGATTGTAATCTCTTAGCAGGCGATATTGTTAACAGTCTTCCATATGGATGGTGCAAAATTATTTACAATTTTTTTAAAATAAATAAATAAATACTTACAATATGTTATTGAATTATGCCTGGTAATTTTTTTATAAAAGTAGTTTAGTGATAAAATTTATGCAGAATCTGTTTTTCTGGAGTTGAAAAAATAGATTCTTCTAAAATTTGAGATGAAGAAGGTTCAAATGAACGACTTTCTTGTAAATTAGCGAGCTTAGATTCACCTTTAAAAATATTGGTTACTTTGAAAATATAGCTGATATTATTAAAATTTTATGAATCAAACATTATTTGAAAGATATAGACACTAGTGAGAATCTTTTTGATAATGGTTAGAAGATTAAATCTATCATTTTTTGCATATGTCGGAGGATCAAGTGCCGGAACGCTGCCAGTTGCTGAGCTAATTTTCCAACTAGGATAAAGTTTGTTACCATTATCAACTGTAATGTTTAATTTATATCTAATAAGGCTAAATATACGATAGTTATTTTTGTTTAGTTAGAAAACTATTTTCATTTATAATAAACAAAACATGATAATTAAGAAGATGGCATGATCTACTGGAGGTTAAAATGAACCAAATTGCTTGTAATTTAGTAAAATATAATTGCAATTTTTTAGTTATATATATGTGTGTGTGTGTGTGTGTATATATATATATATAGCTCTATCTTGGCCGCTCAAATTCTTTTTACAAAATTATTTTAGCGTTATTTGTTTTATTGGGAAAACTATTAAATATTCCATTCATTTTAACATAAGAATACATCAAATCTTTCTCAATGTCCAACCCTCTAAAACTATTGGAAGTTTTTTTATTTTGCAAAATATATTTTAAAAAGAATTTTTCATCATTTCCTAATAATTCCATTATTTAGTTTATTCAGAATTAATATAGCATTCCATTGATTTTCTTTAAAAAAATTTAAAAATATATTATAATAGAATTACACTTCATGTACAGCCTTTCAAAATTATCAAAAACTATGTTATACATGATCATTCAATTGATCATTATTTTTTTAGAAAAAATTAAAATGCACAAAGCCATCCCTCATATTCGGTATTTAAATTTTTTTAAAAAACTTTTTTTAGTAAAATATGATCAAAAAACTTTTTTTAAAAATAAAAATTTCTACCTCTTCTTGATCACTCAATTTTTTTTGAAATTATCTCTACATAATTTATTTTATCAACAATTAATACGACATTCCATAGATTTTTTAATATATATATATCTATATATATTTTAGGGTTGTTGTGATAAGCTAATTGGTTTGACTCATAAAGACCATAACAGGCTCGAAGGATAAATAAAAGGTCATGTCAGGCCCAAAAGCTGGTGAGACGATAATTGACCGACTGCCTCTACGGATCTATTAGTCTGACTCGTCTATAAAGTCTGACTCGCTCATAAAAATCTGACTAACTTATAAAAGCCGACCAACTTCAAGAAGAATAAAGACAGCAAGAAAAGAGATGGTTATTCTACCAGAATAATCACCAACCGTTATAACAGGCTTAGGTTAGTTCTTAACTGAATAACGTCGAAACTAACTACAAGAAGCCCTTTCAACTAAATTTTATTAAGGTAAATGCCTATAAATACTGATAAGAAGGGACCTCCGGGGATAAGTAAGGAGAATTGACTGAAATATTCTCTCATTCCTGCCTATTCTCTTTGAGATTTTGTATCTGTTATTTGAATCCTTGCTGACTTAGGCATCGGAATGTTCCCCACCGGAAATACTTCGATGAGTGAGTTTATTTTGCAGGACCCTGAAGGAAACCTGATTGGATGAATCTTGACGGTATGGAAATATCACTTGGGTTTGGTAACAATAGATTGGTGCACCAGGTAGGGGCAAGAATCGAAATCTTGAAAAAGAATCTTGAAAGAGAAAATGATAAAAAGAAGAGTGCCGAACACTTCGGTTGGAAGAGGTCGTCCGCCATCCAAGAAGAACGATCCACCCTTGGATGGTGAAGATGTCGCCCCCATAATGAGTGTGGGATGATAGCAAATCAGCATTCTCTTGGACAAAATGGAAGCTTTGACCGCTGCTATTCAGAATCTCCAAGAAGTTGCGGTTAGTAGGCAATAGCGACCGATCGCTTCAAGATGTAGTCGACGATATCTTTTATAAGAAGTTCAACGATGAGAACCAAGTCAGTGTTCTCGGCGTCATCACTCTTTGAATCGACGTTCTCCAACACGACAAGGCTCCCGACTTCATGAATATAGGGAGAGCCAACTCAAGGAGAAACACTAGAGATCTTTTTCTGTATCCTTCAATGGTTCTACCCCAAGAAGCTCCCAGTGGAGCAAGGGGACTCGATGATACGATAGCTTCGAAAGGAAGTTTTGAAAGTTGGAATTATAAGTTGCTAAACTTGACGACCAATGGAGGAACGACGAAAGACTGATGGCCTATGATTCACGACCAGCTTTTTCTAGAAGAATTATGGAAGAGATGATCCCATTCCACTTCAAGATTCCATAGTTGGAACCTTATGATAGAACCATCGATCCTTTTGATCATTTGGACAGTTTCAAAGTCCATATGATGATTCAGGAGGCAACTGATGCCCTCTATTGTCTCACTTTTTCAGTGACTCAAGAAGGCTGCACAGATGTGGTATTCGAGTCTCCGGCCAAGTACCATGCATTCCTTTGATCAATTAGAAAAACTATTTGTAGCTCATTTCAGGACCAGCAGGAAGATGCCACGCAATTCGGATAACCTATTCTTCATCCAGCAATAAGAAGGCGAAACTCTAAGAGATTATGTGGCTTGCTTCAATTCTTCCATGTTTGAGATCTCAAATCTTAACGAGCATGTCTTCATGTCTACCATGAAGAAGGGAATTTGATTATCCAGATTCACTCTCACTGGATAAGAAATATTTTACAAGTTACTATGAACTATTGGCATGTGTGCAAAAATATATGCAAGTTGAAGAATAAACTGCCAGTCGGTGCCAAGTTGAAGGGAGTCATGTTCCACAAAAAAAGAACCCAAAAAGCAATGAGTCATGACCATTCGACAATGATGATACCTCAACTCAACGGTGAGTCCAAATTCAAAAAATCTGGTCGGCAAGTTCGATACATATACCCCACTATCTCTCCCAAAAGAGAAAATATTGATGAAGATTAAAAAGAAAGCTTTCTCCAAAGACTCCGACCGATGCGAGCACCTTCAGCCTCGTGCAACAAGGCCAAATACTATCAATTTCATTGAGACAACGGGCACACCACAGAAGAATGCATATAGTTGAAAGACGAAATAGAAGGTCTGTTCAAACATGGGTACTTGGAAAAGTATATCCATGGCCAAGAATGCCAGGTTGAGGTTGTTGCTCAGAAGCAGATTACCGATGGCGCGGAACTTCCTAATCAATGACTCACTGATAGAATGGTCATCATGTTGCATCGCCGATCAAGCTTTGGAGAAGAAAGTACTCCAAAGAGACCCCAGAATAACAATGCTATCAACTTTTCTGACGATGACCTATAGGGGGTTCAAGTACCTTATGATGATCCTATAGTTGTTTCCACTGTCATTGCAAACTATGATGTAAGAAGAATTTTGATGGATAATGGAAATTCAACTGAGATCTTACTCTATGATGCTTTTTTTAAGATGAATTTATCCAGGGACAAGTTGCAATAAACTTTGACACCCCTATTGGGTTCAGAGGGACTTCGATAGGAGTGAAAGGGGAGATAACCCTCCCTGTGACCATTAAAATGGAACCTTGACAGAAAACACTTCCCATCACTTTCATGGTCGTCCAAATGACCTCTATATATAACGCCATTTTAGGACTACCCACCTTAAATAAATTCCAGGCAATTGTCTCAACTTACCATTTATTGGTACGATTCTCGACTAAGAATGGAATCAGAAAAATGAAAGGAGACCAAAGAGTGGCTCGATAATGTTTGATGATTCAAGATAGACCACTGATCGACAAAATTATCTTAGAGCAACTGGATCAGTGGGATCAGATAGAAGAAATGTAGAGCCAGTCGAAAGGACTGTGTTGGCTTGGTGCCAGCACACACCTGTGGGACCCAAGTGGGGTTGCCATGGGGATGGCTGGACTAGGGGCATTCCTCGGAGGGTCGACTCGGATCTTGAAATGATGGAGAGTCAGCTCGGCCCTGTAATCGGAATGGATTGAATGGGACTAACTGCCCAGCCTGCTGCTTGGTGCTATCTAGCTTGATGCGGGTCGGCTCAGGTGCGAATCCCCTCAGGCCCGCCAGTGGAGCGTTACCGGTGGGCTCTGATCGGCTTAAGATTGTTTGTTCCAGCTTTCCAACAGGGACGTTCCTTTTGGAATTGTGGTTAGGGGCTGCGATTCAACATTTGGTATTAGAGCGAGGTTGTAGGTTAGAATCCGGATCAACCCCCTGGGTGTCGCTGGGGGAATGTTGGCTTGGTGCAAGCGTACACCCATGGAACCCAGGTGGGGTTGCCACGTGGGGTGGCTGGACTGGGGGCATTCCTCGGAGGGTCAACTCAGATCCTGAAATGATGGAGAGTTGGCTCGGCCCTGTAACTAGAATGGATTGAATGGGACTGACTGCCTAGCCTGCCGTTTGAGTGCGATCTGGCTTGATGTAGGTCGGTTCAGGTGCGAAGTCCCTCAGGCCCGCTAGTGGAGCATTACCGCCGGGCTCTGATCAGCTTAAGATTGTTTGTTCCAGCCTTCCAATAGGGATGTTCCTTTTAGAACGGTGGTTAGGGGCTGCGATCCGACAGACTGTCTCTATACCTATCACAAAAGAAGATCCAATTAAGGTTATGCAAATTGAAAGCCTGCTCAATGAGGATATGAGGTCAAGATTAATTGACTTCCTATAGAACAATGCCGATATCTTTGCATGGTCAGCTAATGATATATTGAGAATCCCTCCCAAAGTCATCACTCATCAGCTGAAGGTCGATCCAGGGTGTAGGCCTGTTCGGTAGAAGAAGAAAAATTTTGCCCCTAAAAGACAAAAACTCATTAATGAAAAAGTAACTAAACTCCTTGATGCCGGCTTCATAAGGGAGGTCTATTACCCGGATTGGCTTGCTAATGTGGTAAGGTAAGAAAAACAAATGACAAATAGAGAATCTGCATTGACTATACTAATCTTAACAAAGCCTGTCCGAAGGATAACTTTTCTCTACCGAAGATAGACCAGCTTGTTGATGCCACCGCTAGATACAAGCTCTTAAGCTTAATGGATGCCTTCTCTAGCTATAATCAGATTTGGATGAATCCTAAAAATGAGGAGAAGATGGCTTTTATAATTGAAAGAGGATTATACTATTACAAGGTGATGCTGTTTGGCTTGAAAAATGCCAAAGCAGCATATCAGTTGTTGGTCGACAAATTCTTCGAAAAATAGCTTGAAAAAATCATGGAAGCATACGTTGATGATATGATTATCAAGAGCATCCAGACTGACAACCATATTAGAGACCTAGAAGAGGCCTTTGGTATATTATGAAGGCATCAAATGAAGCTTAATCCGACCAAGTATATCTTCGGAGTTACTTCAGGAAAGTTTCTCGATTTTCTTGTTACCAATCGAAACATTGAAGTCAATTAAGAGAAAATCCAAGCAATTCTCAACATGAGACACCCATCTAATAAGAAGAAGGTACAACAACTGACCAGATGAATCGCATCATTAAGCCGATTCATTTCTCAGTTGGCAAAAAGGTGCATTCCTTTATTCAAAGCCCTACGATAAATAAGAAGCTTCGAGTGGTCGAAAAATTGCCGACAAGTTTTTGAAAAATTAAAGTACTTATTATTGACTTTACTTTCGAAACCTGAAGAAAGAGAAGTATTATATCTTTACCTCGTTGCTTTGGATGAGGCTGTCAGCTCAGTGCTCGTCAGGAAGGAACTTGAAGGTGCTTATAAGCCGATCTACTATACCAGCAAAGTGCTACACGATGCCGAGATGTGATATCCAAAAATACAAAAATTGATATATGCTTTGGTGATAGCAGAGAAGTGCCTGAGACTATATTTCTAATCTTATCCTATCACTGTGCTGACAGATTAACCACTAAGAGCTATCTTGCAATACCCCAACACCTCAAGCAAGATAACTAAATGGGCCATCAAGTTAGAGAAATTTGATATCGCATATCAACCCCGACCAGTAATGAAGGCCCAAGTTTTGGCTGACAGAGCATCTAACTCCTATGGTTGCGGAGTAGGGTTGATTATAGCTGACCCCGATTGAGATGCCGTGGAGTATACTCTCCATTTCTCTTTTCAAGCAATAAATAATCAAGCAAAATATGAAGTTCTTATGGCAGGACTTGGAATTGCAAGGAAATTAGGCATTCAGAAGATGAGAGTCTTCTCGAACTCCCAATTGGTGGTGAACCAAGTCAAAGAAGATTTTGAAGCCTGAGATACTACTATGGCAAAGTATTTGGAGAAACTACAAGACCTTGCTACCTAATTTGAATCCCTAGACATTTTTCATGTTCCACGAACCGAGAACTCTCGAGCCGACATATTATCCCGGTTAGCCATACCGCCTCTCAACTTCTTAGGTTGGACTTTCATTGAATACATGGAAGCTCCTACTATAATGAGAGAAAGTATGGAAATAAACCAAATAGAGCAAGAACCTGGCTGGATGGATCCGATTACCAGATATTTGAATGAAGGGACCTTACCAGAAGATGCCACTGAATCTAAACAGATTCGGTGGATGGCTTTGCAATACATTATTTTAGAGGGGACTCTTTATAAGAGGTCCTTTATATAACCCTTGCTGAAGTGCTTGGGGTCTTCGGATGCTAATTACACCCCAAGAAAAGTTCATGAAGGCATATGCGGTGACATCTGGGAGGTAGATCTCTGGCTTATAAGATTATACGCTAGGGATAATATTGGCTGACCATCCAGAAAGATGCACCTGACTTCGTGAAAAGGTGCGATCAATATCAGAGGTATTCTAATATTCAGAGGCATCCAGCATAGGGATGGTAATTTTTATCAATCCGATGGGTATTCGACCCGACCCGACCCTAATGGGATGGGTAAAACCCGACCCATCTAATTTATAAACAGATATGGGTTATATAAAAAAACCCGACTCAGGTTCGAGTCGGGTACGGGTAGTAGTACGCCCTGTCCCGAACCCGACCCGTTTATATATAAAAAAAATTATGTTTATAAAATATTTAAGTAAATTAGATATGGGACGGATATACCTGACCCGACCCGACTCGACTTAGCTTTTAAATAAACTAAGTTTTATGAGACTGGGTATACCCGACCCGACCCGATCCATATGTGATTTTTTTATACCCGACCCGACCCGCCCCGAGATGGGTATGGGGCGGGTATGGGACGGATAATTTTTAAGCGAGGCGGGTATGGGTTTTGGGTGACTCGACCCAAACCCGACCCGTTGCCATCCCTAATCCAGCAAGTTAACTGGCCCAGTTGGTCACCTCTTAGCCATTCGTCCAGTAAGGAATGTATATTCTCGGTCCCTTTCCTTCCACCTTCGATCAGAGAAAATTTGTAATCGTAGCCATCGATTACATTACCAAATAGGTTGAAGCCGAACCTTTAGCCCATGTTATTGAAGGAAAAGTCAAGAGTTTTGTCAGAAACTCCATAATCTACTAATTCAGAATCCTTTATGCCATTATCACTGACAATGGAAAGTAATTTGACAATCAAAAATTCAAAAACTTTTGTGCCTAATACCACATCTTTCATAAGTTGACCTCCGTCGGACATCCTCAAATAAATGGTGAAGCCGAAATGACCAATCAGATAATTTTTCATGGCTTGAAGACTTGGCTGAATGAGATAAAAGGACTTTGGGCTGAAGAACTGAATTCAGTTCTTTGGGCATACCAGACAACTCCCCGATCTACTATTGGAGAGTCACCATTTAACCTGACGTACGGGAGCGAGGTGATGAAACCGGTAGAAGTCACTCTCTGATCTAGGAGAGTAGACCACTTAAAGGAGCCAACAATTTGGAACGGAGAAGAGCCAACTTGGACTTGCTTGAGGGCACAAGACTCTAGGCACAGCTAAAAATGACCATATGCCGACAGAAGGTCACTCGGTACTACAACTCACGAGTGAAGGCTAGAACCTTTCGACCCAAAGACTTAGTATTGTGTAAAGCTAAAGTATCTCGACCTACAGAACAGGAAAAGCTTGCTCCATTTGGGAAGGCCCTTACCGGATCACTGAAGTGTACGACCTGAAACTTACCAGATCGAAAGCCCAGACAGCTACCGGATGGCCCAACTATGGAATGTAGAAAATTTGCACAAGTATTATCAATAAAGAGCTCTCTTCATCTTCTCCATAGAAGCAATATTCTGTCATGAATAGTCAGATTAACTCACCGACTCACATCTTAAGAAAAAGATGTTGACTCTGGTCTTGATTTTGATGATTGACAAAATGTTTAAGTATATATGAGTACTAATTATGTTTTAAGTGTATTTCTCAGATCTTAGTACTCAACCATGTTGAATGAAGAAATGCTTGTATTTCAGTTGAAAAAGTCCTTAAATTAATGGAAAATCAAATATATGGACTTTGGAATTAATATGGAAGGACTTGAAGAGGTTAAAGTTTCAATTTGAAGATGTTTCAGCAATGGCACAGGCAAGTGTCGACACTTGGAAATGAAGTGTCGACACCTGAGGAACAAGTGTCGACACTTGAAACTGAAGTGTCGACTCAAGGCCTGAGACAAAACTGAAAACTTCAAAAAGCTCTTTCAGTGAAGTGTCGACACCTGGAGCTGAAGTGTCGACACTTGGAAGTGAAGTGTCGACACCTGAAAACTGAAGTGTCGACACTTGAAACTGAAGTGTCGACACCTGAAGGTGAAGTGTCAACACTTGAACAGTAACGGCTAGTTTTCTGGATTGCAGAACTTCTCCAACTTGGTTCCAAACGGTCATATTTTTCTCCATAACGGCTATAAACGGTCATTTAAGTGTTGGGAGGCTATATAAACATCAAAAATCAATTGGGGAAGTAATCCTTTGGTGAGGTTTTTGAATATTCTTCAAGGATTCAAGAGTTGAGTGGTTCAAGCCTTCAAGCTTCCAAGTTTCAAAGAAAGCATCCAAAGTTCACATCCTCAAGCATCAATCAAAGGCTTCATCAACTTGAAGACAAGATCTTCATCAACTCTCAACGGGCTTCAAAGAGATATTTGCTTTATTTTAGAAAACTTTTATTGTATTCATTTATACTTGCTCTTACATTGTTTTACTTAAAGTTTTTGGTGAGCCTTGGAAAACCAAAGAGATTTTTGGTGAGCCTTGGAAAACCAAAGTGGTTGTTGGTAAGCCTTGAAACCAACTAGGGTTTTACTTGTGAGCCCGAAGCCAAAACAAGTTGGTTAGGTTCTTGGTTATCCCGTAAAACCAAGGGTAGTTGTTGGTGAGCCTTGAAACCAACTAGGGTTTGACTTGTGAGCCTGAAGACAAAACAAGTTGTAAAGGTTGTTGGTGAGCCTAAGTTATAAAACCAAACTTAGTGGAATTCCCAAGGGATTCTTGGGGAGTGGATGTAGGTGCTTAGTTGGCACCGAACCACTATAAACCTTTGTATTTGTGTAATTGTTCTTCTTATGTTTTTATTTCCACTGCATTTATTTAAAATTCACAAGCACTTGAATTGCATTAGCACATACTTGCTTTAGTTCACACTTTAAATAGTACAAAAATTTTATAAAACCCAATTCACCCCCCCTCTTGGGTTGCCTACGTGGGCCTTCAAAAGAGTTGGTCTAATCCACTGAATCAATCGATATGTCCGACAAATAAGAGTTAGTATGACCCACTAACTCAATCGATATTTTTGATAGCTAAAAAAAGTCAGACTAGCCCACTGACTCACACTTGACACAATACGGTCTGGTCTAATCAACCAGCCTGATCGGTATATTTAATAAGATCAAAGAAATTGATCTCAATCAACCTAATTGATATATTCAACAGTGATCGGCCTAATCAGCTAAGCTCAACTTAGTCGCTAGTCCGAATCTATCAGATTCCTAATCCACCAAAGAGCTGATACCCAAGGTACTATTCGACAAGTTTTTACTTAGAAATTTTCACACTCAGAGAATTCAAAGGTAAGAAGACACTAAGAAAGAAAATGATATTTCATTAATCTTTCAAAAAAGGGTTGATACATTTACATTCAAAAATATGAAGAAGACATGGAGTACAATCATTCTTAGCCCTTGGTCACGTCTTCTTCTATATGACCTTCTCCTATCTAGTCAGCCACCTTAGAGGGGCTGGTTGCTCCTGGCTCTACGACCGCCTAAGGTTCATCTTCCTTTTTGTCTTCCTTAGCCATGACGGCCCTGGACAGGTCCAATTTAGGATAAAGTTTTGCGACTTTATCCAAGCAATCTTGGAAGCCCATCTGATAGCTGACCACTCCGGCTTCCATCATCTCATCATCGAAGGCCTGGGTGTTGACCCCGTTATTGATTTTGATGATAAGCAAAATGGTTAAGTATAAGTTGAGGATCAATGATTTCCTTTAAGTGTGTTTTTATTGAAAAAGGTGCTTACAAATTTGAAGAAGCTCATTTGTTTGAAGAAGCAAAGTTTGAATGAAAAGATTGCTCAAAGAAGACTTGGACATTCAAGAGTTGGTTGATTGGTTGGTTAAGTTAAATGAAAATATGTTTCAGCTAAAGTTCAGGCCTTTCTGTGAAGTTTTCAGAGAGGTGTCAACTCAAAGTGTCGACACATGGATGTGAAGTGTCGACTCAGGCCGGTATGCAAGAATGTTTCAAATGGCACAGATGAAGTGTCAACACATGGACCTGAAGTATCGACTCAAAGTGTCGACACATGGATTAACACATCGCCTGAGATTTTTAAGCCACAGAACTTGCAGAAATTGAAGGAACAGCTGAAGTATCGATATATGGAAGCAAGGTGTCGACTTAAGGTGTCGACTCAATTGAGTTAGTATCGACACATCTAAGATTTTCAGAAAATTAGATTGGAGCAATTTGAACTGGGTGTTAACTCAAGAAGTTCAAGTATCGACTCAAAGCCTGAAGTGTCGACACATGGAGTTATAGAAACAGTAATGGCTAGTTTTTCAAACGTAGAACTCGCCCATTTTGCCCTTCAACAACTAGTTTTTCAAGTCTAACGGCTAGAAACAGGATTTGAGGTCTTGGAAAAGTATTTATATGCTTCAAATCAAATCAAAACAAGAAATATTGAAGACCGTTAAAGAGTTTTGAGAAGAGAGAAGAAAAGTGAGCTTTAACTTCTATTCTTTGAAGTTTCAACCACTCTCATACCAAAGCAAGCATCCAAGCATTCAAGAGCCTTCAAGAGCATTGAAGATCATCAATTCTTGAGCATTCAAGAGGCTTCAACAAGTTCAAAGCATCTCTACATCGAGCTTCAAAGAGATATCCACTTTGTTTTAGAAAGCTTACTTTGGTTCATTATTTCTAAACCTTATTTGTTGTAAGGGTTCTTGGTTAGCCTATTGTAAAACCAAGGGAGGTTATTGGTGAGCCTTTGCAAAACCAATTAGGTAGGTGGTTAGCCCGCAAAACCACTAAGATTCTTGGTTAGCCCGGAAACCAAGGGAGGTTATTGGTTAGTCTTTGAAAACCAATTAGGTTCTTGTTTAGCCCGTAAAACCAAGTGAGGTTTTGACTTGTTGGCCTTGTGAAAACAAGTTGGGTTTTTGATTAGTGAGCCCGCAAAATTAATCAACTGTAATCGGGTGTAATTATAGTGAATTCTCAAGGAGATTTTGGGGAGTGGATATAGGTGCATTGGATAGCACTGAACCACTATATTTATTGGTCTTTATGATTGCTTGATCTCTCTTCTTGCTTTTACTTATTGCTCTTTATTTTCGCTGCACTTTTATTTTAGAGCATTATAATTGAATTAATAGTACCTTGCTAATTTATTTGTTGAATTGTATTACATTGCTTAGTATCAAGTAATCTTAAGTTTTAATTTTTAGAGACCCAATTCACCCCCCCTCTTGGGTTGCTTACTGGGCAACAAGTGGTATCAGAGCCCTGTTCTCAGTGTATAAGCTTTACCGTCTTGAGTAAAGATCTATGGCAGCCCCAATTGGTACTAGCGTAGTTGAGGGTCAAGCCTCAAATAGACCTCCATTTTTCAATGGATCAAATTATACTTATTGAAAAACTAGGACGAGAATTTATATGCATCTATTGATTACAATTTTTCAGTAGTGGTTAATGGTGTTTCTATCCCAAAGCTCGAAAAGGATTGGCATGAAAATGATATTAAGCAATTTGAGATCAATGCCAAGGCAATGAATCTCCTCTATTATGCATTAGATCCTAGTGAATTCAATAGGATATCTACATGCATGTTTGCTAAAAAATATGGGATATACTTGAAGTTACCCATTAGGGTACCGATCAAGTAAAAAATACTAAAGTAAATATGTTAGTGCACACTTATGAGATGTTTCGAATGGAACCTAATGAATTAATCACTGATATGTATACAAGATTCACAAATATTGTTAATGGTATGAGAAGTCTTGAAAAAGTTATGTCTAACGCTGATCTTGTAAATAAAATTCTCAGGTCACTTCCAATATCATGGGATCCGAAGGTAACCGCAATTCAAGAAGCCAAAGACGTTGACAAGTTACCTCTTGAGTAGCTGGTTGGATCGCTCATGACTTATGAGCTTAATCTGAAACAAAAATCAATGGACATGGACAAGAAGAAGGGGATTGCTTTCAAATCAAACATACAAGAAGAATCCTAAATAGATGAGTCCGAAGATGAAAAGGAAGATGAAGGTGAAGAAACCCTCATTGCAAAAATTTAAAAGATTCATGAAGAGGAGGAAATTTCCTTACAAAAAGAAATATCAATCAAAGGAAAAAGGAAAAGAAAAGGAGAAAGAAAAAGAAAAGGAAAAGGAGAAGGAAGTACCTACATGCTTCGAGTGCAAGAAGCCGGGACACTATAAGTTTGATTGTCCTCTCCTTAAGAAATCTAGAAATAAATTAAGGAAGAAAGCAACGATGGCCACCTAGAGTGACAACGAAGACTCCAGTTTTGAAGAAGAGCAGACCGAAGTTGCAAATCTCTACTTAATGGCACATCAAGACAATGATGAGGTGTGTCTTGCAACCAAGGAGAATAAAAGACTTTAATATCTTGATAGTGGTTGCTCAAGGCATATGACTGAATATGTGAAGTAATTCACTTCTCTTGAAGCTTTGAATGGAGGGAGAGTGACCTTCGGTGATAATGGTAAAGGAAAAATTATGGTATTGGTGAGGTTCACATAACTGCTTCTAGTAGTATTAGTAATGTACTTCTAGTCGATGGTTTGAAACATAATCTTTTAAGCATTAGTCAGTTTTGCGATAAAGGTTTTCAAGTAGTTTTTAAATCATCATATTGCATGATTGCTAGTCTGGATATAAATGAAGTACAATTCATTGAAAAAAGGCATGTAAATGTTTATTTGGTAGACCTAGATGATCTTTCTTTGCCCAATGGAGAATGCCTTGTTACAGTGAATTCTACTAAAGATGAGACTAGTTGGCTATGGCATAGAAGATTAGGGCATGCTAGTATGTATCTTCTTTCAAAATTTTGCAAAAAGAATTTGGTTAGAGATTTACTTGAACTTTGTTTTGAAAAAGATATAATTTGCCAAGCATGTCAATTTGGTAAACAAGTTAAAACTTCTTTCAAACCAAAAGGTTTTGTAACTACTAGTAGGCTACTTGAACTACTTCATATGAATCTCTTTAGACTAACTGGAACATCAAGTCTAGGAGGCAAGAGATATGATTAGTCATAAGTCATAGTGGATGATTTTTCGAGATTTATATGGGTTTTCTTTTTGGCACAAAAAGATGAATCATTTTCAGCATTCATAAAGTTTTATCGAAAAGCTTCAAACAAAAAATGTGTTTCAGTTGTTTGCATTCGTAGTGATTATGGAACTGAATTTGAAAATCAAGATTTTGAAAACTTTTGTATTAAAAAGGAATAGAACATATTTTTTCTGAACCTAGGACACCTCAGCAGAATGGGATAGTAGAAAGAAAAAATTGTACTTTGGAAGAAATGACATGCACTATGCTTTGTAAAAAGCATTTGCCAAGATATTTCTGGGCTGACGCTATTAATACAGCCTGTTACATTTTAAATCGAGTTTTAATCCGCCCTATTTTAAAGAACTCCATATGAACTTTGGAACCAAAGAAAATCGACTTTGAAATATTTTCGAGTTTTGGTTGTAAATATTTTATTTTGAATAATGGAAAAGATCATCTTGGAAAGTTCGATGCCAAGTCTAATGAAGGTATCTTTTTAGGATACTCTATATCAAGCAGGGCATACAGAGTTTTCAATAAACGAATTTTGGTTGTATAAGAGTCAGTATATATTATTTTTGAAGAATCTACTAACAAATCCTCCAGTAAAGAGGATACATCTGATGAATATGCAGGTACTGACAAGCTTCAGAAGCTGACATTGAATGATCAACCTCAACCAAATGAAGAAGATTAATACAAGAATGAGAAAGGTGATGACACTCCAAAGTATCAAGATCTACCTAAGGAGTGGAGGTATGCTTATGGACATCCTAAGGAATTAATCTTAGGTGATCCATCTAAAGGGATAAGAACTCAAGCCTCAATTAGAAATGAATGTGATTATATAGATTTTGTATCTCAAGTAGAACCTAAATATTTTGAAGAAGCTGAAAAAGATCCTAACTGGATCATTGCTATGCAAGATGAACTAGTTCAATTTGATAGAAATAATGTTTGGACACTTATAGAAAGATCATCTAATGTTTCAATTATTGGTACTAAATGGGTATTTAGGAATAAATTAGATGTAAATGGTATTATTGTTAGAAATAAAACTAGGCTAGTTGCTAAAGACTACAATCAGGAGGAAGGGATTGATTTTGATAAAACTTTTGCTCCTGTTGCTAGACTTGAAGCAATTAGACTATTATTAGCATTTACTTGTTTTATGAATTTCAAATTATTTTAAATGGATGTTAAGAGTGCTTTCTTAAATGGTTTTATAACTGAAAAGATTTTTGTTGAACAACCACCTGGATTTGAAAATCATGCACATCTTGATCATGTTTTTAAATTACACAAAGCACTCTATGGATTAAAGCAAGCACCTCGAGCCTGGCATGAAAGACTTAGCAAATTTCTGATTGAAAATGAATTTTCTAGAGGAAATATTGATAAAACACTATTTTTGAAAAAGAAAGATAATGATTTATTAGTAGTACAAATATATGTTGATGACATCATTTTCGGTGCTACTAATGAAATTCTTTGTCAAGAGTTTGCTAAGCTAATACAGGATGAGTTCGAGATGAGCATGATAGGAGAACTCAATTTCTTTCTCGGACTCCGGATCGAGCAAACTACAGATGGTATCTTTATCAACCAAGCTAAGTATACAAGATAAATTATCAAGAAGTTTGGGATGGAGACTACTAAAGCAATAGGTACGCCTATGAGCCCCTCTTGTAGACTTGATAAATATGAACATAGTAAATCAGTAGATCAAAAGTTATACAGAGGTATGATTGGCTCTTTATTGTATTCAACTGCTAGTATGCCAGATATAATGTTCAGTGTTTGCATGTGTGCTAGATATCATTCTGAACTTAAAGAATCACATCTTATGGCTGTTAAGCGCATTATTAGATATCTATCTGATACTATTGATATTGGTTTATGGTATTCTAGAAATTCATCTGCTGAATTGATTGGATATTCTAATACGGATTTTGCTGGTTATAAATTGGATAGAAAGAGTACTAGTGGTACTTGCCAATTTCTTGGAGTTAACTTGATCTCATGGTTTAGCAAGAAACAAACTTCAGTTGCATTATCCAAAGCTGAGGCTGAGTATATTGCAGCAAGAAGTTGTTGTGCTCAAATCTTGTGGATTAAGCAACAACTTGAAGATCTTAGAATCAAGTTGGTTAGTACGTCTATTAAATGTAATAATATCAGTGCTATTTGCTTGACTTAAATTCTTGTTCAACATTTTATGAGTAAACATATTGAAATTAGACATCATTTTATTGGAGATCATGTAGAAAATAATGATGTTTTGCTTGAATTTATTAGTACTGAGTTTCAATTAGCTGATATTTTGACTAAACCTCTTTTGGAAGATCGATTCTGTATGATTAGAAGAGAGCTCGGGATCATCAATCCTTTTGATTAATTTTTTCTATATTTGACTCAAACTAGATCAATTCGAAATTAATCATGATAAATCTTACTCAATTATTATTGATTTCACTCTAAAATTATCATATTTCTAGTGATTTTGATCTGCCCTTGAAATACCTAAATTTTTGATTTTTAAGTCGATGTGTCGACACATCGATGTGTCGACACCTGAATGTGTTGACACATGCATGAGCCAACACATGAACGATAGTAGACTGAGAATAAAGGATTTTCTGAACCATTTTTCTCCCCATTTCTTCCCTCCTTCGAGCCGACACAAGGTTTTAAGGTATCCTCATTGTTCCCATTCTCAGTTACAAGTTTTTAGCCCGTTGTTTCCTTGATTTGGACACTCGGTAGCCCGGTTTTTGGTTGGATTTCTTCTAGCATTTGATTTCTAAACCATAGAAACCCTAGTTTCAACCAAAACCTTGCCCAATCTTTCAATCCAAGCAATGGGACCTCGCAAGCAAGTTGTCCATCGACCTCGTCAGTCAAATCAGGAAGAAGAGCGAAGGACGAAGGCTAGACATGAGTTTAGAGCTCCAATCCGCCTGCACGACCACTATTTATACCGTCTAGTCGGATGAGCTTAAAGACCATCGTTGGAGGATGGCGAGTGGACTTTACATTTGTCGACCAGCAGCATTTCCGGATTGGACAGTGAATTCGTCAGGCTGGTCGACTACATTCTGTTCACTCAGCGAGAGGTATTACCCAAGGCTTATGCGAGAGTTTTATGGATCACTCGCCCGTGGGACAGATGGATGGTTAGCACAGGTCAGAGGATGGGATATCCCTGTTACTTTAGAGATTCTGAGTAGAGTATGGGATATACCGATGACAGGATCTGTTGTAGATAGTTTGATGGATAAAGTCAGTGGACTTCAGTGCATCTTTGAGTCTGACATTCTACCAGAGGGAGCCACTGTACCAGCATCCAGATTATTTGCAAAGATGAGACTATTGCATCACATCGTCGCCCGGATACTTCTACCGAAGACAGGATGTTTCGATTATATCACTGAACGGGAGTTGCTCGTGATGGTCTCTTTGGTTCAGCGCATGCCCGTCTGCATTCCAATGCTTATGGTTCACCAGATTACGGAGGCGTCGACTAGCTAGCGACTCTGCCTACCCTATGGTATGGGATTGACTGTTCTGTTTAGGGAGTATTGCGTAAGCTTTGAGGACGAGCCCTACCGCACATTACTTCATACTGATGTGTATGACATCAAGTCATTACATCGGATGGGCTATCATTTGTTCCGAGGCCAGTGGACTCGCAGGATATCTGGTCAGGTCGAGGACAGAGCTGATGATGATGATGCAGCAGAGGAGGAGCGCATCCTCTCCGGCGAGGCAGGACCCAGCGAGAGTCAGCCCGAGATGGGTGCGCAGCTAGCGGTTGCTTCTCAGTCTGATCCTTCTACTTCAGCATAGCCTCAGCTAGCTCAGACGGAGACTCCAGGCACTTCAGATAGCTTATTGGACAGAGTCAGATGCATCGAGATTGACGTGTTTATCATGAGGCAGTGTCTTGACTGTTTCATAGCTGAGACGAGAGAGAGCCATGCTAGACTTAGTGATGGCATCTTAGCTATACTTTCTGTACTGTCCAGATCTTCAGCGAGTGCTCCGGTTGCTGATACTGCTCCTATACTTGCTCATGCACCTGCTCCTGCACCTGCTGATGATATTGATGATATTGATACTGGTGTTGATACTACTGTTGGAGATGGTGTTACTGTTGGTGATACTGTTGTTGGAGATATTGGAGATGATGATGGAGACGATGAGGAGACTGACTCAGACAGATTTGATTTCATAGATCTTACTTCAGAGCTAGTAGCGGAGGTGATGGCTGACTTGCCTAGGAGTCCTGTTCATGACCCTTCCTATTCACCTGCCCAGACTCCTGTTCCATCTTCTCCTTCTAGATCGGATGATCGCATTCCTGTTCCTATTTCTATTCTCTCTCCACTTATCGATACTCCTATCCTGACACTTATTATTGATTTCCTTGATATTGATACTCCTGTTATACATACACCTATTGTTGAGACCCCCGTTGTTGATACACCGATTATAGACATAACAGTTCATTCTACAACTGATACTTCTATTCTTGATACGCCTGTTGTATCATCAGCTGTTATCCCTATCTTTGACACACAGATTGTTGATATTCCCACACTTCACACATCCTCGCTTATCCGAGAGCCTGGGTTTTATACACCCGGCTTTTAGTATCTTGACTCAGGTCCTTCATTTGATCACACACCTCTTCCAACAGTTGCTGAGATTGTTGACCCCATCAGTTCTGTTCCTACGGAGAACATTGCTTCTACCTCTACTGCTCTAGCCAGAGGTCGGACATATGCTCGTTGCAGAGGACGTGGTTGTCGTACCCCTCCACAGCCGACCAGGACCAGACTCAGAGATCTTAGATCGAGATGGCCATGAGCTCGATCCTTCACTAATACAGGACCGATTGAGATCGGTTCATCTTCTGATGATACTGACATGGATGAGGATTAGGGCATTTATGTATTTTTAGATAGTTTATTTTTATGGTTGTTGCCGTTCTCGCCGCCGCGCCCGTGCCTCGGATCCGTGGATCCTCCCTGACCGCCTGGCGAAGGAACCTCCCTCGCTGTGGCGAACCTGCAAGAAGGGGTTAGGAGACCCTGGCCGGGGATCCCGGCGAGGGAGCTCCGACGGTCAAGTCAGTAGACGACGAGAAGGAACAGACTCTCCAAGATGGGCCCCCGAAGGGGTTCCAGACTTAGAGAATTTGCTAGTAAGAAAGGTGCTCTGGGGACCAGAAATTCGGCCGGGCCTCCTTGAGGAGCTCACGCCAAGCGATCCCCTCTCGGGACCTTGGATCTCACTCTCGGAGCGAGGCTTTTGGCCACTGCTTCTTACTTGTCCCCAACCTGATCGGCTTATCTTGTCGTCCCCAGCTTCCTTCCTTTTATCTCCTCTCGCTGTTCGCCTGTCTTCTCCCCCTGGGAGGCTCCCCTCCCCCATCCCTTTCCCTTTCCCCTTTTGGTGAGGAGGGCCAGGCGGCTTTCCGACCTCGTCCGCCGAGCCCAACGAGGAAAAGGCAAAGACAGAAGGGGGGTGGCGCCGGTAAGGCAGCCGGTCAGACCTCGGGCCTAGTGAGAGCGCTCTCTTTCCCAAGTGTGGGCGCCATCCGTCTATGGGCCCTGTTTTGTCAGAACCGCGCCTCTCGATCGCGGGACCTGTCGGGCCGATGCAAATGGTGTTTCGCGTGCCGTCGCCATCCGTACGGGGCACCGCCAGTGATGCGCACGGCCTGAGGGATGACCTCGGAGCCTGCGCCTCTTTCCTTGGGACCTTCTCTGTACGGGAGGCCTGACCTCGGCCGAGGTGGTCCCGTCTCCGGGGCCACCTGGCGGAGGAGCGAAGGATCGGCCGACCTCGGCCTTGGTGGACCCCTCCCGGGTGGACACCTGGCGAGGTGGCAGGAGGTCGCCTGGCTTCAGCCGAGGTGGGCCCGTCTCCGGGGGGGCCACCTGGCGAAGGAGCGAAGGATCGGCCGACCTCGGCCTAGGTGGACCCCTCTCGGTGGACACCTGGCGAGGTGGCAGGAGGTCGCCTGGCTTCGGCCGAGGTGGGCCCGTCTCCGGGGGGGCCACCTGGCGAAGGAGCGAAGGATCGGCCGACCTCGGCCTAGGTGGACCCCTCCCGGGTGGACACCTGGCGAGGTGGCAGGGGGTCGCCTGGCTTCGGCCGAGGTGGGCCCGTCTCCGGGGGCCACCTGGCGAAGGAGCGAAGGATCGGCCGACCTCGGCCTAGGTGGACCCCTCCCGGGTGGACACCTGGCGAGGTGGCAGGGGGTCCCTGGCTTCGGCCGAGGTGGGCTCATCTCCGGGGGCCACCTGGCGAAGGAGCGAAGGATCGGCCGACCTTGGCCTAGGTGGACCCCTCCCGGTGGACACCTGGCGAGGTGACAGGAGGTCGCCTGGCTTCGGCCGAGGTGGGCCCGTCTCCGGGGCCACCTGGCGAAGGAGCGAAGGATCAGCCGACCTCGGCCTAGGTGGACCCCGCCCGGGTGGACACCTGGCGAGGTGGCAGGGGGTCGCCTGGCTTCGGCCGAGGTGGTCCCGTCTCCGGGGGCCACCTGGCGAAGGAGCGAAGGATCGGCCGACCTCGCCTAGGCGGACCCCTCCTGGGGTGGGCGCCAGGCGAGGTGGTAGAGGAGCCCCGAACCGAGCTCGACTTCGACGAGAGCAGTTTGTCTTGGGAAGTTGTCTGGCGGAGTAGCCTTGCCGAGCTCGGCCTCGGCAATGTGGCGCTGAATCGGCCGGAGAAACCTCCACGTGGCTCGATCATATTTGGCGGTATCTGAGCCCGACCACGTCATCGTCACGGCCGTAACAGTTGCCCCCCAGCCCGCCGTTCCGTTGGGGCGTCGTAGAACGGAACGTCGGGATTAAATGCAGATATGACGTGGGGAGGCGAAGATCTTGCATCATAATTGCCACGATCCTCGTCGCCGCTTCTTGATGCGCCCGAAACCCTATAGGAAGCCACCACGCGTCGCCCACTTGCCCGCAATAAATGCGTCGCTTCGAGGTAGAGGCCGTTACCCTGCTAACGAGGCGTCGGTGTCGGGCGTGCGTCCACGTGGCGATCGCTCAGTGGCTCGGGGCGGAATGATGGGTACGGCCGCTGTCGACTGAGTTTGAAAAGGAGGGGACTTTCCAGAATGAGGCCTTTCCCCTTGCTCCGTGGGCAGTTTGCTGCAGGCTAACTTCCGTTTCCCCGCGTTCGCTTGGCGTATTTTCGGTGAGTGCCTCCATCCTTCTCTAGTTCCCCTCTCCCTTTCCTCTCTGAATCCTTGTTCTCCCCTTTGCCATGGCGCGTCGTCGCTATGTCTCTTCCAATCTGGACGAGGCCGGTCCATCCCGGCCGAGGACTCCATCTTCTTCCTCCTCAGAGGAGGAAACGATTCCGGAGGAGATCCGCAGGCGTCTGCAACCCGGGGTGTCACCATCGGCATCCCCAGGGGGGTCCGGTCTCCTCCGGTTGCTCCCGCTTTGCCTCTTCTTTCTCTTCCTGCTCCGCCTCTTCTTCCCGCCGGTCCCTCCGGTCATGCTTCCACCATGACCGAGGGCGATCTTTCTTTGCTCCGGGAGGCCTACGGCATCCCGGATCAATTCGTCTATTCGTTCCGCGGCCCGGGAGCGCGTCACCATGAGTGGCCCTGGCCACATAGCCTTTTACGAAGACTTCTTCCTTGGGGGTCTTCAATTTCCTCTGCACCCCTTCTTCCTCTCTTTCTTTAGCCATTTCTGACTTGTTCCGGCCCAGTTGGCTCCCATGCCATCCGGGTCATCTTCTCCTTCATAGTTTTTTGTCACTTTCACGGGTTCGTTGCCCGTTTCTCCCTCTTCAGGGCCATGTTCACCCTGAAGAGGTATTCCACCGATGACGGCTGGTGGTATATTTCGCCCCGGCCCAGGTGTCTCCGGTTTGACCTCCCCTCTTCTATCAAGGGATGGAAGAGCCAGTTTTTCTTTGCCTCGATCGAAGATGTCGACTGGGCCTGGAGTGAACCGGACCGGTCTCCGAACCGGAACTCCCAGGTTGAGTCGGCGGACCAGGAGGCCTACTCCCTACTCCTGAGTGACGTGGTCCCGGCACTCGAGGTTCTGCTCTCAGAGCAGAATCTTTTTGAGGCCGGGATCAGTCCCATCCGTGAGTCGGGTGAGATTCGGTTCTCCCTTGACTCTTGCATTCTTTTTTCTTCATAACCGAGTTGGCTGACCTTCTATTCTTTTGCATTGCAGGTATGAAGTTCTCACTGGAGAGCCTCCTGGAGGGCGCGGCCCAGAGAGACGTCCCGGAGGTGGATGAGCCTGCGGCCAAGAGGGCTCGCACCGAGGCGAGCCAGGAGGTGGCGCCGGCGTCTGCACCTAGTCCAGCGGCCGCTGATCCCCCGCCCAGGCTGCCTCGGGGCGGGGCCGTTGATTCCTCGGCTGCCAGATCCGGTGGTGCTATCGTCGAGGGGGTTCCACCGCCCGCAGCCCCGTCCAGCGCCGGCCCTATCGTCACCGCAGCTCCGACGGCGCAGCCCGTGTCCTCCACCGGCCCATCGGCTACGAGTCTTGCTGGAGGGACAGTCGCCGCAGAAGCCGAACTGACAGCTCCGCCACCGGTGATCACCCACCGGTGTTCAGTCATCCGCGACAAAGGGCTCGCGGAGAAGGTGATGGAGTACGCCTCCACAACCCGGGATCGCCGAGCTCGGGGTGGCCGGGACTATGCTGACGCTTTGCTCGGGATCCTCCCGCAGCTCTTCACGGTAAGCCCGAACTCATTTTCTTCCATCTTTCGTGACCTCAGTGGTCTTTCTTCTAACCCAGTTACTTTACCTGTGCAGATTGGGAATGACGTTCTCCTACTGAGGAACTTCCTCGTAGGGAACGCGAAGAGGGACACCGAGAAGGAGAAGAAGCTCGGCAAGCTCGCAGCCGACGTCAAGGACCTCATGGAAAAGGAGGTCGAGCTGCGAGCAAGCAATCAAGCCCTCCAGACTGACCTGGCGCGCGCCGAGGGGCGGAACAAGGAGCTGGAGTCTTCTCTGTCGGAGGAGAGGATCTCCCACCAGTGTTGCGCGGAGGAGGACGCAGTGGAGAGGACTCGTCTTCAGGCCCATTCCCAGTGGCTGGAGCGCCAGCTGGAGGAGGCCCGGCGAGATGCAAACGCGGCGAAGGAGCGGAGTGCGTATGTCAACGGACTCCTGGAGGTCGCGAAGCGGGAGGCGCAGGAGGCCGTCCCGAAGTTCCGGGCTTCCGATGAGTACACGTCGGAGGTCCGGGAGGCCACCGTGGACTCCTTCCTGAAGGGTTCCGGATGTGCCGGGAGAAGGTAGGGGCCTTCTACCCTGAGCTCGACCTCAGTGGGGTGGTGCTCGGAGGTAGGAGGCAAGGAGCTGAGAGTAGAGCCTCCGGTGCGGCTGACGCCACGCCTGCGACCCCGTCGACTGGCGAAGCCGTGGCTCCGGAGCAGCCGCCTGAGCCGGCCGCTGCTGAAGGCGAGGATGCGGAGCGCGCGACCCCGGCGGAGGGCTCCGACCCCGCACCAAACTGAGCCACCGTCTTCTCGCCCTTCTCTGTCGTCGTAATTGTACCCTTTTCTTCTCTTTTTTTTTTGGGGACTCCCGCCTGTCGGGATTCCCAGCTTTGTACTTTTTCTCGGATTAATGAAAACATCGTTTGACTAAGTCTCGAGTTCATTTTCTTCCCCACTCTCCCATCTTTTTTTTTTTTTTTTTTGAGATGTTGATGTGGAGTGCCGAAACGATCGTAGACCTGGTCCCGTCCGTCGCTCAAATCGAAGGTTGGGACATTCCGGACCGCGTGGTATCAGAGTACGCCTTGAGCGGGTCCGTCTTCGGGATCGCCTTCATACTCACGTGGGTGAAATGGTTTCTGCCCAGCCTTCCAGGCCGAAGCCCGGGACCTCCGGACTGAACCCCGGGGCCGCAGGCTTTCTCAAGCCTTGCGCGGCTTGCCAGGCTATTCTCCGGGCTTGTGTGGGCGAACTGGGTTTTATCCACCTTCCAGGCCGAAGCCCAGGATCTCCGGACTGAACCCCGGGACCACAGGCTTTCTCAAGCCTTGCACGGCTTGCCGAGCTGTTCTCCGGGCTTGCGTGGGCGAACTGGGTTCTATCCCACCTTCCAGGCCGAAGCCCAGGATCTCTGGACTGAACCCCGGGGCCGCAGGATTTCTCAAGCCTTGCGCGGCTTGCCGAGCTGTTCTCCGGGCTTGCGTGGGCGAACTGGGTTCTATCCCACCTTCCAGGCCGAAGCCCAGGATCTCCGGACTGAACCCCGGGCCGCAGGCTTTCTCAAGCCTTGCGTGGCTTGCCGAGCTGTTCTCCGGGCTTACATGGGGGAACTGGGTTCTATCCCACCCTCCAGGCCGAAGCCCAGGATCTCCCGCTTCCTTCGGTCGTCGGTCATGATCGGTCATGCCGAGCTTAGGGCCATGCACCGGTTTTCCTACAAAGTGAGAAGAGAGAGTTTGAAGCAAGGGAACTTTATTGCAGGAGTGGGGAACCTTACATTACTGATAATACATTCTTAGGTTCGAGGCGTTCCACGTCCAGGGGAACCTGGCACCGCCCAACTCCTCCAGGTAGTAGGCGCCGTGAGGGAGGGCTTCTGCTACCCGGTATGGGCCCTCCCAGTTGGGCGAGAGCTTGCCGCACTCCCGTGGCTGAGAGGCTTCAGCGCGCCGGAGGACCAAATCTCCGGGACGAAAAACCTTCGACCGCACTCGGGAGTTGTAATACTTGGCCACACGCTGCCTATACGCTGCCATTCGAACTCGGGCCTTGTCCCTCGTCTCCTCAAGAAGGTCAAGGTTGAGCATCATCCTGGCTGGGTTTTCTGTCTCGTCATATTGCTCCACACGCAGCGTGGGCAGGCTGAGCTCGATCGGGATGACCGCCTCGGCTCCGAAGACGAGGTTGAACGGGGTCTCATCGGTAGCCGTCCTCGGGGTGGTGTGGTATGCCCAGAGGACGCTGGGGAGCTCGTCGGCCCACCTGCCCTTGGCCTGGTCCAGCCGCGTGCGGAGGCCCTGAAGAATGGTCCTGTTCGTGACTTCGGCCTCTCCATTGGTCTGGGGATGCGCCACCGAGGTGAAGCGATGCCTGATGCCGAGGTCGCTGCAGAACTCTTCGAACTCCCGGCAGTCGAACTGGCGCCCGTTGTCGGTAACCACGGTGTGGGGGAGGCCGAAGCGGCAAACGATCGACTTCCAAAAGAACTTGGCGACGTTTGCTTCGGTGATCCTCGCCAAGGGTTCGGCCTCGACCCACTTTGTGAAGTAGTCGATGGCCACTATCAAGAACTTCCGCTGTCCAGATGCCGGCGGGAATGGGCCCAGAAGGTCCATCCCCCACTAGACGAACGGCCAGGGAGCTGAGAGCTGGGAGATTGGGTTGGAGGGCTGCCGTTGCACCGTGGCGTGACGCTGGCACCGGTCGCACTTCTTCACGAAGCCAGCGACGTCTTCCTTCATCGTCTCCCAGAAGTAGCCCTGACGGAGGGTCTTGTACGCCAATGCCCTGCCCCCCACGTGGTTCCCGCAGACGCCTTCGTGAATCTCCTGGAGCACGAGCTTGGCTTCCGTGGGTCCTACATACTTGAGGAGGGGGTAGGAGTAGGATCTTCGATACAATTGCCCATCCATCAGGACGAACCGCACGGTTTTCTTTCTGATAAGGCGAGCCACCTCGCGGTCCTCCGGCAGGGTGCCACTGGTGATGTATTCAGCGTACTTGTCCATCCAGCTGGGTTCATGGCTGACCTGATGGACGTCCACCGGTGCCTCGAGGCTTGGGATCTCAAGGCGCTCCACATGAGCGCGGCCCAGCATCGAGTCCGGCAGGGTCGCCAGCCGAGAGAGAGTATCTGCGCGGGCGTTCTCCCTGCGGGGATATGGAAGATGTTGAAGCACCGGAATCTGGACGCGCCCGCCTTGACGAGCTCCAAGTATTTCGCCATTTGGGGGTCATATGCGGCATACTCCCCGGAGACCTGTCCCGCCACGAGCTGGGAATCGGTGAAAGCTCTGAGGTTGGTCACTCCCAGCTCGCGGGAGACCCTCAGCCCGGCAAGAAGTGCTTTGTACTCCGCTTGGTTATTTGTCGTGGAGAATTGGAAACGGAGCGCGCATTCGACGACGACCCCGTCGCTGTTGGCAAGGATGAGTCCGGCTCCGCTCCCGCTGGAGTTCGAGGCTCCATCCACATGGAGGATCCAGGCGTCCTCTCCAGGCTCACCGGGGCCTATCTCCATCGGCTGGCCTGAGGGGCCTTCCTCGGGCTCCTTGCCCAAGCCTGCACATTCGACCAAGAAGTCGGCCAGCACCTGTGCCTTCATGGCCGACCTTGGCCTGTACGTAATGTCGAACTCGCTGAGCTTCAGTGCCCACTTTGCCAATCGTCCCGAAGTATCGGGTCGGCTGAGCACCGCTTTCAGTGGTTGATCCGTCAGGACAGCGATGGGGTGCGCTTGGAAATAGGGCCTGAGACGCTGGGCAGACACTATTAGCGCAAAAACGAGTTTCTCAGGCTGAGAATACCTGATGATGCAGAACAAATAAAGGGATGCGATGCGGAAGTAAATTAAGATTAACTATTTTTTTTTTTTTTTTTTTATATGTTTGTAGAAGTTGGCTTCAAATCAAAGAAAAGTTAACCTAACATTGAAAGATACTAATATGATAATTGAAAGCACAATTTTAAGGAAACTAAATTATCAGAGTAGTTCAGAAGCAACGGATCGCTGGGGGTTGAGAAACTCCCAGACCTAGGGTTTCGCTCCGAACTTTCAACAGAACAGAAATAAAGAGAAGAGATGGTTTATCTAACCATACAATGATCTTCACAGATTTTGGTGGAAGAACTCTCCCGAGCAGATTGTTGGATCATCGGATTCAGATATCTTCGTAATGGATCCTCCAATACTGGTCCTTTGGCGGGTTGGCTTCTCCTGAACTCAAGATCTGGAAGAGAAGAAAAACAATTGATGGAATCAGAGAGTCAAGGGAAAAATTTACCAGGTTGATGAACTTGAAGATTGAAATTGCTGAAAACTGGATTCTCCTGGAAGCTGATGTGATTTTCCTTGGAACTTGCTCTGGATCTGAAGCAGCCAGACTGGATCTGGATGAAGGTGGACGGCCTGGACTTGTAGAGAGAGAGAGGCCGTGGAAGATGGATGGAGCTAGGGTTTGATGGATTGAAAATAATGAAGGGCGGCTAGGGTTTTGGAATTTCAAGTGGCTAACCTAGGGTTTTGGATAAAGATGGAGATCTCTCACCTCCTCAAGGCTCCAATGGAACCCGGATTACCCCCTCACGGAGCTCAACACTTAGAATAGTGCGGAAGAAGAGAAACCTAGGTCACTCAATACAAGAGAATAGCAAAAATAATGTTTCTTCATTGATTTTGATTTGAACTTCAATTGGATGTCCTTCTTTGATTTTTTCTCCAAGAGAAGTCTTTTCCTTCTTTGCTTAGACAAAATTGGCAGGTATGGGCGCCTCCTTTAAATTAGCTTCCAATTTGATTTTTTTCTTCTTTGGATGTGGGGACCATGACACTGGGATGCCTCTGTGGCGCCTCCTGGACTCTGGAGTGTGCTCGGAGTGTGGCTGGGCGTGTGGCTTGGAGTGTGGCCTCCACTTGCTTGAACCTTGATTTGATTGGAAGACAAATGTGGTACCATTTTGGACCAAATTGAAACCACATCGGGACTTGCATCAAGTCAACATGACTCAACAAAATTTAAATGGTGACTCAAGAAATAAATAAACTGGTTGACCAGGTCAACCTTTATTACAAACCCTAATTTCTCGGGCAATGTCAATCAGAGATCCAAATGGAGCTCTGAAGTCTTCTTTGAGTCTGGTGCCCGCACCAATTCTCCCAGGGTGGGAGGAACTCGACCCTGTCGAGTAAGGCTCAAGTTGGCTCTGGTATCTCTCCAAGAGGTCTGGGTCCATTCTTGTAATTCTTCTCGGGAGATCCAAGAGTCATCAGAATCTGGCCTTCCTTGCCAGCGGACCAGGTACCTTTGGTATCCTCGATTACGAGTAGAGATAACCTGATCATCCAGGATCTTTTCAATCTGCTCTTTCCTCACAGGCCAGTTTGTTGGTGGACACACAGGGTCGGGATCACTCTCAATGATAGGGTGAGGCTCAAAAGGCTCACTAGGAATCAAGCTGGCTCCCTGTACTCTACTAAGTCTGTAATGTTGAAAGTAGAGCTAATGCCTAGTTCTGGAGGCAACTCGAGCACATAGGCATTGGATCCTACTCTCTTTACCACTCTAAATGGTCCAGCTCCCCTAGCATGTAACTTTCTAACGGTTCCAGGAAGAAACCGTTCAGGCCTTAACCTAATCATCACATAGTCTCCCTCAACAAAAGATTTGACTCGCCTTTGAGTATCAGCCAACTTCTTATAAGTTTCATTACTTAAATTTATTTTGGCATGAATTTCTTTATGCAAGTCTTTTACATGCTGTGCAAAATTCTCAGCAGACTCGGAGACTCGAGTGTGGACAGGTAAAGGGACTAGGTCAAGAGGTGTGTGAGGTTTGTACCCATGTACAATTTCAAATGGACTCTTACCCATAGACCTATTGACCGAGTCATTGTATGCAAATTCTGCCCTTGGTAGGTATAAATCCCAATTTCTGGTGTTTTCACCAACAAGACATCTCAGCAGATTTCCTAGGCTACGGTTCACTACTTCAGTTTGGCCATCAGTTTGGGGATGATAGGCAGTTGAAAACTTAAGTTTTGTCCCTAACTTATGCCAAAGGGTCTTCCAAAAGTAACTGGTGAACCGGACATCCCTATCTGAAACGATTGTCTTAGGTAGGCCATGGAGTCTAACTATCTCATTGAAGAAAAGTGTGGCTACCTTAGACGCATCAAAGGTTTGGGAACAAGGCAAGAAGTGGGCCATTTTAGAGAATCGGTCGACTATGACACAGATAGAATCATGTCTCCTCTGGGTCTTAGGTAAACCTAACACAAAATCCATACTCACATCTTGCCAAGGACGATCTGGGATAGGGAGTACGATCTGGGACAGGGAGTGGGGTATAAAGGCCAGTGTTTTGTTTTCGCTGTTTGGCAACAGCGCAGGTTCGACATCTAGCTACAATATTAGCTACATCCCTTTTCAAGCTAGGCCAGAAAAAGTGATCTTCAATAGCTAGAATGGTCTTGTCTTTTCCAAAATGGCCGGCTAAACCTCCAGCATGGATTTCCCAAATCAAAAATTCCCTAAGAGAAGTTCTAGGGATGCAAAGCCTATTTTTGAAGAACAAAAAACCATCTACAAGGGTATAATCCTGGTGATTACTAGATGGTCCTTGAACTAGATCCTGATACACAGTTGTGAAATCCGGACAAGACTCATATTCCTCTTTGATTTGCTCAAACCCTATGACCTCAGTTCTAACAGAAGTTAATAACAGAGATCGGCGACTAAGGGCATCAGCTACCTTATTCTCAACTCCAGCCTTATGTTTCAGGACAAAAGTATAGGACTGGATATATTCTACCCACTTAGCATGCCTAGGGTTAAGCTTCTTTTGGGAGTTCAGAAATCTAAGAGCCTCATGGTCCGAAAATAGTACAAATTCCTGCGGTAGCAAATAATGTCTCCAGTAACGCAAAGCTTGCACCACCGCATAAAATTCATTATCATAGGTAGAATACCTAAGCTTAGCATCATTAAGTTTTTCACTAAAGAATGCTATGGGATGATTCTCTTGGCTTAGGACTCCACCTATTCCTACACCTGAAGCATCACAGGCAACCTCAAATACTTTAGAAAAATCGGGTAATCTCAGAATGGGTGCCTGGGTCATTTTATCCTTAAGATCTAGGAAGGCTTTATGGGCTGACTTAGTCCAATGAAATTCTCCCTTCCTAATACAATCAGTGATAGGAGCAGCTAAAGTACTAAACCCCTTGATGAATCACCTATAGAAGGTAGCCAAGCCGTGGAAACTTCTAACTTCATGCACATTGGTTGGCTCTGGCCAGTCTACTATGGACCTAATTTTCTCAGGATCGGCCGCCACGCCGTCAGGGGTTACTACAAAACCAAGAAAGATAACTCTACTAGTCATGAATTCACACTTCTTAAGATTACCGTAGAGTCTCTCATTCCTCAAAACTTGGCAGACTGCTCTAAGGTGGCCTAGGTGATCTGCTGGGGTCTTACTATAGATCAGGATGTCATCAAAATAGACCACCACAAATTTTCCTATGAAAGCTCTAAGTACCTGGGTCATAATTCTCATGAAAGTACTAGGGGCATTGGACAACCCAAAAGGCATAACAACCCATTCATAAAGACCATCCTTAGTTTTGAAAGCAGTTTTCCATTCATCCCCGGGTCTAATCCTAACCTGATGATAGCCGCTTTTGAGATCAATCTTAGAAAAAACCATTGCACCAGCCATCATATCAAGCATGTCATCTAGTCTAGGGATGGGAAACCTATATTTGATTGTAATTTTATTGATGGCACGACTGTCAACACACATCCTCCACGTGCCATCTTTCTTTGGGGTCAGTAAGGCTGGGACTGCACAAGGGCTAAGACTTTCTCTAATAAACCCCTTCCTCAATAATTCTCCAACCTGCTTTTGCAGTTCTTCATGCTCAGATGGATTCATCCTGTAATGGGGCAAGTTGGGCAAAGTCGCTCCTGGGATTAGATCTATGGCATGCTGGATATCCCTAAGAGGTGGAAGGTGGTCTGGCAAATCCTCGGGAAAGACATCCTCAAATTCTTTTAACACAGGTTTAACTTCTTGAGGAGGCTCTGAGGGTTCCGAAGTTCTAAGTTCCTTAGCAGTCAACATCCATATGGGTGAACCACTATGAATTTCTTGTTCTAGATCCTTAGCACTGATTAGGTTCACTCCAGTTTTCATCTCCTTAACCTTACCGGCTCCTTTAGTTACCTTGTCCTTAGGGAGAACTGAATGGATCGTAATCTTCTTCCCATTGAAACTAAAGACACAGGTATTGGATTTTCCTAAGAGGGTGGCATCATGATCATACAACCAAGGTCTTCCGAGAATTATACTGCTCACCCCCATGGGTAAGACATCGCACCAAATCTTTTCGTGATAAGATTGCATTTGGATTTGGACTTGACATCTAGACTGGATGGGTATGGAGGTAGAATCTATCCAAGAAACCTTATAGGGGTTGGGATGGGGAACTGGGATTAAGCCTAACATCTTGACAGTGCTAGTAGAGATGGCATTTACACAGCTCCCACTATCTATGATGATCTTACATACCTTATCCCCTAATTTAAGAAAAGTCTGTAGGATGTTAGTCCTACGCCAATCCTCTTGAACTAGATTCTGGGATAGGATGCATCTTACAACTCCTAATTGGTCAGATTCATTGGGTTCCTCCTCTCCTTCATACTCCTCAACCAAATTCATTCCGGCCTCATAAACTTCTTCTTCAAATTCCTCACTGGGCTCGGAATTATCATTCTCTCCCTCTTCTATGTAAAGGGATCTCCGTGGGCACTGGCTAGCAACATGACCTACCTTATGACACTTGAAACAGGCTATGGCAGTACTCTGACTGGAAATGTGACCTGGTTTCTGACACTTAAAACAGGTGATATTTGAACTAGGAGTTCTCTGGGTGTCAGGTGCCTTACCTTTGTCCATGGGCCTAGGGGTAGAAGTACCCTGAAAAGGTTTACTAGGGATAACTTGGCTAGGTCCATTCCTTGGGATTGGGGCACTAACCCTAGAAGGTATAGGTCCTCTCTGAAATTTCTCAGTGTTCAGTGCAATCTGGTAGGCTTGGTCTAGATCAGTAACCTCTCTCAGAAATAGTTCTCTCTTGATATCTTCCCTCAGTCCAGCCCTAAATCTAGACAAAGTGACTTCGTGGGCTTCACTCACATCACATCTCATTAGGTATTCATCAAAAGTAGCTATATAGTCTGAGATAGATCGGTTTCCTTGTTTCAGGTTTTGCCATTGGTCTAACAGGTTTTGCTGGTATGAAATGGGTAGGTATTTATCTCTCAGTTTTTCTTTCATACCCTGCCAAGTGGTTATGGGCTCAACATTCCGTCTCCTAGTGGTTAGCTCAATGTTCCCCCAGTATAACCTAGCTTGACGCACTAATTTCATCTTGGCAAACTTGTATTTCCTCTCCTCAGACATAGCATACCACTCAAAGTATTGATCCATCTCACCCTCCCAATCAGAATACACCTTAGGGTTCAGACTACCATCAAAAGTGGGTGCATCTAATTTGATGTTCCTGATGAACCTATCATCTCTATCTTCAGGCTCTGGGTCAGGCCTCCTATGATTAGGTTCAGGATCTCTATATAAAGGCCTTCTAGGCTCTTGATGTGGGTGAGGTTGAGGCACATTAAAATCGGGGTCAGGAGTCCAATTCCGATGTCTAGGTTCTTCAAGTACTTGGACTCGGTCCCTAAGTTGGGTAAGATCCTCATGAATTTGTGCGCTAAACTGGGCCACAGTGTTTGTCATATCCTGATTCATTTTAGCCATACTTTCAGTAAGAGTTCTGATCATGGCCTCTAAATCAGGTTGGGTTTGACCAGGTTGATATGGCACTCCGTTTCTGGTAGACATGATGATTCAAGCAAGCACACAAAATGAGACTGGACTAAATCGACTACTGGATCACTAGACCTAGAGTCCAAACTAGATGCCCAATCAGAGTGGCAAGCTAGCCTGTAGTAACTCAGGACTCAGCCAGGCAGGTGTAAGGGGAGTGTTAGGTCCCTGATTGCCAATCCTAGACACCAATCAGTGATTGGCCAGGTAGGCGGACCAGCACACAAGCCCTTCGGGAATGGATCCCTGAACCACCGTTCTAGACACTGAGTGCTAAGCACACACAGAATAACTCGGCAAACTGACTCAACACTAGCCTAGACCCGACCAATTGGTGTCCCTAGCCCACTAGGGCAAATTAGGTCTAACTGATTTTAAATTAGGTCTAGGTTCGAATGATTGGATGGTGGTTTTGGGCTAAGGAGAGGTAATCAACTCCTCCCCTTATCTTAGATGCTCAATTGCCCTTAAGTAAATTATGAGATGATCACTCCAAAAAGAATTGAATTGCAGAACACAAAAAAAACAGAGTTGTTGTATTTTAATGCTCAGAATTTTACCGAAACTAATAAATCACAGAAAAATTATAGAAAATAGGTTCAATTATACTGGTTTCAACGAAGCAAAAATCATGCAATTTAGAGTTTTATGCAGGGAGAAATAATTCAGACAACAGGGTAATTACGGGCTGCAACTAGATTGTCTTCCCCGTTTATAATCCCTGCTACGAAGTTATAACCCAATGGATCCCCTACACGCCCTAGGAACACCCCATGGAATGGGAGGAGGAGGCTTGCGCCTCGCTTAGTTCCTAGGACCGGACGTCCTGGGGAGTCTACTTCGAGCAGACAAAATAAAAAGAGAACAATCAAAGCAAGCAAGCAAATCAGAAACCCTAGACTGGGCTCTGATACCAAAAATGATGCAGAACAAATAAAGGGATGCGATGCGGAAGTAAATTAAAATTAACTATTTTTTTTTTTTTGTTTTTATATGTTTGTAGAAGTTGGCTTCAAATCAAAGAAAAGTTAACCTAACATTGAAAGATACTAATATGATAATTGAAAGCACAATTTTAAGGAAACTAAATTATCAGAGTAGTTCAGAAGCAACGGATCGCTGGGGGTTGAGAAACTCCCAGACCTAGGGTTTCGCTCCGAACTTTCAACAGAACAGAAATAAAGAGAAGAGATGGTTTATCTAACCAGACAATGATCTTCACAGATTTTGGTGGAAGAACTCTCCCGAGCAGATTGTTGGATCCTCGGATTCAGATATCTTCGTAATGGATCCTCCAATACTGGTCCTTTGGCGGGTTTGCTTCTCCTGAACTCAAGATCTGGAAGAGAAGAAAAACAATTGATGGAATCAGAGAGTCAAGGGAAAAATTTACCATGTTAATGAACTTGAAGATTGAAATTGCTGAAAACTGGATTCTCCTGGAAGCTGATGTGATTTTCCTTGGAACTTGCTCTGGATCTGAAGCAGCCAGACTGGATCTGGATGAAGGTGGACGGCCTGGACTTGTAGAGAGAGAGAGGCCGTGGGAGATGGATGGAGCTAGGGTTTGATGGATTGAAAATAATGAAGGGCGGCTAGGATTTTGGAATTTCAAGTGGCTAACCTAGGGTTTTGGATAAAGATGGAGATCTCTCACCTCCTCAAGGCTCCAATGGAACCCGGATTACCCCCTCACGGAGCTCAACACTTAGAATAGTGCGGAAGAAGAGAAACCTAGGTCACTCAACACAAGAGAATAGCAAAAATAATGTTTCTTCATTGATTTTGATTTGAACTTCAATTGGATGTCCTTCTTGATTTTTTTCCAAGAGAAGTCTTTTCCTTCTTTGCTTAGACAAAATTGGCAGGTATGGGCGCCTCCTTTAAATTAGCTTCCAATTTGATTTTTTTCTTCTTTGGATGTGGGGACCATGACACTGGGATGCCTTTGTGGCGCCTCCTAGACTCTGGCGTGTGCTCGGAGTGTGGCTGGGCGTGTGGCTTGGAGTGTGGCCTCCACTTGCTTGAACCTTGATTTGATTGGAAGACAAATGTGGCACCATTTTGGACCAAATTGAAACCACATCGGGACTTGCATCGAGTCAACATGACTCAACAAAATTTAAATGGTGACTCAAGAAATAAATAAACTGGTTGACCAGGTCAACCTTTATTACAAACCCTAATTTCTCGGGCAATGTCAATCAGAGATCCAAATGGAGCTCTGAAGTCTTCTTCTGAGTCTGGTGCCCGCACCACCTGAGCTCCGCGTCGCGGAGAAGCTTGCTGGTATAGTACACCGGTCGCTGGACTCCTTGGCCATCGGTCCGAACCAGGACCGAGCTGACGGCTTCCGGGATGACCGCCAGGTAGAGGATGAGCTCCTCCCCTCCTCGGGCCTGGACAGCAACGGTGGCGACGCGAGCATCCTCTTCAGCTCCTCGAAGGCCTTCTGGCATTCCTCGGTCCAAGCGTAGTCGTTCATCTTTCTCAGCACCTTGAAGAAGGGATGGCAGCGGTCTGCCGACCTGGAGATAAAGCGGCTGAGGGCCGCAACTCGGTCGGTGAGTTGCTGCACTTGCTTCTTGGAGGCGGGCGGCTCCATGTCCAGGATGGCCTGGACCTTCTCCGGGTTGGCCTCAATTCCTCTTTGGGTCACCATGAATCCTAGGAATTTTCCGACGGAGACGCCGAAGGCGCACTTCGCCAGGTTCAGCTTCATCTGATGACGTCGGAGGTTGCCGAATGTCTCCGCCAAGTCAGCCACGTGGTTCGAATCGGGTTTGCTCATTACCAGCATGTCGTCCACGTACACCTGCATGTTGCGGCCGATCTGGTCCTTGAAAATTCTATTGACCAGGCGCTGGTACGTTGCCCCTGCGTTCTTGAGGCCGAATGGCATCATCCTGTAGTAAAAAGTCCCGCGGTCGGTTATGAAGGCGGTATGCTCTTCGTCCTCCGGGCTCATCCGGATCTGGTTGTATCCGGAGAAGGCGTCCATGAATGACAGGAGGCGATGTCCCGAGGTAGTGTCGACCAGCTGGTCGATCTTTGGGAGAGGGAAGCTGTCCTTTGGGCAGGCCCGGTTGAGGTCGGTGCAGTCCACACAGATCCTCCACTTACCACTACTCTTTCTTACCATGACCACGTTTGCTAGCCAGCTGGGATACTGGACTTCCCGCACAAAACCGGCGGCGAGGAGCTTCTCCACTTCCTCGTTGATTGCCTTCTGTCTTTCCATGGCGAAACTCCTCTTCTTCTAGCGGACCGGGCGGCAGCTTGGGTCCACGTTTAACCTGTGCGTGATGGCCTCGGGCGGGATGCCCGGCATGTCGGCCGCTGACCAGGCGAACACGTCAGCGTTCACGCGGAGGAACTCCAGCAGGCGGGTCCGTTCTTCTTCAGGGAGCTGGGCCCCGACTTGCACCATCTTCAGTGGGTCCGAACCGAGGGGAAAAGTCAGCAGGTACTCCACGGGCCCTCCCCTGGGTTCCTTCTCTCTTAGGTCGAGGTCGTCGACATCGGGGGCGAGCTCCGCGCCCCGGGCGCCCGGGACCGTCTGGAGGCAAAGCGGGACTGGCCGAGTCGTTCCCTTCATCTCCCCGAGCCCGGAAGGTGTGGGGAACTGCATCAACAACCTTTCGTGGAGATCGTGGCATCCAGTTGGTTGAGCCCGGGACGCCCGAGAATGGCGTTGTAAGGCGAGGGGAGTCTGACGACGGTAAACGTTATCAGGACGGTCGTCTGCCGGGGTGGGGATCCGGCGGTGACCGGGAGAGTGATCTCCCCTTCGACCCCCACGGAGTCCCCTGTAAAACCTACCAGGGGGGTATGTACCGATCTCAGCTGATCGTGGGACAAGTTCATCCGAGAGAAAGCCTCGTAAAAAAGCACATCAGTCGAGCTTCCACTATCCACCATGTTCGATGTACAGGATGCTTCGTGATGGTCATCTCGACCACCACGGCATCGTTGTTTACATTATCATTACCCTTCCCCCCCTCGGGTGGGATCACATTCTCCGGGTTCCCGACTTCCCGGGCTCTCTTCGCCGCTCGTCCGATCCCGCGTGAGATCATGCCCACGGGCTTCTCCGTTGGGTGGTTATCGATTGCAGGAACGAGCGGTAAGGTCACGAGCGGCTGCCCCTCCGGGGGGGCCTCGTTCCTGACGAACTTCCTGAGGTAGCCCCTCTTAATCAGCTCCTCGATCTCCCGCTTCAGGTTGCGACACTCCTCCGTGTCGTGACCGTGCTCGCGGTGGAACTGGTAGTACTTCGATTTGTCCCGGATGGCCCTCGGGTTCTGAGGAGGAGGTCGGCGGAGGTAGTGCTCGCCCTCGATTTCCATGAGGATCTTCGTCCGAGGTGCGAGGAGAGGAGTGAACTTCCGCTCGGGAGTGGCCTCGCCCCTCGGCCTTGGATTCGGGCGAGGGTCGGCAGATGGCCGGGCTTTCGAGCTCCCGGGGTATCTCTCGGGGGCGGCCTCTTCAGAGTCTTCCCGTCCAACTCTTGACGGGTGCGGTCGGCCTCCTCCGCTCGGATGTACTTATGGGCGCGAAGGAGGAGCTCGGAGTACGTCCTGGGCAGCTTCTTGTCCAGGGAGTAGGTCAGGCGGGACGTCTTGAGCCCGCGCTTCAAAGCCAACATGGCGACGGGCTCGTCCAGGCTGTAGATTTCCAGGGCTACGGTCTTGAACCAGGTGATGTATTCCCGGAGCAGCTCCTGGTCCTGCTGGCAGATAGAAAAGAGGCTGTCCACCTCTCTTGGCACCTTTCGACAGGCGTCGAAGTGCGCCACAAACTTTCCTTCCAACTGGTGGAAGGAGCAAATGGATCCAGGCTCGAGGCGGGTGAACCAGACTCGAGCGGCCTTCCGAAGGGTGGCCGGGAAGGCGATGCACAGAAGAGCGTCGGTGGCCCCCTGGACCCTCATGAGAGCTTTGTAGCTCTCCAGATGGTCCAGAGGGTCGGTGGTCCCGTCGTAGGGATCCACCTGTGGCATGCGGAACCGTTTTGGGATCGGCTCCGCCTGGATTTCTTCAGAGAAAGGGGGACGGGAGTCGTAGCCCGCCGGGTTCGCCGACGAGTTCTGCAGGTCGGCAAATCGGCGGGCGAACTCCGCTAGCTTGCGCTCATGCTCCTCCAGGCGCCTCTCGGCCTAGCACCTGATGGCTTCGTCGGTGGAGTCTTCTACCGAGACTGCGGGTGAAGGGGGCGCCGATCGGTCTCGGCACGAAGTCAGGCCTCGGCGTCGCTTGCTGCGATGCACCGTTTCGGCCTCATCGGCGGGGATCGACTCTCGTGATCCTCCGAACTGGAGTAGTTTCTTTTTGCGGGAGCTTGGTGGCTCCCATGGGGGTTGGAGACGGCCCTCGGGTGGGATGGCCTGCCCTGAATGGAGCGCAGGCTCCCACGCTGCCCCGCAGCCCTGGCCGCGGGGGTCCCTGGCTGCGGCTGCGTGGCCAGGGACCGCTGCTGATGCTGAAGCTGCCGGACCACCGAGGTCAAGGTCTGCAGCTGTTGGATGACGGCCGCAAGGGATCCGTCTGTTGAGGTAGGCTGTGGTGGAAGAGGAGGGGGAGCTGGAAGCTCCCTCTCCGGGTTGTGGCCCCCTTGAGGGGAGTGAACCTCCCCTACACGGCTGGTGGACGCCTCGCGCCCACGAGTGACCACCATTGTCAGAGAGCGCGATACCTGCAGAAAGCTAGCTCCCGCTAGGGGGTGTTGTCCTGCCCCCCCTACCTGGTGTGCCAATCTGTTACCGTTCTCGCCGCCGCGCCCATGCCTCGGATCCGTGGATCCTCCCTGACCGCCTGGCGAAGGAACCTCCCTGGCTACGGCGAACCTGCAAGAAGGGGTTAGGAGACCCTGGCCGGGGATCCCGGCGAGGGAGCTCCGACGGTCAAGTCAGTAGACGACAAGAAGGAACAGACTCTCCAAGACGGGCCCCCGAAGGGGTTCCAGACTTAGAGAATTTGCTAGTAAGAAAGGTGCTCTGGGGACCAGAAATTCGGCCGGGCCTCCTTGAGGAGCTCACGCCAAGCGATCCCCTCTCGGGATCTTGGATCTCACTCTCGGAGCGAGGCTTTTGGCCACTGCTTCTTACTTGTCCCCATCCTGATCGGCTTACCTTGTCGTCCCCAGCTTCCTTCCTTTTATCTCCTCTCGCTATTCGCCTGTCTTCTCCCACTGGGAGGCTCCCCATCCCTTTCCCTTTCCCTTTCCCCTTTTGGTGAGGAGGGCCAGGCGGCTTTCCGACCTCGTCCACCGAGCCCAACGGGGAAAAGGCAAAGACAGAAGGGGGGGTGGCGCCGGTAAGGCGGCCGGTCAAACCTCGGGCCTAGTGAGAGCGCTCTCTTTTCCAAGTATGGGCGCCATCCGTCTATGGGCCCTGTTTTGTCAGAACCGTGCCTCTCGATCGCGGGACCTATCGGGCCGATGCAAATGGTGTTTCGCATGCCGCCGCCATCCGTACGGGGCACCGCCTGTGATGCGCACGGCCCGAGGGATGACCTCGGAGCCTGCGCCTCTTTCCTTGGGACCTTCTCTGTACGGGCGGCCTGACCTCGGCCGAGGTGGTCCTGTCTCCGGGGGCCACCTGGCGAAGGAGCGAAGGATCGGCCGACCTCGGCCTTGGTGGACCCCTCCCGGGTGGACACCTGGCGAGGTGGCAGGAGGTCGCCTGGCTTCGGCCGAGGTGGGCCCGTCTCCGGGGGGCCACCTGGCGAAGGAGCGAAGGATCGGCCGACCTCGGCCTAGGTGGACCCCTCCCGGGTGGACACCTGGCGAGGTGGTAGGAGGTCGCCTGGCTTCGACCGAGGTGGGCCCGTCTCCGGGGGGGGCCACCTGGCGAAGGAGCGAAGGATCGGCCGACCTCGGCCTAGGTGGATCCCTTCCGGGTGGACACCTGGCGAGGTGGCAAGGGGTCGCCTGGCTTTGGCCGAGGTGGGCCCGTCTCCGGGGGCCACCTGGCGAAGGAGCGAAGGATCGGTCAACCTCGACCTAGGTAGACCCCTCCCGGGTGGACACCTGGTGAGGTGGCAGGGGGTCGCCTGGCTTCGGCCGAGGTGGGCCCGTCTCCGAGGGCCACCTGGCGAAGGAGCGAAGGATCGGCCGACCTCGGCCTAGGTGGACCCCTCCCGGGTGGACACCTGGCGAGGTGGCATGAGGTCGCCTAGCTTCGGCCGAGGTGGGCCCGTCTCCAGGGGCCACCTGGCGAAGGAGCGAAGGATCGGCCGACCTCGGCCTAGGTGGACCCCGCCCGGTTGGACACCTGGCGAGGTGGCAGGGGGTCGCCTGGCTTCGACCGAGGTGGTCCCGTCTCCGGGGGCCACCTGGTGAAGGAGCGAAGGATCGGCCTACCTCGCCTAGGCGGACCCCTCCTGGGTGGGCGCCAGGCGAGGTGGTAGAGGAGCCCCAAACCGAGCTCGACTTCGGCGAGAGCAGTTTGTCTTGGGAAGTTATCTGGCGGAGTAGCCTTGCCGAGCTCGGCCTCGGCAATGTGGCGCTGACTCGGCCAGAGAAACCTCCATGTGGCTCGGTCATATTTGGCGGTATCTGAGCCCGGCCACATCATCATCACGGCGTAACAATGGTTTATGTATCTTTATCTTTGCTATGTATCTGTTGTACAAGTTCTAACTTTAAATGAAAAACTTTGTTGTTCTTCATCTTTATGTCTTTGATGCAAATGAATGAGATATCTTAAATTGTTCTTCAATGTCTTCACTCTTAAATGAATGAATTTCTTAAAGGATGAGTAGAATAATTCAATGCTATATCTTGACTACTCAATCTATTTGTTTTCCTACCTTTTTAATGATAACAAAAAGGGGGAGTAGAATAATGAAATTTAAGTATAAATGAGTATAAAAGTAGAATAATGAAACAAATGCAATATAATGAGTATAAAAGTAGAATAATGAAATAAATGCAATATAATTTGTGATATATTTGTGATATGCAAGGGATAAACAAATTTTTGAAAACTTGATTTGAAAATTGTTTACAAAATTCTTTAAGAAAGGGGAGTTTTACTTTATTTTCATTTGAAAATCCTTTCAAAATGAATTTCATCTTAAAACCCCTCTTTAAATATTTGAAAAGATTTTTACAAATTATGTTATGGATCATCGATTTAGGGAGAGCTTGTTCTTTGCTGAACTTTTCTTGTAGAGTATCATGATACATGTTTTCTATGTTTTAAATGTATCCCAAAGCTCTGATACTCTTAATCATTATAACAAGCTCTGGCACTATTATTTTGTTCTGAATTTCCATATTATTAATGCAAATTATGTTGATACACATAATGCTTTCAGTTTTATGCACCTTGATAATTTCTTTTAAAAGCCTTTTTAAGTAATTTATACTTAAGGATTTTATCATCATAAAAAAGGGAGAGATTGTTGACTCTGTCATTGATTTTGATGATAAGTAAAATTGTTAAGTATAAGTTGAGGACTAATGATTTTCTTTAAGTGTGTTTTATTGAAAAAGGTGCTTACAAATTTGAAGAAGCTCATTTATTTGAAGAAGCCAAGTTTGAATGAAAAGATTGCTCAAAGAAGACTTGGACACTCAAGAGTTGGTTGATTGGATGGTTAAGTTAAATGAAAATATGTTTCAGCTAAAGTTCAGGACTTTCTGTGAAGTTTTCAAAGAAGTGTCGACTCAAAGTATGGACACATGACATGAAGTGTCGACACATGGAAGTGAAGTGTCGACTCAGGGCTGGTACGCAAGAATGTTTCAAATGGCACAGATGAAGTGTCAACACATGGACCTGAAGTATCGACTCAAAGTGTCGATACATGGATCAACACATTGCCTGAGATTTTCAAGCCACAGAACTTGTAGAATTTGAAGGAACAGCTAAAGTATCGACACATGGAAGCAAGGTGTCAACTCAACGAGTAAGTGTCGACACATCTGAGATTTCCAGAGAATCAGATTGGAGCAATTTGAACTGGGTGTCGACTCAAAAAGTTCAAGTGTCGACCTTATGTGTCGACTCACAGCTTGAAGTGTCGACACATGGAGTTCTGGAAACAGTAACGACTAGTTTTTCAAACGCAGAACTCGTCCATTTTGCCCTCCAACGGCTATTTTTTCAAGTCTAACGGCTAGAAACGGGATTTGAGGCCTTGGAAAAGTATTATATACTCCAAACCAAATCAAAACAAGAAATATGAAGACCATTAAAGAGTTTTGAGAAGAGAGAAGAAAAATGAGCTTTAACTCCTATTCTTTGAAGTTTCAACCACTCTCAAGCTAAAGCAAGCCTCCAAGCATTCAAGAGACTTCAAGAGCATTGAAAATCATCCATTCTTGAGCATTCAAGAGGCTTCAACAAGTTCAAAACATCTCTACATCGAGCTTCAAAGAGATACCCGCTTTGTTTTAGAAAGCTTACTTTGGTTCATTATTTCTAAACCTTATTTGTTGTAAGGGTTCTTGGTTAGCCTATTGTAAAACCAAGGGAGGTTATTGGTGGGCTTTTGCAAAACCAATTAGGTTGGTGGTTAGCTCGTGAAACCACTAAGATTTTTGGTTAGCCCGGAAAATCAAGGGAGGTTATTAGTTAGCCTTTGAAAACCAATTAGGTTCTTGGTTAGCCTGTAAAACCAAGTGAGGTTTTGACTTGTTGGCCTTGGAAAATAAGTTGGATTTTTGATTAGTGAGCCCGCAAAACTAATCAACTATAATCGGGTGTGATTATAGTGAATTCCCAAGGAGATCTTGGGGAGTGGATGTAGGTGCATTGGATAGCACCGAACCACTATATTTCTTGGTCTTTGTGATTGCTTGATCTTTCTTCTTGCTCTTTACTTATTGCTATTTATTTCCGCTGCACTTTTATTTTAGAGTATTACAATTGAATTAATAGTACATTGCTAATTTATTTGTTGAATTGAATTGCATTGCTTAGTATCAAGTAATCTTAAGTTTTAATTTTTAGAGACCCAATTCACCCCCCCTCTTGGGTTGCTTACTGGGCAACACTGGGATTTCTTGTACTCTTTGATGGCTTGCTGAGCGACATGAGTGAGTTTTTCTTTAGCAAGAGTCGCTCTCCCCTTGGCAGCCCGCTTTGAGCAAGGACCTCTTCAAACTTTTGATTATCTCCTTTATTGATACTTCGATCGAGTGAAGTTTTTTCTTTTTCTTCTTCAACTTAGCATCCGATTTGGCCACTTTTGCTTGCACCACCTTCAATTCTTTCTCTAAAGAAAGACAACGGGCAATGCTTTGCTATAATTTGCCTTCTAGAGCTTATCTAAGCTCCTTGGCAATTTCCTTCTCTGCTTTTGCCACCTTTAGCTGATCCCATAGATTGTGACTGAGGTCAGTGAAACCAGAAATGCTCTCTTCAATCAAAGAGATTTCATGGATGAATTGCAATTGTAACGACAAACAAAGTTAGTTACATTCATTATGTTATTATAAGAAGATAAAAAGTACCGTACTTTACCTTAAGAAAATTGGATAAATGGAAGGGACAATATCCTCCCGTCATTAAGCCTTAGTTGCCTGGAGGATGACGACCTTCAGTAGCCATCAAGCTTGTTCGGGATTGTCCATCCCCGTCTCATCAGCATAGATGCTAAAGTCTATGACCTGGTCCTCTTTAGTGGGCTGACCCCTCTCCTCTACTTCCACCTGAGGAGCCTTGCCTTTGTCGAATCGGCAAGGTCGAGTTGACGAAGGGTCGATGTCGGAAGTTGTGGTCGGTTGCTCTACAGGCTATGCAGTAGGAACAACTCTTAAACAAAGCTCAGATAGAGGTACGTCATTGTCATTCGAAGTACTCCTCACCACTATCGGAGTACTCACCCTAGTCATAACCTCTGGAGAAGCTACTCTGGTCCTCTTCGGTCTCTCCGACTCTAGGGGAGGGGCTACTGCTTGCCTCTTCCTAATGGCCTGATGGAGCTTTTGAGCATCGGGTTTCATCTTCTTGTCTACAAGAAAGAAGAATTAAAGAACAAGTTAGCAAGAAGAGAAGAAAATAAAGGAAAAACAAGTGGCCTGTCCAATAAAGACATACCTAAAGTAGGAAAGGCGCTAATCAGAGCGAGGTAAAGGCCTTGCTCGCTTAGCAACTCCCTTAATGGAAGAACTTCGATCCCTGAGAGCTTATCAAAGTCCTCCTTATCAACCATTAAGACTTTCTTCCCGTCATTGGGGGTCAGACGGGGCTCCCCCTACTTGATACTAAAGCCCTATGACTGTGCAGAAAAAAGAAAAAAGAAGCAAGATTTCCATCCATGAATGAAAGATCGGATAAACTTCTGACTAATACGAGAGCCAATGACTCACCATCCTTGGCCGTGGAAATCCTTCTTCAAAATAAAGAATGAACTAAATAAAGAGGTCCTAGGTTCTTGTTCAGATCATGATAAATAACTAAGAAGGCACAGATAATCCGAATACTATTCGGAGTTAACTACGCCGGGATCAGGTGGTAAAGATTAAAAATCTGAACAAAGAATGGATGCAAGGGAAAGTGAAGACCAGCCTTTAGATGCTCTTCGTATACTGCTATGCTACCGGAGGAGGCTTGTTTACCCTCTCGCTGGAGCGAGGAACAAAAGAGGGTAAATCCCGTGGAATCTTGTAATAATTCTGCAAGGAGGCCAACTTAGACTCAGTAAGAACACTCCTAATGGACTCAAAGCTCAAGTCCTTATAATAAGAGCCCCTTACCCTGGAAAGACCAGGACTATTGGAGGATTTGCTTCCCTCCCTACCGATTGAAGACCTACCAGCAATGGGAATACCTAAAGACCTAACTATGGAGGGGAAAAAAGAGATCTGACCTGAAGAAAAGAAGAAAGCTCGAAAGGAGAAGAAGAGGTTGAGCCGAGAATGAAGACCCCCAAAGATGGAAAATTCATAGAATGGCGTAAAGATCCGGCCTGAGAAAGGGAAAACCCTTTATATAGGCGACTACGATGGCTCTGATTTCTTCCTCGAATAGCATGGAATGCTTTCGATTGTGCCACGTATACAAATCTCAACCAAAAGATACAACTCGATGGAAATAAGCCAATACGGTCGGAGGAAAACCAATATATCAGTATCGATCTATGAGAGTTCAGTTGGCAGAGATAAAAGATGATGACGGTTATGATTACAAATTCGTGCAACTTCAATGACCCCAATCGTGCCACGAACCCGAGCCTTTACTTAGCACCAACGAAAAAAGTATCGACACGACCCCGGGATCCGAGGGATAGCTTCCTCGCCAATAAGAATCCGACACTTGGCAAAGATGTTAAGCCCAAAAAGTGGCAAATTAATGTTGCCAACTGAATTCGAGATTTGCTATCATTGAAGGATATCTCCTCTCTCTCCTCGTGGAGAACGTGGGTGAAAAAAACTTATCATTATTATTATCAACTCCCATTTTTCAAGGTACTAAATATACCTTGAAATTGGGAGTAGGGGGCAAGTGTTGTGATAAGCCGATTGGTTTGACTCATAAAAGGCCATCAGGCCCGAAGGATAAACAAAAGGCCATGTCAGGCCTAAAAGCTGGTGAGACAATAATCGGTCGACTGCCTCTATGGATCTATTAGTTCGACTCCCCTATAAAGTCCGACTCGCTCATAAAAATCTGACTTACTCACAAAGGCCGACCAACTTCAAGAAGAATGAGGATGGCAAGAAAAAAGTTCTCAACTAAATAACGTCGAAACTAACTGCAAGAAGCCCTTCTAACTAAATTCTGTTAAGACAAATACCTATAAATACCGATAAGAGGAGACCTCTGGGGGTAAATAAGAAGAACTAGCTGAAATATTCTTTCATTCCTGTCTATTCTCTTTGAGATTCTATATCTATTGTTCGAACTCTTGCTGACTTAGGTATCGGAGTGTCCCTTTTTGGAAATACTCCGGTGTGTGGATTTATGTTGCAGGATCCCCAAAAAAATCTGATTAGACGAATCTTGATGGTGTGAAAAGATCACTTGGATTCGGCGACAACAAAGGTTATTCTCTGTTATGATAAGCCGGTTCAAGGAAGGCTGATTACTGATTCAATTGAATCCTTTCTGAACCAGTCGCCCAAGCCAGAAAACTCGAAAGTGACTCAACGAGAAGGTAACTCAACAGGCTGATAAAGCGACGAATCGATATTATCATCCTAGCCACATCACAGGGTCAGCTTTAGCCCACGCCGAAGACATCAACCCCGAAGCATATTCTTGGACCATGTTGTCCCAGAATGGCTAACTAGTCTTCTTCGGACTGACTGGTCCGAAGAAGACAGCTACCTTAACTCTTAGCTTGATCCGAAGAGGACAAGTTCGAAGCAAAATGCTAACCTACTTCGAAGAAGACAGCTCCGATGCAAATAGTTAAGACGTCTTCGGCTTGCTCCGAAAAAGATAGGCATAAGGCGATCAGCCAATCTGACTTCAGTCTTTTCTGAAGGAGTGGTCCTGAAATAAATCTCCACTTAATTTCGACCTGAAATTACCTGAGATGGGTATGGTTGTTATAACCCATCACGTAACCACTAACTCCAATTTCAATAATATCGAAATGGCCAGAATCAGACAGCAACCACTTATAGTTACGGGAATGTTAGGTTAACTAACCCTCGTAACTAAAAACAAGTGGGCTCAGCTGTATTATGTTACATCCACTTCTATAAATACTGATAAGAGAGGACACTCGTGATAAGCAATCTTGGGTCACTTTCACTCTCTCTCTCCAAGCTTTCCGTTCCGTTGCTTGAACCTTTACTGACTCAGGCATCGAAATATTCCCTACCGGATATTTGTTTTATAAATACCCAGAAGGCAGACCAGCAATCCAACAACTTCATCCGGTTTGCAAAAGTTCAACGCCAACATTCTCCGTATCGAGACTCCATAAATTTTGCGTGGCCCCATTACGTATTCACCAAATGACCTATGCCATCCATCTAATAGCCTGAAAGTAAGGCCGTTGACCAAAATGAACAGCTCTAGCTTCACTTGAGCTCGGCTCAAATCAAGTTTGGTTCGATTAAAAAAATCAAGCTTAAACTAGTGAAACAGGCTCGAATTTAATTTCAGACCAAGACAAAAAGCTTGGCTTGGTCAAGCTTGACTAGATGTCGACTTGGTTTAGTTTTATCGAGCTAAACAATAATGTTTACTTACGCAGCATAAGACGATGGCTTATTAAGTCATATAGCGTAAGAAGATGGCCGTACTCAAAGCAACAAAAGCACATGGCATGCTTTACTTAATTCTCAGGCCAAGACCAAGAGGCTATGAGATGATTTTTCAAGATTGAAGAAGATGCCGGATGCAAAATGTTCATTGCTTGGCTTCATAAATTACAATATATAATATCTCTAAAACAAGTAACAAACACGATGCCGTGATGGACTCCACCTGTTGAATGAACTTTTCGATTCTATCTCCCGTTATTGCTCTGCCATTTGTCCCATTTTCGGCCTCTGCTGAACAAAATCCAGTTTAAGCAGGCTGCCGACCAGCAAGTTACACAGATTAAATCCTGAAGACAGTTTCTGCAAGCCACGGAGCCTACTCTCGCAAGGGATATTGAGATTCAAGCCTTTTCAGTATGGTGCTGGTGACACCCCAGTTGAATCCACGGTACTGGAGCCACCTTACCATTCTTGCCTTGCGGTTCTCTGGAGATGTGCTTTGACCTCGGAGCCACTGTTTGGAGGCCTGAAGAAAGAGATGGTCCATTGATGTCTTGGACATGCCATGCTGCACGTTGTGGGATTCACCGCTACCGTCATCGTTCTCAAATACCTGCTTTGTAGCTTTATCCACTTCAACCACGCTTATTCCGTTCTTAAGAAGTGCCTGGATCAAGAACCTTTAATATATGGGATTACGGTAGAATATGAATAATTAAATACAGATTTTCTTTCCATGGTTTCATACAACTTCAAGAAACATACTTTTGGCAGAAGGGTTCAGCATTCATCGCAAGCAGAACAGTTTTTCTATTACTTGATATTTAATGTATAAACAAATATGTAAAATAACAAAAAATGTTAACTAATAAGAGCCTCTTCCTTATCATGTCTCAGTTCGCTCTGTAACACCAAAAAAGGTTCAATGCTCAGAATGACTTGTATATGAGGGCTTTATGATCTTTACAGATATACATGCTGATAGCTTAGATTATTCAAGGAGTTTTATTATTGAATTATCTCATAGCCTTTGTAGCACCTTCTAGAAACAGATCTCCTTTCCAACAAACAAAAATGTTTTTGATCTCCTTTGTTATTCTTTACCTTCAGATTAAAAAGCAAGAATCAGCAACTAATAATAGTTTTAGAACTGCAAAAGAACCTTGTGGAGTGGCAAGGCATTCTAATTATATTTTAGACTACAAAGTTCAAGTGCATTTAATTAAAAAAAAATTCTTGTTTCATTGTATTTCTATAAAAATTAACAACTATTGATCAGTGAACGTCACCAATTATGCATTTGTTTTACCCTCTGTCATTCTACTTTCTCAGTTTAAATTATAGGAATTTAATCATCCAACAATATCCAGCTTCACTATTATGAACTTCTTAAATGGACGAACATGCTCAAATTTGAGCATGCTTAAAGAAAACAGCTACCAAGTTGCATGGGAAAACCATGGGAAAAGATGATTATATCATTCCAGTATATAATGTGAAAGAACAGTATAACTGAAACAATCTTACGTGCCTGGAGGTGGGTGGGTGGATTGGGAGAACAGGAGTTTGTTATAGCACTCACTTGCTTGATACGCCTTGGACCCCAAGTTGATGAGAGCCACCGAGATCGAGAGAATGATTCCGCATATAAGCCATCATTTAGCAGGCCCCTTCAATGGAGGAAAAGAACATTTAAAACCTCCAAGCATAAGCTTGACAAGTACATAGATATGCATGTGTAAAGATTTATGCATCAATTAACCAAGCATTGCTTATGAATCAAATATGAGAAATGTGCAAGGGCAAATCTTAAGAGAAAACATCTTGAAGTTCTGTGGATCAATCAGAACAAAGTGGCATGAACTATTATGACCTTTTAGGCATATCCAACCACTATAAAAAAGATTTCCATATGGGATACGAAAGATGGAAGGAAAACTTCGTTAACTATCAGGAACGGACTTTAAGTAGACATAATATCAAAAGGCTGAAAGAAGACCTTTTCTTGAAAGGTTAAGGCATAAGTTTTTCCAATGATTATCTATGCTTTCTGTGTAGCCCGGATATCCAATGAGACATATATCCATAAAAAAAAAAAATTTCTACCATCTGTTCCATTTTCAGAGTTAATGTAACCCAATCATGAAAATTGCCATTTGTCAGCATCTGCAGTTGGCAGATGCACTGCTCCCCCCTTTCCCACCCATAACTTCTCTAAAACCCACTAGTGGCCCTCTTTCATAGCTAGGCCCTGCTCGAGTCAACAACCAGACTCTATTTCCATATGGAGTGGTGGCCTGCAGTTCTTCCTACATGACAAAACAAGTCACCATCTCCATTGTCCAACAAAAATACCATGCATAATGCAGTCTGATAAAGTTAAAGAACCCCCAAGACCTAGTTTTCTTTCATTTCAAGCATAACATAATAGATAGTGGATTCAGAAGATTTCCAACCTTTTCCACAACTTTAATTATCCTAATTACATATTTCCAAATATAACATGTATACCAAAATCTGTTTTCTCACAATCTAAGATAAGCTAACCATTATGTTGCATGATACAAGTTTAGTTATTTTTTGATAAATATTGAGTTCCTAATTGAACTTCATGTGGCGATTGATTAACTTCTTTGTGATTCATAAATTAGATCGGGATATAAACGACAAAAATAATAAGAGAATATTGGATATTTACCTGCCCTTTATTTCAGCTATCACTGAGTCAACTATATTAAGAGGGTATTTCCTCCCACGTAATTTTTTTTGAAGCTCGAGTGTTGTAAATGCCCTGTGCAGAGAGGGCAAGATCAACCCCTTGACATAAGATATATGGAGAGTAAGAAGTTCGCAGTAAGAAAGTATGTAAAACATGAATATAATGAAGTATCATTTTGGTGATAATAAGACAATGTTTTAAAAAATAAAAATAAAAATATGATCGCATATTGCAGCCACAAAATGCAGACTCATCTGAACTGAGTAACATTGATATTGCTTACAACTCAGAAATCAAAATGTGTAAAAAAACACATAATATGCTAAAGACATGTTCGAAAACATGCAAGTGCTGAAATGCTAAAAGCTGACCTATCACATTTATCTTTATTTTAAAGTCAAGTGGATAGGATATGACAAATGAAAAGAGCAAGTGGACATGCTGCAGGTGTAAAAGAAAAACAACATAAAAATCTGCTCAGACATAAAAAGAAATTCATAGTTATAAGTCAAAAGTAAACAAGTAGTAAACAAGAAAGAAAAATCTATTCAGATAATATAATAGCATCATGGTTATGCATCAAAGGGGAAAATTATATAGATTTTATACTAAATTGTTTATTAGAAGCTTCCAAATATATGACAGAAATATAAGTTTGTTAGAAGGGAAAAAAACAAAAATAAGAAGAGAGCAAGTTACATATTCCACATTTTAAAGAAAAACAATAAAACAACATAAGAATCTTTCAGATGTCAAAATAAATTCATGCCTATAAGTCAAAAGTGAACAAATTAGTAGTAACATAGATAAAGTGTTACAAGAAAGAAGGATCTATTCAAATAATAACACAACATCATGGTTATGCACCCAGATCGGAAAAATATGCAGGAACTATAGTGTTTTCTTTATTATGAGCTTCCAAACATATCTCAGAAATATCATCTGTAAAAATGGATTAGTCAACTCAGAGAAGTTCAGATTAGAGCCAGAAAAGTCTCAGTCAGACTTTGTAACAGTACAGAAACAGCCCAAAATATACATATATTTCTAACCTTGTGGCAAGTAATTCAATTGCCACCTGCTCAGCATCTTGTCTAGTCTTGCTGCTGACTACTTCATCAAGTTTAGTGCCCTTAGTTTCACAAGAATTTGAGGCCTCATCAAGAAGCAGTTCAGACTCATCCCTAACATCAGTGTCCCCGAACTCAAGAATAGTGTCATTGGTATCTTCAAACTCTGAAAACTCTTCAATGTGATCAAGAATATCACTTGACCTCGCTGCATGAATGGGGAAAAGAAAAATATGCATATGAATACAAATTTATAAAAGCAAAGCTTTAAAAAGAAAGTGAAAAGATTAATGAATTCTACAGCAATCTTAGTTGCAACAACATTTCTTCTTGCTGTTCATTACTGAATTGAATTTATCTTGCAAGTTGACCAAACCATCTGCTTCATAATGTATAACTTAATACGTCTGTAAACTCCATTACCAACTCAAAAAAGTTTCTTGTTCCATGACATCAGATACCATAACTCAATTCGATTAGGAAAGATATGACAATTCCAAGTATACAGTTACAGATGTGCTTATGGTAAAATCATGACATCGTAAAATCACTATAAACTCAGCAGATGCTGAAAAAGAAACTTGGTGGTGGACCAGGAACAACAACAAAGGAAATTTACTTAACAAGAAGCATCCAAAACCTGCCCTCTGCAGGTAAGTCTAGGATTTGTTCAGTTACATAAAGATTTGACAAAACTCTGCAGCCAATGACTTGTAGATATACGTCAAAATCAGCTTATAACAGGACCAGTTTTTCATTATTAAATAATCCGTCAATTTATTTGGCCTAAAATCCATATGTCAACAAATGACTGAGATACCTAAGCAGACTGAAACAAGCGATAAGGGAAGCTGCTCAAACATCAATAGCTATAGACCTAAATTTAACACCTGAAGTTTATCAAGTTCGGTCAGAAATTTTTTTTTTCGTATTACGTCAGAAAATTTTTTTTTTCTTTTTTTTCTTTTCCGTATTACGACCAAAATGTCCGGCGCTACCATACCTGAGCTACCTCACCAACATCGATAAAACAAGCAACTTAAAAAAAAAAAAGAAAAAAGAAAAAAAGAAGTAAATAAAGAAAAAGAAAGATGTTTTTAAGCAACTTACTTGGTCCGGCGTTGAAAAGCCTGTCGTGACACCAATTATCATCAAAATTGGGGGTTTTGGAAGCGCTCTTCCCACCCTCTGACGCTGTAGATTTGAGCAAATTGGCTTCTTTCTTCTCGTAGCTCCTTAAGGGTGGAAGCTTTTGGGCTTTCTTGATTTGCGTATAATCTATCGGAACGTACCTCACCGGGCCAGAGGAGTTATATCCTCTCTGTGCCCTAAAAATTAAACCAAGAACACGATAAATCATGTGAATTTGATAAAAAGAAGGATAGACTGCTTTAAAAAAGGACTTTTTCCACGCAAATCAAATTTCGACGGGGGCTATCGGACAATGCGACCTACATATTTCGATGGAAAAAGGGGAAATGTCGGAGGTCAGTTACCACAACGAGATGACGAGGCACCGAGACTGGAGATTGAGAGAGATTTGAAGCCCTCGATACGCTGCAAAAATCGCCATTAGGGTCCCAACAAGAACCCTAATCATAGCCTTGGGAGCGGAAATCACCTTCTTCAGTGGTCTCCAACTTTATAGTGCGAAAGCGCTGGTAATATCCGGCGAATATTAACATTTTTGGGGGTTATAAATTTCTAAAATAAAGTGACAGCTAGTCCCGGCAAATCGCGTTCGGGGGCTAGTGTTAGACTCCAGGTAACAAAATAATCTAGTCTCGGCACTGCGGTTGCCGGGAACTTCTTGGGCAACACGGTAAGTCGTTCGCACTCGACTTGTTCCCTTGCAAAGCTGTGCGTTTGAGACTACTTTAGTCTTGGCTTCAGAGACAACTCACTTCCTTGAACCATTGCCTGATATTGTTTACCTGAGCCTCTGGAAGGCAGTTGATGGGCAGCATTGCAGGCTAATTTGAAATTTTCCAAGTTCAAGAAGCTCTATGTTTGAGACTACTTTAGTCTTGGCTTCAGAGACAACTCACTTCCTTGAACCATTGCCTGATATTGTTTACCTGAGACTCTGGAAGGCAGTTGATGGGCAGCATTGCAGGCTAATTTGAAATTTTCCAAGTTCAAGAAGCTCTATGTTTGAGACTACTTTAGTCTTGGCTTCAGAGACAACCCACTTCCTTGAACCATTGCCTGATATTGTTTACCTGAGCCTCTGGAAGGCAGTTGATTGGCAGCATTGCAGGCTAATTTGAAATTTTCCAAGTTCAAGAAGCTCTATGTTTGAGACTACTTTAGTCTTGGCTTCAGAGACAACCCACTTCCTTGAACCATTGCCTGATATTGTTTACCTGAGCCTCTGGAAGGCAGTTGATGGGCAGCATTGCAGGCTAATTTGAAATTTTCCAAGTTCAAGAAGCTCTATTTAATCAACATGACTTGGTTCAGTTGAAATGTTCAAGGAGGCCAATGAATGGCTTTTAGAGTAGATTTGATTCACCTGGAAGAGCTGAAGCGGTACCTCAGGGTTTTGGCTTACTCACTGGCATTCAAGTATCCTGGCTATGAGAGGGACATACCGGAGGGGTAAGGAGAGTGGTGAGGTAATCAATTCATGGTTCGTAGCTCATATTTTTTATTTTATTTTATTTTTTTTATAGATAAATAAGATTAAGAATGAAAGATGATTCAGACTTGGAGCCTGTGCTAGCAAGTTTGAAAGTTTTGAAGCTAAATTTAGTTATGCAATGACTGTGAACTTGTTGTCAACTACTTATAAATTTTAAGACATGTATTTAGATATTTTATTTTAGATTTAATCATTCTGAACTAGTATTTAGTTAATTATTTAATGGATGATGATTGAATCTTACACTTTTATTCAAGATTATGAATAATTGGCTTCGTGTTATCATAGATTGTATCCCTCGATAGCATGGCCGTATTATGTCCTAAATTCAGGGTGTGACATTATACTAAACATCGTCAATAAGGTAAGTGGTTTTAGGAAAGATTTTCTTAATTCTTTCGAGTATCATGTATTGCAAAATTATTTATTAGTTAGTATGAAATCCAAAATAATACCAAATAATTACATATAAAAAATAGAACATGATGATTTATATAACTTAACTTTTGGCTTATGTCCATGGACAAAGATGAAAAAAAATTTTACTATACCAAAAGAAAGAGTGCAAAGAGTTTGCGGTTGCTCAAATAACAAAAGATTGCCTCAAATAATAAAATGCATGGTTTTAATATGTATACAACAAATCCTTAAATAACAATAAAAGATCAAAATATCCAAATGGGTGCTAAAGTCCAAAAATTGAAACTGGTCCGTACCATCAATTGTACAAAATCCAAGCCATACTCTACAAATCTCCATCTTAGACTTGAATCCTATCAAGTTGCAACATAAAATAGTAAACTCCTCTCTATCTTCTCCAACAATGTCTCAATGGTCTAGCTCAGCATCACAAAACATGAATCAAGTCCAAACAATGCTTGAACTTAATATCAGAACCGGCTTAGTTAACAAATCTACTTAATTATATGTCATTTGAATCTTTTTCAATATAATAATCTCTTATCATATAATTTCCTGATTAAAATGGCATTTGACATCAATATGCTTTATCTTCTCACGATATATCTAATTTTTAGTTAGATGTATGGCACTTAAAATTGTTATTATAAATAATAGTTGTTGGAGTACGCCGGCTCAACTAAGGCTAACTCCCAGTTTAGAGATCTGGTCGGGTCTCTCTTGAACCAGGCATCTATGTCAGAAGAATCGGAGATGACCTAACCATATTGGGGCACCCTTCCAGGGTCAATCTTCGGCCTAGGTCGAAGATACTGCCCCCGAAGCTCATCTTTCAGTTGCTCACCTCCGTGACTGGTTGATCCGAAGAAGACCGGTCCGAAGAAGGTGAATCCGAAGAAGACCGGTCCGAAGAAGGTGAATCCGAAGAAGGTCAGTCTGAAGAAGACGATCACTTTATTTCTCCAATTATTCCAAAGAAGTCAAGTACGAAGAGAGCAACCCAGCCCACTCCAAAGAAGGTAGCTCTGATGTGAGCGGTTGAGATGTCTTCGGTCTACTCCAAAGAGATTCTGAAGAAAGTAGCTCCGATGCGGGTGGTTGAGGTATCTTCGGCCTACTCCGAAGAGGTTAGGTATGGGATAATCAACCAGCTCGACTTCGGCCCTCACTAAAGAAATGCCCCTAAAGCGAATCTCCAGCTGGCCATAAATCTCCAAACATAAGCGTAGTTGTTATAACCAACAATGTGGCCAAGAACTCCTGCTCCAACAGAATCTCTAGCTAGCCATGAATCTTCAGACATGGGCACAGTTGTTATAACCAACAACGTGGCCACGAACTCCGGCTCCAACGGAATCAGACATGGCCACCACTATAAATAATGATAAGAGAGGACACTCACGGTAAGAGAGTTCACCTCTGAGCTACTTCTTATTCTCTTCTCCAAGAGAACTCTCCATTCTATTGCCAAGAGCTCTCACTGACTTAGGCATCGGAGTGTCTCCCACCGGAGAAATTCTGGTCAGGAACTTGTTTTGCAGGGTTCGAAGGAGGCGCATCGAAGGTCTTGCCACTCCATCCGGTCCACAGAGATTCAACGTCAACAAATTGGCATGCCATGTAGGAAAAAAGGTACAGTAACTTGAGCATCAGGAACTGTCGGATCCTCTTTCGTAAATGAGAGTTCTAAGAAGAAACAATAACTACCATGGTGAGGGGTAAAGCTTAGAATATCTCGACAAGCAGGGGGCGTCCTCCCTCCCAGAAGAACGACCCCCCAGTGGAGAACGATGTCCCACCTCCAACTTTGGTCGTGGGACAGCACTAGTTTGAAGCCCTTCTGGATTGGGTTGATGCTCTCACAACCTTGGTTCGGAACTTTCAGGAGGCTGCTCTCCAAGCGGGGTACTCGCCGGCCATCTCCCGACATAGCTACCAGACCAGGAAAAAGGGGGACCACCATCGTAGTTCCACCCAACACTCTCTCCGGGATCGACCTTTCCATGAAGGCCAAAGCTCATGGCATCCGAAACAGACTGATGACCGACGAGGGAGGAAGAGATCCAGGTGATCTCTCTCTGATTCGTCTGAAGATTCCACTCCTTAACATGTGGGGCCGAGAGAAGCCCATGACAGTTATGAGAAAAAAATTAAGACACTCGAGGCGCAGATCGTGAGGCTCCACGATTTGTAGAGAGATGGTGAGCGCGCAACCTATGACTCACGGCCTCCATTCACCTCCAGGATAATGGAGGAAATCATCCCACGATATTTTAAGGTCTCTCAGATGGAACCTTATGATGGGACTATTGACCCCCTAGATCATCTCGGCAGTTTCAAAGCCCATATGATGAGGAGCCTCCGATGCATTATACTGTTTGGCTTTTCCCGCCATCCTGAAGAAGGTAGCTCGAATGTAGTACTCGAGTATCCGTCCAGGTACCATCGACTCCTTCTCTGAGTTAGAAAATTTATTTGTCTTATATTTCAGGACTTGCCGGAAGATGCCCCATAATATGGACAGCTTATTCCTCCTTCACCAAAATGAGGGAGAGAGTCTCAAGGACTACATCACGATATTCAACTCGGCCACCCTCGAGATTCTAGATCTCAACGAGCATGTGGCCATGTCCGCTCTGAAGAAGGGGCTCCGGTCATCCAGGCTCACGTTCTCTCTGGATAAAAGGTTCCTTACAAGCTACGCTGAGCTTCTGACAAGGGCTCAGAAATATTCCGATGCCAAAAAACAAGCAGCTAATTTGTGTCTCACCAAAGGGAGACCTGTCCCCAAGAAGAAGAACATCAAAGCGCCAAGTTCTTCTGCTCCCCCCAGCAATGACGATTCTACTCAACGGTGAAGCCCCAGGCCCAAAACACTTGGCGAAAAGTTTGATTCATACACTCCCCTGAACCTTCCAAGGGAAAGGATCTTGATGGAGATAGAAAAGGAGAACTATCTCCAACAACCACGCCCTATGAGATCATCCTCTTTTGCAAGAAATAGAAGCAAGTATTGCCGGTTTCACAGGGATCACTGTCATAATACCGAAGATTACATCCAACTAAAGGATGCAATGAGGACCTCATCAAGAGGGGGTACCTGGGGACGTATGTCGAACATCCAGAATCTCGACATGAAGTCACCGCCCCTTAACAAGCTATAGAGGAAGCTGAACTCCCTCATCAAAGGCCCATCGATGAAAGAGTGGGCATGCTACACCGACCGACCAACTAAAGGAGAGTCGAAGAAGATACTTCTAAAAGGCTCAAGAACAACAATTCCGTATACTTCTCCGACGACGACATCTAGGGAGTTCAGTTCTCCCATGATGATCCCGTTGTAATCTCGGCCGTTGTGATCAATTATGATGTAAAAAGAATTTTAGTAGATAATGGGAGCTCCGCTTATGTTTTACTGTATGATGCATTCTCCAAAATGAGTCAGTCTAAACATAAGCTCTAGAGATCTCTTGTACCTCTGACAGGGTTCGGAGGAAACCAAGTCATAGTCGAAGGAGAAATAACATTACCGATAATCTTTGGCATGGAGCCTCGTCAGAAGACGTTCCCCATAAATTTTGTCATGGTCCGAACCCCATCGGCTTACAACGCAATCTTGGGATGTCCTGCCTTGAACAAGTTCAAGGCCGCAGTCTCCACATATCATCTCTTGGTATGTTTTCCCACCAGAAATGGGATCGGGGAAGCAAGAGGAGATCAAAGGGCCGCCCGTCAATGCCTGATGATACAGGACAAGCAGGCGGCTGATCTCATAACCTTGGATCAACTAGATCCAAGAGACCTGACTGAGAATTCAGGGGAACCGTTAGAGAGGACTGTCTCGATGCCCTTGACTGAAGATGACCCCACCAAAACGGTGCAGATCGGAAGCCTGCTTGATGAAGGAATGAAGGCAGCGCTGATTCAATTCCTCCAAAGTAATGTCGATGTCTTCGCCTTGTTGGCTTCGATATGTCAGGGATTCCTGTTGAAGTAATCACTCATCGACTAAAAGTTTCTCCTGACTACAAATCGGTTTGATAGAAGAAGAAGAGCTTCGCCCCTGAAAGGCAAAGGACGATAAATGAAGAGGTAGATAAGCTCCTCAAAGATGGATTCATCAGGGAGGTACATTATCCTGAATGGCTGGCTAATGTCGTGATGATAAGGAAGGCCAATGGCAAATGGAGGATCTGTGTCGATTACATGGATCTCAACAAAGCCTGCCTGAAGGATAACTTCTTCCTGCTAAAAATAGACCAATTGGTTAACACCACTACCAGCCATCAATTGCTAAGCTTTATGGATGCCTTTTCTAGCTACAACCAGATACAAATGAATCCTGATGAATGAAGAGAAGACTTCCTTCATAACAGAGAAGGGGTTGTGTTTCTACAGGATGATGCCATTTGGTTTGAAGAACGTCAGGGCTACATTTCAAAGACTGGTCAATAAGGTGTTCGAGAAGTAAATAGAAAAAAATATGGAGGCATATGTTGACGACATGATCGTGAAGAGCCTCCTCAAAGAAGATCACATCGGAGACTTATAGGAATCTTTCGACGCCCTATGATGCACCGGATGAAGCTGAACCAAGCTAGATGCCTCTTCAAGGTGATCTCTGGCAAGTTCCTGGGATTCCTTGTTACCAAATGGGAGATAGAAGCCAATCTTGAGAAGATACAAGCACTCCGAAGCATGAGACACCCCTCATATAAGAAGGAGGTGCAGCAATTAACTGGGAGAATAGCTTCTTTGAGCCGATTCATTTCTCGGTCGGTCGAAAGGTGTCTTCCCTTCTTTAAAGTCCTCAGCTGATCACAGAACTTCAACTGGTCCGAAGACTGCCGCCTTGCTTTGAAGAGCTGAAGAAGTACTTAGAGAGCCCTCATTTACTTTCAAAGCCTCAGGAGGGAGAAACTCTTTACTTGTACCTTGCTGCCTCGGACGAAGTGATCAGTTCGGTCCTTGTTCAGAAGGGAGACAACGGCCTCCAAAGGCTGATCTACTACATCAGCAAGGTCCTGCATGATGCAGAAGTGAGATACCCCAGAATGAAAAAGCTTGTGTACTTCCTGGTGGTTGCAACAAAATGATTGTGACCATACTTTTAGTCTCACTCAGTCATCGTCTTGACAGACCAGCCCTTGAAGGCTGTCCTCCGAAGTCCAGAGACTTCAGGAAGGATAGCTAAATGGACCGTGAAACTTGGAGAGTTTGATGATTTCAACTCAATTTGTAATCATCAAAGACGATTTCAACTCAATTTAAAATCATCTTTCTGGGAGCATGGAAACAAGGAAATATAGATTAGTTTTGTTTCATCTACACAAATTTTGAGTGATGTATTGATTGGAACCCACCATGTACTTGTCGGCTGTCATGTGTTTTAAAGAATTTTATTTGAAATTATCCAGCTATGTTTGTGGTTCTAATACGTTCAAAAAAGCCATTAAGGTTAGTGCTTCACCTGATTTTCTTTTCTTTTATCTTTTTCTTCTTTTTTTTTTTCCGGGGAAAGGTGCATGACCGTGGTAACTTGTTGACAAGCTCATTTCGGAAATCAAAGATTTGCAAGGGTTTTATCTAAAACAAAGATTTGCTAGGGCTTTATCTAAAACAAAGATTTGCAAGGGCTTTGTCTAAAAAAAAAAGATCTGCAAGGGCTATCCGCCTATCCCAGGATCCCTGAACGATGTGATTGACTCAAGATTCTTTTGCATCCCCAACCAAGGGTGTCTAAAAGAAAATTGAAGACACGTGGCCATGACAACTTGTTAGAAACTTAACTTTGGTTAGGGTTGGAACTGTGTTTCGGGTCAGTCCAAAATCGGGCTGAACTTCAAGATAGGCCCGAAGTAGAACGGCTAGACTTGGATCTAAAAATAGAACTTATTTAATTTTCAAGCCGGACTAGGACTTCCCCTTGGTCCGGCCCGAACCCAATCTGATCCGGCCTGCCATTTCGATAATTTTAGAATTTTATTTTTTTAATTTTTTGGAATATATACCGGTAGTTAAAATAATTTTATTTTATTATTTCATTTTTAATTTGACAGGTTCAATCGGACTTTGATTCAGACCGAAATATGTATTAGTAGTTAAAAGAACTTCATTTTATCATTTTATCTCCAATTTGATAGGTCCAATCGGATTTTAATTTGAGCCAGCCAGATCAAAGTCTGGTTCGGGCCGGTCCAATCGGACTTTAATTCAGGCCAGCCTGAATCAAAGCATCGTTCGTTCCAGTCCAATCAGGCTCAGGCTGGGCTTGGATTCGGGCTTGGACCAGATTTTTTCAAAATAAATTAGGCTTAAGCTCGGTCTGAAGCCCGATTTTTTTTGGACTGGGTTCGAGTAAGGGTATGGTTCGGCCCGGCCCGATGCCCGATTTTTTTTTGGACCGGGCTCGAGTAAACGTATGGCCCAGCCCGGCCCGAAGTTTGATTTTTTTTGGACCAGGCTCGAGTAAGGATATGGTTCGGCTAGGCCCGACCCACTTCCAGCTCTAACTTTGGTAGGCAAGGATCAAAAGGCCAACATCTTAGCAATCTCAATTTTGGGCTGCGCTCGTGCACTACGGGCTTGGTTTCTTCCAGAGTTAGGTATCCTAATGGTTTCATTCCGGTAAACCAAATCAAGATGTCTTTCCTTAATAGTTTTAATAATCTTAAATCCAACACAACTTTGTGAAGAAAAAATTGGAGGTCAAAGGCCACCATACTTTATTAAATCGAGGAAGAAAGAATTAGATAAGGGAAGAGAATAGGTTACAGAAATATAGAAAATGGAGTTACAATTCAAACCAAAAAAAACCCGAGAAGGACTGGCCTTTTAAGAGAGAAAATAGCGTAGAGAAGAAGCATCAAAAATCTAAAATGAACCGGAAGGAGCTTAATCATCAGCAATAACCTGAAGTTGGGAATTTTTCAAACTTTCCTGCAAGGAAATGGTAGCGCAAAGGTTCTTTATCTTTTTTTTTAAAAAAAAATTGACCCAAGGGTTCTTTATCAGAGCAGAAGATAGACCAGTGATACAAATGCTTAGTAGCTTTCTTCACGATGGTCAACAGAGAAGAGTTCTTATGGAGAAAAATGCAGGCCATTCCTCCCAGTCCAACAGCTCCAATTAAATGCTACAAGCTGCATCAAAATATCTGGTTGGAGGAAATAAAGAAGGTAAAACTTGTAGAAAAAATAATCCCTAAATCTCTAGGATCAATCAAAATATAGAATCATACATTAGATCTAAAAAATAAATACTTACATGTATTCATCATAATCCTGATCTTATCCTTGATCTCGATGCTTACACCAACATCGTAAGCAAAGTCCTTCTCTCCGGTCTTTCTCAGAAAGGTAGCTCTCGATGAAAAAAATCACCGTATCATAAAATCACCATATACGTGATATATAAATAGAGAAAGCGGAGAAGGAACCACATCTTATATACCACCTAAAGACCAAAATAAACGATATTGACTGGGCCAAGAGCACCCGGCCATGATGCATGATAGAAGAGAAAGAGCACAAAAAGGAGGTTCCCTCTTGGATGAGGCTCACTTCCGGAAAGAATCTTTTTAAAGTTTCTATGTTGAACTTTATATATATTACCTTATTTTGGAATGCATAGGAAAGTGTAGACCGGGACATGTTCCATGATGCGAAATCTCTTCTCATCTAAAAGCTCTAATAGTGTGGATATCTAAAAAAGAAGCTCTCTCTCTCTCATCTGCTTTGAGCTCAATAAATAGAATCACGAGTCAAGTCGGACTAAAGTCTATACTGTGCCGTCTCAACCATATCAAATCACATGAAATGCTCATAGTCCAATTAATGATCATAATTGACTCAACTTACGTCTATCAACATGGACCATAATATCAATCTAATTTTAATAAAATAAAATTTTAATTAATATCAGTCGGATTAAAAAAATTCTTACAAAACTCTCGACAGACGTAACAAGCTATCAGCTAATGAAGAACTACCTGTTACATCACATAGTACCGGCCAAAACCAAAATCCCATCGCCAACTGACCTATAGCAGGTGCCCCCTGGTCCAAATACTCTATAAACCACCACTTAGGCTAGGAAACAATGCTATGAATGGCTACTTGGACAAAGATCGGGTAAAAAAAAAGATAAAATTTAATAGAAGATTTTCCAAAGAATGGAGAAATTATGACAGCCCACTTCGCCACCAGGACACGGTCGCAGAAGGTGCATATCATGGTTTTGAATGCGACACCATCACAACCTTGGGTCCATGAATTCAACGTTATATAACTTTACCATTGACAGATTTTATCACTTAATAATACATATCCATTATATACGTTGATCTATGTTGCAATACATGCATTCATCAATAAGTCAGTGTTACACTGCTCGGTTAAATATATTTTGCAAAGGTTTGGAGATGGTGCCTTTCATACACATAATCCAAATTATCTTATAATTACTGTCCACCATCATGTATAATTTGATTTTATTATCTAGAAATATTTCACAATAGTTGAAACCATGCAAGCAAAAGGGTAGCTAATAAAGAAGAGTTAACTAGAGGTCCGTTTAATGAACCTTAATTTTAGAGCGAAGGCAAATACGCCACCTGTGCTCCAATCCTTCTCACCTTCTTTAATTGTCTACTGTTATTTATTTATCTGCTTATTTCCTACGTAACTAAAATTGATGTTTTAATGTATGATATGGGTTCATTGCAAGTGACACCAATCCTAAACTAATTTCTTTTTAATCCTTAGGTTTTTTCATAATTAACTTGATAGTTTACTAAAAATATAAAAAAGAAAAAAAAAAAAGAAAAGGAAACAGGATATTGCAATGACCTCTTAATCATATGTGATGGTTTGTATAGCCATGTATGATATTCATAAGTGATGATTTGTATAGCCATGTATGACCTCTTAATCATTCAGGCAAGTGGTTGCTGCCTGGTCATAAATGGGTAAATGACCCTCAACCCATGGGAGACATGGTTGCTATGGATGTTCTCTCCTAGTATAAGCATATTATGTTAGCACAAAACTAAATGCATGTGTAAGAGGCTGCTTTGCTCATGAAGAAACCAAGAAAACCAATGGCACATGATGACAGAATTTGAAATTACTTTGATACCACTATGGAAATTAGATAGAATTTTGGAAAGGTACTTAATCACCTATAAAAGATGCTTGAGAGAGAGGGGAGGAATAGTATTTCATGCATTTCATATCCATCTCCTGCTATAAACTAAGGAATCCACTTTTATTTATAATACTCACACTAATTCTAGAGTCTTAAATAGTAAGACTTTTCATATCCCAAAATATAGAAATTCTAAAGGTTACACAAAATTCAATAGACTTATGGGCTCTTACAATTCTAAACTACATGACCATATAACTTCTTATAATTTGACTGAATATGAAGTGATAGAATATAAAGGATATAAATGCTTAATTAAATTCATATTTATTTTTCAACATACCCTCTTAAACATAAATTTTGTCTAACTTTAATTCTTCAACTTCTTGTAACTGGTCCATATCTTGGAAGAAAATCTCTATAGCTGAAATACTCTTCAAAATGTATGTTCTTTTTTATAACATAATTGTTGTTAGATCCCTCTATAGTATTATTTAATATTGCCAACTTCTCTTTCAATGCATCTCGTTCTTTTACTACTTTTTTATATATCTCAGTTAGTTTTTCATGATTATATTTCAAATCCTTTAGATCTTTATAATTCATATCTGTTATTACAAAGTTATACATATTTTTGAGATGCCTGATTACTTTGAATGATATTTTTTGCTTAGCTTCTTTCTTTGTATTAGCTTTATCTCCATAAATTATTTATCTTCTATATTCATCATCAAGATTAGTATAAGCTATAAAAGTAAGATCATTGTCTAATCCATGCTTTTCACATAAAAATAATAGTAACGGTAAATTTAATTTCTCAAGCAAATCTTTGAGTATTATTTTAAATGAAATAGTTACAACGGTCTTTATAGTACCTTATCAGAGTTTATAATTTTGCTTAGTAGTTGCACTTCTTTAAAGGCTTTTCTTCATCTCTTCCTTGAAGAGTTTTTGTCTTTTTTTTTTACTTACACTATGCCAATTGGATTTATTGCTTATTTTGAACTCCAAGTATTTTACAAATTGTACATTCAATAAGTCTTCTAGAGTTCCCTGTTTTTGTTGAACCTGGCTTTGATACCATCAATAGAATTTAGAATTATTAAATTGGATAGAATTTTAGAAAGGGGGAAGGTACTTAATCATATATAAAAGATGCTTGAAGAGGAGAGAAACAATACTATAATAATATTTCATTTTATGTCCAACTCCTACTACAAACTAAGAAATTCACTTCTATTTATATTACTCACATTAATTCTAGAGCCTTTAATAATAAAATTTTTCATATCCCAAAATATAGAAACTCTAAAAATTACACAAAACTCAATAAATTCATGGAATCTTAGGATTCCAAACTACATGACCATATAACTTCTCATAATTTGAGTGAATATGAAGTGATGGAATAAAAGGATGTAAATACTTAGTTAAATTTATATTTATTTTCCAACCGATGCAACCCTAGATTCGTCAAAGATCACAGTACATTACTATATCGAAAAAGAAAATCACAATCCATTATTTTATCAAAAAAAATCACAACCTATAAATACTGCGATCAAGGAATATATAAAATCTTGTAATCTATCTAGACGTATGCATCATGTCCAAGGTATATGCATTAACATCATTAATGAGCCTCAGCGACCTTTCCCTATTGGTGCTGGTCAATTACAACTTGCATCCACACTACTACTAGCATGTAGCCCCCATATTTCTTGGGTCAGATCTCATCCTTTTCTCATTGGTGCTTGTCAATTATGACATGATTCTCTAGGAGAATGGCTAAGTGGGTGATCAAGCTTAACAAGTTTGATATCATTTACTGACCAAGATAATCAATGATGATCCAAGTCTTAGCTAACTTTTGATTGAATGTATATAGTCAGACGACATACTTGAAGAGAAGCCTATCGAGAACTTGATCCAGAGATGACCTAGATTCTTCAAGTTGATGAAGCTTCAAATTTTTAAAGGAGTGGAGCCTAGCTAATTCTAACAAATTCAGAAAAGTGGTTGCTGCATACACGCTTCATTTCTCATTCAAAGCAACTGACAACTATAGGCCAAGTATAAAGCCTTACTAGTTGGATTAAAGCTTGCTAAGAAACTTGGGATGAAAAGTCTAAAGGTCTTTACTAATGCTCAGCTTATAGCTGGTCAAGTTATCGGTGAATATGAAGCTCAGGATCTGATAATGATCAAGTATTTTGATAAGGTATAGACTATTACGTCAATCCTTAAGTACTTCCGAAGGTGAGAGAATGTGAGAGAATGTTAGGATAGATGCACTTCTCTAATTGACAACTTCGATCAATAACTTGGTTGGACTAACATTGAATATCTAAAAATATCCAGCATCAATGAAATTGAGAAAGTTCAACAAGTTGATCATGAGCCGAGTTGGATCGATCATTTTTGAAGTTTTTAATGGAAGGAGTTCCACCTGACAATCCCTTGGAGGCAAAGAAGTTAAAATAAAAAGCTTCTTAATTTGTATTGCTGGATAGATAATTTTTTTAAGATGTTCTTTTCTTTTCCCTTACTCAAGTGCTTACGGTCCATCAAAGTCAACTACGCACTGTGAGAAATCTATAAAGAAATATGTGGAAACCATCTAGGAGACAGATCCTTGGCCTATAAAGCTTTAAAGCAGGGATACTACTAGCCCATAATGCAAGAAGATGCTTTGGACCTTATTCGAAGATGTGACCGGTGCTAATGATACACCAACATCCAACAACAGCCAGCAAGTCAGTTGACTCAACTCTTTTTTTTCTAACTTGCCCAGTAGGACATGGACTTAATCTATTTTCTCAGTAATTGATTAGCAAAAGTGTTGACCCTTGGAATGATTTTGATGATCACAAAATATTGGAGCATGTATTTGATACTAACTCTTTTCAATCACTTGAGCAGTTTTGCAGGAAATTGGTTACATTTGTTTAAAATAGTCTTCAAACTAATTGGAAGGTAATCAATTGTATATAAAGTTTTATAAACTTGAACTTGTAAAATCCCTAGTTTTATCAATCTTGTAATCTTGTAAAATGGGCTGAAAAATTGTAAAATTATAGAGTATGTAGATTAGCTTCTATTTGATTCAATGTTGAAGAATTTTGGAGAAGCTTGAAGCATTTTTTGAAGATTTGCAAGAGCTGACTCGTGGTGGCATGGCACGGAGGAAGTTTCAATGTTTCAGTATCAAGAGCCAACTCCTGCCCCAAGAGCCGACTCTTCCAGAGTTATGCATTTTGAAGGTCTGAGACCAAGAGTCGACTCTGCCCTAAAGAGCCGACTCTAGGTATTTATAGTTTTGACTTGACTGAAGGCAAGAGCCGACTCCAGCCAGAAGAGCCGGCTCCCACAAAAAATTTTTTGGACTGTCCGAGACTTCGAGCTGACTCTTAGACCTCGAGCCGACTTGTGGAGTCATTTTCTGCACTATAACGGCTAGTTGCTAAAGTTAAACTTGAATTCCATTTCGTCTCCAACAGCTATTTCACCAATCTCAAGGCCCTACAACGGCCATATCTCTTGGAAAACTATAAAAAGATGGTTTTTGAAGAATTAAACAATTCTTAGAGCTTTATTATGGAATTATCTTGAGAAATTAAAGAGCTTTCAAGTCATTCAACTACCTACCTCAAAGAGCATTCAAGTTGGATTCAAAGCTTCACCAACTCTACTCCGTCATTGAATCCACCATTGAAGAAGCAAGGAAGCAGGTTGAAGAGCATTAAAAAGCATTCAAGGCTTGACTTCATCTTGATCTACATCGGCAACATTTAAATAAACTTGGTTTGTTGTAGTTGCTTGTTTATCATTTGTTTATCTTTGTTTACTCTCTAAGAACAGCAAGGGACTGTGTCTTAAGAGAAGGTTGAAGGTTTTTAGATGAACCTTGTGAAACCTAAGTTGGGTTCTTGGTGATCCCAGTCTAAAACCAAGTGTTAGGATTTTCTTTGGTGATCCCGTTTAAAACCAAAGGGAGTTAGGGTTTCTTTGGTAATCCCGGTAAAACCAAAGTGTATAGGTTTGGATTGTGAGCCTGGTAAAATAATCCGACTGTATTCCGGTTGGGGGATATAGTGAAAATCCCAAGTGGTGCTTGGGTAGTGGACGTAAGAGCCAGTTGCTCGAACCATTCTATTTCCTTGTGTTTGTGATTGTGTTCTTATTGTTCTATATTTTTACTTATTACTTCCGCATTGTATATTGTACCACAATATAAAAGAATTTCAAAGTGCACATAATTGTGAAAAGTTTTTCAAATCCCAATTCATCCCCCTCTTGGGAAGCCACCTGGGTAACAAAAAGTTTTTTGTTGTTGCCATAGACTAGTTTACTAAATAGATAAAGGTGGAACAATTGGCGCACATCATCCAAAGCAAAGTCAAAGACTTTTTATGGAAGTCTATTATATGCCAATTTGGACTTTTCCACTTTATCATCACCGACAATGACTGATGGTTCAACAATCGAGCATTCAAAGAATTTTTCAATGAACTCCATGTACAACATCGGTTTACATCTATTAGACATCCTCAATCAAATGGGTAGCAATTACAAAATTATACATATATACTTTCCTCTCGTGATATAATAAGTTGTTTACTTTATTTTATAGACATATTTTGATATTAGTAGAGCTGCATGAATAACTTAATCTGTTCCTCATACATCAGGATCCAAGAGTTATACTACAAACTAATACTTTTTATGTTGAAAGACTTATACTTTTTAATGAAACTAATATTATGTATCGTGTACCATGTATGTATCATGATACTTATATATATTTTTTGAAATTGTTAGTAGTATTTGCTTAAAATTATAACTTTTTGTAGATGGATGAGCATAGAGGGAAACCTGGTGAAGTAGAGTTTTACGGATGACTTATATTCACCATGATAGCACTTTTATCCGAGATGAGTTGATAGAGATATATGTATTAATTTATTAAATATATTTTGTATAATGATTTTAGTTTGATTTTGTTAGCCATTAAGATAGAACTCTTGTTTCCTAAATAAATATAGGAGAGGGCTATGTCTTTTATTGCGGAGCATATCGACGAGTTCATGCATCTACATGAAGCAGTCACATCGAGATCAAGGTGTTCATGGAGTTGATGAAACTGGAATGCTATGGTCAAGTGAGAGGTTATGGAGTTGGAGTAATCCCCACTTAGTTATTTATGATGAGTAGATATCTTCAGGATGCTAGAGACGATGCTCACATATATTATTAAATATATATTTTGAATAAAATCAATGATTTAGAATTTGTTATGATATATGGACTTGCAACTCAAGCTTTTTATATGCTTCTTGTAGGCTCCCAGCATATCAGGTACTCATGGAGAGGGTGACAACCATCTTCCTACAGATGATTGATTGCTATATTTTTTATTTTAACCTCATGTTTGATGTATCTTTTCATTTTGTTGAATCTGGATTGTAATGAACTTTTTATATGGATTTGCTATATAAATTTGTATTGTAATGAATTTTTGTATTTGGATTATAATGAGTTTTTATATAAATTTTGTCAACAATTTTTTTTTATATATAAAACTTTTATATTATTATATGGATTTGTTATTTATGCTTGGCTTGTTATGAGTGGTGGCAATTATATAGATTTTATTATTTAATTAATAATAAAATATATATTTATTTAAAATTTATATTTATTTTTTAAAATAAGTCCGTTGATGCTTTTAAACATTATCAATCATCATATTAACGATATTTTAAACATCATTAATTAAATAATAACGACACTTCCAACATCAAATCAAAACAATATTTTAAAGTGGGGCCTTTAAATGGGTATTTCCCAATGCTTTTGGGTGCTGCAATGGCCAATGCTTTTTATAAATATTGGCATATATACCCGACCGGGCCTTATCAATATCGATATTCTAAAACATTGGTTTATTTTTAAGCTGATATTTTAAAGTGTCGGCATTATCTAACGATATTTTTAAAAATTATGAAAAAAATTCTCTCTCTAGTCGGCATTTTGCCAATGCTTTGTAAAGTATCCAGATGCATACTAATTAATATCAGAATTTTTTTTTTTTAATAGTCTTACCCTTCCTTTCTAGTAATGAAATGTTGACCAAAACTCTTATGTTAAAAAAAAAAAAAAAAATAGATTTCGACGGTATCAGATTCTATCTACCATGCCATTGCGTAATGGGTGATGTTGGCATCCTTAACCCACACTCTTTCATCCGTGACCAAGATCCATCACTTCCCATTAAAATAAGACTAAAGATCTATCATTTAAACTAAGGGCGCGCCGTTGATTGGAATTAATTTTTTGGGAGGCTGCTTCCGGATTATTGGAGCCATGGGTCTCTGTTACTGAACTTTTGCCAGAAAATTTTTTGTTTGTATTGTCTTATCTTTCCTTTCCGTAATGAAACGTTGACCAAAGTCTTATGTTAAAAAATAAAAGAAATAGATTTCGACGGTATGAGATTCTATCTACCATGCCATTGCGTAATGGATGACGTTGGCATCCTCAACCCGCACCCTTTCCTTCGTCACCCAAGATCCATCACTTCCCCTTAAAATAAGACTAAAATCCATCACTTAACTAAGGGTGCGCCGTTGATTGGAATTAATTTTTTGGTATCTGCCTTTCAGATTATTGGAGCCATGGGTCCATGGTCAACGTTTTGGCCGATGCTTTGTAAAGTATTGAGATGCATACTAATTAATATCTTCAGAAATAAATTTTGTTAGTATTGTCTTATCTTTCCTTTCCGATAATGAAACGTTGACCAAATTTTTATGTTAAAAAAAAATTAAAAAAAGAGATTTCGACGATATGAGATTTTATCTACCATGCCATTGTGTAATGGGTGATGTTGGGGCCGCAACCCACACTCTTTCCTTCGTGACCAAGATCCATCACTCTCCTTAAAATAAGACTAAAGATCCATCACTTAAACTAAGGGCGTGCCGTTGAATGGAATTAATTTTTTGGGAGGCTGCCTTTCAGATATTTGGAGCCATTGGTCTCTAGTAGACGTTTTGCGACGCTGCTTTGTAAAGTATTGAGATGCATACTATTAATATCAGAAAAAAGTTTTGTTAGTATTGTCTTATCTTTCCTTTCTGGTGATGAAAAGTTGACCAAACTTTTATGTTAAAAAATAAAAAAAAAAAATGATTTCGACGATATGAGATTCTATCTACCATGCCATTGCGTAATGGGCGATGTTGGCATCCTCAACCCACACTCTTTCTTTCGTGGCCAAGATCCATCACTTCCCCTTAAAATAAGACTAAAGATCGATCACTTAAGCTAAGGGCGCGCCGTTGATTGGAATTAATTTTTTGGGAGGTTGCCTTTCAGATTATTGGAGCCATGGGTCCATGGCCCGTGAGAAAATGAAACGTAAGGACAAAAATAACGCTAAAAACTCCATCGAGGCACCAATGGTGTACATGGCAATGTGGCATATAATAAATGGGAAGTACGAATTATTTCGACTCTTGCTGAAGAATTTATTCGATCCACTGCACATAGTGTAGGCATCAATGCATCATCCAACGGTTTCATCAGGCGAGAATACTGTTAGCTCTAGGATGTGACGTTGGTTGATCACAACAGCGTTCAAAAGACGATCGACCTGCCCTCAGTATTTCTCGGGTCAAATTTTCTTGGAAAGGCCTTTTTTTTTTTTTTTTTTTTTAAAACCGTTGCATTCACAAAAAGATCTAACATGTATATAATCAAAAAAGTCAGAAAGTAAAATGTCATGAAACGACATTGAGATATGTCCCAGGTCGGTCCAGAAAACTGGATCTGAGTGATAAGCGACATAGGAGACAACTCAATCAACAGCCAAGTTAGCCTCCTGATACACATGTCTAATAATAGTAGACGAGATACCCTGAAGGAGAAGTCTGATATCACGAAGGAGAGGATGCCATTGTTGGCTAGCCCAACCACCTAGGATTTTAACCAATTATGTTGGATCAAGATCAAGATCAAGGAAGCCCATGTGAGGAAAGACTGCACCCCATGTGAAAGACCGCATTTCTTGGGAAGTGCGTGCATGAAAAGAGTCTCTCACGGACGTGAGAGGGGGTAGAGAGTGTATCTTCCCTTTGTTCGGTTGTTGGGCGTTCTTGGAGTGAGGAAAGGAGCGATTTCCAGAGTCTGTAACAGAGGCTAGGGCTTCTTCTTCAAGTAATAAAGAACGATCTCTTATTTTCTCCGGATATTTATTTCTTCTCTATTCTGTGCATGATTTTTGTTTCTTGATTCCAAGAAATAGATTGTGCCGATTGGTTTTTATTTGTTTCTTCCAAGAAGTCGGTTGCTCTCTATTTTTCTCACGGAGAGTTAAGATCCCAACAAGTGGTATTAGAGTGGGGTTAGTCCGTGAGAAGGATTCAAGGAGGAGGCATCTCTCTCTGGTTCATTTCCAAGAAGGGTTTTATCCCAGGATCCCTTTAGGGTATTTCTCAATCTTGAGTTTGAGTTGATTTTTGTGGCCTGATCAACCATGAGTACCAGCAACAAGGTGGAGTTTGAGAAGTTCAGTGGGAAGGGAAGTTTCACAATGTGAAAGGTTAGGGTTGAGGATCTGTTAGTGCAGAATTCCTGGATCTGGCTTTGGAGGAAAAGCCTGAGGAGATGGCGGAACGGGAGTGGCTGTCATTACAGAAGAAGGCATGTGCATCCATCAGAAGGTGTTTGGCTGATGTGGTACTGTACAACATCTTGGAGGAAAAGACACCAAAGGGTCTTTGGTCAAAGTTGCACGCCCTGTATATGGGAAAGAACATGTGCAACAAGTTAATGTTGAAGAAACAGTTATATAGCCTTCGGATGCAAGAAGGTGAAGATGTACTTCTCCATATTCAGAGGTATGACTAGGTCTGCAATGATTTGCTGACCCTTGGAGTGAAGATGGAGGAAGAGGATATGTCTCTACTCTTGCTATGCTCGTTGCCGAGTTCATTCGACCCACTTGTCACACTTTGCTGTATGGCAAGGTGACACTGATTTGTGAAGAAATTGTGTCAGTGCTTAGGTCCATGAGCAAAGGGAAAAGATGATAATGGATGGAGCACCTCAGGAGAGACTCTCGGTTGGAGAGAGGACCAGGAGAGGGAGGGATGGCAGCAGGCGCAGGGGGTGGTCAAAGTCCCGAAAAGGCAAGAGAGAGTTCAGATGGTTTGAGTGCAATCAGGTTGGGCACATAAAGAGGAACTGTCCTCTTTGGAAGAAGCAATAAGGGGAGATGACGTGATCCCTTTTCTCCTCCAAAAATTCTAGCCTATCTTCTTCTGGTTCTCTCTCGTGTGTGCAGCCCTATGGTGGCTCGCCTTCGTGACGGGAGCAGATGGCGCGCCCCATCTCTTTCTTGGTACTTGTTTCCTTTCTGCCACGGCGACATCAAGGAGGATCCTGGACATTCCGTGGAGCGGTCTTGCTCCAACAATTGGTATCAGAGCACTCTTCTGGTAATTGGTATGAGAGACTCTTTTTACGCATGCACTTCCTAAGAAATGCGGTCTTCCACATGGGGTGCGATCTTTCCTCACATGGGCTTCCTTGATCTTGGTCTTGGTCCAACATAATTGGTTAAAATCCTAGATGGTTGGGCTAGCCAACAAATTCCCTAACCACCTATCCAATTAATTACTTAGCCCCTTTCACCAATCAAGAGAAATAGGCTACACCTCTGGACCTAAAATAAAACCCCATAATCCAACTGGGTTATGATACAATCTCTAAAAAACTCCCTCCCAACAGTCACATATGAAAATCCTAATCCTTGGGTCAAATCCCCTTGACCCAAACATGACTCTAGGGCCCTAGGGACTTATAAGCCTAAGCCCCCAAACTTGTGTGGCTCCCTGGGCTTTGGGTGCGCCACACATGAGCCTACAACCGTGGCCTGGACCTTCTGGTCTCCTGAATTCAAGCAATAACAGTAGCAGAGTCACCCTCTACGATGAGGTGGTCAGCCTGCAGAATCATCCGAGCATAGACAATACCGACTCAAGCACCCGGAGCTCAGCGGATGGGATAGTCGGTTCAAATGAGATGATGGCCCTCCACTGCGATGACACCAAGACTCGGGCCATAAATGACAAAGTTGGCTCCCCGTGAGTGTCTAAGATACTTCCATCGAAGTTGACCGTGACATAGTTCAGAGGTGGGGGCTCCTAAGCGACGTAGAAGCCCCAGGTCTCCGAACACCACCGATCGACATCAGAAATTCATCGACATAACTTTGAGCTTTCTCCATAACAAATCTGGCAAAAGGAGTAGTAGAGTTGAAGACTATATCATTCTTGGTGAGCCAGATGTGGTACGCAGTATAAGTAATGAAAGTGGCAGCAGAATGGCCCGGGTCAGGCGGAGTAACGAGTAACGCCAAAAAATAATCAACATAATCTGCAACATGCATGGATAATGGTTGAAGACCAGCCATCCTCCAAATATGGGCTGCTCGTTGACAAAAGAAAAGAACATGGGCCAAGGTCTCGTCCTCCAACCCGCAGACCAGATAGTAGGAAGGGACGCACATCCCTCTAGAGCTAAGGAAGGCTCCAGTAGGGAGACATCCCTAAGCCACTTTTCATAAGAAAATGCTCACTCTAAGATGGACCCGAACTCTCGAGATCCAGGCAAGATCAAGAGTCCGCTGAGGTACCTGGCTAAAGAGTTGAAGAAGATCGGGCATGGCAGCTCTAGGAATAGCTGAGATCCTCCACATCTTGATGTTAGTACAAGCATGAACAGACAGTAGAATAGATAAAATCCGGGCTCCCATATATAACCAAAACACAAATAACCTGAACAGGATTCCACTACAAGGCATCCCTAAACACCATGTCAGGAATGGAGATAGAGTCATCGATATTCATTGCAATGAATGTCGGCCAGCAAGATAGTGGGGACATCTGCTATCCAAGGGTCAGACATGAAACTAATACATATGCCATTCCCCAAAACCCATCTGGAGTTGGGGAGGACAGTATGGGCAGTGGTCATCATCGCTCTCCAAATGATTGAACATCTCCTGCGAGGTCGATGGATCTCATCCGGGCTCAAGGGGCCATATCTTTGTCTCATCATCCCCGTCCAGAGGCTGTATGGACATAACAGGAACCTTGTCACATGTCTGGCGTACAGGGCTTTCCGCATCGAGATGAGGGAGTGGATACCCAGACCTCCGTCTCTACGGGGCTGGCAAACAACGTGCCAGCTGATAAGGTGGATGGACCTCCAAGTAGAAGCCGAACCCCAAAGAAATGCCCGGATGGCTTGGTCCAATTTGAGAACCACAGATTTCGGGAGGACAACATGAAATAGCAGATAAACTGGTAAAGATGTAAGCACTGACCTGATCAGGTTATCCGTCCCATAGAAAAAGAGTTTTGCCTTGCCATCCATGCACCCTATCATGGACCTCCTTAATCAAATGATCACAATTGACCTTAGTCAGTCTGCCCCTCGTAACAGGGATTCCTAGGTAATGCAGCGCACCTTGATACTCATCAATCTCGAGGATCTCCTGGATAGAACGTTTCAAGAGGGTTAGGATTTCGGGTTGAAGTGGACCTTAGATTTTTGATAATTAACTCTGCCTAGATGTACTGTCTTCCAGAATCGTCTTAAAGCCTTGAGCACACCGGACTATGGTACGATCTAGGAGTAGACAGTTATATATAAAGAGAAGATACAAGATGGAATTGGCTTCAGGGGCTAGGATATAAGGTTAAAGACCCAATCCTAGGGCGCGACCCGCAAGGCTCACGAAAGGAGAGAGCCATCTTCACTCTATAAATTCACTTTAGAAAAGAGTGTGCGAAAGGAGAGAGCCATCTTCACTCTATAAATTCGCTTTAGAAAAGAGTGTTTGTAAGACGAAACCTGTAACGAGTATCCTCTTCCTTTATTTGTGTCTCAAGACTCTAGCCTTGTCAGTGTTACCTCCACGTACCATTCTCAACTCCCAGACAATTAAGTAAACAAGCATGAAGAATCTTCATGATCCAAGACCTCACTTCATTTTGGTACCTCTAGTGTCCCAAGGCCACATGATTCCCATGCTTGACCTGGCCCGTCTCTTGGCGGAGCCTGGCGCTCGTGTCAGCTTCATCACCACTCCCGTCAACGCCGATTGAGTCAGAACCATCATCGACGGTGTGAAGGAATCCCACCTTCCAATCCAATTCGTCGAGCTTCCCATTCCATGCACAGAAGCTGGCCTGCCCGATGGCTGCGAGAATTCCGACCTTCTCCCTTCTAAAGACTACATCGACGCCATATTGCTGCCCCAAGCCTGCTCCGGCGCCCCCTTGAGCATTACCTCCTATAGGGATTTGCACGGTGCTCCTAAGCTTTGGAAAGACTTGGAAGACCATGGCAGGGATGCTGGAGACGGTCCCTGGGGCTTGGGGGCGTATCTCAAGCGGATCCTGGATGTATTTCAGGGATTTCCTGGAGGTATTTCAGGGATACTCTGAGTCCGAGGTTGAGAGAACTAATGAGACATGGGTGTACATGGGCACGAGTTTGGATTTTCTCGAGTGACTCAGAGGGAAGAGTTTTTTGGACTAGGTCGGTTGTGACCTAGGGTTATATCTTTATGTATATAAAGAACGACGAAATGTCAGGAAATAAGATGAGAACAGACGCGATCACTTTTTCCTCCAGGAAAACCCTAGTCTCTCTTTTCTTCTCCCGGTTCTTTCTCGTGTGTGGAGCCCCATGGGGGCTCGCCTCCGCGATGGGAGCAGATGGCGCACCCCATCTCTTCCCTGGTGAATGTTTCCTTTCGCCATGGTGGCATCAAGGAGGATCCCGGGCATTCCGTGGAGCGGGTTTGCTCCAACAATTGGTATCAGAGCCAACCTTGATGCTGTGGCATGAAGGATGCAGGGAAGAGGATGTCACGAGGATGGAGCAAATCTCGAGATGCCAAGATCTGGAGGTGAGGGCTGCTGCCCTCCCTGGAAATGGAGATGGAGAAGAACCTGCGGATCTGGAGGAGCAGATCTGGGCGATGAACGGAGCCTCGCGCGGAGCAGCGCAGGGAGCAGGAAGTAGCGCGCGGCCACGGGTGCAGATGCGGCACAAGCGGCGTGGAGGTGTCGTAGCGAGATTGCCGGTGCGGGAGCGGTGCAGGGCAGGCAGCTGGACTGCACGGGCACGGCGCAGGGGCGCGGGCTCGGTCACGGGAGTGGCGCGAGACGCGGGCGCTGCCCAGGGGGCGGCGGCTCGCTCGGTCGCGGGAGCGTCGCCGGTCACGGGCGAGGGTGCAGTGCAGGGCCCGTGGCGAAGGGCGGTGCGGCTTCCATTCGCGGCCTGCGGAGGATCCGATTGGTGCCGATCGAGCACGGCACGGTAGCGAGGCGGTCGCCTGAGGCACTGCACGGCGATGGGTAGTTGCCGGGGTGCGGCGCGGCAGCCAGGGGGCGACGGCGCGACAGGGATGGCTGCGGTCCACGGTTCCCTGCCGTGGACTGGCAGCCATGGTAGCCTATGGACCGGCTTGGCGCGCGTGTGAACCGGGGGGGCTGGTTCACGATGAACCGGCCAATCAAGGATTTCAAGTCATTTTGCTTAAAAATCATGCTGATGGATTTTCGGCGATTCCGAGCTTAATTGAACTCCGATTTAAGCCCCGTTTACACTGTTGGACTCCAATTTTTGAGCTCTTCATGTTGAGCTAGGCTAGATCTGATGATAAAGTCAAATCACAAAGTATGTGGAGATTGCAGTGCGGTGATCGTGTGTGCGGGCAGCACGTGCAGGATGGTTCCATTTTCGGCACTCCTTGATGGACAGATGTTCGAGGTATCGGGAGTAGTGTGGAGGTTTGCTGGTGGAGTGGATCTCGTCGAAGATGATGGGTCCGATGGTGCAGGAGTTCGCAACGATGGTACAGAGCTGCAGGTCCTGTGTGGAGGAGCTATGACAAGTCGAGTGATCTGTAGTTCAGCATAGGTGGAGCGATACATACCGGGATCTTTCAGAGTATGAGTGGTAGCTCCATGGTAGTGGACCAGGTTCTTGGTCACTGTGGAGGAGAGCGATCGGTAGTACTCCAGCTATCTTGATCATGATGGAGCTGGACGTGGGTGGTATCCCGCATGGTTGGAGGTCGGTCTCGGGAGATGGATATCTAGGAAGACCGAAGTACATCAGCAGGGGCGGTCCAGGGACAGCTCAGGGAGATAGGGGACAGTCTCAGGGAGCGTCGGAGGTATTGGGCAGTCGGGAGTGTCCTGGTATGTCGGCTTTTGCCTAGGGACAGAGACGGGAGCCGATGGGGCTGGCAGCTCAAGGAGACGGGGATAGGTCTCAGGGAGCGCCAGGGACATCATGCAACCGGGAGACAGGCTGGGGGTTGCTGGGTTTAGTCGCTGGGTTAAAGGAGTTGGGATGAGCTCTTAGGTTTCGGAGGTTCCTGTGGGGTTGCAGAGTATCCGAAATGGTCTCGGAGGGGTTCGTGGTAATGTAAAGGGTTCGAGGAGGTAGTGATTAGTACGAGGTTTACGTACAAGCTCAGCAGGGCAGCGTTGAGTTGCTGGCCTCGGGATTTCTTTCTGTGGTATCAGGGAGACTTCATTCTCAAGTGGAGCACCGGTGACAGGTGGCTTCACGGGTGGAGCAGGTTTTGACATGAGTTCAGAGCGGGAGGTGCATGGAGGACCATATCCTAGCATGAGCATCAGGGGTGCACTTAGCCAGGTGGAGCAGAGTGTGCAGAGATTGGCATGGCTCTGAGGTGATGGTGTTAGGTAGAGCTCCAGTTATAGGGGTGCCGATTCAGGTTCACTGGGTTTCTCCAAGGAAGTCCAAGAATAGACTGATGCAGCGCCATGCAGAATGAAGGCTACAATTGATGGTGCCAGGATACAAACGAGGGTTTTCAGTTGTGGAGGCGGTCATCCTAAAGGCCTCCAGGTGAAATCAGCAGCTAAAGAGTATTGGAAGAGGCGAGGATATCCACACAGGCTGTCAAGACATGCAATTACAGCGGGTTGTGCATGGAGGACATTGCCAGGTTTGCCAAAGCTTGAGGGCACCAAGGTGGAGATTGTAGGGATTTGTGTGGTGCTCCTGAGCTTTGGAGAGACTTGGGAGACCATGGCAGGGATGCTGGAGAGATCCCTGGGGCTTGGGGGTATGTCATAAGTGGGTCCTGGATGTATTCCAGGGATTTCCTGGAGGTATTTCAAGGATACTTTGAGTCTGAGGTTGAAAGAACTAGTGAGACATGGATGTACATGGGCTCGAGTTTGGGTTTTCTCGGGTGACTCAGAGGGGGTAGTTTTTTAGGGCTAGGTCGGTTGTGACCTAGAGTTATATCTTTATGTATATAAAGAACGATGGAACATCAGAAAATAAGATGAGAAGAGACGCGATCCCTTTTCTCCTCGGGGAAAACCCTAGCCTCTCTTTCTTCTCTAGGTTCTTTCTCATGTATGGAGCCCCATGGGGGCTTGCCTCCATGACGGAGCGGATGGCATGCCCCATCTCTTCCCTGGTGAATGTTCCCTTCTACCATGGCAGCATCGAGGAGGATCCCGGGCATTCCGTGGAGCGGGTTTGCTCCAACACCTCCAAGCCCAAAATCCTAGCCCAAGTTGCATGATTGCCGACTTCTGCAACCCATGGACCTGGGAGGTTGCCAACAAGCTGGGGATATCGCGAGTCATCTTCCGCGGGCCCTCTTGCTTCTACCTTCTATCCACACATAACATAGCTCTGCACAAAATCGACGAGCACATGATTGATGAATTCGAGGCCTTCCTGGTCCCCAATTTGCCTCAAACAGGTTGAGATAAACCTAGCATAGGCTTTTGGATGGGCCCTTATGTCCAAGTCGGAGAAATTTAACATTAAGCACCGGAGGCGAAGTCAACAGCGGATGGCGAACTGATAAATAGTTTCGATGATTAGGAGCCTTGGTATATTGAGAGCTTTCAGAAGGCCAAGGAGAAGAACGTTTGGACCAAGGTTCTCGGTACCGGTATCGGGTGCCGTACCCGTGGGCCGGGGTCCTATTAGGTTCGGTACGAACCGTACCGTGCCGACACATGGTACGGTAGGGCGTGCCGGTCCAAACCGGTATGCCCAAATTTTTTTTTTGATTTTTTTATTTTTTGTAATTTTAAGGTTTTATTTTAATTTTTAAGGGTTTAGGTTTAAGGTTTAGGGTTATTTTTTAAGGGTTTAGGATTTAGGGTTTAGGATGGCGTACCGCTTTAGGGTTAGGACTAAATACTAATATTTAGGACTATTTTTAATTGAAATAAAAAAAATGATAATTAAACTAAGATTATCAGCAATTAATGAAAGTAAAATATGACATAAACATATATAATTACATACCAATATCTAGAATCGAGTAGAGTGACGATGTCCAAAATATAGGGATCATGTATGTACTCTGTAGGAAATTCGGCATGTCTCTCCTGCCAGGCAGCATGATACTCCTCTAAGATCATCCCAGGAGGTATGTGTGATGGGTCATATCTAATCACAGATCCCTCTAAATCCCGACTCTGAGAGATGTCCAGAGACTGACGATATGGCAGTGCAGGTACAGGGGGGAATCCAAATATACCAGCAATAAAATCAGATGCATAAGATACTCCGGGATAATTACCACTGGATGCTGACATCTCGGATGCACCATATGGATCATATGGAACAGAAACTGCCGGTAGCTGTGGATAAGAGGATCCTCAATATGAGGATGATCAGATACATCCAAAGATCCTACTCCACGTGCAAGATCTGCAGCTGTATCATGTCTCGAACGATCACGCGAAGCCCATCGCGTATATGGAATTGTATCACCACGAGGTCTATTAGATGGTGCTCCATGATCTGTATCCTGCATAGCATGCAAAAACTGCGGCTCTCCAGTGATCGAATAGGACTAGGTGGCTATGACTCCTATCCTCCTGTCCCTCCCTGATCACTAGATCCTCCACTATTTGAAGCACTATCATCAGTCTCTGGTATCTGAATCTGAGTGGACTGAGTGCTTCAATGAAGGTGCAACTGTCTTTCCTTTTCCTCTGTCTTCAGGTCTACTAGATGGGGGGACGGATGAGTGCTGATTTGCTGGAGCCCTGTGAGAATATGACTTGTTGCCCATTGTCCAACATCCACCCCAGCCTCACTAGCTATAAAACTGGCTGTCTGAGGAGGCGATCCTGGCTCATCAAGCTCTAGTTGCTGCTGCTGCTGACCCATGACCCACCCAATCATTGGATCTTCATCCTCATCAACATATGAACACCGTCTGGGAGAGGATCTTCACTGCAAGAACCTTTAAATTTTTAGCATCCACTAAAATGCACCCATCATTCAGCTGCAAAAGACATTACATCATTTAGAATTTCAGATATGGCAAAATAAAAATTTAATCCTGATATAATATTAGACTTACTCCTTAGTAGTACCTACCAGGATTCATCTTTGATTTACTTCTGACTGCTACATGGATCCAAATGATCTATGCCCTCCCTAAAAAATCTTGTCTGTCAGAAAAAAAATTGTTAGCTTGTTGAAATTAATGCTATTAAAAATCATTCATAATTCAACCTAACTTACTTCTTCTCAAGCCATAGCAGCGATATCTGGATCGAGCTCCTCTTATATATACATTGCGCAGGACAGACATAAGATCCTCATCCATGGCAATGTCCAGTACGGAGTACTAAAATATCGGATTTAGATAGTAAGCTGCACATATATTTTAAGAATCAGTCAAGCGTACTTGTATGAATCTAATTGAAACTTAATTTTTAGGTACTTCTAAAATACTACATACCTGCTAGATGCAAATCCGAACTCATTTGATAACTCCGCCATCCATCAATGATCCGGATATACTATATGCATGTGATGGATCTGCCTCCTGGATCTTTTTCTTTGCATCACTTTGCATCATGATGATCTGCTCCTGGATCTTTTTCTTTGTCCTTTGCATCATGAAATATAAGAAGCCCATCTGAGCATACCTCTCGGAGTCCACGGCACGAAGTACCTCATATAGAGACTTGATAGCTCCACTACCCTATCAGCCCGCTGCCAGAATGTCTGTCTCATCACTAAATTCTCCACATTGCTTCTCTCAGTATTTGCCCTGGCATATCTGCTCTCCTGCCAATCCTGACTAACAAATATCTGACATAGCTCTGCTTTCTTGCCAACAAGACTATTAAGTGCAATGTAATTAGTTGCAAATCGTGTGACCTCCGGTCTCAATATTTTTCTCCTGTAAAGCTCCTCATCAATGATAAGACCCATGCATTGTTATATATAAATCTGGTGATAGACTGTGCTAGCTCAACAATCTTCTACACCTTGCAAATTTTACCAATATCCATCAACATGAGGTCTATACAATATACAGTATAAGGGGTCCAGAAAATATACAGCCGCTACTCCATCAAGATCTGCCCTACGGCCCTGTACTGTGGTCCATTATCAGTGATGACCTGTATGACATTATGCTCTCCCACCTGATCAATCACCTCCTCCATCAATCTGAGGATATAATTGGCATCGTGCACCTGATCTGAAGCATCAATAGACTTCTGAAAAAAAGTCTTTCCATCATAATAGTCAAGAAATTGATGATGCTCCGTCTAGTAGGACCAGTCCAACCATCACACATCACCGTCAATCCATACGCTGGCCACTTGCTCTGATATGAGGATATCCATCCTTCTAGCTCCTCCTTATTGCTGTCCAGAAGATGACTATAGATATCCCTCGATGTGGAGGATCTACACCTGCACCAGTAGCCTGTATAGATGAAATAGCAGAGAGATAATATGGATTGTCTACTGCATGAGTTGGGATATGACTGAAATGAAACCAGGAGAGATGGCCTGCCACATATCTTTCTTCTTATCCTTCTTCAGCATTGTGTCAATCCTCTGCTGCTTGGAATATCTATTGGAAAATGGATGTGGATCGATATCATGGATAGTGGCTCCCTCTGGAATATCCCTGGGCCTGGAAGACTTCCTCCTATTGCCAAATGCTCCCAATATGGATGCAATACGGCCGGTGCCTCTCCTGACGGGCTCTCTAACTGAGGAGGTCCTCCTAAACTGTATCTCAGACTCTCCTGGAGCACTAGCAGAAGTGGATCCTGATCCTGACTCAAAAGTTGATGGCCTGAATCGCTGTCTATGCCTGGCTGTCTCCTCCTGTTACCTCTGCTCAAACAAGCTCACCTGAATAGCAGCCTCCATCTGTGTCTCCTCATCAAAAGGAATAGATGCTTCATCTAACTCACTGGAGTGATAAGGTGGTTCTGCGGCTCTGCGGTCCACCTCTGCCTTCTTCTTTGCTGCTCTTTCCTTTCCAGCTTTAAATTTAGCAAAGTGTTTATTCATCAACTGACGGACCTCCTGTGGACATTATCTACATGCAGATACATCAGGATAGCCACCAGCCAAGCCAAGTGCTGTTTCAACCTTGTTACCCCCTCACCTTTGAATTCGGTATTGCACCATTTACCCCTCCAGTGATGCGACCCGAGAGTATCTCTCAATGTGACCAGCCAATGTCCCGCTCCGTATCCTTCTTCCTCCTTGATGGATCCATACCTGAATATTTAAACTACATATAAGATCAATAATAATCTTCATTAATTAACACTTTATTAACCTAATTTTTAAATTTTATTTTATTTTTTAAATTTTTATTTATTAAAAAATTCAAAAATAAAGAAAAATAAAATTAATAAATTTTATATTCATATAGGATTCCATCATATATAATACATATATTTTTTTAAGATCCTAAAAATGCATTAAAAGTCATTTTTTTTTCAATTTAAGATCTACGGGTACTATTTATGAGATGCACAAAATTAAATAAATCGACATGAAATTTATAGTGAAGTAGTTTACAAGCTCTAGATCAATAATTTATAAATACATTTTTTTCTATTATTTTTTTAAATTTAATTTATTAATTCAAAATTAATTTTAATTTAAAAAATTATATACTTCAAAAAATTAAGATTTTAGTATCATTATCACATACTCTAAAATCATTGCCAACAAATAAATTTTGACAGCATTTCTTCTTAATTTTTTAATTTGCACGGATTTTAATAAAATTTAACGCTACGAAACACGAAAATGCGGTAAAAGAAAGGTATACGGATCTTGATTCTAGCTTCTCCTTTGATTTTTGCAGGTTGGATTGGCTTTAAATTGATCTACGAATTTTTTTTTTATCGTCTTTCCTTCCACGGTGCTGCAGCAGAGAGGCAGTAGCTCTCTGTGCCTTTTTTTCATATTAAAATTTAAGCTAATCCCCCATCTCTATGAAGTCATATGGCTACAGTGCCATATGATAAAAACAAAAATATAAAGTCTCACATGCCCCCTCCCACCGTACCGCACCGAACCGAGCCGAACCGGTCGGTTTGGGTCCATTTCGACGTTCGGATCTGGTTCAGGTCCATTTCGAGTCCGATTTGGTACGATAACCTTTTTTTTTGAATTTTTAGGATGGCTGTGCTATTTTTTAAAGCCAAATCGAACCACCGGTCAGGATTTGGCAAAAGCCAAACGTGCCACCGACCGGTGTTCGATTGATACGCTTCGAACCGACCGGTTCGGTACAATTTGAAAAACTTGATTTGGACAATTGGGCCACCGTGTCTCAACAAGGATTTTGGCAATAAGGCCGTGAGAGGGAACCAAACATCCATCGATGAGCATGTTGTGGCAAAATGGCTCGATCCCATGGAGCCAAGATCTGTTATCTATGTTAGTTTTGGAAGTGTAGCACGCTTACGGCCCTTACAGTTTATCGAGATGGGGTGCGGTTTGGAGGCGTCAAACCGGCCATTCATCTGGGTGATCAAGGACGTGGAGTTGCCCCTGAGGCTGAGAAATGGATGTCGGAGGGATTGGAGGATAGGACAAGCTCCAGAGGTCTTATCATTAGAGGGTGGGCGCCACAGATGGTGATATTATCGGATATTATCTCACCCGGCGATCGGAGGATTCTTGACGCATTGCGGGTGGAATTCGGCACTGGAGGCGATTACAGCTGGAGTGCCGAACGAGAATTTAATGGTGAATGTTTCGAGAATCGGTATAAAATTTTATGGTACTCTTAAATTGGAAAGATTAGAAGGTTATGACAGGGATAGTCAAGGATCTCTGAACTTGGAGGTGTGTCCAAGTGGATCCTAAAAATATTTCAGAGATACTTTAAGTCAAGGTTGAGAGAACATGTGAGTCAGTTGGGTCAGGGGTTTGATACAGGTTTGAATATTTTCTCATGTATGTGACTTAGGGAGAGTTTTTGAGAGATTATAACGTAACCCGGTTTATGGGTTATGGAATTTTAGGTCATGTAGTCGATTGTTTCCTTTTGGTTTAAGAGGGATGTGTGTGATTTCTTTTTCACCATGAAAAATCAGCGTGAGGATTACATCATGCGGAAGAAGGGCTTGGGACATGGGTGTTCCATGGGCTTGGAGAAGGAAACCGTGCATGAGGGAGTCCACATGTGAGAATTTCTTCCTAGGTTTCAGAGAGGAGGCTGGTGTCTTGTGTCCTGTATCAAGATCTTCTCCAAGGATAATAATACAATATCTTTTCTCCTAATCTCTTATGTATATTTTCTCTTATTTTTTTGTGAATCAAGAAACTATCATCATCTCGTTAGGATCTCTCTCACGATGCTTCCGTAGTTAGTCGCTGATCCGGGATTCATAACAAGTGGTATCAGTATCTAGGATTCTCAACAAGTGGTATCAGAGCAAGGTTTTAGTGTGGAGAGAGGAGGTTTCTACCATAGGATCCCTTCAAGGTGTTCTTGATCAAGGTATTTTTTTGGATCAAGTTTCTCCAGGATTTTGAAGAAGGGTTCAGATCTAGGGTTTCCTCAGGTATTGAAAGGAATGATAAGATCTGGGGTTGCTGTCTATACCCTCTTTACATCATGTATCTTTTTCAAGTTTTTTGTCAATCTTTCGTTGTTTTGTGATTGTTTTGGATCATGGAAGGCAGTGGGGTGAAGATTGGTGTCGAGAAGTTTGATGGGAAAGGAAGTTTCACTATGTGGAAGGTTAGGGTGGAAGACTTGCTGGTTCAGATGTGATTAGATCTGGCTTTGGAAAATAGGCCAGGGGGTATGAATGACAAGGAGTGAATATCCTGGAGAAAAAGGCATGTGCCATGATTAGGACTTGTCTGGCGGATGAGGTTTGTATGTCATGTTGGAGGAGAAGACATCCAAGAGATTATGGTCAAGGTTGCACACCATGTATATGGAAAAGAATATGTGCAACAAGTTGGTGCTGAAGAAGCAATTGTACAGCCTTCGGATGCAAGAGGGTGAAGATGTTGCGGGACACATTCAGTGATTCGACCGGATGAGCATGGATTTGCTCAACATTGGGATGGATTTTGAAGAGGAAGATAAGAGTCTGCTACTTTTATGTTCACTACTCGGGAGCTTCGATCCGTTGGTGACTATACTGCTGTATGGAAAGGAGACACTGGTGTATGAGAAGATCATATCAGTGCTAAGGTCCAATGAGCAGCAGGAACGGATGACGAAGAGGGAAGTTTCTAGGAGGGTTTGGCTTTATCTGAGAGGCCAAGGAAATGGAAGAAAAAAGGTGAATAGGTGGGACAGGTACAGTCCAAGAAGGGTAGCATGGCGAGCAAGTGCTACAGGTGTAGTGTAGTAGGGCACTTTAAGCGAGAGTGTCTGCTCAGGAAGAAGTACAAGGATGGAGAAAAAGAAAGCCCGGATTTCTCAGGTTCAGTTACTGGGTCGAAGGAAGAGTCGGATGAGCTCTTGGTTGGTTTCGGAGGAGCCTACGGGAGGCAGTGTATTCGAAACGGTCTCGGAGGGGTCCGCAGGATGCGGAGGGTTCGAGGAGGCAGTGACGGGGTTCGAGGTGCAGGGATAGCTCAGCAGGAGCATTGAGTTGTTGGCTTCGAGATTTCATTCTGTGGTATCAGGTGGACTTCAGTCTCAAGTAGAGCACCGGGAAGAGATGGCTTCACGAGTAGAGCAGGATTCGACACTAGGTCATAGCGGAGTAGTGCACAGTGAGGAGTCACATCCCAGCATCAGCGGCTAGGGGTGCACCGAGGCAGGTGGAGTAGTGTGCACAGTTAGTGAGGTGTAGCTCTGAGAAGATGGTATCAGGTAGAGCTCCAATTGCAGCGAGTGCCGATTCAGGTTGGCTATGTTCTCTCTAGGGAAGTCCAAGGAAAAGACTGATGCAGCTGCCAGGCAGAAGGAAGGCTATAATGGTGGTGCCAGGGTACAAGCAAGAATTTTTCAGCTGTGGAGACGGTCATCCCAAAGGCCTCCAAGGATATGCAGCAGTTGAAGGATGTTGGCAGAGGCAAGGAGATCCGTACAAGAGGCTGTCAGGACATGCAGTTATAACGGAGATGTGCAGGAGGACATTGCAGGGTTTGCTAAGGTTTGGGGGTACCAATGGGGAGATTGTAGAATTTTTTGGTGCTCTCAAGTCTTGAAGAGACTTGGGAAGCTATGGCAGGGATGTTCGAGGATCCCTGGGCTTGGGGGCAGTCCCAAGCGGGTCCTGGAGGTATTCCAGGAGATACTCTGAGTCTGAGGTTGAGAGAACATGTGAGTCAGTTGGGTCAGGGTGCTTGATCCAAGTTTGAGTGTTTCTCGTGTACGTGACTTAGGAGAAAGTTTTTGAGAGATTGTAATATAACCCAGTTTGTTATGGAGTTTTAGGTCTAGAGGTGTAGTCGGTTCCCTTTTGGTTTAAAAGGGATGTGCGTGATCTCTCTTGCTCACCGTGAGTAATCAGCATGAGATCATGTAGAAGAAGGGCTTGGGACATGGGTTCCACGGGCTTGGAGAAAGAAACCATGCGCGAGGGAGTCCACATGTGGGAGTTCCTTCTTGGGTTTTAGAGAGGAAGCTGGTATCTTGTGTCTATATCAAGATCTTCTCCAAGGATAATAATACAATATATTTTCTCCTAATCTCTCCGTATATTTTTTTCTATTTTTTTGTGAATCAAGAAGACTGCTATCATCTCGTCGGGATCTCTCTCACGGTCCTTCCATGATTAGACGCTGATCCGGGATTCACAATAAATAGTATCAGTATTTAGGATTCTCTACAATCAGCGTGCCGGTTGGAGCAAGGTGCCGATTACTCATATAAGCGAAGAGGGATGACATAGTGGATGTGGTGTCAAGATTGATGGATGGTGAGGAGGGGAAAGAGAAAAATGAGGTTATGAAGCTGCAAAGGCAGTGGAGGAAGGTGGATCGAGCTACGTCTACATGGCAAACCTGATACAGTACTTCCGGGAGCATGGAAACAAGGATACGTAGCTTGGTTTTTTTTCATCGTCTACGCAAATTTTGAGTTATGTTCTGTTTGGAATAGGTTAGACGTCCAGTATGTACTCGTCCACCGTCATGTGTTTTAAAGAATTTTAGTTGATATGTTTGTGGTTCAAATACTTTCAAAATAACCATTAAAGTTTAGCACTTCAACCATCGTTCTTTTAAAATATATATATATTATATATATTCTTGAAAAAATGCATGATGAAAAGTTCATTTTTTTTTTTTTTAATAATAAAAAGGAATAGAAAGATTAAACCCGGTATAGCTATCCTACTAGAAATGTTCGATTCATGACATTTAGATTTTTATAGTCTTTTTCTCACCAAGAGATATATACGTCAACCTGACACTACTGAGATATCGATTGATAAAACGGAAAAATAAAGAAGAAAAACTGAAAAGCTCATTTTGAAAATCCAAGATTTACCGAGGCCATCCCTAGATGTGATTGACTCAAGATTCTTTTGCTTCCCAACCAAGGGTGTCTAAAAGAAGAATTGAAGGCACATGGCTTTGGCGACCTATTAAGGCCTAACTTTGGTGGGCAAGGTTCGAAAGACCAACAACATGCATCTTGGCCATCACAATTTCACTTCTCAATTTATAGAAATTTCTAATGAGAATCAACATATCTGGAGATCTCGGCATCATATTAGTATTAATGATGAAGTCCGGATATCGTGTTAAACTTCCTCCTTTTCTGGAATGCAGGCTCAGACTGGGATGAAATTTGACCCAAGTTGAACTAGGCCAAATTGGGAAATGGCCGATAACATGTCCCCTGCTATTATTTAGTCTCTTGCTTGTCAACACATGAACGGAGCCCGCCGGCCAACTAGTAACTAGGTATAGGCAACACGATAGAAAATGGTCATTGCATTCGGAGATTTAGGATTCATGGTAGATTCCTGTCAAGTGACCTTGACAATCCTTGCTAGACCTATTTGTTTCTAGAATTAGTTCATCAATTAATCTTGTGCTATTTTTTAATGACATAAAGAAGTTGCATAAGGGACTGATATGATGGCATTGGCTCGTATCGCATCATTTTGGATTTTTTTGCAGCATTCCACTGTAATGTCTTGTACTGAATTATGAGTTTATGACCTTGTGTAGTGTTGCTTGCTTTTTATACCCCGTTTGCTTTGTGTCATATATTCGCAATTGTGTCTTTCATGCATGTTAATACTCATCAAATTATTTCTTAGTATCTTTTGTAGGAAAATAAAGGTTTTCTCAACCCTAAGATCGATCAAATAATTAGAATTATACTAAATAGATCCAAGAAAAAGTATTACAAGACATACCTGTAATCGTTATGAATCCAAACCTGGAAGCGATGCTCACATGAACATCGAAGGCAGGGTTCTTCTCTCCAGCATCCTCTCGTAACAGGCGGCTCATCGATGGGACAAGCCATGAGAACCAATCTCACGTAATGTCATATATCATGAGAAGTGGAGAGGGGACCTAGCCTATTGTTTATAAACAAACCCTAACAGGCCTCCCATCATGGGCCAGTTGGGCCAAGGCCTACATTGTGCCGCTTTAAACCACACCAACCCGCATGAGGTCTTCTAGCCCAAACAATGATCACATAATAATGGACTCAACCTACGTCTATCAACATGGACCATAAAATCAACCCGGTTTTAATAAAAAATAAATTTCAATTAATGTTAGCCCAAATTAAGAAAATTTTTACATTCTTCCACTTGGGCTACATTAATTATAATTTTGAAAATATTTTAATTTTCAAAACAACTCTCGGGTTAAAAATAACATGTGGCCACCATATGTTTCATAGACAGCACCCACAAACGACTCGGTCAAACAGTATCCATGATGCCGAATCATGGGATCGTTGTACTACTTAACCGATACAGGACTTATCCATAATTACAAGCATCATAAACACCATCGACATGAGTCTTGGTATGGTAGTGTAGAAAGAAAATAGCATCAAGGTGATCAAAATAAAACATGTTATTTTTCATTGTCAGTCCTTCAAATTCTCTTCAATATGCTTAGAAACAAAATAAGCAAGAGAAACATGATGGCATCAAACAACAAGCTATCATGTCTCACATACTCAACAATGGTGTCAATGACGAGACATCACAACAAATCAGAAACTCAACCCAGGTCTCAGTCAGGTACATAACCAAAAGAGATATCTCATAATTAAAATAAATTAACATATATACCCTCATTCAAGATTTCTCTATAACCATATGCTATATCACAAGCTAGAGAAATCTCACGACTTCAAAAAAGTCTGTATGTCTCCAACAATAATGAGATCTCATAATTATCAAAATGACACGTACCCATACAACTGTCATTCTTAAAATAAAACATATTCTTAAGATACTATGTTGTATTTTATTATTCCACATACGCACATACAACCATATAGGAATATATCCATCAACTACATGTCAACAATGTATATAAATACACATGATAGAAAACAAATAAAATCAAGCTTTATAATAATAAAACATGAACATAAAGTCACTCCCACTAATCAAGCACAACAAAAGAAATCAATATGTCCATATTTTCAACATACTTTGTAAAGCATACAAGTTTCAAAATTCTTGATTAGAGGATTAGCCAATATGGACTTTATACACATGCACTCAATATTTATGTGTCGTTGGATTGCAGTCCAGCAATCAATGACAAATAAAATTTGTCAATAAGTCAATGATAAATATATCAAACTCCCACTAATCCAAAAAATAAAAGATTCTAAAATGCCCATATTCTTGACATATTTTATAAAAACTATGAATTTTATTCTTGATTAGGGGATCAACAAATATTGACTTTGTATATTGTACAAATATCTTCCTTTCAATTACAATATCTAACTGACAAATATTTTATCTTCACATAGATAGAAAAGATGAAAACTCTTATTGATTTTTTAAAAAACATAGCTACATATGATTATGAGAAATTATAAGTGATTTTAAGAAATCAATAATTATAAAATCCACAACAAAGTTTTATAATAAACAATATGAATTGTGACTTTGTAACATGCAAACTTTGCCTGTGAATCTAAGAATGCCACTAGATTCTATTTTCAAGCTTTCTATAAAACAAAACCTCCAGACATTTATATTGATATAAGAAATGACATGTATCTATTTTCTTATTATATGATTTCTTTACTAATGCTACATCAACTAGTAATGGAAGTACAATTATCAGTTTACATATTTAATATTATTCTCCCACCATCCTTCAGTAGAATGAAATATAATATTTATATATAAATAAGAGTAACAACTTATTTTTCTTCAATGTCATATTTCTAATATATAAAATCTGACATTATGCAAATAAGAATCTACAAATATGGCATGATTTGACTCAATATCTTTATACCTTTCTATTAGGATAGTAGAATCTGTATTCATTTAAAATTATTTGAATAACCAAAATAAACAATGTATTATTATAAAAATAATGTTTATTCACCGATGGATTATCAATGATTAAGTATTGCAAGATAGCTTCAACCATAAAGATAAAAGATATTGGGCTTCCACCAACCTTTAACTTAAAAGGTATCTTGTATAACCTTTATCAAGAATTTTATTCAAAATGTAGATAGTAATCATTAAGAGTATATACTAGAATATCAAAGTGAATTACATCACTTATCATACTCACACTATATCTTTCAGAGTGTACTTTGTCTCTCAGTCACATCATTTTACTTAGAAATCTCAGGCATGATGTATTAAACAACTATCCCATACTTATACAAATATTTAATAATATTATTTATTTATTATATATGGGATCTTAGAATGTGATCGATATACCTTATCAATATCTTTATCTTTTTTTTCAAAAGTATCAAAAAACTTTTGAGATAAAATAGGATATAATTTATTAATTATTTCATATATATGATTTTAAATTCATCAAACTACATGGTAGAAAACTAAATATGATGAGTAGCCTATGTATTAGAGATAAAAAATCTTACAATACTAATTTTAGGTGTAATTCTTTCTAGTTTCAAGATGTAAACCCTAACACCATCATACCATCCATCTCACATATTATTTATCTATACATCGCTATCCAGACTTTCTTTTATCAGACTCTACATATCTACCACAAATGAGGTCAAAATTAAATTACAATTCTTAAATACAACAATAAGAATGGAATCAATTATATATATATATATATATTTCAAATAAATAATTTATACTCTTTACCACTTTTAAGGCAGCTTTATTTCAAAGTGCTCTAATAAGACACCAAGATGGAAGATCATTACATAATATAATATCTATATTCCATCATATATAGTACTAGCACAATCTCAGTTTTCATATCTATATTTCAGTCAGAGTCATCATAATAGGAGCATTAACTCTATTGAATACAAATATACTACCGCTAAATAGTCTCTATGCAGTTAATCAATAGAGAATATAACAATATGTTTCATAAAATCTTTATAAGTATTATTTTAATGAGAACCCTTGGTCCAATACAACAAAACTTTCTTTAAAAAAATTATCCACATAAGGAATCTCTCTTCAATATATAATGCTATGCAATCCCTTCTAAAAGACTCACAAAAGGACCTAGTAAATCTCAATGAATGGGCCACTTTGGTGGTCACCATCCACCGAAATCATTAACCTTTTAAAGAGGGATCATCAAGTCATGACCTCTAAGATGGCATAAAACATCAATCAAACTCATGTATGATGTAACATATTTAAGGTACAAACAATAAATCAATAAAGGCTTTGAATATAATAAGCTATTTTCAACAAATGTATCATGTGTTTCATCATAAAACTCTCATATAAGCAAAGAATTAGATATACTTTTGAGCTCCAAAAATGAGGTCAATACAATTCTTGAAAATGTCTTTATTTGGATAAACAAATTTCTTATACCCAATATGTTCTTTTTTCAAAGAAAACAAAGGTTAACACAATGAGGATATAAGGTATTCGAAAATCTGTTCCCATTGGACAGACAATTTTTTAAGCCCAATATACCTCTACCTCTAAAATTTTGACCCAGTTAAAACTGAATAACAACATTATTATTAATATAAATGATTGTATAATCAAAAATGGCAGGAATGCTAAATACTAGTTGATGTGGCTAGACCACTGACATGGAGCACACCTCAGATTCGACAGGCAGTAAGGCGGGCAGATGTCGCCGCGTCAGATTTCTTTCCTAGCTCCTTCGCTAGGTGGCTCCCCAAGGGTCGAGCCCACCTCGACCGGAGTCAAGCTCCCTCCAGCTCCTTCACCATGTGACTTCCCAAGGGTCGAGCCAACCTCGATCAAAGTCGAGCTCCCTCCAGGTCCTTCGCCAGGTGGCTCCCCAAGGGTCGAGCCCACCTTGGCCGAAGTCGAGCTCCATCCAGCTCCTTTGCCAGGTGGCTCCCCAAGGGTCGAGCCCACCTCGACCGAAGTCGAGCTGCCTCCAGCTCCTTTGCCAGGTGGCTCTCCAAGAGTCGAGCCCAGCTCGATCGAAGTCGAGCTCCCTCTAGCTCCTTCGCCAAGTGGATCCCCAAGGGTCGAGCCCATCTCGACCGAAGTTGAGCTCCCTCCAGCTCCTTCGCCAGGTGGCTTTCCAAGGGTCGAGCCCACCTCGGTCGAAGTCGAGCTCCCTCCAGCTCCTTCGCCAGGTGGCTCCCCAAGGGTCGGGCCCACCTCGGCCAAAGTCAAGCTCCCTCCAGCTCCTTCGTCAGGTGGCTCCCCAAGTGTCGAGCCCACCTTGGTCGAGGTCGAGCTCCTTCCAACTCCTTCTCCTGGTGGCTCCTTGAGGGTCGAGCCCATCTCGGTCGAAGTCGATCTCGTTCCTTAGAAGCATCGTGAAAGGGAAAAGGATGTCAGCACCAAGTTTGTAATTGAAGTCGGTGCACGCAGTACGACGTGTCCAGTGTGGTGCCCTAAAGCTAGAAATGTGCGCCTACCATCGTTTGCACCATTCGGGGAAGAGAGCCCCGATCGAGGCATCTAGTCCTATGACTGGCCACTTGCACCACCCACAAAGAGAAGGCCGCATTAGGGACCTCAGACCCAAGGGTGGCTGCCCCCGATCAAGGCCCTGCTAAACTTCTCCAACCGTGATAACCACTAGAAAAACAAGGGTTGCCACGTAACTCCCTATTGTTAGGGGAAATGACCTTGGGAGCACGGTCATAGATGCCGTTGACCCTCAAGCACCCTAAAAGGCAGAAGACCGAGGCAAGAAGGGGGGAACCAGCGATCTAAAAGGAGGACCCAGCGAGTGAGAACAAGGTAAGCACGAAAAAGGACAGAGAGGGAGAGACAAGCGACGAGAAGGCTCGAAGGCCCTCCAAGAGACTCCTGGAGAGAGTCTTGATAGGCACAGCCTCCCTAGCTCGAGTCTCGCTCCTCTCCTACCACTCTTACTCAATCTTTTACTGAATACTCTCCTCCAAGCATGGTGACCGAACATGAATTCGCCTTGGAGGATCTGTTCCTCTTCACTGTTTGCTGACTTGATCGTCGGAGTGCCATCACCGGAATTTCCGGCCTGGATCTCTAACTTTATCTTGCAGGATCGGGAACTGCTGGATTTTGAAAGACGGGGTTGAGGTTCGACGCCACATTAGAGCTACAAGCCACGATAGTGAGGACGTCAATAGATTGGCATGTCAGGTAGGAGGAGAAAGCCTTTGTCCGAGCAAGACCTCGTAATTTTGAAAATAGCTCCGCTCGAAGCATGGTGGTAACTCGCGCACGAGAAGCTTCCACCAACCGAGCAGGGGATGCCCCTTCCCCTTCGGGCCTGTGTAGCCTGGAAAGGGAGCTCCCCACTCCAGTATAACCACCCCTGGTAGGCACCTAGTAGGCTGTGCTCACCCAGCAGATGCAGGCATTGGCCATGACCATGAGGCAGCTGCAGCACTAGCAACGCTCCCTGGTCACCCAGCCGCAGCCAGGGACCGCTGCAGCCCAAGCCACCATAACTGATCCCCGAGGGAGTCACCAGACCCTCGCAAAGAAAAATCACTCTGGATCGGCTGATCGAGAGAGCCAATCCTTGGCGGACAGCAATGCCATCGTCAAACATGGCAAACACCGCCAGGGTAAGGATCTCCATCGCGACCATCTCCAACTATCAACCCCACCTCCAGCGGCCTCAGTAGAAGGTTCCGCTAATGAGGCCATTAGGCGCATGGCTGAGCAGCGCCTAGAAGAACAAGAGCGCAGGTTGGTGGAGCTCTCTTGTCAATTCACCAATATACAGGGCTCCTCTAAGGAGCCAGTGGGCTATGATGCCCGACCCCCCTTCTCCTGGAAGATCCAAGAGGAACCGGTCCTAAGTTGATTCCACATGCCTCAGGTGGATCCCTACAATGGGACCACTGACCCCCTGGATCACTTATAGAGCTACAAGGCTCTCATGAGGGTCCAGGGAGCGACAGATGCCCTCCTATGCATCGCCTTCCCTGCAACCCTTTGGAAGGCCGCTCGAGTCTGGTTCACCCGCCTCGAGCCCGAGAGCATCGACTCATTTTCACAGCTTGAGAGGAAGTTTATGGTCCACTTCGATGCCGGTCGAAAGGTGTCACAAGAGGTGGATAGCCTCTTTTCTATCAGGCAGTAGGATCATGAATCCCTGTGGGACTATGTGACCTCTTCAAAGCTGCTGCTCTTGAGATCTACATCTGGACGAGCCCGTCGCCATGCTGGCATTGAAGAGAGGGCTCAGAACATCCCACCTGACCTACTCCTTAGACAATAAGCCACCAAAGACATACTTCGACCTCCTCCTACGCATCCACAAATACATCCGCACCGAGGAGGCGACCGTACCAGAAGGGAACTGGACGGGAAGTCCCCGAAGAAGCCGACCCCAAGAGAAGCACCCGGGACATGGAGGCTTGAGTCATCCACGGGCTTCCGGCCGGGGCCGAAGCCGAAGGGTGGCCCCATCCAGGAGGAAACTTTCACTCCCCTCGTCCTGAGATCAAAAATCTTGATGAGAATTGAGGGCAAGCGCTACCTACGCCAACCTCCCCCATCGAGGTCGTTGAATGGTCATGATAAGAAAAAGTATTGCCATTTTCATCGTGATCACAGTCATGACATTGAGGACTGCCGCAACCTCAAAAGGAAGATCGAGGACCTGATAAGGAGGGGGTACCTCAGAAAGTTCATGAGGGACGAGGTCCCGGCAGAGAATCAGTCACTTGCAGCTCTTCCCCCAATCCCTGTAGTCAACAACCGACCCACTGGAAAGCCTGTGGGTATGATATGTTGATGGATAGAGCGCGCCCATAAGAGAGCCTGACAGGGAGAGAGTCTGGAAAATGTACTCTCCTTCATGAAGGGGAAGGGAAGCGAGGAAGAAAATATAAATAATGATGCTATCGTGGTCAAAATGATCATTGCCAAGCATCCTATAAAATGGATTATGGTCAATAGTTGGAGCTCGACTGATGTCCTTTTCTATGATGGTTTCTCTCGGATGAACTTACCTTCTGATCGACTGAGACCGGTGCACACCCCTCTCGTGGATTTTACTAGAGATTCTGTGGGAGTCAAGGGAGAGGTCACTCTCCCTATCACGGCCGGGTCACCACCGCGACAGAGTATGGTGAAGATGACCTTCACTGTTGTTAGGCTCCCATTACCTTATAATGTAATTCTTAGCCACCCTGGGCTCAACTTGCTTGACGCGGTTATATCCACCAAGCAGCTGTTGATGTGGTTCCCGACCCCTTACGGCATGGGAGAGAAGAGGGGGGCACCTCAGCCGGTCCAACATTGTCTTTAGGCCATCCCTGGTGCCCGGAGCACCGAGGATGATCCCGCTATCGATGACCTCGACCAAAGGGCACAGGACCCTAGGGGTGGCTCCGTCGAAAGCATTTTGATGTATCCCCTAGGCACGGATCTATTGAAGATGGTACATATAGGATCCCAGCTGTCGAAAGAAGAACGAACCCGTCGACTTAGTTTTCTCCGAGTGAATGCAAATGTGTTTTCCTGGATCGCGTTCGATATGCCGGGGATTCTCCCTGATGTCATCACTCACAAGCTGAATGTTGACCGAAGTGCCGCCCAGTTCGGTAGAAGAAAAGAAGCTTTGCCTCAGAAAGGCAGAAGGCGATCATGATGAAGTGGAGAAGCTCCTCACAGTCGGATTTGTTCATGAAGTACAGTACCCCAACTGGCTGGGGTCATGGTCAAGAAGAGCAATGAGAAGTGGAGGATCTGTATGGACTACATCGACCTCAACGTGCTTGCCCGAAGGACAGCTCCCACTTTTGAAGATTGACCAACTCATGGATGCTACCTTAGGGCACCGCTTACTCTCCTTCATGGATGCATTCTCTGGGTACAATCAGATCCGAATGCATTCGAAGGACGAGAAGAACACTGCCTTCATCATGGACCGCAGGATGACTGCTATAGGATGATGCCTTATGGCCTGAAGAATGCTGGTGCCATATACCAGCGACTAGTCAATAAGGTCTTTAAAGACCAGATCGATTGCAATATGCAAGTTTACGTGGATGATATACTTGTCATAAGCAGGCCAACCTCGGACAACGTGGATGACCTGGTGGAGACCTTCCGCAACCTTTACCTGTACCAAATGAAGTTGAACCTAGCGAAGTGCACTTTTGACGTGGCAGCTGGAAAATTCCTTGGCTTCATAGTCACTCAGAAAGGGATCGAGGCCAATCTAGAAAAGGTCCGAGCAATCCTTGATATGGAGCATCCCACCTCCAAGAAGCAGGTCCAGCTGCTTACCGGCTGTATAACAGCCCTGAGCTGTTTCATCCACGATCTGTCGATCGCTGCCAACCCTTTTTAATGTATTATGCAAGATGCATGACTTCACCTGGACAAAGGAGTGTCGAGAAGCCTTCGAAGAGCTGAAAAGAACCCTGGCATCACCACCACTGCTCTCCCGATCGGAAGAGGGAGAAGAGCTCCTCGTGTACATGGCGGTCATCCCGGGAGCTATCAGCTCGGTCTTGGTCCGCACGGACAAGGACGGAGTCCAAAGGCCAGTATATTATACTAGCAAGCTTCTCTGCGACATCGAGGTCTGATACTCTCGCTCTGAGAAGTTAATTTTTGTGCTCATTATGTCTGCACAACACCTCAGGCCCTATTTCCAAGCACACCTGATCGCAGTTTTGATGGACCAACCACTGAAGGCCATAATTAGCTGCCCCGACACATCTGGACGCCTGGCAAAGTGGGTGCTAAAGCTTAGTGAATTCGACATTACCTACAGGCCAAGGTCATCCATGAAGGTGCAGGTATTGGCTGACTTCTTGGTCAAGTGTGTAGGCCTGGGCGAGGAGCCAGAGGAAATCTCCCAGGAGCAATAGACGGGACCTGAACCAGAGGGTGATATCTAGGTCCTGCACGTGGACCGAGCATCCAACGCCAGTGGTAGTGGAGTCGGACTCATTCTCACCAACAACAAGGGAGTCGTCGCTGAGTGCGCGCTCCATTTCTAATTTGCAACCATCAACAACCAAGCAAAATACGAGACGCTCCTTGCAGGACTGAGAGTCTCTCGCAAGCTGGGCATACCCAACCTGAAAGTTTTCACTGACTCATAATTGGTGGCCGAGCAAGTCTCGGGAAAATTTGAGCCCCAGAACCCTCAAATGTCGAAGTACCTAGAGCTAGTACGCACAACTGCAGTAGGCTTCAGATGATTAGCATCTCCCATATTCCATATGGAGAGAATGCTCGCACCGACGCCCTCTCCAGGCTGGCGACCCTACCGGACTTGTCATTGGGGCGTGCCCATATCGAGCATCTCCAGGCCCCAAGCTTCGAGGCACCCGGGGAGGTCCAGCAAGTCACTCCGGAGTCCAGCTAGATGGACAAGTATGTCAGATACATTGTCGATGGAACTTTGCTCGAAGATCGCATAGAGGCCGGTATAATCAAGAGGAAGGCCACACGCTTCATGCTGATGGATGGGCAACTCTATCGAAGGTCCTACAGGACCCACTCCTGAAGTGCCTGAGACCCTCAAAGGCGGCTTTTGTACTCTAAGATATACATGAGGACCTTTGCGAAAATCATGTGGGGGGCAGAACATTGGCGTACAAGGCCCTCCGATAAGGGTACTACTGGAAAATCATGAAGGAGGACATGACCGACTTCGTAAAGAAGTGCGACCGCTACCAACGCCATACCAGTTGCAACGTCAGCCGGCTGCACCACTCTCCTAGCTCTCTGCTCCCTGGGCATTTGCCCAGTGGGGCATGGACATCCTTGGTCCTTTTCCTCCCATGCCTGGGCAGTGCAAGTTCCTGATAGTCGCCATCGACTACTTCACTAAGTGGGTCGAGGCCGAACCCCTAGCATGGATCGCGGAGGCCAATGTCAGCAAGTTCTTTTGGAAATCAATTATAGACTGCTTCGAACTTCCTCATACAATCATCATCGATAATGGACGGCAGTTCGACAATCAGGAGTTTGAGAAGTTCTGCGATGCCTCAACATTCACCATTGATTCACCTCGGTGGCGCACCCTCAGACCAACGAAGAGGCCGAGGTGACCAACCGGACCATCCTTTAAGGACTCCGAACCAGGCTTGATCAGGTTAAAGGTAGATGGGCCGAAGAACTCCCCAGTGTCTTGTGGGCATACCACACCATGCCCAGGATAGCCACAGATGAGACATCCTTTAACCTCGTCTTCAACACGGAAGCCGTGATCCCGGTGGAGCTAAGTCTACCCACCTTGCGAGTAGAACAATATGATGAGGCCGAGAACCCAGCTCGGATCCTACTCAATTTGGTCCTCCTTGAAGAAACAAAGGATAAAGCTCGACTCCGAATAGAGGCCTACCGGCAACGGGTGGCCCGGTATTACACTTCAGGATGAAACCGAAGATATTCTATCGTGGTGATCTGGTACTGTGGCTGGCAGAAGCCTCCCAGCCTCGAGAATGTGATAAACTCTCTTCGAACTGGGAAGGCCCACACAGAGTAGTTGAGACCCTTCCTCATGGGGCCTACTACCTCACTGAACTGGATAGGGCCCGATTCCCTCGAACTTGGAATGCTAGCAACTTGAGGATGTATTACCAATGATGTAAGGCTTCCTCTCATCAATAATAAAATTCCTTTATGCATAATGGTTGCCCTTGTCTTGTAGGAATACTTTCGTCCGACCCCAGGTCTGTCGATCGAAGATGGAAGATCTAGAAGTCCTACAAACAAGTTGCTTGAACCCAATTCGATGAAGTCAAGATCGGAAACTCACGAAGCCCAGCACCTCAAGACCAGAAACTCATGAAGCCCGGTACCTTAAGACCAGAAACTCACGAAGCTCGGCACCTCAAGACCGAAAACTAATGAAGCCCGGTACCTCAAGACCGGAAACTTATGAAGCCCAGCACCTCAAGACCGAAAGCTCATGAAGCCTAGCACCTTAAGATTGGAAACTCACGAAGCCCGACCCTCAAGATTGGAAACTTACGAAGCCCGGCTTTGCAAGACCGAAAACTCACAAAGCCCGGCACCTCAAGACTGAAAACTCACGAAGTCTGGCACCTCAAGATGAAAAACTCATGAAGCCCAGCACCTCAAGATAGGAAACTCATGAAGCCAAGCATCTCAAGACCGGAAACTCCCGAAGCCCGGCACCTCAAGACGGGAAACTCCAGAAGTCCCACACTTGCGGCCCTACTCACAGCCTTGGGCCCACAGTTCGGCCCCTCGAACTAGGGAGCTTCTAAAAATCTGCATTCAAACCAACAGCTGAAGTCAAGCTCCTTAGCGAGATCATGCTCCCCACCGAAGTCACAGCTCATCTCTCGGCATGGATGGAAGGACCACTAAATAGGCCACCGCCCCCAGGCGAGCCCCCTGAGTCTGGTGAGCTCCCGGAGTACTTCAGCAGATGCCTCAGTCCAGCATAGATGATCCCTCAAGTAACTTTCAAATCTCTTCTAACTCATCTACTGCAACTAAGGCCTCCCAGGGAAGACCAAAATTTGGAGTTGGACAAACCTAAGTTCGTGAAATTACAAAAGGGCGCACGAAGCACAATAGAAGACTTAAAGGACTCCGCTTGTAAGAAGAGTATGAAGGGGAAATACTTCATTGCATTTAAAAGATTTTATAACTTGAGAGGATCCTCGATAGGCCGGGTGATCCCAAAACAAAAAACAAAGTTGAAAATCTTATTACAAAAGTCTGAGAGTAGAAAGACCCCGGAGGTCACTACATCACCGGCTCCATCCCAGGCCAGTGCACCGGTACATCATTGACCCCTGGGGCATCAGCCGATGTGGCCGTCTGCATAGCCAACACGACTGTTTGCTCTGTCGGCTGCTCAGTGGTCATTGCCTCTTTCGTCTCCGAGGGAACACCCACCTCTCCAGATTGCTCCTTGACACCGCTGATGGCAACGCCCTCCAGGTCAAGCCCCAGGAAGATCAAAGCCATCTTCTCCTGTCAGGCTTTGAATCCCTTGATGAATGAGTCCACGGCCGCCTCATGGACCTCATCCTCGAACTTTTGTGACTCCCAAAACTTGGGAACGGCTTCGAGGGCCTCCTTCTTGGCAGCCTCCATCAATGCCAAGGCCACCTATGCCTTGTCATTAGCCACCACCAATTCGGCAAGGACCTCGTCGAGCCGGGCCTTGAGAGTCCGGGATCACCCCTACAGGTGAGATATCTTTGCCGCGAACTCCTCACGATGGCTCATCCGTGCCCTCTCCTCGGCCAGGGTTGCCTCAAGTTCCTTGGCGCGCCCTTCGATTCGGGATAGATCACGATAAAGAAATTTGTTAGTTTCCTTCATCTCCTGTCCTTTCTCCATCAGGGTCTTTATGTTAGCCATGAGGTTGCCCAGCCTCTTCTCCTTCTCGGCCTCCCTCTTTGCCCATTCAGTGCAGAAGTCTTGAAGGAGAAGTACGTCGGTTCCAATTTGCAGCAAAAAGAAGTCAGTCCCAGTGACTCAACTGGAATATTAAAGAAGCGAGGCACTTACCGAGAAGAGTTGAGGGAGTATGCCCTGTATGGCCACCGAATAGTTCCTACCTCCCCTCGAGCGGTAGTCCCAGGATTGAACAGCGTACTCTATCATTCTCTTTGCCAGGGTAGGGTCCTGGATCATCGAGGCATTCAGCGAGACCCCCGTTGATGCATGCCAGGGTTCAGTGGACGATGGTCTGAAGCCTCCCTGACACTTGACGGTGAGGCCGGTGGAGGCACCTCGACCGTTGATAATTATATTTTATATATATAAGTGTATTAAATTAATAATTAATTATCTTTAGAATTGATGCATTTGTATATTTTTTTTATTGGAAAAAAGGTCATCATTGTGTAGAGCTTGAATTATGGAATCCAATGGCGCAAACCGGACCCAAATCGAACTTCGAACGGGCCTGAAATCAATTTTAAAAGAATATAGCATGGCTTTTAAAGCGGCACGATTTTGGAGCGACACTTAAAAGTTTATAACTGGTTCACTGTGGACCGGTTGATTGGTCCACAGATTTTCTACCGGTCCATGGATGCCATCACCACCGGTCCACGGGTAGAACCGTGGACCACCGTCCACCGAATGCACCCGAACTTGCCGGAGAGACGCCCTCGGCGCCGCCCAAGCCGCCGGCCGGAGAAGCCCCGTTCGGTCGAAAAATCACCGGAATCACTGTTGTCGCCGAAATCATTGCCCGTCGCTCCTTTTCACCGCCTTCACGCTGCCTCCTGCCATCTCCCATCGCCACCAAACCATCGCCCGTAGCTGCCGCAAGCCGCCAGTCGTCACCGTCGCCCGAGAAGCCGCCGGTTGGAAAAGCTACTGCCAAACCACTGTCCCATGCTGCCCAACCCACTGCGAGCCGCCCATCGCTGCTGCGAGCCGCCTGACACCGTCCCAAACTGCTGGCCACGTCCGCTCTTCTTCTCCACCGTTCTTCTTCCTTGCTGCCAGCCGGTTTTCCCCTTTGCTGAAGATTGCTGGGACTCGAACCAGGATGTCTGAAGAAGAGAATGCCGGAAGCATCGGAACTAGAAGATAGGAATGTGGAGTTTGTTCGTTGACACGGAGTTTGAAAGATCGGATCGACGGGTGCGAGATAAGATTTCTAAATGGACGTAGAGGAGGATGCGACGATAAAGAGATAGTATCGAGTTTGAGAAGCAAATTGAGATAGAAAATCATCGTTCTTGTACGAGCCTGATACGGTGTTTTCCATCTATAAAGTTTTCTGATCATTCTACGCTTTAGGAAGGATAATTTTTTGGAGACTCCACTTTTTCATCATTCGTAGTTCTACTTCTGTAGTCCCTGCTACTGTCGCTTTCCATTACAGAGAGTCAAAAATCAGAAAAAGGAAGAAAGGGATCCTTGTTCTCTTTTTCTTTTATTTTCTTTTATGTATTCCAGATTCATGAAATAAATGTCCATATTTCCTTATCTTGTTTGAAGTAATGCTGGAACAAGTCATTGTCACATTAGTTTAGCATTTGAGATAAGTCCTAGTGAGTCAACTTTTGATTGATCTATACCTAAGGGACAGGTCGTGATCTACGAGTACCCGTACTTTTAAAATAGATCATATCTTGATTATCTTCACGGGTAATATTATTTTCTTATCTCCTCTGTTATTTTCATTTGTTACTTGCATTAATTTATTTTAGTTTATTTTTAAGTAAAAGAAAAATCTTTTTCGAAATAATGCAAAAGTTCCTGAGGATTCGATCCTTGCTCCCATTATTCTACCTTTAAGAATAGTAAAATTAAGATTTCAAATCGGTGTGTTGCGACGCGCATCAGATTTTTGGCATTGTTGCCGAGGACTTTTGGTGTTATTCTAAAAAAAAAATCAAAATTCAAAAAATTCAAAAAATTCACAAAATCACAAAATCAAAAAATCAAAAATCAAAAAAAAAATAAATTTCAAAATTTAAATTCAAATTTCAAAAAAATATTAAAAAATTTAAAAATTAGTTGTTAGTAATTTTCAATCTTGAGTGCCCTGACATAAGGTTGCCCTGGCATAACTGGGAAGTTATGTTGAATGGTTGTCATAGGGTACAAAAGGTTGAGCAAAAAAATTTATGCTTTTTGCTTTTCATTTTTAGATTCACTTAGGTAAATTTATTTTTTTTGCAAAATCCAAAAAACTGACATTTCATAATTCATTAGGATTAGAGACTTAATCACCAAACTTTAAAAAAAAAAAGTATTAGTTTAATTTTGTTTGTTTATAACTTTTATTTTGGACACTTTGTTTGTTGCATTTCATCATTCCATAATCAACTTAAGGGCATAACCCACTAATTAGATAAGGTGGGGAGTTTAATACCTTTTCTAAGCCCACAAACCACCACCCAGCATTTGCATTGACCCAAACCTTAAATTTAAAATCAATTAGACATCAACCCTAGGAATTTCATCCTCAATAGGACAGGGGAACCTTAGAGTTGGACCGGGTTTAGATTTAAAATCAATTAGACGTCAACCCTAGAAATTTCGTCCTCAATAGGACAGGAGAATCCTAGAGTTGGATCGGGTTCAGATCATTTAGCTACTTAGTGTCTAAAGAAAGTGGTTTAGGGACAAGAGCCCGAAGGAATGTGGTTCTTTAATTGGTTCTGTTCACTTACTTAACCAATTTCAATTTGTATCTAAGGCAAGCAATGGGGGGACCCCCACCAACCTTACACTTACCTGGCCGAGTCAATTAATTGATCTTGGGCTTGGAGTACTCGAAGGTAACCTTGGACCAATTAGGAGCTGTCTAGATCCAGGTTAATCCTAGGATAGTGATTTTGATTGTTTCACTTGTTTGAAAAAAAAAATTTAATTAATTAACATAACTCTCTTTTCTCTAGCCTAGGACTCTCTTAGGGATTTTTTCTTTAGACCTCTTCTCATTTTTCCACTTTTCTTTAATTAATATAAAAAAAATCTGAATTGCTGTTTGCTTTAGGAGGGTGTATGTTAGTGTATTCTAGGCATCGACTTCAAGAACCTAAACATACATCCCTAGATCCAAAAATAGAAAGCTCTAGTAAAGCAAACAGCCCAGGTACTATGGATCCTAATCAAGGAAATCAAAGAATTGACCCTCTACTGAAGGAGTACTTCACTCCTTCAAAATATACCTATTCACCTTATATCCAAGTACCCCCTGTAGATGATGTCCAGTACGAAATCTAGTCCAGTGTAATCTAGATGTTACCCTCTTTTTATGGACTTGCAACTGAAGATCCATATAAACACTTAGACGAATTCTTGGAAATCTGTTCAACCATTACGATGCAAAATTTCTCCGACGATGCTTTAAGACTTAAGTTATTCCCTTTTCCTTGAAAGACAAAGCTAAATACTGGTTAAATTCCGTAGATACTGTAACTATTTCAACTTGGGATCAACTTCAAAGGGAGTTTCTTAAGAAGTATTTTCCCATAGGAAAGACGAATCAAATCAAAAAAGCCACTACTAGTTTTTTCCAATTAGACGGAGAAATATTTCATGAAACCTGGGAGAGATTGAAAGAGTTGATCAGAAAATGTCCTGAAAACTTTCTACATCATATGTCCGCTGCCCGTAGAGATCCTCCCATAGGATCCATAGGACCCAAGAGAGGGGGAATGTATGAAGTTGGTCATGCTATAGACATCTACAGCAAGGTAGATGAGCTATCTTAGAAGCTTGACCAAATTTTGCAAGCTGGAAATAATTCCTCCTCATCTCATCACAATCAAGATGTCTGTATTATCTGCTCGAGTCCCAACCACTTGTTAGGTGATTGTCCATCTGCTTACCAATTTCCTGAGCTGCTTCAGGAGCATGCCCATCAAGCCCAAACCTGAATGGCTCCTAGATCAGGAAACGATCCTTACTCGAACACATACAATCCTGGCTGGTGTAATCATCCAAATTTCTCTTAGAAACCCCAACCTGGAATCAATTCATCTGTTAGGCCCAACTATCAGGAGACCAACTTTCGAAGCATGCCATTTTCACAGTACCAAAGTGCCCCACAGCCTCCACAACCTCCGCCAAGCAATCATGACCCTTTCTTAGAGAAGGTGCTTCAAGCTTTGAAGGGGCTGGACATGAATACCCAACTCCTCCACTCCCACGCCCAATCCATTTCCAAGCTAGAGACCCAGATAGGTAAGCTAGCTACAGCTTTTAATCGGAGGGAGGAAGGTAAGTTACTTAGCCAGCCCATTAGCAATCCCAAAGGTCAATACATGGCTGAGAGCTCCACTGGACCTGTAAATTTTTTTGAAGATGCTAAATCTGTCATAACCTTAAGAAGTGAAAAAATATTGAACCAGCCTAACCTGACCCAAGCGATAGAAGTGGCTAAGCCAGAGAAGAAGAATGAAGAGGAGAAGGAATCCATTGGTCAAGCACCTGCACCTAAGGCTCCATTCCCTAGTGCTTTAGAATCACCTTTGCCATCGGATAAGAAGAATTTGAAAATGAATGAGATGCTTGAATTATTCAAGCAAGTCCAAATAAAATTACCTCTCCTCGATGCCATGAAGCACTTCCGGCTTATGCAAAATTTCTTAAGGATCTGTACATACAAAAACGGAAATCTAAAGCACACATCCCTATGAAAATCCAGTTAACTGAGCAAGCCAACTCAGTTTTTCAGCAAATAGCCCCACCCAAACTCAAAGATCCGGGTACCCCAATTATATCTTGTGTCATAGGGGAATTCACAATCAAGAAAGCCTTGTTAGATTTGGGTGTGAGTGTCAACCTTCTCCCAAGCTCAGTGTATGATTTATTTGGATTCAGAGAACTGAAACCCACGACGGTGACTTTACAGTTAGCTGATCGATCGATCAAGGTATCCTATGGGATGCTAGAGGATGTGTTGGTGAAAGTAGATGAATTCTACTTTCCTGTTGATTTTCTTGTCCTGGATATAGAAATAAGTAATAATCCTAGCCAAATCCCAATCATTCTTGGAAGACCCTTTCTAGCAACTGCCAACGCCTGTATAAATTGTAGGACGGGGGTCTGGATGTTTCATTTGGAAACAAGAAAATGAGGCTAAATATTTTCAATGCATGCCAAGGACCACCCTCATATGATTATAATGAGGTAAACATGGTAGAGGAAGTGCTAGAGGATGTTATCGAGGATAAAACTTTTAGTTTTCTTGACTCAGATCCTCTACAAGCATGCTTAACACATTTCGAAGTGGATGATTTTAATATTAATGGGTATACTGAAGAAGTGAATATGTTGTTAGACGTACCTAATTTTTGCACCACTCCCCCATGGGCCAAGAAATATGAGCAGATAACCTCTCCTTTTGATACACCGATAGTTTCTTCTTGCAAGACCTTACCTATATTGGTACAAGAGCCACACCTAATCATGGTAAAGGATCCCTCTTTCGAGCATAATGCCATTCTTGACCAGGAAATCCAATTGGTAGGTTCATCGAATGAATTCAAAGAAGTTATGAGAGAAACAATCTTGGATTTAAGTAGTACAGTCTGTCAGCACAATAGCTTTGATAATTTGACTAGGGATCTATTTTGCAAACATCTAAATTGTATTGGATTTGATGATTTGACTGGATTTGATGATGTGACTGGAATTGATGATGTAGAGGAGTGAGTGATTTATTAGATCCATCTTGGATATCCGATAATAAGCAATTTGTAGCATCCTCCAATACTTACCTAGCCTTTGTGCTAGAATCGGCATTTCCCTTGCAAATCAAGCCAACTCCTATTATTAATCTGGAAACGAGTCTGAAAGGTACATATAAGAAAAATATCATGTGGAACATTACTGATTGGACTTCGTCCAACCATCTGCCATGGTAAAAGATCAGCTTAGTATGGCTGAAGACTATAAACTTAGCACTCCTGGAAGGCAGCCTAGCTCTTACCTTAGTTCATGCTTTTAGCAACCTAGTTCATGTTTTTAGTTTTAACTTCAAGTTCTTTGTTTGTAGAATAAATCGAAAGGAGTAATAAAAGAAGAATACGAGGAACATGGTGACAAAAGGACATCCAATGTTCATACCTTACCAAGTGGTATCCTTCCGTGCCATTACATTATTAGTATACTCTTCCATTAGGGACAATGAAAATTAAGTTGGAAGGATAATTTAATTAAATTAATTTAATCCTCGAGTAAAATTTTAATCCCTTTTTGTGTACAAGCTTTATCTCGAATTGAGAATAATCAAGCTCGCTAAATGAGGAGTGATTAACGGTTTAGACAATTTTAGAGATACTAAGGGATAATTTATCAAGGAAACCCTATAAATGGTAGTGTAGTCCAGAAAATTTTAGAAGAATAATTCCAGACCCTTTGACCTATCGATCTTGATAATGAATCCTACTTATATTGGAATAGGCATCATAAAAAGTCCCGAGTTTAATAAAAAGGTTTTTAGCATCTCTCAATGAGTAACCGGGCTCCTTTGCCTAAGTAAGTGTTGTTCGCGTTAAAAGGTAGGGATGTAAAGAAACCTTTTGTAGAGTCAATCTTGACTTAGCCTTTTTGACTCAAGTCAGTAAGTCCGAGGGATGTTTTACATCTAATGCCCTAAAGCCAATTGATTTGGGAGTCATTGGCTTAAAGCTTGCTACAAGGGTTAACTAGAAAGCAAGATGTCAGGACATTGCATTGACTTTATGATTTATTAAAAAAAAAAGGGGGAGGGGGGACTAAATAAATATTATACCAAAACCAAAGTAAGTTGGAAGATTTAGAGAGTGAAATAGAAAGTTGGGAAAAGAACAACTCTTAAAACTTTTATGGACTTCACTCTACTACTAAATGGGTGGAATTGATAATCCAATAAAGTATATTTTTAATGGTCTAACTAGGTATCCTCTGATTTTAATATTAGTAAGATAATTTTCATTTCATGGACCAAGTTAGTACATGAGACTAATTCATTTTCTTTACTCGAGGACGAGCAAAGTTCAAGTTGGGGGTGTAATAATTATATTATATATATATATAAGTATTAAATTAATAATTAATTATCTTTAGAATTGATACTTTTGTATATATTTTGTAGGAAAAAAGGTCATCATTGTGTAGAGTTCGAATTATGGAATCCAACGGCATGAACCGGATCCAAATCTGACTTCGAACGAGCCTGAAATCAATTTTAGAAGAACGTAGCATGGTTTTTTAAGTGGCACAATTTTTGGAGCGACACTTAAAAGTTTATAACCGATTTACTGTGGACCGGTTGATTGGTCCACAGATTTTCCACCGGTCCATGGATGCCATTACCGCCGATCCACGGGCAGAACCGTGGACCATCGTCCATCGAATGCACCCGAACTCGTCGGAGAGACGGCCTCGACGCCGCCCAAGCCGGTGCCGCCCTCACTGCCGGCCAGAAAATCATCGGAATCACCGCCCATCGCTCCTCTTCACCGCCTCCGTGCTGCCTCCCGCCATCTCCCATCGCCACCAAACCGCCGCTCGTAGCTGCCGCAAGCCGCCAGTCGTCACTGTCAACCGTCGCTTGAGAAGCCACCGGCCAGAAATGCTGTTGCCAAACCACTGTCCCATGCCGCCCAACCTGCTGCGAGCCGCCCATCGCTGCTGCGAGCCACCTGACACCGTCCCAAGCCATCGGCCATGTCCGCTCTTCTTCTCCACCGTTCTTCTTCCTTGCTGCCGGCCGGTTTTCCCCTTTGCTAAGCTTGCTGGTACTCGGACCAGGATGTCCGAAGAAGAGAATGCCGGAAGCATCGGAACTAGAAGATAGTGACGCCGAGTTTGAAAGTTCGGATCGACGAGTGCGGGATAAGATTTCTAAATGGACACGGAGGAAGGTGCGACGATAAGGAAATAGCATCGAGTTTGAGGAGCATATAGCAAATCATCGCGGTTCTCATATGGGTCTAATATGGTGTTTTTCATCTATAAAACTTTCGAATCATTCTATGCTTCAAGAAATAAAATTTTCTGGTGACTCCATTTTTCATCGCCTGAAGTTCTAGTTCCCTAGTCACTGCTGCTGTCACTTTCCATTACGGAAAATCAAAAATCATAAAAAGGATCTTTGTTCCCGCATTTCTTTTATTTTCTTTTATGTATTTCAGATTCATGAAATAAATGTCCCTTTTACTTTATATTAATCCATATTTCTTTATCTTGTTTGAAATAATGCTGGAACAAGTCATCGTCATGTTGGTTCAGCGTTTGAGGTAAGTCTTAGTGAGTCAACTTTTGACTAATCTAAATCTAAGGGACGGGCTGTGATCCACGGGTACGGGTTATACTCTTAAGATAGATCATATCTTGGTTGTCTTCATGGATAATATTATTTTCTTATCTCCTCCGTTATTTGCATCCGTTACTTGCATTAATTTATTTTAGTTTATTCTTAAGTAAAAGAAAAGTCTTTTTCAAAAATAACACAAAGGTCCCTGAGGATTCGACCCTTACTCCCACTATTCTATCTTTAAGAGTAGTGGAATTAAGGTTTCAAGTCGGTACGTTGCGACGCGCATCAACCGTCGCTGGAAATTAGGGGCCCACTGGGCTGGCACGAGATGGAAATTACCGAGGAAAGAAAGAAAGAAAGGGTACAGAGGAAGATGAAGGCCCCCAACGAGGAACTCTTCGTAAAAAGCTATCCGACCTGGATTGCTTGAAATGGCCCGCTCCCCTGGCCTCGGGAGCGAGAGTTGGATGAAATCCGAGATCCCGTACATCTCCAGGATCATAGAAAGGTCCTCTTCGATCATCGTCGAAATGATGTCGAAGGGATCGGTCGGAGTCGTTGCTACCGGATGAGCGACAGCAGGAACAGAAAAAGTTGGGGGAGACCTGGGACTTCCTATGACAATCCCGGTGGGCCACAGGCGCCTCCAGACTTCGAGGAAAACTTCATCCTCCTTATTGGAGGACAGAGTCCTCAGCCGGGAGGGAGCTGCTTCATTAGGATTACTGGAGGATCGAAGGAACCAACCCGAAGGAGCCATTCAGAAGAGAAGGGATGAAGGCAAAGAGGACTGAAGATCTAAAACAGGGTTTCGAAAAAACTTGGACACTGCCAACCAGGAGGAAGAAAAAAAGGAAGAAGGATGAGTGACTCACCTGTTTATCTTGAAGGGAGAAGACAGTGAAGGAAGAAGAAAACTCTGAACCACCGGTGAGCGCGAGAAGTTCAAAAGAGCAGGTTTGGAAAAGTCCTCTCTTCTTTCAAAACTGATAGACAGCGACCGTACGGCTCTTCGCATCTCCGCCATCGGATAAGTGCCACGTGTGGGGACAACCGGCAGCGATGCTTCAATGCGCTGAAAATCATCTCGAGTATGGTACCAGCAATTATGGTTCCTCGGACTCGCGGATGTGGCACCCCTGCATTGGATCTCAAAACACGGCCTGTGGAGTGGTGGAGATCGCAGAAATTATGACACCAGATTTTTTGTCCTTCCATGTTAGATCCGCATTAGCTCCCTCGTCCTAGTCGTAACATTTTGATGGGACTTGAGAGTGGGAGGCAAATGATGTTGCTAGACCGCTGACGTGGAGCACACCTCAGATTCGGCAGGTAACGAGGCGGGCAGATGTTGCCGCGTCAGATTTTTTTCCCAACTCCTTCGCTAGGTGGCTCCTCGAGGATCGAGCCCACCTCGATCGAAGTCGAGCTCCCTCTAACTCCTTTTCCAGGTGGCTTTCCAAGGGTCAAGCCCACCTCGGCCGAATTCGATCTCTCTCCAGCTCATTCGCTAGCCGGCTCTCCAAGGGTCGAGCCCACCTCGACCGGAGTTGAGCTCTCTCTAGCTCCTTCGCTAAGTGGCTCTCCAAGGGTCGAGCCCATCTCGGCCTGAGTCGAGCTCCCTCTAGCTCCGCCAGGTGGCTCCCCAAGGGTCGAGCCCACCTCGGTCGAAGTCGAGCTCCCTCCAATTCCTTCGCTAGGTGACTCTCTAATGGTCGAGCCCACCTCGGCCGAAGTTGAGCTCCCTCCAGCTTCTTCGCCAGGTGGCTCCCCAAGGGTCGAGCCCATCTCAGTCGAAGTCGAGCTCCCTACAGCTCCTTCACCAGGTGGCTCCCTAAGTGTCGAGCCCACCTCGACCGAAGTCTAGCTCCCTGCAGCTCCTTCGCCAGGTGGCTCCCCGAGGGTCGAGCCCATCTCGGGTGAAGTTGAGCTCGTTCCTTAGAAGCATCATGAAAGGAAAAATGATGTCAGCACCAAGTTTGCTATCGAAGCCAGCGCGTGCAGTACGGCACGTCCAATGCAGCGCCCCAAAGCTAGAAAGGTGCACCTACCGTCATTCGCACCATTCGGGGAGGGGAGCCCCGATCGAGGCACCTAGTCCTGCGGCCGGCCACCTACACCACCCACAAAGAGAATGCCGCATTAGGGACCTCGGACCTAAGGGAAGCTACCCCTGGATCAAGGCCCTACTTAACTTTTCCAACCATGATAACCCACCAGAAAAACAAGGATTGCCCGTAACTCCCTACTGTAAGGGGAAATGATCTCTAGAGCATGGCCACAGATGCCGTTGACCCTCGAGCACCCCAAGAGGGGGAAGACCGAGGCAAGAAGGGGAGAATCGGCGATCTAAAAGGAGGACCCTGTGGGCGAGAACAAGGTAAGCATAGGAAAGGGCGGAGAAGGAGAGACAAGTGACGAGAAGGCTTGAAGGCCCTACAAGAGACTCCTGGAGAGAGTCTCGACGGGCACAGCCTCCCCAACTCGAGTCTCGCTCCTCTCCTACCACTCCTACTCAATCTTTTACCGAATACTCTCCTCCAAGCATGGTGACCGAATAGGAATCTACCTTGGGGGATCTGTTCCTCTTCACCGTTTGCTGACTTGATCATCAGAGTGCCCCCACCGGAATTCCTGGCCCGAGTCTCTAACTTTATTTTGCAGGACCGGGAACCACTGGATTTCGAAAGACGGGGTTGAGGTCCGGCACCACATCAGAGCTGCAGGCCACGACAGTGAGGACGGCAACACTAGTCAATGAGCATACACCATAAATGATATACAAGAATCCAAAAGCAATATCATATATTCCCCTTGGACAAAACATGTAATATGCATAAGTACTCTTCACACAAAGACACAGGCAAATGAAATACCCTAACAGTCATAAACTTATCCCCTTTGGGCAGACAAGCCCATGAAAGCTAAAGTACTATTGCAACACAATGTCTCATGCAACCTTCTCGATTAAATATACAACAATCTCCTTTGGGCAGGCGGTTGTATGCAATAAGCAAAAACCCTCTCATAATGAAAAAATTCAATGGACTGACACAAACAAACAACTTTGGTGATAAATATTTATGCCAACTCACAAATTATTCATACAGAGAAGATAAATTTCCAATACACACAAAATGATATACTTAATGACATGTATGCCACAAAAGATCAGTTCAAAATGAGATACTCTATAACATGCACCCCACTGATCATATTATTACATAATAAGGCATTCCAATTGGCGCATCATCAATACACTTACTACATAACTATAAAATACCTTTAGACAAGAATTATAGTATATAATAAGTGTCACAATCATTTACAATCAATTTTGGATCAATTGTTATAGAGACATCAATATGCAATTCCAAATAAAAGATAAGTCATTAGTTTTTATTAACTCAGCTATTCAAAATTCATAAAGTGCTCCAAATCCTTTGAGGCTACAGAAAAACATACTCGAACTATATAATAATCAATAGAATTGCATATAATATTTTATATTATTTAATAGTTTATCAAATATGAAGAACTCTATCAAAATATTTTAAAATTATTACGAGTCCAACTGTCCAAAAATCACTCAAATCAAATATAAAATGAGCAAGTTACAGCAATTTTTATCAATAGCAATAGTAGAGGGACCAAACTGTAAATTTTAGAAATTTATTAGGACTCATATTTGATTTATAGGGGATTAAGTATAAAAAACTCCTTAATGCCAATATTAAAACATGCCCACTGTAATTGGATCCAGCCAGTTCTTCAATCTGGGCTAAATTTATAATTAAAATAAATTATGTTCAAAGTGGGTTGTAACCGATAATCCATTAATCCAAAAAAAAATTTTAAAAACTTCTCTTCTTCCTCTCCTTTCATCCCAACTGAGACTTTCAAAACTCTATTAATGGCTTCTCTGAGCTTGGAATCTTCCTCCACAGAGTCACCAACCAACTGACCACCAGTGGCCATTCCCTGGCCACTAGCGATCCAAAGTTTATAAGAGACAAGAACGGAGCGACACAAGAAACCATCGGCCACACGTCTAGATGTCCAAAAATCCACCACAGCATTTACCACAAGCCGAGCAGGGTCCAGCAATTTGGCAACAGCCTCCGCTATCTCCTTCTGAAAGATGGCGAGGTCCCTGCGACAGGACATCACGAATCGCTAAAATCCAATAGGATCCACCCGTGATAGAATAGCAGAGGACCACTTGGAGGTCCTCGGGAAATAAAGGCAGGAGAAACATCCCAAGGGCCCAGCACCACTTGGCACCGGCAACGGTGGATGAGCCTTAGTTACCATTGTCTAAATGATCGCCGGTCAATCGCTGTGGACGCTTATGGCAAGGTATGGGAGAGGAGAAGGGCATAGTGGTTTCCACCACTGCCAGCCAACCCTTTTTTTCAACCAATATTTCAAGGTCTCAACTATAGAAGGACTATTTTATAATTTCAGAAAATCCAGGGGCCTAAATGCAAAATGGCCTTTGGACCAAAATATAATTATGAATTTTGGAGGACTAAACTGTAAAAGGGCTTATATATAATTCCAGGAAACCCAAGGGCCTAAATGAAAAATGGGACTTTCATTTTTTTTAAGGATTTATAGGGTTATTGGATTATTGGATCTTTGGTTTAAACCCAAAATCCAAAAACCCATGGGTCCTTCTTCCCCACATTCACCCAAGAACAGGGGCTCAAACAAAATGAAGAAAAAGGTTACTGCCCCTTTCTTCCAAAACCACCAGCAACGGTGCTTGACTGGCCGAACGGCCACGACGACCAACCACGGACTGCCGGTTGCCGCCTCCAGCGGTGTCACCGGCGTCCGGTCGGGCCCAAAGGTAAGATGGCATTTTTTTTAGTTTCCGCCGCCTCCATCAAAACCTCTCACCACCGGTGCCTAGACCGGCGGGACAGCCACCCAATGACTGGGAAAACCCAATCGGCCACTACGGTGGTGTCCTACGATTCCACCATGGCCAAGCCTACGTCCACGGTCGACAGCTCGGTTTCATCTTTCCAATTTTTTTTTATGGTTTGCAATGATCCCAGCCACCGGCCGAGATCCGAAGTTCTCGATTACACCAGGATCTGGTCTTACGCCCAATCGCCGTCGGGCTTCATCTCACCACCGCTGGCACTGGACCGGATCAAATGAATAGACCATCCATCGGATGGCCTCCTAATAGTCGTGAGACGCTCCATCAACGGTTCTCATCGTGACAGCCACCCATCGGCACCGACAATGACCAGCAAGTCCACATCGCTGCCATCAGTGATGGTCGCTGAGAGGTTAGGGCACAAGAAAACCCTGCCTCTTTTGACCTTTTCCCCTTTTTTTGAAAAGACTTTGATCTTAGCCCATCGGCGGGGATCAAGGCTCACAGTCACTGCCACCGAAAGAAGGGAGGGGAACGGGGTGTTTTTCGATCACGGAGACCGGCGAGAAACACGGCCACCGGAGATGGCCCAGGGACGGCCGACAGTGGCCTCCCACAGTCGCAGAACCGCTGCAATCGGCCTCCTTACAATTTTTTTTATGCATCTAGACTTTACCTTCTTCCTCCCGGTAGTCACCAGGCTTCATCTTGATGCTACCGGCCATCCTATAGCCGGACAACATCGGGCACATAAATCCAAAACGGTCGATGGAGAAAAACATTAAAGGAAGAAGGGAGATTTTACGAAAATAAAATTTATAGATCTAAAATATAAACAATGATTCTAATCAAATACCAGGGCTCTGATATCAAATGTAGGAAAATAAAGGTTTCCTCAACCCTAGGATCGATCAAATGATTAGAATCATACTAAATAGATCCGAGAAAAAGTATTATAAGACATACCTGTAATCGCCATGAATCCAAATCTAGAAGCGATGCTCACATGAACATCGAAGGCAAGGTCCTTTTCTCCAGCATCCTCTCGTAACAGGTGGCTCATCGATGGGGCAAGCTGTAAGAACCAATCTCATGTAATGTCATATATCATGAGGAGTGGAGAGTAAGGTTGCAAATGGGTCGGGTTGACCCGTGACCCGACCCGACCCATTTAGACCCGATCCAACCCGTTTTTATAGACCCGTGGATCCGAGTTGGGTCCTAAAATTAGACTCGTTCCATTTTCCAGGTCGGGTCTGGGTTTACTGAATTTGGACCCGATCCGACCCGACCCGATTCGAACATACTACTACTGTTAGAATTATATCTATTTGGACCTTTAAATTATAATTTAAAACTTGTATAGAACTGGTTATAATTATTTTATATCTTAATTTATTTTAAAAATAATATTATTTGTTGTCTATTTTATTGTAAATAATAGTTAGCTATGTAATAATTAAAATATAGTTGTCTATATTTATTCGGATCATATTTGGATCCAAACTTTGTAGCTTAGAACCGAATTATTTATGGATCCAATCCAACCCGAATGACCCATTGGGTTGAAAATTCTGATAGTGGACCCGACCCAACACAACCCTACCCAATTTTCTAATGGATTGGATCTGGGTCTACTATTAGGACCCGATCAAAGAAACGGGTCAAATCGGGGTCATTCATGATCCGATCCGACCCGACCCATTCGCACCTCTAGTGGAGATGGGAACCTAGCCTATTATTTATATGCAAACCCTAACCATCCCTCTTATCATGGGCCAGTTGGGTCAAGGCCTACACTGTGCCATCTCAACCATACCAATCTACATGAGGTTCTCCTAATCCAAACAATGATCACATAATAATGGGCTCAACCTACGTCTATTAACATGGACCATAAAATCAATCTGATTTAATAAAATAAAATTTTAATTAATATTAGACCAAATTAAAAAAATTCTTACATCTTTAACCAATTGCATGGTCTAATTAATCTTAAAGTTTGAAATTTTGATTGTCTGTCTGGTATATCTGCATGTTAAAGTTTTTAGAGTATAAAGTGCATATCAGGGAATCTTTAACAACAATCAAGACATCTATATTGTTGCTTAGAAGCTACGTTTGTTTAGATGAGCAAACATATTTTTGGTTGTTCATAGCATGTCTATCATCATCAGGAAAAAATCTTAAATTAAAAAATGGGTTTAGTATAAATCTTTTGGTATTATAAATGCCATGCCAAGATCAGGATCAAATTGTGAATTATAGACAGATCAAAGTGGGTCAGGTCATAAACTATTTTGCAAATTATAAGATTCTTTTGAATTTCTTTAAAAATGCTAAAACAAGATCGAAGATAGGAAGTGCAAGTTAATTATCAGTTCGATGGGTCAATGCCTTTTCTGACGGGAGAGGAGCCGCCTGGTCCGAGACCTAAAAGTCAAGCTGACAAGTAGAAAGACATAGGTTCTTTTTTGTGCAAATTAATCTACTCCAAGGTCCCCTTGCTGTGATGGTAAATCATAAGCAAAAAAGAGTAACTCCCATGCTACCGGTACTACTGGTACTGCAGTCCATCTATATATATCTCCTATGCTATATACTTTGAACAAACTTTCGATTAAAATTTGATCTGATTCAACTGATTTGTGGAGTAACTTCTCAATGTGAACACCATCCGTGTTTAGCTTAAATCAACACTCTTATCTTTTCTTCCCCTATAGACATGGGATGAGTGGTTGCTGACTCGCTGTAAATGGGTATATTACCCTCAACCCATGGGAGCCATGGTTGCCATAGATGTTCTCTCCCGGTATAATTATATATGTGAGCACAAAACTAAGCTCGTGTGAAAGAGGCTGCTCTGCTCACCGAGAAATCCAGAAACCAACCGCACATGATGCAACCTTAGATTCGTCAAAGATCACAATACATTACTATATCCAAAAAAAAAAAAAAACACACTCATTACTTTATAAAAAAAAAAAAAAAAAGTCACAACCATGAGCACTACGACGAAGGAATATATAAAATCTTGCTATCTATCTAGCCCTATCCATCCTGCCCAAGGTATAGGCATCAATATCATTAATCGAGCCAAGGCGACCTTTCCCTTCGGTGTCGGTCAATTACAACTCGCATCCGCACCACCACCAGCGCGCAGCCCCCGGTATTTCATAGGTGATCTCATCCTCCTGCTCTATAATAGCCATAAACGCACCTTTATAGATTCTGTCCCCTTCCGGTGACGGGACTCGTAAGTACGGTCGAAGAGTTCTGAGACGAGTAGTCCCTCCCTTTCATCTCTTCGTTCTCCTCTCAGAATTACGGTTCTTCATTCCAAATTTCACTCGACCACCCTCTCTGAACAATTAAATTGGCAACCATGAGCGATCTCCATGATCCAAAAGCACACTTCATTTTGGTCCCTCTAGTGGCCCAAGGCCACATAATCCCCATGCTCGACATTGCCCGCCTCCTCGCCGAGCGTGGAGCTCGTGTCAGCTTCATCAGCACTCCCGTCAACGCCGCCCGGATCACGGCCATCATCGACCGGGTGAAGGAATCGCACCTACCAATCCAATTCGTCATCCTTCCCTTTGATTGCGCAAAAGCCGGCTTGCCCGATGGATGCGAGAACTTCGACCTCCTCCCTTCCGCAGAATACGTCAAGGCCATGTTCGAAGGCACAAGGGTGCTTCAAGAACCCCTGGAGCTCTTCCTCCGAGAGGTACGTCCCAAGCCCAACTGCATGATCGCCGACATGTGCAATCCATGGACCATGGAGTTGGCTTGCAAGCTCCGAATACCGAGGATCATCTTCCATGGGCCCTCCTGCTTCTACCTTCTATGCGAGCACAACATGGCCCTGCACAACGTATTCGAGCGCGTCGCCGATGACTTCGAGCCCTTCCTCGTGCCCGACTTGCCTCGCCGGCTGGAGGTGAACAAAGCCCAGGCGCTGGGGTTCGCCGCCGGGCCTGATTGGGCCGACTTCATCCAGGAGTTAGCAGTGGCGGAGTCGACGGCTGATGGCATCGTGATCAATAGTTATGATGATTTGGAGCCTTGGTACATCAGGAGCTATCAGAAGGCCAAGGGGAAGATGAAGGTTTGGACCATCGGACCGCTTTGTCTCATCAACAAGGATATGACAAGCAAAGCGACAAGAGGGAACCAGGCGTCCATGGACGAGCACGCTATTATAAAATGGCTCGACCCCATGGAACCGGGGTCTGTTATCTACGTTAATTTTGGCAGTGCCGCACGCACGAACCCTACACAGCTGATCGAGATAGGATGCGGTCTTCAGGCTTCGAACCAGCCGTTCATCTGGGTGATCAAGGAGGCAGATCTAACCCCAGGGATAGAGGATTGGCTGTCCGGGGTATTCGAGGAGAGCACCAACTCAAGGGGTCTTATAATTAGAGGGTGGGCTCCGCAGATGGTTATCTTGTCGCACCCTGCGGTCGGAGGATTTTTGACGCATTGTGGGTGGAATTCCATATTGGAGTCGATCTCAGCAGGCGTGCCGATGATAACATGGCCTCAGTTTCTGATCAATTCTTGAATGAGAAATTAATCGTGGACGAATTGGGAATTGGCGTGGCTATTGGAGTGAAGGTGCCCACGAGCCATGTAAGCGAAGATGGTCATGCAATGGTACAGAGAGATGATGTAGAGAAAGCGGTGTCGAGGTTGATGGATGAAGGGGAGAATGGCGAAGAAAGAAGAATGAGGGTCAAGGAGCTGCAGGAGAAAGCTATGAAGGCATGGAAGGAGGAGGGTCATCCTACGTGAACATGACCCTTTTGATCCAATATTTCATGGAGAATACCAATAAGGAGCTCTAGATTGGTTTTGTGATACTTCCTGTGCTGTGTCAAGATGCAAGCTTGTCCGTTGTACGTGTGTATTTAATTTGTTCGCATCATTTAGCTATGGTCGTTCACCAATAAGTGGCAGCACTAATCAGAGCGCTTTTTTCACCAAAATCTGTTGAAGAAGGGATATGGAGACGCACCCTTCTTTATACGGAAATTTATAAGCCTAATTTAGCATGTGCAAAAACTAGAATCCTAAGGCTTGTCCTTGGATGAGAAAAAATCTTGAAGGGATAAAGGAAAATTATATCATGTGTCTCTCATTCCGTCCGCAATTCGACTTCCAAATGGGGGCCTAAAACTTCGTTTTTCCACATCCATATCATCGGACAGGGTAACCTCTATTGGGACTGGTTAGAGGAATTTCCTTTGATGGGTGATTTGTGACAGGGTCCCGGAAGAACGATCCACCACTTTCATGCAAATCCACCATTGGATCATCCACCAATCGCTTTCAGAAATGTGCAAGCAGGTACGCGTTTAGCGGGTGACTCGTGCGAAAGGAGCCATATATGGAGCCCCTTCCTTTGTGGCAATCTGTCCAACAGTTTTTGCGCGATACCTAGTTACTTATCGTGTTGCCTCATCGACTCAACTAGTCTCCACGACGAGGCTTGGTTAATGGGCTTTCGAGCCATGGTATGGGATCCGGGCCATCAAATATTATGCTTATGCTGGTTGTATCACGTTTAAAATTTCATTACCATGCCGCTTGGCACTTGCACTTGTTAGAAGTTCCACGCTAAGTGGTTCTGATGCGCATAGCATGAAATACATGTCAGGCTAGGGCCAAGGTGAGCTTGGACTGACCAGAACCACTTGTAGGCACGAACTGAAAACTTTTTTTTTTTTTTTGGCTTTTATTTTTAGTGTTAATGGTAGAGGGAGTTTTTTTTAAATAATAATAATAATAATAAATGTGATTAATGGTAGAGATATATAGTTACATGATGAAATTTCGGACATTGAACTAAAACCTGCGAGGTGGTGGCTCTAACGTAGTCTTTGCTAGAAAAAGTGGATAGGAATTTTTTATTTCGAAACTATCATGTGGGATGGAAACTACCATGTGAGATGGAAACTTTTAGTCCCACATGGAAAGATTGAAAAAGAGAAGGCTCTTTAAGAAAATATTTTTCCAAGTTTTTACTTCTAGGCTCACCATAGATGGAGAGCTTCGCATCACCCGCATGCGCATGTGCGATGGCGCAATGGGCGTGTAGGTGCACTTTGTACTTCGCATCGTCTTGATCAAACAGATCAGACGGTCGAGATTGATTGGCACTAGATCAAGGTTGCAGGAGACAAGTCGGCTCGCTTCTGATAGAAGCTGGCTCGGATCCACAGAACCATATCATGCAGTCTGGACGAGTCGACTGACCAGGGTCGAGCTGGCTCGAATCCACAGAGCCGTATCATGCGGTCTGGATGAGTCGACTCGGGAAATCGAGCCGACTCGATCATGGCGCTATCTGCAGCAAGGAACCGACTTGAGAAATTCGAGCCGACGCGGATAACGGGATTTCAGAATAGTGAAACAACGGATCACGCGTTCGGAGGGGTAATCACGCGTCCGTTCACAGATCAACGTTTTTTCTGAGATCAGGGGTGCCATCGGATCATGAAACGACATATTGAGAAGCGCGCACTGATCGCGTGATCTAGAGATCACGGTACAATCAATGTATAATGGCATATTTCAGAATAGTGAAACAACGGATCACGCGTTCGGAGGGGTAATCACGCGTACGTTCACAGATCAACGTTTCTTCTGAGATCAGGGGTGCCATCGGATCATGAAACGACATATTGAGAAGCGCGCACTGATCGCGTGATCTAGAGATCACGGTACAAATCAATGTATAATGGCATCCGATCGTGATTGAAAAAACGTATCGATTGCGTAAAGGCATATCTCATTACGAAACGACATCGAAAACTACCTCCGATGAAATCAGAAGGTTGCTTCCAAGAGGCCCTTAAGGCTAAAAATAGGTTCTCATTCCTCATTCATTTCATTGCATTCATTCCAATATTTTCCTTCATTCTTTAGGTATTTGCATACTCTGAAAAAATAGAGTATAGCTATAGTGCATCGTAAGTCTTTTAGGCATTTGTATACTCTGAAAATATAGTATAGCTATAGTGCATACAAAGAGAGAAAAGCATTCTGGTTCGAATTTTTGGTGAATTGTAGTGTTGCTTTCATCAGAAGAAGACCGTTGTATCCTAGAAAATAATCGTCATAAATCATAAGCATCATTGTAGGACAAAATTGTCTTAAGAACATAAAATATAACTCTAAATTCAATCTTGTTAATTAGATAATCATTCTTCATATACATCCACCAACAACCTTATTTGCTATGAGCCTTCAAACGAGGCCAACCAGGGGCGATGGGTGCATCCTCACACGGGATGAGCAAGAATACTCCTTTCATTGCTGGCAAGGGGAACAGCTTATCAAGGTGGAGAGGGTCTTATCCTCGAAAAAGAAAAAAACAAAAAGGTCGACAGAGGCTTTTGTCCTCGCGAGGGAACGAACAATCTGGATCCCAAATTCCTTATTTTTATACTTGTTATGTCGAAGAATTTATGGATCGCGAGTTCCCAGCGCGGCCTCCAATAAGGCTATGACTGGTGGAACCACTTTTTCTCTTATCTTCTGAGACCAGATAAAAACCTATCATAAAATATCGGGAATGAGAAATTCCATATATGTACTGGAATTCAAATCCTATAGAACATGAAATAAATCAATTGCAAAATCCAACTCTTGTAACCATCAAAATAAAAGCCATAATTCCTACAATTACCCGCAACGTTTTAACTCTATATTGAATTGCAACTACTCTAGCTGCCCTAGCTTTCTTTAATAGAAAAGTACAGTTTAAAACAATCTCTCTCTGATACTATAATGCTTAAGGTAAATCATCGTCATGGCATGCCAACAAAGAGTAAACAAAGAGGCACTAATGACAAGTCAAAAGAGAGACAATGGGAAAAATCAAATGATTATCGAGCTTACATTACTAATTAGGAAGGCATTTGATCACGTAGGAAAAAGAAGTTTCTTTAATTTGCTTATCTCAAATCTCTAGCAAATTATACAAAATAATAAATTAGAAGAATGGTGAAACTGCTTTTACTTTTTTTTAAATTTTTTTTTAAAGCAATGTATACCAGATTGTGGTTAAGAGCTCTAGAACTCGGCACCTATAATAAATTAATTTCTTTGGAGCACTTGGAGGCACAAAAGAATTTAGGGAGGTTTGAAAAGAGGATGGGACCAATTATTATGGCTATATGTTCGGTATAAAGGAAACTCCAGAATTTTTCAAAGGAGAAAGGCTCCTATTGCTTCAATTCTATAAAAGGCTACTCACAGCTTCAACTTGTGGAGGAACTAGCGTCCGTGCGAAATTTTGGACAGCCACAAAATCATTTCCAATCATTTGTGCCCACGACCCTTGTAATATTCTCCCATCCTCCCTCCCCACTCTTGTAATTCCATTGTACATTCCTTTTGTACCTTGAATCTTAATAAAGTTTGAAGAAAGTTTATCACTTCATTATTTCCCCACAAAAAAGAAAGTGGGGTTGGAATACCTCTCAGCTATCTTTGATGTTCAAAGTCTCGGTCCAGCTTCATCACATTGGCATTAGGCCTTTTGTTTTGGACTTAGTACGATAAGTAAGTCATGGAAATTGGTTGGGCTCGATTAATCTACAAGTTGAGTTGACTTGGAATTGCAGCTAGAGATCCCCAGTTGCCCTGTTGGTCGAGTTCAAATTGGGGCCGATTCCAGCCCAATTCAAACCTAGCTCAAAACATCGCATGGCCATGATGGAGTATTTGCACCATTAGGGTTCCAATGTGGACAGTGTCCGTGGCCCCCCTGAAGCGTCCGTTGGGTGTTCCCTTGGGGGGCTTATTAAAAGCCACCCTTCTAAGAGGCTTTGTTTTGCGCTTTGGCGTGTACGCACGCTATCTTCTCCACGTTATCCATTTCCAATTATTCTCATAGTTTCAGTAATGCTACCATGTCTGCCTTCGAAGGAAAGTACGCTGGTAAGTTATTTCCGTCACCTCTTTCTCTTCATGTTTAGAGAGGTGGACTTTGCTTCTAAATTGTTAAGAGTAAGCATGAACACTCTTTCTAGCGTTTCTTTTCTGGGTTTTGCCGACCCATAAGCATACGGTATATCTTTCACAATACAACGCTATGTATAAGAATGGAATAATTCAGCATGTTTAATAGGTGTTTACTTAAATGGAAAGATCGAACTATATAAAGAAAGTTATATTTTTTAATGGAAATCCAATTCCTGAAGATAATTATATTTTTAGTTTTACCATTTCATGCAGCAACATTCACCGTTGATATGAAAATGGGAATTAAAAAGCTGTACACTACTTTCGAACGTGAACTAAGATTATTAAATAAACTTAATATGTGTTTACATATCACATTACTTATATGAAACCAAGATGCCTGAATGATGATACAACAGCATATATTTTACAATATCCTCGATCATGAAACATTCTAATATAAAACTCATCCATATTAGGAATGAATATATAGCCATGTGCTTGGGTCTATGGAAATAATATTTGTTGGTTGAATGGAGATTATCATACGATTTTTTTTTCCCCTAAAGTTGTGTGGTCCAATTATATAATCTGTAATATCATGATATGCTGGCATTATGTAAACAACCATATCATTTCTCTGAAGGTAAATAAATATATTACTTATAAAATTTAATAACACATGGTATGTACCAACTTAACCTTTGCATTCTTACCAACAATTCTTAATCTTGGTCATCAAACTGATACACATATCCGTCGACTTGACCACCAGTAGCCATTACCGGGGCAACTTACGTGCTGCCATAAGGACACCCGTTTACACCTAAAAAAGGGCCGAGAGCACATGAAAAATTAGAGCGGGAGCTTTAACCCTGAAATGTTACCGCATTATGCAGTGAATTACCCTTTTCTTTTTCCATTCTAGATGAACTTATCACGACAGCCGAGAACATAGCCACCCCTGGCAAGGGAATACTGTCAGCGGACGAGAGCACCGGCACCTTGGCAAGCGCCTCGCGAGCATCAACGTCGAGAACATCGAGTCCAACCGCCAAGCCCTCCTCTCTTCGCAGCGCCAAACGCCCTCCCCTACCTCTCGGGCGTCATCCTCTTGGAAGAAACACTCTACCAGAAGACGTCCGATGGCAAGCCCGTCGTCGACGTCCTCCTCGAGAACTCGGTCATCCCGGAATCAAGGTGGACAAGGCACCGTGGACATAGCCGGCACCAACTCGGAGACCCCACCCAAGGATTTGACTCCCTGATGGCCCGTTGCCGGCAAGACTACAAGGCCGGACCCGCTTCGCGAAATGGAGGGTCGCCCTTAAGATTGGACCTGCAGAGCCATCGGAGCTGGCAATCAGCAGAATGCTCAGGGCTGGCACGGTATGCCATCATATGCGAAGAGAATGGTCTCCTTAAGATTGGACCTGCAGGACCCTCGGAGCTGGCAATCCAGCAGACTGCTCAGTGGCTGGCACGGTATGCCATCATATGCCAAGAGAATGGGCTCGTGCCAATCCTCGACCCGGAGGTCCTCAGCGACGGCAACCATGACATCAAGAAGTGTGCGGCCGTGACAGAGGAGGTCCTCGGCCGCGGCCAACTCCGATGGGGAAGTGGGGCCCGGTCCATATCCCTAACAAGTGCCCGCCCCCCCCCCCAAAAAAAAAAAATCAGGCTTTGCATGCGGCATAGATCCGATTTGTTTTTGACAATTCTGATCGGAGCTCGAATCCAAGCCTCATTGGATAGGCCCCCACTAGATTGATTTGTGCCGGTCTAAATTAAAGCCCGATTATATCTACCATATTGAAATGAAATGATAAATTTTTTTTTTTTAACTACCGATACTTTTCCGCTCTGAATTAAAGTTCGATTGAATCTGGAAAATTGAAGATGAAATAATAAAATAAAGTTCTTTTAATTATCTGTACATATTTCAAAAAAATTAAAAAGATTAAATCCTAAATTTTTGGATTGCGAGCTGGTTCAAACCAGATCTTTTTCGGGCCAGGCCAAGAAAAGCCCGACCCGAAAATTAAATGAATTCCTATTTTAGCCCAAACCCGGCACGATCTACTTCGGGCCAGGTCTGGGTCGGCACGAGCCAGTTCCAGCCCTACCTACCTCCCTTGATTTATCTAATTCTTTATTTATAAGTTAAATTTTTATATAAAATTTTAAATAGATTACATATTTATCTATTATATCATTTAAAATTAGAGATATTAAATATAGTTTAAAGAATAAATTTTAAAATAAAATAAATACATAAAACAACTTTCTCAAAGTAAAAGTTGGATCTTTTTAATTTTATCGTTTTTTTTCTGTTATTTTTCATAATTATTTAAGAGAAGAACAGTTTTTTGTCGCTCAACAGTATCCATCTCTGGAACCCGTCATGTTTGAAACTACTACACAGTTGGTATCATCTTGTTTGTTGTACCGACTTTTGAGATGGCAACTAGCCATATCACATGGTACGATCGATGAGAACGTTCTCATGACGAAATCGGATGGTTGCACATATGCAAGGCTAGAGACCCCCAACATGTGGCAATGGCTACCATCTGATGGCTTTCATCAATCTCGTCGTACCGATGGATATCGTATGCGATAAAACCGTGCACCGTCTTGGTGGCTAGACCCATTGCACGGTGCAATTGATCTTGGGAGTACAAGTGGGCGGGTGCTGGTCATGTTCCGGCTAGCATCAATCGTTGCTATGTGAGTCTCGTTACCTTCGATCTCGTCACTCGACAGATGTCCCATCCCATCGTGCAGCAGCAATGGCACTTGACACGATGCTGCCACTACCATGATCGGAGAGCGCACATCCTCCATAAATTTATGGTATTTATAACTCTTCCATTTTACTACTATTATAGAGAGTATATTTTTAATAATAAAGATTAAGAGATCGTTGTAACAACAAGATAAAAGATAATTTATTATCGCTTATTTAGTTACTTATATCGAATGAGGAAGATAGCTAAAAATTTTATAGTACATTCTATTATTGATAATTTAATTTTATAAAATATTATCTAGTATAATTCAAATAATATTTATAAAAAATATATAAATTTTTTTTATTATTTATTGATATTTATTTTTTTAAAAAATTGATATGGTTATCAGGAGGCATTGCATGATCGCCATGCGCTCCTCAGGGTACCCTTGTGGAGCCCAACATGGTGACGCCTGGCTCGAGAGCCAACGTAACATATGTGCATGCCTTCAATTCCACACTACAACGACACTTATGAGGCCAAGGGCGGGTGTCTCACTATCACAGGTTCAATTTCACGTGGGAAGGAAGATAGACAAAATAAATTAGTACCTTCCATTTTGATACATACAACTTCTTTTTCATAATAAAAGACAGAGGTAGCATATATAGAAGTGCACCTATCGAAATTAGATGCCAATTCCAGCAGTTACAACTGATCATGATGCTCTATTTGATTGATTAATGAGGACTTGGATTTATGAACTAATTCTGTGGATCAAGTAGAGTAGGTTTGAAGAGATTATTCTGGTCTCACATATATGTACCGTGTGCAAACAAGCATCGATGCTTCGTGCTTGATGTGCAATGGCATCTAGATCTTCCACATCGTGCAAGTGACCAGGAGTCTCTTTAATTGAACTGAACTTCTGGAACCTGTTCAGGTGAGTCATGAAGCGATAGTCGAGTACACGGTGGCAGCACTCCGATGCACCGTCCCTCCGACCATCCAGGATCGTGCTCCTATCTCGGAAAGAAGAAGTGGCTACACTAAAACTTGTGCTATTTTGATTGTGATCCGACGCACCGTCCCTCCGACCATTCCTAGGATCGTGCTACTATCTAAAAGAAAGAAGCGGCTACACTAAAACTTGACGCTATTTTGATTGTGATATATATATACATATACTATATATAATATACATATACATATATATACATATACATATACATATTATATACATATACATATACATATATATACATATACATATATATATACATATATATATATATATATATAATATACATATACATATACATTATATATATACACACATAACATACATATAACACATATATACACATATATATATATATATATATACAAACATATATATACATATATATATACACACATATATACACATATATATGTATATATATATACAAACATATATATGTATATATAACACAACATATATACACATATATATGTAATATATACATATGTATAGTATAGTATATATGTATTAGTATATGTGTATATGTATAGTATATGTATATGATATGTATATGTATATGTATATGTAATGCATAGTATATGTATATGTTATATGTATATATATATATATATATATATATGTATATATATAGGTATAATATATATATATATATAGTATACACGCATATGATATATGCGGTATACGTATGTATATGTACATATTGTTACGGCCGTAACAGTGACGTGGCGAGGCTCAGATACCGCCGAATGCGATTGAGCCACGTGGGGGTTTGTCCGGCCGATGTCAGCGCCACGTCTTCAAGACCAGGTTCGGCAAGACCGCACCGCCGACGACTTTCTAAGGCAAACTGCCCTCGCCGAGGTCGAGCTTGCTCGGAGTTCCTCTACCACCTCGTTGGCGCTCAAACCCGGAGGGGTCCGCCCAAGTGAGGTCGGCCAAACCCAGACTCGACCGAGGTCAGGCCGCCCGTAGGAGAAGGTCACAGGGAAGGAGGCGCAGGCCCAAAGGCCATCCTCGGGCCGTACGAATCCCAGACGGCGCCCCGTACGGAGGGCGGCGGCACGCGGAACACCATTTGCTGAACCGACAAGTCCCCACAGCCGAGAGGCGTGATTCTGACAAGACAGGCCCCATAGACGGATGGCGCCCACGCTTGGGAAAGAGAGCGCTCTCACTGGGCCCGAAGTTGACCGGCGCCTTACCAGCGCCGCCCCCCCCCCCCCCCCCCCTTTTTCTGTCTTTGCTTTTCCCCGTTGGGTTCAGCGAACGAGGTCGGAAAGTTGCCTGTCCACCTCGCCGAAGGGGAAAAGAGAAAAAGACGGGGGAGGGGAGCCTCCCAGGAGGAGAAGACAAGTGGCAGACGAAAGGAGATAAAGAGGGAGGGATCTGGAGACGACAAGGTAAGCAACAAGCCTGGGGGACAAGGAAGAAGCAGTGGCAAAAGGCCTCGCTCCGAGAGTGAAAACCAGAGATCCCGAGAGGGGATCATTTGGGTGAGCTCGGCAGGCAGGCCCGGCCGAGGTTGGTCCCCGGAGCGGCTCTTCTCACCAGCAAAACTCTCTAAGTTGGAACCCTCTCGGGGGGACCGGTCTGGAGAGTCTGTTCCTTCTCGTCCTACTGACTTGACCGTCGGAGCTCCCTCGCGGGATCCCCGGCCAGGATCTCTTAATCCCTTCTTGCAGGTTCGCAGCAACCGGAAAGGCTCCCTCGCCAGGCGGTCAGGAAGGATCCACGGACCGGAGCCACGGGCGCGGCGGCGGAGGCGGCAACAGATTGGCGCACCAGGGTAGGGGGGGCAGGACACCAAACCAAGCGGGGGCCAGCTTTCTGCAGGTGTCGCGCTCTCTGACGATGGTGGTCACTCGTGGCGCGAGGCGTCCACCAGCCGCGTGGGGGAGGTTCACTCCCCTCCAGGGGCCCACAGCCGGAGAGGGAGCTTCCAGCTCCCCTCCTCTTCCACCACAGCCCACCCCGACGGACGGACCCCTTGCGGCCGTCATCCAACAGCTGCAGACCTGACTCGGCGGTCCAGCTTCAGCATCAGCAGCGGTCCCTGGCCACGCAACCGCAGCCAGGGACCCCGCGGCCCGAGCCGCGGGGCAGGTGGGGAGCCTGCGTCCATCCAGGGCAGGCAATCCCATCCGAGGGTTGTCTCCAACCCCCGGGGGAGCCACCAAGCTCACGCAAAAAGAAACTACTCCGGTTCAGAGGATCACGAGAGTCGATCCCGGCCGACGAGGCCGAAACGGCGCATCGCAGCAAGCGACGCCGAGGCCTGACTTCGCGCCGAGACCGATCGGCGCCCCCTTCACCAGCAGCCTTGGGGAAGACTCCACCGACGAAGCCATCAGGCGCCAGGCGGAGAGGCGCCTGGAGGAGCATGAATGCAAGCTGGCAGAGTTCGCCCGCCGATTTGCCGACTTGCAGAAACTCGTCGGCAGACTGGCGGGCTACGACTCCCGCCCCCTTTTTCTGAAGAAATCCAGGCGGAACCAATCCCAAAACGGTTCCGCATGCCGCAGGTGGATCCCTACGACGGGACCACGACCCTCTGGACCATCTGGAGAGCTACAAAGCTCTCATGAGGGTCTAGGGGGCCACTGATTTTCTTTTGTGCATCGCTTCCCGGCCACCCTCCGGAAGGCGCTCGAGTCTGGTTCACCCGCCTCGAGCCGGATCCATTTGCTCCTTCTATCAGCTGGAAGGAAAGTTCGTGGCCACATTCGACGCTTGCCGAAAGGTGCCGAGAGAGGTGGACAACTCTTCTCCATCCGCCAGAAGGGGACCAGGAGCTGCTCCGGGACTACATCACCGGGTCAAGACCGTAGCCCTGGAAATCTACAGCCTCGACGAGCCCGTCGCCATGCGGCTTTGAAACGCGGGCTCAAGACATCCCGCCTGACCTACTCCTGGACAAGAAGCCGCCAAGGACGTACTCCGAGCTCTCCTCCGCGCCCACAAGTACATCCGAGCGGAGGAGGCCGACCGCACCCGTCGAGAGTTGGACGGGAAGACTCGAAGAGGCCGCCCCCAGAGATAACCCGGGAGCTCGGAAGCCCGGGCCATCTGCCGACCCTCGCCCGATCCAAGGTCGAGGGCGAAGCCACTCCCGAGCGGAGATACACCCCTCTCCTCGCACCTCGGACGAAAATTCTCATGGAATCGAGGGCGAGCGCACCTCCGCCGACCTCCTCCTCAGAACCCGAGAGCCGTCCGAGACAAATCGAAGTACTGCCAGTTCACCGTGAGCACGGGCACGACACGGAGGGTGTCGCAACCTGAAGCGGGAGATCGAGGAGCTGATTAGGAGGGCTACCTCTCGGAGGGGCAGCCGCTCGCGACCTTACCGCTGTCCTGCAATCGATAACCGCCCAACGGAGAAGCCCGTGGGCATGATCTCGCGCGGGGTCGGTCGGGCGGCGAAGAGAGCCGGTAAGTCGGGAACCCGAAGAATGTAATCCCTCCCGAGGGGGGGGAGGGTAATGATAATGTAAACAACGATGCCGTGGTGGTCGAGATGACCATCGTGAAGTATCCTGTACATCGAATCATGGTGGATAGTGGAAGCTCGGTTGACGTACTTTTTACGACGCTTCTCTCGGATGAACTTGTCCCCCGATCGGCTGAAACCGGTGCACACCCCTGGAGGTTTTACAGGGATTCCATGGGAGTCGAGGGGGAGATCACTCTCCCAGTCACCGCCGGATCCCCACCCGGCAGGTGACCGTCCTAATAACATTTACCGTCGTCAGGCTCCCTTCGCTTTACAACGCCATTCTCGGGATCCCGGGCTCAACCAACTGGATGCCACAATCTCCACGAGAAGGTTGTTGGTATAGTTCCCCATGCCTTCCGAGCTCGGGGAGATGAAGGGGACGACCCAGCCAGTCCCGCTCTGCCTCCAGACGGTCCCGAGCGCCCGGGGCACGGAGCTCACCCCCGATATCGATGACCTCGATCTAAGGGAGGAAGGACCCAGGGGAGGGCCGTAGAGCGCTTGCTGACCTTCCCCTCGGTTCGGATCCCTTGAAGACGGTGCAGGTCGGGGCCCAGCTCCTGAAGAAGAACGAACCCGCCTGCTGGGGTTCCTCCGCGCCAACGCTGACGTGTTCGCCTGGTCAGCAGCCGACATGCCGGGCATCCCCCCGAGGTCATCGTGCACAGGCTAAACATGGACCCAAATTGCCGCCCGGTCCGCCAGAAGAAGAGAAGCTTCGCCATGGAAAGGCAAAGGCGATTAACGAGGAAGTGGAGAATCTCCTCGCCGCCGGTTTTGTGCGGGAGGTCCAGTATCCCAGCTGGCTGGAAAAACGGGTCATGGTAAGAAAGAGTAGGGTAAGTGGAGGATCTGTGTGGACTACACCGACCTCAATCGAGCTGCCCAAAGGACAGCTTCCCTCTTCCAAAGATCGACCAGCTGGTCGACACCACCTCGGGGCACCCATCCTGTCGTTCATGGACGCTTCTCCGGATACAACCGATCCGAATGAGCCCGGAGGACGAAGAGCACAACCGCCCTCATAACTGGACCGTGGAACCTTTTGCTACAGGATGATGCCATTCGGCCTCAAGAACGCGGGGGCGACGTACCAACGCCTGGTCAATAGAATTTCAAAGACCAGATGGGCCGCAACATGCAGGTGTACGTGACGACATGCTGGTAATGAGCAAACCCGATTCGGACCACGTGGCTGACTGGCGGAGATGGTTGGCAACCTCCGACGCCATCAGATGAAGCTGAACCCGGCGAAGTGCGCCTTTGGCATCTCCGCTGGAAAATCTTAAGATTTATGGTGACCCAAAGAGGAATCGAGGCCAACCGGAGAAGGTCCAGGCCATCCTGGATATGGAGCAGCCCGCCTCCAAGAAGCAAGTGCAGCAACTGACAGCGCGAGTTGCGGCCCTCAGCGTTTTATCTTCAGGTCGGCGGACCGCTGCCGTCCCTCTTCAAGGTGCTGAGGAAGATGAATGACTTTGCTGGACCGAGGAATGCCAGCAGGCCTTCGAGGAGCTGAAGAAGACGCTTGCATCGCCACCGCTGCTGTCCAGGCCGAGGAGGGAGAGGAGCTTATCCTCTTACCTAGCGTTTAAACCGGAAGCCGTCAGCTCAGTCTTGGTTCGAACCGATGGCCAGGGGGTCCAGCGGCCGGTGTACTATACCAGCAAGCTTCTCGTGATGCGGAGCTCAGGATTCTCGGCCGAGAAACTCGTTTTTGCGCTAATAGTGTCTGCCCAGCATCTCAAGCCCTATTTCCAAGCGCACCCCATCGCTGTCCTGACGGATCAATCACTGAAAGCGGTGCTCAGCCGACCCGATACTTCGGGACGATTGGCGAAGGGGTACTAAAGCTCAGCGAGTTCGACATTAACGTACAGGCCGAGGTCGGCCATGAGGCACAGGTGCTAGCCGACTTTTTGGTCGAATGTGCAGGCTTGGGCAAGGAGCCCGAGGAAGGCCCTCAAGCCGGTCGATGGAGATAGGCACCGACGAGCCCGGAGAGGACGCCTGGATCCTCCATGTAGACGGAGCCTCAAACTCCGGCGGGGCGGGGCTGGGCTCATCCTTGCCAACAGCAACGGGGGTCGTCGCCGAATGCGTACTCTGTTTCCAATTCCCCGCGACAAATAACCAGGCGGAGTACGAAGCATTCTTGCCGGACTGAGAGTCTCCCGCGAGCTAGGCGTAACAACCTCAAGGCTTTCACTGATTCCAGCTCGTGGCAGGACAGGTGTCGGGGAGTACGTCGCACATGACCCCCAATGGCGAAATACTTGGAGCTCGTCAAGGAGGGGCGCGTCCAGATTCCGACGCTTCAACGTCTTCCATATCCCCCGCGGGGAGAACGCCGCGGCGGATGCTCTCTCTCGACTGGCGACCCCTACCAGACACAATGCTGGGACGCGCCCATGTGGAGCGCCTTGAGATCCCAAGCCTCGAGGCGCCGGTGGAGGTCCACCAGGTCGGCCATGAACCCAGCTGGATAGACAAGTACGTCGCATACATCACCAATGGCACCTACGGAGGACGCGAGGTGGCCTCGCCTCATCAAGAAGAAGGCCATGCGGTTCGTCCTGATGGACGGGCAGTTGTATCGAAGGTCCTACTCCTACCCCCTCCTCAAGTGCGTAGGACCCACGGAAGCCAAGCTTGTGCTCAGGAGATTCACGAAGGGGTCTGCGGGAAACCACGTGGGGGGCAGGGCGTTGGCATACAAGGCCCTCCATCAGGGCTATTCTGGGAGACGATGAAGGAAGACGCCACGACTTCGTGAAGAAATGCGACCGGTGCCAGTGTCACGCCACGGTGCAACGGCAGCCCTCCAACCCAATCTCCCAGCTCTCAGCCCCCTGGCCGCCGTCCCAGTGGGGGATGGACCTCCTGGGCCCATTCCCGCCGGCGTCTGGACAGCGGAAGTTCTTGATAGTGGCCATCGATTATTTCACAAAGTGGGTCGAGCCGAATCCTTGGCGAGGATCACGAAGCAAACGTCGCCAAGTTCTTTTGGAAGTCCATCGTCTGCCGCTTTGGCCTCCCCCACACCGTGGTCACTGACAACGAGCGCCAGTTCGACTGCGGGAGTTCGAAGAATTCTGCAACGACCTTGGCATCAAGCATCGCTTTACCTCGGTGGCGCACCCCCAGACCAATGGGGAGGCCGAAGTCACAAACAGGACCATTCTTCAGGGCTCCGCACGCGGCTGGACCAGGCCAAGGGCAGGTGGGCCGACGAGCTCCCCAGCATCTCTGGGCATACCACACACCCCGAGGATGGCTACCGACGAAACCCGTTCAACCTCATCTTCGGAGCTGAGGCGGTCATCCCGGTTGAGCTCAGCCTACCCACGCTGCATGTGGAGCAATACGACGAGGCAGAAAACCCAGCCAGGATGTGCTAACCTTGACCTTCTCGAGGGAACTCGGGACAAGGCCCGAGTTCGAATGGCGGCATACAGGCAACGTGTGCCAGGTACTACAACTCACGAGTGCGGCCGAAGGTTTTTCGTCCCGGAAATTTGGTCCTCCGGCGCGTGAAGCTTCCCAGCACGGGAATGCGGCAAGCTCTCACCCAACTGGGAAGGCCCATACCGGGTGGCGGAAGCCCTCCCTCATGGGCATACTACTTGGGAGGAGTGGGAGGTGCCAGATTCTCCCGGACGTGGAACGCCTCGAACCTAAGGATGTACTATCAGTAATGTAAGGTTCCCTGCGCCCGTAATAAAGTTCCCCCACTTCAAACGCTCCCTTCTCATTTCGATGAAAAAGCCTGCGGCATCGGGTTCAGTTCTGAGATCTGGGTTCGGCCTAGAAGGTGGGCGGAACCAGTTCGCCCACGTAAGCCCGGAGAACAGCCCGGCAAGCCGCGCAAGGCTTGAGAAAGCCTGCGGCATCGGGTTCAGTCCGGAGATCCTGGGCTTCGGCCTAGAAGGTGGCGCAGAACCCAGTTCGCCCACGCAAGCCCGGAGAACAGCCCGGCAAGCCGCGCAAGGCTTGAGAAAGCCTGCGGCATCGGGTTCAGTCCGGAGATCCTGGGCTTCGGCCTGGAAGGTGCGCGCAGAACCCAGTTCGCCCACGTAAGCCGGAGAATAGCCCGGCAAGCCGCGCAAGGCTTGAGAAAGCCTGCAGCATCGGGTTCAGTCCGGAGATCTGGGCTTCGGCCTGGAAGGTGGCGCAGAACCCAGTTCGCCCACGCAAGCCCGGAGAATAGCCCGGCAAGCCGCACAAGGCTGAGAAAGCCTGCATCATGGGTTTAGTCTGGAGATCCTGGGCTTCGGCCTGGAAGGTGGCGAATACCCAGTTCGCCCACGTAAGCCGGAGAACAGTCCGGCAAAGCCGCGCAAGGCTGAGAAAGCCTGTGGCATGGGGTTCAGTCCGGAGATCCTGGGCTTCGGCCTAGAAGGTGGCGCGAACTCAGTTCGCCCACGCAAGCCCGGAGAACAGCCCGGCAAGCCGCGCAAGGCTTGAGAAAGCCTGCGGCATCGGGTTCAGTCTGGAGATCTGGGCTTCGGCCTGGAAGGTGGCGCAGAACCCAGTTCGCCCACATAAGCCCGAGAACAGCCGGCAAGCGTGCAAGGCTTGAGAAAGCCTGCGGCATCGGGTTCAGTCTGGAGATCCTGGGCTTCGGCTGGAAGGTGGCGCAGAACCAGTTCGCCCATGCAAGCCCGAAGAACAGCTCGGCAAGCCGCGCAAGGTTTGAGAGGCCTGCAGCGTCGAGGCTCAGTCCGGAGGTCCCGGGCTTCGGCCTGGAAGGCGGCGCAGAAACCATGTCGCACGCGCGAATGTGAAGACAATCCCAAAGACAGACCGCTTAAGGCCTACCCTGCCTCCACGCATCCGGGGAGCCCCAACCTCCGACTTGAGCAATTGAAGGACCGAGCCAGCGATAGTTCCAGCATTCCATGCCAACATCTCAAAAAAGAGGAAAAAAGAGAAGAGAGATGGACGAACTCGAGGTTGGTCAAACTAAAACTTCATTAATACAAGCGACAGTACAAGCCGAGAGTCCGACAGGCCAGGAATCCCCAAAAAGAAGAAAAAAGAGAAACACGACTACAACGACGAAGCAGACAAGAGGACAATGGACTCAGTGTGGCGCGGGGTCGGAGCTTCCGCGGGGGCGCGGGCGCTGCATCCTCGACTTCTGCGGTGGTCGGCTCTTGAGGCTGCTCCGGAGCCACGGCTTCGCTGGTCGACGGGCGCCGCAGGAGTGAGTCGGCCGCACGGGGGCCTTGATCTCGACTCCTTGCCTCCTGCCTCCGAGCACCACCCCGCTGAGGTCGAGCTCGGGGAAGAAGGCCCCACCTTCTCCGGCACATCCGGAACCCCTTCATGAAGGAGTCCACGGCGGCCTCCCAGACCTCCACGTGTACTCGTCGGAAGCCCGGAATTTCGGGACGGCCTCCGCGCCTCCGCTTCGCGGCCTCCAGGAGTCCGTTGATGTACGCACTCCGGTCCTTCGCCGCGCTCGCATCTCGCCGGGCCTCCTCCAGCTGGCGTCCAGCCACTGGGAGTGGGCCTGCAGGCGGGCCTTCTGCCGCCGCGTCCTCCTCGTACGGCGCGGTAGGAGATTCTCTCCTCCGACAAGGAGGCCTCCAGCTCCTTGTTCCGCCCATCAGAGCGCGCCAGGTCAGACTGGAGGGCTTGGTTGCTGGCTCGCAGCTCGACCCCTTTTCCATGAGGTCTTGACGTCGGCCGCGAGCTGCCGAGCTTCTTCTCATTCTCGGCATCCCTTTGTGCGTTCCCTACGAGGAAGTTCCTCAGTAGGAGAACGTCATTTTCGATCTGCACCAGCAAGAACAAACCAGGTCAGGAGAAAGGAGGCGGTTCCAAAAAAAAAAAAAAAAAAAAAAAAAAAAAGAGAGAGAGAGAAGAAGGCGCTTGGGCTTACCGTGAAAAGCTGCGGGAGAATCGAGCAAGGCATCCGATAATCCCGGTCGCCCTGAGCTCGGCGGGTTCCGGGCGGTGGAGCCTACTCCATGATCTTTTCGCGAGTCCTTTGTCAGGATGACCGAGACCGGTGGGGATCACCGGCGGCGGAGCTGTTTAGGCCGGCTCCTGTGGCGGTGCCCCCTTGGCTGGGGCGCGGGTCGCGGGCGGCGGTGGCCACAGGCTGCACCGTCGAGGCAGCATCGATGACGGGACCGGCGCGGGACAGAGCTTTCGGGGGCGGAGCCCCCTCAACAGCGGCGCCACCAGGTCGGGCGGCCGAGGATCAGCGGCCCGCCTGAGGCAACCTAGGGGGGTTCCGGCGGTCGCGGGCTGGGTGCGGTGTCGGCGCGATCTCCCGGCCAGCTCGGTACGAGCCCCTTGGCCGCGGGCTCTTCTATTCGGGGACATCACTCTGGGCTACGCCCGCCAGGAGACTCTCCAATGAAAACTTCATTCCTGCAATACAAAAGAACAGAAGGTCAGCCGGCTCGGTCATGAAGAAAAAGGGGGGCAGGAGTCAAAGTAGGGGCGAATCTCACCCGTCTCGCGGATGGGATGATCCCGGCCTCAAAAAAGATTTGCTCCAAAAGCAGAACGTCGAGTGCCGGGACCACGTCGCTCAGGAGCTGGGAGTAGGCCTCCTGGTCCGCCGACTCAACCTGAGAGTTCCGGTTCGGAGACCGGTCCGGTTCACTCCAGGCCCAGTCGACATCTTCGACTGAGGCGACAAAGAAAAACCGGCTCTTCCAGCCCTGACCGAGGAAGGGATGTCGAACCGGAGACACCTGGGCCGGGGCGAAATATACCACCAGTCGTCAGCGGTGGAGCACTTCTTCAGGGTGAACATGGCCTGAAGAGGGAGAAACGGGCAACGAACCGTGGAAGTGACAAAAAAACTATAAAAGAGAAGATGACCCGGATGCATTGGAGCCAGCTGGGCCGGGACAAGCCGGAAATGGCTGAGAAAAGAAAGGAAGAAGGGATGCAGAGGAAACGAAGACCCCAAGGAGAAAGTTTCGTAGAGGCTATGCGGTCGGGGCTACTCATGTGACGCGCTCCCGGGAAGCGGAACAGCAGACGAATGGACCCCGGGATACCGTAAGCATCCGGAGCAGAGAAAGATCGCCTTCGATCATGGTGGAAGCATGACCGGAGGGACCGGCGGGAAGAAAAGGCAGAGCAGAAGAGAACGAAGG